>CAXKWD010000001.1:225405650-226827849 GCA_964059195.1 Ectobius pallidus
GTAAGACAAATGTTTCAGTTCAGGTGGCGAATATGTGGAAAAATAGCTGAACACTGAATGTGTCTCTTGCAATAAATATTTCCTTGAAATTGTGTTTTGTTTCTGTAAACGGCACCACGAAAACTTACTTTATGGACGGCCCTCGTATTAACAGCTGCGTAAATGATCACGAAATGATTTTATTTTGCTCTTGCACAGCTACGGCTGCACGAATGGGCTCTTTTCGCAAAATGAATGACTGCTTTGCTATTGGAATAACGGAAGCGTGTCTTTGAATGCCTACTCCAGCAACAAGACCTACTTGTAAGAGATCTTGCATACGGAAATGCGTTAAGCAAGGTGACAGCAAAGTGTAGGCAACGGGCAGTAACCCGCAATTATTTCCATTATCGCAAATATGTGATGTAAACAAAAAACTAATTGTGCAAGGACTACTGCATTCCTTTTGTTATTTCCTCGTCGTAGTCCACAATCCATTGCTTCATGAGTAATTACTCATTCGCTTCAGCGAGTGTGGCAAATTCTGAAACCATAAGGAGGTAAAAAAACATCACCCAAAAATAATTGGAATTTTGACGAGATACGAGTTTCCACATGCGACGTATCCAGGGAATTTCAAGTTGCATTTGTTAAGGACTATTTGATGAATAAAATGAATGACAGTCAAATATAGTGAACGCCGCTTAATGTAGTCAGGTAGGCCTAATGTTATCACTTTTATGAAGTCCCGTACGGATTAATACTGATGCATTGAAAAAAAGTGTGAGTGGAACGCCACGCGACAAAAGTGAAACTTCTTTTAATTTTTGATTTTTTAATTTTTAAACTTTTTAAATTTTTACGTTTTTTTTAAATGTTGAATATTTGGTTATTCAAATTTTGGATTTTTGGACTATTTCATTTTGGATCTTTTATTTTTTTTATTTTGGAATTTTGTTTTTATTTTTTTTTATTTTGGATCTTTGAATTTTAGTTTTTGGGTTTTTTATTTCTGGAGTTTTAGATTTTTTAAATTTTGGATTTCCGATTTTTTTAAATTTTGAAGTTTTGGATTTTTTAAATTTTGGAAAAGCCTAATCATTGAGTTGATTGTTTTCTGTGCAGTCCGTTCCATCACACCTCACTAATTTCGTGACGATTTTTGAGCGTTACACAAGCTCTCGATTTAACCCTACCTCGGCTAAAGAAGTTCCACTTCAAAAATGTTGTTTATTGTGATCAAAGATTCTGTTTATGTTATCACATTTTCCTTTTTTCGGCTTTATTTCCAAGTACTGTACATCAATCAAAATTTTGTTTTTAAGGATTTTTAAGGATAACTGTATTGTGTTGTACTAGCAATTCTATTCCCAGCTCACAGGATGACCAGTTAGAGAGGGTGGCATTTCCTAATTTTCTCTTTTAAGCAATAAAACATGTTTCACCCCACATTTAAGCTGCAGCTTTTTATTTTTTGAAGCTTACAGTGTTGACATGCAGTGATGGCTAGTGTAAAATGAAGAGACTGTTCACAGAATGGAGTTAGATGTTTTGCTATGCTCGAGTTGTAAGTCAGCCGCCGTGCAGATTGGATATGGCAAGATGTGAACAGCATTCTGACGTCAAAATAGTCGCTATCCGAGCGAGAAATGGCAGAGAATCCAGAAGGAGTTTATGGAAGCTTTGGGGAATAATGCCCATCCGTACCGAACATGAAGTGGATATGTGTGCTTTCATGCTTTCAACTACCGCAATATATTAGAGTGGCACGATGCAGTCGCGTATGGATGTTTCCTTCACTATCCTACTTCTAGCACCCGTAATCTCCATTTTACATACATTCCATACCCAGGCAGGTAGTTGAGAATAAAATAAAGCGGGCTGAAATATATTAAATTGATTTACTCCATGCCAAGGCACCTTACTGAATGGCCAACTATCTATCATCAAAATCTCGTTAACACGTCATCACTTGTTAACCGAAACGAAAGTAATTCTGACAAGGAAGGTCACGCCCACTTGATGAATGAAACTAAGTCACTCTCTTGACTCACGTTTAGGTCAGTGGGTCTCTGTGGCTACTAACAACAGCGTACAGAGGTCTATGACAGAAAAAGCAAAGATTGAACAAAGTTTTTCTGATACATAGATCGTATTCAATTGTGAAATTAATTGAGAATTGCCTTGCTAAGGTTGCCATAGCAACCCGGAAAAAAGAGCATCGCTGGAATACATTTTTCGCAATACACAACAAATTGACGATAGCTTCAATTTTGTTAACCCGCTCTCTATTGATTCATTTGTTTATGACATTACGACTCCCAGAGATGTTATTTTTGACTTCCTCTGCCCGCACTAGAGGTACTATAGGTAGAGGAAGTATTGTTTTCGACCACCAAATTCCAAGTTAAATTTTTAGCACATATGAGGTCACCTATATTCAAAGCACTATTTTCGGAAAGATGTCTGTGTGTGAGTGGACGTCTGAACAGTCTAGCTCCAGAAGGGAAAATCGTATGAAAAATTTTGTATTTGGGTCAGGTACCTTCTGGAGATGTGACCCGAAGATTGGTGACTAATTTTTCTTATTTTTAAGGAGACTTGACATGAAGAAATTTTCGTTGTTGCTATTTTCTCGAAAACAGCTCAAACGATTTTCTTTAAATTTTGCACACGGCTTGCTTATACTAAGAGCTAAAACTTTTATTTGAAACATTTTTTCGAAAAAATCTCTGAAGGGTAGTTATAAGCCACTCACTCTGAACACCCACTCTTTGCAATACGGCTTCTTGTAATAGAAAATCTTACGAAAACAAAATGTTGTATCTGGGTTTGGTACCTTCAGGGGATTTGACACGAAGATTGGCGACAAGCTTTTCTTATTTTTAAGGGGACTTTACATGAAGAAAATTTAGTTTGTCGCGATTTTCTCAAAAACTGTTCCGTCTAAGAGGCATAGGTAGTTATGTGACTTTCACATCAGATTTTTCATATAGGTGAACAGAAGGGGATCATGAAAGCAGGCCTAAATGAAAAGCACTGATTGATTTGGACGAAACTCACTATGCGACGATGTGAGTATTAAATAAATGATTTATATAAGACAACTAGCAGTTGAGTGAATAATCCCCGACTCCTGCAAGCAAATCCACTGAAGCAATACAGTATTGGAAATTAGCTGTAACAAGAAGTCCTTGTGCTGGGAATAATTACAGTAATCTTTTATAATTGCATTCCTCGTGGCGAAATCTGCATTTCCCGTGTTGCCATTGTCTTCCACATTCTGGTGTCTGTCATTCCGTTACTATTATATTCCCTAGGTCGGTATAAGCTAGCGCTAAGTGGCACAATATTTTAAAATAAATGTGAGGGAATATATATATATATATATATATATATATATATAAAGGCCTCGAAGGCTATAACATTACGTCGGTGCATGAGTGCCTACAGTGTCAACCAGAATACTTTTCCTCACGCGGTATCAAAGCACTTCCTATCTGATGGCATAAGTGCATTCATTTGGGAGGGGACTATGTAGAAAAATAATGTACAAGCTTACATAATTCCTACAGTAAAATAGTGGGGGAAAAATTAATTGCTGTTTTCATTTGATTCTCCCTTGTACTTTGTTAGCAGTTTTAGGTATATTACTTCCTCTGCCCGTACCATAGGTACTATAGGTAGAGGAAGTATTGTTTTCGACCCCAAAATTCGAAGTTGAGTTTTTAGCATATATACACGTTTCAAGGCCCCCTGAATCCAAAAATACCATTTTTGGAAACATGTCTGTGTGTCTGTGTGTGTGTCTGTGTGGAATATCTGTGAACAAGCTAGCTCCAAAACGGAAAATCGTATGAAAAAAAAATTTCGTATTTGGGTCAGGTACCTTCTGAAGATGTGAGGATAAGATTGGCGACTATTTTCTCTTATTTTTAAGGAGACTTTACATGAAGAAATTTTCGTTTTTCGCGATTTTCTCAAAAACGGCTCTAACGATTTTCTTTAAATTTTGCACATAGGTTGCTTATACTAAGAGCTAAAACTTTTATTTGAAACATTTTTTCGAGAAAATTCTCTGAGGGTAGTTACAAGCCACCCACTGTTCACCCACTGTTTGTAGAAAGTTTGTCTTACGTGATGAACACCTGAATTCGCGCTCTTTCACGGCCTCTTATTCTATATAAGAATGCGAAGTGAGAAAGATGTATTGTTGGCCATGCATAGAGTAAAGATGTATCTGAGGGAAATATTCGATACATTTCGGAAATTATATTTTACGGCAGAAAGTTAAATAAACGTAAGTTTGTTATATAGACTGCGCTTTTAGTCGCATCATTGAAAGAAGAGGTATTTATAGGATAATTAGCGTAAAATTGTGTCTTGCGATTCTGTACAAGGATATGTGAATACTGCTAACTTTTATTTGGGCAGAGGAAGTTATGTGACTTTCACATCAGATTTTTTCGAAGAAAAATCTACCTATTGCAATCGATACCATGTCATGACTTTCGAAAAATTCTTTCATATCTTTACGTTTCATGCTTCCCTACGTACGAACGAAACCACCACCCGTTCAAAAAAAAATTGTGATACCGGTATACCTAGGTATATATATATATATATTTATATTTATATCTTTACACGATAGCGGCCGTAATTTTGAAGATATTTGAACCAAATTTATTTCTAGGCCCAATAGTTTGGACAAGTTCGTTAATGAGCAAAAATGGTCCAAGGGGGGGGGGGTCGGTTGCAATTTTGAAAACTTTAAATCTCGGCCCCTATGAAGTATAGAGGGAAACTTTGTTTGAATAAATTAGAGTACTCCCTATGGAGTTCACAGTGACACCAACGAATTGGGGGTTTTGGGGGTACGAGTGGGGGTGGGGGGGATGGAAATTCGAAATTTTTGAAACCACGTCTTGTGGGGTATCGTTGGAAAGCTCTTGATGAGTAATCTACAAATCAATAACTAGTTTCTTGATAGTTCTCATATAAGGCGAGATTTGAATGTTTCAAAAAGTGCTCTTTCCTCTTTTTTTTGCAGTTATTATTGCGGGTTTGTCATGCCAAGGCTAAAGAAGAAGAGTGCTGCGCAGCGACAATAAATTTAACCAAAAGCACTTCAAAATCTACCTCAGCCTGTAGGCTTGCCTAAAGGGATTTCTTAGTGAAAGATACTAATTTCAAGTCCACGTAAAGTTATCATCTGACATTTGAATATTTATTCATTATTATGGTTTATAGACTTTGGGCCCTTTCACACGAGTCAACTTGTTGATTACACTAGTTGAACGTGCGGGTGTCAGGAAGTGTAACGATATAGCAAATATATGGGAATCGCTCGAACCCTTTCACACGCAGTCAACTCGACCGTCCAGGCGGATTTATAGCCGGCACACGTGCCGCTACCGTTCTCATCCTAACTAGTTGACTCAACTAAAAGGACATTACTAAGCATTAGTCCATTCACACGAGGCACCTAGTTGAGTCAAGTGAGAGCAGAATGAGGGCGTTCCATCTGTCGTTTTCAACACCGAACAATTCATAGAAGATATCCATAGTAATCCTGCAATATGGCAGGGGTGCCCACGGGGGGGGGGGGGGGGGGGTAAGACGCAGACTGCGTCATTGAAATTTCTGGGGGGGGGGGAATATTATCGTTTTATGAATTTTCTGGGGGGGGGGGGTAGAAAATTGTTGCAAAATTAGCATTTTATATGTTAAAAATAAAAACGGTCAAATTTTATAACTTCAAAAGGTTTCTTCTAACAGTGGATTAGGAAAGGGGGGTCCATGGGGTTTGGACCCCCAAAAGTTAAAACCTAAAATTCTATATTTGTATTTAAAAAAATATTTATTTATTTAAACAAGATTTGTTGGTGTGTCAAATATGATATAGCAGTTATTTTCTTTTCATAACATAATGAGTAGGCTTATTATATCCACTGTTCCATGTGTTATTCAACTTTTCTTATAAATAGTAATAAGTATTATAACTTAAGTAACAATATCTTGTTTAAGTTGCCATGTATTAGAGTACAGTAAACAAATTTGCTAACTAGTTTTTCTGTGCTAAAATAGACTAAAATGTGATTTTCGTTCAATATTTAAAAATTTCCCGGGGTGGACACCCGACTTAGGTAACATTTTCTTGTTTACATTGGCACGTCTTAGAGTACTGTAAAAAAATTTCCAAACTAGATTTTGAGTGCTAAAATAGCGTAAAATGTTATTTTCATTAGTTAAATATTTAAAAATTTTCCGGGGGTGGCCCCCTACTTAGGTAATGATTTCTTATTTACATTGGCATGTCTTAGAGTATGGTAAACAAATTTCCTAACTAGTTTTTCTGTGCTAAAATAGCGTAAACTGTGATTTTCATTGGTCCAATATTTTAAAATTTTCTGGGGATGGACCCCCGACCCCCTTTTTGGGGGGTATTTCAAACCCCCCCGGCACTTTCTACCCTCCCCGCAATTATTTTATGGCTACTTATTTTGTTGCACTTATTATATTATTATAATTATTAATATAAGGTTACAAAGTGGCACAAGAAGTTAAAGCAACAAAAAATAAATAAATTTAAAAAAATAACCCCCCACCCCAGAAAATATCATATGGGTGCCCTTGTCGATAGCCAATCAGGTTGGGGGGTGAGCAATGAAGTCGGGGGGGGGGGTGAGTCATGAAGCTTGAGGGGGTGGGCACCCCTGAATATGGGATATGAGGTGTGAAGAATACGAAGACAAAATTAAAAGGAGTGAAGGTTGGAGGGAAGTGGCACGAAAATGCTATGCCGATTTTAATAGCATGGAGCCTGCCAAACAAGGTGCAATCGGTAAGTACATTTCATTCAAATTATTAGAAATATTTAAGCAGGGGTGCCCCCCCCCCAAACTTCATGACTCACCCCCAACTTCATTGCTCACCCTCCAACCTGATTGGTTGTCGACAAGGGCGCCCATATATTTTCTAAGGGGATGATTTTTAAAATTTATTTATGTTTTGTTGCTTTAACTTCTTGGGCCACTTTGTAACATTATAGTAATAATATAATATAATAAGTGCAACAATGACGTAGCCAGAAAATAATTGCGGGGAGGGTCGAAAGTGCCGGGGGGGGGTTTGGCGCATAGCTCTCATTCTACAGCTGCATCTCTGGCAATGAGCCCATTGCCTCCAAATTTGGAATTTTCGAATGAATCCTCTAATTTCTGATTTCTACTTTCATACTTCATACTACCGCAATATCTATCGGATATAATTATTGATGATTAACCTATACAATCATTTCAATTATCAAGCCATCGTACTGACCTCCCTTTGGGAGAAAAGTTGATTCCACAAGGTGCCTCGTGTGCCTCGTGTGAACACAAACCAAATGAGTCTTCACACGGCAGTCAACAAGTTGAGAGTCAACCAGTCAACTTTAAGAGCCTCGTCTGAAAGGGCTCTTATACTGTGTACTCTCCTGTTCTGTAAATCTGTTCCGGGGGGGGGGGGGGGTGTACATGAGATGTGCAACACACCCACGCAAGACAAGAGAGGCTGTGAGTCAGGACATGTCCCGGATCCACTGCGTGATGTCACATATTGTACTGTACAAATATACATTTCAACGTCACCAGAGTAAACTGAAGACATGAGGTTCGCATCTGGATAAAGATCAATACATTGCCATTTTATTTCAGCATTAGTACTTTCGTTTGTAGTCACTGCAATGTTAGATATATTTTTAACATATTATACTATTCAAGTAAACATTAATTCAGTCAAGTGAATTATTAACAGAAAATCAATATGGATTTACCCAGTTCTCTCACTCAATCAAACTGCTAATGTGTGAACTAAAACCCTACTGTACTCATCAGAATGATTTCACTTTGATTATGTTTCAATATATGCTACATCACACAGTCTGTATGTAGCTTTATGGTAACAAGGACATTACATTTACATGCTAATATTTTCATTACCCACACGAATGACTCATACCACTGTTTGTATACTCGAGAATTAACTTTTCAGCTCATCAAAATGAATATTCTATCTTACTATAAAACCTATATTAAACACCACATATATTTTTCTAAGAACAGTTTAAAAGCCCATAACATCATGGAATTCGTGCAAAAATCGGAAGTCTGACTGTGACAACTGCATAAATCCGTTAACATTCTCTGTTAATAACTCACGTAAGACTGAATTAATTTTTACTCAGAATTTTGAAACTTAGAAGCTAATTTTCTGAAAACTCATTTAATCATAACTTCCACAATTCAAAAACAAATTTAAGAAATTCTGCATGACTTCTTTCACGTGCCATAAGCTACGAAACGGGATGGGAAGGACTTCGTGCCACGGATTTTTACGTCCTGAAAAATTCCATCAACATCGGCCAGATTTGAACCGGTGACCAGAGGAGGGCGCGCTATTTCGGCACCACAAATGTCACCAATGAACAATATCTTCCTCGTAAATAATTTAAATTGATTATTCTGGAATAAATGTCGGCACAAAAGAGTTTGGCGCGCACGGAGACAATGAATCTCAAGGCGATCTATAGATCATCTAGAAATGCATGTTACATAAGACGATAAGAGACCTTAATGTGTCAACTCCACTGTACTGCCTAGTTCAAGGTCCAGATAGCGTCCATGACATCTTTCCAAGACAGATCTGTGCATCTACTTTCAATACGAACTGGATTTATCAACAGCCAACCTATGTTATGCTAAAAACAACTGGACAGTATGAGAAGAGAGGATAACTGTAAATGCCTTATCAGTGAACAATGGGCGTCAAATCAGATAAACTATCCATTCACTCAGTTCACTGAAACACTGTATTCACAATAATGACTAGACTGTACAAGGGCGCCCATATGATATTTTCTAGGGGGGGGGGGGCAAATTTTTAGTTAATTTATTTTTTGTCCCTTTAACTTCTTGGGTTAGTTTGTAACATTACATTAATAATATAATAATGTAAGTGCAACAATGAAGTAGCCAGAAAATAATTTCGGGGAGGATTGGAAGTGGCAGGGGATTTGGAATACCCCCCAAGCAAGGGGGTCGTGGGTTCATCCCCAGAAAATTTTAAAATATTCAACTAATTAAAATAACTTTTTACGTATTTTAGCACTGAAAAACTAGTTAGGAAATTTGTTTACGTGCCAATGTAAACAAGAAATCGTTACCTAAGTCGGAGGGTCCACCCCTGGAAAGTTCTTAAATAATGAACTAGTTGAAATCACATTTTACGCTATTTTAGCTCTGAAAAACAAGTTATTAAATTTGTTTATCATACTTTAAGATATGCCAACTTAAACAAGAAATTGTTACCTAAGTCGGGGGTCCACCCCCGGAAAATTTTCAAATATTGAACTAATTAAAATAACATTTTACGCTATTTTAGCTCTGAAAAACTAGTTAGGAAATTTGTTTACCATACTCTAAGACATGCGAACTTAAACAAACCTAAGTTATAATACTCATTACTATTTATAAGAAAAGTTAAATAACACAAGGAACAATGGAAAAAACAGGCCTACTCATTATGTTATGGAAACAAAATAACTGCTATATCATATTTGACACACCCACAAAAATTGTTTCATTTATTAATTTTTTTTAATACAAAAATAGAATTTTAGGTTTTGATTTTTGGGGGTCCAAACCCCCAGGATCCCCTTTTCTAATCCAGTTTGGATTCTGCTTCCATGGTGTCGATTTGGTAAAACTTCTGCAAACTTTTTATGTCTCTACTGACTTTCAAATAATTGTCTTAAAAGAGAAAAAAAACAGACTATAATTATTAATATTGAATATTTTCCTTTCCCTGAGAGCTAGGGGGGGGGGGGGCCGCCCCCCCTGCCCCCGGATATGGGCGCCCTTGGGACTGTAATCCTTAGTTCATTCCTAAAAATACACGATTTACGAACAATCTCCTTATCTTTAATACAATCCATTATCATGTATAGGGAAGAACTTTGAAAACTATTTTTTCTCCACTGATTTTTGCTTCATAAATATATTTCATATCCATATCTTGACTATCCGTTGAAATTAATGTTTTCCTCGTTTAAAGTCCCTACTTCATGTTAACTGGATTTATAAATGTTAGCGTTTAGTTAAATTAAAGGATTTGTCCGGTTTACAAAGCTGGAATTTTTATAATATATTTATTTCCACGTTTCTTTTTTATATTATTGTACGAGGGGGCGTCCGAAAATAAGTTTCCCCACTATTTTTCCCCTGGAAATCGAACAGTAATGGGGGAAACAAGACACCGGTTGAACGCGAAAGACAGCCAACCATATTGGGAGCGCCTAGCCCATCCACTATACAGTCCTGATCTCGCACCCAGTGACTTCCATCTGTTTCCGGCTTTGAAGAAGACTCTCGGCGGAAGGCGCTTTGGGAGCACTGCTGACATAAAAAAAGCCGTTGCACGCTTCTTCCGTATGCAGAGCCCTGATTTTTTTTCCTGGAGGGCTTTTTGAAGCTTCTAAGGCGGTATGACAAATGCCTCAATGTACGTGGTAATTATGTAGAAAAATAAAGGTACGTCTTATCTTTTAATGTCTCTTTATATTTTATGTCTTGCATCCACACCTTTGTATATAGTCGCCAGGGGAAACTTATTTTTGGACTCACCCTCGAATTTAATTGTAGTTTCACATTTTGTTAAGTATTTCTCAACTCCATGTGCTCATTCGGGCAGCGACTTAATGTAAAAATAATTGTATTTGTTTAACATTATAGACATATAAATTAAATTCTATTAATATTATTTAGTTACGGAAAAAAATATTTTCTATTCACAAGTCTTTTTTATGAAATTTACCTAACAAGACTTTTAAAGAAGAGGGTTTAATGCAAGTTAGGCTTGTGACCGTCGCCGGTGTGCGGGAATATTGTCCCGCAGGAGTTCTTTTACATGCTTGTAAATCTTACAACAGACATGGGTCTGTCACATTAACGCATATATAACCAAGTACGGGATCGAACTCGCAACATGGGGCACAGAAAGCCAGCTGAGGCACATCCAGGCGAACTACATTAGGCCTAATAGTGTTATTTTCATAATATTCTAGAAGCTCAAATGACAGGCGGTGACGTGTGACATATGTCTAATTTACGTGCCTGACACATATATAAGTGCTGAATCATATAGTATTTACTTAGCACGCGATCACTACCTGTCCACACAGACACACACACACATACAAAACAGCGAATGATGTAAGGACTATTTTTCATGGTAACCTACTCACCGTCATTCAATATTCAAAGCGAATATCCTGTCAATACGTATCAACCGAAAGATTATTTTGATTCCAGTTTCAATAATCTGCATTCTCTTGTTTTAATTTATTATTACATCAACAATGTTTAATTGAAATTCACGTGTTTTCCTGTTTTAAAATTCCAAGTGGGCTTTGGATATACAATTTGGCTTTGAAACAAATGAAACCATTATTATAATGGTCTGTGATATCATTTTGCAGGGTCAAGAAGACATTATTGGAGTCTGAAATAAATAAATCTTTCAATCTTTCATGGTTCATGTTATATCTTAACAGCCCCTGTATGTAAGATGGTAAGTGCATTAATTATTTCCAAAGATTTGTTTTACATGTAACTGAGGGATGGCGCTACTAAACTAGACAATCGTTGGATTGTACCCATCGATAAGTTTCTGTACTTAAAATACAACGATTTTATGAACGATCAAGTTTGTTCAGTCCACTGCCTTCTAAACTGTATTAATCGTGTATACTGTATTAATTCTCGAGACGGCGGTGGTTCAGTCAATCAAATACTGTCTAGAAGGCAGTGATCAAATATGTCTACAAAAACGTTGATTTATATTCATTCATAAATCGACTCAAGTTTTACGTACAGGATCTTTAAACATAAACAGATATACAATAGAACTTTTACAAATGTCCTGTGACTGTATATGATTTATAAGATTGTAATCTCTTGTTAAGTGCCCAGATTTTCTTAGCATTTGTCAAAGCGACAGGTCCGAAAGATAAACATTGGAAAACCCCGGAAAAAAGCCATCTCAACATGAAAATAGAAGAGTGCCTACCTTCTTGTAGAGTTTGATCCACGTGAGATCGCCTTTGCTGTCTGTGTACTGCAGCCCGAAGAACCACACTTCTCGAAGACCGATGGTCTTGACCACCTGATCGAAGAGCTGCTTCCCCGTCGTTGTCTGCTGGATCGCGAACTCCAGCTCCGCGTCCATGGTCGTCACCCGGACATTCATCTGCACACAAAACACAAACATGAGCAAATTCTTACAGGATTAAGCACGTAATGGACAAAACAAAACACATCTGATTAAGCTACGTGTGTTATTGTGAGCTATACCACCTATATAGGCCTACTGCATTATAATAGATGGATAACCGAAGACGAAACGGGTGTTAATGAATAACACCGAAATATTTTACCTGTGTATAGAGGGGACATGGACAAACAACTTATATTAGGAGATTTTTGCTCTGTGACGTAAAATGTGTATGCTACAGGGCATTAAAGTCATTACAATTTGGTGCTCGTAAGTCAATTAAGCGAAATAGGGTTAAAAGTTTCAAAAATTGACTTCATGCCTTCTTAGTGATCGATAAAAACCTGATTCTTGATCATTCATCAACAGCTATATCATAATTTAGAGTTTTCATAATCTGCAAAATTTACAAACTAATCACATGACTGGCCGCCACTGCATTAGTTTTTATATTCATAACTCTAGTGTTAACAACGAAGTTCATTTGTTTTGCACATTCTCAAATGTTACAAGTCAGTGGCGGCCATGCCCTGGGAGGTTTTATGATGTAACAGGAAAAATTGAATCTGTAGAGCAAAAATCTCCTAATAAAACTTGTCTTTGTCCCCTCTAAAAACAGGTTAAAATATTTCCGTGGATTAACACTTGTATATTATACCTATGGGCAAGGTGATTCGTTATGGAAATCAGCTGTTGAGCTCCACTAATAATAGAGGGCCATGGCCATACTAAATGAATGAATAACGGGTCTTCCAAATGGTATCTTCTTTTCGGTCTACTTTTGGGATATGTCTTTCCTCCCCCATTTCATCCTATGTTATTTAATTACCCTTACTATATCCGGTGAAGAGTACTGGTTATGAAGCTCGTCGTTATGCAGTGTTCATCTGTCTTACGTCTAAACATTTTCCTAAGCCCCCTGTTTTCGAACACTCAGATTATGTTCTTCCCGAATTTTACAATTGCGAAAAATGCTAAATTTTGTATTTTTGGGAAATATATTTTGTTTTCAACTCGAAATTGTTTTTCTTTAAACAAAATTTTACTTTTCAACGGAAATATGGAGTTTTAGAGAACGATTTAATAAATGCACTGCAACAATTTTCTTTATTATGGCAATGTGTGTTTCTAAATAGCTGAAATGAGCATTTTTGTCTACTGACAAAAGTAAGATTCGGGTATTAAAAACAACTTTTACACGCCTTGAACACGACAGATGCAGAAAACTCGTTTACCAAATGTCCCATCCTGACTTAGGACAGGTGCACAAAAACATTACAAAAGGGTCTCTCACGAGTTTTATTTTCCTTCCGGCATGTTTTAATAAATAATCCTGAACTACGAGTGATACACTAATTCGTTATGAACGAAGAGGTTACTTATTAGTAGAGACCGGATTTTAAAGGGAAAATTTTCACCCAAAATAGGACGAAAAAAGGGAAAATTATTGCCAAAAGAAGGTGGGGGAAAAGGGGAAAATTATTGCCAAAAAAAAGGTGCGAAAAAGGGGATATAAAAGTAAGAGAGTGTAAAAATTCAACAGAGAGATACATGTTTGTTTTATGTAAAGCCTTTGCTTGCTCTACAGCTGCTGATTCTGTAACATCTAATGACTGAAGACATTTTTTTGATTTTGTTGAAATTCTCACAGAAGAAAATAGCACACGAAATCCATGTTCCCCACCTTCTTATAATGGGAAACTTAGGCAATGGCAAGCCTGTTATTCCCCTGTAACGTTCTATTCTGCTGGGAGGATTAATTTTTTTCAATGGTGAATCAGTTAAAACAATTTTTAATGTTTTCATATTACCAAATACTGGGTAATTTACGAATTTTTCAAAATAAATTAGCAAAAAAGGTACTGGAAAAGGAAAGTTTCTAAAAAAAAGGGAGATGAGCCTAAAAAAGGGACGTTAAAACCAGGAAATTTGCAGTTGAAACTTACTCAGTAATGTCCTGTTCAATTTTATCACGTTTTGTGATGAAATATAAAAAAAGGAATTCCCTTTAAAATCCGGTCTCTACTTATTAGATCCACTTTAAGGTTCGAAGGTTAACCAGTCGAGAAGAAGAAACAACTGTTCCCTTTTACAAAGATAAGTATGATCCTGATGACATCGAAGTGAGGGTCTTTTAATGGGAGGGTAATTTTTAGTCTTTTATTTTCAATTTTCATTTTTAGGTCATTTTTAGAATTGAAAGTTATTATTTGGTCATTCTTAACCCTATTATGATCTTTTCTTGCCACATTTCATATTTATAGGTCATTTTTTTTACATTTTAAAGCTTTTTGAAGTAAAACTTCTTTTCTCGCGGTTGGGGTAAATCGGGAAAATCAGTCACGAAATCAGTCACAAAATCAGTCACACTCAAAACTGCGTGTTTCGGAGCGGACTGCACAGAAAACAATCAACTCAATGATTAGGAGTAATCAAAGGAAATTTTTCAGACATTACTTCCTCAATGGCAATAGACAATTCCCAAGCAATCTAAAGGTATATTATCTATTTTATGGAACCCGGAGGTTGATTACCGCGCAAATCCAAAATTAAAATATACAAATTTCCAAAACAAAAAAAAAAAAAAATTAAAACATCCAAAAATTGAAACAAACTCAATGATTCAACTCAATGATTAAGCTTATCCAAAATTTAAATAAATTATCCGACATTGGTAAAGTGTGTTAAAACCACCGCCTTCTCGAGAATTACACTGCATCTTTCTTTTCGTTTGACTGTGTACATTTTGAAAAAAGTTGAACAGCACTATAATCAACAAAGTCGTAGCAGAAAACGCATATGATTTTAAATGAAGTGCATGATAGAACTGATACGTATGAACCTATATTAAAATCTATTTTGCCTTATGCAAACTATAAATCTCATAAAAAGGCACACACAGACTTTAAAAAACCGAAATCAATTGCAGAAAGAGCAAGAGGATACCGTGAGAGGATGAAAGTGACAAAGAAAAGGAAAACTGAAGGAAATACATACATAAATAAAGTTTTACTTCTGTCGCGTGGTTTTCCACGCACTTTTTTTTTTCTTTTTTTCATTTTGCGTTGTTTCTTGCGTTATATGGAGTGTGCATTTACTTACACTAAAAACTATGAGAACTCTAAATAGGCATAAATAAATAGAATTTCTTATAATATTAATTTGGATACAGAAAGACTACTTACAAGCCTATATAGTGGGGTCAAAAACATTGATGTACAGTCGGTCAAATAAAAAACGTCGGACGTTATTTTATAAAGTATCACGAACGAGCATATGCGCATGTACAGGAAGACTTAAGGTTATAGGTTCACACATGCCTCTTGTCTATCCATGTATTTTCTCGATTGTTTAGTCAGTTTTGTTCCAAAACAAACATGTATAGAAGGCCGTGGCAATATGCCTCAAATCCGCCATATTGTTGCATGGAAGTTCTTACAATAATAATGAATAAATTCGGGTGAAATATGTTTATTCAAGGAGCATTTTTTAAAGATTATATTTTATAACACCGGTACTTGTAGCGTAAAATCAATAACTTACGCTCAACTTCTGCAACCAATCTAGCATCGAAATACGCGGCCGGCCAGATCCACGTTTCCTATGAAAACTTCCGGTCGCATTATAGTGAAGATCCCACCTCTGAGCTGATCTTTCATAAATATGGAACCTTCTCGCTGCTTCAGAGGCCGAAAAATGCAGGTCAATTACAGCCCTAACTACACTTCCTCTCACTTTAGCATTTGTATGTGGCGATGACACAAAGCAAAATGAATCATGACAAATACATTAAGTTGAATATCGTGTGTTGCGCTTTCCGCGTTGTTCATTTTTTTCCCTTCTTGTTCAAAATTTTCCCTCCTGCCGCATGGCCTCATATGTTCCGAAAATGACCTGTATTTTGTGTTTTTTATAGGAAACTTGTGAACTAATGCGTCAAAACTTTAATTTTAACTGCATACGAGTCCCGACGTTTTTTTATTTGACCGACTGTAGAATAAACAATCTGATGAATAAACTGGCATTTTCACATATATTTTCGGATCGCTTTCTTTTTAATTTTTTGGTCACTTTTCTGTACCTTTCCAGTCCTTTTTTTAGCTCATTTTCTAAAAGTATTTTTAGGTCATCAAAATCCGGGCAGTGACTATTACACTGCCTTAGGTATGCTGAAGCTATAGCCTATCAATGTGCAGAATGGGTGCAGTTATTACAGAGTCTGGAGAAATTAACTGCAACGCATGCATGAGTGTGTTCACAATGAAACGATGGGAACGAAGCCTTGAAGCAGGGACCTTGCGAAACAGAAAAGAATTGCCGCTTTTTTACTGGCATCCTCTTGAAATTATTATGAAACACAAGGACCTTCGCATCTGACATTGGACAAGAAAAACACTACTTCCCTATACAAGTTTTTCTGTTCGGCTGTTACGATAGTATCTACCGAGCCTTGCAAATATTTGCGATACGAGTGAGATTGCTATCACCTAACTAAGCAACTACTGTTGACAGAGCGAAATTTGTTTTTTAATTTGTGTTTTACGCGTTGATCTACTTTCTTCCAATTCGGCACTAATGTTCCTTTAATACATTAAAAACGACGTATGTGTAAGGGTTTTTTTATTTTTTTATTAGGTTTCAAGACAGTGACCGTGATAATGAAACGTTCATGTAATGTTCAGCTATAAAATGTTCAGCTATAAAATTTTCTACAACTTAGTTCCAATATTTCTGATTTAACTTAATAATGGTTTACCGGAAATGGATAGTTTTTTTTTTCTTTCTTTCTTTAGCGAGGGCCACTATTCACACAACAACAATAATAATATATTTTTTTTATTAAGGAATATTCCACAATACAATGGTTTTCCTTCATCCCACAACAATCTTTTGCCTCCATAAGTCCCTGTCCATAGCATCTTCTTCACTTAATCCTTTTCACTCCATCCATCCAGCACTCTTTGGGCTTCCCTCTTCTTCTTTTTCCAATCCAAAATTTTCTTGGGTATTCTATCCTCTGTCATTCTGAGTACATGCCCATACCATCTCAAGCGTCTTTCTTCTACAATTTCCAAAATATTCTTTTCAACTTGCATTATTTCCCTTATTCCATTATTTCGATTCTTTTCTTTCCAGGATTTTCTTGCTGAACGCCTCCAAAAATCCATTTCTAATACCATTAATTTGTTTGCTTGTTGTCTACTTATGGTCCAAGTTTCAGCGCCATACAATGTTGTACTTTGGAATAATGCCTGATATATTAATTTTTTAGTTCTATGTAAAATAATAATAATAATAATAATAATAATAATAATAATAATAGTGTTCAACCATGGTCAGGTCCTTAGACATAGACAGTATGTGACTTATTATTTATGGGGGAAGTTGAAAAATGAAGTGTATAGGTCAATTTCCCATCCATTAGAAGAACTTAAAGACAATATGACTGTAGAAATTAAGCCTATCTCGGAAGCAGAACTTACGCGCGTGAAAGAAAATTTCCTATAAAGATGCCAGTGTTGTGTGGATGCAAGAGGAGGACATTTCCAACTTCTCTTGTGATGGGATACGTGGTTATTTTCATTTTGATTCCAACTGTGAGAACCTGAACCATTACACCGTTAGCGGCTTTATTTGCGAAGATATTTCACCTGATCGCTCGGGAGTTAGAACTGTGGCCACTGCGACGCAGAAACCCGCACGATTGGCTAACTCTTACGTAAAACGCACTGTATATTAGACTGTAATACACAAACATTCTTGTCTATTCATTGAAAATAACTTTTGAAAAACCTTAATAACATACGGAGCGCAGAAGATTAATTATTAAGTGCCAGTATGGTACTTTATGAGATTGTGTGGGGGACGAAAAAATGTCTGTCCGTCCGTCTGTACGCACCATAACTCAAGTACGCTTTTTCGGATTTTCATGAAACTTGGTATAAACATTCATAATGTCGATGGGAAGAACCCTATTGATATTGAACCAAATCGGTTCACCGGTACCGGAGTAATGCCCAATTTAGTGCCTATTTTAATAGATTATGGCGCCTTTCTCATAGAAAGGCGCCATCACTCAAATACGCTGTAACGGATTTCCATGAAACTTGGTATACCCATTTATGACGTCCATGAGAAGTGCCCTATTGAATTTGAACCTAATCTGTTGACCGGTACCGGAGTAAAACCCAATTTAGTGTATATTTTAAAGACGCGGTAACTCAAATAGCCTACGCTTTACCGGATTTTTATGAAACTTGGTATACACATTTGCAATGTCCATGGGAAGACGTCTATTCATAATGGATAAAATCGGTTGATCTGTTTCGGAGTAATGCTCAATTTAGTGCCTATTTTATGGCAATATACGTATTCGAAACAATTTATAAAAAAAATGAAAATCAGTTATCTTGACAACATAGCCTATTGTTTTACTGTGATGTTATAAGGCCTTGGAAATTAAAATACATGTTGCTATGACAAAAACCACCATTTTTTTACATGCGCTTATCCAACTAGACCGTTAAAATGACCCAGGTGGCCGAGATGGTAGACCTTTCTTCTTCCGTAAGCCCTGCTTAATGAATAAATCTGGAGCTTAACTTGGAAATCAGTTTAAAAAAAACAACATATTCTGCATATCATAATTGCAGTCATAACTCATTAAACAAAAACTTACTGGCACTTTTTTACATCAGTTTACCTGATTTTATTTATTCATTTATTTCTTGGATTTAGCCTTATATTTTTATGCAGGATGCACAAGACGTTTCACTATCCGGGACACTTGACATAAATTCAGTGCCGTCCTGTAAAATCCGGGACGGTCTGACAACTGTAGAGTACGTCTTTATTCCCTTCTTACACTCAGAACCGGGATTAATAATGTTACCTTGGAGACTTTCGTTTCTATAGATCTGACTATATTCCTAACTGATATACTGGCTGATTTTAAATTGATAGTTCTGAAATTAATTGTGTAGTCAGTGTAAATTGTCCAGATGGCACTTCTTGTACGATGTTTTGCTCCTCGTGGCGTCCGGCCCTTGTTGAATTTGATGGCGGTAAGAACCACCTGCAACGTCGGTCCCTCGGGACTTATAGTTGGCTGTTACGAACCACTCAGCGACTCCAACTCAGAACACGCGATCAGGTACACGGAGTCTGGGGAGAAGTTCAACGAAAGCGTGGAAGGTCGGCTCGACGAGCTTCTGAAGCTCTCTGGTCCACTTCCCAGACTAGGGGAAGCTCGCTTGTTCTTCGGACTGGATCCGGTCATCAACGCAGTCGCTGTAGTCGGCCTAGGCAAGCGGTGCGCCGGTTACAACGACGTGGAGGAAAGAGAAGACGAGAAAGAGGCCATCAGAGTGGCCGCAGCGGCCGGGAGCAAGTCCCTGCAAGCCCTGCAGATGCGCAGGATCTTCGTGGAGACATTCGGCCATGCCGAATCTGCAGCCGAAGGGTCTGCCTTGTCTGTGTGGGTGTACCAAGAGCTCAAGAAGCCTGAAAACCGTCTGACGATGCCCTTGCTGGAGCTGTACGACAGCTGCGACTACACCGGCTGGCACATCGGCCTAGAGAAAGCAGCGGCTCAGAATCTGGCTAGGCAGCTGATGGAAACGCCCGGCAACATCATGACGCCGACGACATTCGCGCAGAACGCTGTGGAGGTCCTCTGCAAGTCTGGCATCAACGTGGAGGTGAAGGTGAAGGGCTGGGCAGAGACTCAGAACATGGGAGCGTTCCTGGCAGTGTCGGGAGGGTCTTGCGAGCCCCCCATATTCCTGGAGATCAGCTACTACGGCTCCAGTTACGACGAGAGGCCTGTCGTGCTCGTTGGGAGCGGAGTGACGTACGACAGCGGCGGCTTATGTCTCAAGTCTCCATACGAGCTGGAGCTGATGCGGGGGAAAATGGGCGGGGCAGCCGTGGTCGTTGCGACCATCCGGGCCATCGCGCATCTTCAGCTGCCCATCAACATCCGAGGACTCATCCCGCTGTGCGAGAACATGCCCGGATGCAGCTCCTACAAGCCCGGGGACATCGTCAGAGCCATGAACGGCAAGAACATCCTCATCCAGAACACAGACTGTGAGAGCCGCCTGGTCCTGGCAGACGCCCTCATCTACTCCCAGAACTTCTGGCCGCGATTCGTCGTCGACGTCGCCGCCCTCACGAACGACGTTCGCCGCGCGCTGGGCTATGCCGCCACTGGAGTATACACAAACTCCGACGCCCTCTGGGAGCAGATTCGCATGGCGGGTGTGCACACCGGGGACCGGCTGTGGAGGATGCCGCTGTGGGACTACTACACCAGACAAGTGATCGACAATCCCGCTGTAGACGTCATGAATGACGGGCTAGGACCCGGGGGCGGTTCCTGTAGAGGAGCGGCTTTCCTCAGACAGTTCGTGCCCTGTGGCGAGTGGATGCATCTTGACACATTAGGAGTAATGTATTCTAACGGAATAGACGAGCCGTACATCAGGAAAGGAATGTCCGGCAGACCCACAAGAACGCTCATAGAATTCATCTCACACATGCTCTGCAAAACTTGTAAATAACTTGATTATGTTGTGTTGTGTCAAATACACTTGTGTCGTTTCGTTCTCTCTTGTTATTTATTTCAAGGGTCAAGGTGTCTACTGGAGCATGGCCGTTCTAAGAAAGAAACCTGAAGTAAACAAAAATCAGTACGCCTGTCTCACTCTAGCACATTACTCGTATGACTTAAAAGAGATAAAGACATACTGATTTTTGTTTACTTCAGGTTTACTTCTTAGCTCGTCTCAGGTATAGATATTAAACGTACAGTGCACGCCGCTTATTGTGATCACTTGGGGACGCAGCTAATCTGATAACTAGGGTTCGGATGATCATGACTTAAAAAAGTGGAAAATATTACTGCTAATATGACCTTAAAAATTACTGAATATGACCCAAAATATCCTAAATATAACCTCAAAATAACATATTCTCTAAAAATAAATGTTCAGATTGACACGTTTAATGTCACTAAATTATTACAACACATTAATTCAATCAGATAATCACTTTTTAACGATTTTACAGGTGATTTACAGTTTTACTTGTAAAGAACTTCTAATCTGTTAATGTTTCCAGATACCACTGCAAATATGTTAAAACCGTGTCTATTGGAAGTTGTTAACAACAAGGAGGAAGAGGTAATTGTGATGTTACTTGTTATTGTCCCTTCACATTTCAGTTACGGGAAAACCAAAATATTCATGACTCTTTTTCGGAAAGAAATTTAAATCGACAATTTAGTGCTCATAGGCCTACTGCATAATTGTGCTCACAACTGAAATAAAACATTAAATTACAAATATGACCGAAATATGACCAAGACCATAAAAAAGACCAAAATATGACTTTATATGCAAAATAAAAACAATATGACTAGGATAAAAAAAAATGTGCAATTCATGTTTAATTTGTGTTTGCAGCGAGAATGGAGATCAGGATTAAAAATCTGATGTGAAAGTCACATAACTTCCTCTGCCCAAATAAAAGTTAGCAGTATTCACATATCCTTGTACAGAATCGCAAGACACAATTTTACGCTGATTATCCTATAAATACCTCTTCTTTCAATGATGCGACTAAAAGAGCAGTCTATATAACAAACTTAAAAAAAAAAGAACAAATGACTGCAGACGTTTATTGAACTTTCTGCCGTAAAATATAATTTCCGAAATTTATCGAATATTTCCCTCAGATACATCTTTACTCTATGCATGGCCAACAACATATCTTTCTCACTTCACATTCTTATATAGAATAAGAGGCCGTGAAAGAGCGCGAATTCAGTTGTTCATCACGTAAGACAAACTTTCTACAAACAGTGGGTGAACAGTGGGTGGCTTGTAACTACCCTCAGAGAATTTTCTCGAAAAAATGTTTCAAATAAAAGTTTTAGCTCTTAGTATAAGCAACCCATGTGCAAAATTTAAAGAAAATCGTTAGAGCCGTTTTCGAGAAAATCGCGAAAAACGAAAATTTCTTCATGTAAAGTACCCTTAAAAACAAGGGAAATTTGTCGCCAATCTACGAATCACATCTTCAGAAGGTACCTGACCCAAATACGAAATTTTGTTTTCATACGATTCTCAGTTTCGGAGCTAGCCTGTTCACAAACTTCCACACAGACAGACACACACACAGACATGTTTCCAAAAATAGTATTTTTGGATTCAGGGGGCCTTGAAACGTGTATGTATGCTAAAAACTCAACTTCGAATTTTGGGGTCGAAAACAATACTTCCTCTACCTATAGTACCTATGGTACGGGCAGAGGAAGTAAAATATCATGTCAAACAACCGGACCCTACTGATAATATTAACCAATTGATAACAGTAGCCGAAGGAATTAACTGAAGGTTATTTATTCATACACCAGATAATACACTACAAAAACAGCATTAAAAGCTATTTATTCATACGTACTATATAATAGATAACTGTGGATCATTCAACCACTCATGATAGCCTGCAAACAATTATTTCCGCAATCTAAGAAAGTTTTAAGTTTGGAGCACATTAACCACCTATTTCATATTCATTGCTTTTTTGAAAGTTTACTGACCTGTGGTGAACGCCTGTCTATTCAAATCTTTTCATTTTACATTAGCCATCACTCCATGTCAACACTGATCTTTACAAATCAAAAACTGTTTTACTGCTTAAAAGATAAAGTTAGAGAGTACCATCCCATGGAACAGGTCATCTATAACATCCTATAAGCTGGGAACCACCTTTACTTCTAATACAACACAGTACAATTGGGTCAGAAATGAAATCCTTAAAAACAAAATGTTTAATGAGATACAGTACGGTACTTAAATAAAGCCGCAAAAAGGAAAATGTGATAACATAAACTGAATCTTTGATCACAATAAACAGCATTTTTATCAATGTATCAGTATTAGGCTAATTCGTGCGGGACCTTTAAGTGATAACCAGGGCCCGTATTCTGATGACATGTCATCTTTTTATTGATGCTGCATGGACATTGCCAACTTGTGGATAAAGCCAAATCATGGCCTCTAGATTATAGAAATGAATTTTTATTAGGTCATTTTTTGTCATTTTATGCCATTTTATATTTTTAGGGCATTTATTTCAGTTTTAGGTCATTATTTTGTCATTTTCGTGTCATTTGCTTCCTTATTAAGTCATTTTCATGTATTTTCATTGAGTGTATTAACTTTTCTTCGTCGCTAGCTGTGCTGTCTTTGAAGTGTTGTTTGTTTAATGCAAGAAGGAAAAATTCGGCGTTAAGTGTTGTCATGTCTCAGTCGGAAAATGAGAATCAAAGAAACGCCAAAACTATTGTTGTATTATATTACTATTGTTATTAGACTGACTTGACACCAGAGTCTGTCACCTGCTTGGATTTGAGAGTGCATACTACTGTTTACCCTCAATTAAATAACAATATAATCCGGCAGACCACAAAAGGAAATGCCGAATTTCGACTCGCCAGTGCCTCAGTGCCAGTATAAAATTCCGTGAGAAAAGAACATTCACAACATTGCAGTTATTTACTATTATGTACAAACTAGTCTATAACTTTGTGTGTACAATAATTTTTTATAAATAAAATATCAGTTTTTAGGTCATTTTTTATAATTATTAGGTCATTTTCTTTAAAATTTAGGGTCATTTTATAGGTCATTTTTCAAACAACTTTAGGTCATCAGAATCCGGGCCCTGGTGATAACATTAACCGCGATTACATTCAGCGGCGTTCACTGCATTGCTAATAATTAAGGAATCGCGCACAATGTGCATTATCTTAACCTAAGACTTAACCTACAAAAACGTTATTTTGATGAAAATTTATTTATTACCAGTTGCAAGGAGGCCTTTTCCTTGGAACACGCCTGCGCTTGTAACGATGCTGCTCGCAGTGATAGGATGCCTGAGTAGTTGCCGCTGTGTCACGGGGTTTCTTCCTGTATTGAGTTCATAATGCTGTGGCTATGCGCCACATAACTTGTAGTTATCCCAGATTCCCAGGGGATTGTCAGCCGGGTACTTAATTCCTACGATTTATTAAGTGCCAGTATGGTACTTTATGAGATTGTGTGTGAGGACGAAAAATGTCTGTACGCGCCAAAACTCAAATAAGTTTTTTCGGATCTTCATGAAACTTGGAAAACACATTTATTATGTCATTGGGAAGAACCCTATTTATATTGAACCAAATCGGTAACGGAGTAAAACCCAATTTAGTGTCTATATTAAAGAGGCGGTAACTCAAATACGCTTTACCGGATTTTTATGAAACTTGGTATACGCATTTATGTCCACGGGAAGACGTCTATTGATATTGGATAATATCGGTTGACCTGTTTCGGAGTAATGCTCAATTTAGTGCCTATTTCATGGTAATATACGTATTCGAAAGAATTTATGAAAAAAATGAAAATCAGTTATCATGACAACATAGTCAATTGTTTTACTGTGATCTTATAAGGCTTTGGCAATTAAAACACAGTTAGCTATGACAAATAACACTATTGCTTTACATGCGCTTATCCAACTAGACCGTTAAACTGACCCAAGTGGCTGGTAACGGTTTGGCCTCACATTCTGGAGTTCCATGGTTCAAATCCCGAAACCAGCAAATTTGACTTTTTTTTATTATTCTGCATATCATAACTGATTAAACAAAAACATACTGGCACTTTGTTACATCAGTTTACCTGATTTTATTATAATACTAGCAGGTGCCCGCGATTATTTCTCAACAGCTAAATGCTCTATTTGAATCATTTAGTTCACAGAAAAACAAGTAATACATTTATTAATTAACACTGACATCGTTTTTACAAAAAATTGCATGAATTAAATAATCTTATTCTGACATTGTTTTCACCCAACAAATATAAAGAATTAAACAATTAAAACAAACCATGTGCTGTCATATGGGCACAAAGATTCGAAGCAAAACGATGAAATCATTCATGAACCTTACCAAATCATGCATAAACAAAACGACAGATAATTAAAAAGATAAAACCCAGCTTCAAAGTACATTTTTCGATTAAAATCCGATGTCCTGGGGGAACAAAAACATCCTTAGATTAGTTCCCTAGCCCAAAAAAAAAACCCGCATAGTGAATTTCGTCCAAATCATTCAATGTTTTCCCATTTAGGTTTGCTTTCATGATCCCTTCAGTCCTCCTATGTAAAAAAATCAGATCTCTTCACGAGTCGTAAACAAATGAATCAAGATAGCAACCGAGCAAGGCCACCTCCAATTAATTTCATAGTTGTATACTGTCTTGTTAATAGTTGGCATTGGATGTGCACGGAAGCACGACAGTATTATTAAGTGTAGTAAGTACACGCCTTGGACAGTAGTTAGACGCGATTCACATTTGTTTCGTAATATTTGAAAAGAACTTTGCAGGGATACCGTGTTATATTTTGTTTCTGCTAAGAATAGAATATTTTTAGGTATTTGAACCAAATTTTATTAAATTATTTCTAGGCCCAACAGTTCGGACAAGTTCGTTAATGAGCAAAATTGGCCTAAGGGGGGGGGGAGTCGGGGGAGAGGGTTGAAATTTTGAAAAATTTATATCTCGGCCCCTATGAAGTATAGAGGGAAACTTTGTTTGAATAAATTAGAGTACTTCCAATGGAGTTCACAGTGACACCAACGATTCGGGGGTTTTGGGGGGTACGAATAGGGGTGGGGGGATGGAAATTCGAAATTTTTGAAACCACGTCTTGTGGGGTATCGTTGAAAAGCTCTTTATGAATACTCTACAAATCAATAACTAGTTTCTCGATAGTTCTCATATAAGGCGAGATTTGAATATTTGAAAAACAATAACACTTAAAAATATACCTAAACCTAAAGGCCTACCGACAGGAATGTGTGAAGACTGACTACGGATAAAAAAAAATAGTTACGCACCTTTAGAACAATAATGCATGGCAAAACCAAAAATAAATAATAAAATATAGGTAATATCAATTTAAAACATAATAATTCTCTTTTTTTTTTTAAAAAATATTTTAGATTTATTCATATTTCATATTGGGCATTGTACACTTTGATATTGCTGTGATAAAATAATTCTCAGTAAAAAGCAGTTTAATATGAAAGTTACGGCTCAATGTAAAAAGAGTGTTGTCCTCAAAGAACTTCGAAACCTACCTCAGCCTGTAGGACTGCCTAAAGGGATTTTTACGTCTTGTTTTGTAAACTATTAGGCTACTTCTCTTACATGTTACATATTAAGGGCCAGAATTTCATGACAAGTCGTGTCGTCGGTCAAATCGAAGCTTCCTTTTGGCAATTTTCTTGAAATCAAAATCGAAATGAATTTGTTTTATTTTAAACTAGCATGTGCCCGCGGCTTCGCCCGCGATAATTATTTCAAAAATTAAAAATCAAGAGCATAATAGTTAAATCATTATATTTACTAACACCTAAATCACCTGGACTACATACCACGATTAGATAGCATCGCCTGGTAAAAACGACCTCAGATTCGAGTTCCTTGGCCCATAAAACCCCTGTATAGTGAGTTTCGTCCAAATAAAACAATGTTTGACCATATTTAGGGCTTACAACATTCAAGCGATCGCGAAGGTTTTATTTTCAAGGTATGACAAAAATAGCCAAAGCCAACTGTAATTGATTTTGACATTGAAATGTATAACTGAAAACTGATCCTTTGAAAACGCAAAAAATGCACGCTTTCTGCCTGTTCTTCACTCATAACTCATAACTTAAAATTCCGGCTTCGAGGTGCATTTTCCGACCCTTCATTCCACCTATGTTTAAAATTTCAGATCTCTGCGTTGAGTAGATTTCGCTGGGCATCGCAGACATACAGACAGACAGAAGGAAGACAGACACTTCCTTTTATTAATATAGAATACAGTTAACATGAAGAGAATTGATTTTATTTAAACACAAGCTATTTATTACACAGTTTTCAGCTGCTACTCTAAAGACCGTTCCGTGTTCGATAATGACACCGATGTCATAATGGAGTATAATTACGATACCTTTGCATCACGCGTAATAAGCTTATTACACAATGGTCTAACAAAAAGAAATCATTTTAAAAAAAAAATGCGAAAATCATCGGGAATCGAAGGCACGACCTCCCACTGAATTGGATAACAACAGTTGACTGCATCAGCTTGTGAGTCATTTGATATCCGTTTGGATCAAGTGAAGATTAGGCTTTTGAATAACCCACCATTGTAACTGACAAACACTAATTACGTCATCGCGAGGGGCGGGGCACCGCGCTGTTCCACTTTCCGTTATCACCTGCACAGCTTATCTGACCTTAATGCCCGATTAATTATGTGGTCAATTCTCAATATGAGCTAAGGTAATTCCAGAACGCTTTACGGAGAATAAAAAGAGTTTTCTGCATAAACAGGGCAAGAAATTTCAAGTGTGAAGCCAAGTTATAGCATTTCGGGAATTATGAAGAACTGCCCCTCGTTTCATAAACAACATTTTGTTGATTTAATTACGGGTTCATCGAAGTGTTTGGAGTGGTTTTCTAAACTTCTTGTCTAGGAACTAGAAACTCTGCACACTTAACTAAAATGTAAACAGAAAATAATGTTTAGAATTTCATTTTAAAATCTACAATTCAGCTGTGTTTATACTCCTTTTAGCTGCGAGGCCATATCAGGAGTTCGGGATCTGTGTCTGTACAGTAGGGTAGGCCATGGAACTACTGATTATCAATTGTTTATGTTGTCGGTGTATTTAATGGAGTAAATTTCAACTGATATTCATTTTAATGGATAGGCCTATGATACAGGATGATTCATGGTATTGTGAAAAAGAAATTTCATGGGCACCTGTCCCATGCTTCCAAATGACATACAATTTTGCAATGGGATTAGTTTTTTTCAAATCCAAAAATAGTAGGTTTTTTTCACAAAAATTGCATCATAAGCTCGTTGCATGATGCTTATTTTTACTTTAGGATAAAATACACATACTACATTCTCACTCCCACTAAATAAAACAATGATGAATCGAAAATCGCTTTCCCAAGAGTTAAAAAGCACAATCAACTCTAGCATATGCAGGAAAACCTGGATATGTTGAAAACTGACATGAACAGATGTGTGCTTTGAAACCTCAATTTGCTACCGGTTGATCATCCCATTCAGCTTTCACACTTTCGCTCGTTAAGAAAATATCAGGAAAGTGGAAATAGCTGTGGTTCGCAAATGCATTTTAGAGAATATGACGAGAAATACTTGTTTTCTGCCCCAGAAACTCTAACTGTGAAAATTAGGATATGTATTAAACAAAATATTACCTCTTCTTTTTTAAATTATTGTTTTACAGAAGTGGAATTACTCACCAGAAGCGAATGGTAAATAGCTTCATAATAAGCGGAAAACACGTTAAATAAAATGGCCTACTACGACTATTGCAATTCACACTTCATAAACTTCACGTTATAAAAAGTAGAATTTATTTTCTAAAGAAGATCAGTCCAACTGTAATTTCTATTTTCGGTTCTTTCCAACACTATGTTTTGAGAATATTAGATGAAAGAAAATAGAATAATGAAATGAAACTAATTAAAAATGAAGCACAATACCAGAAATTATATCCATATAAATTCTGGCTTTTAATGATGATTGCATAATTATACGCTGCTATAGCAATAATAAGCATAGCTTCCTCTATCAATCTTTTACTTCAGTATGGCCGCTTATTCAAGCAGAAGGCCATGGATCCAATCCCATAATAATTATACGTTGCTATAGTAACAATCTTTTGCCTTAGCATGACCAATTACAACTTTCACGTAAGCAGAGGGCCATGGTTTAGTTAAAATTTATGAGTTAGGGGGGAAATATTGAAAATATAGCATTTTAATAAAATATATTATATAGAATTTTACATCAAGGAGAAAAGACTCTTCGGCAGAGTTAGCAAGATGGTTTCCTGAGACAAAGGAGGGTGTGGAGGGTCAACAATGGCCAAGCAAACCTGCAGATACTGAAACAAATGAAGTCTAGAATGCGATAAGATAGTGGGATTCGCAAATACTTATTCTCTATTAGAAAAGAAGTGTAAAAAATTAAAAACAACGTTAAAAATTCACCATTAAACAAAGATTTAGGCACGATCCCTTCCCTTTAGGTAATAACCTCATACCTTCTATGAATTAAGGAGCTTCCGGCATAAATTACATGTAATAATTTACTGCTTACCAATTTTCCTCCCGCCACCATCTTGAAAACTGTGAAATTCACACACTTTTCACTAACTAAAGAACACTTAAGCACAGAATCTTACTGAAGCTCCTTCTTCACTGAGCGATCTACAAGTTTTGAATAAGGAACGTAGAGATGGGGAATATTTCTTGTAACTGTTACTTTGTAACTGTTACATGTATGTAACGGTAACGACCTGTTACAAAAAATCAAAAGTAACGGTTACCAAAGCTCCTCCTAGGATAGCTTATTTTCGTCTCAACCAAAGGCGGAACCAGAAAATACTGAAAGGAGGGACCGACACAGACGAAAGTTTGCTATTATTTGGAAATCCAAAAAATGGGGGTCCTCCCCCGGGATTTTTTTTATTAAAAAACGAGGGAAAATCAGGTCGTCCCTTTAGCTCTTCCCACTCCAGACATCTAGATGTGAATGGTGGAACAACTAGCAGTATTGGAAATTCTGACTCCCCCCCTTCACCACTTCTTTACCCTTTCCTACTATTCAACCTTCATCTTACCCACTACGCCATCGAGCAATCATTGCAATGAGAAGCGAAAATTCATCTATTTAAGTTTAGACATCTGCATGAAATGGCGGAGATTGATCATTTCCTATTAATTGCATTTGTGTGAAGTGAAATAAAATCCCTTTAGGCAGGCCTACAGGCTGAGGTAGATTTCGAAGTACTTTTGGTTTAATTTATTGTCACTGCGCAGTTCTCTTCTTCTTTAGCCTTGGCATGATAAACCCGCAATAATAACTGCAAAAAAGAGGAAAGAGCACTTGTTTAAAACATTCAAATCTTGCCTTATATGAGAGCTATCGAGAAACTAGGTATTGATTTGTAGAGTACTCATCAAGAGCTTTTCAACGATACCCCACAAGACGTGGTTTCAAAAATTTCGAATTTCCATCCCCCACCCCTACTCGTACCCCTAAAACCCCCGAATCGTTACTGTCACTGTGAACTCCATAGGGAGTACTCTAATTTATTCCAACAAAGTTTCTCTCTATACTTCATAGGGACCGAGATATAATTTTTTCAAAATTTAACCCCCTCCCACGACCCCCCCTTGGGCTAATTTTGCTCATTAACTATTGGGCCTAGAAATAACATAATAAAATTTGGTTCAAATATCTTCAAAATTACGGCCGCTAGCGTGTAAATATATATAAATATATAAGAATTCTGTATAGTTTCTCCAAATTTCTCAGCAGCTCTCCTTTTTCTCAGGGTTTTTTTTAATACTTTTATTTTTATTTTTATTTTTATTTTATTTATTTACTTATTATTATTGTTATTATTAGTTGCGTTGAGAAATTTGTCGGTGTCGAGCGAATGTAACTGGTCTGGAACAAAGTAACGTCTGGAACAAAGAGAGTTACACCCGTTACATTATTTTCACCTGCTCCAGTTACACGGACCCGTTACTGTTATTTCCACCTGCTCCAGTTAATCTGACCTGTTACTGATACTCTCGCCTGCTCCAGTTATTTGGACCCGTTACTGTTATTTCCACCTGCTCCAGTTACTCTGACCTGTTACTGATACTCTCGCCTGCTCCAGTTATTTGGACCCGTTACTGTTATTTCCACCTGCTCCAGTTATTTGGACCCGTTACTGTTATTTCCACCTGCTCCAGTTACTCTGACCTGTTACAGTTAATTCTAATATTTCTGTTACAAGTGTTTTATCCGTGACTTTCGCCTCGTTCCGTTACATCTGTTACTTCCAATATTTGAAAAACAAAAATAATTAAAAAATAAAAAATAATAAAAAATTAAAATAATAAAAAAACAAAAAATAAAAATAAAAATATTAAAAAATAAAAATATTAAAAATTAAAATTTCAAAAAAAAAGAATAAAAAATAAGTAAAGAATAAAAAAATTAAAAAGTTATTTTCTTAATTAAAACAAAAATAATTAAAAAAATAAAAAATAAAAATAATAAAAAACAAAAAATAAAAATATTAAAAAATAAAAATATTAAAAAATAAAAATTACATAAAAATAAGAATAAAAAAAAAATAAAAAGAATTTAAAAAGTTATTTTTTTAATTATTAATGGGCGTCAAGAGTTCATGCATAGAATTCATGCTGTCTGATCTCATATATATTTCTTGCTTTACATACCACTTAAAAATTTATCAAAATACGATATTGCCTTTACTGGACAATTTAAACTTAGAATGTGGGTATATAGCATGAAATGTGAATTCAATAACTGTAGTAAATTATTCGAAATAATATTGATAATTTTACTACTAATAATAAAATCCCTATAATATAAAGCTACACGGCTGACTGACTGACTCACTGATATTAATGTTTGCCCACTTCCAGATGAGCTAGAAACTTGAAATTTGGTACACATATAGCTTTTAGGCTGTAAACCACAGGAAAATTCCAAAACGTTTTTTTTTTAATTTCTAGCCCAATAACCCCCGAGTAAGGGCTCTCTCACTCACATTAACGTTTGCCCACATCCAGATGAGCTAGAAACTTTCAATTTGGTACACATATAGCTTTTAGGCTCTAAACCACAGGCGAATTCCAAAAAGTATTTTTTTTTATTTTTAGCCCTAAAAACCTCCGAAAAAGGGCTCGCTCACTTCGAGATGAGCTAGAAACTTGAAATTTGGTACACATATAGCTATTAGGCTGTAAACCACAGGAAAATTCCAAAAAGTGTTTTTTTTAATTTTTAGCTCTAAAAACTCCCGAAATAGGGCTCGCTCACTGACATTACTGTTTGCCCACTTTCAGAAGAGCTAGAAAATTGAAATTTGGTACACATGTAGCTTTTAGGCTGTAAACCATAGGAAAATTCAAAAAAAAAAAGTAATTTTTAAAAATGTTTAGCCCTATAACCCCCGAAAAAGGGCTCGCTCACTGACATTACTGTTTGCCCACTTCCAGATGAGCTAAAAACTTTAAATTTGGTACACACATTGCTTTTAGGCTGTAAACTATAGGAAAATTCCAAAAAAGTATTTTTTTAAATTTTTAGCACTATAATCCCCGAAAAAGGGCTCGCTCACTGACATTACAGCTAGAAACTTTAAATTTGGTACACATATAACTTTTAGGCTGTAAACCACAGGAAAATTCCAAAAAGTAGTTTTTATATTTTTAGCCCTAAAAACCTCCGAAAAAAGGGCTCGCTCACTGACATGAATGCTTGCCCACTTCCACATGAGCTAGAAACTAGAAATTTTGTATACTTATATCTTTTAGGCTGTAAACCACAGGAAAATTCCAAAAAGTTTATTTTCATGACGATAATCGATGTTTTTTACATCGATGGAAAACAACTGATGTTTTTGCTACATCGATGTTTCTCCCCGACATGGATGTTTTTGTAACAAAAAGAAGATTAATAGGCTACCTTGGTTCTACGATATAATTTTATTTACAGGAGCTTAATTTCCCAAAACATTGATTTTTTACATCGATTGCTTTCATGGAAATTCTTCTGTTTATTTATGAATTTTGCCTAATTTTCTGATACCATGGCCCTTTTTAAATATACATCGATGTTTTTTGTCTAAATACATCGATGTTTTCAGGCCGATATTATCGTCATATCGATGGTTATCTCCGATTTTAACCTCGATATTTTAACTATCGATTATCATCCCTAATTGAAAGCTTAATTTTACAACTGTTTTTTATTTCGGGGGTCCCTCCCTAGAGCCCCAGCCTTGGCTACGTCCATAACCGTTGTGGGGGGGGGGGAGATAAAGGGCATTCCCCTACAAGTGGGAAGTGATCTGACGATTAACTACGTAATATACAAGAAAAGTAACAGGTAACGGTTATAAATAACAGTTACTTTCGTGTAACTGTAACAGTAACGTAACTGTTCCAAAAAAAGTAACAGATTCCCATCTCTAAAGGAACGGCAAGAACTCAAGCCGGCACTGGAGGATGACGTAGGCGTCTGGGGAGGCCTTGACATAAGCCAATTACAAAGCCAGCATTCAAAGGAATTACCCAATAAGAGAGAGGGAAGAGTTCAAACTGAACCGCCAAGGCACCACCTGTTGTACCGGAAACAGTTTCAACCACAGATGTCGGTACGACGAGACAGTTTTCAGTTCTCTCGCGTGTGTCTTCAAGAAATACATGTAAGTACCTAAGATCATTTAATCTGCATAAAATAATATTTGGGGGTAAAATGTGTTCAAGACATGAAAGAAAAAACAGAAAATTTAAGATTTCATTTTGCAGAATTAATGCATTTTGCGATAATGCATTACGGTATATTAAAAATGTAATCTGCATAAAATAAGGTTTCGGGGTAAAATGTGTTCAAGACATGAAAGAAAAACAGAAAATTTAAGGTTTCATTTGGCATATTTTATGCATTTTGCGATAATGCATTATATTAAAAATGTAAGTACCTAAGATCCTTTAATCTGCATAAAATAAGATTTCGGGGTAAAATGTGTTCAAGAAAAAACAGAAAATTTTAGATTTCATTTTGCATATTTTATGCATTATGCGATAATGCATGATATTGAAAATATATATGCATAGTTTATTAATTTTTCTCAAAATTTTAACGGCATATTTTTGACATATTTTAAATGTTGTGCATATCTGAGTTAATTTCATCATTTGCAGCGTATTTGGCGAAGTAAATGTTTTGAGAACCGATAATTGACAGTATACAGCTTTAAGTGATTTGCTATTTTAAGTGTCAATATTGTAACTTGAAACTTGAGCTTCCAGTTTACTAAAATTTGTTGCACAGACCAATTAGGAAAAGTGTTGTTATGTAATTTATACAACTTCTACATTTTTACTTCCTCTGCCCGTACCATGGGTACTATAGGTAGAGGAAGTTTGTTTTCGACCCCAAAATTCGAAGTTGAGTTTTTAGCATATATACACGTTTCAAGGCCCCCTGAGTCCAAAAATAACTATTTTTGGAAACATGTCTGTGTGTCTATCTGTCTGTGGATGTCTGTGAACAGGCTAGCTCCAAACCGGAAAATCGAATGAAAACAAAATTTCGTATTTGGGTCAGGTACTTTCTGAAGATGTGAGGCGAAGATTGGCGAAAAGCTTCTCGCTATTTTCTCGAAAACGGCTCTAACGATTTTCTTTAAATTGCACATGGGTTGCTTATACTACGAGCTAAAACTTTTATTTGAAACATTTTTTTTTCGGACAAATTCTCTGAAGGGTAGTTATAAGTAGAGACCGGATTTTAAAGGGAATTCCTTTTTTTATATTTCATCACAAAACGTGATAAAATTGAACAGGACATTACTGAGTAAGTTTCAACTGCAAATGACCTGGTTTTAACGTCCCTTTTTTCCCTTTTTTAGACTCATTTCCCTTTTTTTTAGGAACTTTCCCTTTCCAGTACCTTTTTTGCTAATTTATTTTGAGAAATTCGTAAATTACCCAGTATTTGGTAATATGAAAACATTAAAAATTGTTTTCACTGATTAATCATTGAAAAAAAATAATTCCTCCCAGCAGAATAGAGCGTTAGAGGGAAATCACAGGCTTGCCATTCCCTAAGTTTCCCATTATAACAAGGTGGGGAACATGGATTTCGTGTGCTATTTTCCTCTGTGAGAATTTCAACAAGATCAAAAAATTTCTTCAGTCATTAGATGTTGCAGAATCAGCAGCTGTAAAGCAAGCAAAGGCTTTACATAAAACAAACATGTATGTCTCTGTTGAATTTTTACACTCTCTTACTTTTATATCCCTTTTTTCCCCACCTTTTTTGGCAATAATTTTCCCTTTTTTCCCCACCTTTTTTTTGGCAATAATTTTCCCTTTTTTCGTCCTTTTTTGAGTGAAAATTTTCCCTTTAAAATCCGGTCTCTAGTTATAACCCACCACTCTGAATACGCGCGCTTTGCAATACGGCCTCTTCTAACGAAAAATCGTACGAAAACAAAACTTTGTATGGTTAGGTACATTTAGAGGATGTGACACGAAGATTGGCGACGACTTTCTCTTATTTTTAAGGGGACTTTACATGAAGAAAATTTCATCTGTCGCAATTTTATCGAAAACGGCACAGGAAGTTATGTGACTTTCACATCACTTTTTCGTAATCGTTTCCTCAATTTTCATCATCAGAATATATTTGGGATTATAAAAGTGTTAATATTATGCTTAATCAAACAAGTTCCTGATAACATCGGGACGAAAAACTCAAGACAATGTCGACAACTGCAAACCTTGAAGCAATAAAGACTAAAGAATAAAACATCTTACGTAACCAGGGGTGCCCAGAAAGTATGACAGTTAAAGTGGGATATACTATCATCTGTTCAAAGAGTCCAAGCATCCGGACCTAGAATTATATTTATTGGGACTATTTAACCAATAAAAAGGCAAAATCACTAGCGTCACTACTTATATACCTTCTTTATTTTTTATATTCCTCTCCAAAACGTTTAGAATTGCCTTCCATGGTAGTTTATTTCCAGTGCACATGGATCCTAAAGAATTCCAAGTTCCCGGTAAAAAAAAAAAAAAAAAAAAAAAAAAAAGACGCAGAACACAGACTTTCATAAGAAAATAAACTAGTATAGTTTGCTATTACTTATTATTAGGAGGTGGATTTCTATGACCTAAACATAGGATATATGCAGCATTTATGACCTAAAAAAACATTAAAATACGACTAATAAAATATGACTTTACCACTTACACATTGTGTAGGCCTATATGTCTTTAAGTTTCATTTTATTAAAATGTTAATTATTTTAAATATCTGTAAAATCTCAAAAAGTATCTTTATAATGCAACATTCACAAAATATGAAATGAAACTTCAAAATTTCTTTAATATGCACACAAATATGCCGAAAATATGACCTAAATATGCATATTCATACTAAATATGCTACAATAGTCGAAAATTTCCTAAATATGCAGTTATATGCACAATAAAAGCCGTTCTATTTTCACCAGGATGCTTGGAATCGGGTTTAAATTAGTCGGAAACCTGAAATAATACCAAGGAGAAAAATATGACATGTCACAGAAATCCGTCCCTACTTAATATCATAGGAGATTTATGTCCCCCGCAAATAAAATTGTACATTTTTTGCTCATATTTAGTTGTTTATACCCATTACATTATCTATGTTCAATAATATTGATTTCGAAAAAAAAGCTACAGATATAAAGATGTTTCATCAGTGTTCAGTCCTTGTGAATCTACATAAAAATAAGTACACGTAAACTATGAAATTATGACGATAGACACTTGTGATTGGTCACTGATTCATGACAAAAATAGACTAGAAGAAATAGCATAAGAGCTACAGGAGAAGTTTGAAATATGAACAATTTGAATAGAGGATTCCAAGAAGGCATAACAACTTTCCAAAGAGAATGGATGTGACTCAGATTTAGAACAGATCTGTGCCAAGGTGGCTTTGATCGTGGGAGGACTTGACAATCGAACTGGAGGCCTTCCAGTGATGATGACAGGAAACACTTCCAATGGGCCGTGTCAGGGTCGCCATGGAAACGAAAAAGAGCGAATTGTTCAAACACTCAAACAAGAAAGTGGTACCTCACCGTACTTTAAGCGTCGATTTGAAGTACCCACTTAGTAAGGACGTGTTTAAGGAGGTCCTAGGGGACCTGACCCACTAAATATGGTATTTTTAAGGGGGCACATACAGCTTTCGATGCTGAAAAATAGGTAAGTTCTTTTTTTTTTCTCAGCAATGAATTGTTCTCCAGCCTTGTAATCTACTAGGAGGTGCCCGTGGCTTCGCCCACGATAATTCTTTTAAAAATTAAAAATTAAGAGCATAATAATAATTATTAAAGCATTATATTTATTAACACTTGCACGCGAATCATTCATAAACTAAGCCATTAATAATTAATGAAACAGCTAAAATTCCGGCTTTAAAGCGCCCCCTGGAAAAACTATATCAGAATCGATTATGCAGTTCCAAAGAACCTATAAAGGAGGCCATGGGTGAACACATAATACATATTGTTTCTCAACTGTTTATTGACATGAATATGATGTGAATTTTATTTTATCAATTCAGTGTAATTTTCAGAAATTATATAATGTTTCAAGGGAAGGAATGGTTTATTATCAGCGATATTTCAAGAAATAAACCCATCAATATTTTACAGCTGTTGCCCCCGGCTTCGCCCGCCATTATTCATTGACTCCAGGATTTTTAAGAAAATTCCACTGGTAGATTATTAAAAATGTTTGTGGTTCAGAGCTATGAAAATTGTAAGTAAAAATAAATTAGAATATTTGTTCATTGTGTTCATTTCACTTAGGCCTTATATAAAAAAGAAACGATTTTCCTTCCTAATTTTGTAGTCGTCATGAAAGTTTAGACTGCGAGAGACGAACATCGCCGAGTATACCCGATGTCTCACGAAGCGGGCGAGCAAGCACGCTATTTAGGGCCGTTGAATTGTATAAGAGTAGATATTGACTAGTTCTACAATTGCAAACTATTTTCAGAATTAATTTAACTATTACAGTTATGGGTAATTATCTTTACAAAATGGCAGCCAAATTTTGTGCACTGAAGTGCCGTTTCCCTGATAATTTTCATAAATACCAATATTTCTGAGTGATTCTTTTTTTCTATATACTTGTAAATATCATATAAACAAATTAATTTAGGATCTTTGGATTATCTGCAGTATAAATAGATTTATTTAAAAAAAATAATTCATTACTTATTTATTATTATTATTGTTATTGTTATTTTTTTTTACAAATTTTTACATAAGAAATATTGAAAAGAAAGAAAAAAACTATTAAAGTTAAATCAATGATTCTAGACAGTGATGTTCGTAAATATTAAATATACTTGCATGCAAAATTTCATTGCAATATGTTAATTAATGATTGAGTTATGAGAGAAACGGCACTTCAGTGCACAAAATTTGGCTGCCATTTTGTCATTATAATGATCCATAACTGTAATAGTTAAAATAATTCCGGGGTGCGTGGGCAAAGAGAGTTTTTTTTTATTATTATTTATTTATAATAATATTATTTATTTACCATGAAAATTACAAATTACAAATTAGAAAATACAAAATTATTTGCAATACAAATATAAATAATATAAACAAAATTATTACAATTACAAAAGAGCATTATTTAACCCGCATGAGCATAACTCGTGTTCACTATCCTAAAAAATTGAGATATGTCTATAGAGTTATAGATAAAAACGTTCTCTACATTTGTGTTAAGTCCAGTAAGTGATAATCAGAATTGTACGGTAGTTATGGATGTGTGCCTCATGGGTTTATCCATCTCTAAAGCTATGTTGGGCTGGTATAGTGTGTTAAGTCACTCTAATTCTCAGTAACAAGAAAGTGGACTTAACTCTCTTTGCCCGCGCACCCCGGAATTATGCAGAAAATAAGTTATTTTTGTAATCGATTTCCGAGTTAAACTCCAGATCGATTCATTAAGCAGGGTTTACGAAAGAACAAAAGTCTAGTTTGATAAAGATATGCGAAGGAATATGTAGGTAGTGTTATTTGTCAAAGCTAACTGCATTGCAACTTCCGAAGCCGTATATGAACACTTTAAAACAATATGTTGTCATGGGAACTGATTTGCATTTGATAAATTCTTTCGAAAATATTACCATAAAATAAGCACTGAATTGGGCATTACTCCGGTACCGGTCAACCGATTTGGTTCAATAGGCTTCTTCCCATATGTCATATGGATGTGTGCCTCATGGGTTTATCCATCTCTAAAGCTATGTTGGGCTGGTATAGTGTGTTAAGTCACTCTAATTCTCAGTAACAAAAAAGTGGACTTAACTCTCTTTGCCCGCTCACCCCGGAATTCTGAAAATAGTATGCAATTGTAGAACTAGTCGATATAGAGCATGCCAAATCACAAGGGAGTAGAACAATTCATTGCTGAGAAAAAAAATAATGAAACTTCCCCCCTGAAGGGGGTCCTAAGGGACAGAGTTTAGGAAACTAATTTGTGAATATGTGTTTGCCACTTAGAGATCATGACCTCATCATTATGCAACAGAATATACCACATCACGTACAGGGGAAAGTAATATTTTGTCTGCTTCCTATATCTGATAGCTTTTACTTTCTTATACCAATACACACACACACACAGCTGCGGTTAGGAAGAAATAACTGCGAATCTTAACGGATTTATAACCTTTGCATGAATTTCAAGTCTGTAGCTAAACCAAGAAATGGAATCCTGTTATTGTTAGATACGATATAGCATACTAAAACTATTAAGAATACGCTCTCCACTTCTCACATATACTTAACCAGCAGATCCCAGCGGCTTCTCCTACGATAATTAATTGGAAGATTAGAAATTAAGAGCAAAATAATTAATACTTGCATGCGAAATATTCATAGGCTTAAACAAAACGATTAATATAATTAATGAAACAGCTAAAAATTCGGCTTTGAAGTGAATTCCACGATTAGAAAGCGCAGCATGGGAAAAATAACCTCAGATTAGAGTGCCCTGGCCCAGAAAACCCCTGCATAGCGAGTTCCGTCCAAATTGATCAACGTTTGACCATTTAGGCCTGTATTCGTTATCCCTCTTCCGTGCAGGTTGGAAATTTTAAATGTATGCGTGCCTTGACATTATAAATAAACGAATCGACCAGATGGGCTTATAAAATCAAGCGATCGCGATGCTTTTTATTTCCAAGTTCTGAAATCGATAACAAAAGTAACTTATTTTCTACATATCATAATTGCAATTATCACTGATTAAACAAAAGCATTCTGGCACTTTGTTACATCAGACTTTAATGTTGGCTAGGCTATTTCTATCTGCACTACAATTACCCTTATCTACCTACCCTTAAAATGCAACCCATTTATGAACGTTCAAGTTTGTCCAGTTTAACATACCTACAAATAGCTTTCGATTTTTACCTAATTCACAAATTGACTCCATATTAAGGGATCTATAAACATAATACATAGCTTCACTTTACACTGAATTGCACAGCAATTGCATGTACCAATGACGTTCTGATCACGTGGTAGCCAGAACGAGTGGAGATGAAAATAGGAGGTGGCAATCTGGCGTGTTTATTTCCAGACTATCTTGTACACAGACAGTGTCATAATATGCTTGTGAATTCTGGGCTTCGAACCCCTGCCACCTGTAAACATGTTTATGTAATCTATTACTAGGGACCGGATTTTTAGGCTTTTACCTATTTTTTTCCTTACTTCCAAAACAAAAAGCGCTCATACACTTTTTCGAATCATGTCCATAGGATTCACCCACATTAAATCTGTGGCACCTAAAAATACCTAAATGGGGTATAAAAACCTAAATATACCTAAACGGGATATAAAACCTAAAATATCTAATTTAGGCTACTTTTTTGTATTTTTTGTTTGTCAGTTGAGAAATCGATATTTTGCGGAGAGACAATAACTTTGTCGTGTTGAAATTAATACCACCAGTGTTTCGTTCAACCCGTAGTCGTCTAGGATGGACAGTAACAAGAGACGAAGTGTAAGAGTACCGGCGTATTCCTTTTAAAATATTCGTATGAACAAACATTATTGCCGTGTATGAACAAGAATATAGATTTCCGTGTTTTAAAGCGCTTGTTTGCCTTTAGTACTTCCCTGTTATTCATAATGAGTGGTCACACTAAGAGTTTTAAGAAGACGTGTTAATTATGCCCAAACAAATGAAATCCAGTTTATTACGGCAGTGGATTGGCGATGATTTGAATTTCATCTTTTTTCCCCTTCTTCTTCTTCTTCTTCTTATGGGGTTATTTTATGACGTTGCTCTGTCCTAAAGCAAGTTGACACAAATTTAAGTCAATTTTGTTAAGTTAAACTTTACAAGTATTTTGTATTGATTCCTGTGTAGCACATCCAAATTCATTATACCAATTATTGTACCCGAAAACGATATTTGTCAAAAAACCTAAAAAAAACTATTTCACCTAATGGAAAACCTAAAACAGGGTTTTTAAAAACCTAAAAATCCGGTCCCTATCTATTACATAACACTTCGTGTCATCTTGTCTTCATGAAACTTTTCCCAGCATCTATAAGCTCAAATTACAGGGCCGTGTCATGCCAAGAAGAGTCTAAACAAGCTTTTTTTTTTTTAATAATTCCAATAATCTGCGTTTCCTTTGAGTAATGTATACTAATGAAAATGAAGGGAGTTTTCGGTATTTGCTTCCACTACGAGTTTCCTGAAAGTTTGGCCCTTCTTTTTGTTACACCCTGTATAAATTTAACACAATATAAATTATTAAAAACGATGCTGGACTGGACCCCTGAGAAGACCAAGATCAAGATACAAGGTTGTGTTTTTAACAGCTCGCAAAACTGGCAGAAAGAATATTTTGTTTTTGAACATTCAAGCTCCATATGATAACCAGACGAAAGAGTTTTCATGATCTGTAAGTTATCAGAAAATGCCCAGCAAACGAGGCATTTATGATAGATATATGCATATGCATTCATGAACCACAGATTATTGTCTCTGTTGGACATTACATGGTAATATTATAGGAGAAAAATTCCTCTGACACTGCGATTTGAACTCAGAACCGTTGACTATCCGTGCCACTGCTCTACCAACTGAGCTAAGCCAGAGTTCACTTCACAGCGTCAGATGGAACCTCTCTCCTATGACTATGAACGTTACTGTACAATAACAGTGGGAGCCCGGTCACAAAAATCACTACTTAGTGTGCCTCACACATAACTTGTCTGTCTGTGAGGTAGACCATTAAGGGCAATTTAATTAATTTAACGTTTATGCCAAATTAATAGGTAACTTAAATTTTAAAAGTAATGCAATCGTTCATATTTGATAGGGACATGCTTGATCTACAAAATATTTGGAGCTGATGAAGCGAGCAAACAGGAGAAAATTCTTTACTGTAAATCACCAAACTGATAAAAAGTAATATGATTGAATGGATGTGATGTAAGAATTTAGTGTCTTTAAACCTTTTAAATTGGAATATTTCTTTTTTGAAAATACGTTATTTTATGAGGTCATATTTAGTCATTCTAAGGGGATATTTGCAGTCATATTTTTCACTTTCTAGGTCATAACTAGAGACCGGATTTTAAAGGGAAAATTTTCACCCAAAAAAGGACGAAAAAAGGGAAAATTATTGCCAAAAAAAGGTGGGAAAAATGGGAAAGTTATTGCCAAAAAAAGGTGGAAAAAGGGATATAAAAGTAAGAGGGTGTAAAAATTCAACAGAGAGATACAGGTTTGTTTTATGTAAAGCCTGTGCTTGCTCTACAGCTGCTGATTCTGTAACATCTAATGACTGAAGAAATTTTTTGATCTTGTTGAAATTCTCACAGAGGAAAATAGCACACGAAATCCATGTTCCCCACCTTGTTATAATGGGAAACTTAGGCAATGGCAAGCCTGTGATTTCCCTGTAACGCTCTATTCTGCTGGGAGGAATTATTTTTTCAATGGTGAATCAGTGAAAACAGTTTTTAATGTTTTCATATTACCAAATACTGGATAATTTACGAATTTTTCAAAATAAATTAGCAAAAACGGTACTGGAAAGGGAAAGTTCCTAAAAAAGGGAGATGAGCCTAAAGAAGGGAAAAAAAAGGTAAGTTAAAACCACATCATTTGCAGTTGAAACTTACTCAGTAATGTCCTGTTCAATTTTATCACGTTTTGTGATGAAATATAAAAAAAGGAATTCCCTTTAAAATCCGGTCTCTAGTCATAACATCCGAACTCTAGTAATAAGAAATAGCTTCTGTATCTTGGGATTAATTCCTAAAACGAACAATGCATTAAGTCGTACACAATAATATCGCGTTATGAGTAAACAATATAATTTATTAAGCAATAACTCTGAGGTGTGCCAAGTCATCTCCCCCTAAGGCAATCCCATGAAGGTTAAACAGGTGAAAACAACCAACCATCTGCACTTCATGACTATCCTGTGAAAACCTATTTCATCGGCATTCGTCTGTCAATTTGTTTGTTTCGAAGTCACGAGCAGGAACTTAGTCTGGATAAGGATTTTTATTTTTTATTCCGATTCCGAGATAAGAGAATAATAATAATAATAATAATAATAACAATAATAATTACCAATCAGGTAAACTGATGTAACAAAGTGCCAGAATGCTTTTGTTTAATCAGTGGTAATTGCAATTATGAAGTGCAGAAAATAAGTTATTTTCGTTATCGATTTCAGAGTTAAGCTCGATTCATTAAGCAGGGCTTGCGGAAGAACAAAGGTCTAAGTTTTTTTTTTATCAGATTAAAATCGTCCAGCATCAGCAGAACTATATAGATTTCTGATATCTTTACAATCGCACACTCACATAAAAATAAAAAAGTCAAACTGGCCGGCTACCTGATGTGAACCAGCGACCTCCAGAATACGAGTCCAAAGAAGTTCCCATCTCGGCCAACTCGCTCAGTTTAACGGTCAAGTTTGATAAGCGTAAGTGAAGGAATAGTGTTATTTCTCAAAACTCATAGCTAACTGTATTGCAACTTCCAAAGCCGTATATGAACGCTGTAAAACAATTTGTTGTCATGAAAGCTGATTTGCATTTGAATTCTTTCTAAAACATTACCATAAAATAAGCACTAAATTGGGTATTACTCCGGTACCGGTCAACCGATTTGGTTCAATATCAATAGGCTTCTTCCCATGGACGTTGTAAATGCCTATACCAAGTTTCATGAAAATCCGAAAAAGCGTATTTGAGTTATCGCGCCTACAGACACACGGACGGACAGACAGACAGACATTTTCCGTCCACCACACAATCTCAAAGTATCATAGTTGCACTTAATAATAATAATAATAATAATAATAATAATAATAATAATAATAATAATAATAATAATAATAATGCAATCACAAGCCCTGTGATATCAGCCAACTGATACATCTGTTACCAACATATTGCACACAATATCAGGATGGCACAGATGTGCCCAGTAAATGGATATCCCCGTATTGACCGATATCTAAACCTGGATCTCCAAATGAGTCATTCAGTTCAACGAACTATTCCCGATGACTTACATAATGACATCAATAAGATATCAGTTCTCAATCTAGACATGTGACTGTTACTATGAAGTAAAACATAAATCACAAGTAAAACACTTAAATTCCAGCACAGAGTACACGGCTGCATTGCAATACTACGCATTCATTTCAATCAACGTCGCATTATTCCCGTGACATGATTTAAAACTTATGCTTATAACTACCCTTCAGAGTATTCACTCAGGAAAATAATTAGAACAAAGTTTTGTCTCTTTTTATAAATACCCCGTGCACAATTCAAATAAAATCGGCTTTATTTCCAACTTATTCAAAATTACATTTTTAATGGTTTATTCTTTACTTCAACTGTATTGTGTTGTACTGGAGGTGGCAATTCTGTTCCCAGCTCACAGGATGACCAGTTCGAGGGGGTGGCATTACCTAGCTTTCTCTTTTAAGCAACAAAACATGTTTCACCCCACAGTTAAGCTCTGCAGCTTTTGATTTATGAAGATAACAGTGCTGACGTGCAGTGATGGCTAGTGTAAAATGAAAAGAATGGAACAGACAGGCGTTAGATGTTTTGCTACGCGGTTTTCACCACAGATCAGTATAGACTTCGAAAAACACTCGTAACTCGAACCTGAGTATGGTGTATTGGTTAATGGACTCCTAAAAGAAATTAAAAACAATTTAAAAACTTTGTTACTCGTTGAAAAAATCTGATGTGAAAGTCACATAACTTCCTCTGCCCAAATAAAAGTTAGCAGTATACACATATCCTTGTACAGAATCACAAGACACAATTTTACGCTAATTATCCTATAAATACCTCTTCTTTCAATGATGCGACTAAAAGCTCAGTCTATATAACAAACTTAAAAAAAAAAAAAATGACTGCAGACGTTTATTGAACTTTCTGCCGTAAAATATAATTTCCGAAATTTATCGAATATTTCCCTCAGATACATCTTTACTCTATGCATGGCCAACAATACATCTTTCTCACTTCACATTCTTATATAAAATAAGAGGCCGTGAAAGAGCGCGAATTCAGTTGTTCATCACGTAAGACAAACTTTCTACAAACAGTGGGTGAACAGTGGGTGGCTTGTAACTACCCTCAGAGAATTTTCTCGAAAAAAATGTTTCAAATAAAAGTTTTAGCTCTTAGTATAAGCAACCTATGTGCAAAATTTAAAGAAAATCGCAAGAGCCGTTTTCGAGAAAATCGCGAAAAACGAAAATTTCTTCATGTAAAGTCCCCTTAAAAATAGAGAAAATAGTCGCCAATCTTATCCTCACATCTTCAGAAGGTACCCGACCCAAATACGAAATTTTGTTTTCATACGATTTTCCGTTTTGGAGCTAGCTTGTTCACAGATATTTTCCACACAGACATGTTTCCAAAAATAGTATTTTTGGATTCAGGGGGCCTTGAAACGTGTATATATGCTAAAAACTCAACTTCGAATTTTGGGGTCGAAAACAATAGGCTACTTCCTCTACCTATAGTACCTATGGTACGGGCAGAGGAAGTAAAAATAGTTGCTTGGAGTCTATTACTGTATTAGCCTATGAGTGGTTCAATGATTCACAGTTACGTATTATTTTATGAATAAATAGCTTTTAATTCTGTTTTGTAATGTATTGTTTTATGTATGAGTAAATAACCATCAATTAATTCCTTCGGCTACTGTTATCAATCGGTTAATATTATCAGATTATCTGCTTCCCGAAGTCATCACAATAAGCGGCGTGCAATGTAGCCTATAGGGATGTTTGAAACAAAAGTTTTAGCTCTTATTACCTCGTGTACAAGATTATAATCGAGAAAATCGCGAATAACGAAATTCTCTTCATGTAAAGTGGCATAAAAATTTGTCGCCATCTTCGTGTCACATTCCCAGGAGATATAAAATTTCCCTTTAATAGGATTGTTGGTTGGCACAAGTAGCCTACAAGAAGCACCGGCAAGAAAGTGGTCTAGTTGGCAGGAGAAGTGTCTGCCTGACCTTGGTTAAAGGGAATAATTGGCGCATTGTTCAGGTGGACACGAGTTCAAGGCCGGGCGGTGAAATCTGGGTCATTGTGCAGGATCTAATGCACGCAAATCAAAAGCTCGCCAAAGCTGCTAGGTCGAAGCCTGATTTTTAGCTACCTATTGCAATGGATACCACTTTATGATTTTCGAAAAATTCTTTCATATCTTTACGTTTCATGCTCCCCTAAGTACGAAACCACCGCCCGTTCAAAAAAAAATTTTGCGATATTTATATATATATATATATCTTTACACGATAGCGGCCGTAATTTTGAAGATATTTGAACCAAATTTTATTATGTTATTTCTAGGCCCAATAGCTCGGACAAGTTCGTTAATGAGCAAAATTGGCCCAAGGGGGTGGTCGGGGGAGGGGGTTGAAATCTTTTAAAATGTATATCTCGGCCCCTATGAAGTATAGAGGGAAACTTTGTTTGAATAAATTAGAGTACTCCCTACGAAGTTCACAGTGGCACCAACGATTCGGGGGTTCGAGTGGGGGTGGGGGATGAAAATTCGAAACTTTTGAAACCACGTCTTGTGGGGTATCGTTGAAAAGCTCTTGATGAGTACTCTACAAATCAATAAATAGTTTCTTGATAGCTCTCATATGACGCGAGATTTTAATGTTTGAAAATAATAACACTTAAAAGAATTATTATAATATCATAATTTTGTCTTGTTTAGCGGCTTTGCTAATTTTATTCATTGCTGATCTTGCGCACGGCCTCCCAGAATATTATATCCTATTCTTGTTGTCAAAACAAATGATTGTAGGCTCTTCCTCTTTACCGAATTCAGTTCTTATTACTGCAGGTTTACCATGCCAAGGCTAAAGAAGAAGAGTGCTATGCAGCGATAATAAATTAAACCAAAAGCACTTTGAAATCTACCTCAGCCTGTAGGCCTGCCTAAAGGGATTTTTTTTATTTTATTTCGGTGTTAACTTTCTTTCTCTTTCGGTGGATATTTTGCGAAATAAGCTATTTTACAGAGTACAATACAGTGCTCTCTCAGCCGTAAGATCACGACATACTAAATGGATGAACAGTCCATAAATCGACTCGATCTGCAAGTACCATAGGTACTATAGGTAGAGGAAGTATTGTTTTCGACCCCAAAATTCGAAGTTGAGTTTTTAGCATATATACACGTTTCAAGGCCCCCTGAATCCAAAAATACTATTTTTGGAAACATGTCTGTGTGTGTGTCTGTGTGGAAGTTTGTGAACAGGCTAGCTCCGAAACGGAGAATCGTATGAAAACAAAATTTCGTATTTGGGTCAGGTACCTTCTAAAGATGTGATTCGAAGATTGGCGACAAATTTCCCTTATTTTTAAGGGGACTTTACATTAATAAATTTTCGTTTTTCGCGATTTTCTCGAAAACGCCTCAAACGATTTTCTTTAAATTTTGCGCATGGATTGCTTGTACCAAGAGCTAAAACTTTTATTTGAAACATTTTTTCGAACAAATTCTCTGAAGGGTAGTTATAAGCAACCCACTGTGAATACGTGCTTTTTGCAATACGGCTTCTTGTAAATCGTACGAAAACAAAATTTTGTATTTGGGTTAGGTACCTTCTGAGGCTGTGAAGATTGGCGACAACCTTCTCTTATATTTAAGGGGACTTTACGTGAAGAATATTTTGTTTTTTGCTATTTTCTCATAAACGGCTCTAACAATTTCCTTTAAATTTTGTACATGGATTGCTTATACCATTTCAAAAACATTCTCTGAAGGGTGGTTATAACCTACCAACTTGCCTGGTGAACAACTCAATACGCGGACATTTAAGGCATTTTATTCTATATAAGCACGTGAAGTGAGAAAAATGTACTGTTGGCCCTGCTTACAGTAAAGAAATATCTGAGGGCAATATTTGATAAATTTCGGAAATTATTCTTAACAGCGGAAAGTTGAATAAACGTTAGCAGTCACTTTTATTTTATCCATAGCCTGCGTTTTTAGTAGCAACATTCAAAGAAGGGGCTATAAGATATTTATAGCATAATTAGCGTAAATGCTGCAAACTTTTATTTGGGCAGAGGAAGTTATGTGACTTTCACATCAGATTTTTAACAATACTGCGTACAACACAGATAGCGTCGTCGTTAGCTAACGAACTGGCTTGTACAAAATAGATTTTTTTTTTTAAATCAATGCACATTTATATTATTTCAATTTCTAAACACGTTATGTTGTATTAAATGTGTTTTCATTCTGCTCACTGGCAGCATGTGACGTATTAATCACCACAAGGTGATGCTTCACGTGGCCTGATTTTTATCAGATAAAACTGCATCCTTGTGCTCATGGGAAGGATGCTACAAGATAAACGATCACGACGGGTCTGTATCGGAGGAATTGATAAACTTTATTGGTCAATATCAAAAGCGCGGCGTATGAGAGGAATACGTTTTATAATGTAGAGATTACAAAATTCAACCCCATTGGGAGTCAAACTGGTTCAAATCTGACATGGTTGAAAGAGCTTAAACTTGGTACAAGTACTACAAAACACAAATCATTTAACAGGTGGAAATTAACCCCTAAGGAGATGAAAGGAGCCATGGGCGTACGGTAAGGGGGGGTTCAGGGGGTTGAAACCCCTCCCGAAATATCTGCAATATTTTGAAGATTATAAATAATGGAACGAAATTAATTTAAAAAAATATAGGTTGTTACATATTTTACAATTTCGTACATATCAAAGCATTGTTTAAGATTTATCGTAATTTATTTAAGATTCAAATTTCAAAACCTCGTGGTGTTGATAGTTTTTCAGCTTAATAACAGTGATGTATTACTAGTAAACAAATATCCCTTCGGAATCTGTCAAACGACAACTCGAATACTCCCGCCGAAATCCATTAACCTGTTTGTAAAACCAACAGTAATCACGAGCTAATCATAAAATTATCATGAACTAATCGGCTTTTTCACCGGTGGGTTTACAGATGACTTTAAAAACGTGCCCTATGCACCATACAGTATTTTTTCGGAAGAAAGTTTTTATTTATAGACTCTTGCTTAAACGAGAAATGGATAGAGATCTCAAGAAAAACAGTTATAAAAACTGAGCTGTATATTAATTTATTACAGTGTATTAATTATCACAATACAACTGTTTTGTTATTTAAAAAAAAGTAATAATTCACAATGTGCGCAAGGATATGGAGCTGAGACAACTTTTACATTGAACCCCTCCTGAACAAAATTTCACCGTACGCCCATGAAAGGAGCATAGGCCTAAATGTATTGGAAACAGTATTTTACGATCGCAACTTCTCGAAATTTATAACAATTACTAAAAAAAAATTAAATATATACTTAAGCATTTCCCAAAATTCAACCGCTAAGGGGTTTATAAACGCAAAGACGCAAATTGGTTATCTAGTAACCACTGACAGGTCTATTAGATGGGAGGTATTTATGTTTCTTAAAATGTGTTAAACTACTTAGAATCTATGATGAGGAGTTTTTCTAACTAATCAATCAGGAAACACTTCCTTGTTGGGTTTCCCCGCCTACGATTTTAAATTGGAACAGAAATTTTGCTATTTTCCCGCGATCTTTCATTATCGCTTTTACTCGGCCCTCTCTTAGAAATCTGAACAACTGCCACCTGCTACTCTGATAATATAATGTAAGCTGAACACCGTAGTAATGAAGGCCATGGAACGCAAAGCCTCCCATACAAATTCATCTCACATCACTGAACTCAGAAGCTGTTTTCCTGGTGTTTGCGTCATTATATGTTTCTCATAATTACAATGAATCATCTACTTACATCCTCCTGTGGCAAAGATAATATAAATTACGTCACTCGTAAGAAATAAATGCTACCGTCACAGGTCTCAGTCGGAGTTGTAAAGCCGACCGAAAAATAGACGTAATAACCACTTGACATATAAAATGTATATTAGCTTTCAGAAATGTAGCGTATTTTCTAAATGTTAATATGCGGTATTTCTATTTTTATGTTTTTAAATTTAATACATTTTTTCTTTTGTTTCTTGTAACAATTATCTCGTATCCCATTGGTTGACTGCTTCAAAATCTCTAACATTTTGACCGAATATAGTTTTCTTTGAAGTCTTCATAATTGGGTGGTGGGAAACGGATGAAAATCAGCAAAAACACGGACCAAAAAATTGAATTTCTTTTATCATAAAAAATTACTTAAACAATGTAATCCTGAAACGGAAATTAACTTATTATACTGATTCGTATGCTATGTCAATATTACGATGCACTGAAATATCTCCTAGGTACAAAACGTAAGAAAAAATATTATTTTACAGAGTGTCCACAGAAAATTCAAAATAAATTTCCCAGACCAGAAACTTATATTTCCCTGACCACAAGAACCAATGTTTTCAAGGTTCTTTGTAAATAAAGTAAAGTCCACCCTCCTCCATTACCATTAAAAAAGTAAGAAATAATTAGCTCACGTACTGAAAAGAAAACTGCTTGGGTCACAGCAAAATACACATTTTACTTACTGGGGCTGTTATTTTCTCATTATTCCGTCATTTATTTATTTATTTTATAAATTTCCCTTTTTTATTTACTTTACAAACTTCATAGATTGTTTTTCTTTACTTAAAAAAATTACCTGACTATTTCAACTTTAACTTTCGAGATTGTGAACACCTTGTTTAAATAGGTCCCCACTAAAATCTCGACATATTCGAAAATAAAATTTGTGGCATCCTGAAGAAGTCAAGATTTTTAAAAAAGATGGGGGGGGGGGAAAGCGGAATGACTCTTGTAGCTGATTTCAGAACCTGGTAATACGTAAATAAATGTAAGAGATGTAACGGAAACGTTTGTTTTCACAAGCAATGCAAATTACGTGAAATTATGTCTCAATTCAATCAATGTTCATTTCAATACATTCCCTGCTATCCAGTGAATTCCGGTAGGCATGCGCAGTGGATCATATCGGTAACTTGCATATTTTAGTCGGTCCGCTCGCTTCCCCCCCCCCCTACTTGTACGCATTTTTACATAGAGGTCAATTTCCTCCAGTTAATAAAATATTAACCTTAAATGCATAACCTACCCTACAGGATTCAAAAGTTTGCCTTAATTCCGTCTCAAAATAACGAAAACAGCTCGAAAGAAAGTTCAAAATTCATGGAATAAGTACAAGAAATAAATTATAAGCCTAATCATTGTGTTAACTGTTTTCTTTGCAGTCCGCCACGAATTTATAAATTTCGAGAGAAACTAAGTCTGGCTAACTATAATAGGAGATGATTGATCATCACGGCCTCTTACGCTCAGCACTGATAGCTGCTATTACTAACGTGAGATTCCTAACTGCCTTAGGTAGAGATGTTTTTGTCTCCTTCACATGTTTACTGGTTTAGTCTTGTTAAGCGAGACGACACAAAAACAGCTATTAAGTTAGCTTCACAAAAGACATAAAATACATATTGCTTTCCTATCCACTTGCTGCAATTCTCTTTTAAAAGCCACTATATAACACTCGTTCCACAGAAGATGCTCAACTGCTTCATGTTTTACTTAATTCATTTATTTAACAAAAAAAGAGTGCGTGGAACGCCACGCAACAGAAGTAAAACTTTATTTTATTTTTTTATTTTTTCAATTTTGCATTTTGGACTTTTTAATATTGGGGTTTTGGACTTTTTTAATTTTGGATTTTGGACTTTTTAAATTTTGGATCTTTGAATTTTTAATTTTGGATTTTTTAAATTTTCGATCTTTGAATTGTTTATTTTTTATTTTTGGATGTTATAATTTTTAATTTTTTTTAAATGTTGGAAATTTGTACTTTTTAATTTTTCATTTTTTAAATTTTGGATCTTTGAATTTTTTAATATTTTTATTTTTTGGATTTTTAAATTTTGTATTTTAGTTTTTTAAATTTTGGATTTTTAGATTTTTTCAATTTTGGTATTTTCGATTTTTAAATTTTGGTATTAATTGTTTATTAAATTTTGGATTTTTGGATATTTTAATTTATAGTTTTGGAAATTTGTATTTTTAATTTTGGATTTGCGCGGTAATGAACCTTGGGTTCCATAAAATAGATAATATACCTTTAGATTGCTTAGGAATTGTCTATTGCCATTGAGGAAGTAAGGTCTGAAAAATTTCCTTTGATTACTCCTATCATTGAGTTGATTGTTTTCTGTGCAGTCCGCACCGAAACATGTCGGTTTTGAGTGTGACTGATTGTGACTGATTTCGTGACGGTTTTAGTGTGAGTGATTTTCCCGATTCACCCTCTACCGCCACTAAAGAAGTTTTACTTAAAAAATTTAAGCATTTTTATTAACGCTGACATAGTTTCTAGATACACTGAATGAATTACGATCCTTGTATCTTTAAAAAAAAATTTTTTGAATGTAGTAAATAAGAGGACAGTCCATAAAGTAAGTTTCCCTAGGGCCGTTTACACAAACAAAACAAAATTTCATGGAAATATTTATTGCAACAGATATAGCAAGTGTTCAGCTATTTTTCAACACATCCCCCACAGGAACTGAGACATTTGCCATACCGTGGGACCAACTTTTGAACACTTGTGTCGTCCGCTTCTCTTGTCATTTATTGAGGTGTAGGAAATTATGGAAATCACTGGGTGCGAGGTCCGGGCTGTAAGGTGGATGTCGAAACATCTCCTAGCAGAACTTTTGCAGAAGACTTGGAGGGAGGTGTCGAAGTCTCCACCCTACAACTCGGACCGCGCACCCAGAGTTTTTCATCTTTTCCTACCCTTCAAGAAGTGACAGTGAATGGTAGAGATTGACAGAGAAGCGTAGGTTATCACACAATGGTTCAAATTCCATTCGGCAGACTTCAACAACACAAGTGTTCAAAATTTCACAAGTGTGAATACGCCTAATTACCTCTCTATTCATTCAGGGGTGCCCACAGGGGGGGGGGGGGGGGGTTAAGACGCAGACTGCGTCATTGAAATTTCTGGGGGGGGGGGGCAAAATATTATCGTTTTATGGATTTTCTGGGGGGGGGGGGTTGAAAATTGTTGCAAATTTAGCAAAAATGTGTTAAAAATAAAAACGGTAAAGTTCTATAACTTCAAAAGGTCTCTTCTTTATAAAGATAAAGAATTTCGACAGCCATGGTCGCCCATACCCGGGGGCGGCACAAGGAAAAAAAATGTACATTAATAATTATTATAGTCAGGTGTTTTTCTTTTAAGACAATTATTTGAAAGCCAGTTAAGACATAAAAAGTTTGCAGAAGTTTTACCAAATTGACAACATGGAAGCAGAATCCACAGTGGATTAGGAAAGTGGGGTCCAGGGGGTTTGGACCCCCAAAAGTCAAAACCTAATTCTATATTTGTATTTTTTTTTTAATATTTATATAATTAAACAAGATTTGTTGGTGTGTCAAATATGATATAGCAGTTATTTTCTTTTCATAACATAATGAGTATTCTTATTATGTCCACTGTTCCACGTGTTATTCAACTTTTCTTATAAATAGTAATAAGTATTTTATAACTTAGGTAACAATTTATTGTTTAAGTTGCCATGTCTTAGAGTATGGTAAACAAATTTCCTAACTAGTTTTTTAGTGCTAAAATAGCGTAAAATGTGATTTTCATTAGTTCAATATTTAAAAATTTTCTGGGGATTGACCCACAACCCTCTTTTTGCAGGGTATTCCAAACCCCTCCGGCACTTTCGACCCTCGCCACAATTATTTTCTGGCTACGTCATTGTTGCACTTATATTATTATGTTATTAATACAATGTTACAAAGTGGCCCAAGACGTTAAAGCGACAAAAAATAAAATTTATTAAAAAAATTCCCCCCCCCCTAGAAAATATAATATGACCACCCTTGTCGACAGCCAATCAGGTTGGGGGGTGAGCAATGAAGTTTTGGGGGGGGGGTTGATCATGAAGTTTGGGGGGGGGTGGGCACCCCTGATTCATTGATTAAGAGGTCGAAGAGGATTAGGGTGGCAGCAGGTAGAGGCAGTTCTTTAAGAAGTGGCACCCAGAATATTGCAACTTGGTTGTAATGGCATAAAACTATATATAAGTACTAATGGAAAATGTATTGGTCTTTTTAATTTCGTGTAATTTTTTTCACTATTTTAGGTCATAAATGCGTTTTTTATTTTGTATCTTTTCACTACTTTATGGTCATTAAATGCCATGCCTTAGTTATAAGTAGGGGCGGATTTCTATGACCTAAAAAATAGGATATATGCATGCATTTATGACCTAAAAACATTAAAATATGACCAATAAATTTTAAAATATGACTTTACCACTTACACATTATGTATATTTTTTAAGTTTCATTATAATTCATTTTATTAAAATATGTTAATTATTTAAAATATCTGTAGATTCTCAAAAAGTATCATCATAATGCAAAATATGATATGAAACTTCAAAATTTATTTAATACGCACACAAATATGCAAAAAATATGACCTATGTGTGCATATTCATACCAAATATGCTACAATAGTTGGAAATTTCCTCACTATGCACAATAAAAGCCTTTCCATTTTCACCAGGATGCTTGGAATCGGGTTTAAATTAGTCGGAAACCTGAAATAATGCAAAGGGGAAAAATATGACATGTCATAGAAATCCGCCCCTTAGTTATAAGCATAGCCTATTACACTATGGTCGCACAACAAATTGTGAAATGAATACAATGCAACAAAGGCACAACGTCAAGATTATTGCCAAATTATCTACGTCTCCCCTATATTAAAGCGATACAAGAATTCGTACATACAGGTAGGTTGTAGTTTCCAATTGAAACTGAATATTTGCTGATAAGGATACCGTGATAAGCAGCGAACAATTTTATCGCATGGGCCGATATCTCTGGAATGTTTTCCACACATCGAGTTATAAGTCAGCATTCTAGTGATTGTTTTAATATTTCATCTAGCAAGGTAAACAGGAAAACATCTTCATTCCAAAGCCCTTCTCACACGATCTGTTAAATACAGAGTTATCCGGGTATAGAGCTGGCCATGCATCAGTTCATTGTTGGTCTAGATCGAAATCATAAACCTCGAAATACGTGGGAATCTGAGTGTGTTCTGCTTGGGAATTGCTTTATTTAGGCCTACATATAGAAGTTATCAAATGTTATCTTAAAGAATACTAAGAATCGAAAACTGCGAACTTGAACAAAACTCAAGAATATAATTATATTTTCACTAAGTCCATTATACAGTGGTTTATTCAACCTTTAAGGGCCTTTTTACACTGGGACACGGGTGACGCTCACTGGTGACAGTCACCAGACTCAATTGGAGTTTTCATACTTGAGCACAGCAGTGACCCACCCAGTCACAGTGACGCTGGAATGTCTCACCCCAAACACATGTGATGGTCATAGACACTGTGACCATACCAGTCACTGCCAGAGAAGCATTGCATGTAATTGGAGCATTCACACTGGGACACAAGTGATGGTCACAGCATTACAGATTGCCAACACAGCAAAGTTTTATATATATATGTATATATATATATATATATATATAAAACTTATATAAAACTTATATATATATATAAAACTTATATATATATATATATATATGTATATATACATATTATATATATATGTATATATACATATATATATACATATATATGTATATACATATATATACATATATATATATATATATATATATATATATATATATATATATATATATATATATATATATATATAATTCAGTTGTATAGTCGAGCTCAGTGAAACTAGTTATCCAGCCATGAGTTTGGATTTGATTTTAAAAGTGAAGTGTAATGTCGACTTAATATTTGGAAGACAAAAGGGATGAAAAATTGTTTTATCATGTACATACTATTGGCAAAACTAGCAGTGACTGTCACAAGTGACCCATGTGTTCACTGCATTCATGTCACTGGTGACGTCTGTCACTTGTGTTCCAGTGTGAAAAGGGCCCTAAAACAGCTAAATCTCAAAACTAAAATTTTGGACTTATTGACTTCTGCCAGGATGACGATATACAAGCTATAAACTGTTGTTTGTTATAAGCAATATGAAATGGCCTACTTGATTAATAAAAAAGGGTTGTTTTAAATTACAAAAAAAAAAAAAATTTACGAAATGGAAAATAAAGGTAAGAAGATTGCAGGGTAAAGTTAATGAGAGAAGCATGGATTAGCATATTAGCATGTAGGCTACATAGGATCTTATATGGCGCTGGACGATTTTTACATTGCATTTTAGACAGGATATGACGTTCCAAGGGATTTTAGGTTCTTACACCTGATTTGATCCGTGTGAAATTTGATATTACATCACGAGCATAAATCAGGATTCCGATTAACGCAGTAATTTCAGTTTCACACTAGTTCAATATACAGGGTGTTAATGAATAACACTAAACTATTTTACCTATTTACCGGACAAGCCACTTTTATTAGATTTTAGGTAGATTTCGAAGAAAAATCTACCTATTGCAATGGATACCACTTCATGATTTTCGAAAAATTCTTTCATATCTTTACGTTTCATGCTCCCCTAAGTACGAAACCACCGCCCGTTCAAAAAAAAGATTTGTGATATATATATAGCGGCCGTAATTTTGAAGATATTTGAACCAAATTTTAATATGTTATTTCTAGGCCCAATAGTTCGGACAAGTTCGTTAATGAGCACAATTGGCCCAAGGGGGTGGTCGGGGGAGGGGGTTGAAATTTTTAAAAATGTATATCTCGGCCCCTATGAAGTATAGAGGGAAACTTTGTTTGAATAAATTAGAGTACTCCCTATGGAGTTCACAGTGACACCAACGATTCGGGGGTTCGAGTGAGGGTGGGGGATGAAAATTCGAAACATTTGAAACCACGTCTTGTGGGGTATCGTTGAAAAGCTCTTGATGAGTACTCTACAAATCAATAAATAGTTTCTTGATAGCTCTCATATGACGCGAGATTTTAATGTTTGAAAATAATAACACTTAAAAGAATTATTATAATATCATAATTTTGTCTTGTTTAGCGGCTTTGCTAATTTTATTCATTGCTGATCTTGCGCACGGCCTCCCAGAATATTATATCCTATTCTTGTTGTCAAAACAAATGAATGTAGGCTCTTCCTCTTTACCGAATTCAGTTCTTATTACTGCAGGTTTACCATGCCAAGGCTAAAGAAGAAGAGTGCTATGCAGCGACAATAAATTAAACCAAAAGCACTTCGAAATCTACCTCCGCCTGTAGGCCTGCCTAAAGGGATTTTTTTATCTACGGATTTAATTTTTCTTGTTACAGTAGGCTATAAAATCTCCCACGGCAAGGCCGCCAAAAACATTCGAAAAAATGCAAAAAAAGGAACTTAATTGTTAACACTGGAGTTATGAATTAAAATGCTCATGCAGTGGCGGCCAGTCACATGATTAGTCTGTAAATCTTGCAGATTATGGAAACACTAAATTATGATATAGCTGTTGATGGAATGATTAAGAATCGGGTTTTTATCCATCACTAAGAAGGCATGAAGTCAATTTAATGAAAATTTTAACCCTATTTCCCTTCATTATTGACTTATGGACACCAAATTTTAATGACTTTAATGCCCTGTAGCATACACACATTACGTCATAGAGCACAAATCTAATAAAGTTGCTTGTCCCCTCTATACACAGGCAAAATATTGCGGTGTTATTTATTTACAGCCTGTACATCGTCACATAAGGGCTCTGTTCAACAAAAGATGGTTGAATCTCTAATAAATAAAGAAGTGCCAATCTTTCATGTCGGTCATCCGTAATCCTATGCCGCATCTTTATATAACGGATGCCTTTTATCATACAGAGAGGGATAGAATACAACGTTACGAGTTTCTCATTCATAGACGCCATTTCTTGGCTACTTCCACTTCCGTCTTCTGTCGTGTTCACTCCGATTGGTTGTATCGTTATTTTTCGCACAAATTTTGACGCAGATGCTTGGAGTTTGCAAGGTTCTAAGTTAAGTTTAAAGTTTACGTGATGCACTATGAATGGTTCCATTGAAAAACATGGCACCAAACTTCTAAGTTTACGGTTAATTTTCTATGCGAATGATCCATAAAGGGTGGAAAATCGCAATAATTACGAATAATCCATAAAAGTTGGGACCACTAAATATAACCTTTTAAAGTTTAAAATGCACGGTATCAGAAATTAATAGAACTGTTCGCTAGAATAACTGATAGATGGCACGTACGATTTTGAAATTTTATTTAAAGACCGAAAAAAAGTCCTTCAATGTGACAAAGTTGAAAGTACAACCGTTAAAAAAAAGTGTGCGTGGAACGCCACGCGGCAGAACTGAAACTTGTATCAATTTTTGGAGTTTAAATTTTGGATTATTGGATTTTTTAAATTTTGGATTGTTAGACTTTTTAATATTGGGTTTTTGGAATTTTTAATTTTCGATTCATAATTAAATTTTTATTTTGTATATTTTATTTTCTTAAATTTCGGATTTTTTACTTTTTAATTTTGGAATTTTTTATTTTTTAATTTTTTATTTTGCATTTTCGATTTTTTTAAATTTTGTATTTTCGATATTTTAATTTTGAATTTTTTGATCTTTTAAACTTTGGATAAGCCTAATCATTGAGTTGATTGTTTTCTATGCAGTCCGTTCCGTCACACCTCACTAATTTCGTGACGATTTTGAGCGTTACATTAATTTCGTGACGATTTTTGAGCGTTACATTAATTTCGTGACGATTTTTGAGCGTTACACAAAGCTCTCGATTTACCCCTACCGCGGCTAAAGAAGTTTCACTTCAAAAAGGCTGAATAAATCATTTTTACTATTGTCATCCAGCCCCCTTCTTAAGAACAGCGCAAAAACTGCTGAAAACTAAAAATTGTCGATGTCACGTGCACACATATGCTTAATAGGAGAAAGAAGTCATTAAAAGATAATGCATAAACAGAACGGAAATACGTAAATAGCACCTAACAGGAACTCGTTGGTAAAACTGAAAGTCCCAATTAGGAGAAGCTCTGGGCTGAAGAGATTGCACTCATGCTAGTTCCTGGAACTCATTTTAGTGGAGGTGCGAAGCAAGGCTAATATCGTGGATTACTTCAGAGCTGAGCAATGCAAACAGATAAGCAGGACCTAAATTCGTGCTGTTTTTTCTAATACTGTACAACTCACACGCAACCAGCGCAACGCCAAAAAAAAAAAAAAAAAAAAAACATTAGATAATATTTAAGGGGGTATGTAAGAAAATTATGAGATAATTTCAATTCATTCAAGAATTCGAAAGAAATACTTAAATCCTTTATATTTGGCGAAAGACAATTTCCCACACAATATATAAATCTGAGTCGGACTGCAAAGAAAACAATTTACTAACAATTTAAATTTAAACTTGTGACGGTTTAGACATCACGATGCTGTTTTTTAATGAACAGGCTACATGGTTTTAATGATTGTTTGATAAGAATCCAAAATATCATCTTCTGTACATCTTTACTATTCCCATGGGTCCTCGCCCTTAAAGCGAGACTGCTATTGTACGGGAAATAAAAATCTAGATTCATTTCGCTGTTATTTCGCAAAAAGTTCCCCATTATCAAGTACCTAAGTTACCTGGCACAAAACGTCACTTTTTCTACCAAAGTAGAAAGTACTAATGAAGTTGTCTAAATTCCATCAGCATATTAATTATTAAGCCTAATACCGGTACCTAACTATAAAAACAGAACACAGAAATACACCCTACAATAAAATTCTCCAAAAGAAAGGAAGGTCGTCCACGGAAGTTTCCCTGTTGCCATTTACAGGAACAAAACACAATATCAAGGAAATATTTATTGCAACAGACACAGGAAGTATTTTTCAACATATTCGCCATAGGAATTGAGACATTTGTCATACTGTGGAACCAACATTTGAATACCTGTGTCTTAGAAGTATGCCACCTGGGATTTGAATTACTGTGTGACAAACATCTTCGCCTGTCATTTCTTGAGGTGTAGAAAAATAAGGAAACACTGTAGGGTGGATGTTTAAACACCTCCTAGCAAATCTTCCGCAGACGTTCGGCTGGAAGGTGTTTAAACATCCATCCTAAAGCCCAGACCTCGCTCCCAGTGAATTCCATCTTTCCCTACACCTCAAGAAATGACAAAGAATGACAGAGAGGAGAAAGTTCTTGTCATACAGTGGTTCAAATCCCAGGTGGCAGACTTCTAAATTGGCTCCAAGTTAAGACAAGTGTTTCAATTCTAGTGGCGAATAACTTGCGTTGAAAAATAGCTAAATACTACACCATTTCAACCTCAATTTCGGAAAAAGTAAATTCAATTTCGGAAAAAGTAATTTCAATTTCGGAAAAAGTCAATTCAATTTCGGAAAAAGTCAATTCAATTTCGGAAAAAGTCAATTCAATTTCGGAAAAAGTCAATTCAATTTCGGAAAAAGTCAATTCAATTTCGGAAAAAGTAACTTCAATTTCGGAAAAAGTAACTTCAATTTCGGAAAAAGTAACTTCAATTTCGGAAAAAGTAACTTCAATTTCGGAAATACGAGGGCTATTTTTTAAACCTCCGATGGGGCATAAAATGAAAACCACAGTGAAAATCAAAACTGTTTTATTTGGAACATTTAGGTACACCTTCTAGCTACTTCTCTACCTAGTCGCGCCCCGATTGAGACAGTTGTTGAAGCGTGGTGCAACTTTCAAGTACCCTTTTCATAGAAGCTTGCCGCCAGCCTATTGAAGAGGGTACTTGAAAGTTGCACCACGCTTCAACAAATGTCTCAATCGGAGCGCGACTAGGTAGAGAAGTAGCTAGAAGGTGTACCTAAAAGTTCCAAATAAGACAGTTTTGATTTTCACTGTGGTTTTCATTTTATGCCCCATAATGTTTAAAAAAAATAGCCCTCGTATTTCCGAAATTGAAGTTACTTTTTCCGAAATTGAAATTACTTTTTCCGAATTTGAGGTTGAAAAGGTGTAGCTGTGTCTGTTGCAATGAATATTTCCTTGAAATTGTGTTTTGTTTCTGTAAACGGTCCCTGGGAAACTTACTTTATGGACGCGCCTCGTTTAAAACTGAACTAGAAAACCATATAATAAAATTACCCAAAATTCATTTCGCTCAAGGAATCAAAACTTCCCGGCAAAATGAATTAAAATTTGAATCTGTATTGACTCCTTTGATTCTAATACAGAAGAGAATTATAAAAATTTGTTTAAAAAAGCCTATAGAATATCCAACAGAATTGATATTTCCTGAATTGAATGTGATGACTGTAGAACAAATTTATAAGCTCACACTTTTAAAATACTTTCACAAATACCGCAACGTACATGTATCGGATCCTCATAATTACAATACTAGAAGAAATAAAACATTGCCTTTAATAGAACCAAAATACTTCACCTCTTCTGGCTCTAAACATAGCATTTATTCTGGTCCAAGACTCTATAACTCTATAATTAGGTCACATCCAGAAATAGTACATATGAACAACAAAAAATTCAACAAGTTTATCAAAAATCTTATTTCATAGTTCAAAAGTTACTTCACTCTGTACTTAGTAGACAATTAAGGAACGATTTTATTTGTAATAACTCAGAGTTTCAATTTTTGTTCTTACTACTTTTCCTTTTTTATTTTTACTATTCTATTCTTTCTTTATTATTATTATTTTTTAGGTTTTGATTTAATTATATTTTCTGTATGTATTTTGTAATTTGTATTTTGTAATGTAAATGGCTGAACTGTGCCCGAGCACGAGCGCTTGCTCATTCGGGTGTCTTGTTTTGTTTTGTATATTTGTATAAATTTGTATAAATAAATATATATATATATATATATATATAATTAAAAATAGTCGCTAAAATGAAAGAACTACACATTCTATGTAAGATACAGCATTCCCTCCTAAATAATTACTTATCTGTCGTTAAACGCTAGGCATGTGGAAAGGCATTGAGAAAATGTGCATAAATTGAGGGCAATACTGTTGCCTTATCTTGTCGGCACCGCGTTGCTATGGCAATGTTTACTTTGCGCAAACAAGACAACGAACTCTTACGTCAGGCCTTCCTTCCTCAGCATCCTGTGATGCTGATACAGCAGGCTCCGTCCGGCATTGTTAAAGAGCATCAAGCCAAGAAGACTATGCAAATATGTAGGTGATCAGTTCATGAGGATGGCAATTACTATATTATAGTCAAGGGTAATTAAATCACGGAGGATGAAATGGGGAGGAAAGACATATCTGAAAGATATTGTCTGGGAGACACGAAGGAAAAAGACCGTTTGGAAGACCTAGACGTACGTGGGAGGACAATATTAGAATAGAATTAAGGGAAGTAGGATTTGCGAGGGATGGTTGGCTGGAGTTAGAATAGAATAGGGTTGAATGGCGGGCTCAGGTAAGAGCGGCAATGAACCTTCGGGTGCCATAAAATAGATAATATTCCTTTAGCTTGCTGAGGAATTGTCTATTGCCATTGAGTAACTAAGTAAGCCTAACAGATTTCAAATAATGTTTGTAGAATAGATACTATTTCTGAAAAAAAAAACATTATTGTTGATATTTTGTACATTATTATTATTATTATTGTTATTATCATCACTATCGCTATAATAATATTTTATAGCGCAGAAAAAATTGTACAATCAAAATAATATTATCCAAGGACTTTAGCCAGCGAGTGAGTGAGTAAGTAAGTAAATAAGTAAGTCAATAAGTAATTAAGTAAGTGAATAAGTGAGTGAGTAAGTATGTTAGTAAGTGGCCGTAGATAGGCCTACGATAAAATTATGACAAATAGACGCTTGTGATTACTTGAAATTCAACATTTTCGTCTTTCTACTGGTCCATGAGCTAACAATAAGATGCCCATTTCATAACTTGAGGAGACTGATCTCGCGAGGGATCCCGTTAGCCATTGAGTGGATGGAATATGAATTACCAACCACCTGTTGTAGTCTGTCTAGCGGTCTACAGAGTGATTCTTTATTATTGGGGCCAGGGACCTGTCTGATTCGAACTCATGTTGAGCACTCACATAAATTAAATGATTCTGATATAGAATCAAAGGCTATACTACAGGGGGCGTATTTAGTTGTACTGTTTGCCATAGAGTATATACGAAAACATCTTCCAAATAAAATTATAGCCCTTGGTATAAGACCACAACTTGAAATGGCAATAGACAATCCCTAAGCAAGCTAAAGGAATATTATTTATTTTATGGAACCCGAAAGTTCATTGCCGCGCTTACCTGAGCCCGCCATTCAACCCTATTCTGTGCTAACTCCATCCAACCCATCCCTTGCAAATTCTACTACCCTTAAATCTATTCTAATATTGCCCTCCCATCTATGTCTAGGTCTTCTAAGTGGTCTTTTCCCCTTGGGACTGCCAGCCAATATCTTTTCGATATATTTCCTCCCCCATTTCATCCTCCGTGATGTAATTACCCTTACTATATCCGGTGACGAGTACAGGTTATGAAGCTCGTCGTTATGCAGTTTTCATCTCTCTTAGGTCCAAATATTCTCCTAAGCCCCCTGTTTTCGAACACTCTCAGACTATGTTCTTCCTGATCAGTTAGCGACCATGTCTTACATCCATATAATACAACCGGAAGGACAATTTTCTTGTATTTTTAATTTTTCTGGACAGAAGACAAGAAGATAAGACATCGTTGGAGCCGTTAAATTCTCTTCCCTGATTTTATTACAGATTCTAGACAAACTGATGTATGTCTCAGTACCCATTAACAATTTAAATATCCCAGATCTAAAAACATCCAGGCCTGGTGTCTTCTCTGTAATCCTGCCTTATCTAAGGGGGATACTATGGGATTATCATAGTGAATGCTTCCTTATCTATTGATAAACAACAGAAATTAGGGTCACATTCCTCATATTATCTAACATCCTTACAAGGAGATATTAGTGATCAGAGCTATGACGTTACACCGTGTTATCTCAACATAGTCCACTGGTTAGATCACCATCGGAATGGGTAGGCCTACTCTGGTGAATGCCCGATTCGCCGCTCAAATTTTCTTTGATGGCGACGGTTGATAAACGATTATTATTACTACTAGCTTAAAAGACCCGGCGTCGCCCGGGTTTTGTATTTTGTAATTGGAAATTAGCTTATGAAGGATTTTCAATTTTAAATTCTAGGTCCTTATATAGGCATTTATAATTTGAAATAGGAAGAACGACTTATTACACTCAAACTATTCCCTCATAAAACGCTTGATATAGTTTTTCATGGCTCATAGAGGATCTAGAATTTTGCATCCCATCGCTTGTACAGTGCACAGCAAGCCTGGTAGAGGTTTAAATAAGAAGAAACAGAAATTCCTGTAACATAAAATTGTAATATCGAGGCGGGAAATTTCCCACTCTTTTATGTTACCATAAAGCATTATCACTTTCATACTTTTCTCTCCAAAAACCTGCGATATAATATAATAATATACACATTACCATACCTCGTTTTGTTTTCTCTATGTCCAGGGTAGAGAAAGTTATGTGAATCCATTATTTTAGTGGATTTCATTCTGTAATATTTATTTATAACATGAATTATTTTGATAACTTCTCTTATTTCTCAAAAGTGCATTTCATTTGTTTTTTCCAAGCCCACCTGATACCATTTGGCAACAATATATTCTGTGATTTGGAATTGATAATTCTATGTAAAAAGGGATTAAGTATTTTCAAACACATTTAATTTTTGGCATTTAGAATCAGAATTTTTCAAAATCCTTTCTTAGTGAGCACCTACATTATGAAACGAAGGTACTGTCAAAATTCCAAGTCTCTACCTGTTATAGTTTAGGCTGTACGTTGATTCCTGTCATTCAGTCAATCAATCAGTCAGTCATTCATTCAGTCAGTCAGGACAAAGCCTTTTATATATAGAGAGATTATCAACATTATTATTATAAGATAAGGCAATTAAAGACCCTAAAATAGTGAAAAAATGACACAAAATTTTAAAATAATGAACTAAACATTTTCCATTATTACTTACATTTAGTTGTTTTAAATAATGAATTGCTAAAAGCAATTTAAAGGATGACAGTGTGCTGTATATGAATTTAGAATACAAAACACATATTTTGTTACTAAATAAGGAAGTAAATTTATACTACTTGGACACCCTTAGCGAAAGAGAAATTCCTTCTGAACTGGCATGCCCATCAAATTGCCCCCAGCAAATATGTGTCATTTAAAAAGAATTATATATATATATACTATTATGGTGTTTACAATAAACCTGAATTAAAATGAACTATGAACACTTGGCGGAGATTCTCAAATAAAAACGATTGTCTGTTGTTTCAAAGTAACGATTTGTACATGGAAAAGCTCCTCTCTACCTCCACTGGAACATGGCCTAAAATGCCTAAAAATACCCAATAATGCAAAAAATGATCTGAAAATTGCCAAAAAAGACCTACCTCTTGAAAATGACGATAAATGCAATAGAAAGCAAAAAATGACAAAAACAAATTGCCCTTTTTTATTCAACTAATTCATGAAATATATTTATACATATTCAAGCTATCTTTTAAACTTCACATAAAAAGATGCAAAGTCATCAAATGGCTTGCCATAATTATTACTATTATACTGCAGAAGCTAAAAATAGAAGGATAAAAGCTTGCAAATTAGGTCAACAGATATTGGAATATCTTATGCTGATGTCATTCACCATGGTGTATTATTAAATCTCTTCTGATTGTTTATATAGGCCTACCCTATACCAGGGGTTCTCAAACTTCCTTTATTCGAGGACCCCTTTAATTATTGTTGTCATTGCGGACCCCTAAAAAATAACCCTTTACTATTTTTACTAATTTTGTAGTATTAACCATTTCGAATATATTTAATTCAAAACGAAAAGCTATAGGATAGAAAAAGAAAGCAGTCTGTTTCTTTTGATACATTTTTTTTTATTTCTAACATTGAATTCAATTGCAAAACGACAGGACTCTTAGCATTAATTGTAAAAAAAAAAAAAAATTACCAGTGGAACAGTTATATGGTAAAATACCACTAATTTCAGTGAGAAGGATGTTTTCTGCTTTTGACATTCTCTGAAATATTGGGTTTTATTTTTGAAAATTTCAGCCTTAAATCTACTTCAATATTAAAAAATCTCTGGGAGTCCGCGGACCACACTTTGAGAACCCCTGCACTATACAGTTCGACACATGTGCTTGGCATCAAAACTCTCAGCTCTATTGGTAATTTTGCTCAACACAGCTAGTAATAAGTAGTCAAAGGTTTTTAAGAAATTCTTACTGAACAAGGTAAATCTTTGCTTTGCAGTTATCTGTTAATATAGTTGAAAACAAATCAACAATAATAAATATTAAAAAACACGTTTTTATAATTTTGTTTCCAACCAAAACAAGTAGTGCTAGAATGATGCGGATATTCTCTGCATGACATAACCAGACTGACCCTGGGATAAATGTGAAATCTACTCTTTAGGCTATAGAACTGCACGTCATAATTAGGCTGAAATAAAGAAGAAGCAGGCATAACCTCCATTTTACGTCTACAGACAAGCCTTCCTTTTAAAAATCTCACATTTTCTCTTCAAGTTGATAAGGAATGCAGAGAAAAGAGCAACAGCTAATTTACGAAAGATCACGCATATACGTGAGCAATCATAAACAACTGGTAAAGACGAATCACGCGTGATGCAATTCGAGGAATGTGGTGAGAATACGCCTAAATAATCACCACAGAGCTCAGGCCACGTCACAGGTAGTGGTGATGTCACAAGGGAACCTTCTTATTCAAATATTTATTTTCCTTTATTTTATTTGCAAAACATAACTTTATATTTAGGCCTATATGGAAAAACATGTTGCATGCATGGGGGAGGAAAGACATGTCTCAAAAATATTGGCTGGGAAACCGAAGGGAAAAGACCACCTGGAAGACCTAGACGCAGGTGGAAGGACAATATTAGGGTAGATTTAAGTGAAGTAGGATTTGAGAGGGATGGTTGGAGTTAGCATAGAATAGGGTTGAATGGCGGGCTCATGTAAGCACGGCAATGAACCTCCGGGTTCAATAAAATAAATTAATATTCCCTTAGCTTGCTGAGGAATTGTCTATTGCCATTGAATAAGTAAGCGTATATATACATACATAAGGCAGTCAACACTGTTCTTTGTCGGTACAGATTTTCTGATTATGGAACAATAACTAACATGTTTGGGACGAGGTCTTCTTAAAATGGCACCAACAGTACACGCTGAGTCAGTGAGACATTTGTATACCGTTTGTACCATTTTAAGAAGGCCTCGTCCCAAACCATCGTCTATCTACAAAAGAATACAATAGCATTGTTCCCTAATCCGAAAATCTGCACCGACAAAGAACAGGTGCTCTTGTAGTCGCGTGGATTTCTCCAGAGTTGCCGCTGTCATTCACCACTTCCCAAGTGAAATAATCATGCTGTTATACATATTTGGCAACATTGTACTGGACTGTAGACAAGAGTTAATACGCCCAATTACCTTTCTATTCACTCACTGACAGGTCGAAGAGGATTTAGGGTGGCAACAGGTAGAGGCAGTTCTTTAAGAAGTAGTACCTACAATACGAGGATTGAGGAATCTCAACCGAATCACGGCTTTGATAATTCATTCACAAAGGAATCGGTTCATTTCTTTAGCTGAATAGAGATTCGTTCGTTCGCGAGATTTGAAATCCACAGTAAAGCACATTCCGGTCGCTCCACGCCTTAATAACAGTATTCCACAAGCAACCTGTTAGGCGGACACTTAAACATGCCTCCTAGCTCTAAAAGACAAGGTACTTAAGTCTACACCTCGCGCTTGGATGAGCTAAACTCACATAACTAGTAGTGATGATTTAGCCATTTTAGTGTCAAAATATCTAGAATGCCTTCTTGATTTTTGCAATCCACACATATATAACAGGTGTTCCTGATGCCATTTTTAGAGTACAGAACAGGATAACACATTCTTGCACTTCAAACTGCCAGTGCATGAAAAGTTTAATCGCCTGTTTTCCCAGTTTTAATTTGCGTGTTAATTTGCCACATTCAAAATCTATCTTCTCCCAGAAATATGGCATTTTTTAGAAGGTACTTTTTTCTCTTTCTCTCTCTCTCGAATCCTAGGCCCCCATGTTGGGGCGAAGGGCCTCCAAGTGGAGGTTTCTGTTTACCTACGTAAATTTTGTTAAGCTTATTATCCTAGACAGGGCAGAGGGACAGGTGGTAAGCCCATCGCCTCGCAACCCCCCTCTGGAAACTAAGTATTTCTTGGACGTGAAAGGGCCGAGAAATTTTGTCCAGAGGCTCTAATTTAGGCTTGGAGTTCTTTTACGTGCCGTAAATCTACGACACGGGCCCCCAGCTTTAAGTCCCTCCCTGACGACTCCGTGCCCAGGATTATTACGTCCTGAAAACCTCATCGACTGCGGCCGGGTTCGATCCCGCGGAAAGGTACTGTACAACGTAATAAAATTACTAATCACATATCTGTAACAGGCCTTACTCTAATAATAAAAAAAAGCACACATTTATTTTCAACTTCAGGTCTTTAAAACATATTAACATCGTCCAGTATCAGCAGAACTATGGAGATTTGTGCTATGTTGACAATCGCACTATTACATAGAAAAAAAAGTCAAATTGGCCGGCTACGGAATTTGAACCAGGGACCTCCAGAATGCGAGTCCGAAACGTTACCATCTCGGCCACCTCGCTCAGTTTATCGGTCTAGTTTGATAAGCGTATGTAAACTGTATGCGTATGCTAACTGTATTGCAACTTCCAAAGCCGTAAATGAATACTGTAAAACAACATGTAGTCATGATAACTGATTTGCATTTAATAAATTCTTTCTAATATATTACCATAAAATAGGCACTAAATTGGGCATTACTCCGGTACCGGTCAACCGATTAGGTCCTATATCAACAGGTTCCTTCCCACGGACGTCATAAATGCGTATACCAAGTTTCATGAAAATCCGTTACAGCGTATTTGAGTTATCACGACTTCTTATATATTAACATAAAAATAGGCACTAAATTGGGCATTACTCCGGAACCGGTCAACCGATTAGGTCCAATATCAACATGCTCCTTCCCACGGACGTCATAAATGCGTATACCAAGTTTAATGAAGATCCGATAAAGCGTCTATTTGAGTTATGGCGCTTAGACATCTCCTGTCCCCCACACAATCTCATAAAGTACCATACTGGCACTTAATAAATTATATAGAAAGCATATATTAGTAACTGCTCGTATGACGTGACGCTAGGGCATGAAGTAATGCACAATTGTGGAGGTGACGAGACCTCTGCTTGCAGGTGCATAAGACCTTGGAGGATACGTGACTCAAATTGAGCGCAAACACTGCATCCAATTCCTACGTAATGTAAGGAGCATACAACTGCATTTATTAACACACGAGTGTGTTTAAGAAACGAGCGTAATGCGTTAGATGATTATCATAAAAGTGTCTTAACATTATATAACTTACAAGTTGCGTAAGTAAATGTTTTAAGTTTTGAGTTATTAGATTGTCTTGTACATTAGGCATACATTCATGATTCTCCGTCCGCCGACCTATGGGGGAAAAAAAAAAGAGTGCGTGGAACGCCACGCGACAGAAGTAAAACTTTTTTATTTTTTAAAATTTTGATTATTGGATTTTTTTAATTTTGCATTATTGGACTTTTTAATATTGGGTTTTTGGATTTTTTAAATTTTGGATTTTGGACTTTTTAATTTTGGATCTTTGAATTTTTTATTTTTAAAATTTTTGATCTTTGAATTGTTTATTTCTTGATTTTTTTAATTTTGTATTTTTTTATTTTTAAATTTTTTATTTGATTATTTATTAAATTTTGGATTTTTGGATGTTATAATTTTTAAATTTGTTTTTTAAATTTTGGAAATTTGTATTTTTTAATGTTGTATTTTTAATTTTTTTAATTTTGGATCTTTGAATTTTTAATATTTTTTTTTTTAATTTTGGATTTTTTATTTTTAGATTTTTTAATTTTGTATTTTAGTTTTTTAAAATTTTGGATTTTTAGATTTTTTAAATTTTGGTATTTTTAAATTTTGGAATTTATTATTTATTAAATTTTGGATTTTTGGATATTTCAATTTATAATTTTGGAAATTTGTATTTTTTAATTTTGGATTTGCGCGGTAATGAACCTCCGGGTTCCATAAAATAGATAATATACCTTTAGATTGCTTAGGAATTGTCTATTGCCATTGAGGAAGTAAGGTCTGAAAAATTTCCTTTGATTACTCCTAATCATGAGTTGATTGTTTTCTGTGCAGTCCGCACCGAAACAAGTAGGTTTTAGTGTGACTGATTTCCCCGATTTCCCCTCTACCGCCACTAAAGAAGTTTTACTTCAAAAATCTGAGCTCTGGGTGCCGAAATGATACAAACAAATAAGTCAAGCAGAGCAGGTTAACAAAATCGAAGTGATCGAAAAATTGATGTTATGCTCTTTTATTCCGGTTGATATCTGCAATTAATTTTACTTATAAAATGTATAAGCGAGAGGTGGTACTTCTACAACGCAAACAAATATTTTCGAACACACTCAGATTATGTAAGGGGCCATGTAATGTAGTAAGTGTAATTAAATCACGGAGGATGAAATAGGGGAGGAAAGACATATCTCAAAAAGTATTGACTGGGAGACACGAAGGGAAAAGGCCAATTGGAAGACCTAGATGTAGGTGGGAGGACAATATTAGGATAGATTTAAGGGAAGTAGGATTTGAGAGGGATGGTTGGATGGAGTTCGCACAGAATAGGGTTGAAGTTTGCTACATTCTTCCTGGAACACCCTGTAATACCGGCAGTTTTGTAAGAGTTTGCTTACTGTAATGGAAGAGAGACAGAGCAAATAAAAGGCATATGTGCATTAGTCATCCGAAAGCTGATCATGCAAAGCAGTAAAAACTGTATTTCTCTTTTAACTTATTATTATTATTTATTATCCAAGTATTAACCTTATTTTACCCGAAGGTATATTAAGGTTATAGGTATTAACAATCACTTAACATATCTAAATACGAGTATTAAAGTAATATATGTATAAGAGTATTAATTCATGAGATGGCTAACAATTTAACATGAGATGACTAACACTATTTGGTTAAAGTCTAGTTTTAACAATATAAATTTAGAAATAGTGTATGAAATGGTTAACAACATACGCTAATAGTTAACTTAGTTCCTGATACAGCATCTGATATACATTTCTAACTATAGAACTTAACTACTGGTAGAATTTTATCTTTGGAAACATTGTATTTAAAAATGATATAAAGTATTTATATGATTTACGGTTTACTAAAACATCTGTGAGTGGTTTAGAAAGTGTGCAGTCCACAGATTCCAACAGCAATCTAAGTTCATATCTCTCACTATGAAATAGTGGACAGTCTAATAGTATATGTGTGACATTTTGGGTATCTTCTCCACAGATGCATTCCGGGCTAGGTTTAAGATGGAATCTATGTAGATATTCTGTAAAACCACCATGTCCAGTCAAAAACTGAGTCAAAACAAAATAAATTCTGTGATTATGTCAGGCGTATGAGTAATTCCTTCAGGTCTTACATTATCATTATTTCTGGGTCAATGCTTAAAACTGTCCCTAACATATCTGATACTAACTAGATGGCTTCAAATAAACAAACTGTTATATTTATTACTGTATTCTTGACCTCTTGAAAAACAAAGATTAGTTATTAAGTGCCAGAATGGTACTTTATGAGGTTGTGTGGGGGACGGGAAAATGTCTGTCCATGTGTCTGTACACATAACTCATATACGCTTTATCGGATTTTCACATAACTTGGTACATACATTTATAACGTCCATGGGAAGAACCCTATTGATTTTCAATCAAATCGGTTGACCGGTACCGGAGTAAAGTCAAACATTGATTTTTTATGGTAATATATATGAGAATTTATCAAATGCAAATCAGTTTTCATGGCAACACATTCTTTTACACTGTTCAAATACGGTTTTGGAAGTTGCAATACAGTTAGCTTTTACAAATAACACTACCCACATATACCTTCACATATGCTTATCAAACTAGACCTTTGTTCTTCCGCAAGTCCTGCTTAATTAATTAATCTGGAGCTTAACTTGGACATCAATTCTTTAAAATAACTTATTTTCTGCATATCATAATTCCAATTATCACTGATTAAACAAAAGCATTCTGGCATTTCGTTAAGTTTACCTGATTTTATTTTCATATTGACTGTCTTTAATTTGTTGATTTTTATTCCTCTTCACAGAAACATCATGATTTCAACAGAGACATATCCAGGAAAACCAAGATAGACCTCTTCTGAAAAATCATGGAATCTGATGGATGAACTCGTCAGTGGATCTCAGCTGATAGGGGCAGGTAAGACATACAATAATCAAGCTATTTTTGCAAACAGACTTCAACTAAGCTATCTTTGACCATTTATCTGTAGAATGTAAAGATTTCATTATCATTTGGTTACTAAGGCTTGCTTGAAGTGGATATAAACTACAAGGCACCAAAATACAGCTGTTCATTGAGATGGTTTAGTCCAAAATTGAAGCCTAACTTAAATCCAAAAATACTATTTTCAGAAACATGTCTGTGTGTGTGTGAACAGTATAGCTCCAGAACGAAAAATAGTATTAAAAAAAGTGTGCATGGAACGCAATGCGACAGAAGTGAAACTTGTTTTAATTTTTGAATTTTTTTTATCTTTTAATTTTTGAATTTTGGATTTTTAATTTTAGATCTTTGAATTTATTTTTTGGATTTTTAAATCTTCGATTTCTTAATTTTAGATTTTTTATTTTTAAATTTTTGATATTTTATTTTTTACATTTTGGATATTTGAATATTTTGAATTTTTGGATTTTTTAAATTTTGGCTAAGCCTAATCATCGAGTTGATTGTTTTCTGTGCAGTCTGTTTCATCACACCTCACTAATTTTGTGATGATTATGAGCGTAACGCAAAGTCTTGATTTACCCCTACCGTGGCTAAAGAAGTTTCACTTCAATAAAATTTTGTATATGTGATATGAAGATGGGAGACAATTTTCTCTTACTTTTAATGTCACTTTACATGAAAAAAAAGCCATTTTTCGCGACTTTCTTAGAAAGGGCTGTAACGATTTTGTTCACATTTCATACATGAGGTGCTTATACCAAGAGCTAAAACTTTTATATAAAACATTTTTCTCAAAACTTCTCTGAAGGGTAGTTATAAGCCACCCACTATTTGTAGAAACTCAGTCTTGCCGGGAGAACAATAAAACTTTGCATCAGGTTGAAATAACTGAATACGCACTCTTTGCAATACGGCCTCTTATTCTATATCAGAATGCGAAGTGAGAAAGACGTATTGCCCATAATTAGGCTAAAGAAAGTTACGTGAGTGCTATAATCAAATATATTAGGGATGTACATCCTTCGGGATGCATTGTGGTATGATAACACTCTCTTCCAGTGGCGGACGCAAAAATTTTTCGAGGGGGGGGGATTTGAATAGATAGAAAGAATAATAAAAACAATTAATTAACTTACATATATAATCTACTCTTATACAATTCCACGGCCCTAAATAGCGTGCTTGTTCGCCCGCTTCGTGAGACATCGGGTATACTCGGCGATGTTCGTCTCTCGCAGTCTAAACTTTCATGACGACTTCAAAATTAGGAAGGAAAACCGATTATTATATAAGGCCTAAGTGAAATGAACACAATAAACAAATATTCTAATTTTATTTTTACTTACAATTTTCATAGCTCTGAATCACAAACATTTTTAATAATCTACCAGTGTAAATTTCTTAAAAATCCTGGAGTCAATGAATAAATGGCGGGCGAAGCCGGGGGCAACAGCTGTAAAATATCGATGGTTTTATCTCTTGAAATATCGCTGATAATAATAATCCAAACAAACCATTCCTTCCCTTGAAACATTATATCATTTCTGAAAATTACACTGAATTGATAAAATAAAATTCACATCATATTCATGTCAATAAACAGCTGAGAAACAATACGTATTATGTGTCCACAGGTTCCTTTGGAACTGCATAATCGATTCTGATATAGTTTTCCCAGGGGGCGCTTTCATGTCGTAGAATGTACTCTAAAGCAGGAATTTTAGCTGTTTCATTAATTATTAATGGCTTAGTTTATGAATGATTCGCGTGCAAGTGTTAATAAATATAATGCTTTAATAATTATTATACTCTTCATTTTTAATTTTTAAAAGAATTATCGTGGCGAAGCCACAGGCACCTCCTAGTTAGTTTACAAAACTGGCCACTTAGAGTGCATATAAAGCATTTTTTCAAATTTCGGGGGGATATATCCCCCCCCCTGCGTCCGCCACTGAGTTTATTCATTTTTGCAAAGTCAAAACTTTTATTTACGCAGATTTCACATCAGATTTATTAAACCTATAATACTGTAAGCATGATTGTTAAAAAATACTAGCATTCTCACTTAATTGCAGAATCACAAAAGTATCATGGAAATGGGATTAGTCCAAAATTCAAGCCTAAATAAAAAAATACTATGTTTCTGTGTGTGTGTGTGTGTGGGTAGGAACAGCCTAGCTCCAGAACGAAAAGTAGTATGAAAAAAAAGTGTACGAGGAACGCCACGCGACAGAAGTGAAACTTGTTTTAATTTTTGGATTTATTTTTAAATTTTGTATTGTTGGACTTTTTAATATTGGGTTTTTGGACTTTTTAATTTAGGATTTTTTTAATTTTTTATCTTTTAATATTGGAATTTTGGATTGTTTAATTTGATTTTTTTTAATTTTAGATCTTTGCATTTTTTTATTTTTTGGATTTTTTTAATTTTTTCTTTTAATATTGGAATTTTGGATTGTTTAATTTGAATTTTTTAAATTTTAGACCTTTGAATTTTTTATTTTTAAATTTTGGATATTTTTTTTTTTAATTTTGGATATTTTAATTTTTTAAATTTTGAATTCTACATGAGGTGCTTATACTAAGAGCTAAAACTCTTATTTGAGACTTTTCCGAAGAAAAAAAAAATCCACGAAGGGTAGTTATACGCCACCCACTGTTTGCAGAAACTCAGTCCTGCCTGGTGAACAATAAACCTTTGAATCAGGTTGAAACAACTGAATACGGCCTCTTGTTCTATATCAGAATGTGAAGTGAGAAAAATATATTGGCCATTCTTGGGATAAAGAAAGTTATGTGAGTGCTTTAATCAAATTTTTATTAGGGTTGTACATAGGCGTACCGAGGGGGGGGGTTTGGGGGTTAGAACCCCCCCCCCCATTGATTAAAAAAAGGGAAATTGTATGATTTTTTAAAGTCTGCCCATAAGTTACTTAACAAAAGTATAAAGCGTGGGAAGCTTAAAACTCGTTATTTTGCGTCTTAATTTTTAAAATTTTCCGGGAGAGGACCCCCGGAAGCTTAAAACTCGTTATTTTGCATCTTAATTTTTAAAATTTTCCGGGGGAGGACCTCCGGACCCCCCAGACGTTATAACCCCCCCATATAGTCGGCCTGGTTATGCCTATGGGGTTGTACATCCTTCGGGGATGCGACGTGATATGATAACGACACTATTCATTTTTACAAAGCCAAAACTTTTATTTACGCAGATTTCAGTTCAGATTTATCAAACCTATATTAATACTGTAAGCTTAAAGCAAATTGTTTTCTTGTAGTTGACACAAATCGAGAGCTTATCTGACAAGTTACATAACGAGTGGTAAACACTAAATAACAGTTCTAATGAAACAGACTTCAATTAGTCTGGCTTGGATAGTGACCTCGTATCTAGCAATTAAGTTCTTATCGAATTAAAGCTAATACAGTTCAGCATCCACTCTCACCTAGACAAAAACATATCACAATACAGTGCATGCCGCTTACTGTGATCACTAGGGGGCGGATTTCTATGACATGTCATATTTTTCCCCTTTGCATTATTTCAGGTTTCCGACTAATTTAAACCAGATTCCAAGCATCCTGGTGAAAATGGAACGGCTTTTATTGTGCATATAACTGCATATTTAAGAAATTTTCAAGTATTGTAGCATATTTAGTATGAATATGCATATTTAGGTCATATTTTTGTGCATATTAAAGAAATTTTGAAGATTCATATATTTTGTAAATTCTGCATTATAATGATACTTTTTGAGAATTTAAGGATATTTTAAATAATTAAAACTATATTTTAATAAAATGTATTGTAATGAAACTTAAAAAAATATACACATTGTGTAAGTGGTAAAGTCATATTTCAAATTTTATAGGTCATATTTTAATGTTTTTAAGGTCATAAATGCATGCATATATCCTATTTTGTAGGTCATAGAAATCCACCCCCTATTGATCACTTAGGGAGGCAGCTAATCTGATAATATTAACCAACTGATAACAGTAGCCGAAAGAATTAATAAAATTGTAGGTTTTTATTCATATATAAGATAATCTACTCTTATACAATTCAACGGCCCTAAATAGCGTGCTTGCTCGCCCGCTTCGTGAGACATCGGGTATACTCGGCGATGTTCGTCTCTCGCAGTCTAAACTTTCATGAAGACTACAAAATTAGGAAGGAAAATCGTTTCTTTATTATATAAGGCCTAACTGAAATGAACACAATGAACAAATATTCTAATATTATTTTTACTTACAATTTTCATAGCTCTGAACCATAAACATTTTTAATAATTTACCAGTGTAATTTTCTTAAAAATCCTGGAGTCAATGAATAATGGCGGGTGAAGCCGGGGGCAACAGCTGTTAAATATTGATGGTTTTATCTCTTGAAATATCGCTGATAATAATAATCCAAACAAACCATTCCTTCCCTTGAAACATTATATAATTTCTGAAAATTACACTGAATTGATAAAATAAAATTCACATCATATTCATGTCAATAAACAGCTGAGAAACAATATGTATTATGTGTTCACAGGCTCTTTGGAACTGCATAATCGATTCTGATATAGTTTTCCCACGCTTTCATGTCGTGGAATGTACTCTAAAGCAGGAATTTTAGCTGTTTCGTTAATTATTAATGGCTTAGTTTATGAATGATTCGCGTGCAAGTGTTAATAAATATAATGCTTTAATAATTATTGTACTCTTAATTTTTAATTTTTAAAAGAATTATCCGGGCACCTCCTAGTAGACTACAAAACAGAATTAAAAATATTTATTCATAAAATAATACGCAACCGTGAATCATTGAACCATCATAGGCTAATATAGTAATAGACTGCAAGCAACTATTTTCCAACCAGTAACAAAGTCTTTAATTGTTTTTACTTTCCTTTGAGAGTCCATTAACCAATACTCCATACTCAGTGACGAGTGACTTTGAGAGTTTATACTGATCTGTGGTGAACACCGTGTAACAAAACATCTAATGCCTGTCTGTTCAAGTCTTTTCATTTTACACTAGCAATCACTGCATCTTAACACCGTTATTTTCATAAATCAAAAACTGCAGCATAACTGTGGGGTGAAACACATTTTATTGCTTAAAAGAGAAAGTTATGTAATGCCACCCCCTCGAACTGGTCATCCTGTGAGCTGGGAACAGAATTGTTACCTCCAGGACAACACAATACAGTTGAGTTAGAAACTAAACCGTCAAAAACAAAACTTTGAATGACGTACAGTACTTGGAAGTAAAGCCGAAAAAAGGAAAATGTGATAACATAAACCGCTTCATAAAAATGATAACATTATCCGCAATTACATTAAGCGGCGTACATTGTATATTGTACTGTATGTTCTGCTGTATCTGATTATTTGATGAACTTGGAAATGTCTTCATCAATACTGAAATTTCATAACCTTAATTTAGCAGTCACAAATAAACGCTAGGTAAACACAACGCTGAAGCATCAATTCACCGACAAATGGACATGTGCAAGAGAACTGGACAAAATCCAGTAAACTGCATATTTTGGCTAATACTGTAATTGTAATAATAATAACAATAATAATAATAATAATAATAATAATAATATCCACTTTGCCAGTGATAAGATCGTGTGAACATTAACCAAGAAGATAAATAACTTAGAAGAAGAGTCAAAAAGATTATCACATGCTAAGGCAGATTTTGATAGGTAACAGAAACCTCCACTTTGCCCCAACATATGGGATATAGGACAACAGAATAAGAATAAGAACAAGAACAAGAACAAGAAGAAGAAGAAGGCAGATTTTTTAAATTACTCTAACTGTACCAGTAACCATTAAATAAGTTATAATCGGCATAAACGTTGAGATTCAGCAGAAAATTAGGTCAATGTATGCCTTGATCACCATGTCTAGCGTAGTAGAGATTGACGTTTGTTTCAGGAGAGCAGCTGACATTGTATTTGACCAAAACGCATTCTCGTGTACACAGCTAGATTGGATATGCTACTCGAGACATTTAACTACCATGTGTCAAAATCAGAGTATGTGAGCACTTGGCAACTCTGTAATAAGCTTATTGACACATGGCCTACGTAATTGTGTACACACATTACACACGGAGAAGGTCACCAAACAAACAAGACAAGTCTCTCCTCATGGCATTCGCTTTACCTGCAATTCATTTAAACGTGTTATGAATAGGAACATCTTTTCATTAACATTTTTTTTCTAAATAGACTATTTCGTAACTAAGAGGCATGTCCATAAAGTAAGTTTGGCAAAGTCGCAATGTTTTGTTTCTCAGCGAGGCAGGTTGACCAACATGATGCTTCTTGTGTATTGCTTATCAGTAGACTTCGGACTTTTAGGTCGCTAAAAATGCTGTTTAGGTACCCAAAATAGGCTCTAAAAATTGGAAAAAAGGTTCTAAAAATCGTAAAATAGTCTCTTATAAAATCGTTAAGTTGACAATTTTCTGTAATATCTCAATTGCAATGCAGAATATAATATTTATTGAAGTCACCATTAATCAATAATCATGATAAAACACAGGAATAGACCTATGGTACACAGAATTATACAGATCTATTACTAGGGCCTGTATTACTACCATAACGGTGAAAACCTAATCCCTGCGCCCAGAAGCTACTCATATCATACTAGCATATTCAACCCCTTGTATCCCTCAGTGATTCAGAGAACTACTTTTTTTTAATACTGGATGTGGGAGTCTGGAGAAAAACACTAAATTTTCTTGGGAATCCCAAGGAATTTTTCTACTGAAGACGAAACATTCCTTACTATATAACCACGTCACAAATGTGTCATGTACTGCACATTCAGAGCTAAAATATTTAGTACGAACTGAAAATAAATGCTAGAATTTATAACAAAAAATGACTTATTTTGAATTTTAGAGGAAAAACGAGCAAAAAAGGCAATATTAGGCTCTAACGTAAAAATAGTCTGTTTTAGGTCCTATAAAAGTATCAGTTTTAGGCATAGTCACTTATGAAACATGCATATACAAGTTTTCGTCCATATATCACTTAAGGATTAAAATAGGTTTTTACCTAAAATCCGAAGTCTACTTATCAGATATCATTAGTTACAGGTTCTGTTAGGTTATGAACAGTGATATTAATTTAGTAGGGCATTCTGAATTCTCCCGTTTCGCAATTAATGTGCCATGTTGTATCTTTAAGGTTCATTGTCTTGGTGAACCTGATTCCCAGAATTTTACGTGTTCTGCTGGTGTGACGTCACACCTCTAACATCCAATCAAGAGTTTCTTCATCTTACGGAGATCAAAATATGGCGGAATTCATGCTACTTTTTGCTAGATTGTGTTATAAAAGAAAGTGTAACGTTTAGGGCGGGCGGGTTGGACCAAATCATTTGCCGAAACAACATCTCTTCAGAGAACTATCTACTCTTATACAATTCAATGGCCCTAAATAGCATGCTTGCTCGCCCGCTTCGTGAGACATCGGGTATACTCGGGGATGTTCGGCTCTCGCAGTCTAAACTTTCATGACGACTACAAAATTAGGAAGGAAAACCGTTTCTTTATTATATAAGGCCTAAGTGAAATGAACACAATAATAATCCAAACAAACCATTCCTTCCCTTGAAAAATTATATGATTTCTGACAATTACACTGAATATATCAAATAAAATTCACATCATATTCATGTCAATAAACAGCTGAGAAACAATACGCATTATGTGTTCACAGGTTCTTTGGAACTGCATAATCGATTCTGATATAGTTTTCCCAGGGGGCGCTTTCATGTCGTGGAATGTACTCTAAAGCAGGAATTTTAGCTGTTTCATTAATTATTAATGGCTTAGTTTATGAATGATTCGCGTGCAAGTGTTAATAAATATAATGCTTTAATAATTATTATACTCTTCATTTTTAATTTTTAAAAGAATTATCGTGGTGAAGCCATGGGCACCTCCTAGTGTATAACAAAATACGTGTGATATTAGGTGTTTTATGAGAAGAAAGTTGGTTTTCAAAGTGGGTCCCCCTACATTGCAATGTTACCGTAAGTTCCCTAGGGCCGTTTACAGAAACAAAACAAAATTCAAAGGAAATATTTATTGTAACAGATACAGCAAGTGTTCAGCTATTTTTCAACATATTCTCCACCGGAATTGAGACATTTGTCATACTGTGTGAGCAACTTTTTAATGCTTGTGTCGTAGAAGTCTGCCACCTGGGATTTGAACCACTGTGAGACAACCATCTCTGCCTCTTTCATTCTCTGTCATTTCTTGAGGTGTATGAAAAGATGTAAATCACTGGGAACAAGATTTGTGCTGTAGAGTGGATTTTTAAACTCCTCCCAGCAAGTCTCCTGCAGAAGTTCATCTGGGAAGAGTTTAAACATCGACCCTACAGCCTGGACCTCGCTCCCAGTGATATCCATATTTTCCTACACCTCCAGTGGCGGACGCAGAATTTTTTTTCGGGGGATTTGAATAGGTAGAAAGAATACTAAAAAAATTAATTAATTTACCAGTGGCCACTTAGAGTGCATATATAGCCTTTTTCAAATTTCGGGGGGGGGGGGGGATGTAACCCCCCTATCCCCCCCTCTGCGTCCGCCACTGTACACCTCTAATGACAAATAATGACAGAGGCGAAGATTGTGTCCCACAGTGGTTCAAATCCATGTCGGCAGATTTCTACAAGACAGGTATTCAAAAGTTGGTCCCACGGTATAACAAACATTGGCAATTCCGGTGGCGAATTTCTTAACACTTGCTGTATCTGTTGCAATAAATATTTCCATGAAATTGTGTTTTGTTTCTGCAAACAGTCCCAGGGAAACTTACTTTCTGGATATGCCACATAACTAACTAACTCCGTGGCGCTACATCCCTGGAGGGACTTGGCCTACCACCCGACCGCTGCGTCATCTCCCGTAGGCAGGTGGCAGGATTGGGGGGCATGTGGTCAGCATGCCGACACCCACGGCCGTTATTGGTGGTTTTCATGACCGGAGCCGCTACTTCTCTATCAAGTAGCTCCTCAATTTGGAATCACGAGGCTGAGTGCACCCCTACCAGACCTCCCTACCTCAGAAAAATCCGAGGAGGTACCGGGAATCGAACCCGGGCCGACGGATCTGTAGTCAGCGACGCTAACCACAAGACCACGCCGGCGGACGGATATGCCACATATAACCTGATAATTATAACAGTTCAATTCCTCTGGCAGGTCTAAAACATGGTGACTCGCTCCCCTTGTATTTCTAAAGAGAATGGTACAAATTTAAGCTTTCTAGGAGAAACGTTTTTGAGTTACATGCTTTTAAATATCTCAAAGCATTCCTAAAAACTGTAGTTTTTTTTATTTTTCAAAAATTTATACCTGAAAAACTGCAAGTATGAAAAAGGTAAAATTTTTTATTTTTTACCTACTCGGCTAATACTACCTCGTATAAAAAAAAATCATAAAGATCTGACGTTGTAACGTTTGGACCATTGGTTGATTTGATGTGGAATGACCCATCTACATTATTAACAATAATTATTATTATTACTGTTTCAGAAAAAGGCCTTGCATCTTGAAAGTTTCTACAAAAGCTCTTCCCATTCATGCAAATGAAACTATCCCTTCTATTTAGTCTATTTATAATTGTACTCACCGACTTCGGCATCTTGAATGTGTGATGAAAACTTTCTCAACTAAACAGAAAAATTTGACCTGCAAAAAAAGGAGAAAAATATGTTAACACCATTTAAGCAAATCTCTACACACTAAACCAAATATAACACTTGTAGGCTACTGTACTTCCTCATGTAATTTTCACACTTTTAAGGCTACATTATTTTGGCCACGACATGTTGGAAGTAAGTTAATCAGTATAAATTACTGTATTTGGCATAATCCCAATTACGGGGGAGCCAATCCATGTGAAAGTGGACAAAGGTGGTTACATCTTTTTTTTACGTGACATAGACATGTTATATATCAAAGTAAATGTAAAAGACTGTAGAATTTTAAAATAGATTCACAATTCTATTAAATTAAAGGTATCTATATAATAACAACTGCTGAAATGTGTATTTTTTTCGTTGACTGAAATTTATAATTTAACATGTTGGCTAGTACTGCATTATACTCATGGAATCAGTAGATTTGCTGCAATTTTTAATTTCACCCACAAATGCACAAGTAAGTGAAGATTTTGTCATCATAAAACAAATTTTTAAGATGAGTTTCAGTGAAGATATTCATCAAATCAATTTTCAAGGTACCCTTGTCACACCCGTCACAAAAAACATGTAATAGTTTGGATAGAAAGCCAAGTAATCATTGTATAAAATGGAAATTTGGTAAAAGTTAAGATATTTCAATACAGAAGACACACCTAAAATATAATTTTGAAATGCCTACTATTTTGGCTTAATTTTGATGTGACGGGTGTGACACATGTTGCGTGACGGGTGTGACATATGTTGTGTGACGGGTGTGACACTTATGGAAAATGCCTTTTGCAGCTTTTGTAAAGTGATCATTTCATGCAGATGTTGAATAAATCATATGTTTTCATTATTACTATCTTTTAAATGGCTCTTGGACTTCTTGGACTTCCGTGGCATAGAACAGAACTTCGTAGTTTGCAAGACAAAGAAACTGCGGTCTACCAGTTTTGGCTATGATGACACGGATGACCGGTGGAAATGTCACAAATGTTTTAATGGTGGTAAAGAAGTGAGGTAAAGATCTAGTGATCCCTATAGAGGCCATGAAGGCTTTTAGGATTCAAACGTTCAACCTCCAACAATTTTAGACTTTTAGCACATGAAGGTGGTAAGGTTGTCAGTCTTATGCACTGGCTGCCTTTACCCCAGAATTGCTTCTGGTACCCATTTCTGTTAGAAGATGAGTTGACCTCAGGGCCATAGTGCCAGCAGAAGAATTAGGCCAATTGAAAAATCTCAAAAACCTCATCAGGAATTGAACCTGTGCCCCTCAGGTTTGTAGCACAGTGCCTCAACCAGCAGCATGACATTGTACCCCAATAAAGAAGTGAGAGTGATAGCCTAATTAATTTTGTGCCTGATTTCTATACTGGTAACTGTGTATCTTAGAACTGCTAAGAAATTCAGACAGACAATACCTCTAACAGCCAATGAAATGAGTAGGCCTACATGGAAACAAATGAAGGAGAACAGATAGAAAAACAATCAGCCAATCTAAATATAGCTACACAATATTATTTTTGTATGAGAGACAACAAAAATGTCCTGGTGACAAGAATAACCAGATCCACATCAATTCAGTAAAAGTTTGTGAAGTAGTCCAGGATTTTAGAGTAGAGGACAACGAAAACTGCCTAACTAGTACCGGAGGAACATTTCACTTCACAACTTTACACAAGCCTGTTAAAAATATGGACAGAGTGGAAAAAAGACTAACAAGGGAATTCTTTTTTATGCTGAGATCATGTGCTGGGATTCCCCAGGATTATCACAAAAAATTTTCATGAAATTCATGCAAAATGGTACAGAGGCAGAAGGTGCAAAGTGTGGTTAGCGTTGCAGATTACAGATCCATCGGCCCGGGTTCGATCCCCGAATTTTTCTGTGGTAGGGAGGTCTGGTAGGGGTACATTCAGCCTCGTGATTCAAATTGAGGAGCTACTTCATAGAGAAGTAGCGTCTCCGGTCATGAAAACCACCATTAATGGCCGTGGGTGTCGGCATGCTGACCACATGCCCCCAATCCTACCATCTGCCTACGGTAGATGATGCAGCGGTCGGGTGGTAGGCCAAGTCCCTCCAGGGACGGAGTTTAGTTTTTTTTAAGTCTCGGTTATAAGTTGATGTTGTCCCATCAGACATGTCACACCCGTCACGTCACACCCGTCACACTGATAAAGTAAATTTTCAATAACTATGTAAATATTTTTGTAAAATCTAATTATGCATTTCAGTATGTTGATCAGTCCTCTTACTTGAAAAAATAAAACAAATATAGTGAAGCTAATCAATTCACAGAAATTTCAATTAAACCTACATAAGAAAAAACCTTTGTCCAATTATGGTCACACCCGTCACATGCACAATATATTTTCCAGCTCAAGCATACAGCCTTGAAAAAAACATTAGATCATATTTTGTACTTCCAATGGGTTGGTATGTTAACACAAAAAACTTTGATGACATTCCTGCAATATGGTTCTGAGGTAGAAAGAAATAAGTGTAATGAAATCTGTCCAAATGTCACACCCGTCACTATGGATTGGCTCGGGGACCAATTCACGCAATATTCACATTTCCACGGACTGTGTGATGCTTTTTGTTTATGAGCGATACACGGTTACCAACTGTTAGGTTAGGAACGTTTATGTTAGTTAAGGAGCAATGTACTGAATACCTCCGATGTTTTGTTAGGTTAGGAACGTTTATGTTAGATAAGGAGCAATGTACTGAATAGCACAACCACCATTTCTTACGAATAGCTAGTGGCTTGCGCTTATTCTGTGGTGGCTTGTACCTTTGTAGGTTTGTCACACTGTTCATCCACAATCATATCTTGTTTAGCGATATGACGTCACACCTCCAACATCCAATCAGGAGGACGAGGACAGAAAAATGGTGGAGAAGAAGGGAGTTTTCGCTAGATCGTGATATAAAATAAAGTGTATCAATTAGGGCGGGTGGATTGGACCAAATCATTCGCCAAGACAACATCTCCTCTCCACACATCTATCTATAACAAAATTCGTGTGATATAAGTGTTTTATGAAGAGACTATTAATTAAGTGGAAGGAAAGGAAATAGACATTAAATCCATGTCTGGGATATTAATACAAGTAAGAATCAGCTTGAAAAATTTTATGTCATAGCCGGGATTTGAACACGGATCTTCAGCTTAACGCGCTGATGCTCTACCATTGAGCTACCATGACAACATGCCAGTCTGACATCAAATTCCTCAACTGATTCAGAAGACAAGGCAAACCACAGGAGGTTTCTCTCCATTGAGAACACACATCCAAATGGCGTCCTACCCTTGTAGGTACTTTGAAGCCTAGTTATTATTTATATACTATTAATTAAGTGGAAGGAAAGGAAATAGCTTCAAAGTACCTACAAGGGTAGGACGCCATTTGGATGTGTGTTCTCAATGGAGAGAAACCTCCTGTGGTTTGCCTTGTCTTCTGAATCAGTTGAGGAATTTGATGTCAGACTGGCATGTTGTCATGGTAGCTCAATGGTAGAGCATCAGCGCGTTAAGCTGAAGATCCGTGTTCAAATCCCGGTTATGACATAACATTTTTCAAGCTGATTCTTACTTGTATTTATGAAGAGAATCTCGGTTCTAAAAAATGGTCCCCGTAGATGGGATTTTACCCCGTATTTTTCAGACAAGATGCTCTAGACCATAAGATGCACCATGATTTTAGGATGGAAATTTAAGGGGAAAAAATAGTATGATTTTCATAAAAGAGAGAAAATCCTTTACACCCTCTCACCCTCAATACAGCATGAGATACAATGGATTCCTAAAGGAAAGTAAACTGTATTTTACGGACCATAAGACACACTGTTTACCTTGTAAACACCAGACCCCCTTCACCAAGAGTTTCGAGCTGGTAGGCCTAGGGCAAAGTCGCAATGTAGGGGGAGCCCTTCTTGCAATGTGAGCAGGCTTCCAGGTGGTTTTTTCTTTTTCAGCAAAGCAGGTTGACCAACATGTGGCAGTTAGGTTAGGAACAGTGATATTAATTTAAAAGATAAAATGCGTGGTCCTACTTTCCACTAAAATCTCAATAACATAAAACTGATGAAAACTTGATAAAAACACTTAGTTATGATAGTGGTTAAAAGATCGGTTGGCGGGCTGAAACGTCTTGTGTTATGTGTTTTTTTATTGTTTTTAACCAATCTTTTAACCACTATCATAACTAAGTGTTTTTATCAAGTGTTCATCACTTTTATGTTATTGATATTAATTTAATAGGGCATTCTGAATTCTCCAGAAATTCTAGTTTAGTGGCAGTTAGGTTATGAACGGTGATATTAATTTATTAGGGCATTCTGTATTCTGCAGAAGGCAAGGTTTGGTGTATTGGTGAACCTGTTTTCCAGAATTAAACGTGTTCAGCTGGTGTGACGTCACACCTCTAACGTCCAATCACGAGTTTCTTCATATAAAATATGGCGGAATTCACGCTACTTTTCGCTAGATTGTGTTATAAAAGGAAGTGTATCGTTTAGGGCAGGTGGGTTGGATCAAATCATTCGTCGAGGCAACATCTCCTCTCCAGAGAACTTTCTATAACAAAATACGTGTGATATTAGATGTTTTATGAGAAGCAAGTTAGTTTTGAAAGTGGGCCCCCTACAATGCGATTTTACTGGCCTAACCATACATGCCTAACTGTTGAATATGCGTATATAAAACTACTGGCAGCAATCGATAAGTGTTTGCAGGAAGGTCAAAAGAGATGCAAGATTGTCAGCAGCCAATGGAAAAGTTGATGACCAACCTATGGGCCATGTAATTGCTCTGAACACTGTGTGAAATTCTAGTATAGTGCTATACTAAACCCCACTGTTCATTTTACACCCAGGGTCATATCTCGGAGACACTTGCAGAATTTGTGCTGGAGAAAATAGGATGGGGGAGGATTAGGGAAACTAGAAGAACAGGCGAGAGACATCTAGATGGTAACGATGGAACTACTAGCAGTGATGAAAAATAGAAAATATTTTTTGTTCCTTTCTCCTCTTTCTATTATTCAATCCATTTTCTCCTTTACCCTAACTACCTATTCCAATCATATAAATTGGCGGCAAGGATATAGTTTCCGACTCACCCTGCTCCCCTTTCCATCGGCCGCTTCCCCTCACCGCCTACTGCGCATCTTCCCGCGCGCAGCTATGGCTCATGCCGGCCGCTACTGCCGCTTTCTGTGTTAAGCCCGCAGCTTGCTCTAATAATTGCTATTACCATTATAAAAAACAACAAAATAAAATTTCACGAATTATAGAAAATGTCGAACAATTAAAAAAATACCCTTGTACCAAACATCACATTTCACGATCTTTAAACACCGATTTGATAATATAAAAAATCGAAATTTACATAATATTTCCCAATTTTTAAAAACGCCGTGTTATGATATAAAACATGGCTCAATCGATGCAGAAAAATTCCCTTGCACCAACAGTACTCTTTTCGTAACAAACAAAACATTTCAAAATTTGAAAAAGCGATTCTTGCGTTAACACTCGCGAATGCATGAAGTCACCCTTAGTACCTATATATACATGAAATCTTTCTTCACTGCTCAACTGTCATTCGCGGCGTAGTGGGTTCAGACTCCTAGCTATAACGCTAGGGGTTCTGATAGATAGGTAGGGTGACGAGGAGGTGAGAGGAAAGAAAGAGAAGAAGAGAAGAAAGGAAAAATAAATTATTTTTCTCCCCACCCAAAACCCCTACTTTCCACGCGGTAGTGGTGGGGGACTCGGGTGAGTCGCAATATATATTTTTCCCAAATTGGCAATTGAACGAAGGACCGCTAGCATCACAGTCAGTCTTATCCACTACACCATAGAGTTGCCAATGGGGTGTGAAGCGAGAATTCACGTATTTAAGTTTAGAGAGCCATTTTGATTCAAGGGAATGCCTCATAGGGGGAAAAAAAATAGTTTTATGCTGTGTACTAGGCTCTTACCTCCAACTATCTAATGGGACCTGCCTGGGAAAGTGGGGTTTAGGGTTTCGTCACAGAAAAGAATCAATGTGAGACATAATAAACATCGCGCTACTCAGTATATTGCTCCTAAAATAAGAAACGTTCCTAACCTAACAAAACGGCGGAACTTATCTGGTGCACGGCATAAATCCTATCTTTTACTGCCTCGTATTGTAGTAATTAATGCAATGGTTATTTCGTATGGTAATAATCAGTGCATATGGTGTGATACAAGGGTTATCTTTGTATTGGGGATGCCTCGATTGTAGTAATTAGTGCATAAGCTTCGGTACAAGGGGCTGAAGCAGGCCGCAACCATAGGAACGATCAGCCGGGGTGGGCAAAGCTTAATTGGCAACCTGTTCAACCATTTTGCCATCCCCTGTCAAGCACAAACTTTTGTCTCAATTATTCACAATATAACAGTATATTTGAGGAAATAATAATAATAAAAACAGAGATGCTGGCTTATTACTACAGAGCTAGAATTAGACCTACACAATTCAAAGTTAAATCCTATTTAGCCAGAAGGTAAAAATCCCACCCATTATGTGATCAATGATTTAAAATGCCAACGGCACATAGTTACTCCTCAGGATTATGAAATTTATCCTCTGCCATTGGGAAATCAAACCAAAACATCCTTGGGAAAGATTTCACAAAGAAGTCGCCGCATCAAAGTTCTTACAGCGGACGTAAACCCTATAATACTTTCGACATTAATAGAGATAAGATTACATCCCCTAATGGGCCTGATTTATTGAACAAGGCTGAAATTCCGATACAGTGACGCGTAAAAACATGTAAGAGACTTCACAGGTGGTGCCTTTTTTTTTTTTTTTTTTTTTTTTTTTCAATCGTACAGTGTCCTATATACGGCATGTTTCTAGAACACGAAAATTTAATCTATACAGGACCATACTCACCGGTGACGATTGGAACAGATTTGCGAAACTAATTCAGACAATTTCAGTTACGTCAAATCACTCTCAGACTGACATAACATTAATAAAATGTCAATTTAACCCCACAAAACGTCCGCGACACTAGCGCTTCTTCGCTCGAAACACTCAAAAGGTCATTCCAGTTCCTACTTTCGATAGGAAATAGCAAAGATAAATAAATTAAGGTGGTTAATACTTACGGAAACTAAAAGCCAGTTACGCCGTACATCCAATATAATTACATGTATAACCAATCTTGCTTTCTCACAACTTCAACACACACAAACTAGTCTGTCACGTTGACTACTGACACCTCACTGACAATATGGCCGCTGCCGAAAGGGTGGGGCGTCCAACCATTTGGTTCATTCATGCGCGTCGGCAATGCGCATAGAGTTTAATAGCGTTTCGCGCCTTTCAAGATCACATGCAAATGAATTCTTTTCTTCGTAAACGTCAAACAAAAAGATATTTAAATTAAACTGCTATGCAACACGCTATTTCGAAAGTAAAACGTAGATTCAATAGAAGTCCTGCATGAAATATTAAAAATGTCTTCAATAGTTTTGTATAATTTCTAATAGGATGGTGTCGATCTGTCTGGAAAATTCAATTCATATGTTATCCATCTGGTGATTAAATCTGTAACCATGCTATTAATAGTTATGACAGTGACTGATAGGTGGAACTAAAAAAAAAATGAGTATGAAGATGACAATAATAATAATAATAATAATAATAATAATAATAATAATAATAATAATGATAATAATAATAATGATAATAATAATAATAATAATGATGATAATAATAATAATATAAAAAAACTGATGGCAAACATAACTTCCTCTACCCACACGGCTACATTGCAATAGTGCCCATTCAATAATTGTATCAGCCTCATTCAAATTCCCATTATTTGCGAAGAAATGTTTAAAACCTAAATTTATGAGGTTTTTTTTTTAATATAAATAATTTAGCTGTGGCTCCTTTTAGCTACGAGGCCATATCAGGAGTTCGGGATCTGTGTCTATACAGTAGGGTAGGCCATGGAACTTTTGATTGTCAATTGTTTCTATTATTGGTGTATTTTTATGGAGTAAATTTCAACTGATATTAATTTAAATGGATATGATACAGGGTGATTCATGGTATGTAAATATCCATTTGCGACTGAGGAAACCATGAAAAAACCCATGTCAAATTGGTCGGCCACTGGATTTGAACCTGGGACCTCCCGAATGTGAGTTCAAAACATTACCATCTCAGCCACCTCACTCATGTGTGAGTTATAAGAGAATTTATTAGCAATACTGTTACAAACAAGTTTTTACCTCTAGTAGCATATCATACCAATGTCTCCACATCAGAATCTACAGCTGTCACCGCTACTTGATCAATTATAGAGATGCTGGTTTTAGCAACTACTTTTTTTTTTTTCTTCAGAGTAAGGCAATGGTACCATGAGAGGTTGTAGGGAGAGTGTGGCATCTCCAGTATATGCTCACATCATTTGGTAGCATTATGATACACAGTTATACCAAAAGAGGTGATGGAAATTTAGTTGTGAGTCAGCTGCCATGCAGAACAGATATGGCAAGATGTGAACAGTATTCTTACGTTAAAGTAGTCTCTTTTTCAAGGGAGAAATGCTAGAGAATACCACAAGGAGCTGATGGAAACTTTGGGGAATAATGCGAACTTCAAGGGTCATGTAGTGTGTGTGAGCTTTCAACTACTGCAGTAGATTAGAGTGGTACGATGCAGTCACTTATGGGTGTTTGTTTCCTTCAGTATTTCACATCTAGCACCCATAATCTGCATTATCATGCATACCATACCCTGTCCTTTCATTAGCTTAAGCTATTAGAAACTCTTTTTCTTTCTTTATGTTTCAGATATTCTGCAACTATTACCAGATGGGCATCTCCCAATATCGCAGCAGCAACAGTGGAAGTGTTATGCAAGACTAGTGGATAAAATTAAATAATTATGTAAATATAGTTACTTACTGAATGGCAATAAACAATTCCTAAGCTAGCTAAAGGAATATTATCTATTTTATGGAACCCGGAGGTTCAATGTCACGCTTACCTGAGCCCGCCAATCAACCCTATCCTGTGTTAACTCCACCCAACCATCCCTCGCAAATCCTACTTCCCTTAAATCTATCCTAATATTGTCCTCCCACCTACGTCTAGGTCTTCCAAGTGGTCTTTTTTCCTTCGAGTCTCCCAGTCAGTACTTTTGAGATGTCTCTTTCCTCCCCCATGTCCAGCCCATTTCATCCTCCATTGGGCGCCTACGTCCTATCCACTGCCTTAGCAAATTTCGATCCAGGTATGCTCGTATGTCCCTATGATAGTGCGGCAGGACACCATCTTGTTGGTAATAAAATCATAAATGCAAGAATGGCAGGAAATATGGAATCAGTACTTTTCATTTTGGATGATTATTGGCACGATTGTTGAAACTATTTTCCTGTCAACTGTTGAAGAAATAATAGCACTAAATTCTCCCTGAAATTTAACCTTGTAGGAAATCTAAACTCTAACAGAAAAATTTAAAGAATTAATGCAATACATCAGGCGTTACAGATGCACTGAAGATGGTGCAAGCACACCGAAAGGCCTAGGCGACTAAATATAAAATAAATTTTCGTTGAGGAGCTGGCATCACATCTATTTCATTTCAGAGATTTGCAAGTTAATTGAGCACCATCAGTTTGCACAATGAAAGGGTTAACATAGGAGGGTGAGGAACTTGACGGGACCAAACAAAAATATTGCTAAATACAAGTTCATCATTATATTGATCTTTGTTATACAGAGGTTCGATTGTATAACAACAGAATCACTATTAACAACTTAGCACAGCTAAATACATAAAAACAACATCCACGTAAGAAACTAGATTGTTTCTTTTGAGTCAACATACATACCAACCTTAAGTGAGCATTCACACTGAAGTAGCATAGCATTCGAATCGCACTACCTGGATGCAGTCTGCACAACGAGTTGCATGGTTCACAGTTTTGCATTCATACCAAAATAGCATATATGCGATCTGCAGTTTAATGTAAATTATATATTTTCACTTGAACAATTGTAAACCCCATTGAAAATAATGCAATTTACCTGTAGAGGATTATATAGTTTCAGCAATTTTAATCAGAGCTTTTTGAAGTGAAACTTCTTTAGCCGCGGTAGGGGTAAATCGAGAGCTTGTGTAATGCTCAAAATCATCACAAAATTACTGTTACGATCAAAATCGTCACGAAATTAGTGAGGTGTGATGGAACGGACTACACAGAAAACAATCAACTCAATGATTAGGCTTATTCAAAAAATTCAAAAATCCAAATTTTAAAAAACCAAAAATTAAAAAAAAATTAAAAATAAAAATTCAAAGATCCAAAATTTAAAAATCCAAAATTAAAAGATCAAACATTTAAAAAGTCCAAAAACCCAATATCAAAAAGTCCAAAAACCCAATATTAAAAAGTCCAACAATCCAAAATTGAAAAAAATCCAATAATCGAAAAAAATCTAAAACAATTTTCACTTCTGTCGCCTGGTGTTCCATGCACAATTTTTTCCCTTCTGGTTTAGAATGCCATATTGTACAAACTGTATTTTAAATTCAGCAGTTTTCATGACATCTTTGCCATAATCTACAGCTACAAGCGAATATGTGTTGAATTTTCTTAACAATTAGAAAATAGCTGAAAAGGCAACTGTATGCATGCGTCATCCTGAGTAGCATCGCATGAAATAAGTCCAGATCTATCTGAAGAAATGAATGTCGCACACTGCGAGCTGCACTATTGCCACGCTACTTTGGTGTGAAGACTTGAACTTGTTTATTTGGGATTTAAAATGAGTAACGTGCAGCAAGCATCCAGGTAGCACGTCGCAAGTGGCATGCTACTTCGGTGTGAATGCTCCCTAAGAATCTGTGATGAACCATGTAAAATGCACCATCAAGACAACTTTTATCACATTTTATGAAAAAAAGGAAAATCTCCTTCCAGCAGAATTAAGTTAAGGTGTAGCACTGAAAGAAAATATACAGTATTTCATTAAGAGATATTAAAGACGGCTCTCAACTTCTGAAACCTAGTGTTGCCGTAAGTCATGGTTTCTGTACTGTAAGAAGGCATCCAAGCCAAAAAGACTAAAGTTTACGATTCTGCTTTGATGTTACAATTTTTTTTTAATTCTTGGCAACACAAAATGCTACCAAGTAATGATTCTCTTACAATGAATGAAATTTTACTCTCTGAATCTATGAGGCATGTCCATAAAGTTTCCCTGCGGCTGTTTACAGAAACAAAACATAATTTCAATGAAATATTTATTCCAACAGACACAGGAAGTGTTCAGCTATTTTTTAACATATTCACCACCGGAATTGAAACATCTGTCTTACTGTGGCACCAGCTTTTGAATACCTGTGTTGTAGAAGTTTGCCGCCTGGGATTTGAACCACTGTGTGACAAACATTATGAAGGAATGAATGAATGAATACAGTGTTGTTCCTTGCTAAAATAGTAGCTTAATAAACATATAAGCAATTTATTCAATAGACGTTGAGCTTGTATTCCTGATCATATTCTCCTTCAGCTTCCAGCGGTGTTCGAAAAAATTTAGTGGTATATCAGGCGGAATCTATTAAGATCACTGACTAATAGGGGGCATGTCATATTCTTCCCCTTTGCATTATTTCAGGTTTCCGACTAATTTAAACCAGATTCCAAGCATCCTGGTGAAAATGGAACGGCTTTAATTGTGCATATAACTGCATATTTAGGAAATTTTCAACTATTGTAGCATATTTAGTATGAATATGCATATTTAGGTCATATTAAAGAAATGTTGAAGTTTCATATCAGATTTTGTAAATTTTGCATTATAATGATACTTTTTGAGAATTTCTAATATGAAAATGCATAATGAGCTGAGATGAAATGTGATAATCTGAAAATATTTTCAATATAGACCGATATTTTAAATAATTAACACACTTAAATTCACTTAGAATGGGAAGACACAATGAAGTGAAATAATATTTAACACATTATCTTCAAGAGCACTCTCTACTTCATTAAATTGACTACTTACTAGTCAATTTAGTCAATTTGACTAAGTAGTCAATTTAATGAAGTAGAGAGTGCTCTTGAAGATAATGTGTTAAAAATTAACACACTATTTTAATAAAATGTATTGTAATGAAACTTAAAAACAATATACACAATGTGTAAGTGGTAAAGTCATATTTGAAATTTTATTGATCATATTTTAATGTTTTTTAGGTCATAAATGCATGCATATATCCTATTTTTTAGGTCATAGAAATCCACCCCCTATTGACTAATAATGTACCACTTGAAATATGAAATTGGTCAATTACTATTAAAATCATACTATAATATATCCCTGAATCTAGAAAAGCAATAATTCTAACATTGGAGATACCCATGTTTTTCGATTATTCGTGCACACCATGGTCACAATTAACACGAATGATTGACAGTTTGCTGCAGCTGATGCTCTGCGCTATCAGTGAGATCATGTGAACATTTACCGACGAGATAAAACGAAATATTACAGTCGAGATTGACAGACTTTGAATTTACAACAAAACCGATTATAACAATTATTACAACTGGCATAAACGTCGAGAGGCTCTGGAAATTATTTTAAAAATTCGGCAGCGTATGCATATCGACTGCCATGTCAAATGTGCTAGTTTTGAGTGAACAGCCGACAATATATTGGACCAGAAGTAATCATATAGAAATGCCGCTTGATACAATGTCTTCAAACAAAATATAGTTTTATCAGTTTTATGTAAGATACCATATTTACTCTAATCAAATGTGCACCTTTTTTGTCCATTTGTAGCAATTAAAACTGCGATGTGCATTGGATTCGATGGCACATTAGACTTTAGTGCAAATCTGTTTCATAGCTCAGGGGTAACTTTGATCGCCTACATAACAATGCATTGCTGTAATTCTCGACTTTATTACAATTATAGTTGGCCCATTATCGGTACTCACAAACATGGGTTGAAATTAACATATTCAAAGGCAGTGAGGTTCAATGCAGAGATATAATATTGTCCACTGACCACTGGTGGTCCGTGAAGATGGTGGAGATGGTCCGCAGACATAATTAAAAAATATCATAAAGCAAGTGGAAAGTAAAGAAGTAAAATTTTTTCACATATTTCATTATAATGACCTATAATTAATACCCCAAGTATTAAGAATATAGGCCTTCTTCTAAAAATGGGATGTAAAATTAGGGGTCCATAAAATTTTTTAAACATTTTAGAGGTCCTCGGGTTCAAAAAGGTTGAGAAATGCTGCCCTAGACCATTTTACTGAACTTTATTCATTGATTTTCACAAACCCATTGTAGTATAAAATAAAATATGAGGGCCATCCAGCAATGGGGCCGTTTACAGCAATAAAACACAATTTCACGGAAATATTTATTCCAACAGACAGAGCAAGTGTTCAGCTATTTTTCAACATATTTGCCACCGAAATTGAGACATTTTTCATTCTGTGGGACCAACGTTTGTATACCTATGTCAGAGAAGTCTGCCGCCTGGGATTTGAGCCTCTGTGTGACTACCATCTCCGCCTCTTTGTCATTCTCTGTCATTTCTTCAGGTGTAGGAAAAGATGGAAATCACTGGGAGCGAGGTCCGGGCTGTAAGGCGAATGTTTAAACACCTCCCTGTCTGCAGGAGACTCTTGCTAGGAGGAATTTAAAAATCCACCCTACAGCCCAGATCTCGCTCCCAGTGATTTCCATCTTTTCCTACACCTCAAGAAATGACAGAGAATGACAAAGAGGCAGACATGGGTGCCACACAATGGTTCAAATCCCAGGTGGCAAACTTCTCCGACACAGGTATTCAAATACTGGTCTCAAGGAACGAAAAATGTCTCAATTCTGGTGGCGAGTATATATGTTGAAATAGTATATTGAGATGCAAGTGATGCATACGGATCGAGGAAAAAGTTTGAAAAAAACGAGCAGAGTTTTTTCAATTTTCCAAGATCCGTTATGCGCTTACGGCACAAGTATTGCATGCTATTTTTTGCACGATGATTATTTATATCAATTTATTAAAATTAATTGAGATGTTACCTGGAAATATTATGTATGTACATTCTTGAAGATAGATGTTTATTTCAGAAAGTGATTTGCATGTGTTTGTTGTTATGGGAACCGAATATTTGTCCTGAGAGGCCTTGTCCTTAAAGGCTTGTATTATGAGGTGTGGCGTAAGCAAATTCTTACCGCACGGAAACTCTTACCACACATAGCAACAAGATTGCATGTGGGATTGTCAACATACGATCCATGGCAACAACATTCGTAAGTACCACTAATTAGTTAAGTCGTGCAAAAAATAGCCAAACATTTGCTCTATCTGTTGCAATAAACATTTCCATGAAATTGTGTTTTGTTTCTGTAAATGGCCCAAGGGAAACTTACTTTATGGCCAGCCCTCGTAATAAGATGAATTATCAAATAAAATATCCTACCATTGACGCATTCGTCAACAAACTCTTTTTTTTTCCCCCCCCCTTGATGTTTGAAAATTGGGGTGGACATTAGATTAAAGTAAATATCGTATGTGCAAAATTTTACGAATTAACCGACCAAATATAAAACATCATGATGACATATTACATACATACACATATACACAATTACACACTCCGCAATTTACAATTACCAGTCATTTACATTTTTACATATTTCACATAAATTAAACATCATGATTGTTACGTACATAAAATGTAATTTGTCCATTAAGATAGACAAGCAGGAAAAAAGTAATACATGCTGCACACGAGTCCCCCATTCCGACTGGAAATTAGTTAGTTTTGAAAAGAGCAGTGTTGGTGCAAGGGAATTTTTCTGCATCAATTATGCCATATTTTATGTTATAATATGGCGTTTTTTAAAATTGTGATATATTATGTATGGTGCAAGGGTCGTTGTTTTAGTTCCGTGAAAATATATTATGCTTGGTGCAAGGGTCTTTTTTTATTACTGGCGTTGAGCAGCGTCCAGGCAGGCGGGTACTGAGTGAAAGGGGGACGTGTGCGCAGCATGTTTTACTCTTTCGCAGACAAAGCAATATTGAGAAAAGTCGAAAATAAAAACACTTGTTAACTCCAATTATATCAATTAAAAAAAAAAAAAAAAAACTGGACTAGTTTCGGGAGTGTTTCTCCCATCATCAGCTGGCGGTTGACGTAAATGGAGTTAAAAGTGCTTTTAATTTTGGCTTTTCTTTATATTCAGTATGCTCCACTGTTTACATCAATTCAATTTAATTTGTTTTTGGCAAAACAAATTCCACTGCACAATACTGTCGCTGTAATACAAGACAAATCTCTGTTCTGGGAGTTTCGGAAGATCAAAATACTTTAAAAAAAATAACAAAAGATTTAATTTATCAACACATAATATACGAACACACTCAGTACTTCATTATAATTTAACACTTAACAGTAACATGTTTTCAAGATATCTTCCCCTCATCATGAGCTGAACTTCTGTCCTGTTCCACCAGATGTTGCGCTGCTGTGGTTTTATTAGGCTTAATTGGAAAATTTGTGTGTTTAATTTGGAAAAAAAAAGACAAACTTAATTAGTAAATTTCATTTTGACCAAAGAGGATGAATTTATTTCAAATATTTTTTTCTCCTTATACACTCTAATAAAAGATGACACACTTTATCCTTAAGGAGCTGGACCAATTTAATGTGATGGCCTTTTTTTCATTCGATAACATTAAAATAAAGCATTAGGCCTACATATAGAGAAAGTTGTGCGGCCAATTCAAATAATTAAAATCAATATATGTATACACTAAAAGCATTAGGATGACATAAGTCACACTGTACGCCTACATTGTCAAAAGTTAAAAGATGCAATTACAATAAAAAAATTTCACAATAAAATAATTGGGCCTTATAGGCTTACCAAACTTAATGGGTCATCTATACAGTGTATAAACTCCTTAAGAGTTTTATACTACAAACTCTCTTCGCCCCCAAACCCCCGCTGAGGTTCTTGGGAAAGGTTTTTTAAAAGATCTACGGGAGATAGAGTGCGTGTATTTAGTCTGTCAGAGCCCTACGTGAACACTGTTTGATAATACCGTTGCCATGGAAACCGAGCCCTTTTTGGGAGTTTCTAGGGCTAAAAATTAAAAAATAAACTTTTTGGAATTTTCCTGTGGTTTACAGCCTAAAAGCTATAGTTCAAATGTCAACTTTCAAGTTTCTAGCTCATCTGGAAGTAAGCAAACATTAATGTCAGTGAGTGAGCCCTTTTTCGGGGGTTTTTAGGGCTAAATTTTTTTTTTAATTTACTTTTTGGAATTTTCTTGTGGTTTACAGGCTAAAAGCTATATGTGTAACAAATTTCAAGTTTCTAGCTCATCTGGAAATGGGCAAACATTAATGTGACGAAATGTGTAGTGTGTCCAATTAGAATTCCTTTGAGTTTTATGTGAATACACTGTAAAAGTGAATATCCAGATTACCTATGGTGTATAAAAGTCTAGTTCACATTTATAAAAGAGGAGAAATATTGCTAAGTAGAAAGTCCTAAAAATTTCCAGCAGTGCGTCACAGCTTCTTATGATGGTGTCCAGTGTGTTGTATTATGTCTATGAAGATGAAGATGCAAGACGTTCCGGTTCAGCATCCAAAGGAACTGAAGATGTCAAATGAATATTGCCGAAATCATAAGGAAGATTGAGTTTCGTCATGGTAACCCATTTGTCTACCATCGATAAAAAACATTGTTTCTAAAATATCTGTTTTTCCAGTCCTTTGGAATGTCAAACACTAGGAGGTGCCCGTGGCTTCGCCACGATAATTCTTTCAAAAATTAAAGAGTATAATAATTATTAAAGCATTATATTTATTAACACTTGCACGCGAATCATTCATAAACTAAGCCATTAATAATTAAAGAAACAGCTAAAATTCCTGCTTTAGAGTACATTCCATGACATGAAAGCGCCCCCTGGGAAACTATATCAGAATCGATTATGCAGTTCCAAACAACCTGTGAACACATAATACGTATTGTTTCTCAGCTGTTTATTGACATGAATATGATGTGAATTTTATTTTATCAATTCAGTGTAATTTTCAGAAATTATATAGGCTAATGTTTCAAGGGAAGGAATGGTTTGTTTGGATTATTATTATCAGCGATATTTCAAGAGATAAAACCATCAATATTTTACAGCTGTTGCCCCCGGCTTCGCTCGCCATTATTCATTGACTCCAGGATTTTTAAGAAAATTACACTGGTAGATTATTAAAAATGTTTGTGGTTCAGAGCTATGAAAATTGTAAGTAAAAATAAAATTAGAATATTTGTTCATATAGTTTATTTCACTTGGGCCTTATATAATAGAGAAACGGTTTTCCTAATTTTGTACTCTTCGTGAAAGTTTAGACTGCGAGAGACGAACATCGCCGAGTATACCCGATGTCTCACGAAGCGGGCGAGCAAGCACGCTATTTAGGGCCGTTGAATTGTATAAGAGTAGATTGTTTCCTCTATGAATTCCGCAGGGACTTTAAAACAAGAATCCTGATACCTACGTAAATTTTTGTTCTGCTTATTTTCCGAGAGAGGGCAGAGGGACAGGTGGTAAGCCCTCCAGAAACTTAGGTATTATATGGACGTGAAAGGCCGGGAAATTTCGTCTAGAGGCTCTAATTTAGGCTTGGAGATCTTTAACGTGCCGTAAATCTATGACACGGGCCCCAGCTTCAAGTCCATTCCGGAGGACTCTGTGCCCAGATTTTGACGTCTGGAAAAATCCATTCACCGCGGCCTGGTTTGATCCCGCGACCTGTGGATCTAGAGGCGAGCACGCTACCCCTAGAGGAATATTTCCAGCTTGGATAAATTTGGCAGCTTGCAGTTTCTGTATATTATTGTTATAACATGCATGTATTTTTTGATCTGACGTGTTCTATATCCTTGAGCCCCACTCAACACAGGATCTACAAGACGAGATATCTACATCTACATACCACCGAGGCCAACACTGGTAATGTAAACATTTTAAGAACCAAGGATGATTGCATAAAAAGAAAGGTATATGAGGCATGGAGCATAATCGGCAACCAGGGGGTGTGTTTAAACAGGTATGATGGTGATATAGGAGACGAATGGCTGGATGTAATGAGGAGACTGAAAAGGGAAATTCCAGTGGTAAAAATTCCCCGGCCGTTTGCGGAATGCATAGGAAATGTTTGACATTACAAAGGACTGGAGAAACAAATATTTTAGAAACAATGTTTTTATCGATGGTAGACAAATGGGTTACCATGACGAAACTCAATCTTCCATATGATCAGTGTCACCTGAGGAAGACTCCAGGGTAGAGTCGAAACGTTGTGTTTTAACTTTTTATCATTTATTCACTGGTTTTGAAATAATTTTAAAACCGTCTTTCAATTGTATTTGACTCAGTGGAAATTAGGACCGATTTGGATGTTTTATACTAGAGAAGGCCATGTAATTGTTACTACCCGCGCGCCACTTCTTGAGCGCCGGATTTACGGGGAAGTGAGGGTCGGGGGAACAAAACATAGCTATTCCGCCAGTCTTTCTGCAGTGTTGTCAACCAAAGAAATAACGTTTCAGCAGAATCGCACGTATGGTATTTTATGTAGTGACTTTAATATACAACGATTTTAATGCAGTCCAATAATATAACGTGGTGACGGTATTGCGTAACAATTAATTACATGTCATAAGCCTTTGGTTATCAAATAAGAATATTATGCATAATATAGGCTCAATATTTTTACACTGGATGACTAATTTTAAGCATAAAGAAGAGTCTTAGCAGAACATGCTTCACCATTTCGTGTTTTAAAACGTAAGAGAGGTAAGGCATCTAAAAGTGGAGAAAGCTATAGGCCTGATTTTAATCGCATTTAAAACAAATTGTGAAAAGTTCGCTCAACTTTCAGTCCATGAAATTGACATCAGAGTTCACGGGAACGTCTGAAATTAGCCCATACGGAATTCTTAAAGAGGTGAGGATAGTGTTGGATGTACAATGAAGTGTTTGTGAAATCAGCAGTTCGAAAGATTGTATTTTTCCCCATAACTCGATGCGTCAGAAAAGATAATGTCAATAAATAAATAAGAATCCTGAGACAGAATGAAAGCTTAGTATTGAAGCCACTAGATGTCAGGGTGTATAGCGTACTTCATGTTTCAATGTTGTCAGCTCAGGGATCAATGGGTACCTCAGGGATCAATACTGGGACCTTTGCTCTTTTTAATTTTCATTAATGACTTGCCCTATAACTTAAGTGACGAATCAAAGGTATTGCTCTTTGCAGACGATACTAGTGTACTTGTAACAGGAACGTCACAAGAACATTTATCAAGAATAGCTATAAAGGCTTTTCACGAGTTAAACACATGGTTTCTAGCTAATAAAATGACACTTAATATTGATAAGACCCATTTTATACAATTTAGGACAAAAAACAGATGTATCTCAAATCTTGAAATTAATTATGGAACACAAATCATACAAGAAATTAGCAATGTAAAATTTTTAGGACTACAAATTGACCAAAATCTTGACTGGAAGACACACATAGAAATGATAAGTCCAAAACTGAGTTCAGCGTGCTTTGCTTTAAGAATTTTGAAAAATATATTAAAACAGGATGCATTACTTATGGTATATTTTGCATATTTTCACTCGGTAATGAGGTACGGGATCATTTTCTGGGGCAACTCTACCCATAGGGAGAAAATATTTAGATTACAAAAGCGGGCAATAAGAATAATATGTGGAAAGAAAAAAAGGGAATCTTGTAAACCGCTATTTGAAAAATTAAAAGTCCTCACTCTTACAGGGGAGTATATATACTCTGTTATGTGTTATGTAGTGAATAATATTGATAAATTTCAAACTAATTTTAGTGTACACGGACGTACTACCAGAAACATGAATGATCTACACAGACCAAGTAACTCGTTAAAACTCTTTCAGAAGGGTGCGTATTATTCTGCAGTACAGATATATAACAAGCTTCCAAACAACATTAAATTATTATGTATTCAAAGAAAGAGCAAACATTTCAAAACAGCTGTCAAGGAATTTTTAATAACTCACACCTTCTACAATTTGGAGGAATATTTCCAGCTTGGATATATTTGGCAGCTTGCAGTTTCTGTAGACCTATATTATTGTTATAACATGCATGTATTTTTTGATCTGACGTGTTCTATATCCTTGAGCCCCGCTCAACACAGGATCTACAGGACGAGATATCTACATCTACATTATCCTACGAAGTTGAACGAAACCTACCGAATGAGGACTAGGGAGCCGAGCGCTCAAGAAATCGCGCATTTGTTTGCTGTTGAGTCGAAAACTGGAATAAGTAATTACATTAAATCTTTTGAAAATAAATTAATCTGTATGAATCTGTCTCTTCAAGAAAATAATAATAATCAACATTTTCAACATATGAGTTTTTTAAGTTAGTTTTATTTCTTACTTCATAAACTTTAGGTGGCATTTATAGCAGCAGGCCTACATTATAACTAGACTTCGGATTTTATATAAAAACCTATTTTAATCCTTAAGTGATATATGGACGAAAACTCGTATATGCATGTTTCATATGTGACTATGCCTAAAACTGATACTTTTATTGGACTAAAACAGCCTAATATTGCCTTTTTGCTTGTTTTTCCTCTAAAGTTCAAAATAAATCATTTTTTGTTATATTATATTCTAGCATTTATTTTCAGTTCGTACTCAATTTTTAGCTCAGAATGTGCAGTACAGTCGGTCAAATAAAAAACGTCGGGCGGTATTTGATTAAGTATCACGAACGAGCATATGCGCATGTACAGGAAGACTTAAGGTTAGGTTCACACACGCCTCTAGTCTATCCATGTATTTTCTTGATTATTTAGTCAGTTTTGTTCCAAAACAAACATGTATGGAAGGCTGTGACTATATGCCTCAAATCCGCCATATTCTTGGTTGCAAATTTTTATAATATTAATAATCAATAGATTCGCGAGGAATATGTTTATTCAAGGAGCATTTTTTTAAGATTTTATTTTATAATACCGGTACTTCTAGTGCAAAATCAATAACTTACGCTCAACTTCTGCAACCAATCTTAGCATCGAAATACGCGTCCGGCCAGATCAACGTTTGCTATGAAAACTTCCGGTCGCATTATAGTAACGTTCCCACCTCTGAGCTGCTCTTTCATAAATATGGGACCTTCTCGCTTCTTCAGAGACCGAAAAATGCAGGTCAATTACAGCCCTAACTACACTTTCTCTCACGTTAGCATTTGTATGTGGCGATGACACAAAGCAAAATGAATTATGACAATGCATTAAGTTGAATATCGTGTGTTGCGCTTTCCGCGCTGTTCATTTTTTCCCTCCTTGTTCATATTTTCCCTCCTGGCCTCATATGTTCCGAAAATGACCTGTATTTTGTGTTTTTTATAGGAAACTTGTGAACTAATGCGTCAAAACTTTAATTTTAACAGCATAAGAGTCCCGACGTTTTTTATTTGACCGACTGTACATGACACATTTGTGACTTAGTTAAATAGTAAGGAATGTTTCGTCTTCAGTAGAAAAAATCCTGGAAATTCCCAAGAAAATGTAGAGTTTTCTCCCGACTCCCACATCCAGTAACAAACAAACAAACAAACAAAAAAGTGCGAGTAGTTCTCTGAATCACTGAGGGATACAAGGGGTTGAATATGCTAGCGTGCGTAGCTTGTGCTCGCAGCAATTAGGTTTTCACTGTTATGGTAGTAATGCAGGCCCTAGTAATAGGTCTATATAATTCTGTGTTACATAGGCCTATTTCTGTGTTTAATCATGATTATCGATTAATGGTGACTTCAATAAATATAATATTCTGCATTGCAATTGAGATATTTCAGAAAATTGGCAACATAACGATTTTATGAGACTATTTTACAATTTTTAGAACCTATTTCCCAATTTTTGGAGCCTATTTTAGGTACCTAAAACAGCATTTTTAGCGACCTAAAAGTCCGAAGTCTAATTACAACCAAATGCTACACAGCTCATGCTATATGAAGGAAAATCGGGTGGGCTTTAGCCTGTGTGAGTAATGAATGATAAAAAAGCAATGTTGCCCAGTTGAGGTAACTTTGTGCCTAACAGAAGCGTCACATGGTAAGAAACTATACAAAAAACAAAGAATTCCAAGTATACCATGAGAAAGAAGATGTGTTCCTGAAACCAACTGTACAAAAACCATATTTTCACGACACATGGTTTTTAAGCTATGAGGTTTTGAATGCTAAGGAATATTGATGATCAATCATGCACCTCCCGGGAGTAGGGGCAGGAAATCTACTCTCTTTCTTTCTTAACGAGTGCAACATCAGTGCACAAAGTCAGCAGGGATTGGCGTAGACCATTTTCCTTCGTATAGCATGAACTGTATAGTGCTGCCAACTGAATTCCTTTCTTAGCGAATTCTTGCCTGCACCAATGCTGCGGAGCGACTTCTTGATGGCACTGCATTTCTTTATAATACCAACTGACAATGCATGTAAATCATACTCCTGAGATTGTGTGACCATCTCAGCCAATGAGAGCTAGGGAGCAAGTTGTTTCAAACAGACTATACAATAAAACCTTCACAGCTTAAATACAATCAGTCATTTTGTGGTCCTGATTTCCACCGTAAATGCTAAAATATATAATCAATATTAAAAACTAAAATGAATTGTACAACGGTGGATGCCTTTAAAAAACACTATAAAACACAACGTTTTGGCCCTGTTCCTGTGGGCCTTCCACCGTTGTACAATTCATTTTAGTTTTTAATATTGATTATATACTTTACAGCTTAGTCGCAACTCCATGCTCCAATCCTGCATTGTCCACAGAAACGACATGGACTTATCACAACTTAATTATTTACAAGAACATAAGGAAGTTTAAGTTTTCTGACCTCCTGGCACCTGATTGGGCTGATCTGCAGACTCCTTGTGTCGCTGTTTCATGTGTCGGCGCAGGGAAGATGAATCTGTGAACTGTTTGTTACAGATGTCGCAGGTGAACGTCTTTCCCGTGTGGATGATGAGATGCCTAGAGAGCCCCGACGGATGGCAGAACGCCTTTTCACAGAGCGGACACTCATGCAGCTGAATCTGGGGGTCGTCCTTGGTGTGCTGTCGCATGTGGAGGCGAAGACCTTCTCGCTGTGTGAAGCCTTTATGGCAGACATCACACTTAAACGGTTTAACACCAGTATGAGTCATCAAATGGCGTGCGAGGATGGCACCTTGCGAGAAGCTCTTCCCGCACTGCTGGCATGAGTAAGGACGTTCTCCAGTGTGAGTGCGTTCATGCCGTCCATAACTAGTCTTGTTGGGGAACCATTTCTCACAGACGGGACATTCGAACCCTCGCTGCTGTATGTGGATTGACTGGTGTCGACGCAAGTCCAATCTTTTGTTGAATCTTTTTGGACAATGGGTGCATTTGAAAGGTAGTCGTTCCGTTTCAGTGAGCCACGCCGGCGGTGCTGATCCTCCTGCATCTACTACGTCTACTTCTTCTTGTTTCATGATGGGCTCCGTGGACAATGATACCAGATTTCTTACCTTCAGCTGTCTGACTTCTGCTGGTGGTGCTGGTTGTGATGGTGGTGCTGGTTGTGGTGGTGGTACTGGTCGTGGTGGCGGTACTGGTACAGGAGCTAGTTCCGTAACTTCATTCTCCTGACTCTCGCTTTCGCCAAATTCTGGAGCCAGCGTCCGGTGGTTCTCCAGATCATCCTTGAGGTTCTGAATGAGCTGATGTTCATCTGGGCCGATGTCAGCAAACAACGAGTGAGGATTCACTACGACAATGGAAGTCTGAAAAACAAAATAGTATCTTGTTGTTTTAATTGCTTCTTGCAAACATTTCAAGAAAGAGCTCAGGGCTGAGGACTGTAATGTGGAACAGTATTAATGGTATGACGTCTCTCAGCATCAACATCACAAATGGAGTCTTGCAAATGATTTCACAGATAGCTTGGACACATGTAGGAACAGATCAGGTGAATGAGATGGCCAAGCAACAGGAAGGACCTCTTCAGGGAAGGTGAAGTTAACTCATCCGCATGCTACATTACACAGGATAATGTGAAATTTTTCAATTTTTAGAAGGAAGAAAGAAAAAAATGAGCTGAAGTTTCCTCCTTCATGAAAAAATCGCCAAAGTCGCTACATAGGGACCCCGGGTAGAGCACTATCTCCTTAGCATTGCAATTTTCCTTCCTGGAACTGGGAACTTCATTAAATTTACTTACTTTTGTTCAATGAATTGATTAAAATGTGAAATTAGTAGTTTTTAGAACTTGACCCCTTTCAATCAGTTCATTTTTATTATGCATAAAACACACCACCCATATTATGGTTCTGAGTGAAGCAGGATGACCAACTGTCCTTCTTGCATTAAAATAAGTAGTGGCAGGTAGATTCTATTTTAGTCGCAGTTAAGTATTAGTTTTGTAGGGCATACCGAATTCACGTGTTTCGAAACTGTCTCATGAGGTTTGTTGTGTTGGTCAACCTGTTTACCCACATAAGATGGCTGTCAGTTATATGTTATTATAAAGAATTACATATTTTAAGGTAAGATAATTACAGGACATACTCTTATATAAGAACAATTTGGGGCTTAATTATAATCCTTGCACCTAGGGACACATTTTTAACATTGTTTCGTTTACTAAAAATGAGCTATTTAGCTGTTTAGCAGTATTGAAAATTTTTTCTTTTCCCTTTCTCTTCTTCTTTTCCTCTTTCTACCATTCAATCCCATCTCTCCTTTACCTTATCTACCTATTTGGAACCTATTCCTATCCTACAAATTTTCGCACCTAAAGCGATTCGAACCTCGGGACCACTAGCATGATAGCCAGTCGTTTAAACCACCACACCATCAAGTGATCGTTGCGGTATGAAGCGAGAATTCATGTCTTTAAAGTTTAGAAAGCGGCATGATAGAGCAAAGATTGATCATTTCGTTTTAATTGGAATTGTGAAATATCCTTTTGGTTCAAGGGAAGTTTTAATTGGTACAAGAGTTGTTTTGGTTTCACTTATCAACTCATCTTGAGGGTGGCATAACATTGAAATCTAAAACTCTCGTTCCCAAATCAACCTCTACCATCCTTCACGTGATGGGTCACCATAGCAACTCAGCGGTCGGAGTTGGCGGAGCTTAAGGGATGACCTGTTCTTGGTTTACATCATGGTATAAAAGAAAGTGGTCCGCCGGCGTGGTCTTGTGGTTAGTGTTGCTGACTACAGATCCGTCGGCCCGGGTTCGATTCCCGGTACCTCCTCGGATTTTTCTGAGGTAGGGAGGTCTGGTAGGGGTGCACTCAGCCTCGTGTTTCAAATTGAGGAGCTACTTGATAGAGAAGTAGCGGCTCCGGTCAAGAAAACCACCATTAACGGCCGTGGGTGTCGGCATGCTGACCACATGCCCCCCAATCCTGCCATCTGCCTACGGGAGATGACGCAGCGGTCGGGTGGCAGGCCAAGTCCCTCCAGGGATGTAGCGCCACGGAGTTTTTTTTTTATAAAAGAAAGTGTGTCATTCACCAAGACAACATCTCCTCTCCACAGAATCAAAACAAAATATGTGTGATGTTAGTTGTTTTATGAACAGAATCTCAATTTTAAAATTGGGGTCCTCTATATTGCAACTTTATCGACGAATCTAACTAAAATATAAAATTTCTTCTTATAGCAATTTGTCATTCTCAAGCTACACACACAGATATATATGGGATATTTTCCCGGGCTACTAACCAGGTGGTGAAATGGATTAATTCCGACGTTTCAAAGCCAATCTGAGGCTCTATTGTCAAGGAGAATGAAATGCCGGGACTAGATGGGGTGTATTTATATAGGACTGCTGTAACTGGGGACATCTGGATTGGAAAAAAGATTTATTGGAAACCGACCAATTAGTGATGTAAAATTCCCGGGAATTTAAAATCTGGGAAATATTCCCAGGGAATATTCCCAAAATTCATAAATTCCCGGGAATTTATTATTAATTACCAAGATAGATCAAGAAAACTTTTATTAATGGATAAAAGCAGTAATTATGTTGTTAAATTAAACTCAAAAAATGAAATATATTCTAAGATAAAATTATTATTAAATAAAATTACTGGGAATTTATAAATTTAAAAGCAAAATCACTCAAATTAATAGGTCAGTGTGGTAATTTTGCAGTTAAAACACTCTTATATGTTCAAACAATATTATAATTGATTGAATAAAAATATCAGAGACATAACTAGAATGTAAAATGTATTAGAAATTTAATTAAAACTATTGAAAGGGAAAAGGTTTATTGGGCATTTTACAGCATCTTTGCTGTTCTTATTCAATATTTTGTCAAGTCCCTTAATCACTGTCACTCACAATGTCCATTAAATCTTCTTTATCCGTCTCCTTTTCTTCTAAATTTCCAAAACCAAAATATTTGCCGTCATCGTTGCCAGACTCAATATCATTATCTTCTTCAATCTCAAGGATTTCTTCATCTTCTCCCTGTCCTCCTGTCTCCTCTGGGTTACCTTCCACTCGCTTGCTTGTTTCTTTCTTCTTCTCTTGTGGTGGAGCGTTCATAAGCTTCCAGTTGTAAGAAAGAAAAGTCAGTTTTGCTGCTCGCTCGGATGAAAGACGGTTTCTTCTCTTGGAATGCATCCAAGTTGCAGTGATGCAGTTTGCAATGGGCCAGAAAGGGAGGGAAAAATTCCCTTATTTGTCTTTAAAGATCTGAATTTCCCCATTACAGCCCATTGTAATTAAATAACTCTTAATACAGTATTACAATGTTTATGATGAACTTAACTAGCTTTTTTAGTAAGTAGACTATTTTTATTATTTGAGCACTCCTACTTTCTATTTTAAAATATACATAAAATATTTGGTAAAATAAAAAATAAATTTAAAATGAGTATGGCAATATTGGCAATTATTGGCCAAACAAGTACAAATTGTAAAGCTGAAAAAGCACAAAGAAACAGGAAATTTACAAAATAGGTAGTTTTTGAACATTTATGACCTAAAGTTGCGTCTCCATTGATATACATTTAATACCAACATGTCAATATTAACAAGTTGATATTGCAATTTCGCGTTCCAATTGACTTGACATGCAAACCCAGCGTGTTGCACTTAATATTTTCAGATGTTAATTTGTTTTCCGGAGAAAATGGACAACAAGTCAAGTCAATTGCCTATTCGGTCAATATCGGCTTTGTTTCGGAAATTTTCGGGAAACGAAAAGCGATCGCCAGCTTAATCGGCATTGGTTCGGGAATTTCTGGGTAAACAACAAGCAGTCGACAGCTTCCTCATTATTCCCGGAATCCATTTTGCATTATGTGAGTATTTGGTATATCAGTGTTCTCAATAGTATTGCATCTACTTCTAAAATTATTTTTTTATGGCATACTCCATTGTTGAAAAATGTGATAGTTATTTTGAAAAGATCAAGTCATCTGTAAAAAATTAGTGTTTAAGAAAGTCATAGACAGTTAACAAGAAGATAATAACGAGTATATAAAACTACTCTCATTTTGTAATGTTGGCTGCCCTCTTCAGAGGCTTTTCTTTTTTTAATGTTATTCATTTCTGTTCGTAACCGCGCCAACACATGTTAACCTATAATATTGTAGTGGAGACAGTTGTTAATTGGCAAACCACTTGACTTGTATACATCAACAAGTTGATGATAAACATTTAACATATGCTATCTGCAACATGTTGGTGTTAAATGTATATCAATGGAGACGCTGCTTAAGATGTTTGAACATAAGTTCCCAGGGGAAATTACTTGATCAAAATGCTTGGTTTTTAAATGCTTGGGTTTTTAATAATGCTTTAGTAATTTAAATCCATTTATTTCCATAAATTCCCACTCGGTTATACAGGGAATTAATGTATAGAATGTTAATTCTTGGATTAAAATGTGTGAACTCGCTTAGTTAACGTAGTTTTAAGATTCCTCAATTGTTAATAAGAGTTAAAACATTCAAAATCTACAAATTTTCATAAATTCCCAGTTTTTGGCAATCTTCCCCGGCAAAAGAAATATTCCCATTTTATAAGTTCCCTCCCACCGGGAATATTCCCGGCCCACATCACTACGACCAATAAATGGGGATAGATGTTTTGAGATCCCCTCAATAAAAAATACAAATTTTGAAATATAGCCTATAGCTGTGTGAAATGTGCTTTGAATTTTTCCTGGTGCTGGTAATATAGGATATTATCTATCCCCAGTTACAGCAGTCCTATATAAATACACCCCACCTAGTCTCGGCATTTCATTCTCCTTGACGATGGAGCCTCAGATTGGCTTCGAAACATCGGAATCAATCCATTTCACCACCTGGTTAGTAGCCCGGGAAAATATCCTATATTACCAGCACCAGGAAAAATTCAAAGCATATTTCACGCAGCTATATATTTCAAAATTTATATTTTTTATTGAGGGGATCTCAAAACATGCATTTTATGCTGAAAGCTCTGAATTTCAGTGTCAAAGACAATACCTGATATGGGAGGGTAGAGAAAGTAAAATTAACTCTGTAGAACATTACCTGGAGTTCCACAGACCTGGTGACATTCTTCAAGTACCGCCTCAATCGAGTATCTGAAGCCTCGCATTTGATCTTGAAGCTGTAATGATTGTTGAGTTCCTCCACACACTGCTGGCATACTTGTGTCGGCAAGCCATCTCCTTGGAAAACCTGAAGCCCAAAATAAAACTCTGGGTAAAAGCTATTTATGGCTCGCACCAGCCAAGCTCCGCTGTTTTTGTTATGTTAGGAACGTTTATGTTAGGAACGTTTATGTTAGTTTAGGAGCAAAATACTGAATAGTGCGAGGTTTATTATTTCTCACATTTAATCTCTTCTGCGACGAAACCCTAACCCCCATTAGAGAGTTGGTGGGAGAAGCCTAGTGCGTGGCATAAAACTATATTTTTCTCAAACTCATTCATATAGGCTATATTTTTTTCGCTAAACTTGAGAATAAGGTGACCATACCGAGTGGACCAAGTCTACAATATTACGAACATGATTACATGCCGATTGAATTCGGCAGATTAATTACTGTAGTAGCGATGTTTTATGAAAGATGTGGAAGGGCAAAAAAAGCTTCTGCATTAAGAATTCTAGGTCCGTGACAGGTTAGGAACAGTCATGTTACTTTAGCAGCAGTATTCTGCATACTGCGGGGTTCGTACCATGTAACGATGTTTTATGAAAGGCATGGGAGGGTAATAAGTCTTCTAGAAGTAGTGACAGCCAAATTCTAGGTCAGTGACAGGTTGTGTTAGGTTAGAAACATTTGTATTAGTTTAGGAGAAATTTACTGAATAGCGCGGGGTTTATTGTGTCTCACATGGAATCTTTTCTGCGAAGGGAAATTTTACCCTTGCACTGGTCGATTCTCTTTTGTTCCCCGCTGCTCGGAGGATCACAGTCGCTAATGGCAGAGCATGGCTAGCTATGCTATTCTGAAGGAGTTCCATATTTTTTAATCTTCCAGTGTCTGAAGGTTAGGTCGCAAACACTAGAACCCCACTTAATTGAAATAAAAGGGGTAGAGTAATTTTGGAGCAGGCCTACATACACACGTTTGGGGTTGAGAAAGCCTTTTTAAAATACAAAAACAAGTACACATATTAAAAACATTCAACTTTAGCGGTGAATCATAAACATTCCTCCCTATGGACCATGGCGGTGCATGCGATCCTGCATTCGGATAGTGGAACTACAAACAGGAGCCTGGCGTTGACTTGGGCTCGTCCTATGGATAAGTGTAGCAAAACAACAACTTTAAAGAAATGGACCAATCCTAAACGTAATTCTGTAAACGATCATACACTTAAAAATAAATGACACAAATGCACACCTAGAAATGAAAACGGTCCTTACTTTAGGCTACGTACCTCCACAGAAATACAAGACATAATTTTCGTTGTAATTGGAACATCATCAATAAAAACAGTCTGAAATATCGGAATCATTTCTCCTTCACCTGACAAACAAAGGCGGCATATTTCATTAATATCCATTGGTATGTCGCTAAAATCATCCTTCTCGTTTTGTTTTTTACGGCTGTACGTTTTCATTTTTGACAATTTGCCCACTTTCGAATAAATTCAATACCGACAAACCGACAGAGCCGAAGCACGTAACAACAGCAGCTTCTATGTTCACTAACGCCATCTGCTTACAGGCTACGCGTAGAAGGAATGGAACGTAGACATTCAAGTGCAATTACAAGACTACAGAATAGTTCTCACTCAATCCGCAAAATCAAGTGTCGTTATATTACGATTTATACGAGCAACTGCTCGCAGAACTGCAACAGAAAAGAGCGCACATTTGGAAGGACTTTTATGGAACGGATGCTATGGCAAATAGGGAGTGGATGCGTGCAAACTACGAGATGCGGCACCTGATCACGCGCATGGCGGTCCATGGCTTCCATTTCAAGTTGTGCAAGAACAAGTCTTATCACGAACCCGGCAGCGAGTGTGTGTGTAGTCGCTGTGAGCAGGAATGTGAACGATACCACGTACTAAAGTGCCCAAACAGAGGAGCGTCCTTAAAGAAATTCTGTCTTGAATGACACACACCACTACATGCACATTTGTGCGAACTTCTTTATTCATTCATATTACGATTTATTACAAAAAGGTTAATGGCTGCGTATTCATTTATTTGTGCCCTTAAGGTTTCACAAGCAATTAGGTACCTTCTGCCCCAAATATTTAGCTTTCATAACATTATACCTATATATTTTCGAGAAAATCTCAACGAATATATTCATATAAATTAGCAGTAGATTGAGGGGATAGTTGTTATTGTGCTTCTTGTCGTATCCCCGGAAGATGTTTAAAACAAATATAAAATGTCGTTTTTTATATGTTTTTGGGTATCTAAAAATAATTAATATTGAAAATTATACGATTATTAATTAGTAAACGTAATGTATTGTATTGTAATGGAAAACTAGTTATAAACGAGCGCCTCTAGCGGCTGAACTGTAGAAGGATGAACTCGAAAACTGGACGCATGCAGCGGCCTTGGGTTGTTGTTCATACAGCAGCGTAGGCGTAGCGTAGCGGGAAATAGTTTCGGTTTGAATGATGTGAAAAATAATAATTATTTGCATTGCAGTCAAGAAGTTAATTATTATAGTGGGTTATGCATGGACCAATACTAGAGAATTGAAGCTTCTATTCAAGTGGAAACTTTCCTAAGTGAGTATAATGTTTATTTATATTATTTACTAGCTTAAAAGACCCGGCGTCGCCCAGGTTTTGTATTTTGTAGTTGGAAATTAACTTATGAAGGATTTTCGATTTTTAAATTCTAGGTCCTTATATAGGCATTTATAATTTGAAATAGGAAGAACGACTTATTACACTCAAACTATTCCCTCAGAAAACGCTTGGTATAGCTTTTTATGGCTCATAGAGGATGTAGAATTTTGCATCCCATCACTGTACAGTGCACAGCAAGCCTGGTAGAGGTTCAAATAAGAAGAAACAGAAATTTCTGTAACATAAAATTGTAATATCGAGGCGGAAAATTTTATTTCCCACTCTCATGTTACCATAAAACTGTTTTGGGGATGAAATTAAACAGAAAGCATTATCACTTTCATACTTTTCTCTCCAAAAACCTGCGAAATAATATAATAATATACACATTACCATACCTCGTTTTGTTTTCTCTATGTCCAGGGTAGAGAAAGTTATGTGATTCCATTATTTTAGTGGATTTCATTCTGTAATATTTATTTATAACATGAATTATTTTGATAACTTCTCTTATTTGTCAAAAGTGCATTTCATTTGTTTTTTCCAAGCCCACCTGATACCATTTGGCAACAATATATTCTGTGATTTGGAATTGATAATTCTGTGTAAAAATGGATTAAGTATTTTCAAAAACATTTAATTTTTGGCATTTAGAATCAGAATTTTTCAAAATCCTTTCTTAGTGAGCACCTACATTATGAAACGAAGGTACTGTGAAAATTCCAAGTCTCTACCTGTTATAGTTTAGGCTGTACGTTGATTCCTGTCATTCAGTCAATCAGTCAGTCATTCATTCAGTCAGTCAGTCAGGACAAAGCCTTTTATAGAAATTTGCAAAATAATTTATGATGTAGTTCATTCTAGAGTTTATATATTCATACAATATCACCTCAATTTATTGTAGTAACTTATAGGCCTACCGTTAGGAACTGTAGTCCTATCATGATGTGACCAGTCGGGATGGTTGGAGTTGGGTCCCCTTCTGCCAGGACACCTACTGTATTGGTTTTTAGAAATTAAATTAATTGAATTTCAAGTCAGTTGAAGTTTAAACATAGAATTTTTATTTTTCTAGCGATGTCAGTCATGTATTCAGTTCAATTGATTCAAAATTTGCATCATAATGCTCCATGAAATGCGTTCACACCTACTTGATGATGTGTGATGCGTTCAAGTTACAGCTTGCTCTAAATTGGGCTGGATTTTTTTAAAAAGTTTTAAGTGCTATTGGTGACAACTCTAGTTATTTTGGCACCCTAGGCAAGAAATAATTTTGGCGCCCTCCTAAACTGCCATCTCAAACATTTTACTATTTTTTTACCATTTCATGAAACATGGAATTTCACATTCCCTAGCTTCGTATTGGTAAGTGGTTAAATAAAATTGATTTGAATTGGCCTAATTTGAGAATGACTTGTATTTATAAATATAATAAATAAACAATTTTATTGTCATAGAGCTAAAAAACATTTAGCTATGGACAACGTCAAAGTATATAAATATATCAGGTTAAGCACCAGCATAAAAAATTTTCCAAATATATAGTTATGTCCCAGCTAGCCCTATAACTAATACATAAAACCCAAGTAAAAGAAAAATGTGTACACACCATGGCGAAGCTCATACAGTATTGATATTACATATATAGTTGTTATAACTAGGGCTCAGATTTTTTCAAAACGCATATGCACATATGCAAATGCATATTTCGATAGTTATTGGCGTTATTGCATATTTTAAACATAGAAGCATAATTCTGCATATATGGTTGAAATTTAGGACAATTTTAAGAATCTCTTTCTAAACATACTTTGGGACATCCCTTCCAAGTTTCTATTTGCAACTTTCTGAGTAAAGTCATTTTAGTTTTACCGCTAGAAATATCTACTTGGCTACCGGGTGGTAGTAGTAGGATTTACAAATGGAAATAGGGTATGTTTGCCAGATGAATGTCTGAACGTGTGGCACCAATGTATAAATACTGCCCAATCACTTCAGTTGATGTAGAAAGATCATTCTCAGCGTATAAACTCATTTTGACGGACAATAGGCATAGTTTGTCTCCAGAAAACATTGAAAGACTACTAACTGCCTATTGTGATGCTACTTTCAGCAAATGAATTATGTAAGCAGGAGAATGAATAAAATTACATGTTTTATAAATGCAAATTTAAATTTTTTTCATATTTTCCACATTTTTTGTGCATAATTGAAGAATAATTAACTATTTGGTAGGGAATAAAATGTTAGCAATATATTTATGTGGCAAATATAATTGTACAATTAATTTTTTGCAGAAACTAAGGCCACTTTTGGTGCATATTTTCCATTTTTTTTACTGCATAAATGCATGCATATATTCAAGCTTTTTAGTGCACATGAATCCGAGGCCTAGTTATAACATATCTAGAAAAAAGGAAGATTAAATAAAATTAAATTTAATTGCAAAGGTTATAACTTTTTGTATTTACATTAAAACTCTATCCGCAATGTGCAGTCGGCAGTTGGGAAATTATTCATCTTCGACTTCCAACTGCATGACTGCAAGTTACATAGGCCTATTACAAGAATGAAAATTATTTACTTGTGCGAATAAATAAATTAGCTTACTATGAAAAAGCAAGATGTGTTTCTTACATATATTATCTCTATATATATAAAAGGCTTTGTCCTGACTGACTGAATGAATGACTGACTGACTGATTGACTGAATGACAGGAATCAACGTACAGCCTAAACTATAACAGGTAGAGACTTGGAATGTTGACAGTACCTTCGTTTCATAATGTAGGTGCTCACTAAGAAAAGATTTTGAAAAATTTTGATTTTAAATGCCAAAAATTAAATGTTTTTGAGAATACTTAATCCCTTTTTACATAGAATTATCAATTCCAAATCACAGAATATATTGTTGCCAAATGGTATCAGGTGGGCTTGGAAGAAACAAATGAAATGCACTTTTGACAAATAAGAGAAGTTATCAAAATAATTCATGTTATAAATAAATATTACAGAATGAAATCCACTAAAATAATGGAATCACATAACTTTCTCTACCCTGGACATAGAGAAAACAAAACGAGGTATGGTAATGTGTATATTATTATATTATATCGCAGGTTTTTGGAGAGAAAAGTATGAAAGTGATAATGCTTTCTGTTTAATTTCATCTCCAAAACGGCTTTATGGTAACATAAGAGTGGGAAATTTCCCGCCTCGATATTACAATTTTATGTTACAGGAATTTCTGTTTCTTCTTATTTAAACCTCTACCAGGCTTGCTGTGCACTGTACAAGCGATGGGATGCAAAATTCTAGATCCTCTATGAGCCATAAAAAACTATATCAAGCGTTTTCTGAGGGAATAGTTTGAGTGTAATAAGTCGTTCTTCCTATTTCAAATTATAAATGCCTATATAAGGACCTAGAATTTAAAATTGAAAATCCTTCATAAGCTAATTTCCAATTACAAAATACAAAACCCGGGTGACGCCGGGTCTTTTAAGCTAGTGTGTTATAAATCGATTCCTCCACATTATTTGTACTGTAAAATGCTTCCCCAACCTCAATGTCGACTGCATATTGTGGGCAGTTCGAGTGCCACTCCCATGTGGCTGACTGCAACTGGCAACTTCCGATTGCACCTTGTGGATAGAGCTTAAAGAAACCAGAAACTACATCATAGATAAGTTTTTCCAGAAGGAAGGCGCTGAAAAAAAGACTAAAAATCCCAAAGGTACTTTTTTTGGTTAAAATCCCAAAGGTACTTTTCTTGGTTTTTAAAAATCTAAATGTTGCCACCCCCTAATGTTTCTAGGTGCCTGCCTAGTTTGCTTATGGGTCATTCTCCAGAAAAGGGCAGATTCATGTCGCAGTTGATTTTCTGGTGTAAAATAAGTACTTATGGATTATGAATTATTATGATAAGTTAAATTGAAATAAAGTCTATTTGATCCCATATTCCACTTTTTAAACAAAAGTTACAATTTTCTGCATTTTAGGGCACAGTATGTGAGATCTCACCTCCGTGTCATGTCCCAATGCCTGACTTGTCATTTTCATTCTTTCATAATTCAACAGGCTTTAATTTTTATTCCATTTTAGTGTTGTAACAAGAACAAACAGCTCAAAAAATGAGTCATTAATAACTGAAAATAAAATATATCATTTTGTAAAGACAATTTTTTGCACTAAACATGCTTGTCCCAAGGTGAGACCTCACCTCCATGAAACAATTTAAAAGTTCAATTATTTCCACAGATATGGCACTGTAGTCTTTCTATTTTCCTTGGACTCCAACTTTTGGCAGTTTTCTTATCATTTATATAAAGCCAAGCTGTTAGTGTGATTTTAAGTGTTTTGCAGATTTGGTAATTGGACTTCCTCACCTCCGTTACCTACACCCAACGGTAAAGTTGTATGTTTTTATATTTACTTTTGCTACAAATTATAATAATAAGGAATGCTAAGTTAAACTCTAGAACTGAGATTTTCTAACCTCAAATGTTTCCAAGCTGTTTGACAAATTAGAGAAAAATCTCACCTCCGTTACCCTCACCTCCGTTACTGTTACTCTCGAGTCCTATCCATGGAGGTGTAATTAATGTTGTAATTGATGACATATTTAACTGTCTGCATTTTTTATTTTTGTTTAAAGAAGATACTGGTATATCCTAATAGTTTATGACAATATATCATGTTTTGATTTAAAGTTTTGATTTTAAGGTGATAATCTATTTTAACATAGATAAAAATCTTTGGGCGAAAATACAATCAAAATACTACAATGGAATGCAGGAGGTTTCACAAAAGCCAAGAAAGCAGAGACTTTGAAATTATTACATGAGAATAAAATTGATGTCCTCATAATACAGGAGTCTAATATATCCTTAGAAAATGAAAAATATTTTCACTTAAAAGATTACACTAACCATATACTACCTAAAGGTAGACAAATAGCAAGTGGTATTCTAACGGCAGTACATAAAAGCATTGCTCATAACTTCAAGGTAATCAAGTCAATGAATTCTAATGACAAATCAGAAATCATAAAACTAAATATATGGAAAAATAAACACCACTTATCAATATATGGCATATATAACGCTCCAAATAATATACCTGATATGCAGCTAGTTACAGTTGACCAGAAAACAATAATTGTTGGAGACTTCAATGCCCATTCTACAAAATGGGGATATTCAGACAACAACCAGACTGGCAGAACAATTACAGAGTTTCTTAACTCAAACAATTTAGAAATTCTCTACCATCCCAATGACATCCCAACATTCCTCCACTACAATGGAACATCAACAAACCCTGACCTTACAATGGTTTCCTCATCACTATTGGAAAAAGCACAAAGACAACTAATAGATGATCCAGGTTGTGGCCATCGACCAATAATCACAACAATAACACTACAGATATCCCCAAACCTACATCATAAGACAAAACAAAAACAAAAATTTTCCTGGAACTACAAAAAAGCTAATTGGAAAAACTATAGAAAGGAGTTAGAATATTCAGTATCTAAAATGGATGTAAATAATTCTGATTCTATCGACAAAAGTCTGAAAAAGTTTGGCAACGTAATCTTATCAGCAGCTAAACAGAATATACCAAGAGGACGAATGCCCAAATACAAACCTTTCTGGACAAATCACCTCCAAAAACTGAAAGAAAAACGAGAAGCTGCAAGACTCAAAGCAGAAAGAACAAAAAATCCCACAGATGTACAAGCATGGAGAAAAATAAAAACTGAAATGACAAAAGAAATAAATTTATCAAAGAAACAAAGTTTTGAGAAGTTTCTAAAAAATATGGATTACAGAAAAGATAGTGGGAAAGTACATAAGTTCCTCAATTCAATCAACAACAAGAAACCAATAATTAAGAAAGAACCTATAATTTACCAGAATTACTTGCTAACAGAAGATAAAAAAATCGCAAATGCCTTAAACAAGATGTACACTTTTACACAACCAACCACAAAAAATAGAAAACAACAAGACAAGTCAATGAGAAATAGAATAAAACAACAATTTACATCCACCAAAACACATGAAGTTTTCCAAAAGGATTTTGGAATACAAGAACTAAAATCAGCTATCTCACAATTGAAACTACATAAAAGCCCTGGGCCTGACAAAATAACTGGAGAAATGATCATACACCTTGGACCAATAGCACTTGATAAGTTACTCCAACTAATCAACAAGACATGGAATACAACAGTCCCAACAATATGGAAGAAAGCTGATATTATTCCAGTATTAAAACCAGACAAACCATCAAACAGGCTGGAAAGCTACAGACCTATCTCGCTAACCTGCGTATTAGCAAAACTCATGGAAAGAATGATAGTTGCCCGCTTAAACTGGTACCTGGAAACGCAAAACCTACTTTCACAGGCACAGGCAGGCTTTAGAAAGCACCAATCAACTGTACAGCAGATTGCCTTTCTCAGCCAAGATATAAAAGACAGACTCAACAGGAAAGAATCTGTTTTAGCAGTCTATGTTGACTTCAAAAGTGCATATGACTCACTACCTCGACTAAAACTTCTTAACAAAATTATTAACTTAGGAATAAATAGCAAGATGCTAAAATGGTTTTACAATTTTCTAAACCAGAGATTCTGCAGAACCATCTACAATGATAATAGCTCAAAAGTAAGACAAACCCACAAAGGACTACCACAAGGCTCTGTATCAAGCACTACTCTATTCAACATCATGGTAAATGACCTACCAGAAAAACTAAACAAGATAAAGAACATTAAATGCGCTATGTATGCAGATGACCTAATAATCTGGACTTCAACTAACAGCATAAAACAAGATACTCTCACTCAACAAATGACCAAGGCATTAGAGGAGTTATCAAACTGGTGCACAGAAAATGAAATGACTGTGAATTTAAGTAAAACAAAATACCAGATCTTCACCCTATGCCATTCAAAACCAAATATAAGCTTAACACTGAATGGTCAATACATAACTGAAACAGAAACTTACAAATACCTTGGAATAACACTTGACTCAAAATTGACATGGAAAGAACACATAAACAAAACAATAGATAAAGCCACGCACAAACTAACAACGTTAAAAAGACTCGCAGGTTGCAAGTGGGGATGCTCAACTAGTACATTAAACGCAACATATAGAAGCTACATTAAACCAATCCTCTTGTATGGAAGTGAAGTAACACTTACAGCAAACCAGAGAGATATGGGAAAACTTGAAACTTTCCAAAACCAAGCCCTTCGACTGATAACAGGAGGAGTAAAGTCAACACCTATCATGGCACTACAAATCTTCACAGACAACCTCCCACTCAAATATGAAATGGAGAAAAGAAACCTACTGCTGAAAGAAAAACTACACAGACTACCCCTAGACACCTATTGGAGAAATTACAGAAATGAAGAGAGGATACTGAAAACACAAATTGGATTCTTGCAGAAAGCAGACACCTTACACAGAAAATACAACCTCCCCAAAACAACAAAAATGGAACCTCTACCTCTACCAATTTACCCTATAAAACAGCCTGAGATCAACTGTAAAGAAAATCTTTTGGAAAATGTGATATCAAAACAAGCAATAGCTACAGAGACTCTTAAGATACTAGCCCTAGAAACCATTCACACTTGGTATCCTGAAGACCAATGGCTTCACATATATACGGACGGTTCACTTATCAGTAAAGAAGGGAAGGCAGGGGCAGGCATTTACAGTGAACTCTTTAGTTTCTACATCTCTCTGGGCAACCTAGCAACTCACTATGATGGGGAACTAGAATCGATTAATATCGCATTAAAACAACTCTTATATCGCATCAAATCTTTCTCCAAAGCAGTAATTCTGAGTGATTCCAAATCAGCACTTCAAGCTCTGTCATCACCTTACCCCTCTAGTAGCAGAATACGAGAAATACTCAGCTCTCTAAAAATATTACAAGGCCTCAAAAAAGATGTCTACTTCCAATGGATACCATCACACTGCGGCATAATGGGTAACGAAAAAGCAGATCTACTAGCGAAGAAAGGAACATGTATTACACAAAACTCTTCAGTAGAAGTCTCATATCACATGGCAAAAATACACATAAACTATAAAATAAACTTACAATGGAAACAAGAATGCAAGGAGAAAACAAAAAATAAACAATGGAAAACCCTGCTGGACAAGAAAAATTATATTCCAGATTACCCAAGAAACCATTCTGTCGCTTTATTTCGGATGACCACTGGACATGATTGTTTGGCAGCTCACCTACACAGAATAAATATATTTGAATCCCCAGCTTGCATACTTTGTAAAGATCCAGTATCCACAATGAACAGAGACCACCTGCTCCAATGTAAAGCCCTTACATCAACTAGTGAAGAACCTTCATCACAGCTAGTCAGAAGATACTGGGAAGCCAGAAGGAAAATGGAGATCCTCCAATTCCTAGAGCATTAGCAACCAACCAACCAACATAGATAAAAATAAGTAAAAACTTGTGTGTTAATCCATTTGTATGGTAATAAATATTGTTCATTTTCATGATAACATTTAATACAGTAAATTAATTCTAATTCTCACATAACTTCTATTATAATTGCTATTTCATACTATTTTCTCACCTCCATGAATGCGCCATTTTCTAACCTTGTTAATTTAATGCAAAATACCACTCGGTAAGTAGGGAAAGTACCTCAGTAGTACTCTGCAGAAGGAAATATTACATAAAAAAATTACATGATCCAAAATAAAAAAAAATTACATGATCCAAAATAAAAAATATTAAAAAAAAAATTTCTAACATTGAAATCTGCCCTTTTCTGGAGAATGACCCTTATATGGACAAGCCGGCCCCGTGTGCTGGCTATAAATGTCCTACACTTTGCACAGAAATGTGAATTTTATGAAAATATTTCTAGCTTTGTAGGATTTGTGTTATTTTCCTGGTACAAATACAACTGTGTGTTTTTTTAACACTAATGATAATGATAACTAGGGCAAGGCATTTGATGATTTTGCATCTTTTTTATATGAAAGTTAAAAGATAGCTCGAATATATATAAATGTGTATCATTCAAATTCAAATTCAATTCTTGAGTTTTGTCCATTCTGTAGCGATAATCTTAATGATTTATGTATAGCGTAGAGCTTTATCACTGGTACTCACTACTAAATTGCGGTATTTTTACCTGTTGGAGCGCTTTCAACCGCATGGAGCGGCCATCTTCAGCAACTGACTTCCGTGGTGTTGTTGTTGTTGTTGTTGGGAAGACATTTCTGGATAACTGTATCGTACAGCGCGTGCGATTTGAATTGTAACTGTTCGTTTAGGATGTTGGTGTTGTCTTGTGGTGTGTGTCTCGAATCTGAGGTCGCTTTTACCAGACGACGCTATCTAATCGTGGTATGTAGTTCACGTGATTTAGGTGTTAATAAATATAATGATTTAACTATTATGCTCTTAATTTTTAATTTTTGAAATAATTATCGCGGGCGAAGCCGCGGGCATATGCTAGTCCTTTTATAAGAAAAAGAAACTTCGCCCTTACATTAAATTCGATCATCACAACCCACCCCCAGAAAAAAAGCACTACTTATTACCATGATCAAAATTAAACAAAAACATAATTTATATTACACTCGAAAAACTCTTCAACAGAATAATTGAGGATGTGATTAATAACATTAAAAAATGTACAACCTCCAACTTTAATAGATTTTTTTGTGAATGAGGAAACCTTGAAACACCCAAGTGAAATTGGCTGGCCACAAGATTTGAGATTTGAACCCAGGACTTCTTCCTCGGCCACCTCGCTTTAATTGGTTTTGTGTGTTCATTATGACTAAGGTAAACTGACTGCATTTCACAGCAATTAGTTGTTCGGTTGTAAGAAAAGTGGTAAATTCTGAAGAGAAAATATTAGTTTACTGTTGATTTTACATAGAGGTATGCATAGGACTTCCTCTTTGTTTTGTAGTTTAAATTTCCTATTTACTTACTTCCTTACTGAATGACAATAGACATTCCTCAGTAAGCTAAAGGAATACTATCTATTTTATGGAACCCGGAGGTTCATTGCCGCGCTTACCTGAGCCCGCCATTCAACCCTATTCTGTGCTAACTCCATCCAATCATCCCTCGCAAATCCTACTTCCCTTAAATCTATCCTAATATTGTCCTCCCACCTGCGTTTAGGTCTTCCAAGTGGTCTTTTCCCTTCGGGCCTCCCAGTCAACATTTTTAAGATATGTCTTTAATCCCTTATTTCATCCTCCGTGATTTAATTACACTTACTATATCTGGTGAAGAGTACAGGTTATGAAGCTCGTCAATATGCAGTTTTCTCCAGTCCCCGTATTTTCCCAACACTCGAACACTCGCAGAATAGGTTCTTCCCGAAGAGTAAAGGACCATGTAAATATCCGAACTAAGGCAAGTAAATTCTTCCAATAAAGTTTTATCTAGCCCATTTTACCTTCTTTTGCCATTTGTGCTTTTAGGTACCTATTGCAATCGATACCATATCATGACTTTCGAAAAATTCTTTCATATCTTTACGTTTCATGCCTCCCTAAGTACCGTCATTTTTAAGATATTTGAACCAAATTTTATTATATTATTTCTAGGCCCAATAGTTCGGACAAGTTCGATAGTGAGCAAAATTGGCCAAAGGGGGGAGGGTCGGGGGTTGAAATTTTGACAAATTTATATCTCGGCCCCTATGAAGTATAGAGGGAAACTTTGTTTGAATAAATTAGAGTACTCCCCATGGAGTCACAGTGACACCAACGATTCGGGAGTTTTGGAGGTACGAGTGGGGGTGGGGTGGGGTGGGGGGTTGGAAATTCGAAATTTTTGAAACCACGTCTTGTGGGGTATCGTTGAAAAGCTCTTCATGAGTACTCTACAAATCAGTAACTAGTTTCTCGATAGCTCATATAGAAGGTGAGTTTTGAATGTCTGAGAAAGTGCCCGTCCTTTTTTTTTTTTGGCAGTTATTGAGTTTTTGTCATGCCAAGACTAACGAAGAAGAGTGCTGCGCAGCGACAATAAATTAAATCAAAAGCACTTCGAAATCTACCTCAGTCTGTAGGCCTGCCTAAAGGGGTTTTTTTTTTTTGTTTTTATATGTACGTTTTTGTCTTAAAAAGATGTTTGAATACTCTCTTAACACTATTGAAACATTTCTGAGTTCGAAGGCAGGAATTGGAATTAACATAATTCAGTAGCCTATGATACATGATTTTCTGTGATTGGAATTGTTATTGAATTTTTCTGTTCTGATTAAACAAAGGCCCAAGGGATCCAGTTTCAGAATAAAGGTTATTTCATATTAACCAGCCAGAAGATTTTACAAGATTTAACATTTTAGTAGCAATACAATCTTGTGTATTTATAGAATCTGAAATCTTTAATAGTATATTGCGATACAAGTGCCGTAAGCGATGCATACGGATCGAGGAAAGAGGTTTTTCAATTTTCCGAGATCAGTTATGCGCTTACGGCACGAGTATTGCATGCTATTTTTTGCACGATGATTATTTATATCAATTTAATTATATTAATTGAGATATTACCTGTATACATGATGTATATACATTATTGAAGATAGATGTTTATTTCAGAAAGTGATTCGCATGTGTTTGTTGTTATGGCAACCGAATATTTGTCCTGTTAAAGTCGCCACAAACTTTTACAAAACGTGTTTTTACTTCCTCTGCTCGTACCATAGTACTATAGGTAGAGGAAGTATTGTTTTCGACACCAAAATTCTAAGTTGAGTTTTTAGCATATATATACACGTTTCAAGGCCCCCTGAATCCAAAAATACTATTTTTGGAAACATGTCTGTGTGTCTGTCTGTCTGTGAACAGCCTAGCTCCAAAGCGGAAAATCGTATGAAAACGAAATTTCGTATTTGGGCCAGGTACCTTCTGAAGATGTGATTCGTAGTTTGGCGACAAATTTCCCTTATTTTTAAGGGGACTTTACATTAAGAAATTTTCGTTTTTCGCGATTTTCACGAAAACAGCTCTAACGATTTTCTTTAAATTTTGCGCATGGATTGCTTGTACCAAGAGCTAAAACTTTTATTTGAAGCATTTTTTCGAACAAATTCTCTGAAGGGTAGTTATAAGCAACCCACTGTGAAAACGTGCTTTCTGCAATAGCCTACGGCTTCTTGTAAATCGTACGTAAACAAAATATTGTATTTGGGTTAGGTACCTTCTGAGGCTGTGAAGGTTGGCGACAACCTTCTCTTATATTTAAGGGGACTTTACATGAAGAATATTTTGTTTTTTGCTATTTTCTCATAAACGGCTCAAACAATTTCCTTTAAATTTTGTACATGGATTGCTTATACCATTTCAAAAAATTATCTGAAGGGTGGTTATAACCTACCAACTTGCCTGGTGAACAACTCAATACGCGGACATTTAAGGCATTTTATTCAGCACGTGAAGTGAGAAAAATGTACTCTTGGCCCTGCTTACAGTAAAGAAATATCTGAGGGGAATATTTGATAAATTTCGGAAATTATTCTTAACAGCGGAAAGCTCAATAAACGTTTGCAGTCACTTGTTTTTTTCCCCATAGCCTGCGTTTTTAGTCGCAACATTCAAAGAAGGGGCTATAAGATATTTATACCATAATTAGCGTAAATGCTGCAAACTTTTATTTGGGCAGAGGAAGTTATGTGACTTTCACATCAGATTTTTTTTCATCGGGAAGATTTTCGCGAGAAAATTACAGCCTCAAATCAGTCACGTGTGTGTACTTCTACTTGCACCTGTCCGAACAGTTCTTCACGTTTACCATTAATAATAATAATAATAATAATAATAATAATAATAATAACAATTAACAACAACAGGCCCTGAAAATTTTGCATCTCGCACTCCTCCTGTAGCGTAGGAGCCAACGTGTGATTGTTTTATGAGCCGATCCATGGCCATTACCAGTAGATCAACTACAAAAATTGGTTTATAAAAGAAACTTCTACGCACGCATCTTGGTTAAGCGTGTACAACATGGTACACCATAATAGCATCCAAAAATATTGACGGACTTCATTCATTTAAACGTGCAAGTAAAGTTTTCACAAAAATTATTCCAAATCTGATGACTTCATTTTAAAAGTAGAAATTTTTAAACTCTTATTTGATTGTCTACTGATTAATCTGTGACACTTATGGATAAAAAAACTGGTAAAAACAAAGATAAATTTAAATACGTACTGCACTCCCATCTAGTGAGGAGCAGTTAGCACTACATGTGACTGCCATCTTGTCTCGAGCGCCGGCTTCTCAAGCTCAGCAGATAGTGCGACTTCCTGCTGAATGCCGCTCAGTTCAAATGCAGAAAGAAACCAATAATAATAACAATAATAATCATAATAATAACAACGTTTTATTTTGCCTTATCTTCCACTCAACCAGGATAAATACAAAGAGACCCTTTTCATAAGACGTCTCTAGCATATAAACTGAATTGACAAATGAGCTTGAATAAGGGGTTATGTCGTCATAAAAACTGATTCTAAGATAGGCCTGAAACCTGTTGACGGAGCGAAGGGAGTTCCTATTTTAACTCAACCGTTCTTTGTTTGCAATGCAGTTAGGCTACGACCAAACGCCTTGTTCGATTTTCTTCCAATTTGGTGTGAATGTTCTTTGATGTCATTAAAAACGACCTATGTGTAAGGATTTTAATTTTTTTATTCCGTTGTAGGAAGATGGCCGTTTTAACTAAATGAGCAGATGACTGCCGAGCGAGGTGGCCGAGATGGTAACGTCTTGGACTCGCATTCGGGAGGTCCCAGGTTCAGTTTGACATGGTTTTTTTCATGGTTTCCCCAGTCGTGAAGGCAAATGCCGAATTGGACATTTACATTAAATGAATCATCCTCACCATTTCATCCTGTATCATATCTATTTAAATTAATATCAGTTCAAATTTACTCCATTAAATACACCGACAATAGAAACAATTGACAAGCAATAGTTCCATGGCCTACCCTACAGTATAGACACAGATCCCAAACTCCTGATCTGAGTATAAAGGAGTATAAACACACCTGAAAAAAAGAAGAAAAAAAATTCTGCGCGCTGTTTTTCCTCACAGAATGTTTGAACTCTCAAAGATAATGATTTCACCCCTACCAGTATTTTTTATGCGAGCTCTGAACAAGTTACCTAGATGGGGGGTAGGGTAAGTTTAGGCCCTTGTGGTCCCCGGATACCATCTGGCCGTCATTGTCATCTTCATCCCATACTCGCCTTGTTCATCATGAGTGTGTGTGTCTCGGAGGTGGCCCCGGAATTGGGCTGAACACCCATCCGGGAATGTGAGATCCATAGACACTCCCGACATGTCAAGTTTCCGTGTAGGCCCAGGCGGCGTGGGCCGCATAAATGTACGTAACAGTGTGAAGTAAAACTAAGGTAAAGAGAAATGAGATTTAAGATATGTTTTCCACCTAATACCCTCAAAATATATTTAACCAAAAAAACCTTCAAATGATTTTGGGATTGCTTCGAAAATTACAAGATTTTTATACAGAGTACTTATTTTGTACTGCATTAAAAATTAAAACATATTTACATATTTACAGAGAAACAACAGAAATATTAAATTGTTGACAATTTGCATTACAATATTAAAATGTATTTACAAAGACACTTGTTTAAAGTGTACACATCAGTATAAACCTATCATTAAAAATACTAAATCAGTAGTATTTGTTATCCATGTAGAATGGATTGGTCCAGTAAAAACATCATGTAAAATTAATAGCCATGTAGAATAGATTATTCCAGTAAAAACATCATGTAAAAAGTCATGTAGAATGGATTAGTCCAGTAAAAAACATCATGTAAAAATAGCCATGTAGAATGGATTAGTCCAGTAAAAACTTCATGTAAAAAGTCATGTAGAATGGATTAGTCCAGTAAAAAAATCATGTAAAAATAGCCATGTAGAATGGATTGGTCCATTAAAATCATCATGTAAACATAGAATTATCCTATAACATATGATTATGATAGTCTTGAGTTTACGCATAAATCATTAAAAGCATTCCTACTTCGTCAATAGGCGTCGTATTCTTTGAACTGATTCTATTAAGCAACAAGTAAAACTATAGTCTATGCTGTTTGCGGTTATAAGTTACTTGAAGAAAGATGATGCATTTCGACATAGTATATTGCGATACAAGTGCCGTAAGCGGTGCATACGGATCGAGGAAAGAGTTTGAAAAAACCAAGCGCCTCGTTTTTTCAATTTCCGAGATCCCTTATGCGCTTACGGCAAGAGTATTGCGTGCTATTTTTTGCACGGTGATTATTTATATCAATTTATTTATATTTGAGATATTAGCTGAAAATATTATGTATATACACTTATATTTCAGAAAGTGATTCGCATGTGTTTGTTGTTATGGGAACCGAATATTTGTCCTGGGGGGGCCTTGTCCATAAAGACTTGTATTATGATGTGCCGTAAGTAAATTCTTACAGCACGGAAACTCTTACCGCACATAGCAACAAGATTGCGTGCGGGAATGTCAACTTACGATCCACGGCAACAATATTAGTAAGTACCACTAATTCGTTAAGTCGTGCAAAAAAGTTTTTTTTTTAAATGAATTGCCTATTGTGTTATGAGAGCTTTTTTGCATATACAATAGGCTACGACTTTTTTGCGGAATATAATTTCAGTGGCATTTATTGCCCTATTTTTCCTTTAATTGACGCCTTTTTAGGCGCCTAAAATACTGATATTATTGTGAGAGAAAAATTCCTCAGACACTGGAATTCGAACCCACGACTTCGGCTTTCCGTGCCGATACTCTCCCAACTGAGCTAACCAGATTTTGGTTCACATCACCAGATGGGGCTTAGGAAAATATTTGGGCCTAGGAGAGATGAAAATGGGGACTGGAGAAAACTGCATAACGACGAGCTTCATAACCTGTACTCTTCACCGGATATAGTAAGGGTAATTAAATCATGGAGGATGAAATTGGGGAGGAAAGACATATCTCAAAAATATTGACTGGGAAACGCGAAGGGAAAATACTACCTGAAAGACCTAGACGTAGGTGGGAGGACAATATTATAATAGATTTAAGGGAAGTAGGATTTGCGAGGGATGATTGGATGGAGTTAGCACAGAATAGGGTTGAATGGCGGGCTCAGGTAAGCGCGGCAATGAACCTTCGGGTTCCACAAAATAGATAATATTCCTTTAGCTTGCTGAGGAATTGTCTATTGCCATTGAGTAACTAAGTAGTTCGGATAATTATTACCAGCCTTTAAACAAGCCAATATTCACTTCAATAAAATTTTCCTAAACTTGCCATGGCTATCATGAAAACATATCTGCTATGAATAAACTCGAGAAATATGCAACAAAACGAAATTCTCTTAATGTAAAGTCCTCTTAAAAATAAGAGAAACTTGTCGCCAATTTTCATATCACATCCCCAAAAGGTACTTGATCCAAATACAAAATGTTGTTTTTATACGATTTTCTGTTCTGGCGCTAGGCTCTCATTTTATTTATTTACCATGACTACGGGCCCTAGCAACGCAATGTTCACTAAATCGATTCTTATTATCTCTGTCGATAATTATCAGGAGGCCTTGATCATTAATTCATATTGCATCTCCTGTTTGTAGTGATATACTGCGAATGAACTAGAGAAATATGCAGTTTGTGACATCCCTGAAAATTTCAGACGTTTAGTATATTTCTGGTCACCTTGTGGCGCAGATTTTAACGACATTCTTCTCGCGGGATGGAACCACCGTCCGAGAAATATTCCATTCCATAGCTCGCAAAACTGGGCCCCGGTCCAAAGTCATCGCGCGTTCCAAGCCAATTCCAGAATCACGTCAACACCGCAGGATCGGTTTCCAGAATCTTCCCTCGCGACCTTCACGGTTAACGATCCGAATAATTAACAACGTAGGACTCAAAGCCTCCTGATAACATATTATCGTGCAAATAATGCTGAATGAGCAGCAGAGACGACCAATAAGAAGCGTAAAAACACATCACATGGGTCCACCTGACCAATCAGAAGGCGCGACTCGAAACTTAACACTTAGCTCGACAAGAAAGGCGGCTATTTATAAAGCGATCCCCCCCCCCCCCCGTTCACCTCCTGCGAACGCCCACCTTTTCTCTCGTAATGAAGTTAAGGGCGGATTATATCACACACATTTTTAGTTCCACTTCTAGAAGCCGGTGGTTGTGTGGTGTTATCATCGGCAAACAAGGCATCAGGTAGGTTAACTGTCATAACAGAGTAGGCCATGGCTTGTGCCAGCAACGCGACGTTCACTTTTTTTTTTCTGACCGAAGTAATTTTAAAGAAAAACAAAACACGCATTCAAATAATCACGTCGTCTACTAGATATTTATGCAGAAAGTGTAGAAAGCAAAACTTTTTTCATCTTGCGAGTTTTCAAGTTAAAAAAAGAATCTTTCTATAAAAGTTGCATAAGTAATATATTTTTTTCCGCTAGCTACTTGAAAAGTAGGAGATGAAATAGGAATTAATTATCAATGCCTCCTGATAATTAGCGGCAGAGATAATAAGAATCGATTTAGTAAAAACTGCGTTGCTAGGGCCCGTTGCCATGGTAAATAAATAAAATGAGATATTTTCGTAACTAACATCAGTTGAAGAATGATAAACTTTTGAGTTAGGTAGCGGAAAAAAGTAAATTTTAGTTCCAGGATTTAAATGTTGCTTGAAGAACAGAATTTGCAGATGACATTATAATAAGTTTTAAATTTATTTTTTATTTATTTATTTTTTAATATGGAAAACAAACGGTCACATATTTAAAACCAAGCTAACTTCAGACATAGCCAATTCCTTAACCAAATAACAAGAAACGAATGTCAATTGTTTCGCTAATACAACTTTTATCTACGATCCGTGTATTTGTTTCTTCAGTTCTCCTTCATACTATCACCATGGAAACTGACATTTCCTGCGCTACTTACAGCACAGGTGCGTCATTACATAAAATTATCTAACTTTTTATTATATTACACTACTCAACAAATTTGAACTTTTTTCCATAACATGAATAAAATAGACTGATTTTAACTAATCTGCTGACGCTGAACACGAAAATACCAGTGAAAAGTTCATAACACGCCACGTTTTTGTGTTATAGGTAGAGTTCGGATGTTTATCACCTAAAAAGTGGAACATATGACTACAAATATGCCCTTAAAAATGACTAAGCCTAAATATGACCCAAAATCCTAAATATGACCTGATAAAATAACGTATTAAAAAATCCAATTTAAAACGTACATGTATCGGATCCTCATAATTACAATACTAGAAGCAATAAAACATTGCCTTTAATAGAACCAAAATATTTCACCTCATCTGGCTCTAAACATAGCATTTATTCTGGTCCAAGACTCTATAACTCTATAATTAGATTACATCCAGAAATAGTACATATGAACAACAAAAAATTCAATAAGTTTATCAAAAATCTTATTTCATAGTTCAAAAGTTATTTCACTTTGTACTTAGTAGACAATTAAGGAACGATTTTATTTGTAACTAGCGTGTGCCCGCGGCTTCGCACGCAATAATTATTTCAAAAATTAAAAATTAAAAGCATAATAGTTAAATCATTATATTTATTAACACCTAAATCACGTGAATTACATACCACGATTAGATAGCATCGCCTGGCTAAAGCGATATCAGATTCGAGGTCCTTGGCCCAGAAAACCCCTGTATAGTGAGTTTCGTCCAAATCGAACAACGTTTGACCATATTGAGGCCTATATTGATTATCCCTTTTATAATAATAATAATAACAATCATAATAATAATCCTCTTCGGTGTAGGTTGAAAATTTCATATGTCTGCGTGCCTTGACATTATAAACAAATGAATCGACCAGCGTGAGCTACAACATTCAAGCGATCGCGATAGTTTTATGTCCAAGGAATGACAAAAATAGCCAAAGCCTACTGTAATTGATTTGACATTGAATGGTATTACTGAAAACGATGCTTCGAAAACTCAAAAAATACACGTTTTTTGCCCGTTTTTCACTCATAACTCACGAACAAAAGGAAAAATTAAAAATGTAATATGCCAGAAACCTTCCCGGGAATGCACTCAACAACTTCCCAAAGTTTCATGGTGATCGGATGAATGGTGTAGTAATGCATAAAGGACACACACACACACACACACACATACATTCATTTTTATATATATAGATAACTCAGAGTTTCAATTTTGTTCTAACTACTTTTCCTTTTTTCTTTTTACTTTGTCTGTTCTTTCTTTTTTATTATTACTTTTTTTATTTATTGATTTAATTATATTTTCTTTATGTATTTGTAATTTGTATTTTGTAATGTAAATGGCTGAACTGAGCCCCAGCACGAGCGCTTGCTCATTCGGGTGGTCTTGTTTTGTATAAATATTTATTAAATAAAAAATAAAATAAAATAATAAAACGTTTAAAGATACTAAATTCTTACACCCCATTAATTCAATCAGATAATCATTTTTTTAAACAATTTTGGTGATTTTACAGTTTTACTTGAACTTCTATTTTTAAAGAATTTTCTCCTGTTTGCTCGCTTCATCAGCTCCAAATACTCGTAATATTTTGTAGATCTTGCTTGTCCCTATAAAATATGAACAACTGCGTGAATTATAGAATGTAACATACCTATTAATTTGGCATAAACATTAGATTAATGACATAGATTTCAACATACACTATATAATTGTTATCCTTTACCGAATTTATAATTTATAATTTACTATTAATTTGGCATAAACATTAAATAAAATAAATTTCAGATTTAACTTGACCATGTAGTAAAATTTCCCACTGTATAATTCTACTCCTTGACCGAATTTATAATTTAAATATGACGTCAAATTACAAATATGGCAAAATATGACCAAGATCATAAAAACTACCAAAATATGACTTTATATGCAAAATAAAAACGGTCCGATTAGGATAATAAGCATGCAAGTGATATTTCATTTGTGTTTACGGCGAGAATGGAAGTCAGAACAAAAATATGAAATGTCACAAACATCCGAACCCTGTTTATAGATATTATCTTGAGACATTGAAAAATCCTGATAGTGTATTGCGATCTTGTATTCTTCCTACAAAAACTTAGACAATATTTTGAAGTGGAATGCTTTGAAATTTGAAAAGGAAAAAGAGAGGTGGAGGAGTTTGTGTGCCTCAAAAAGCGAATGAGAAATTCGGGAGTAGGGAAAATGCCCACCCTAACATGTTAGTAAATAACAATATTGTTTACAGATTACCAGATAAACTGAAGGACTCGAAAATACAGTATGCTCCCATACATTCCACAAAATGCCGTGCTTAAAGTCTAGAATTGAAAGACATGAGGATCACTGTTTCCTTTCTCGTTATATTTTATTTCTGTTGTGCCTTTAGGCAGGGCCTAAAGGTCCTTCTGCGCCCTTGGCGAGTTTGACAAATCTGCGCCCTCCAATACTGGGGGGCCTGAACAATTTTTTAAAATTTATGTAAAGTTGTTTATTATTATAAACGTAACCTTAATTCAAACTCGTATACACTGATATAAGAATTTCTTAAAATATGTCAACATTTCACAGAATAAACTGGCAAAGAACTCCGCTTAATGTATATAGGCCTAATTATTTCACACTAATATAACTTGTGTAGGCCTATATAACAGTATTAATGTAGTAGGCTACTCATTTCAACTTGATCAACGAAATAAACAAACATGTGATTAATTTCATAACCATATGTTTAGGAATATGTTATGGGTAACTGTATTGCAACTTCAAAACAGTGTAAAACAGTATGTCATGATAACTGATTTGCATTTGATAAATTCTTTCAAATATACAAGTTCACAAAACAATGTATCTACATCTACAATATATCATATTTCTGGGAGGTCCTTTGAGATTATTTACGAGATGAAGTATCGTCATAGACCCACGATATCACTAGCACCCGGCATTTTATCGTCGGGTTGCGCGAGTTAAGTGACGATTATGATGTCGCTGGCACATGGGACACTAATGCACTAAAGCCTACAAACACCTCAACTGCTTTTTGTTGATGTCACGTTGACGTCAAACGGTGTTAGGGCGCGTTTTTCCGTTAAAGTGGCGCATTTCTATCAGTTGTAAATTGGTAGTTGCACATCGAGGATCGAATCCGTGCCAGTAAGCTGGAGTTGAAGGTAATTCCTGATTAGTGATTACAATATGTGTTATATTTTTGAGATGTTATTGGTTTGTAATCACTATTACGCTAGGTACTTCGAACAAAGGCTTCTCAAGTTGTCCAATAGTGGTTAGTACTTTGTTCTTCTTAGAATTCAGAGTCTCAGACCCTGTTTCTTTAGTGTTTTTGGTTCAAATTAGATTTACTGTATTTTGTCCTTAAGTGGAAACACGAACTTTCATCTTGTAGAGGAACCAGGAACTTTCCAATATAAATGAGCGAAGTGATCTACTGTAGTCCAAAGCAGAGTACTTCCCTGCGGGGTGCATTGCTGATTAGAGGGGCAAGAGGCGATATATTGCTCCGGTGGTGAAGAAGGAGGTGAGGGGTACCATCACAGGTGGCTAGGCAGATTCTTATTGGTCGCCGGCATGCTTGCGCGCGCAACGGTCACATTCCTTGCATTCCTCACAGGGAAGTTCTTTGCTTTGGAGAACATTAGATAGGTCTTGGTTTTTAATGAGAGCAACCCACATTATGCCTTATTTTATTTAGGCTAGTTCAGATTTAGATTTATTTTGTCCGTAAATCAATACAAGACTGATATTGGACGCGTAATTTAACTTACATATAAGAAACCACAATTACAATAATTCTGAGTGTACAGAAACTTAAATATAGTTATATTTACAAAGTACCTATGTTTCACCACTACAAACAGAGTTATCAAATTTCTTAAATACAGTATATTATACAATTTTCATTGTTAAAAGCAGTTGTAGTAGAAAGAATAGCTTACAGTATATCTGACAATAAAAATATAAGATATAACTTTTTATTGAATGTAGTGTTCGTATTTAAAATAATAATTTACATTACAGTCTTGTGCTCTATTTACTGTTCGTTAAGGAACTCATCAATATGCTCTTTCTATAAGGTAATTTAAGGTTGTGCCGAATTTTGACTCGCCAGTGCCTCAGTGCCAGTATAAATGTCCATGAGAAAAGAACATTCACAACATATAGGCCTACAGTTTTTACAATTATGTACAAACTAGTCTATAACTTTGTGTGTAAAATAATATTTTTTTATAAATAAAATATCAGTTTTTAGGTCATTTTATATAATTATTAAGTCATTTTCTTTAAAATTTAGGGTCATTTTATAAGTAATTTTCCCAAATGCACATTGTGTGCTCTTCCTACTTTACTAAAAGTTTTTTTTCCTCATAACCTATTTAATTCGTTCAATGGTTTTATATCTATTGGGAAGTTTATAGTATAAGTTAGTTTTATCCCAGACTCTTTCCAAAAGCAGCTAATCTGTGCTTCGTTTGTTTCTTTATAGGCTACTATTCCTATCCATCCTTAAACGTTTAATTTCGGAAAACATGATGCGGAATACCAGCCATGCTTGAGGTTATGTTATGAGTCTAGTACAGATTGAGTACAATGTAGCCTACATTATAGTTTGTATGGGATCTGATTCAAACTGTTAAATTAACATTCTGGTAGTTTCATATTAACTTTCCTTCAGGCAACATTTTTTAAAAGTATAATACAGCTTTGTTAGCTAGTTTGTTAGTTTTATTTGCTTACACAGTTCAGTGTTTGTTATTATACAAGGACGTTTATTATCAAAATGTAAAGTTACTAAACTAACCTCTAAATACAAAATATGGATTATACAACGAATATTAGGCCTACAATATTTTAAACGTGCAACATTTTTATAACTTTATACTTCATTAGCACTATACGTTTGAATATTTTACATTTACATTTTTTCTGCACGTTGAAAATTAATTAATTAATTAATTAACTTATCCTTGCTAATGCAAAATGATAGGACATTTTAAATGTAATACAGAAGTACACACATCTTATGCTATAGTTGAAGATTGGTAAGCCTTGTGGTTTAATTATATAATTTGAATATCCATTTTTGATTAAATGAGATTTTGAGATTAATTTTCAAGAAGTACGCTTTATTTCCTGTATATTGAGATGTTTAAATTAGGATTTATTAAATTACTATACTTGAATCAGGGTACCAACCATGTCAAGCCCAAACTGGGGTAAGCTTATTTCTGTTATGGTTTTGGATTGCAATAGTTAATAGTAGTGATTGCCTGAATTAATTAATTCGCTTTGTTTTTTTATATAGTATTAAATTATATTTTGATAGTTAATCGTATTAAAATATAAATACAAAATACTGATATAATAATCATGATGTCATATTATAAGTTTAGAAGGAAAGATTTGATTGGTTTTCAAAACGGAAATGAAACCTTCTCTGTGATTGGCTGAAAGCAGTAGTATTTGCAGTTTGATTGGTTGAAGTAAGATGAGCTGTGATTGGTTGTTGAAATTTGCTATATAAGGCCGGTATGACCCGGATGGTTTGGGTGGTATGTTACAATTCACTGACCGATCAGCACCTCAACACCAATGCCAATATATAATATGCACCACCTCAAACCTTTAACTAGACACCATAGTAATGCCAATATTAAAATATCTTCTTCCTCTTCTATAGGTCATAGTAATACCAATAGAACAAAAAAAATTCTCACTAATACTAAAATAGCTTCTTCTTCCCAGATGTATCACAGAGAACATGTTTTTTTTTTTTTTTTACATATTCCCCTAATATATCTTTCAAGGATTTAGGTAGCGATACCGAAGAAAGCTCTTTACGGTCGAATTTCTTGGCTTACTTCAGTACAATCTACACCGTAAATTCCCTATGTTACTGTACCTAGCGTAATGCTTAAAACCTAAAAATTGCACAAAAACAATATAAACATCAGAGTGGGAGTGGTTCTCAAGAAAAAAAATCCCTTTAGGCAGGCCTACAGGCGGAGGTAGATTTCGAAGTGCTTTTGATTTAATTTATTGTCGCTGCATAGCCCTCTTTTTCTTTAGCCTTGGCATGGTAAACCTGCAGTAATAAGAACTGAATTCGGTAAAGAGGAAGAGCCTACAATCATTTGTTTTGACAACAAGAATAGGATATAATATTCTGGGAGGCCGTGCGCAAGATCAGCAATGAATAAAATTAGCAAAGCCGCTAAACAAGACAAAATTATGATATTATAATAATTCTTTTAAGTGTTATTATTTTCAAACATTAAAATCTCGCGTCATATGAGAGCTATCAAGAAACTATTTATTGATTTGTAGAGTACTCATCAAGAGCTTTTCAACGATACCCCACAAGACGTGGTTTCAAAAGTTTCGAATTTTCATCCCCCACCCCCACCCTCACTCGAACCCCCGAATTGTTGGTGTCACTGTGAACTCCATAGGGAGTACTCTAATTTATTCAAACAAAGTTTCCCTCTATACTTCATAGGGGCCGAGATATAAATGTTTTAAAATTTCAACCCCCTCCCCCGACCACCCCCTTGGGCCAATTTTGCCCATTAACGAACTTGTCCGAACTATTGGGCCTAGAAATAACATAATAAAATTTGGTTCAAATATCTTCAAAATTACGGCCGCTATCGTGTAAAGATATATATATATATAAATATCACAAAAATTTTTTTTGAACGGGCGGTGGTTTCGTACTTAGGGGAGCATGAAACGTAAAGATATGAAAGAATTTTTCGAAAATCATAAAGTGGTATCCATTGCAATAGGTAGATTTTTCTTCGAAAATCTACCTAAAAAGAGGAAATATCAGATGGAGTTACGTTTAAAGTGAAACATGAGGATTTTCATTTAAGTGTCAAGTTTGTCATTCAAGGAAATTTCATTGAATATTTTCTCGTCTATTTTAAACTTAAGAGCCCTCTGATGTTTTCATTTGACTGTCTTATTACGAATGATTAATGTTTATGTTTACAACCTTGAAAGAAACCTAAATAAATAAAATCTGATGTAACAAAGTACCAGAATGCTTTTGTTTAATCAGTGATAATTGCAATATTATGATATGCAGAAAATAAGTTATTTTTGTAATCTATATCCAAGTTAACCTTCAGATCAATTAATTAAGCAAGGCTTGAGGAAGAACAAAGGTCTAAAGTTTGATACGTAACTAGGGATGTATCGATACTCGATACCGATACAAGATTTTTTCCTCGATACTAGATACCTTCAACATTTCCAGTTTCAATAAATAGGTACATTAAAAATTAAAATTTGAGAGAACTGTGTAATACCAACTAAATTAATTAAGTCTGCATATTTAATGAGACAAAATTTAAGATCATCAGTAGCCTATAATTATTTTTAAACTCTACAATAAAACTAAAATTAGTTTTCTAAACAGTCCACTTACAAGGTTTTGTTAAAAAATACTAGCATTCTCACTTAATTGCAGAATCACAAAAGTATCGAAAAAGTATCGAGCGAGTTTTCTGAAGTATCGTTCGATGCCGATACCATGCAAGTATCGAGGTATCGAAAGTATCGAGGACCCATCCCTAATTTTAATATAAAAACACTGTTATTATCAAAGAAAACCTAAACCTCAATTTGAAAATGAACTAAGCGTTGGACTTTCAAGGTACTAAAACCTTATTTTCAGACGATTGAACTACTTAAAAAAGAATTAAATAATAAAATCTAGTATCAAAAGTAAATTACATATTAGGCCTGAGGCCTACTAAAATGTTTAACACATTAATATAGGTAGAAGTATTTTACTTGAATAGTTGAACCACTTTCATCTCAATAATAACTTACATTTTAATTTTTATTGTTATATCTTTCCATACTGTTCATGATTTATGTTATCATACCCTGTCAATAAAAAACGTGTTATTTAAAGAACGTTGCATGACTGCTTTTTGTTTGTAGGCAATCGGCATAATACTACAGATAGTTCACGTGCAGTAATTTTTAATAACCTGAAAGATTTCTTCCATTAACGTGGAATTTTTATTGCTTGATAAATTGCAGCAGTCTAAAAAAAAGGTCGTATTTTTCATGGTTAATTTTCCGCCCTCTTTGTACCTGCGCCCTTGACGGGGGCCCTGCCTTCAGGACATGCAAATGTTTGTTTATGTTCTCATTCTTAATGATTTAAAAATGTTCACGAGTTCGGGATCTGTGTGTATACAGTAGGGTAGGCCATGGAATTATTGCTTGTCAATTGTTTCTACTGTCGGTGTATTTTATGGAGTAAATTTCAACCTGATATTAATTTAAATGGATGCGATACAGGATGAAATGGTGAGGATGATTCATGGTATGTAAATATGCAATTCGGCATTTGCCTTTAACGACTGGAGAAACCATGAAAAAACCCATGTAAAATTGGCCGGCCACGGGATTTAAACCTGGGACCTTCCGAATGCGTGTCCAAGACGTTACCATCTCGGCCACATCGCTCGGTTAAAAAAATGTCTATTATTTTATCCTTTAACCCCGAAAAGTTTGAGAATGTCAGCCTGGTTGCCATAGAGACGAGAGGTGGTGCCGTGAACTTGATGCTGTTTTATTTCTGGACCCGTGCATCTTGCAACACTCACCACAAAGTCATTCGTTCTTCTATACTTTTGTATGCCCAGTTTCCTTGGCATAATCTCGGGGCCGGCGGGTGTGGACGAAGTCGTGCCTTGGGGGTTTTTCTCGGGGTTCTCCCGTTTCCCCCTCTCATTCCACCAACACTCTCCACTTCATCTCACCTTTTCCCCTTTTCATCATCATCCCGTTTCCACTTCCGGTATCGGGCCTGCTTTGGCAGTCAGCGCCCTTTGGGGGCCTCTCCCGTCCTCCCCGCTGCTTGTGGTCAAGAGGTTGTTGGTGGTGTGTGTCGCGGACCTGTCGGGGCTCCGGTTGGAGGGACCGAAGGGGGTGGCGCATACGTGGCATGGTAAGAAGGCTTGCTGGATGTATGGGAGCTCCGTGGGGGCCTGCGGGGGGATCTGCAGTCCTGGGCGGTCTATGGGCACGCAACTCATTCCATCCCGGAGGTAGGTACAATAAGCCTGCGGCTTCGGTGCTTAGGGGCGTTCCCACCCCGCCTCCCGCCTAAAGGGCACTTATTCAATTCAATTCAATTCCTTGGCATCTGTGGCTTTGTTGTACGCAGATGGGAGAAACAGTAATGCCAACATTTATGAAATTAGTTTTTGCTCGTTTCATACGGGTATTTTAATTACCAGTTTAGGCAAGTTGCATACAACTGCTTTTGTTGGGCCATAATTAAATGTTTAAATTTTCAGATTTTAGATTCACTCAGGTCCAGGGGATGCGTTCAATCCTCTCACGCAGCGGGCCCGGGTTCGATTCCTGGTCGGGACAAGTTACCTAGGTGAGGTTTTTCTGGGGTTTTTCCTCACCTTTGAGACAAATGTCGGGTAACTTTAGGCCCTTGTGGTCCCAAGATATCATCTGGCCGTCATTACCATCTTCATCCCATCCTCGCCTTGTTTGGAGCATAGGCGTAACCAGACCGACCAATTGGGGGGATGGGGGGGGGGTTATAACATCTGGAGAGGGGGGTTCCGGGGTCCTGCCCCCGGAAAATTTTAAAAATTTAGATGCACAATAACGAGTTTTAAGCTTCCCACGCTTTAAACTCATATTAAGTCATTTATAAGCAGATTTTTAAAAAAGGTGATATATCACAATAATGAAATAAATAGTACAATTTTCCCTTTTTTAATCAATGGGGGGGTTCAAACCCCCAAAACCCCCCCTCGGTACGCCTATGGTTTGGAGTGAGTGTGTGTGTGAATAGTGTGTCTCGTCCTATGTGTTCGTGTTGTCTGGGAGGTGGCCCCGGCATTGGGCTGATCACTCATCCGGGGAGGCCTTCCATGTCCTTGTCTGGTCAAAAAAGTATGTATGTCATCCAAAGATAATCCCTCTCCCGACAGGTCGCGGCCCTGTAAGACCCGGGCGGCTTGGGTCGCTTAAAACCTAAACGGGAGAGGTGAAACTACGGTAAAGAAAGAAAGATTCACTCAGACAAACGGACAGTTCCCTTTCGCAATCAGCTGTTCTCGTAGTTCTTGTCTTCTGCGACGGATGGCAGCTCATGGCGTCGGCCAGTTCGAAACTTCTTTCTTGTCGTTTTCTTGAAACCAGCGGATTTTGAAAATATGAAGTGAATTCAATTTAGTGTCTTATTAAAACTAACACGAACAGAATTGATTTTATTTGAAATACAGGTTGTTTATTACGCAGTTTCATTTGTTACTCTCAAAGTTTCAAGATTATTCCGTGTTCGAGAATAATCGATACCACACCTGTGTTGTAATGAAAATATGTATCGTAATGAATATTAGTCATTACTAGACCTGGGATTTTAGGCTCTAAAAAATTAGTTTTTGGCACCTAAAATAGGCTTTAAAACAAGTAATTAGGCTTTTAAAAGAGAAAATAGGCACTTAAAATATGCTTTAGAAATGTGTAAATAGACAGAAAATAGACTTTAAAATACTACAATATGCTCTTCAACTGCAACGTGATAATTTTTTACTGTAAAACGTGGTATACCTATTCTCAACAGAAATAATTGCAAAATTAAGACAGAAATCAAAATACATTTATCAAAAACAGTTTTGGATTAGGCCTATATGAAAAATTGACACTGTACGTCTCTTCTTACTATAAACCTGCTACTTGTTGTTTTGAGCATTCCTTTGGCGACAATTGTTTGGGAAAATCAAGTTTCTGTGAAAAACCCACCCTCTGCTGTTTTGCTCTTCATTCAAGGATGTCCATTAAATGGTTGTAAAAGTTACAGTAGTTGAATTTTATTTTAAATGTACAAAATAGTCATTTTAGGCACTATAAAACAGTAAAAGTAGTCTCCAAAGGTCCAAATAGGCATTTTAGGGCACTATAAAACTCTATAAATATAAGTGATTTATCATGAAATGCCAACATTTTTAAAAAATTTCATGTTATTTCATAAGGAACAAAATAGGCATTTGCCTTGAAATCCCAGGTTTAGTCACTACATCAAAGTAATAAGCGAGTTGTAGAATGGTCAAACTAAATGTTAGATGAGGCATTGGGAAAAAAATTACACATTGCTATTAAAAAAATTATGTAAAGAGCATGGCTTCGCACCGCGCCGGCTGGTGGTGTAATTGGCAGACGATATAATTAGCCCTGGCACTTCTCGCGGTGAATCACTGCATATTGACGTCATACACACATTCCAAAGCCGACGTATAAAATAGTTTTATTTTTCTAACAAATCATTCACCTCTTCCTCCTCAAAGTCAACCATACCTTCATACCAGGACTTTATTACAGTGACTATTCCACTCATATTCGCGTTTATCTTATAAAATGCTTGCTATTAATATAAGGATGGAATTTTACTTGATAAAATCGTCAGCTCGGTACTGGACATGTAAGCATCAATGTGCAGTGATTAATACGTCACATGCTGCCATTAATCAGCACAAAAACAGATTATTTTATACAACATAACTAGTTAGAAATTGAAATAATAGAAATGTACATTGATTAAAAACACAATTTCGATTCGGTGCAAGCAGTTGGTGTGCTTTTATTCTGTTCTGCTGTTAGCTTACCTGAATGAAGTTAACTATGTCTTATATGCATCATTGGTAGCATTGGTCACAATATGGTAACGCGAATCGATTCATGGATGGTTGATTCATAGTAGGCCGTGATCTCGCAGCTGTTAGTTTTGTTTTTATATAACAAAGCACGAAAGTAATTATTATTTGTATAATCCGTTACATTTTTACTCATGGAATATTCTTTATATCCAACTGCGCAGTCGCGAATCTATCGACAAACTCGTAAACTTTCGTGGGATTAGGCCTAACTATTATAATTTTATCTTAATGTGTACGAAACAGAGAAATAGAGGTCCATGGTAGGCATTCGATCTCCTCAGCTGTGGGCCCGGGTTCGATTCCTGATCGGGACAAGTTAACTAGGCGGGTTTTTTCTGAGGGTTTCCGGTTTTTTCCCCTCACCTGTGACACTAATTTCGACTAATTTCGGGTAAATTTGGGCCCTTCTGGTCCCCGGATATCATCTGGCCGTCATTATCATCTTCATCCATCCCCGCCTTGCTCGTCCTATGTGTTCGTGCTGTCTCGGAGGTGGCCCCGGCATTGGGCTGATCACTCATCCAGGGAGTCTGGTCAAAAAAGTAGGTGATCCAATGATAATATCTCTACCGACAGATCGCGGTCCTGTAAGGCCCAGGCGGCGTGGGACGCATTAACGTCCCTACAACGGTAGAGGTTAAACTAAGGGAAAATAATCTATGTCTTAATATATAGAAAAATTTCACTAATTACAGTAAACAGGTTATACTTTATCTACCCGTATCATAGATCCTACTAGAGGTAGAGGTAAAATTGAGTTCGACCCCGAAATTCTATGTCAACATAAATATACTCTTATACAATTCAACGGCCCTAAATAGCGTGCTTGCTCGCTCCCTCACTTTGTGAGACATCGGGTATACTCGGCATTGTTCGTATCTCGCAGTGTAAACTTTCACGACGAGTACAAAATTAGGAAAACAGTTTCTTTATTATATAAGGTCTAAGTGAAATGAACACAATGAACAAATATTCTAATTTTATTTTTACTTACAATGTTCATAGCTCTGAACCACAATCATTTTTAATATACTGCCAGTATAAATTTCTTAAAAATCCTGGAGTCAATGAATAATGGCGGGCGAAGCCGGGGGCAACAGCTGTAAAATATTGATGGTTTAACTCTTGAAATATAGCTGATAATAAAAATCCAAACAAACTATTCCTTCCCTTGAAAAAATTATATAATTTCTGAAAATTACAATGAATTTATCAAATAAAATTCACATCATATTCATCTGTCAACAAACAGTTGAGAAACAATGCGTATTATGTGTTCACAGGTAACTTTGGAACTGCATAATCGAATCTGAGATCGTTTTCCCAGGGGGGCGCTTTCTAATCGTGGAATGTACTCTGAAGCCGGAATTTTAGCTGTTTCATTAATTTTTAATGGTTTAGTCTATGAATGATTCGCGTGCAAGTGTTAATAAAAATAATGCTTTAATAATTATTATACTCTTAATTTTTTATTTTTCAGTTAATTATAGTGGGCGAAGCCGCGGGCACCTGCTAGTATTATACGTTCTGGTGTCCCATTCCAAAAATACAATTTTCAAAACTAGTCTTATATCTATGTGTCTGTGCCCAGCATAGCTCTAAAATGAAAATCCACATAATAAAAACAAAATGTTGTGATTGGGTTAGACATCTTTGCGACAACTTTGTCTTACCGGTACTATTGAAGCACTTGTCATGAGGGAAATTTTATTTTTCTAGTTTTTTCGAAAACTGGTGTATCGATTTGATTTAAAATTTTCGCAAGAGGTCGTTAAACTAAGGGCTAAAACTTTCATTTGAGCTATATCGTAATTCACAAACTTATTAATAGTGGGCCAGGATCCAGCTATTAGAAGGCCATGGCTGCACTATTGTGACCGTATGAGTAGACATTTTTCATTTTTTGCAATTCTGGGTTAAGATGTACTTAAATACTACTCAGTCAAAATACTCGAGTATTAGCAATGTTATATGGTGAATATTATTACATTATGCTTGGGCAACTGTATCACTTTTCTAATTTTTAAGTAATAAATTAGTTGCTGAAAATAAGATATCTAAAATTCGCGAATGGAATTCTCAGAAATAACACACAAATTACACTATGAAAACATAATTGCCAAAAGCAATTCCTACACTCGATGCCTAAGATAAGTTCCATCGCAAAGCAGAGACATTAATAAAAAATCAACATGACGGTATAATCTTAGTAAAGTCTTCTTCGTCTGTTTCGGATAAATGCTTCATTGTATTTCATTATCTTTGCAATTTTGGGGTTATAAACTTTGATTCTTGTAACTAGGTCCAGGATTTGAATGTTTTAACATATTTTTTCCCCAGCTTCCTAATTACAACGTTGAAAATACGTCAAAAACGATCGAAATTTAAAAAATAAATAAATAAAAGGGCAATTTAAGAATACTTACATACAATTTATGGACGTATGACCCAGCAAGAATCGACACTGAAGTTTCCGGCACATGCATGGTGGTACAATGAAAAAATTTATTAAAAAATGTTAAAGGAAATTTTATAAAAATTAAAGATACAGTTGGATAAAATTGAAAATTCAATAATTTTCGCCAGAAAACCAGTCATCAGACAAAATAACTTGTCTATGTTAAATTCCATCAACTTGGACAGCAAGTTTGATATAATCTCTATATATATAAAAGGCTTTGTCCTGACTGACTGAATGACAGGAATCAACGTACAGCCTAAACTATAACAGGTAGAGACTTGGAATTTTGACAGTACCTTCGTTTCATAATGTAGGTGCTCACTAAGAAAGGATTCTGAAAAATTCTGATTCTAAATGCCAAAAATTAAATGTTTTTGAAAATACTTAATCCCTTTTTACATAGAATTATCAATTCCAAATCACAGAATATATTGTTGCCAAATGGTATCAGGTGGGCTTGGAAAAAACAAATGAAATGCACTTTTGACAAATAAGAGAAGTTATCAAAATAATTCATGTTATAAATAAATATTACAGAATGAAATCCACTAAAATAATGGACTCACATAACTTTCTCTACCCTGGACATAGAGAAAACAAAACGAGGTATGGTAATGTGTATATTATTATATTATATCGCAGGTTTTTGGAGAGAAAAGTATGAAAGTGATAATGCTTCCTGTTTAATTTCATCTCCAAAACGGTTTTATGGTAACATAAGAGTGGGAAATTTCCCGCCTCGATATTACAATTTTATGTTACAGGAATTTCTGTTTCTTCTTATTTAAACCTCTACCAGGCTTGCTGTGCACTGTACAAGCGATGGGATGAAATATTCTAGATCCTCTATGAGCCATAAAAAACTATATCAAGCATTTTCTGAGGGAATAGTTTGAGTGTAATAAGTCGTTCTTCCTATTTCAAATAATAAATGCCTATATAAAGACCTAGAATTTAAAATTGAAAATCCTTCATAAGCTAATTTCCAATTACAAAATACAAAACCCGGGCGACGCCGGGTCTTTTAAGCTAGTTTAATAATATTTGTGCCAGATTCAAGTTTTCACCCATGACAGTTAACATAATGATAAGGCCATAGTTTATTTCTTGTATTTAATCGTTTTTATTTTAAAACTTGTTTTTTTAAATTTAGGCTGTCACCTTGAAATATCTTTTTTTATTAATGCAATAAATGAACTAGAAATTTTTTTTTTCTGATTTACTTTCCGATACATTATAAAGTAACACAAACTACTGAACTACACAAAATATATACCTACTTACTTACTCAATGGCAATAGACAATTCCTCAGCAAGGTAAAGGAATATTATCTCTTTTATGGAACCCGAAGGTTCATTGCTGCGCTTACCTGAGCCCGCCATTCAACCCTATTCTGTGCTAACTCCATCCAACCATCCCTTACAAATCCTACTTCCCTTAAATCTATCTTAATATTTTCTGTTAAAATATATAATACATTATACAAAATATACAAAATATATAGGCTAATGCATTTAAAAGTTTAAATAAAATCAATTTTAAAATAAAATAATTACTGAGCTCAATTTTCCGTTGCCATGTTCAACAAGTTCCCACAAAAGAAGCATGTCTTACACTTCAACCAATTTAAAGTATTTTTTTTTTATTACATCAATCAGTTTTTCGACTTTTCAGTAAATATTATTTATAATGTAAAATTTTCATATTAAATCATATTTTCATTCCTTATTTTTTATTTATAGTTTTTGCACTTTCAATTTGTTTGTAATTTTTAATTTAATTCAATTAATTTTTTTTAAGTAGCCTATAACATCTTTTCATTCATGCGACTTGTTAAATAAAAAACAAATGAAGCAGTAGTTTTTATAAACCGTTTCCATAGTAGCAATACAATCGATAATCGCTAGCATAAATCACACTTCTTTAGACATGTCTTAGTCACGATAAGGTTTTTCTCGAACAAAATACCTACAGGAACTGAAGCAGTGCACTCTGGGAAATATGCCCTTTCTGAATTTTAATAGAATCGTCTCATGTTTTGAAAAGCATTTCACACTGCAGTTGGCTTATCTGGGATAATTTGCTGGTCTTTGAAAAATGAAAGCCACATAAGAAGGCTGAAGTTTGTCATTTGGGCTGGGAATTTGATTTTGCTGGAAGTTATGGGAAGTTAATGCAATCCGATTTTGTGGTAAGCTATTCACTGGTTGTTTTCTCTCTGCAGGCAAATTTAAATCCAATAAATAATCAGAAACCGAAGAATAATTATAAACGTTAGCTGGAAGAGAGGGTTGCTCTGGGTTCGAACTGGGATTTTGCCTAAGCGGCGGAGGAAGAAGTTGTAATAGTTGTTTTTGGGTTGCTTTTATCCCATCCGAGGTCTTTGGGGTCGAAGTTGAATGATCTGGAGATACGGTGGACGAGAGTGAAATACCAGCATCTTCTGAGAGAGAATTCTTAGAATCATAATTATCTGATTTCTCAATTAAATCTTGTAAACTATCATCTTTTTGATAGTCAACCCCTTCAGAAGGGTTTTTTGTTGGATAAGAACGATCTAAATTTGATGGGTTTTGCTGGACATCAATATCTGAAGAATTTTGTTGGACATTAATATTTGAAGGGTTTTGTAGCTGAGGGTTAAAATTCGATTGTTCTTGATGATTGTTATAATTAATTGGAGCTTGTTGAGCATTAAAACTTAGTCCTAGTGGGCTTTGTTGTTGAACATTGAAGTTAGAGGGATTTTGCTGGGCATAAAGTTTTTGGTCTTGCTGGGTGTTAAAATTTGATGAATGTTGATGCAGATTAAAGTTAGGTAGATTTTGTTGATTTTCAAAATTGAGGTTTTGGTTATTATGAAAATTAGATGGATTTTGCTGATCAAAAGAATTTGGCTGGTTCGGAAAAATAGAATTAGTAGGATTTTGAGCTATTGAGTTTGATTGTTTTTGCTCATTAGAGTTTGTCGGATTTTGAACATAAGGGTTTAGTGGATTTTGTTCAAAATGTGATGGGTTTTGTTGATTATTAAAATTTGATGGATTTTGCTGAATATCAAAATTTGAAGGATTTTGAATATTAAAATTAGAATTTGGCGGGGTTTCCGGAATATTACCTTGCAAAGGGTAACCCGAAGTTCTATCAACATTTCTGTTCTCAAACACTGCAGCATCTATGTTGAACACTGGTATGTTGAAGTCATTAGCGTTGGGAGAAAAAGGATAACGGCTGTTCCAGAAGTCTTCTTCCCAGTTGTTGAATGCCGGAGCTTGCTGAGGTCTTCCTTGAGCGATGTCTTGCTTCACTGATACCTCTTCGCTCTTATGTTTTCCTGGTACTTTCTGGGGAGTTTCATCAATTCCGTTGTACAATGCTTGCTTTTCTTCATTTTTCTTCAGTCCGTAGGGATACTGTTGAGGGCTTTGCTTATTCACTTCATCACGATTCAAGTTCACATCACCTTCACCTTCATTTTTCTTCAATCCGTAGGGATACTGTTGAGGGTTTTGCTTATTCAAGTTCACAACAACTTCACCACTAAGTCCTCCAGGTGGTTTAAAAACGGTTTCACCATGTTTATCACAGTCACTGAATTTCTTAGGAAATTCATTTTTCTTTCCATTTTTAACTTGATTTCTCACTATTAGGCTGATTCTGTCGATGTATTCTTGTAGTTTTTCATTATTTTGGTTCTTGGAATGCGTTTGCCCTTTTGGTTTTTCGCTACTTTCGAATTCAAAATTATTTTGGTTTGTATAAAAATTAAGATTCGGATGCTTTTGGCTACTGGTAGAATTGTCCTTGATTTTAAGTCCACTATATTGATATTTATCTTTATTGTATTTTTGAAGGGCTTGATTGTAGGTGCCAGTGATGTCTGCTAAGGACAGGAAGACTATCGGAGCTGATGTGGTCGTTTCTGCCGGACGAGGGGTTGTTGAAGGTGGGTAGCCTATTAACCTTGATAGGCCACGGATAATCAGGTCTAAAGTCCTTTTATCTCGGAATCTCGAAGGTACGTCTTCTTCGGAAATGTAGATGCCATGTTCAGGGGAATCCGAAAGGTGAAAGTTATGCTCAGGATTATGTTCAGCACTTGGATCACTTGTCTCGAGGGGCTTTCCATCTTCAGGATGGTTCATATGATGTTCAGCTGAATCCGGTTGTTCAGGAGGCTCTACAACACTGTGTTCAGCAATTAATTCACTCTTATTGTGGAAGTTTGAAGGCACAACATCTTCGAAAAAGTAGAGGTAATATTTGGGATCATCAGTGTTTTGATTATGGTGTTCAGGAGAATTTATGGTACCGAGTTCAGCATTAAAATCACTTTCACTGAACATTTTTGATTGCGTATCACTTTCTGGTAGACGGATTTCATGTTCAGCTGAATTAGGATTTTGGATTTGATATTCAGTTTTGTCTTCGATGCTATGTTCAGGTATCAATACGCTTTTCTGATCAGGAAAATCTGGATATTGGCTGCCGTGTTCAGTAGTAACTTCACTTTTATTTGTCCTACCTTCTGTTATGTTTTTTGTTTGTTCAGCGGAATCTTCTTGTTCAGAAGACTCTAGATAACTGTGTTCAGGGTTTAATTTACTTTTGTCACGATATTTTGATCGTGTTTCACTTTTGGAAGCAGCGATTTCAGGTTCAGGATTATGCAGGCGTTGGCTGTCTTGTTCAGCTGGAGCTGTAACACTGTGTTCAGCACTAAGTTTGATTTTATCATTTAGTTCTGAAAGTTCGCCATCCGGTAAATTGAATGTAAAGTGTTCAGAAGATTCTGGAAGTTCAATGTGGTGTTCAGGTGGATCATTCACACTGTATTTAGTTTTACTGCGTGATTTTAAACGTTCAGCAGAATACGGATTTTGATCTTGTTCAGCCGGAGCTGTAACACTGTGTTCAGCACTAAGTTTGATTTTATCATTTAGTTCTGAAAGTTCACCATCCGGTAAATTAAAAGTAAAGTGTCCAGAAGATTCTGGAAGTTCAGTATGGTGTTCAGGTCGATCTTTCACACTGTATTTGGTTTTACTGCGTGATTTTAAACGTTCAGCAGAATACGGATTTTGATCTTGTTCAGCCGGAGCTGTAACACTGTGTTCAGCACTAAGTTTGATTTTATCATTTAGTTCTGAAAGTTCACCATCCGGTAAATTAAAAGTAAAGTGTCCAGAAGATTCTGGAAGTTCAGTATGGTGTTCAGGTCGATCTTTCACACTGTATTTGGTTTTACTGCGTGATTTTAAACGAGTATCATGTTCAGGAATGTGAATATCATGTTCAGCAGAGTATGGATTTTGATTTTCAAGTTCAGCACTGAGTTTGACGCACAGAAACACTAGCACTATCCGATATGGCAGGCAAAACATGGTAGCACACGCACTTAAACACACTTAGCAGGATAACAACTGCATATCGCTGCCATCTGATGTTCTTTTGTCACTGACTTAGAATCGGGCTTTTCCTTGTAATTCGCAGGCGGTACGGTTCCGCTCCAATGTGCAGTACGTAACAAAAACATTGCAACCCATGTTGGATCTGGTAGAGTGGTTTCATGTAGTAATTCTCAATGGAACTAATTTCACCCAAGCAGTGAATCTGATGGCTAATGTAAGTTATTTGAACCTTGATTTTGCGGTAAATATTCCACTTTCTTACGCGGAACAGTAGTTGTGTTTTAAAAATCCCGGTGTCCATTGAAGAAAGTTGTACCACGTAGAGCTGTTTCTTAGAGATCTGTGATAGCAAATAACGTAAAAATTTTTAACATTAATTATTTTTCTCTTGAATTTTAAAAAATTAAAAAATATTTTTATAAAACATTTTCAAATAGGCCTCATTATTATGATCCAATAATTTTTCCCCCGAATTTAATGTTATAACTAGACTTGGGATTTTAAGGCAAATGCCTATTTTGTTCCTTATGAAATAACCTGAAAATTTTTAAATATGTTGACATTTCATGATATATTACTTATATTTTCAGAGTTTTATAGTGCCCTAAAATGCCTATTTGGACCTTTGGGGCCTATTTTTTACCATTTTAGTGCCGAAAATGCCTATTTTGTACATTTAAAATAAAATTCAACTTCTCTAACTTTTACAATTATTTAATGGACATCTTTGAATGAAGGGAAGAACCGCAGAGGGTGGGTTTTTCACAGAAACTTGATTTTCGCAAACAACTGTCGCCAAAGGAATGCTGACTGACGGGGATGATTCGCTCAAAAAACAAGTAGCAGGTATATACATACAGTAAGGAGTGTCAATTTTTCATATAATCGAAAACTGTTTTTGATAAATGTATTTTTAATTCTGTCTTAATTTTGCAATTATTTCTGTTAAGAATAAGTGTACCACGTTTTTTACAGTAAAAAAGATCACGTTACAGTTTAAGAGCATATTGTAGTATTTTAAAGTCTATTTTCTGCCTATTTACACATTTTTAAAGCTTATTTTAAGTGCCTATTTTCTCTTTTAAAAGCCTATTTACTTGTTTTAAAAACCTATTTTAGGTGCCTAAAACTAATTTTTTTAGAGCCTAAAATCCCAGGTCTAGTTATAACTAGACGTCGGAATTTTAGACATCAAAATCTGACATTTTAGGCATTTAAAATATGTAACTAGGCATTATTCCTCTATATACTTGCTCTATATACTATATACTTGCGCTGCGCTATATACTTCTATATAATCTATGCGCTTGCTCTATATACTCTACTTCATATATAATATATATATATCTATATATATAAAAGGCTTTGTCCTGACTGACTGAATGACTGACTGAATGACAGGAATCAACGTACAGCCTAAACTATAATAGGTAGAGACTTGGAATTTTGACAGTATCTTCGTTTCACAATGTAAGTGCTCACTAAGAAAGGATTTTGAAAAATTCAGATTCTAAATGCCAAAAATCAAATGTTTTTGAGAATACTTAATCCCTTCTTACACAGAATTATCGAATCCAAATCACATTTGACATTAAAACATATTGTTACCTGCGAGTCTCAGATGGCCTTGGAAAAAAAATGAAAGTAGAATAAATTTGACAAATGAGAGAAACAAATGAGAGAACTATCAATATCCACGAAAATAATGCAGTCACATAACTTTCTTTACCCTGGACATAGAGAAAACAATACGAGGTAAGGTAATATGTTTTGGGAAGAGATGTATGAAAGTGATATTGTATTTCTGTTTAATTTCATCCCCAAAACGGTTTTATGGTAACATGACAGTGAGAAACAAAATTTTCAGCCACGATAATACAATTTTATGTTACCGGAATTTCTGTTTCTTATTATTAGAACCCCTCCCGGGCTTACTGTGTACTGTACAAGCGATGGGATGCAAAATTCTACATATAGCCATAAAAGCTATTTCAATCATTTTCTTAGGGGATAGTTTGAGTGTGATAAGTCGTTCTTTCTACTTCAAATTATAAATACCTATATAAGGACCTAGATTTTATAAATCTAAAGTCCTTCATAAGTTAATTTCCAATTACAAAATAAAAAACCCGGGCGACGCCGGGCCTTTTAAGCTAGTATATATATATATATTATCAGGTATGTGGATAGCTGTTGCGATACTTAATGTGTAAGTGTATGTATAGTGTGTCATTTTTGTATATAATGTATGGCTGGTATTTATTGCCCCACTGCCACCGGGTTGTTGACCCATTTGCAGTGTAAGAAAATAAATACAAATACAAATAAATACAACAGAAAAAATTATTTTTAGTACACACTCTCTAAAACAGCTGCTTGTCGTACTTGTAACGTGCCGAAAAATTACTTTTTAGCAATCAAGGCCCCTAAAATTGCATAAAAGTACATTTAAACTGAATTCAAAATGCAGTTTTGTCGGCCTAATACTTTAAAGTCACATGACAATCTATAAACAAAATTCAGATGCCATTGACCAATCACACCAACTTAACATGGATTTTTGCATATCTATATTAATAAAAGGAAGTGTCTGTCTTCCTCCGTCTGTCTGTCTGTCTGTCCGCGATGCCCAGCGAAATCTACTGAACGCAGAAAACAGAAATTTTAAACATAGGTAGACTGAAGGGTCGGACAATGCACCTCGAAGTCGGAATTTTAATTTTTGCTTCCGTTCGTGAGTTATGAGTGAAAAACGGGCAGAAAACATGATTTTTTTTGCGTTTTCGAAGCACCAGTTTTCAGTATATTTCAATGTCAAATCAATTACAGTAGGCTTTGGCTATTTTTATCATACCTTGGACATGAAACCATCGCGATAACTTGAATGTTGTAGCTCATGTTGGTCGATTCATTTGTTTTTAATGTCAAGGCACGCAAACATAATGTGAAATTTTCAACCTACACCGAAGAGGGATAATCAATATAGGCCTAAATATGGTCAAACATTGTTCGATTTGGACGAAACTCAAGGAACTCGAATCCGAGGTCGCTTTTACCAGGCGACGCTACCTAATCGTGGTATGAAGTCCACGTGATTTAGGTGTTAATAAATATAATGATTTAACTATTATGCTCTTAATTTTTAATTTTTAAAATAATTATCGCGGGCGAAGCCGCGGGCACATGCTAGTAATCTATATTAATAAAAGGAAGTGTCTGTCTGTCTGTCCGCGATGCCCAGCGAAATCTACTCAACGCAGAGATCTGAAATTTTAAACATAGGTGGACTGAAGGGTCGGAAAATGCATTTGGTGATGAGGGTATAACAGATGACACGCCGACTAATGGAGTTAAAAGAGGACTATTCGCAATATGCAAGCTATTAGAAACCAGACAAGCTTTCACTTCCTACTGTAATACAGGGATTCTCCATGTGGTCATAGGGGAGGAGTCCATTGTGCAAGCGGATGTCTTTTTTTTTTTTTTGTATGAACTTGCTGACCCAATAAATGTTCAACGCCTTTTCCCGATCTTTATGTAATTCCGCATGCATATTCATGTCCCCTGTTACAATTACTGCAGTCCCCCCCCCCCCATGGGCGTACGGTAAGGGGGGTTTAGGGGGTTGAAACCCCTCCCGAAATATCTGTAAGAAGATTATAAATAATGGAACGAAATTAATTAATTAAAAAATATATATATGATTAGGTTGTTACATATTTTACAATTTCGTAGGCCTACATATCAAAGCATTATTTAAGATTTATCGTAATTTATTTAAGATTCAAATTTCAAAACCTCGTGGTGTTGATAGTTTTTCAGCTTAATAACAGTGATGCATTACTAGTAAATAAAAATCCCTTTGGAATCTCTCAAACGACAACTAAAATAATTATCGTGAAGAAATCGGGATTAATCGGGCTTTTCCACCGGTGGATTTACAGATTACTTTAAAAACGAGCCGTTTGCACCATACAATATTATGACAATTTTTCAAAAGAAAGTTTTTATTTATAGACTCTAGCTTAAACGAGAAATGGATAAAAATCTCAAGAAAAACAGTTTCAAAGACTGAGCTGCATATTAATTTATTACAGTGTATTAATTATTACAATACAATTGTTTAGTAATTAAAAAAAAAAGCATTAATTCACAATGTGCGCAAGGACATGGAGCTGAGATGACTTTACATTGAACCCCTCCCGAACAAAATTTCACCGTACGCCCATGGTCCCCCCCCCCCACCTTCGGGCTCCTGGGCCATTCTCACACATGATTTTACTTTCAAACTGTTAAACACAAGCAGAAATGTCATATTTCTTAAGACACTCCTTGATAAGCAATCTAACTTTATTTGATAGTACTAAGGTTTATGTATTATGTCTATTAATAGCAACATACATTGGAACTTTTATTAAACGAAAGATATTTGACTAGCCGAACTCAATGATGCATAGATCTCATTTTTGCATGAAATTGACATTGGCCCTTTTAGAACCAAGCCACAGAATTGTTGATTGATTGATTTAGATCTGAAGACCATACAAGGTATAAGAACACATCAACTACTAAAACTATGATAACAACTCTACTTTTGAATTTGGAACGTTAAAATTTGATGGAGCTTACATCGAGGTTAACAAATTCTGTCCACCATCCTATCAAGAAGGCACCTCTTAAATTTATCCACGCTCACAGTGTGAGCTGTCCTTGGCAGTCTATTAAACAATGATATTCCTAATGCCCTAAATGACTGCTGAGTTAGGTAGTCTATTGAATTGTTGGTGGATGAAATGGTTGTTTCTACAGTGAGTCCCACGCAAGAGTTGGCCAATGACGCGGGTTTCTGCGTCGCGGCTGGCACAGCTCCAACTCCCGAGCGATCGGGTGAAATATCTACGCAAATAATGCCGCGGTCGTTGTAATGATTCAGGTTCTCACATTTACAGTTAAAATTACAATGAAAATAACCACGTACTTCATCACAAGAGATGATGGAAATGTTCTCCTCTTGCATCCAGACAATACTGGCACCTTTATAGGAAATTTTCTTTCACGCGCGTAAGTTCAGCTTCCGAGACAGAGTTACTTTCTCTTGTGATAGGCCTATGTGATATTGTCATCAAGTTCTTCTAACAGTATGTAAATATTATTTATGGGAAAACTTGAAAAATAAAGTGTATAGGTCAACTTCCCATACACAAGAAGAACTTAAAGACAATATCACATGATAAATTAACTCTATCTCGGAAGCTGAAGTTACGCGCGTGAAAGAAAATTCCCTAAAAAAGGTGTCAGTGTTGTGCTTATGCAAGAGGAGAATATTTCCAACATCTCTTGTGATGAGGCACGTGGTTATTTTCATTGTAATTTTAACTGTAAATGTGAGAACCTGAATCATTACAACGACCGCGGCATTATTTGCGTAGATATTTCACCCGATCGCTCGGGAGTTGGAGCTGTGCCAGCCGCGACGCAGAAACCCGCGTCATTGGCCAACTCTTGCGTGGGGCTCACTGTAGTATTGTAAGGATGTACTTGATTATTTATAGATAGGCAGTTTAGCTTACTTTTGGCATTCACAGATTTACATGTTGATTACAATCAAAATCTTCTCTCTTACAAAGAGAGGTTTACAATGTTCAAGAGCGTTTGAAAATTTAATAATCCGTAGCACTTTTTTTTTTTTTTTTTTTTTTTTTTTTTTTTTTTTTTTTTTTTTTTTTTTTTTTTTTTTTTTTTTTTTTTTTTTTTTTTTTTTAGAAGTAAGACTCTACCAAAACTATAATTCCATATTGCATGACACTATGAAATAGTGCAAAGTAGACAGTTTTTAGGTAATATGGAGGTAAGCAAGTCTTTAAATGTCTTATTAAGTACACGATTCTTGATAATCTACTCTTATACAATTCAACGGCCCTAAATAGCGTGCTTGCTCGCCCGCTTCGTGAGACATCGGGTATACTCGGCGATGTTCGTCTCTCGCAGTCTAAACTTTCATGACGACTACAAAATTAGGAAGGAAAACTGTTTCTTTATTATATAAGGCCTAAGTGAAATGAACACAATGAACAAATATTCTAATTTATTTTTACTTACAATTTTCATAGCTCTGAACCACAAACGTTTTTAATAATCTACCAGTGTAATTTTCTTAAAAATCCTGGAGTCAATGAATAATGGCGGGCGAAGCCGGGGGCAACAGCTGTAAAATATTGATTGTTTTATTTCTTGAAATATCGCTGATAATAATAATCCAAACAAACCATTCCTTCCCTTGAAACATAATATAATTTCTGAAAATTACACTGAATTGATAAAATAAAATTCACATCATATTCATGTCAATAAACAGTTGAGAAACAATATGTATTATGTGTTCACCCATGGCCTCCTTTATAGGTTCTTTGGAACTGCATAATCGATTCGGATATAGGTTTCCCAGGGGGCGCTTTAAAGCCGAAATTTTAGCTGTTTCATTAATTATTAATGGCTTAGTTTATGAATGATTCGCGTGCAAGTGTTAATAAATATAATGCTTTAATAATTATTATTATGCTGTTAATTTTTAATTTTTAAAAGAATTATCGTGGGCGAAGCCACGGGCACCTCCTAGTTTCTTACATAGAAAATATATATGGGCTTCCCAATTCAACTTAGGGTCTAAGTCTATTACTTAACAAGACCTTGAGAAGAACTTATTTTATGACTTTCAATTAGAATAGGTCATTTCACTCAAAACTGTCACATTAAAAGTGCTTATTTCACTCCTAGACGTCGAATAATAGAATTACTGTAAAATCAAGGTTACAAAACTGTCAGATTTCTAAAACGTTTTCCGATGAAGAAACCGATAATGAAGAGGAAGTCATCGAAGAAGAACTGTGTTGCTTTTCACATGCGCCTGTAAACAAATTCATTCTTCACTGACAGACGCAGGAGCTTCCTTACGTCCTGTGAAAAACAATTTATATGATTTTCATGTATTTTTGCATATTATGGTGACATTTTCGTCCTTATTTGCTCGCTTATTTTGCTGTTCCCCTCCTAATCCAAAGGCCGATAGGAATAAATAAATAAATAAATAAATAAAATTCTTAAACGTAGGCTACAGACTGTCGCTTCTATGCTACAAAATTAATCAATCCGGGCCATGAACTTAGGAACAGAAAATCATTTCTTACGAACCAAACCCCAATCAAAGAAGTGCATTTAACGGCCAAATGAAATAAAACATTACAGTTTTAATCTTTATGCTGAACTAAATTACTTCCAACAGCACAAAAACTCTATCAAAATGAAATGTTATATTTGAGTTAGATATCTTCTGGAGATATAACACATCTTAACTTGAAGAAAATTTAATTTTTCGCGATTTTGTTTAGATTTTATATAGCCTACTAGGGCTTAAAATAACGTTTAAAACTTTTATCCAAAATATTTTTTTTTTTTTCGCGAAGATTATCAGTAGTGTAGTTATAAGCCAATAATCGTTCACACAAACTCCAGACCTAATGATTTGCATCAGGTTGAAACAACTGAATACGCATTCTTTGGAATGCGACCTCTTATTCTGTATCAGAATGTGAAGTGAGAAAAATGTAACTTATTGCCCAGAGTTAAGGTAAAGAAAGTTATGTGAGTGCATTAACCAGAGTTTATTTGGGTTATGTATCCTTCAGGGATGCGATACGATGTGGTAACAACATTCTCTTCATTTTAGGTAGATTTCGAAGAAAAATCTACCTATTGCAAACGATACCATGTCATGGCTTTCGAAAAACTCTTTCATGTCTTTACGTTTCATGCTTCCCTAAGTACGAACCCACCGCCCGTTAAAAAAAAAGAGTGATATTTATACATACATATTTATATAGTCTATATCTTTACATTCTAGTGGCCGTAATTTTGAAGATATTTGAACCAAATTTCATTATGTTATTTCTAGGCCCAATAGTTCAGATAAGTTCGTTAATGAGCAAAATTGGCCCAAGGGGAGGGTCGGGGGAGGGGGTTGAAATTTTGAAAAATATATATCTCGGCCCCTATGAATTATAGAGGGAAACTTTGTTTGAATAAATTAGAGTACTCCCTATGGAGTTCACAGTGACACCAACGATTCGGGGGTACGAGTGGGGGTGGGGGGATGGAAATTCGAAATTTTTGAAACCACGTCTTATGGGGTATCGTTGAAAAGCTACAAATCAATAACTGGTTTCTCGATAGCTCTCATATAAGGCGATATTTAGCACTTCGAAATCTACCTCAGCCTGTAGGCTTGCCTAAGGGATTTTTTTAATAACCAATTTACATGGAGAGAATGTCATACAAAATAATTATAATATACTAAAGGGTCTAACTTTTATTTGGGCAGAGGAAGTTATGGATTTATCAAACACTGTTCACAGATCATCCTACCTTCTGTAACGTGTAGTCCTTCCAGTAGGACTTACTGTATTAAGTTACATTTCTGTGGTCTAGTGGTTAGCGTTCCTGCCTACGGATCCGCAGGTCTGCGTTAGAATCCCGGTAAATCCTCGGATTTTTTCTGAGGTTGGGGAGTCTGGAACGGGGTGCACTCAGCCTCATGACACAAACTGAGGAGCTACTTGATAAAGAAGAATCGGCTGTGGTTCAGTACGTCTTCATTCTTTGTTTCCAGGGAACAGTTTGGCTTGAAACTGAGGTATTAGAACGGCAACCTTCTTAAAACGGAATACAACAAATAAAAACCCTTACACATACGTCGTTTTTAATGACTTCAAAGAACATTGACGCCAAATTGGAAGAAAATCGAACAAGCCGTTTGGTCGTAACTGCGTTGCAAACAAAGAACTGCCAACTGGTTTCAGGAATATCTTAGAATCAGTTTATATGACGACATAACCCCTTATTCGAGCTCATTTGACAATTAAGTTTATATGATAGAAACGTCTTACGAAAAGAGTCTCTAGTAAATGTACTTTGTATGTATTCTGGTTGAATGGTAGATAAGGCAAAATAAAACGTTGTTATTACTATTAATAATAATAATAATAATAATAATAATAATAATAATTATTATTATTATTGGTTTGTTTCTGCATTTGAACTGAGCGGCATTCAGCAGGAAGTCACACTATCCGCTGAGCTTGAGAAGCCGGCGCTCGAGACAAGATGGCAGTCACATGTAGTGCTAATTTCGCCTCACTAGATGGGAGTGCAGTACGTATTTAAATTTATCTTTGTTTTTACCAGTTTTTTTATCCATAAGTGTCACAGATTAATCAGTAGACAATCAAATAAGAGTTTAAAAATTCTACTATATTATCAAGTTATCGGATTTGGAATAATTTTTGTGAAAACTTTACTTTCACGTTTAAATGAATGAAGTCCGTGAATATTTTTGGATGCTATTATGGTGTATCATGTTGTACACGCTTAAACACTCGGCTTGAAATAGAGTAACAATATAAACCAATTTTTGTAGTTGATCTACTGGTAATGGCCATGGATCAGCTCATAAAACAATCACACGTTAGCTCCTACGCTACAGGTGGAGTACCAGAAGCTCTGCTTTCTGCAGAATGCAGATTGTTAGGGCCTGTTATATTAGTACCATTGTTTATTAAAATATTCAGCATTATATCAATTTATTACTATTATTATTATTATTATTATTATTATTATTAATATTATTATTATTATTATTATTATTATTATTATTATTATTATTATTATTATTATTATTATTATTATTATTATTATTATTATTATTATTATTATTATTATTATTATTATTATTATTATTATTATTATTATTATTATTATTATTATTATTATTATTATTATTATTATTATTATTATTATTATTATTATTATTATTATTATTATTATTATTATTATTATTATTATTATTATTATTATTATTATTATTATTATTATTATTATTATTATTATTATTATTATTATTATTATTATAAGGAGAGATGCAGTCCGAAGTACACACAAGATTTACCACAAACGTGGCTGATTTAAGGCTGGAATTTTCTCGCAAAAATCTTAATCTTAATAAAAATATTAGTTTTGAAGATGTTGTCTGTAAAGGTACCAATGTATGATGTAGGACCACCCATGACAGCTGACTGGGGTTTCCTGAGCTTTTCGAACATTCTGTTAGAAATACTTCCGTTTTCAAATGCTTAAAGGATTAACTGCAATAATAAAATTAATGAAACACGGATTATATTTGTATACAATTTTACTTTCACTCAACTTTTTCTATTAAAGTATAATTAAAGTGATTTATGCTACAGCAGTGCATGTTCACAGATCGTCCTACCCGCAGGATGTGAGTTACGTACCGTGTAAGTCCTTCCAGTAGGATTTATTAAATTATATTTCTGTGGTTAGGTTTCCTGCCTACGGATCCGCAGATCTGCGTTAGATTCCCGGTAAATCTTCGGGGTTTTTTCTGAGGTGGGGGAAGTGACATTTCTCAGGTATATAAGCGCAAAAGCCATGAGAAATAATATATCACCTGTACGAAGCCAGTCAATAGACGAAAGCCACGTTGGTCTTAATGAATGTTTCTTGTTATGATTTCGTGTCAAGTGCTGTAACCGAGCTACAAGCTACAAAGCAGAAAACTTCACACGGTTAGGATCTTTGGGTTTACTAGTAGGCCGTGAAATATTGATGTGACGACTTTCTCTTACTTTTAATGCTACGGCTTTAATGATTTTGCTACTAAGAGCTAAATATTTGGTTTGAAACTTTTTTTCGCAAAAATTCTCTGAAGGGTAGTTATAAGCCACCCACTGTTTGTAGAAACTCAGTCTTGCCGGGAGAACAATAAAACTTTGCATCAGGTTGAAACAACTGAATATGCGCTCTTTACAATACGGCCTCTTATTCTAATACAGAATGTGAAGTGAGAAAGATGTATTGTCCATGCGTAGGATAAAGGCCAAATATATTTTATTTATTTTAAGGTGATGTGTTTTCCATTTGTTATGTCCTATTTTCACTTGAATTCTTTAATGTCGTATTTCTTTCACCACTCGCACTTAAGTGACACATGAAAGTTATGAGGTCCGATTCTAGGAAAGCAATTTTCTGCTCCATATGTTCGAATACCCAGTGGCGGAGCCAAAAAAAAAACAAAGACCAGATGTGCCAAACTGCATCATTGTTTACACATCTCACCGAAGAGACCATGAACAATCTTCACATATGGGGGTAAGGGTGGGTACAAAAAAAAAAATCTACGAGGGCCGTCCACAAAGTAAGTTTCCTTAGGGCCGTTTACACAAAGAAACCCAAATTACATGGAAATATTTATTGCAACAGATAAAGCAAGTGTTCAGCTATTTTTCAACATATCCCCCACAGGAACTGCGACATTTGCCATACCGTGGGACCAACTTTTGAACACTTGTGTCGTAGAAGTCTGCCGCCTGCGATTTTAACCACTGTGTGACAACCATTTCAGCTTCTCTGCCATTCCCTATCATTTCTTGAGGTGTGGGAAAAGATGGAAATCACTGGGTGCGCGGTCCGAGCTGTAGGGTGGATGTTGAGACATCTCCTAGCCGAACTTATGCAGGAGACTTGCAGGGAGGTGTTGAAGTCTCCACCCTACAGCTCCGACCGCGCACCCCCAGAGATTTTCATCTTTTCCTACCCCTCAAGAAATGACAGTGGATGGTAGATATTGACAGAGAAACGGAGGCTATCGCACAATGGTTCAAATCCCAGGCGGCAGATTTCTATGGCACAGGGATACAAAAGTTGATCCCAGGTTATGACAAATGTCTGAATTCCGGTGGTGAATATGATTAAAAATATCTCAACACATCCTGTATCTGTTACAATAAATGTCTCAATTAAATTGTGCTTTGTTTCCATTAATGGCCTGTGGCAACGTTACTTTATGGACATGTCTCGTATATAACCCTCATTCTCGAATCTATCGATAGCTCGTCAACTCTCCTGGGATTACCTTTGATAAAACGGCATCCTCGCGATTCCTACAAGGATATTAAACGGCCGTGATTGGTCTATATACGAGGAATTGCTAAACGTTATTGGTCAAAGTCAAACACGTGGAGTGTGAGTGGAATAGTCGTAGAAAAGAAAGTGTGCGTGGAACGCCACGCGACAGAAGCGAGACTTGTTTTAATTTTTAGATTTTTCAATTTTGGATTATTGGATTTTTTAATTTTGGATTGTTGAACTTTTTAATATTGGGTTTTGGACTTTTTACATTTTGTATTTTTTAATTTTTTATCTTTATTTGTTTAATTTTGGAATTTTGGATTTTTTAATTATGGATTTTTTAAATTTTAGATCTTTCAATTTTTTATTTTTTAAATTTTTTAATTTTCGATTTATAAATCTTTGATTTTCTATTTTTATATTTTGGATTGTTGATTTTTTAATTCTTTAATTTTCTTAAATTTTGGTTATTTGAATCTTTTATATTAAATTTTTGTTTTTTAAATTTTGGATTTTTGAACTTTTTAATTTTGGATATTTGAATTTTTTAATTTTGGAATTTTGAATATTTTAATTTTGGATTTTTTAAATTTTGTATCTTTGTATTTTTCATTTTTTGAATTTTGAGGTTTTCATTTTTTAATTTTGGATGTTTAGATTTTCTAAATTTTCGATTTTTTAATTCTGAATTTTTGGATTTTTAAATTTTGGATAAGCCTGATTGTTTTCTGTGCAGTCCGTTCCGTCACACCTCACTACTTTCGTGACGATTTTGAGCGTTACACAAGCTCTCGATTTACTCCTACCGCAGCTAAAGAAGTTTCACTTCAAAAATTAAGATGAGTAAATTCCGCCGGCGATCATCGCTGCCTGTTGCTGTCCATGAAAATCAATGCAGCCGGTTTGTCCACGACGATGAACGCTGGCGATGATCGCCGGTAGTTGCTTTTGAGGCAAATTCAGGGCGTTGATTGCCGCGGATTATCATGTATGATATTTTATACATTGCCTAGGCATTTTGCTGGATTCTGTGCCGGCAAACAATATAATGGACTTAATCCCTCCATTTTATAAAATTTAGTCTCAACAAATTTAGGATTAAAAAAAAAAACAATTATTATTATTTAATAATCAAATTTTATAATTTTGCTTTTTATTTGTTTCATGTTAATTCTTTCCATCTCCTTATGATTCTAAATGACTAATATTTTATATAAACATATTTTTGTTTAACCATGACCCTACGTCATCAGCTGCCATCTCTCCCAGAAGACAACATGAACTTGCTAACGGGCTGATTGAAGCGGTCAGCCGTTTTTTGTTTGTTTGACGAAAGTAAAATCTCAAAATGGTAATTAAGATGCTCATATGAAAATTATGCATATTAATTAATAAAGGCTTCTCATCTTGTGCCCTTTTAACACTTTGCGTAAATGGTACTGGTCATTTTGTATAATGCCTAGGAATTGTATAGAATGCCTAGGAAAAGTGTGTAACATTTTCACAAAAAAAAAATATATTTTATAGGCATTCTATACATTACCTAGGCATTCTATAGAATACCAGGATCTCACACAATGCCGGTAACATATATAGTAGGTAAAGAAAAGCAGAAGACAGCCATCTACTCTTATACAATTCAACGGCCCTAAATAGCGTGCTTGCTCGCTCGCCCGCTTCGTGAGACATCGGGTATACTCGGCGATGTTCGTCTCTCGCAGTGTAAACTTTCATGACGACTACAAAATGAGTAAAACCGTTTCTTTATTACATAAGTCCTAAGTGAAATGAACACAATGAACAAATATTCTAATTTTATTTTTACTTACAATTTTTATAGCTCTGAACCACAAACCTTTTTAATACACTGCAAATTTCTTAAAAATCCTGGAGTCAATTAATAATGGCGGGTGAAGCCGCGGGCATCAGGTTTAATATATTGATAGTTTAATCCTCGAAGTTTCGTGGACAGTAAAAATCCAAATCAATCACTCCTTCTCTTGAAAAATTATCTAATTTCTGAAAATTACACTGAATTTATCAAATAAAATTCACATCACATTCATCTGTCAACAAACAGTTGAGAAACGATACGTATTATCCACCGCCGTCTCGAGAATTACGCACGAGAATTATACAGCTTAGATGGCAGTGGTTCACAGTTATCTCTGGAACTGCATAATCGAATCTGAGATCGTTTTCCCAGGTGGTGATTTCTAATCGTGGAATGTACTCTAAAGCCGGAATTTTAGCTGTTTCATTAATTATTAATGGTTTAGTTTAAGAATGATTCGCGTGCAAGTGTTAATAAATATAATGCTTTAATAATTATTATACTATTAATTTTTAATTTTTCAATTAATTATCGCGTGCGAAGCCGCGGGCACACGCTAGTTTTGTACAAAGTACTGTCATTTTTCCCAAGTTGCAGATGAAATGTTATAGATTTCGTGTCTGTATGACATGAGCTTAAAGGTTCATAAAGATAGCTACACAAATGAAAATGTGTGGCAAATGGTAGATAAATTGTTAGAAAACACTGATATCCGTAACTACAATTTATGTAAGATACAGTAAAATTACCAGTTCATTTATTAGTAAAAATATTTTCGGTATATTATTACCGGTTATATTATTTTATTATTCATTGAACCATTTAACATTTACTTCACCAAAACTGACTTTCCTTTGTTCCTGTCAGCGTTTTCTCTTGAGTGACTTGGGTGGCTATGTTGAAGTTATGAAAGCTAACACATTTCCAAATGCCCCCCCCCCACTCCGATCTCTTTGACATGGCCAACTATAAACTATGGACAGCAACGGTGTCAAAGACGATGATCGCCGGTAAACAAACCACCTCTACGACGATGAACGCATATGCCGTAGACAAACCATAGCTTCACTATTACCAGTGGCGGACGCAGAATTTTTTTCGGTGGGGGGGGGGAGGGGGATTTGAATAGGTAGAAAGAATACTAAAAAAATTAATTAACTAACATCTAAACTTACTTGACCACGCATATGGCATCTATCTGTATCTGTATCCAGTAGCGGACGCAGAATTTTTTTTCGGGGGGGGGGGATTTGAATAGGTAGAAAGACTTACATGCATAATTAGTTTATAAAACTGGCCACTTAGAGTGCATATATAGCCCTTTTTCAAATTTCGGGGGGGGATCTATCCCCCCAATCCCCCCCTCTGCGTCCGCCACTGTCTGTATCTGTATCTGGTACCCTATGATCCCCAGGTGGGGCGAAGGGGCCTCCAATGGAGGTTTCATTACCTATACTAATTTGGATATGCTTATTTTCCGAGAGAGGGCAGAGGGACAGGTGGTAAGCCCATCGCCTCGCAACCCCCCTCTGGAAACTAAGTATTTCTTGGACGTGAAAGGACCGAGAAATTTTGTCCAGAGGCTCTAATTTAGGCTTGGAGTTCTTTTATGTGCCGTAAATCTACGACACGGGACCCCCAGCTTAAAGTCCCTCCCGGAGGACACCGTGCCCGGGATTTTTACGTCCGTTTGATCCCGCGCCCTGCGGATCTAGAGGCGGGCACGCTACCTCTAGACCACCGCGGCCGACAATTAACTTACATAATTATATAATCTATATTAATAAAAATGAATTTCCAAAATGTTTGAGGGAGCATCACTTGAGAAAGGATCGACCGATTTGGCTGATTCTTTTTTTGTTGTGTTCGTAATTGTCAGGACAAGGTTAGTATGAAATATTTTTTTGGGAAAATCCACGGGAAAAGTAGGAAATGTGAAATGAGTTACAGTTAGATAGTTCTGCTGTCAATTGTTTACATAACGAAAGTATTGTTTACGGTGTTCACATAGGGCTTTGGAAACTATATTATAATACTGGGCTTTAACAAATTCTGATACTATCGATGTAATTTGTGAAAATAATTCTTGAAGAATAAAATCCACGAAAATAAAGTAGTCACATAACTTTCTCTACCCTCGACATGGAAAATATCATTTTCTCACTTCACATTTAGATGTAGAATAAGCGGTCGTATTGCAGGGACAACTTAAGTGTGTGCCATTGAGTATGCTATAGCGGAAGTAGGTAACAAATTCTATCCACTGATACGTCACTCATAGCCGTAGGCTTTGTATTAGTTGAGAAATAGGCCTAGGGATGTTTATCAGAGGCCCTAAGCATCTAAAAGAAGACAAAATGGGATGGAACACTTTCAGTCCTACGTGCGCAGTATATTATATCCCAGGTTTTTGGGGAGGAAAGTATGGAAGTGATATTGAATTTATTTTTTACTTCAGCCCCGAAACGGTTGTATGGTAATATGAGAGTGAGAAATACAATTTTCTTTCAAGACATATATATATAATATATATATCCGCGATATCTAGCGTTTTCTGAGGGAATAGTCTGAGTGCCATTTGTCGTTCTTCCTCATTTCGAATTCTACATACATTATTATATAAGGACCTAGAGTTTGAACATCGAAAGTCCTCCTTAAGTTCATTTCATATTACAAAATACAAAACCCGGGCGACGCCGGGCCATTTAAGCTAGTTATATTATAAAACTGGCCACTTACATTACATATATAGCCATTTCACAAATTTCGGGGGGGGGGGGGAATATATCCCCCTATCCATGTGTACGCCTCTGTTGTTTTTTGGTTTAATATTCGGATCTATTATGTTCACGATATACTTGGACCTCGCCTGCCCCAGCGGCCATCTATCGGGAGTCTCTACAATCAGATTCCCAATGGTGTGGTAAATAGGAACTAGATGTCTCTGCTTGTGCATGGGTAAAAACCTATTTTAGTCCTTAAGTCATATATGGATGAAAACTTGTAAATGCTTGTTTCATAAGTGACTAGGCCTAAAACTTATATTTCTATTGGACCTAAAACAGCCTATTTTTACGTTAGGGCCTAATATTGCCTTTTTGCTTGTTTTTCCTCTAAAGTTCAAAATAAGTCATTTTTTGTTATAAAATCTAGCATGTATTTTCAGTTCGTACTAAATTTTTTAGCTCGGAATGTGCAGTACATGACACATTTGTGACTTGGTTAAATAGTAAGGAATGTTTCGTTTTCAGTAGAAAAACTCCTTGGAATTCCCAAGAAAATGTAGTGCTTTTCTCCCGACTCCCACATCCAATAACAAAAAAAAAAGTATTTCTCTGAATCACTGAGGGATTTAAGGGGTTGAATATGCTTGTATGATATGCGTAGCTTCTGAATGTTGTCCTTGGGACAGAGCTATGTGGTACTTTTGTTCCGTAAACTAACACATAAATGCGCACGCTCACTCAACACACACAATGGATGCTTAAAGAAGAGAGTAGCATTTTTTTCAAGTTACTTTTATTGCTTGAACCTACTTACATGTTTCAGTCTGTGAAAACAATATTCCTTTAAATACTAAACTTCAATGAACTAGTTTCTGTGCAGTTTTTTATTAAGTTTCCACCTGCTAATGCAAAGTGATGTAACATGGATTTTTAGTTTATGATTTCACTTCACAATTTCTGGAATACAGAAACCATCTAATGAGATATGTTTAAACTATCTGCAAATACAGATCAAGGTCACATCGTCCTACCTGCAGTTATGTACCGTGTAGTCCTTCCAGTAGGACTTATTAAGTTATATTTCTGTGGTCTAGTGGTTAGCGTTCCTGCCTACGGATCCGCAGGTCTGCGTTAGAATCCCGGTAAATCCTGAGGTGGGGGGAGTCTAGTAAATGTACTTTGTATTTATCCTGGTTACGTGGAAGATAAGGCAAAATAAGACATTATTATTACTATTATTATTATTATTATTATTATTGGTTTGTTTCTGCATTTGAATTGAGCGGCATTTAGCAGGAAGTCACACTATCCGCTGAGCTTGAGAAGCCGGCGCTCGAGACAAGATGGCAGTCACATGTAGTGCTAATTTCGCCTCACTAGATGGGAGTGCAGGACGTATTTACATTTATCTTTGTTTTTACCAGTTTTTTATCCATAAGTGTCTCAGATTAATCAGTAGACAATCAAATGAGAGTTTAAAAAATTCTACTATATTATCAAGTCATCAGATTTGGAATAACGTTTGTGAAAACTTTACTTTCACGTTTAAATGAATGAAGTCCGTGAATATTTTTGGATGCTGTTATGGTGTACTATGTTGTACGCGCTTAACGAACTGCTTAATCAAGAAAGAGAAATAAACCAATTTTTGTAGTTGATCTACTGGTAATGGCCATGGATCAGCTCATAAAACAATCACACGTTAGCTCCTACGCTACAGGAGGAGTGCGAGATGCAACATTTTCAGTGCTTATTATTATTATTATTATTATTATTATTATTATTATTATTATTATTATTATTATTATTATTATTATTATTATTATTATTATTATTATTATTATTATTATTATTATTATTATTATTATTATTATTATTATTATTATTATTATTATTATTATTATTATTATTATTATTATTATTATTATTATTATTATTATTATTATTATTATTATTATTATTATTATTATTATTATTATTATTATTATTATTATTATTATTATTATTATTATTATTATTATTATTATTATTATTATTATTATTATTATTATTATTATTATTATTATTATTATTATTATTATTATTATTATTATTATTATTATTATTATTATTATTATTATTATTATTATTATTATTATTATTATTATTATTATTATTATTATTATTATTATTATTATTATTATTATTATTATTATTATTATTATTATTATTATTATTATTATTATTATTATTATTATTATTATTATTATTATTATTATTATTATTATTATTATTATTATTATTATTATTATTATTATTATTATTATTATTATTATTATTATTATTATTATTATTATTATTATTATTATTATTATTATTATTATTATTATTATTATTATTATTATTATTATTATTATTATTATTATTATTATTATTATTATTATTATTATTATTATTATTATTATTATTATTATTATTATTATTATTATTATTATTATTATTATTATTATTATTATTATTATTATTATTATTATTATTATTATTATTATTATTATTATTATTATTATTATTATTATTATTATTATTATTATTATTATTATTATTATTATTATTATTATTATTATTATTATTATTATTATTATTATTATTATTATTATTATTATTATTATTATTATTATTATTATTATTATTATTATTATTATTATTATTATTATTATTATTATTATTATTATTATTATTATTATTATTATTATTATTATTATTATTATTATTATTATTATTATTATTATTATTATTATTATTATTATTATTATTATTATTATTATTATTATTATTATTATTATTATTATTATTATTATTATTATTAATGGTAAACGTGAACTGTAACGGAGAGGTGCAAGAAGAAGTACACACACGTGACTGATTTAAGGCTGGAATTTTCTCGCGAAAATCTTCATCTAATAAAAATATTAGTTTTGAAGATGTTGTCTGTAAAGGTACCTATGTATGATGAAGGATCACCCATGACAGTTGACTGGGTTTTCCTGAGCTTTCGGGTCATTCAGTTAGAAATACTTAAAGGATTAACTGCAATAATAAAATTAATGAAACACGGATTATATTGTATACAATTTTACTTTCACTCAACTTTTTCTATTAAAGTATAATTAAAGTGATTTATGCTACAGCAGTGCATGTTCACAGATCGGCCTACCTGCAGGATGTGAGTCACGTAGCGTGTAAGTCCTTCCAGTAGGACTTATTAAGTTATATTTCTGTGGTCTAGTGGTTAGCGTTCCTGCCTACGGATCCGCGGATCTGCGTTAGATTCCCGGTAAATCTTCGGGTTTTTTTTCTGAATTGCGTGGTCTATATAAGACCGTGGGTGAGTCGGTAGCGCGCCTGCCTTCCACTCCGGCGGCCCGGGTTCGATTCCCGGTCGGGTCGGTGATTTTTCAGTAGTGAAAGATCCCCTCCCCGGGTTCAGGACTGGGTAGGTTAAGTCTTAGGTCAAGATAATGCACATTGAGCGCGATTCCTTAATTATTATAGTAAGGAATGTTTCGTCTTCAGTTGAAACATTCCTTGGAATTCCCAAGAAAATGTAGTGTTTTTCTCCCGACTCCCACATCCAGTAACAAAACAACAAAAAACAAAAAAATGTAGTACTCTGAATCACTGAAGGATTTAAGGGATTGAATATGCTAGTATGATATGCGTAGCTTCTGGGCACAGGAATTAGGTTTTCACTGTTATGGTAGTAATACAGGTCTACATAATTCTGTGTACCATAGGCCTATATCTGTGTTTTATCATGGTGACTTCAATAAATATAATATTCTGCATTGCAATTGAGAAACTTCAGAAAATTGGCTACTTAACGATTTTATAAGAGACTATTTTACGATTTTTAGAACCTATTTTCCAATTTTTAGAGCCTATTTTAGGTATCTAAAACAGCATTTTAGCGACCTAAAATTGTTTGAAAAATGACCTATAAAATGAGCCTAAATTTTAAAGAAAATGACTTATTAATTACAAAGAATGACCTAAAAACTGATATTTTATTAATAAAAAAAATATTATTCTACACACAAACATGTAGACTAATGTGTACATAACTCTAAAAACTGTAAATGTAGAGAGGATATAGTAGTTCTAAAAACTTTGTTCTTGATTGGAACATTTAAGAAGAAAAATAAGAAAATTGTTTTTAAAGTATATTCTACAAAAAAGGTTAAAAATGCATAAAAATGACAAAATAATGACGTAAAATTGAAATAAATGCCCTAAAAATATAAAATGACGAAAAATGACGTAATAAAAATGCATTTCTATAATCTAGAGGCCATGATTAGGATTTATCTACAAGTTGGCAATGTCTATGCAGCATCAATAAAATCAGGTAAACTGATGTAACAAAGTGCCAGTATGTTTTTGTTTAATCGGTTATGACTGCAATTATGATATGCAGAATATATATATATTTTTAATTGATTTCCAAGTTAAGCTCCAGATTTATTCATTAAGCAGGGCTTACGGAAGAAGAAAGGTCTACCATCTCGGCCACCTGGGTCATTTTAACGGTCTAGTTGGATAACCGCATGTAAATCAATATGTTTTTTGTCATAGCTACCTGTATTTTAATTTCCAAGGCCTTATAAGATCACAGTAAAACAATAGGCTATGTTGTCAAGATTACTGATTTTCATTTTTTAAATAAATTCTTTCGAATACGTATATTACCATAAAATAGGCACTAAATTGAGCATTACTCCGAAACAGGTCAACCGATTTTATCCATTATGAATAGACGTCTTCCCATGGACATTATAAATGTGTATACCAAGTTTCATAAAAATCCGGTAAAGCGTATTTGAGTTACCGCATCTTTAAAATATACACTAAATTGGGTTTTACTCCGGTACCGGTCTACCGATTTGGTCCAATATCAGTAGACGTCTTTCCACGTATATTATAAATGGGTATACAAAATTTCAGGAAAATCCAATAAAGCATATTTGAGTTATCGCGATTTCTTATATATTAACATAAAAACACTAAATTGGGCATTATTCCGGTACTGGCCAACCGATTTGGTCCAATATCAATAAACGTCTTCCCATGGACATTATAAATGCGTATACGAAGTTTCATAAATATCCGATAAAGCGTATTTGAGTTATTGCGCCTTTAAAGTAGGCACTAAATTGGGTTTTACTCCGGTACCGGTCAACAGATTAGGTTCAAATTCAATAGGGCACTTCTCATGGACGTCGTAAATGGGTATACCAAGTTTCATGGAAATCCGATACAGCGTATTTGAGTGATGGCGCCATAATCTATTAAAATAGGCACTAAATTGGGCATTACTCCGGTACCGGTGAACCGATTTGGTTCAATATCAATAGGGTTCTTCCCATGGACATTATAAATGTGTTTTCCAAGTTTCATGAAAATCCGAAAAAGCGTATTTGAGTTATGGTGCGTACAGACACACGGACAGACAGACGGACAGACAGACGGACAGACAGACAGACAGACGGACAGACAGACGGACAGACATTTTTTCGTCCACCACACAATCTCATAAAGTACCATACTGGCACTTAATAAAAAGATGAAATGTCATTAGAATCCGGGCCCTCCTCATAAACAATATTATTAAGTTTTGTTGGGTCGTTGTCATTCATCGTACTAATATTTCTTTTATATACAGGGTGTTAATAAATAACACCAAGGTATTTTACCTGTATATAGAGGGGACTTAGACAAGCAAATTTTATTAGGAGATTTTTGGTCTATGACGTAAAATGTGTATGCTGCAGGGCATTAAAGTCATTACAATTTGGTGCTCATAAATCAGTAATTACGCGAAATACGGTTAAAAAGGCCATTAAATTGACTTCATGCCTTCCTAGTGATCGATAAAAACTGATTCTTAATCATTCATCAACAGCTATATCATAATTTAGTGTTTCCATAATCTGCAAAAATTACAGACTAATCACATGACTGGTCGCCACTGCATTAGTTTTTTTATTCATAACTATTGACTACAGTGTTAACAACGAAGTTCCTTTGTTTTTCATTTTTTTCCAATGTTAGAAGTCAGTGGCGGCCATGCCCTGGGAGATTTTATGCTGTAACAGGAAAAATTGAATCCATAGAGCAAAAATCTATTAATAAAAGTTGCTTGTCTATGTCCCCTGTATACACAGGTAAAATATTTCGGTGTTATTCATTACCACCCTGTATATATATTTTTTGGGTGCGTTTAAAGACTTGTTTATAATTAACAGTTTCAACCTATGACGTAACAATTGCAACCATCACCAGGTTTATTTCAGATGCTGTGAGTAACGTTTGAGTGACGAATTTAAAGGCAAGCGTCCAGGAAAGAAGAGTGTAAACACAACAATGCTATACATAGAGATTTGACAACTGGATGAGTCAGAGCACGGCCTCCTGTCATGGCCTTCTTGGTGGAAAGGAATCCCCTCAATAATGTCTCCATTTAGAATTTCACACATTTGTAGCCAAACAACACAAGACTCAGTCAAACCTGCCCTGAACTTGCCATGTCTTACACCATGGGCGTACAGTATGGGGGGGTTCAGGGGTTGAAACCCCCCCCCCCGAAATGTCTGTGATATTTTTAAGATTATAAAATCATGTAATGAAATTTAAAAAAAAAACTGGTTCGGTTGTCACATATTTTATAATTTCGTACTTATCAAAGCGTTATTTTAGATTTATCGTAATTTATAAGGATTGAAACTTTTAGTAGCTATAAAATCAATGTGAATTACAGGAAGTTGAAATCGCTTTGTTTGGATGTGTGTTGGGTATCCAGCATACTTCAGAGCAAATAGGACCCTTGCGTCACTACGAATTTCTTCACAGTAACCAGAAGAAATTGAGCTTTCTCTAGCAACCGGTCTAAAATGAATTTTGGATCTAACAGAAAGCCAATTATTAAAAATAATTCAACACATTAAAATTATTTTTACTCACAATAATGCCATACTAAAAAGGAAAAAAATGGATCAAAGCCTGTCACTTGTTCTTCACTTCAATTATGCTTTACACTCAATCATCCATCATAATGAGTAATTTTTTTTAACCAATCTGGAAACAGTTCATTATGTTATTCCGTATTATTGTGGATCAAGAATAATTTTAAGGTTTTGAATTATTTTTAATTGTTAGCTTTCTTTCAAAATTCATTTTAGACTAGTTGATAGAGGAGACTTAATTTCTTCTGATTACTGTGAAGGGCCAAAAGTCGCGATCGGATAATGTTTATATTGTAATAACTCATTTTCCGAAACCGAAAACTAAATACAAACTATTCATAGGCTGAGAGGAATATTTACCCCCTTCATATACGTTTTGTAGGATTAGTTTGTCGGTTTTCCGATAGAGCAAGGACATTGTTATGTTTTAGTGACAAGCTAGATTTTTCTTGCGCGCGGGTTTATTAGGCGATTGTTGTCGATGTGAAACGCTGTGTTATGTTTGTGTTGTAAGCAATGGCGGATACAAGCAAATATACGACTGAGGAACGTCTCATTGTTAGTGTGTGGGTTCATGAAAAAGAACAAACTGGCGAAACGTACGAAGGAATCGTTTCAATAAAGCAGCTCCCACTGAAGCCAAACTACGGAAACTGGAAAAGAAGACTTTCTCAAAAGGCTCTGTATTGGATGCAAAACGCAGCGGAAGACCTAAAAAATATTGCGGCGATGATGTCAGTAATCCACTGAGTGAATCATTGGAGGGTTCACCGATGAAATCAACAAGGAAAGAAAGAAATCGTGTAACAAGGCAGAAATGCAGATCCCAAGAACTTCGTTGTGCGACAACTGGCTCTGGTCCTCCTTAGAAGAAAATCTTGGGTTGGAATGATTCGGATGGATTCTGTTGAACAACTTAAGAGACAGATCATCCGTATCTTCAGAACGATCACTCCCGAAATGCTGAGGCGGGCAAGCAGAAGGACATGGCGGCGCATTCGACCGTGCGCGGAAAACGATGGTGCACATACCGAAACTTTGGACGTTTAACAATGACGCTGACAGGCGTTCTTTTTCATGAACCCACACACTAACAATGAGACGTTCCTCAGTCGTATATTTGCTTGTATCCGCCATTGCTTACAACACAAACATAACACAGCGTTGCACATCGACAACAATCGCCTAATAAACCCGCGCGCAAGAAAACTCTGGCTTGTCACTAAAACATAACAATGTCCTTGCTCTATCGGAAAATCGACAAACTAACCCTACAAAACGTATATGAAGGGGATAAATATTCCTCTCAGCCTATGAATAGTTTGTATTTAGTTTTCGGTTTCGGAAAATGAGTTATTACAATATAAACATTATCCGATCGCGACTTTTGGCCCACTCTTATGAAGACTCTTATGTGCTCTGAAATATGCTGGATATTCAATCAACATCCAACAAAAGCGATTTTAACTTCCTGCAATTCACCTTCACTTTATAGATGTGTTGCCGCTCTTAAACTTCCAATCCTTCTACTTGAGATTCTAATTTCAAAACCGCGTGGTGTTCATAGTTCTTCAGCTTAATATCAGTGATGTGTTATAGTAAATAAATCTAGAGTTTGCTGAGGGACTAGTTTGAGTGTGATAGGTCGTTTTTCTTCCCCTCAAATTCTAGATACTTATACATGGACTTACAAATCGAAAGCCCTCCATAAGTTAATTTCGAATTACAAATTACAAGACCCGGGCGACGCCGGGCCTTTTAAGCTAGTTAATCCTATAAAAATGGAAGTGATGAGTTATTTTGTTTCGAGACGAGAAAAGAAAAAAATCAATGTTTATTTCCAGATATCTCGAAACTGACAGTACTTCAGGTTATTCATAGTTGCCTTTGCCCGTTTAGATGTACAAAATTTATTATGGATTTTAAAATGCTCACAACATGATTTATAAGAATTTTAGCACTCAGTAATTAGTTCCCTGCCCATCATAACTTATATTATAATTTCCACTTCTTGCAAATCCCTGATATAATAATAATTGTTACACAACTCGAATACTGCCGCCGAAATCCATTAACCAGTTTGCAAAATCACCGGTGGATTTACAGATGACTTTAAAAATGTACCTATACTTCATGCAGTATTATGATAACAATTTTTGTCAAAAGAAAGTATTATTTAGATTCTAGCTTAAAGGAGAAATGGACAGACACCTTAAGAAAAAGTTTAAAAAACTGTGAAACAAATTAATTACAGTATAGTGTATTAACGACCACAATACAACTGTTTAGTTTTTTTAAAAATTAAGTTACATTGTGCGCAAGGACATGAAACTGAGATGACTCAGTCCCCTGAAGGGGGAGGAAGCATGTTGGGAACGACCCTAAACATTTCTGCCATTCGGCCCATTGTGCCAACTTCCTGTAATGGAATGACGTGCATGCCCAACGGCCCCTTTTAACAGACCTCACCGCGAGCCCCCACGGAACTCCCCTACATCCAACAGATACCTTTGCCATGCCACGTGTGCCGCTGCCTCGGCACCTCTTGGGAAATAGATCCCCATCTAGCAACTTCATGACCACAAGCCACAGGACAGGTGCTGCAGCGAGGGCATACCGGAAACCGGGAAAGGAAACGGGATGATGATGATGGTGATGATGAAGGGGAAAGTGAAAGATGAAGTGCAGAGTGTTTTCTTGGAATGTTTGTGGGAAACGGGAGCACCCCCCCCCCCCCGAAAGAAAAACCTCCTATGCCCGGCTTCGTCTACCACAAATGACGGCCGCCTGCCTCGGGATTTGAACCTGGGACCACTTGCATGGCCCACCGTGTCGGCTCTTTACATTTGAACCCCTCCCGAAAAAAAATTCACCGTACGCCCATGTCTTACACGTACTACTGTCAAGCCCATCTTAATATACCTGTGACAATATCCAGAGGTTCAGATCTCCTTTCTTTTAATCAGCTGTGTTTATACTCCTTTCAGCTACGAGTTCGGGATGTGTGTGTGTAGTAGGGTAGGCCATGGAACTAGGCCATGGAACTGTCAATTGTTTCTATTGTCGGTGTATTTCATGGAGTAAATTTCAACTGATATTAATTTAAATGGATGAAATGGTGAGGATGATTCATGACATGTAAATATCCAATTCGGCATTTGCCTTTACGACTTGGGAAACCACGAAAAAACTCGAATGCGAGTCCAAGACGTTACCATCTCGGCCACCTCGCTCGGTTCTACAAAATTGTTAAATATGTAAGTTCATGTATTATCACAAGAATATTTAGGTTTTCTATAAAAATTTTAAAATATCCAAAATGAAACCTCGTCATAAGGTGTACTACGGACGTAGGCCTACAATGGTAAAGAGCAAACCATAGTGTTTTATAACATAAATTTTTCAGTAATTCTATTAGCCGACAAAAGAAAGGAAACCTGTGATAATGATGTCCAGGAGTGAAGAAAAGCACTTTTAATGTGACATTAAAACTTTTTTTCGCTCCTAGCCGTCCTTTCTTTTGTCGGCTAATAGAATTACTGAAAAATACGAGTTATAAAACTGTCAGATTTCTAACAAGTTTTCCGATGTAGAAACAGATACTGAATACGAATTCATAGTTCGCCGGGTATGTGTGAAACAAACCGAATTGTGTTGCTTTTCACATGCGCCTGTGAACATTTCACATAGTTGTGGATTTGTGTAGTACAACATTTAATAAGTATTTAATTTTTTTTAAACATGATTTTTTAAATACAGAATTCTGTATTTAAGCCACTATTCTCTGTATTATCAATATCATTTCTGTGATTATTATTAACATTACTAAGCTTATTAGGCATTCTTTAACTACATATCAGTCATATCACGTTGTTAGAATGTATGGGTTTACCAGTAGGCTCTTGTAATAACCCATTCGTACTGTATCTATTTCTATTGTTCGGTGACATCTCAATATATCCGGCATTTGGCTGACTACGAGGTTTGAGATTTGAACCCAGGACGTCAGACCTCTGCCACCTCGCTTGGACTGGATTTACGAGGCAGGTAAAGCTATGACTTTGAATTCAGGGTAGGAACATAGTGTAGGAGATGTACCTGCAACTCAACGTTGCAATACACAACCGCTGTCTCACTCACTCCCTTTCATTCTGTAGACAAGGAATGGGGAAAGCCGGCAACGCAGGTGCACCTGCGTTGCCGGCTTTCCCCATTCCTTGTCTACAGAATGAAAGGGAGTGAGTGAGACAGCGGTTGTGTATTGCAACGTTGAGTTGCAGGTACATCTCCTACACTATGTTCCTACCCTGAATCCAAGTATAATACTGTGCATTTCGTTTTTATATTGCAATACAAGTGCCGTAAGCGGTGCATACGGATCGAGGAAAGAGTTTTTTTTCAATTTCCGAGGTCCGTTATGCGCTTACGGAACGAGTATTGCATGCTATTTTTTTGCACGATGATAATTTATATCAATTTAATTATATTAATTGAGATATTAGCTGAAAATATTATGTATATTCACTATAGAAGATGGATGTTATATTTCAGAAAGTGATTCGCATGTGTTGGTTGTTATGGGGACTGAATATTTGTCCTGTTAAAATCGCCACAAACTAGGGGGCTTTAGTTCCGGTCTTCCATAAAGGCTTGTATTATGATCATTTTACTTACGGGTGTTGTGCTTTTTGTAATTTTTACTGCACGGAGATTACTTTTGTTTTCATAGCAACCAGATTGCGTGTGGGAATGTCAACTTACGATCCACGGCAATAATATTCGTAAGTACCACTACTTAGTTACGTCGTGCAAAAAAATTATTTTAATCTTCTTTACGACTTTACTATGCTATATTTGTATGAATCATCTGCTGTAAAAGAGATAACCTAGAAAAATAAAAATGGACAAGAATAAACTATCCCCTAAGTAACTTTTAGAGAAAACGAATATAGCCATTTTATTACTCAAATATTGGAATTGGAATGTTCATTTCTATTAAAACCGTTAGAGCCATTTTATTAGAATTAGAAGCTTCTTTCGGGCTGTTTTGCCGTGAAAGCCTATGCTTAGAACCATTTTTTTTTCGAAATTCAAAATGTGAAATAAGTTTTCGTGTAAACTTTTCAGTTATAGAAGCGAATTGATGGGCGGTTAGATATAATATTTGGTCCACCGGCGTGGTCTTGTGGTTAGCGTCGCTGACTACAGATCCGTCGGCCCGGGTTCGATTCCCGGTACCTCCTCGGATTTTTCTGAGGTAGGGAGATCAGGGGTGCACTCAGCCTCGTGATTCCAAATTGAGGAGCTACTTGATAGAGAAGTAGCGGCTCCGGTCATGAAAACCACCATTAACGGCCGTGGGTGTCGGCATACTGACCACATGCCCCCCAAATCTGCCATCTGCCTAAAGTAGATGACGCAACGGTCGGGTAGTAAGCCAAGTCCCTCCAGGGATGTAGCGCCTGGATGGTTTAATTTACTGTCGCTGCGTAGCACTCTTCGTCTTTAGCCTTGGCATGACACACCCGCAAAAAAAGAGGAAAGAGCACTTTTTCAAACATTCAAATCTCGCCTTATATGAGAGCTATCGAGAAACTAGTTATTGATTTGTAGAGTACTCATCAAGAGCTTTTCAACGATAAACCACAAGACGTGGTTTCAAAAATTTCGAATTTCCATCCCCCCCACCCCCACTCGTACCCCCAAAACCCCCGAATCGTTGGTGTCACTGAGGTTAACTATTTTCTCAATCCCACGGTTGGTGTTGGTAGCGATGCCCTGTGTTCGGTAACTCAACCGATTGTTCGTTCATTTACTATGCCATGATCAGACAGCCGACGCGATATTCACTTGGTTTTGAACAACACAAGGGAAGAGGCCAAAAATAATAATAATATTATTATTATTATTATTGGTTTGTTTCTGCATTTGAATTGAGCGGCATTCAGCAGGAAGTCACACTATCCGCTGAGCTTGAGAAGCCGGCGCTCGAGACAAGATGGCAGTGACATGTAGTGCTAATTGCGCCTCACTAGATGGGAGTGCAGTACGTATTTAAATTTATCGTTGTTTTTACCAGTTTTTTTATCTATAAGTGTCACAGATTAATCAGTAGACCACGACATAAGAGTTTTAAAAATTCTACTATATCATCAAGTCATCAGATTTGGAATAATTTTGGTGAAAACTTTACTTGCACGTTTAAATGACTGAAGTCCGTAAATATTTTTGGATGCTATTATGATGCACCATGCTGTACACGCTTAAACCAACTGTCAAACATAAGTTAGAATATAAACCAATTTTTGTAGTTGATCCACTGGTAATGACCGTGGATCGACCCGCAATAGTCACACCTCAGTCTCACGTAAGCCCCTACGCTACAGGTGAAGGAGTGCAAAGTACAAACAACAAGCCCTGCTTCCTGGAGGATATAGATTTTCAGGACTTTTATTATTATTGTCATTATTATTATGATTATTAAAATAATGATGATTACTAGAGGGCGGATTTGTATTACCTAAAAAAATATAATATATGCATGCATTTACGACCTAAAACACGTTAAAATGGTACCAAAAAAATTTAAAATATGACATTACCACTTACACATTATGTATACTTTTTAATAATTAAGGAATCGCGCACAATGTGCATTATCTTAACCTAAGACTTAACCTACCCAGTCCTGAACCCGGGGAGGGGATCTTTCACTACTGAAAAATCCCCCACCCGGCCGGGAATCGAACCCGGGCCGCCGGAGTGGAAGGCAGGCGTGCTACCGACTCACCCACGGCACTTTTTTAACTTTCATTACAATTCATTTTATTAAAATATAATGTTAATTATTTAAAACTAGCTTAAAAGGCCCGGAGTCGCTCGGGTTTTGTATTTTGTAAATGCGAAAATAACTTATGAAGGACTTTCGATTTTCAAACTCGAGGTCTTTAAGGTCTTTATATAGGTATTTAGAATTTGAAATGGGGAAGAACGACTTATCACACACAAACTATTTCCTCAGAAAACGCTAGATAAGCTACAGCTTATTATAGCTTATAGCAGATCCCCGCGGCTTCGCCCACAATAATTAATAGGAAGATTATAAATTAAGAGCAAAATAATTAAACTATTATATTTACTAACACTTTGCACACGAAACATTCATAGGTCTAAAGTAAACGATTGATAGGCCTAATTAATGAAACAACTGTAAATCCGGCTTTGAAGTTAATTCCACGATTAGAAAGCGCAGCATGGGAAAAATAACCTCAGATTCGAGTTCCCTGGCCTAAAAAACCTTGCATAATGTTTGTCCATTTAGGGCTATATTCACTATTCTTCTTCCGTCTAGGGTGAAAATTTCATCTTTCTGCGTGCCTTGACATTATAAACAAATGATTCGGCCATGGTGGGCTTACAAAATTCGAACGATCGCGATGCTTTTATTTCCAAGGTATGACGAAAGTAGGCAAAGTCATCTGCAATTGATTTGACAACTGAAAACTGATGTTTCGAAAGCGCAAGAAATGTACGTCTCAATCCCGTTTTCACTCATAACTCGCGAACGAAAGCTAAAATTAAAAATGTAGCATGCCTTTGCGGGAATGTATTCAACAACTTCCCAAAGTTTCATGGTGATCGGATGAATGGCATAGTAATGCATGGACAGACACACATACATTCATTTTTATGTAGGCTATATAGAAGATCTATATAGATTACCCGTCGAGCGTTGCTGCAATCACAGAAGATTATGAGAATTGAAATCGATTAAACTCACGAGGAAAAAAATGTGTGTAAATGTATTTGACAGACAGACATTATATTCGTTTTTATTTATATAGATGAAGAATGGAATAAGCCTACTGAGGCCATAGTTTCTATATTCATTTGTCCAGACTTACAATTCCGTTACATTTCAGGCAGATTTAACGACCCTACATAAGAGATTTTACTTATGATTACATATAGAAATGTTGTAGCCTGGACCCCGAACTAAGCAACTTCCCCGGAATTTTCTGTAAACCATCTTTCATAAGAAGCATATTCCACGTTAAATAAATATTTAATATTACCTTATCATCACCTTATCATTAACTTCTCTGGCGTTTATAATAACATGAGATATCCATTGCCTTCCAAAGCGATCGCGATGCTATTGTTTCCAAAGTATGACAAAAATAGACAAAGCCTTCTGCAATTGATTTGACAACTGAAATGAATAACTGATGCTTCGAAAGCGTAAAAAATGCACGTTTTCTTGCCGTTTTTCACTCATAACACGCGAACGAAGGCTAAAATTAAAAATGTAGTGTGACAGAAACCTTCCCGGGAATGTACCCAACAACTTCCCAAAGTTTCATGGCGATCGGATGAATGGTGTAGTAATGCATAAAGGACACACACACACACACACACACACACACATACATTCATTTATATATATATATATATATATATATATATATATATATCTGTAAATTCTCAAAAAGTATCATTATAATGCAAAATTTACAAAATATGATATGAAACTTCAAAATGTCTTTAATATGTACACAAATATGCCAAAAATATGATTAATTTCGAAAACAGTATGCAATAGTAGATGTAGTCAATAAAGAGTATGTCAGATTGCAAGATTGTAGAGCAATTCATTGCTGAAGGAAAAAAAATAATGATATTCACCTATTTCGCACCTATGAATTTCACCGAAAGCTGTGTGTCCCTCCTCAATCAGGCCTATTCACTTTGGTAGAAAAAACAGTATGCAATACACTTGCGTTAAGTGCATTGGAGATTCTAGGGATTTTAAGCTGTGCTACTTTGTAGAGAACTGCAGAAATGAAAGCCCATCTTGCACCAAGACTAATAAATACAAGTACACATGTATCAGTCTGATTTATAACCACGGTAAATGTCAGGAATTGCAGAGAGATTTAAGATTAATGCTACATCTTTATCCACATTGCCTCTCTCAAGCCACATTCATAATAAACACACTACCGGTGCGAGATGGCCGAGATGGGAGGTCCTAGGCCAATTTGATAATAGTGTGGGTGCCTCTTCTTTTAAAGAATTTTTTTTTCCCCGAGAACTGCCTCTACCTGCTGCCACCCTAAAGGCTAGTTTACACGACGAAATTAGGTTTCGTAAGTAAGTTTCGCAACTGTTTTAGGTAGATTTTCGAAGAAAAATCTACCTATTGCAATGGATACCACTTTATGATTTTCGAAAAATTCTTTCATATCTTTACGTTTCATGCTCCCCTAAGTACGAAACCACCGCCCGTTCAAAAAAAAAATTTGTGATATTTATATATATAACTTATATATATATTATATATATATATATATATATATATATATATATATATATATATATATATATATATATATCTTTACACGATAGCGGCCGTAATTTTGAAGATATTTGAACCAAATTTTATTATGTTATTTCTAGGCCCAATAGTTCGGACAAGTTCGTTAATGGGCAAAATTGGCCCAAGGGGGTGGTCGGGGGAGGGGGTTGAAATTTTTAAAAATGTATATCTCGGCCCCTATGAAGTATAGAGGGAAACTTTGTTTGAATAAATTAGAGTACTCCCTATGGGGTTCACAGTGACACCAACAATTCGGGGATTCGAGTGAGGGTGGGGGTGGGGGTGGGGGATGAAAATTCGAAACTTTTGAAACCACGTCTTGTGGGGTATCGTTGAAAAGCTCTTGATGAGTACTCTACAAATCAATAAATAGTTTCTTGATAGCTCTCATATTACGCGAGATTTTAATGTTTGAAAATAATAACACTTAAAAGAATTATTATAATATCATAATTTTGTCTTGTTTAGCGGCTTTGCTAATTTTATTCATTGCTGATCTTGCGCACGGCCTCCCAGAATATTATATCCTATTCTTGTTGTCAAAACAAATGATTGTAGGCTCTTCCTCTTTACCGAATTCAGTTCTTATTACTGCAGGTTTACCATGCCAAGGCTAAAGAAGAAGAGTGCTATGCAGCGACAATAAATTAAACCAAAAGCACTTCGAAATCTACCTCCGCCTGTAGGCCTGCCTAAAGGGATTTTTTTGTTTGAATACGCAAGCGCAAGATGTACTGGCGACAATGAGTTACGAAACTAAGGCAGTTTCGGCTGATTCCAACTTTTCAGGAAACTATAACAGTAATTTTGAGATTATACGCTTATTTAGCTTGTTCGCATTTTGTAAAAAAATACTTTCGTTAGAAAAATGTAAGAACAGAACAAAATCAGTAAAGAATGACAATTGCACATATGTGCGCATTCTTCTCTTATATTTCGTAAAATGAAACTGGGAAGTGAGGAAATTGTGAATTGCCTGTATTCATACGTGTTTCAAACATTTATATGGGACTAGCTTAAAAGACCCGGCGTCGCCCGGGTTTTGTATTTTGTAATTGGAAATTAGCTTATGAAGGATTTTCAATTTTAAATTCTAGGTCCTTATATAGGCATTTATAATTTGAAATAGGAAGAACGACTTATTACACTCAAACTATTCCCTCAGAAAACGCTTGATATAGTTTTTTATGACTCATAGAGGATCTAGAATTTTGCATCCCATCGCTTGTACAGTGCACAGCAAGCCTGGTAGAGGTTTAAATAAGAAGAAACAGAAATTCCTGTAACATAAAATTGTAATATCGAGGCGGGAAATTTCCCACTCTTATGTTACCATAAAGCCTTCATACTTTTCTCTCCAAAAACCTGCGATATAATATAATAATATACACATTACCATACCTCGTTTTGTTTTCTCTATGTCCAGGGTAGAGAAAGTTATGTGATTCCATTATTTTAGTGGATTTCATTCTGTAATATTTATTTATAATGAATTATTTTGATAACTTCTCTTATTTGTCAAAAGTGCATTTCAATTGTTTTTTCCAAGCCCACCTGATACCATTTGGCAACAATATATTCTGTGATTTGGAATTGATAATTCTATGTAAAAAGGGATTAAGTATTTTCAAAAACATTCAATTTTTGGCATTTAGAATCAGAATTTTTCAAAATCCTTTCTTAGTGAGCACCTACATTATGAAACGAAGGTACTGTCAAAATTCCAAGTCTCTACCTGTTATAGTTTAGGCTGTACGTTGATTCCTGTCATTCAGTCAATCAGTCATTCATTCAGTCAGTCAGGACAAAGCCTTTTATATATATAGAGATTTTAACAACCTGAACTTCAGAAATAACATGAAATGTGTGGTTGCATTGGAAAGAAAATGTGTATGATTAGTTTCATGAAATTACTTTCATGAAAGTGATTAAGAAACCTAGTGTCACCGTGTAAACTAGCCTTAATCCTCTTCGAACTGTCAATCAGTGAATATAAATGCAATTAGGCGCATTTACACTTGTCTGAAGTCCAGTATAGTGTTGCCAAATACGTACCACAGCACGTTTACTTAACCTGAGAAGTGGTGAATGACAGCGGCAACACTGGGAAAACACACGCGACTACAAGAGCACCTGTTTTTTGTCGGTGCAGATTTTCGGATTAGGGAACAGTGCTATTATATTCTTTTGTAGAGACCTTCTGAAAATGGCACCAGCTATAGGCTGTATGGTTTTTTCATGGTTACCCCAGTCGTAAAGGCAAATGCCGAATTTGATATTTACATACCATGAATCATCCTCACCATTTCATCCATTTAAATTAATATCAGTTGAAATTTACTCCATTAAATATACCGACAATAGAAACAATTGACAAGCAATAGTTCCATGGCATACCCTACTGTATCCCGATCCCGAACTTCTGATATGACTTCGCACCCATAATGAGTATAGGCTAAACACAGTAGCATAATAATAATAATAATAATAATAATAATAATAATAATAATAAACACTGCACATGATAAAATGGTGCCTCTAGTTCCAAAGATCGCGGGTTCAAACCCTGGGCTCTCTTACATAGAACTAGCTAATAATATTAGTTAACAAAATCTTGTTGATTGTTGTTTCTGTACTTCCACGGCTTACGTCTGCATTTATCAAATCTCGTTATTCATCTGTTTTCACTGCACTTCTTATGTTTCTTTTCTAATTGCTATGGAAACACAAACAAGCTCTGAGAAATCAATAAACCTATCAAGCACTTACTGAAGACTAGCAGGTGCCCGCGGCTTCGACCGTGATAATTGATTCGAAGATAAAAAATTAAGACCAAAATAATTAAAATATTAGGCCTATATTTATTAACACTTACACGCGAATCATTCGTAAACTAAACGATTAATAATTATAATGAAAGAGCTAAAATTCCTGCTTCAGAGTGCATTCCACGATTAGAAAGGGCCGTCTGGGAAATACGAGTTTCCAAGTAAAATAATAATAATAATAATAATAATAATAATAATAATAATAATAATAAATAAATAAATAAATAAATAAACTGCTTAGTGAGTTCTGCTCAAATCGTTTTCCTATTTAGGCCTACATTCATTATCCCTCTTAGTATTATATAGAAAAAATCAGATCTCCGTCCCATAAAACTATTAACAAATGAATGCACCAGAGCGGGCTAACAAAATCGAAACGATCAAGAATCACGATATTTTTTTCACAAAATATGAAAAAGTGGTAGACCCTAAAGGGCTACTTTTCGGCGACAAGCAGTTGTTTTAGAGAACGTGTACTAAAAAGTAATACTGTAGCAATGTTAAGGATCACTACATTACACCTTCCCTAAACCCCAACCCGAAATAAACAAAAACCAGTATGTCTGTTTCACTCTTAGTTCATACGAGTAATGTGCTAGAGTGAGACAGGCATACTGGTTTTAGAGCGGTCAGACTTAGGGACGATGCATGAATCTGGCATTTGTTACGGACATGCGAAATTAAAATGCGGATTGTGAAATAAACAGCGTTTTCTTCTTTTTCATCACGAGATATTTTCGTCGCGAGATGTGACGCATTTGGCAGGGTTTGTGAAGCCTCTTCAGCAACAGCGCGGACATCATAACCAGGGACAGAGTTTCTATGTTCTTAATCAATTCCATTCAATATTATATTTAAACAAAGATACACTTTCCCGCCGCACGAATTCCCATTACGTTTGTTAGTACGCCTTTGCTTAGTGGTTGAGGCGCTGCGCTACAAACCTGAGGGTCCCGGATCGATCCCCGATGAGGTCGTTGGAGTTATTCAATTGTCCTAATTCTTCTGGTGGCACTATGACTCTGGGGTCGACTCAGCCTCTAACAGAAGTGAGTACCAGGAGCAATCCTGGGGTTAAGGCGGCCGTGAGGCTGACAATCTTACCACCTTCATGGTCCGAATGTCTAAAATGTTGGAGCCTCAACCTCCTGAAACCCTCTGGGCCTCCATGGCCTGTATAGGGGACGCTTAGAGCGTTGGTTAATATTTCTTCTAGAATCTAAGTGTAATTTTTATTGCCAGGCTTAATTATTCTCATTTTCTAGCACAGACGACATTGCTCTGGCTATTGATCAAATATTTGATAATAGCCTACACATATAGGTTGACTAGCTTAAAAAACCCGGCGTCGCCCGGGTTTTGTATTTTGTAATTGGATATTAACTTATGAAGGATTTTCAATTTTAAATTCTAGGTCCTTATATAGGCATTTATAATTTGAAATAGGAAGAACGACTTATTACACTCAAACTATTCCCTCAGAAAACGCTTGTTCTGGTTTTCTATGGCTCATAGAGGATCTAGAATGTTGCATCCCATCGCTTGTACAGTGCACAGCAAGCCTGGTAGAGGTTTAAATAAGAAGAAACAGAAATTCCTGTAACATAAAATTGTAATATCGAGGCGGGAAATTTCCCACTCTTATGTTACCATAAAGCCGTTTTGGGGATGATATTAAACAGAAAGCATTATCACTTTCATACTTTTCTCTCCAAAAACCTGCGATATAATATAATAATATACACATTACCATACCTCGTTTTGTTTTCTCTATGTCCAGGGTAGAGAAAGTTATGTGATTCCATTATTTTAGTGGATTTCATTCTGTAATATTTATTTATAACATGAATTATTTTGATAACTTCTCTTATTTGTCAAAAGTGCATTTCATTTGTTTTTTCCAAGCCCACCTGATACCATTTGGCAACAATATATTCTGTGATTTGGAATTGATAATTCTACGTAAAAAGGGATTAAGTATTTTCAAAAACATTTAATTTTTGGCATTTAGAATCAGAATTTTTCAAAATCCTTTCTTAGTGAGCACCTACATTATGAAGCGAAGGTACTGTCAAAATTCCAAGTCTCTACCTGTTATAGTTTAGGCTGTACGTTGATTCCTGTCAGTCAGTCAGTCAGTCAGTCAGTCAGGACAAAGCCTTTTATATATATAGAGAAGAGATAATACTACAAAAAATAAGCCAATAAACTGATTCAAGCTAACGAAGAACGCCAGGCTAACGAAGTACGGTTACTTCCTCGTGATATTTCTCTTGTAAGGGTAAAAACTGTGCAAATTTCGTAGGTAGGAAGGGCTAGTTCATTATTAGACCTGGGATTTTAAGGCAAATGCCTATTTTGTTCCTTATGAAATAAAATGAAAATTTGTAAATAGGCTATGTGGACGTTTCATGATATAGCCTATTACTTACATTTATAGAGTTTTATAGTGCCCTAAAATGCCTATTTGAACCTTTAGAGCCTATTTTACTATTTTAGTGCCTAAAATGCCTATTTTGTACATTTAAAATAACATTAAACTTCTGTAATTTTTACAATCTTATAATGGACATCCCTCAATGAAAAGCAGAACAGCAGAGGGTGGGTTTTTCACATAACTTGATTATTCCAAACAATTGTCGCTAAAGGAATGCTGACTGACGCTGGAGGGGGAAGATTAAGGGGGAAGGACTACTGTGTCAAGTCACCAGTGTTGAAGTGAATATAGTTCGAGATGCCTAATTTTGCAGTTAATTATGTTAAGAATAGGTATACCACGTTTCTTGCAGTAAAATAAAGACCATGTTACAGTTTAAGTGTAGGCCTATATTGTAATACTTTAAAGTCTATTTTCTATCTATTTACATATTTTTGAAGCATATTTTAAGTGCCTATTTTCTATTTTAAAAGCCTATTTAGGCCTACTTGTTTTAAAAACCTATTTTAGGCGCCTAAAACTTAATTTTTTTAGAGCCTAAAATCCCATGTCTAGTCATTATACACAAGGATTGTAGCAACACAACAGCGTAAACTATACACTAATTTAAAATAAAACGTATAATTAAAACCATCAGCTCTAACAGCCTGGGATTTCTTGTGTTGCTCATGGCATTGATATGCGATAGGCCCTATTATCTCAATTCCTGCTCATCAAATTACATTTAAATAATATACGTGGGTACAGACCCTTAATTACTGTTCGGTTATGTGCTCACATGAAAGCAGGGCCTTGCCGTGGTAAACCTAACCCGCGTGCTGTTACTACGGGCTACATTTTCTCAACTTTTCATCCCCTTTATCATCACCCTTGAAATACCGCCTTTATGCAATTTATTCTATTCATATTTAGCAAATTTTATAATTTTTAAGTAGCTTTAATAAAAAGTATGTACCGGTTTTCTTGAAAAAAAACCTTAAACTGTATTATTTACTTATTTATTTAACCTGGCGGAGTTAGGGCCATAAGGCCTTCTCTACCACTCAGCCAGGGCAAAAACATGAAATACATGATAATAATAATAATAATAATAATAATAACAAATGAAAACAAGAAATGAATGATATTAAATACTGCACACGACAAAGCAAATGTATCACTGCAGTGAATAAATTACAAGTTGAAAAATTTCTTCTTCTTTCTATTAGGTCTACTATTACCTCTACCGTTCTAGGGACGTTTATGCGGCCCACGCCGCCCGGGCCTTACAAGACCGCAACTTATCGGGAGAGGGATTATCACAGATTTTGATCACACTCATACGTTTCTGACCAGACAAGGACATGAAGGATGAGTGATCAGCCCAATGCAGGGGCCACCTCCGAGACAACATTAACACAAAGGACAAGACACGCACACTCATTTCGAAAAAGGCGGGGGGGTGGGTCAACGATGATAATGACCTCCAGATGATGTCCAGCGAACGCAAGGGCCTAAAGTTACCCGATTGTTTAGAAAGGTGATGAACACTGGCTTTATGTGATGGTAAAGAACAGATTTTATTTTCTTCACACTACGTATAGGCCTACCAACTTAATGACTACAAATAAAAGAAGAAATAAGAGATGACTTTCTTACTTACAGCAGAAACGTAGATCTTGGTATTGGAGTTGAAATTTGTGATGAAGTTCTTCAAACTGCCTAGGGAAACTGAAGACGTGAAAATCCGTGGGTTGGTACTCCTGTCCTATCATGAAATGGGAGGTACATTCCCCATAGCTGACTAGGCTACTCAAGAAAAACTTGGTAGGCTATAACTGGAATATAACTCTGCTTTGTCAAAAGAGGACGAAGTTCTAGGGTAACATGTGATTTTGTGTAGTTGAGATTTTCTCTGCTGTTCTTTTGTTTGCCAGGTTTGCCAAATAAACACAAATGATGTTATTTCAGATATGGGTCATTCTCCAGAAACGGGACAAAATGGAATTGCATTTTCACAAAAAAATAACTTTCACTAATCAGCTTGATATTTTTGTCATAAACAGGGTACATGCTATAGAATTACTCAGGTCTACTGGCAGTGATGTTTGAAGATTACTTTTTCTAAAAAAAAAATAAAAGAAAAAGTGTCCTTCTACGGAGTTGACACAGTGGGCTTCGGAGTTGACATCGTGAGGCACGGAGTAGACTAAATTAGTTACGTAGTTGGCCTAATACAAATTGAACAAGTTTATTTTGTACTAAATATTACAAATATTATTTAGCACATTGTTTATGAAAATGACAAATTGTTTTCATTTTAAAATTGTTAACCTTTCTAACGGTTCATAAAAAGTTGAATTAAATGATGATCAAATAGAAGCTTCAAAGAAATACCTGTACATAAGATAAGTATTATACAGGTCTAGATGTATGAGTACTTACAGCTAGGCCTATAAGAATACTACAAGTAACTTCTTTTATATAGGATACATGAAAATAAAAATTTTCCAAACAAAGCAGACATGTTAAAAATAAATTCAGCACAGTCCTTTCAAATTGCTGAAATCATGTGTGAAGAAATACTGTCCTCGCCTGTCAATTTCAGGCTGATCCTTCAGAATTTCTATAATATCATTTCTATCGACTAATGATACATCATCTCTATCAGGAAAAACAAAACAACCCTCTTTTTTCAGTCTCAGAAATTTAACAGTGTAATTGTCGTCATCAATTGAAAGAACAACACTTTTCTTGCTGCAAAATTGCACCACCACATAATCGTTCACACAAACTTGTTTGTGCTGAAGACTTTTTGGTTTTTCTTCCGATTCAGAATCAGTGCTATAAACATCATCGTAATGAAGTCTGGCACGTTTTCCAAGTGTTGAATTTTCTGTTGTCACAGATGTTACAGAAGTTGCTATAATGTAATTAAGGAAAAGCTTGAACAAAAACATATTAGCATAAAATGAAGAAATATATGTTTCTAATAATAACAAATTTATTACATAAAATATACGATTTCAGTACAATTATAGTTTGTAAAAACATACTGTAAAAGTTATGTGGTTATTATAATGCCTTCGAATGAGCCATGCTTATGATCAGAGGCAGAAATAAAAAAAAAGGATACTATATTTGTACTTTGGTCCACAAGATGATTCGATTGAAATGCTACCAATTGCATAGTGGTCACAAATTTCAGAAGGAAGACATTGGTAACAACTTAGTCTTCGAAATGTCAGCAAGTGAGGATTGCTTTCTGACCACAAAACTTGGTGGGTCCGGAGTGTTCCTTTAAAAGGCTTTATCATTTCAGGAAAGATAACGATTCATGAAACAAGAGTTTCTTCCTCACAGCAGGTGAAATGGATTCACCTCTAACTAACTGCCTTACCTTTGATGAAGGGGTAGGATTCTCTACATTTTCCTTGTCTCTTAATAACCTGAAATATCTAGATTTGTATTTATTTGCCTTTGCTTTAATTTTCTCTACTTCATTTTCTAGCTTTTTAATTTTCCTATATGCTTTGGCTCTGTCTCTTCTCAATTTTTTCCTCCCATGTTCTTTTTTGCTTGTATTAGGCTGATCAGAAGAACAAGAAGGAGGGCTGTTTTCATTTAAGAATGGTTTTACCTGTTCCTGTTTTTTGAGAGAATCACGGTATTTCCTTGAACTTTCTTTCCATGATTTCCGCTTAAACTTTTTCTCTCGTTTTGACAGCTCATGTATTGTCTTAATTTTACCATCCTGTTTTCGCTTATGGTATCTTTCCCTTTCCTTTTCTTTTTGCATTTCATATGCCTCTGGATCTTTGTTAATATGCTCCCTTCTCTTTCTTTGGGCCTCTGTTTTCATTCTCCGCCTATTCTCAATAGCCTTTTGTGATAATTTTTTGTTCACTTTATCCATAGTGTATCTGAAATGTAAAAAGAAAAGCCTCATAAGAAATGTAGCTAGGCCTACATACACATGTGCATACCAACTACAAACAGCACGAAAACATATGGAATCAGCAACAATGGTGATAACCTAACAGAAGGAGGGAAGAGAGGGGTTAATAATATTACAAACATAGTTCTCCGTCCAACTAAGCCCATAAATATTTCATATGCCTATTTCTATGTTTTAATTTAAAATTAATAATGTTCAAACAAACTACAAAATTGTATACCAAAAGTAAACAAACAGGAATATGTGTTTTTAGTTACACATTTTGACTTTCATTATGAATAGCAAGAGTGGGTCAACTCTGTAACACCACAATCAGCTCCGTATCTTCTTGTTGGTTACGGAGTTGATGGCTTCGGAGGTGATGATTTTCCTCTCTTTTCACTGTCAATGCCACAATTTTGAAATCACATGTATATAACTTTCAGGCAACACAAACTAACTAAATCTCCATAAGAAGAACATACTGATTATAATTGAAAATGTGACACACTAATTAACAGTAAGGGTACGGAGTTGATGGTGTAAAAACCTACTCACCTTGATTTCCAAATTCAGGAGGACACAGCTCAGCAACCAAAGCATTCACATGAACTGGCTTCACAGCTTTGCAAATGGCTGCCTTCCCTTTAGCTCAAGAACCTTCAAACTACATTGTGCTGCCATCTGTTGACTTGTTAAGGCACACTTAATGTTTGACTACGGAGTTGATTGTTGACCTGGTTACACAACTTCAGAGCCACAAAAAATATTTTAAAATTAATTATTCTGCATTTTTTCCTCTGATAAAGTGAAATTTGAAACTATTTCTTGACAAAGGAAATTTATGAACTTTTAAAGCTCATAATTTGAGGTTTTCTTAAGACTGTTTAACATAAGATTTGGGTATGGTTACAGACTACGGAGCTGACATTGTCAGTATAAAAGTAATATTTTGTTGCAATAGTTCTAGTGTTAATTTTATAATAACTGAGTGTTTATGTAGTAAAAGTTGTTTACATTATTTCCAATTAACAAATTTGCAAATTTTTCATAAACAGTAACAAAAATGTCAGAGTTACAGGAATTGTCCCGTTTCTGGAGAATGACCCATATACAACACAAAGCGTATCTTGGTTGGTTCGGTGATATTTCCTACAGCATAAACATCATCTTTGATGGAAACAGAGTCATAAGCGCCCGATATTTAATAGGATTTAATAGGATTTAGCTCAAGCATAATTCTGAGTTGATTTAATAACATTATCGATAGATGATTTTACCTGAGAATTGAGGTTAACTGAAGATATCCAAATTACTCTAGTCGGGAATCGACTTCGACACAACTACGAAGCAACAAGCTACTCTTCCTGTACCTCCAATTGATCTTGCGTTAACACAGGAACGATAATATAAAACTAGAAATGAAATATATTGGTAACAGATTCCTTCTGTGATCAACAAGGACCATGGCCACCTTGATTCGAGTTATAATCGAGTTTGTAGCCTTGGAAATGTGAAAGTGTTTACCAATATTTTCAGTGTACGTATTTTCATAGGTTTCAGCGCATAGACATGAGTTTGACGGCGATTTATTTGAGAGGGCTAAATTTCGCCAGAAGAGTGAACGTTGTGCCGAGAAGAATAACTCTTATACACAGAAATATCAGCACGACACATAGAAGATTCCAGGTCAACACGAAAGAGGAGGAATTCGACAAACAAGGATGTGCGATAGACCAGTTGCGAGTGAGGGCTTTAATCATCGGGGTATATAGCGTTAAAAGCGAGTTACAACATATCCCTTATACACCAACTGCAAAGAAATACAACGAGAGCGTTAAGGGCGAGGTAGAAAGGCAGCTCAGGTTGGGCGGCCCTTTGCCCAAGAAAGGGGAAGCCAGGCTATTGTACGGACTGGACGATTATTTCGACATAGTTGCAATAGTGGGTCTTGGGTCCGAGTGCGAAGGATACAACGAACTGGAAGAACTGGACGAGAGCAAAGAGGCCATCAGGGTGGCGGTAGGCGCTGCTTGTAGGCGTTTGCAGAGACATAGCGTGTATGTGGTACATGTGGAAAGTTTTGGGCATGCGGAGTCGGCAGCCGAAGGGGCCGCGCTAGGCGTCTGGCTTTACCAGGAACTCAAAAATAGGAACAACCAGATTCTAATACCTCATCTAGAGCTCTATGACTCTAAGGACTGCACCGGCTGGCAGATCGGCCTGCAGAAAGCAGCGGCTCAGAACCTGGCCAGGCAACTTATGGACACCCCTCCCAACATCATGACGCCGCAGACGTTCGCTCAGAACGCCGTTCAGATCCTCTGCAGTTCTGGTATCAACGTAGAAGTTAAAGTACAAGGCTGGGCAGAAACTCAGAAAATGGGGGCGTTTTTGGCAGTGGCCAAAGGTTCGTGCGAGCCTCCGGTGTTTCTGGAGATCAGCTACTACGGCACTAATTTCGACGAGAGACCCATAGTCCTGGTCGGCAGCGGCATCACCTTCAACAGCGGCGGTTTGTGTCTCAAGTCGCAGGAAGAGATGAAGTTGATGCGCGGAGATATGGCGGGTGCCGCCATCGTAGTGGCCACGACCCGTGCGATTGCGCACTTGCAGCTGCCTCTGAACATCCGGGGTCTGATCCCGCTGTGTGAGAACATGCCGGGGTGTCTGGCTCTCAAACCCGGAGAAGTGGTCACAGCCATGAACGGCAAGAACATCCTCGTAGAGAACAGCGAACACGCAGGAAGACTGGTGTTGGCAGACGCGCTGTTTTACGCGCAAAACTTCTGGCCACGCTTCATTGTCGACATCGGGACCCTCACGAAAGACGTCCAGGTCGCCCTAGACGATTCTTGCACGGCCGTCTTCACCAACTCCGACGCCATCTGGGAGGAAATCCGCATGGCTGGTGTGCACACCGGGGACCGCGTCTGGAGATTCCCTCTATGGAATTACTATGGCAAGCAAGTTACCTACACAGGATCTGAAGATCTGAAGACATTTGGCCCCGGAAGAGGCGCTGACCATTGCAGAGCGGCTGCTTTTCTGCGCCATTTTGTTCCCTGCGGAGAATGGGTGCATCTGGACTCCTACGCCGTTATGCACGCCAATGGCATCGCTCCCGTGTACATCAGGAAAGGAATGTCGGGCCGACCGACTAGAACCCTCGTAGAGTTTCTTTCGCACTTGGTTTGTAAGTGCAAGTGAAAACTAGAAAATTTCCATTCATAGAATTTTTACATTTATTTTGCAAATCTCTGTATTGGAATCGATTTTGTGGGTTCTTTACATTGAATAAAATCTTGTATTCTACAACCATGTCTTCCAGTGCTTCATATTATTATTATTATTATTATTTATATTAGGGGGTGGATTTCTATGACATGCCATATTTTTCCCCTTTGAATTATTTCAGGTTTCCGACTAATTTAAACCCGATTCCAAGCATCCTGGTGAAAATGGAACGGCTTTTATTGTGCATATAACTGCATATTTAGAAAATTTTCAACTATTGTAGCATATTTAGTATGAATATGCGTATTTAGGTAATTTTTTGGCATATTTGTGTGCATATTAAAAAAAAATTTGAAGTTTCATATCATATTTTGTAAACTTTGCAATATAATGATACTTTTTGAGAATTTAAAGATATTTTAAATAATTAACATTATATTTTAATAAAATGAATTGTAATGAAACTTTAAAAAATATACACAATGTGTAAGTGGTAAAGTCATATTTTAAATTTTATTGGTCACATTTTGACGTTTTTTAGATCACAAATGCATGCATGTATCCCATTTTTAGGTCATAGAAATCCGCCCCCAATTATTATTATTATTATTATTATTATTATTATTATTATTATTGAAATTTGACCACATTTGTCCTGATTGGTTGTTATTATAACGGCCCTCTATTGTAGAGAATCTACAGAGGCAGCACAGAAGGAGGCTTTGTCTGTAACAGACATGCTCAGTGAAAAGCATTTGCCTTTGGGGAGATAGTAACAAAAATCTTCTAAATTTTTATCTTCTTTAATCTTCTTTATTTCATATGTTCTGCAGGCTTCCGCGTATCACAGGTATCGTACTATAGCTAGAGAAATAATACGGAGACGAGTTTTCATAGGTACTCCCACAAGAAATTACGAGTCTATCGATATTTTCGTCAGAGCGCGCGAATTCATTGATGAACTCGTAATCTCTAGTGGAATTTATTAAGACTATTCCATGAATAAATTGTAACATTTATTAATTTCAGTTGTTTAATATCATATCACGGCAAACTGGAATCATGAACAAACCAGATACTAACCAATAAAAAAAAAAGGTGAAGTGATCCCTATACAGGCCATGGAGACCACAGGGTTCCAGGAGGTTGAAGCTCCCAGATTTTGGACATTCGGCACGTGAAGGTGGTAAGGTTGTCGACAGCCTTTACCTCCAGGATTGCTCCTGGTACTCATTTCTGTTAGAGGCTGAGTAGACCCCAGGGTTGTTACAATTTCCAATTTGTCTTATAATTTATTCTTTGTTTGACCATACTATAACATGTTCCTAAGATTTCTAGACTCAAGACATGGTCCCTTACACTTCGGGAAGAACATAGTTTGAGAGTGTTGGAAAACAGGGGGCTTAGGAAAATATTTTTAGGTCTAAGAGAGATGAAAACTGCATAACGACGAGCTTCATGACCTTTATTCTTCACCGGATATAGTAAGGGTAATTAAATCACGAAGGATGAAATGGGGAGGAAATACATATCTCAAAAATATTCACTGGGAGACCCGAAGGAAAAGACCACTTGGAAGACCTAGACGTAGGTGGGAGGACACTATTAGGGTATATTTAAGGGAAGTAGGATTTGCGAGGGATGTTGGATGGAGTTAGCACAGAATAGGGTTGAATGGCGGGCTCAGGTAAGCGCGGCAATTAACCTACGGGTTCCATAAAATATATAATATAGGCCTACCTTTAGAATGCTGAAGAATTATCTATTGCCATTGAGTAAATAAGTAATGTTATGGGACGCAGAGATCTGATTTTTTACATAGGCCTAAATGGGCAAACATTGATCGATTTAGATGGAACTCACTATGCAGGGGTTGTGGGGCCTTTCTAATCGTGGAAAAAAACTCCAAAGCCCGATTTTTAGCTGTTTCATTATAATTATTAATAGTTTAGTTTATGAATAATTCACGTGTAAGTGTTAATAAATATGTTTTAATTTTGTGTTCTTTTGTTCTTTTGGGGACTGGAGAAAACTGCATAACGACTAGGTTCATAACCTGTACTCTTCACCGAATATAGTAAGGGTAATTAAATCACGGAGGATGAATTGGGGGAGGAATCTTAAAAATATTGACTGGGAGACCCGAAGGGAAAAGACCACTTGGAAGACCTAGACGTAGGTGGGAGGACAATATTAGGATGGATTTAAGGGAAATAGGATTTGCGAGGGACGGTTGGATGGATTAGCACCAGAATAGGGTTGAATGGCGGGCTCAGGTAAGCGCGGCAATGAACCTCTGACTTTATTTTACGTCATTTTAAAAATCATTTTCGAAGGATTTCCTTATTGTGTTGCAGGGGGCCATGTCTATGTGGAGACCAGTTCAGGCGCCTGCTCTCATCAGCAAGCAGTTCAACTCGCCCGTCAAACTCTACTCGCCCGAGAATGTACAGGAGGCCCTGAACAAGCAGACCCAAGTTCTAGCCAATGGAGCCATCGGGTGAGTGACGCAAAACTTCACATTCATTTTGGAAATATTAAGTTCTTTATCTTTTTTTTATTGTTTTATATTTTATTTTACTGTCGTATTTGAGTTTTATAAGTGAAGACACTATTTCCATGCTTGCATTCATGCACTAAATACAGGGTGTTAAAAAATTACACCGAAATATTTTACCTGTATATAGAGGGGACTTAGACAAGCAACTTTTATTAGGAGATTTTTGCTCTATGACGTAAAAGGCATTAAAGTCATTACAATTTGGTGCTCATAAATCAATAATGAAGCGAAATAGGATTAAAACATTTGTTAAATTGACTTCATGCCTCCTCAGTGGTCGATAAAAATCTAATTATTGATCATTCAACAACAGGTGTATCATAATTTAGAGTTTTCATAATCTGCAAAATTTACAGACTAATTACATGATTCGTCGCCACTGCATTAGTCTTTTTTTTAATTCATGACTACTGACTACAGTGTTAACAACGAAGTTCCTTTATTTTGCATTTTTTCAAATATTAGAAGTCAGTGGCGGCCATGCCCTGGGAGATTTTATGCTGTAACAGGAAAAATTGAATCCATAGAGGAAAAATCTCCGAATAAAAGTTGCTTGTCTATGTCCCCTCTATACACAGGTAAAATATTTCGGTGTTACTCATTAACACCCTGTAGGCACCATCAAGGGGGGGGGGGCGACGCTACAAATATGCATTAGCAAAATTGAAACTTACATTTTATTTCAGAGTGGTACAATGTACTTCCAGCAGCCTTTCCAAATTTTCAATATGCGTTTGTCATAGGTAATCCCACGAGAGTTGAGTTTATCGATGAAACTGATGAAACTCGTCAACTCGAGTTGGATTTATTAAGAATATTCCATGAAAAAAAAATTACGGATTATACAAATAATAATAATTACTTTCGTGCTTTGTTCTACAAAACCAAAACTAACAGCTGCGAGATCACGGCATACTATGAATCAACCATCCATGAATCGATTCGCGTTACCATATTGTGACCAATGCTACCAATGATGCATATAAGACATAGTTAACTTCATTCAGGTAAGCTAACAGCAGAACAGAATAAAAGCACACGAACTGGCTTGCACCGAATCGAAACTGTGTTCTTAATCAATGTACATGTCTATCATTTCAATTTCCAAACAAGTTATGTTTATAAAATAATCTGTTTTCGTGACGCTTAGTGGCAGCATCTGACTATTAATCACTGCACACTGATGCTTACGTGTCCAGTAACGAGCAGACGATTTTATCAGATGAAATAGCATCCTCATATTGATAGCAAGCATTTTATAAAATAAACGATCGTGCTTGGTCTATATCCGAGGAATTGCTAAACGTTAATGGTCAATATCAAACACGCGGCGTAGCCTATGAGTGGAATAATCGTCAAAATGTCTTGTAAGTAGAAAATTATATTTCTACATCATAAGAAGTGACAGGTGCAGTCTTCAAAAAGTCGACAAATTTTCGCCGTAATTTTACATTAAAAAAAAATAAAAGACATAAATTCATAATCAGGGATTCCATTGATGACCTTGTCCAACTTATATTGAGCTAGATGCAGTACCATGCCATTTAATATAAAATATGCACGTAATATGCAAGTTAAACTATACTAGCATGTGCCCGCGATAATTATTTCAAAAATTAAAAATTAAGAGCATAATAGTTAAATCATTATATTTATTAACACCTAAATCACGTAGACTACATAACACGATTAGATAGCGTCGCCTGGTAAAAGCGACCTCAGATTCGATTTCCTTGGCCCAGAATACCCCTGTACAGTGAGTTTCGTCCAAATCGAACAATGTTTGACCATATTTAGGCCTATCCCTCTTCCGTGTAGGTTGAAAATTTCATATGTCTACGGGCCTTGACATTCTAAACAAATGAATCGACCAGCGTGGGCTTACAACAATCTAGCGATCGCGATGCTTTTATTACCACGGTATGACAAAAATAGCCAAAGCCAACTGCAATTGATTTGACATTGAAATGTATTACTGAAATCTGATGCTTCGACAGCGCTAAAATCACGTTTTCTGCCAGTTTTTCACTCACAACTCGCGAACGAAAGCTAAAATTAAAAATCCGGCTTCGATGCGCATTCGCCCACCTTTCAGCCCATCTATGTTTAAAATTTCAGATCTCTGCGTTCAGTAGATTTCGCTGGGCATCGTGGACAGACAGACAAACACGTCCTTTTATTATTTTAAGATAGCATGTGCCCGCGATAATTATTTCAAAAATTAAAAATTAAGAGCATAATAGTTAAATCATTATATTAACACCTAAATCATGTAGACTATATATCACGATCAGATAGCGTCACCTGGTAAAAGCGACCTCAGATTCGAGTTCCTTGGCCCAGAAAACCCCTGTATAGTGAGTTTCGTCCAAATCGAACAACGTTTGACCATATTTAGGCCTATATTGATTATCCCTCTTCCGTCTATGTTGAAAATTTCAGATATCTGCATGCCTTGACATAATAAACAAATGAATCGACCTGCGTGGGCTTTTATTTCCAAGGTATAACAAAAATAGCCAAAGCCAACTGTAATTGATTTGAAGTTAAAATGTAGGCCTGTTACTGAAAACTGATGCTTCGAAAACGCAAAAAATGATCGTTTTCTGCCCGTTTTTCACTCATAACTCACGAACGAAAGCGAAAATTAAAATTCCGGCTTCGAGGTGCATTCGCCCACCTTTCAGTCCATCTATCTTTAAAATTTCAGATCTCTGCGTTGAGTAGATTTCGCTGGGCATCGCGGACAGACAGACAGACACTTCCTTTTATTAATATAGATAAATCTATTCCACGAAGTACATGCATTATGCATGAAAAGTCCACAAAAAAGGACGTGTAAATGTATAAGGAAATAGCATATTTATTTAAAATCAGTAAGTACGCCATGACATGGATATTTAGCAAGTTTGAGAACTGAAACAAGCCTTTATAAAAACATTTGCATGGAAATCATGTCTTTACTTAAAACCCTTCCATATTTCGTACATTCAAATTTTAGTTGATCTATGTGTTTCCTATATCCAAATAAAAATCATGTTTTCTCTTTAACTTCATTTCTTTATCTTTTACATTCCTCGTCATTCAAATATATATTTAATTCATTAATGCCTGGTTTCTATAAACTCGCGAAATACCTATGGGTAAATTATCCATGGCCAAATTAGTTCCTAATAACCCACAATGATATAATGAGCAAGGCCTTGGAGTTGTACAGTTAATTTAATTCAGAAGGCTTTGATTCTCACTGTTTAAATTATTATTGATCCTACGAGAGGTTAAATTTTATCCAGCCATCCATGAAAGGATAAATTAACCCGACAATTTACCCTTGAAAAGATCTAGCCCGAGTTTGTAGGAACGTTTTTTCCATATTTACCCAGAGGACATTTATCTAGAAACTCGCCACAAGTGTAAGTGATTGCTATCTTTAAATTATTTGAGTTTGTAAAAGTGATTCTTGTGTAAATTCTGTCCATTGGATAATTTACCCATAGGTATTTCGCGAGTTTATAGAAACCGGGCATTGATCAGTTATTTTTTATTATCCTTTTCCTCTTTCATTTATTTTCTTTCATCTGTATTTTTACCTCACTTCATTTTTTTCCTTCTTTCAGTTTATCTTTTTGTTTTTCTGCCTATTCGATTTCTATTCTTTCTTAATCTGTCATACTTTTTGTTTTCGTTCTATACGATTCTTTGTTAATTTTCCGAATCTATTCTTATTTTAATTTTCTCTTCTCTTTTTATTACGTATTTATTTATTTATTTATTTGTTAATGCTTATTATGTTTTATCCTACCTGCATTTTGATCTTACTTTTCCATAGTTGCTATTGCTCCTTTATCTGAATTTGGTAACCATTTCTTTATTTCTCCCTTAATTTACTTTATCTTGCACTATGCAGATCAGAGATTTGAAATATCATGCTGTACGCCTCTCTGAGCACAGCGAATTCAACATTCAACTGATTCAGTCATGTAGACATAGAATGTTAAGTTTAGTGATAAGCTATATTCAAAACACACCATTTCGCACGGCAATATTTCTTAAACAATTATTACTAGGGACCGGATTCTTAGGTTTTCACCTATTTTTTTCCTTACTTCCAAAACAAAAAGCGCTCATACACTTTTTCGAATCACGTCCATAGGATTCACCCACATTAATTCTGTGGCACCTAAAAATACCTAAATGGGGTATAAAAACCTAAATATACCTAAACGGGATATAAAACCTAAATATCTAATTTAGGCTACTTTTTTGTATTTTTTGTCAGTTGAGAAATTGATATTTTGCGGAGAGACAAAACTTTGTCGGGTTGAAATGAATACCACCAGCGTTTCGTTCAACCCATTGTCGTCTAGGATGGACAGTATCAAGAGAGGAAGTGTAAGAGTGCCGGCGTATTCCTTTTAAAATATCAGTACGAACAACCATTGTTGCCGTGTGTGAACAAGGATATAGATTTCTGTTTTAAAGCGGTTGTTTGTCTTTAGTACTGCCCTGTTATTCATACTGAGTGGTCACACTGTGAGTTTTAAGAAGACCTGTTAATTATGCCGAAACAAATGAAATTGAGTTTATTACGGCAGTGGATTGGCGACGACCTGAATTTCTTCTTCTTTTTATTTTTCCTTCTTCTTCTTCTTCTTCTTCTTCTTCTTAGGTTATTTATGACGTCGCACCCCGCATAGTGTCTACGTCTGTTCTGTCGTTTTCCAAGTTACTCCTGCTGTATCTGACAGACGTTGTCATTCAATACAACTCACAGTTGAGAATCTTGAAAGATACACTGTGATATACTGTAACCAGGAAATGTGAGGCAATCTTATTTTCACTACTTCTTTTGATTGTTTATGCTTTCTTTCTTCAATTCTTTAATATTGTCCTAAAGCAAGTTTACACAAATTTAAAGTCAATTTTTTTAAGTTAAACTTTACAAATATTATGTATAGAATCCTATGCATCACATTCAAATTCATTAAACCAATTGTTCTACCCGAAAACTATATTTTAGAAAAAAACCTAAAAAAAACTATTCCAGCTAATGGAAAACCTAAAACAGTGTTTTTAAAAACCTAAAAATTCAGTCCCTAATTATTACGCACAATGTTCCACAGAGATCACTTAGGCCTATTTACCTACGTTAATGAATTTCATTTTTTCCAACGAGGGGTTATTAACTTATATTATAGTCCAATAGTCTACTCAGCTCACGACGGTTGGTAGCTTCCAATGCAGTAAAGGGTTGAAAATGGTATAATATCCTCGTAACGACATAAGAAGAAACTACACCTTTTCAACCTCAATTTCGGAAAAAGTAATTTCAATTTCGGAAAAAGTAATTCCAATTTCGGAAAAAGTAACTTCAATTTCGGAAATGCGAGGGCTATGAAGAGGGTATAGTAAAGTTGGTACCACGCTAGGACAAATGGCTCAATCGGAGCGAGATTATGTAGAGAGAAGTAGCTAGAAGGTGTACCTAAATGTTCCAAATAAAACAGTTTTGATTTTCACTGTGGTTTTCATTTTATGCCCCATCGAATGCTTTAAAAAATAGCCCTCGTATTTCCGAAATTGAAGTAAATTTTTCCGAAATTGAAATTACCTTTTCCGAAATTGAAATTACTTTTTCCGAAATTGAGGTTGAAATGGTGTAGTGTCTAGGACAATTGGTTCAATTCAACACCGGAACTTAACCAGAAGTGACTTTTATTCAAGGAAAGCGTCCTTTCACGATTTTATTCTGAGCTTACATATATACATTCCATGAAGAGATTTTTAACAACGGACGTCTGAACTGTCAGTAAATTATTGTGGACTTGTGACTTATCACATTTTTGAAGTGAAACTTCTTTAGCGGCGGTAGGGGTAAATCGGGAACTTGTGTAACGCTAAAACCGTCACGAAATTAGTGTCACACTCAAAACCGTCACGAAATTAGTGTCACACTCAAAACCGTCACGAAATTAATGTCACACTCAAAACCGTCACGAAATCACTAGGGTGTTTCGGAGCAGACTGCACAGAAAACAATCAACTCAATTATTAGGAATAATCAAAGGAAATTTTTCAGACCTGGTACGAGGACCTGGAAATGGGAATAGTAGTAGTAGTAGTAGTAGTAGTAGTAGTAGTAGTAGTAGTAGTAATAATAATAAAAATAAAAAATCCAAAGTTTAAAAAATAATAAAATCCAAAATTTAAAAATCCAAAATTCCAAAATTTAAGTCAGTCAGTCAGGACAAAGCCTTTCATATATATACTAGCTGAAAAGGCCCGGCGTCGCCCGGGCTTTGTATTTTTTAATTTGAAATTAGCTTATGGAGGACTTTCGATTTTGAAACTCTAGGTCCTTATATAATATGTATGTAGAACTTGAAATGAAGAAAACGATTTATCAAACTATTCCATCAGAAAACGCTAGATATAGCTTTTTATGGCTCATAGAGGATGTCGAATGCTGCATTCCGTTGCTTCTACACATCATGCCTGGGATGGGTTGAAATAAGAAGAAACATAAATTACATAAGATTGTATTGGCTTGACGGAAAATTTTATTTCTCATTCTCATGTTACAACCGTTTCGGGGCTGAAATAAAAGAGAAATGCAGTATCACTTTCATACTTTCCTCCCCTAAAACCCGGGACGTAATATACTGCGAGCATAGGACTCAAAATGTTCCATCCCATGCTTAGGGCCTAAGATAAATCTCAACTAATACAAAGCCTATGGATAACGTATCAGCGGAAAGGATTATTTACAGACTTCTGATATAGCATACTCACACACTTAAATTATCCCTGCAATACGACTTATTCTACATCAAAATGTGAAGTGAGAAAATATTTCTTATGTCGAGGGTAGAGAAAGTTATGTGACTACATCACACTGTGCTTTATTTTCGTGGATTTCAATTTCAGTGATTATTTTCGCCAATATATTACATCAATGGAATCATAATTCGTTAAAGTCCAGCATTATATAGTCGCCAAGGCCCTATGTCATCACAGTAAACAATTCACTGTTGTCATGTGAACTAAACAACATTTCATTTTTTTCAGTATAAAATTCTCAGAAATTATATAATTTTCAAGGGAAGGAGTATTTTGTTTGAATTTTAATGTTGACCGCTATACTTCCCGGGCTTAACTGGGTATGTGTGCAAAATTCCGTGTAAATTGGTAAAGAAATGTAGATTTGTATAAGGAACAAACATACATACATACATACATACATACATATCCACAAACACACATTCGACTTTATATATTAGATATATATAGAAATAAGATAATACAAGGTATGAATGACGAATTGAATCGTATTGCTGTGCGAAGTGCAACTTGCTGAATTCCATGAGCATGTATACTGCACTAGATTTGAACTCACTTGCCTGTGCCTTTATGCACCTGTTCTTTGTTATAATGCAAACGTCCTCTGCCAACATTCCAACATTCGTTTTCTCGAAATAAACACATAAATAGTACCTGCAGATATCTCAAGTCGTGTTTTGAGCATTGCACTTTAGGTAGGGTAAACTTCGGTAACTTGGCAATAAGGGTAATTCGAGAGTAATCTTTATCTCTATATGTATAAAAAGGCTTTGTCTTGACTGACTGACTGACTGACAGGAATCAACGTGGAGCCTAAACTATAACAGGTAGAGACTTGGAATTTTGACAGTACCTTTGTTTCATAATGTAAGTGCTCACTAAGAAAAGATTTTGCAAAATTTTGATTTCAAATGCCAGAAATCAAATGTTTTAGAGGAGACATAATACCTTTTTACACAGAATTAACAAATCCAAATCAAATTCCATGCACAGTTGTCATGATAACAGTGTATTGTTGGCAGTGATCACAGGTAGCTTTGGAAATAAATGATACGGGACTTTGAGAAATTAGAGAAGCTATGGATACAATTCATTTGTAAAATCACGGAGAATGAAAATTTCTACTTGTCAAATACAATTTCAGGATGGAAGACAACACTTCCTGTAATGAACGCGGACTAACATCTGTAATTCTAATTTGTTTAATCTACTTCGGTTCGGTGAATGTTGAAGTCGAAGTTCTTATTATCTGTCAGATTTTTGGCAATTTAAACCTGCCGTCCATCCCTTATGTTGGTAGCCATGTACCAAAAAATAACAAAATAAATCTTAATCTGCGCAAATGCATAGGGGGAGATTGCCCCGATACCGGTCAGGCCTCGTTAGCGGTCAAAAAGTAGTTAAACATTAAGACGCAAGACGAACACGGACTCTACGCAAGGAATAACTGTTTTCTGCTGCTATCTAGCGTCTTACAGTCTTACTAATAATCCAGTTGTAACATTTATACTAGGAATATACACAGCTGAGAAGAAAATGTGTACTAATAATCCTTGCATAAGGCTGAATGTGTGCAACGCTTTACACAGCCTGGCCCCCTTGTATAAACTTGACGTAAATAATCAAGATGGCCGATACCCGTAACAGCCGGTCGTTTCGTAGATGTCTGAGATTGAATTCTGAGGCTACGCATATTCTGAGCTGCTTTTGCGGAATTATAAACAATGTTCCTTGTTTGTGGGAGATATTTCCACACTAGTACTCATGATTACAGCTTTCTGAAAACAATATAATGAAATACTGAAACCAAGCAGACGACGCATCGTTGTTTGCCCTCTGCACCGATAGATGGTGTTCAGCAGTCCCTTCATAGCCAGGGGCTAGTAACGTCACGACTATAGTGACGTGTTTGATGACGTTGACGTAAAAAAACCCGGTGTAAACCTCGGCAGTTACACTCCGTTTATTAAGTGCCAGTATGGTACTTTATGAGATTGTGTGGTGGACGAAAAAATGTCTGTCCGTCTGTCCATGTGTCTGTACGCACCATTAACTCAAATACGCTTTTTCGGATTTTCATGAAACTTGGAAAACACATTTATAATGTTCATGGGAAGAACCCTATTGATATTGAACCAAATCGGTTCACCGGTACCGGAGTAATGCCCAATTTAGTGCCTATTTTAATAGATTATGGCGCCTTTCTAATAGAAAGGCGCCATCACTCAAATACGCTGTATCGGATTTCCATGAAACTTGGTATACCCATTTATGACGTCCATAAGAAGTGCCTTATTGAATTTGAACCTAATCTGTTGACCGGTACCGGAGTAAAACCCAATTTAGTGTATATTTTAAAGACGCGGTAACTCAAATACGCTTTACCGGATTTTTATGAAACTTGGTATACACATTTATAATGTCCATGGGAAGACGTCTATTCATAATGGATAAAATCGGTTGACCTGTTTCGGAGTAATGTTCAATTTAGTGTCTATTTTATGGTAATACTAGCTGAAAAGGCCCGGCATCGCCCGGGCTTTGTATTTTTTAATTTGAAATTAATTTATGGAGGACTTAATGTATGTAGAACTTGAAATGAAGAAAAAGATTTATCACACTCAAACTATTCCATTAGAAAACGCTGGATATAGCTTTTTATGGCTCATAGAGGATGTGGAATGCTGCATTCCGTTGCTTCTACACATCATGCTTGGGAGGGGTTGAAATAAGAAGAAACACAAATTACATAAGATTGTACTGACTTGACGGAAAATTTTATTTTTCATTCTCATCTTACAACCGTTTAGGGGCTGAAATAAAAGAGAAATGTAGTATCACTTTCATACTTTCCTCCCCTAGAACCCGGGACATAATATACTGCGAGCATAGGACTCAAAATGTTCCATCCCATGCTTAGGGCCTATGACAAACATCCCTATTTCTCAACTAATACAAAGCCTACAGGTATGGATAACTTATCAGCGGAAAGGATTATTTACAGACTTTTGATATAGCATACTCACACACTTAAGTTGTCCCTCTTATTCTACATCAAAATGTGAAGTGAGTAAATATTTCTTATGTCGAGGGTAGAGAAAGTTACGTGACTACATCACACTGTGCTTTATTGTCGTGGATTTCATTTTCAGTAAGTATTTTCGCCAATATATTACATCGATGGAATCAAAATTCGTTAAAGTCCAGCATTAGGCTATATACTTGCCAAGGCCCTATGTAATCATAGTAAACAATTCACTGTTGCCATGTGAACTAAACAGCAATTCATTTTTTCAGTATAAAATTCTCAGAAATTATATAATTTTCAAGGGAAGGAGTATTTTGTTTGAATTTTAATGTTGACCGCTATACTTCCCGGGCTTAACTGGGTATGTGTGCAAAATTCCGTGTAAATTGGTAAAGAAATGTAGATTTGTATAAGGAACAAACATACATACATACATACATACATACATACCCACAAACACACATTCGACTTTATATATTAGATACGTATTCGACCCAGGTGGCCGAGATGGTAGACCTTTCTTCTTCCGTAAGCCCTGCTTAATGAATAAATCTGGAGCTTAACTTGGAAATCAATTTAAAAAAAAAAAAACATATTCTGCATATCATAATTGCAGTCATAACTGATTAAACAAAAACATACTGGCACTTTGTTACATCAGTTTACCTGATTTTATTGGTAATACGGCTTATGTAGAACTTGCACGGTGAACAACCAAACAACCGTTCAACGCAGATATAAGCAGCTTTTATTAGTAAGGCTGTTAATGTGTAAATACTTGTTGAAAGGCCAACTGGAAGTCACCGAAACGGCTGCACGGTACTTCACAAAATACACTAAGGCCTGCGTAAATAATAGTATTTACTATTAACTGAGGGGTACGCCGTAGCGTAGTGGTTGAGGCGCTGCGCTACAACCCGGAAGGTCCCGGGTTCGATCCCCGATGAGGTTGTTGGAGTTTTTCAACTGGCCTAATCCTTCTGGTGCCACTATGACCCTGGGGTCGACTCAGCCTCTAACAGAAATGAGTACCAGGAGTATTCTTGGGGTAAAATAACGGCCGGTGCTTAGGGCTGGCAGCCTTGCCACATTCATGTGCCGATGTCTAAAATCTGGGAGCCTCAACCTCCTGGAACCCCCTGGGCCTTCATGGCCTGTGTAGGGAATACTTTACTTTTAAAATTAACTGACCTCGCAGGCCACTAGTTCGAAGCCCCGGAATTCAAAAAGAATCCGTAAAAAAGGACAAAAAAAGTGAAAAGCAATTCTTGTGCAGTTAGTTTGGAAAGATGAGTTTTTTTAGAACTCATTGTACAAGATCAATAAAATTTTGTAAGCATCACATACGTAAGAATAGAAACATCTCTGCAGATTTGGTTCTCTGCTATCAGGTTGAATACGCACGGAGTATACTGCCAAAGAGTCAGGTGTGCGGGACACAGTATTCATTTGTTTGGCATGTAGCAGTTTATTTGTCTGAGCTAATATTAGGAGGCCGTGCCTTACGCAAGCATAACCTCACATTCCTCTGCGATCTCATCTGTTTATTAAGTCCAGAATGGTACTTTATGAGATTGTGTGGGGGACGTGTTACAGGATTTTCATGAAACTTGGTATACGCATTTATAACGTCCATGGGAAGAAGGCTATTGATATTGGACAAAATCGGTTGACCGGTACTGGACTAAAGCCCAATTTAGTGCCTATTTTATTGTAATATATTAGAAAGAATCTATCAAATGCAAATCAGTTATCATGACAACATATTGTTTTACAGTGTTCATATTAGGGCTGAAAATCGATTAAAATTTCTAATCGAGTTAACTCTTGACTTTAATCGATTAATCGACTGATTAATCGACAAACAGGTCGGTATTTTAAAAGAAACTAAAGTGTACATTTAATATTGTTTTACACGTTTAATAAATACTACACTACAGATAATCAGAAGAAATCCTGAAATAATTAATACCATTATTAGTTAACTACTGAAAGAATATATACAAAACTTACATTTCCGGTTACTTATTCAGCCAAAACTTGCAAAACTAAACTACCCTTCAGGTTTCTGAATAACGGGAATTGTTTGTACACAATAGGCTGAATGACACAAAGGCCAGAGAAACGTTTTTTCAGAATTCGACTAAACCGATTAATCGGAAAATGTAATTGATCGAAGATTAAATGTTTAATCGATTAATCGAGCCGGTTAATCTATTAGTCGGTACAGCCCTAGTTCATATACGGCTTTGGAAGTTGCAATACAGTTAGCTATTACAAATAAAACCATTCCTTTACAAATGCCTATCAAACTAGACCATTAAACCGAGAAAGGTGGCCGAGATGATAACGTATTGGACTTGCATTCTGCAGGTCCCTGGTTCAAATCCCGTAGCTGGCCAATTTAATTTCTTTTAAATTTTTATATGAGTCTGCATTTGTCAAGATATCACAAATCTGTATAGTTCTGCTGACGCTGGACGATTTTAATCTGATTTTTAAACAATAAACTAGACCTTTGTTATTCCGTAGGCCCTGCTTAATTAATTGATCTGGAGCTTAAGTCGGAAATCGATTAAAAAAGCTTAATCTTTTGCATATCATAATATTGCAATTATCACTGATTTAAAAATCTACCTATTGCAATCGATACCATGTCATGACTTTCGAAAATTTCTTTCATATATTTACGTTTCATGCCTCCCTAAGTACGAAAACACCGCCCGTTGAAAAAAAAGTGATATATATATATATCCTATATATCTTTACGCGCTAGTGGCCGTAATTTTGAAGATATTTGAACCAAATTTTATTATGTTATTCCTAGGCCCAATAGTTCGGACAAGTTCGTTATTGAGCAAAATTGGCCCAAGGGGAGGGTTGGGGGAGGGGGGTTGAAATTTTGAAAAATTTATATCTCGGCCCCTATGAAGTATAGAGGGAAACTTTGTTTCAATAAATTAGAGTACTCCCTATGGAGTTCACAGTGACACCAACGAAATCTACCTCTATATGAGAATGTGAATTGCGAAAGATGTATTGCATCACGTGCAGAGTGTAGTGATTGGCACAAGTAGTGCTATTAGTCACGGATCACGCAGGTTAAATGCCTGGGCGTGACATCATTGTCTCCCACTCACACGTGACAGCCCGTATTCACTGTGTGCCTCACACACAACACACACCACAGACATGTTTTTGAAAATAGTATTTTTGACTTCAGGGTGCCTCAAAACATGCATTTATCTTTTAAAACTCAACATCGAATTTGGGGTCGAAAAGAATACTTCCTGTACCTAAAATACGGGCAAAGGAAGTAAAAAAAATCCCTTTAGGCAGGCCTACAGGCTGAGGTAGATTTCGAAGTGCTTTTGTTTTAATTTACTGTCACTGCACAGCACTCTTCTTCTTTAGCCTTGGCATGACAAACCCGCAATAATAACAAAAAAAAAGAGGAAAGAACACTTTTTCAAACATTCAAATCTCGCCTTATATGAGAGCTATCGAGAAACTAGTTATTGATTTGTAGAGTACTCATGAAAAGCTTTTCAACGATACCCCATAAGACGTGGTTTCAAAAATGTATAATTCCATCCCCCCACCCCCATTCGTACTCCCAAAACCCCCGAATCGTTGGTGTCACTGTGAACTCCATAGGGAGTACTCTAATGTATTCAAACAAAGTTTCCCTCTATACTTCATAGGGGCCGAGAAATTTCAACCCCCTCCCCCGACCATCCCCTTGGGCCAATTTTGCTCATTCATATTCATATCTATTGACATTTTTGACAGGCATTACCTGCATACAGTCATTAGTTACAAGGTTAAATTAAAAAATAATACAAATTACCCACTTAAAAATAAAACAGACATACAGACACTAGCTTTACAATGATTACACAATGAATATAATGGGTTAAAAAGTGATACACTAATTTTTCTAAACTCAATCATCAATTGTTTTTAAAGGGTCATGTTTTTTGTAATCTATGTTGTAAAAATCATCGGCTTTATATAAGCACTCAGTTTTCAATATACCTTTCATTTTAGATTTAAATTTTGATAGCGGCAGTAGTCTAATTTCTGATGGAACTGAATTGTAAAGTTTTCTAGAATTATGGAACCAATTTTTTTGTGATTTACTGTAATGTAAAAACTCCGTTCTAATCGAATTATTGTTTCTCGTAAAGTGGTTATGAATGTCACTATTGAATTGAAATTTGTCCAGATTTGTGTGAACATGTAATAGTACTGATAAAACATATAGGGACGGAAAAGTTAATAGACCAAGTCGAATGAACTTGTTCGAACAATTGGGCCTAGAAATAACATAATAAAATTTGGTTCTAATATCTTCAAAATTACGGCCGCAGCGTGTAAAGATATTATATAAACTATTGAATGGGCGGTGGTTTCGTACTTAGGGAGGCACGAAACGAAAATATATGAAAGAATTTTTCGAAAGTCATACATGGTATCGACTGCAATAGGTAGATTTTTTTTCGAAATCTACTTGAAAAGACAGGATTTTTATTGGGAGTTTTTGCACAATATTTTAGCAAAATTTACTAAAAATGACAAAATGAATAAAAATGCTGTATACATAAAAAATGCAGAAAATGACCTAACAATATATATATATATATATATATATATATATATATAAATATAAAGAGGTTGCATTTAACATAAAAATTCTGTGTTACTAGAAAAAAATGAAATTCCATCTAAACCCTAGCAATAACAATTACAACAATATTTTTTTCTACTAAGGAATATTCCACATTACAATGGTTTTCCTTCATCCCACAACCATCTTTTGCTTCCATAATTCCCTGTCCATAGCATCTTCTTCACTTTTCTCGCCATACTCCTTTTCACCCCCATCCATCCAGCACTCTTTGGGCTTCCCTCTTCTTCTTTTTCCTTCTACTTTATGCTCCAACATTTTCTTTTGTATTCTATCCTCTGTCATTCTGAGACCATTTCAAGCGTCTTTTTTCTACAATTTACAAAATATTCTTTTCAACTTGCATTATTTCCCTTATTCTATTATTCCGAATCTTTTTCTTTCCTGGATTTTCTTGCTAATAATAATAGTAATAATACTATTAATTTTAATAATAATAATAATAATCTGGTAACCTAAAACTAGAAGATTTATTAAAATGTGAATGCGTGAAATTTTCGAAATGAGGTCACTTGGATAAATCTCGCAGGAGAGAGACAAATGGTCTTTCTCTGGCACGCTGAATCGATCATTAGCCGGGCGATACATCACGGCGCTGACCCCACTCCGCGTGCCTGAATCGCGGCCAAAAATGCGTCGATCCGACAATCACAAGGGTGTTGACTTGCGAACTTCCGAAATTCTCTTTACCTTATTGATAAATTTCATTTTTCCTTTTGAGGGTAAATGTCAATGAAATGAGATTTAAAGAGATGTTTTCCACCTTCTACAAAATTCAAGGATCTGAAGATGACAAAACTATTTTTTGCACGACTTAACTAATTAGTGGTACTTACGAATATTGTTGCCGTGGATCGTAAGTTGACATTCCCGCACGGAATCTTGTTGCTATGGAAAGAAAACAAATTTCCGTGCGGTAAGAATTTACTTACGGCACTCATCATAATACAAGCCTTTATGGACAAGGCCGCCCCAGGACAAACATTCGGTTCCCATAACAACAAACACATGCGAATCACTTTCTGAAATATAAGTGTATATACATAATATTTTCTGCTAATATCTCAATTAATATAAATAAATTGATATAAATAATCATCGTGCAAAAAATAGCATGCAATACTCATGCCGTAAGCGCATAAGGGATCTCGGAAATTGATAAAACTCTTTCCTCGATCCGTATGCACCGCTTACGGCACTTGTATCGCAATATACTATGTCGAAATGCATCATCTCTCTTCAAGTAACTTATAACCGCAAACAGCATAGACTATAGTTTTACTTGTTGCTGAATAGAATCATCTAAAAGAATTCGACGCCTATTGACGAAGTAGGAATGCTTTTAATGATTTATGCGTAAACTCAAGACTGTCATAATCATATGTTATAGGATAAATCTATGTTTACATGGTGTTTTTACTGGACTAATCCATTCTACATGGCTATTTTTACATGATTTTTTACTGGACTAATCCCTTCTACATGGCTATTTTTACATTATTTTTTACTGGACTAATCCATTCTACATGGCTATTTTTACATTACCTTTTACTGGACTAATCCATTCTACATGGCTATTTTTACATGATTTTTTACTGGACTAATCCCTTCTACATGGCTATTTTTACATTATTTTTTACTGGACTAATCCATTCTACATGGCTATTTTTACATGATGTTTTTTACTGGACTAATCCATTCTACATTACTTTTTACATGAAGTTTTTACTGGACTAATCCATTCAACATGGCTATTTTTACATGATTTTTTTTACTGGACTAATCCATTCTACATGACTTTTTACATGATGTTTTTACTGGAATAATCTATTCTACATGGCTATTAATTTTACATGATGTTTTTACTGGACCAATCCATTCTACATGGATAACAAATACTACTGATTTAGTATTTTTAATGATAGGTTTATACTGATGTGTACACTTTAAACAAGTGTCTTTGTAAATACATTTTAATATTGTAATGCAAATTTCTGCTGTTTTCTTTGTAAATATGTTTTAATTTTTAATGCACCTGTTCAACCATTTAACTTGCATAAGGTACAAAATAAATATTCTTTATAAAAATCTTGTAATTTTCAAAGCAATCCCAAAATCATTTGAAGGTTTTTTTTTAGGTTATAAATATTTTGAGGGTATAAGGTGGAAAACATATCTTTAAATCTCATTTCTCTTTACCTTAGTTTTACTGCACACTGTTACGTACATTTATGCGGCCCACGCCGCCTGGGCCTACACGGAAACTTGACATGTCGGGAGTGTCTATGGATCATACATTCCCGCATGAGTGATCAGCCAAATTCCGGGGCCACCTCCGAGACACACACTCTCATGCTGAACAAGGCGAGTATGGGATGAAGATGACAATGACGGCCAGATGGTATCCGGGGACCACAAGGGTCTAAACTTACCCTAACCCCCATCTAGGTAACTTGTTCAGAGCTCGCATAAAAAATACTGGTAGGGGTAAAATCATTATCTTTGAGAGTTCAAACATTCTGTGAGGAAAAACAGCGCGCAGATTTTTTTTTTTGCACTCCTTAGCTAGTAAGTGTTACTTACGAAAGTTGTTTACATGGATCGTAACTTGACATTACCACACGCAATCTTGTTGCTAGGGGCGACGGGCGGAAAGTGACTTGTTGCTAGGGGCGACGGGCGGAAAGTTACTTTACCGCCCGCAAATGCTTATTTGCGAGCAGAAATGACCAAGGCCTCCCCGCCTTATAAATATTCGGTTGCCATAAACAATAACAAATGCGAATCCCTTTCTGAAATAAGCACCATTCTTCAAGACTGTATACACATAATATTTTCAGGTAATATCACAATTAATATAATTAAATTGATATAAGTAACCGTCGTGCAAAAAATTGCATGCAACACACGGGCCGTAAAGTCATTTACGGGTCTCGAAAACTTAAAAACCCTCGGCTGCGCCTCGGGTTTTCAATCTGTTTCCTCGACCCGTAAACGTGCCTTTCCGCCCTTGTGTCGCAATATACTATTTTCTTTTTTTTCAGGTGTGTTTATACTCGTTTATACTCAGATCAGGAGTTCGGGATCTGTGTGCATACAGAAGGGTAGGCCATGGAACTATTGCTTGTCAATTGTTTCTATTGTCGGTGTATTTAATGGAGTAAATTTCAACTGATATTAATTTAAATAGATATGATACAGGATGAAATGGTGAGGATGATTCATTGAATGTAAATATCCAATTCGGCATTTTCCTTCACGACTGGGGAAACCATGAAAAAAACCATGTCAAACTGAACCTGGGACCTCCCGCATGCGACTTTACCATCTCGGCCACCTCACTCGGTGCGCAGAAAATTGTAGAGTAGAAAGGCAGTCATCTGCTCATTTAGTTAAAACGGCCATCTTCCTACAACGGAATAAAAAAATTAAAATGACATCAAAGAACATTCACACCAAATTGGAAGAAAATCGAACAAGGCGTTTGGTCGTAACTGCATTGCAAACAAAGAACGGTTGAGTTAAAATAGGAACTCCCTTCGCTCCGTCAACAGGTTTCAGGCCTATCTTAGAATCAGTTTTTATGACGACATAACCCCTTATTCAAGCTCATTTGTCAATTCAGTTTATATGCTAGAAACATCTTTTGAAAGGGGTCTCTAGTAAATGTATCCTGGTTGAGTGGGAGATAAGGCAAAATAAGACATTATTATTATTGGTTTGTTTCTACATTTGAATTGAGCGGCATTCAGCAGGAAGTCACACTATCCGCTGAGCTTGAGAAGCCGGCGCTCGAGACAAGATGGCAGTCACATGTAGTGCTAATTGCGCCTCACTAGATGGGAGTGCAGTACGTATTAAAATTTATCTTTGTTTTTACCAGTTTTTTATCCATAGGTGTCACAGATTAACCAGTAGACAATCGCATAAGAGTTTAACAAATTCTGCTATAATATGAAGTCATCAGCTTTGGAATAACTTTTGTGAAAACTTTACTTTCACGTTTAAATGAATGAAGTCCGTCAATATTTTTGGAAGCTATTATGGTGTACCATGTTGTACACGCTTAACGAACTGCTTAATCAAGAAAGAGAAATAAACCAATTTTTGTAGTTGATCTTCTGGTAATGGCCATGGATCGGCTCATAATACAATCATACGTTATCTGACGAACTTCTGTCAAGAGAGCTAATGCTCTCGCTATATGCACATTGTGCGCAATCCTTATTTCATACAATCATACGTTAGCTACTACGCTACAGGTGAAGGAGTGCGAGATGCAAAATTTTCAGGGCCTGTTGTTGTTATTATTGTTATTATTATTATTATTATTATTATTATTATTATTATTATTATTATTATTATTAATGGTAAACGTGAACTGAACGGAGAGGTGCAAGTAGAAGTACACACACGTGGCTGATTTAAGGCTGTAATTTTCTAGCGAAAATATTCCCGATAAAAAAAAACACGTTTTGTAAAAAGTATTCGTTTATATACTAGAAATATATTATGAAAAGGGTAAATAAGGATTGGCCTGCTACTTTTTCTGCCTGTTCCGTCTATAGATTAAAGAAAGTATTGTTTTTCGACCCCCAAATTCGAAGTTGAGTTTTTAACATAATAGCTATTTATGTATCAAGTACGCAAAATAACGCTTTAGCGGACGAATCTAGTATAGCGGCCGAGGCGAAAGCCGAGGCTGAAATACTGGATGAGTCCGCTAAAGTTTTTGCGTACGTGGTGCATACAATATTTTTTAGTAATAGCTCTCTAAATTATATGAAATGAAACAAAATACCGTATATAATTAATTGTAATGAAAGGTAGTCTACCATATTCTCACGGCCCTCTCAAACGCAAGACAACAATGAACCGTACGAAATGCGGTAGGCTATGAATGCGTTATATGAGTCGCTGATTTGTAAACAATAATAAATACGAACTAGTATTTATGAAAAGCTTGTGAAAATATGTATTATAATCCCGAGGAAATTTCACTCCAAGTCAAAAACATTGAATTGGAGCTGGTGCCAGCAACATCACGGCAGAAGGAATAGGGAATATATTGCAATTAAATGCTGGTGCATCCATGTAAGCTATGTGAACGAAGATGTGAAAAGTTGTTGGCTTATATTTGTTGTCGTGTGATGAAGTGGGCTACCGTGTTTTGCGAAAAATCCTGGTAAAGTTTCTGATTTTCATAAAGAAACGTGTTGGCTTAAATTTGTTTGTTTTATGAGCAATTATATGCGTAAATCCATGTTAAAGTTGGTGTGACTGGTCAATGCCATCTGAGTTTTGTTTATAGATTGTCATGGCGACTTTAAAGGACAAGGCCGCTAAAACTGCATTTTGAATGCAATTTGAATGCACTTTTATGCAATTTTAGCGGCCTTGTCCTTTAAAATGCAATTTTTCGGCTTGTTACCAGTCCGATAAGCAGCTGTTTTAGAGAGCGTGTACTAAAAATACATATTTTGAGGTTCCCTCATTACTAAAAGATCTGATGTGAACGTCACATAACTTCCTCTGCCCAAATAAAAATTAGCAGTATTCACATGTCCTTATACAGAATCGCAAGACACAATTTTACGCTAATTATCCTATAAATACCTCTTCTTTCAATGATGCGACTAAAAACGCAGGCTATGGATAAAAAACAAGTGACTGCAAACGTTTATTGAACTTTTCGCCGATAAGAATAATTTCCGAAATTTATCGAATATTCCCCTCAGATATTTCTTTACAGTATGCATGGCCAACAATACATCTCTCTCACTTCACGTGCTTATATAGAATAAGAGGCCGTGAATGTCCACGTATTGAATTGTTCAGGCAAGACAGGGTTTCTACAAACAGTGGGTAGCTTAAAACCAACTAGCTCCTGAATTTAAATCACGAGGCTGAGTGCACCCCTGCCAGACCTCCCATACCTCAGAAAAATACTAGGAGGTACCGGGGATCGAACCCGGGCCGACGGATCTGTAGTCAGTGACGCTAACGCCGGCGGCGGCGGTCACAATTATCACACATAATTAAATTATTGAACCTTCACACATTAAAATAAAATTAGATAGACTGATGTAACAAAGTGCCAGAATGCTTTTGTTTAATCAGTGATAATTGCATTTATGATATGCAGAAATTAAGTTATTTTTTAAAATTAATTAATTAATTTATTTACTTTTTTATACGGAACAACAAAGGTCTAGTTTTTTATATCTGTATCTGTATGTGGTACCCTATGATCCCCAGGTGGGGCGAAGGGGCCTCCAATGGAGGTTTCATTACCTATACTAATTTTGATAAGCTTATTTTCCGAGAGAGGGCAGAGGGACAGGTGGTAAGCCCATCGCCTCGCAACCCCCCTCTGGAAACTAAGTATTTCTTGGACGTGAAAGGGCCGAGAAATTTTGTCCAGAGGCTCTAATTTAGGCTTGGAGTTCTTTTACGTGCCGTAAATCTACGACACGGGCCCCCCAGCTTATAATACCTCCCGTGCCCAGGATTTTTACGTCCTGAAAAATCCATCGACCGCGGCCGGGTTTGATCCCGCGCCCTGCGGATCTAGAGGCGGGCACGCTACCTCTAGACCACCGGGGCCGACAGTTTTTTTACAAATCAGATTAAATTCGTCTATTATCAGCAGAACTATACAAATTTGTGATATCTTGACAATCGCACACTAACTTACAAATTTTTAAAAAATGTCAAATTAGCCGGTTATGGGGTAGGCTAATGAGTTGGGTAGTAATGCCTACATAGTAAGGGTAAATAAATCACGGAGGATGAAATGGGGAGGGGGGAAAGACATCTCAAAAACATTGACTAGGAGGCCCGAAGGGAAAAGACCACGTGGAAGACCTAGACGTAGGTGGGAGGACAGTATTAGAATAGATTTAAGGGAAGTAGGATTTGCGAGGGATGATTGGACGGAATTAGCACAGAATTGGGTTGAATGGCGGGCTTAGGTAAGCGCGGCAATGAACCTTCGGGTTCCATAAAACAGATATTGGTAGGGGTAAATCGGGAACTTGTGTCACACTGAAAACCGTCACGAAATTAATGAGATGTGACGGAGCGGACTGCACAGAAAACAATCAACTCAATGATTAAAATTTAAAAACTCCAAAAATCCAAAATTAAAAAATCCAAATATCCAAAATTTAAAAGACAGAATTAAAAATTAAAAATCCAAAATTTAAAAAATAATAAAATCCAAAAATTAAAAATCCAAAAATTATAAATCCAAAATTTAAAAAATAAAAAATTCAAAGGTCGAAAATTTAAAAAAATTCAAAATTCAAAATCCAAAATTTAAAAAGTCCAAAACCCAATATTAAAAAGTCCAATAATGCAAAATTGAAAAAATCCAATAATCAAAAATTTAAAGAAAAAAGTTTCACTTCTGTCGCGTGATGTTCCACGCACACTTTTTTTTACAGTGTTATCGAACACAGAACAGTCTTTAGGCCTTGGAAAGGAGCAATTCAAACCGCACAATAAACAACCTGAACTTAAAATAAAATTATATTCATCCTTATTTTAATACTAGCATGTGCCCGCGGCTTCGCTCGCGATAATTATTTCAAAAATTAAAAATTAAGAGCATAATAGTTAAATAATTACATTTATTAACATTTAAATCACGTGGACTACATACCACGATTAGATAGCATCGCCTGGTAAAAGCGACCACAGATTCGAGTTCCTTGGCCCAGAAAATCCCTGTACAGTGAGTTTCGTCCAAATCGAACAATGTTTGACCATATTTAGGCCTATATTGATGATCCCTCTTCCGTGTAGGTTGAAAATTTCATATGTCTTCGATCCTTGATATTCTAAACAAATGAATCGTCCAGGATATACTTACAAAATCAAGCGATCGTCCGCGATAATTATTTCAAGAATTAAAAATCAAGAGCATAATAGTTAAATCATTATATTTATTAACACCTAAATCAGGTGAATTACATACCACGATTAGATAGCGTCGCCTGGTAAAAGCGATCTCAGATTCGAGTTCCTTGGCCCAGAAAATCCCTGTATAGTGAGTTTCGTCCAAATCGAACGATGTTTAACCATATTTAGGTCTATGTTGATTATCCCTCTTCCGTGTAGGTTGAAAATTTCATATGTCTACGGGCCTTGACATTCTAAACAAATGAATCGACCAGCGTGGGCTTACAACATTCAAGCGATCGCGATGCTTTTATTTCCACGGTATGACAAAAATAGCCAAAGCCAAATGCAATTGATTTGACATTGAAATGTATTACTGAAATCTGATGCTTCGACAGAGCTAAAATCACGTTTTCTGCCAGTTTTTCACTCATAACTCGCGAACGAAAGCTAAAATTAAAAATTCGGCTTCGAGGTGCATTCGCCCCCCCCCCCCCTTTCAGTCCATCTATCTTTAAAATTCCATAACTCGGCGTTCAGTAGATTTCGATGGGCATCGTGGACAGACAGACAAACAGCATGTGCCCGCGGCTTCCCCCGCGATATTTATTTCAAAAATTAAAATCTAAAAATTATGAGCATAGTTAAATCATTATAATTATTAACACCTAAATCACGTGAATTACATACCACGATTAGGTAGCGTTCCCTGGTAAAAGCGACCTCAGATTCGAGTTCCTTGGCCCTGAAAACCCCTGTATAGTGAGTTACGTCCAAATCGAATAATGTTTAATCATATTTAGGTCTATGTTGATTATCCCTCTTCCGTGTAGGTTGAAGATTTCGTATGTCTACGGGCCTTGACATCCTAAACAAATGAATCGTCCACGATGGACTTACAAAATCAAGCGATCGCGTTGCTTTTATTTCCAAGGTAGGCTATGAGGTATGATGACAAAAATAGCCAAAGCCAGCTGTAATTGATTTAACATTGAAATATATTACTGAAACTGATGCTTCGAAATCGCAAAAAATACACGTTTTCTGCCCGTTTTTCACTCATAACTCACGAACAAAAGCGAAAATTAAAATTCCGGCTTCGAGGTGCATTTTCCGACCCTTCAGTCCACCTATGTTTAAAATTTCAGATCTCTGCGTTGAGTAGATTTCGCTGGGCATCGCGGACAGACGGAGGACGGACGGAGGACAGACACTTCCTTTTATTAATATAGATTGTAATGAACTCAGTTCATTTCGTGTGTTTTAAAGTGCGTGGTTTGAGGTTAGAATGTACAAGCGAAGCCCTGCTCTCTTCGCGGCTTTGTCGCCTGCAAAAGACGATGAAAAACATTATCGTAGGAGAACTAATGTTCTAGAGTCCATCTCATGGCCTCCTATAGCCTACACGTATGTTTGCTTAGGTTGAAACAAATGCTAGTCTAAGTAAAACAGTCGTACCAACATCATCGAAATCTAATTATATTGTTGATTCTCACAGTACGATGCTACGACCCAGAGATGACGAGTTGAGCTGCATTATCCGGCCATGCGTCAGGAGGATTTATTTTCAGAAGGCTGTGATGAATAACGGGTGTATTCTTAGGAATGTTTGCACGAGGGAAATTCAGCTTTCACTAATTAAAAAAAAAAAAAATAACCTAATGTGATACACTCATCTAACTTCCTCTAGGCCTACTCGTAATAATTCCAATATAGAATACACAGCTGATATTTTTTAAATTTTTAATTCAGCTGTGTTATTACTCCTTTAAGCTTCGAGCCCATATGAGGAGTTCGGGATCTGTGTCTGTACAGTAGGGTAGGCCATGGAACTATTGCTTGTCAATTGTTTCTATTGGAGAATGGAGTAAATTTCAACTGATATTAATTTAAATGGATATGATACAGGATGATTCATGGTATGTAAATATCCAATTCGAAATTTGCCTTTACGACTGGAGAAACCATGAAAACACCCATGTAAAATTGGCCGACCACGGAATTTGAACCTGGGACCTCCCGAATGCGAGTCCAAGACGTTACCATCTCGGCCACTTCGCTGAATTGCAAGGAGTGCCCATTTAGATGTCTCAAACTTGTAGCCTATTATTCGCGAGGAAAGACTTGATATGGGTGGCTTATAACTACCCTTCAGAGAATTTTTACGAAAAAAGTGTTTCAAATAAAAGTTTTAGCTCTAAGTATAAGCATCTCATATACAACATTTAAACATAATCGATTTCGAGAAAATGGCAAAAAAAAAAAAAAAAAAAAATTCTTAAAATAAAGTGTGAAAATCTTCGTGTCACATCCCGAGAAAATATCTAAGCCACATACAAGTTTCGACTTTTCGTTCTGGAGTTTGGCTGTTCACACACACACACAAAATCACAGGCGTGTTTTTTCTATACAAGGGGACCTCATGTTGAAACACAATAAAGTGAACGCCGCTTAATGTAATCGCGGATAATGTTATCAGTCGGGTAATGTTATCACTTTTATCAAGTCCCGTAACCCCAGGATTGCTCTTGGTACTCATTTCTGATACATTGAAAAAATGTTGTTTATTGTTATCAAAGATTCGGTTTATGTTATCACATTTTCCTTTTTGCGGCTTTATTTCCAAGTACTGTACGTCATTCAAAATTTCGTTTCTAACTCAACTGTATTGTGTCGTACTGGAGGTAGCAATTCTGCTCCCAGCTCACAGGATGACCAGTTCGAGGGAGTGGCATTACTTAACTTTCTCTTTTAAGCAATAAAACATGTTTCACTCCACAGTTAAGCTGGAGATTTTGATTTATGTAGATAAGAGTGTTGACATGTAGTGGTGGCTAGTGTAAAATGAAAAGACTTGAACATACAGGATTTAGATGTTTTGCTACGCAGTGTTCAGCACAGATCAGTATAGACTTCCAAAAACACTCGTAACTCATAACTAGGGACCGGATTCTTAGGTTTTTACCTATTTTTTCCCATACTTCCAAAACAAAAAGCGATCATACACTTTTTCGAATCATGTCCATAGGATTCACGCACATTAATTTTGTGGCACCTAAAAATACCTAAATGGGCTATAAAAACCTAAATGTACCTAAACGGGATATAAAACCTAAAATATCTAATTTAGGCTACTTTCTTGTCTTTTTTGTTTGTCAGTTGATAAATCGATATTTTGCGGAGAGACAATTATTTTTGTCGGGTTGAAATTAATACCCCCAGCGTTTCGTTCAACCCAATGTGGTCTAGGATGACAGTATCAAGGGAGGAAGTGTAAGAGTACCGGCGTATTCCTTTTAAAATACTCGTACGAACAACCATTGTTGACGTCATGTGAGGTTGAAAGGACATTTTCTGCCTTCAAATGTATTCTAAGATATAACAGGAAGAACTTCACAGTTGAGAATCTTGAAAAATATTTAGTGATATACTGTAACCAGGGAATGTGAGACAATCTTATTTTCACTGCTTCTTTTGATTGTTTATGCTTTCTTTCTTCAATTGTATAATATTGTCTTAAAGCAAGTTTACACAAATTTAAGTCAATTTTGTTAAGTTAAACTTTACAAGTATTATGTATTCAATCCTATGTAGCACATTCAAATTCATTAAACCAATTATTCTACCCGAAAACGATATTTTGGACAAAAACCTAAAAAAAAACTATTTCACCTAATGGAAAACCTAAAACATTGTTTTTAAAAACCTAAAAATCCGGTCCCTACTCATAACTGAGTATAGAGTATTGGTTAATGGACTCCTAAAGGAAAGTAAAAACAATTAAGAACTTTGTTACTGGTTGAGAAAATAGTTGCTTGCAGTCTATTACTATATTAGCCTATGATGGTTCAATGATTCACGGTTGCGTATTATTTTATGAATAAATATTTTAAATTCTGTTTTGTAGTGTATTATCTTATAATATATGAATAAATAACTTACAGTTAATTCCTTCGGCTACTGTTATCATTCGGTTAATATTATCAGATTAGCTGCGTCCCGAAGTGATCACAATAAGCGGCGTGTACTGAACTCCACAAACCTGCAGTACCTATGGTACGGGTAAAGGGTGTAAAACAAATTGAAAGGGATTTTTTCCTTCAAAGCTGCTTAATCGCCCTTAAAATATAAACCGTTAATGGAATTCCGATAGCATGAATGTATTTACCTGCAAAATAAATAGATATAGGAATTAGCCTTTAACCATAATATAACTAAATAAAAAAAAGCGATCCCTATACAGGTCACGGAGGCCCAGAGGGTCCCAGGAGGTTGAGGCTCCCATATTTTAGACATTCGGAATGTGAAGGTGGTAAGGTTGTCAGCCTTACGCACCGGCCGCATTTAACCCCAGGATTGCTCCTGGTACTCATTTCTGTTAGAGGCTGAGTCGACCCCAGGACCATCGTGCCACCAGGAGGGTTAAGCCAATTGAAAAAACTCCAATGACCTCATCGGGAATCGAACCCGCGACCTTCCGGTTTGTATCGCAGCGCCTCAACCACTACGCTATGGCGTACCGCAATATAATTATGTGGTTCTGTAAATAAAGAGAACTACGCTTACATCTGTTCAGGAATCAGCATATTTTATGTGTCTTGTATATTTCGGCGATCGTGTTTTGTTCACAGACAACAGCCACATTAATTATGTGTCATCAGTGCTTTTTACTACTATTCTCTGTCAAAAGTAGCATTCAAATAATAAATTAAGTCACAATATATTCACAAATAAATATGAGGGCCATTGAATAATTAAAGAGACAAACTGAACTTGAGAAAAAACAGTTTATTTCAACAAAACAAGACTTTTCCTGTGTAGAAAATCTTCTCGGGTTTGCAGCCAGGTGAGAAGTTTGTTGTGGTCCAACGTTTCCGAGGCTGACGCTGCCTCCATCCTCAGGGAATCTGAAGTGTCGAGTTTTGACATGTAGGGGAAATATATACCAACCCGCTCCCTGATTGGTCGACTCCGCCCAACTCGGGTTGGTATATATTTCCCCTACATGTCAAAACTCGACACTTCAGATTCCCTGAGGATGGAGGCAGCGTCAGCCTCGGAAACGTTGGACCACAACAAACTTCTCACCTGGCTGCAAACCCGAGAAGATTTTCTACATAAGATTCGCCAGGAAAGCCTCAAATCTTACAAGACTTTTCCTACTTTTCAACATAATCCCCATCAACATTTATGCGCTTGTCCTAACTGATTACTAGTTTTTTTTTATACCGGCTGCAAAGAACTCTTTGTCTTGGTGTCGGAGCCAATTTCCCACAAATTTATTGACATCCTCGTTATTCTGGAACTTCTTCCCACGTAATGCCTCCTTCAGTGGACCAAACAATTCGAGTTTCAAGTAAGGAAGTTGCAATTTTAACAGGCCGGACAGAACGGTGTTCGTCAGTCACTGATTCTCGACCACTTTTAAACTGTTCTACACACTTGTAAAAATTTCCACGCTTCATACAACTTTCACCATACACTTTAGTCATTCTAGAGTATGTATTAGCTGGTTTTTCACCTTCAGCAATCAAAAAACGAATCACAGAGCGTTGTTCAACCAATGTGGAATTTTCAAGAAGACCCGACATCGTTTTGAGGTTATAAACAAAGCAATGTTGATCCATCAGCTGATTAGAACTCATCCCAGAGATGCCAACTTAAAATCCTAAATGTATCAAATTTGTACTACCAACCGTCTTTTCCCCAGATCAATTTCTCTTTAATTATTGAATGACACTAGTATATTTAAATAATAATTATTTATTTGTAGTCATTAAAAATGTAACTCGAGTCTTCGAACTAAATTTCAAATTCATTCGTAGAATTAGGTTGTTTTTAAAACCAGAGATAATATAGCAAAGAGTTGTTCCTGTGCAGGCATACAAGGGGGCTTTGACGTCTCGATGTTGGAAATGAATAACGGCGTCATTATTTTCAGATTTATGTCCCCACAACTCATTTGAGTTTTGTGTTGGCAGTCGACCAGAGAACTCGTGTTTACGAGTTCGTGAGTTGTGACATGCAGAAATCACTCCTTATGTCGAGGTTCAGTGGATGACATGTGTAATGATTATTTACTCAACTGCTTCATTTTTTATCTAACAGAGAAATAATTAAATAGTATATTGCGATTCAAGTGCCGTAAGCGGTGAATACGGATCGAGGAAAGAGTTTTTTTTTTTAAATTTCCGAGATCCGTTATGCGCTTACGGCACGAGTATTGCATGGCATTTTTTGCACGATGATTATTTATATCAATTTATTTATATTAATTGAGATATTAGCTGAAAATATTATGTATATACATTATTGAAGATGGAAGTTATATTTAAGAAAGTGATTCGCATGTGTTTGTTGTTATGGGAACCGAATATTTGTCCTGGGGGGCCTTGTCCATTAAGGCTTGTATTATGATGTGTGGCGTAAGTAAATTCTTACCGCACGGAAACTCTTACCACACATAGCAACAAGATTGCGTGCGAGAATGTCAACTTACGGTCCACGGCAACAATATTCGTAAGTACCACTAATTAGTTAAGCCGTGCAAAAACATATTTATTAGCATTGACATCCCTTTTACACAAATTACAGGAATTACATAATTTTATTCATAATTATATTGTTTTACGTAATGAATATAAAAAAATAAAATCAGGTAAACTGATATAACAATCTGCCACAATGCTTTTTTAATCAGTGATAATTGCAATTAAGATATGCAGAAAATAAGTTATTTTTTGTAATAAATCTCCGAGTTAAACTCCAGATCGATTCATTAAGCAGGGCCTGCAGAAGAACAAAGGACTAAAGTTCGATACTTAACCTTAATTCAAACTCGTATACACTGATAGAAGACATTCATAAAATATGTCAACATTTCACAAAATACACTGGCAAAGAACTCCACTTAATATACGTAGGCCTAATTATTTCAGAGTAATATACCTTCTGTATATAACAGTATTCATGTAGGCCTAGTACTCAATTCAACTTGAACAACGAAATAAACAAACATCTGACTGCGCTGAAGTCAAGACCCTCAATGATTAGCAAAGCGGCACTGTAGTATAGTCATGGTTTCCCATTTAAAAAGCATTTGACCTTTAATTAGTCGTTGCTCCGGTACCGGTCAACCGATTTGGTCCAAAATAAATAGGCTTCTTCCCATGGACATTATAAATGTTTAAACCAAATTTCAGTAGATAATTTGTGTACAAATTCATAAATTTGTAGATATTATAGTAAGAAAAATTAATGGAGAGACATGTATTCCATCTTGATGGCACCTTGAGACCTTTTAGATCTACGAGATATTTTCTAATTATCATACTTTTATATTTCCTTTAATAAATAGACCTACAAACTAAAACAAACGTCTAAAGTTTGATAAGCATATGTGAAGGAATATGTGGGTAGTGTTATTTGTCATATTGCAACTTCCAAAGCCGTATGTGAACACTGTAAAACAATATGTTGTCATGACAAGTGATTTGCTTTTTATAAATTATTTCTAATATATTACCATAAAATAGGCACTAAATTGGACATTGCCCCGGTACCGGTCAACCGATTTCGTCCAATATCAATAGGCTTCTTCCCATGGACGTTATAAATGCGTATACCAAGTTTCATGAAAATCCGATAGAGCGTATTTGAGTTTTCGCGCCTTTTGTTTTATATTACCACAAAAAGGCACTAAATTGGGCATTATTCCGGTACCGCTCAACCGATTTGATCCAATGTCAATAGGCTTCTTTCCATAGACGTTGTAAATGTGTATACCAAGTTTCATGAAAATCCGATAAAGCGTATTTGAGTTATCGCGCGTACAGACAGACAGACAGACTTTTTTCGTCCCCCACACAATCTCTGGCATTTAGTAATAAGAGTCCTAATATTAGCGAGTTATATGAAACAGCGTTCAGGTAGGTTATATTTGAAACTAAGTTGACTTTACATTAATTAAAGAATTCCTCGTAGTAACAAACTGCAATTACACTTAAGTATAAATTAGTGGAAAGTAAGGTCCCTTATTTATGTAATTAACAGTAAGTATCCACGTAATTTTGAATATCTTGTAGTTGACAATGGCGAATGAAAGTGACTTTCCCGCCATAATGTGGGAACATAGCCACCCATTGTACTCTCTGCCTGTTCAAGTATTCAGAAGCATAGTGGTCCAAGTGCGTCTTAAATAGAAAAAATCCCTTAGGCAGGCCTACAGGCTGAGATAGATTTCGAAGTGCTTTTGCAATAATAACTGCAAAAAAGAGGAAAGAGCACTTTTTCAAACATTCAAATCTCGCCTTATATGAGAGCTATCAAGACACTAGTTGTTGATTTGTAGAGTACTTATCAAGAGTTTTTCAACGATACCCCACAAGACGTGGTTTCAAAAATTTATAATTCCATCCCCCCACCCCCATTCGTACCCCCCAAAACCCCGAATCGTTGGTGTCCCTGTGAACTCCATAGGGAGTACTCTAAGTTTCCCTTTATATTTCATGGGGGCCGAGACATACATTTTTCAAAATTTCAACCCCCTCCCCGATTTTGCTCATTCACGAACTTGTCCAAACTATTGGGCCTAGAAATAACGTAATAAAATTTGTTTCAAATATCTTCAAAATTACGGCCGCTAGCGTGTAAAGAATATATATATATATATATATATATATATAAATATCACGAATATTTTTTTTTGAATGGGCGGTGGTTCGTAGGGCCTACTTAGGGAGGCATGAAACGTAAAGATATGAAAGAATTTTTCGAAAGTCATGACATGGTATCGATTGCAATAGGTAGATTTTTCTTCGAAATCTACCTAAAAAGTAGGTAGCTAAATATTTAATATTAATTTAAATATTTAATCGGTGATAATTAATTGCAATTATGATATGCGGTGGTTTCGTACTTAGGGAGGCATGAACCGTAAAGATATGAAAGAATTTTTTCGAAAGTCATGACATGGTATCCATTACAATAGGTAGCTAAGCGGTGCATACGGATCGAGGAAAGAGATCCGTTATGCGCTTACGGCACGAGTATTGCATGCTATTTTTTGCAGGATGATTATTTATATTACTTTATTTATATTAACTGAAAATATTATGTATATGCACTATTGAAGATGGATGTTATATTTCAGAAACTGATTCGCATGTGTTGGTTGTTATGGGAACCGAATATTTGTCCAGGGGGCCTTGGTCCATAAAGGCTTGTATTATTATGATTTTACTTACGGCACTTGTGCTTTTTGTAATTTTTACCGCACGGAGATTTCTTTTGTTTCCATAGCAACCAGATTGCGTGCGGGAATGTCAAGTTACGATCCACGGCAACAATATTAGTAAGTACCACTAATTAGTTACTTCGTGCAAAAATGTGCTTATTCGCATCTTGGAGGTAGTGTATGTGATTCGGGAGCTCTACAACAAAACTTGTTAGCTCTGATGCTATTCGAATCAATAACCGCCTGCAATTAATAGACTAGACTAGCCCGCTTGACTCAGCAGTAAGAGAAGATGCCTGACGGTCATGGTGAAGGCGACACGGCCTGCTATGGAATCAGAGTTATCTGTTGTCATGACAACACTGCTCCACGCATTTATGCAATAACGTACATGCGGACATATGGGAAGATCGGAGCTCGGCTGTATCAGGTTTATTATTCAGAGGTCATTGCTACACGAAACAGGCTATCTGGCAGTGCGCCGTTGCAATTCTATGGAACCTTAGGACCTAATTATCATAGGCGAGAGATTACAGGTTTATCTGATGAGACTTGTATTCTCGAGTAGGATTTATTAGGACTATTCCATGAATAGAATGAAACGGATTTTGCTCTCAATATTAAAGATCACGGCATACTACATAAAATAAATGAACAGTCCATACATCGATTCGAGTTCCCAGTGCTACCAATAGTGCGTTACCACAAAATGGAGTGCGTAAGCTATAAAAGCACACGAACTGGCTTGCACCGTCTCGAAATTGTGTTTTTTTATCAATGGAGATTTATATTATTTCAATTTCCAAACAAGTTATCTTGTATAAAATAATGTGTTTTCATTCTGTTCACTGGCAGCATGGGACGTATTAATCACCGCACGTTGATGTGTTACGTGTCCATTAACGTTTTAACAGGTAAAATTGGACGCCTGCGGCCCTAGAAAGCATATTAGGCTATAAGATAAAAGATCGTGATTGGTCTATATCCGAGGAATTTCTAAACGTTATTGGTCAATTTCAAACAATGTGAAACATAAAAGTAATACATCTGAATGTACACATACCTCTTTCACTCTGCAAGACAAAGCCTCCCACACCAAATAGGCTCGAAAGGCAACCAAGACAGCTACTCCATTTTAAACTGTAACACAAAAACAGGCCACCACATAGTGATCGGTTCGGATGTTTATGACGTAAACAAAGTGGAAAATATGACTGCAAATAGGACTTAAAAATGACTAAATACCGTATTTTCCGGACCATAAGACACACTTTTTTACCTTGAAAAAAAAAGCCTTAAAAGTTGGGTGCGTCTAATGGTCCGATGTACACTAAAAAAATTTAAATTATGGTAAATATTGCTGGAATAACATAGTTACAAATTTTAGCACAATCACAAATTTTGGCACAATCACAAATTTTGGCACAATCTTAAAATGAGGGTAGCTGGAAGCCAGGTATACATTGCGAAAAGAAAGGAATGTTTAGTTCTTTTATACAAAAGTAGTTGTCTCCGGCGGGTGGTTTAAATGAAGTCAATGATCTCTAAACAGCCTTGTCCCATTACACTTACCGTAAGCTGAATTGAGGGTTAGAGGGTGTAAAAGTATTTTGAGTCTTCCATGAGAAATCAGTTCAGTTGTTAAAATTTACGCGATGCCACCTGGACAGAAGAGATTTTCGTACAATGCAAGTTTTAAGTTATAAGTGACTAGCATGTGCCCGCGGCTTCGCCCGCGATAATTATTTCAAAAATTAAAAACTAAGAGCATAATAGTAAAATCATAATATTTATTAACTCCTAAATCACGTGGACTACATACCACGATTAGATAGCATCGTCTGGTAAAAGCGACCTCAGATTCGAGTTTCTTGGCCCAGAAAACCTCTGTATAGTGAGATTCGTCCAAATAAAAAAACGTTTGACCATATTTAGGGCTTACAACATTCAAGCGATCGCGAAAGTTTCATTTTCAAGGTGTGACAAAAATAGACAAAGCCAACTGTAATTAATTTGACATTGAAATGTATAACTGAAAACTTATGTTTTGAAAACGCAAAAAATGCATGTTTTTTGCCCGTTTTTCACTCATAACTCACGAACGAAAACTGAAATTAAAATTCCGTCTTCGAGGTGCATTTTCCGACCCTTCAGCCCACCTATGTTTAAAATTTCAGATCTCTGCGTTCAGTAGATTTCGCTGGATATCGAGGACAATTCCTTTTATTAATATAGATAATATGAATTATAATGATACCTTCTCTAATTTGTCAAACATCCATTTCATTTAATCCAAACCCACCTATACCATTGGCAACAATATGTTCTGTGAATTTGTTTCGATAATTCTGTGTAAAAAGGGGTTAAGTATTCTCAAAAACATTTGATTTTTGGCATTTAAAATCAAAATTTTGCAAATTCCTTTCTTAGTGAGCACCTACATTATGAAACGAAGGTACTGTCAAAATTCCAAGTCTCTACCTGTTATAGTTTAGGCTCTACGTTGATTCCTGTCAGTCAGGACAAAGCCTTTTATATATATATATATATATATATATATATATATATATATATATATATAGAGAGAGAGAGAGAGAGAGAGATTACACCCATTCCATTGTACAAGGTTATAATTTGCTTATGTAAGGAAATATATTATTCCCTTTAAGATATTTCGTTTGGAATCACATTACATTTCTTTTCCTTTAAATTTCCATCCTATAAAAGGTGCATCTTATGGTCCGGAGCGTCTTATGGTCCGTAAAATACGGTAATTGAATTCTCTGCCACCAGTTGTAACTAGTGTATTATATAAATAAATAAATAAATAAATATATGATATTTTTTAATTAATGTCAACTTAAACGAGCCATTTTATATTTAAAACGCACTAACGTGTGCTGTGCCTCCCACAGCGATGAAATCAAATGATAGATTAATTTAGAAGTGATGAGCAAAGAGGAAAACTCAAGTTATGTCTAGATAGAAGCCTTCGTGAAGACTAAACAGAGGCAGACGTCCTTGTTTTTGACAGGTTGGAGTCAGGGAAAGTAACATTGTCCACGTGTATAGTAATCCAAACTGTTTTTACTTCCAATTAATCACCTCGTAATAATATACGATTGAGATACGATGAAAAAGTGAGCTGAAGGCTTAAAGGATGTGTATTGCACACTGTTTTTGAAGTGAAACTTCTTTAGCCGCGGTAGGGGTAAATCGAGAGCTTGTGTAACGCTCAAAATCCTCACGAAATTAGTGAGGTGTGACGGAACGGGCTGCACAGAAAACAATTAACTCAATGATTAGGCTTGTCCAAAGTTAGAAAATCCAAAAATTCAAAACTAAAAAATCCATAATCCAAAATTAAAAGATCCAAAATTCCAAGATTAAAAAATTCAAAGATCCAAAATTCAAAGATCCAAAATTCAAAAGTTCAAAAATCCAAAATTTAAAAAAATAAAAATCCAAAATTAAAAAATTTAAATATCAAAAATTTAAAAATAAAAAATCAATACTCAAAAAATTCAAAAATCAAAAATTTAAAAAACTTCAAAATCCAAAATTTAATAATAGAAAATCCAAAATTAAAAATCGAAAATAGAAAAAGTCCAAAAACCCAATATTAAAAAAAGTCCAACAATCCAAAATTAAAAAATCCAATAATCCAAAATTGAAAAATCCAAAAATTAAAACAAGTTTCACTTCTGTCGCGTGGCGTTCCACGCACACTTTTTTTCTACCATAGCGAAAAATAAATGTGAAAGTAATTAATTCTTAACAGTAGCTATTATGCAGTCGGAAGGGGCAGTGGCGGACGCAGATTTTTTTTCGGGGGGGGGGGATTTGAATACAAAAAAAATAATTAACTTACATTTTTTTCAATTAGTTTATAAAACTGGCCACCTAGAGTGCATATATATAGCCTTTTTTTCAAATTTCGGGGGGGGGATCTATCCCCGCTAAAGTTTTTGCGTACGTGGTGCATACAATATTTTTTAGTAAAAGTTCTATAAATTATATGAAATAAAACAAAAAATACCGTATAATTAATTATAATGAAAGGCAGTCAGTAATTTCTGTTATATTGTCATGGCCATCTAGATCATAAAACAACAATGACCGTACGTAGCAATAACAAATAGATGCATAATATATGAGTCCTTTGTTTGTAAACAATATTGCATACGAACTAGTATTTATGAAAAGCTTGTGAAAATATAAATGATAATTCCAAGGAAATTTCAATCCAAGCCAGAAACATTGAATTGGAGCTGCTACCAGCAACTTCACGGCAGAAATAGGCTATGAGAAGGGATATATTACGGCATTTAAATGCTGTTCGTCCATGGTAAGGAATGTTTTTCAAGTGAACCAAAATGTGAAAAGTTGTTGGCTTATGTGATGTCACGTGATGAAGTGGGCTACCGTGTTTTGCGAAAAATCCTGGTAAAGTTTCTGATTATCATAAAGAAACGTGTTGGCTTAAATTTGTTGTTTTATGACCAATTAGGCTATATGCGTAAATCCATGTTAAAGTTGGTGTGACTGGTCAATGCCTTCTGGGTTTTGTTTATAGATTGCCATGACGACTTTAAAGGACAAGGCCGCTAAAATTGCATTTTGAATGCAGTTTGAATGCACTTTTATGCAATTTTAGCGGACTTGTCCTTTAAAGTGCAGCTTTTCGGCGTGTTACCAGTCCGATAAGCAGCTGTTTTAGAGAGCGTGTACTAAAAAAATAATTATCGAAGGCAAAAATAGCAAATGAAGGGTAAGACTACAGTGGATGGAACAGATTATGGATGACATGAACTGTAAAACGTAAGAGAAATTAAAAAGGAAGGCAGAAAGAAGGTCAGAGTGAAGAATCGCTGCAAGCCAATCCAAGGATTGAAGACTGAAGAAGTATTAATTCGAATATTAAAAATTAAGAACAAAGTATTTAAAACAAATTTATTAAACACTTACACGCGAATCATTCATAAACTAAAAGTAAAGTGTTCCCTAAAACAGGCCATGGAGGCCCAGAGGGTTCCAGGAGGTTGAGGTTACCAGATTTTTAGACATTCGGGAAAATGAAGGTGGTAAGGTTGTCAGCCTTACGCACCGGCCGCCTTTACCCCCAGGATTGCTCCTGGTAATCATTTCTGCAGTGCCACCAGAAGGATTAGGCCAATTGAAAAACTCCAACGACCTCATCGGGAATCGAACCCGCGACCTTCCGGTTTGTAGCGCAGCGCCTCAACCACTACGCTACGCATTCATAAAATAAACGATTAATAAATTAAAATGAAACAGCTAAAAATCCGGCTTTGAAGTGCTTTCCACGATTAGAAAGCGCCCATGAGAAAAGCGACCTCAGATTCGAGTTCTCTGGCCCAGAAAGCCCCTGCATAGTGAGTTCCCTCCAAATCGAACAATGTTTGACCATATTTAGGCCTATTTTGATTATCCCTCTTCCGTCTAGGTTGAAAATTTCAGATGTCGGTGTGCCTTGGCATTATAAACAAATGAATCGACCAGCGTGGGCTTACAAAATCGAAGCGATTACCAAGAGGAGATTAACGGGACACCAGGTGTGATGGAACGAGTGTCACCGGAACATGATTCGTCGGTACAATGTGTGCAACGACGTTGGTGGTCATCAAATCGAGCCTGAGCAGTTTCGTATGGGACACATCCAGTGCAGAATACAGAAAATAATTTTTTTCCACTGTTGACACAAGTGTTATTGTGTTCAATGAAAGTTTTTTTTTTGTTACTTTGGTATTGTTACAAAAAATTTGATTTTCGTCCGTAATGAGTCAAACGTCATTTACTTCTGTACCTTACGTCACACCTCTTTTCACATGGTGCTCTTCTGACGTCATGTAAAAACAACACCGGCAAATCCGACACATTGTAATGCCTGTAGCATGGAAACGGTACGTTTACTTCCTATTCGAAATATTGTCTACTAAGTCCCCTCTACTAGCCCTAGATGTTTGTAATATGAATTTCCGAATACCCGGTATAAGAAGATTGATAAGGAGTGATAACATGGTGCAATTTATGTTCCCCTCTAGTAGCCGTATAGCTAGTCTATCCTATTAATAAAAGAAAGTGTCTGCCTTCCTTCCTTCTGTCTATCTGCCCGCAATGCCCAGCGAAATCTACACAACGCAGAGATCTGAATTTTTAAATATAGGAGGACTGAAGGGTCGGAAAATGCACCTCGAAGCCGGAATTTTAATTTTCGCTTTCGTTCGTGAGTTATGAGTGAAAAAAGGGCAAAAAAAACGTGCATTTTTTGCGTTTTCGAAGGATCAGTTTTCAGTTATACATTTCAATGTCAAATCAATTACAGTTGGCTTTGGCTATTTTTGTTATACCTTGGAAATAAAACTCTCGCGATGGCTTGAATGTTGTAAGCCCTAAATATGGTCAAACATTGTTTTATTTGGACGAAACTCAGTATACAGGGGTTTTCTGGGCCAAGGAACTCGAATCTGAGGTAGCGTTTACCATGCGACGCTATCTAGGTGTTAATAAATATAATGATTTAACTATTACTGTATGCTCTTAATTTTTAATTTTTGAAATAATTATCGCGGGCGAAGCCGCGGGCACATGCTAGTATTTATATAAGAAACAGTCATCTTTTGCACTAAAACGTTTTTCTGTTGTTTAAAAATGGAGCAGAGAAAAAGTGAAAGTCATTGACAGTTGGCAAGGCCCAATTCAGGCCACTTTGGGGGGGCTGCGCGCGCAAGCCAAGGCTGGGGGAGTCCTGAATCTTCCCGACACCTCACTCAACCGATCGCGCCTTGACCGTCCAGCGGCTCGAACCCCGGCACTGCCAGCAAGAGGAGCATCCAGATCTTGTGGTAAATATAAGAGTTGTATCCAGTGTGCTTGGGCGATGTTCAACTTCTATAATTATTACGGATTCCGTGACCACCTATGTTTCATACTTGAGCTATGCCAGCAGTTTCGCATTTGGCTACATTCAAGGCCCCCTTGTAATAAAACAAGCCTATCTCTCTTTCTTGTGTCGTATCACAGAAATTGCGTTCACCAGTGACCAAGTTTTACAGTCGATTGTAATGACTATTTATCTCATGCATCAGTGACCAATCCAGTGTTAGAATATGTGGAAATTCAACCAATCACAAGTGTCTTTCGTCACAAATTCAACGTTATTTTGTATCGCACCTACCTATAACTTAATTAATCATTGAACACAGCGATTGCATGTGAAATATGAAAATACGAAGCCCGTCCATAAAGTAAGTTTCCCTAGGGCCGTTTACAGAAACAAAACACAATTTCATGGAAATGTTTATTGCAACAGATACAGCAAGTGTTCAGTCATTTTTCAAGATATTCGCCACCGGAATTGAAACATTTTTCATACCGTGGGACCAACTTTTGAACACCTTTGTCGTAGAAAACTGCCTCCTGGGATTTGAATGACTGTGAGACAAATATATCCGCCTCTTTGTCATTCCCTGTCATTTCTTCAGGTGTAGGAAGAGGTGGAAATCACTGGGAGCGAGGTCCGGGCTGTAGGTTGAATGCTTAAACTCTTCCCAGTCGAACTTCTGCAGAAGACTTGCTAGGAGGTGTTTAAACATCCACCCTACAACCCGGACCTCGCTCCCAGTGATTTCCATCTTTTCCTACACCTCACGAAATGACAAATAATGACAGAGAGACGAATGTGGTTTTCTCACAGTGATTCAAATCCAAGGCGGCATTCTTCTACGACATAGGTGTTCAAAAGTTGGTCCCACGGCGAGACAAATGTTTCAATTCTGGTGGTGAATATGTTTAAGAATAGCTGGACACTGGCTGTGTCTGTTGCAATAAATATTTCCTTGACATTGTGTTTTGTTTTGGTAAATGGATCCTGGGAAAGTTACTCGTAATATTCAAGTTCTGCCATTTTGGATCCGCACCTACTTTTCTATCGTTTTCTTAATGGAAGTGATTTGTATACTACTAGGAGGTGCCCGCGGCTTCGCCCACGATAATTAGTTGAAAAATTAAAAATTAAGAGTATAATAATTATTAAAGCATTATATTTATTAAAATTTTCACGCGAATCATTCCATTAGTAATTAGTAATTAAACAGTTAAAATTCCGGCATCAGAGTACATTCCACGATTAGAAAGCGCCCCCTGGGAAAACGATCTCAGATTCGATTGTGCACTTCCAAAGGAACCTGTGAACAAGTAATACGTATTGTTTCTCAACTGTTTGTTGACAGATGAATATGATGTGAATTTTATTTGATAAATTCGGTGTTATTTTCAGAAATTATATAATTTTTCAAGGGAAGAAGTTATTTTGTTTGGATTTTTATTGTCCGCGATACTTCCTTGGTTAAACTATCAATATTTTACAGCTGGTGTCCGCGGTTTCGCCCGCCATTATTAACTGACTCCAGGATTTTTAAGAAATTTACACTGGCAGCTTATTAAAAATGTTTGTGGTTCAGAGCTATGAAAATTGTAAGTAAAAATAAAATTACAATATTTGTTCACTGTGTTCATTTCACTTAGGCCTTATGTAATAAAGAAACGGTTTCCCTAATTTTGTACTTTTCGTGAAAGTTTAGACTGAGGGAGACGAACATCGCCGAGTATACCCGATGTTTCACGAAGCGGGCGAGCGAGTGAGCACGCTATTTAGGGCCGCTGAATTGTATAAGAGTAGATAGATTTGAAATATCTGTTAGTCTTAAAAAGTAAGGCTAATTGCCTTAGGCAATTGGATTTTCATAGGATGCCTAACTGTAACTGTAACTCTTTGCACGTGTAATTTAGTCAAATTCTCGTGGAAGTGGACGCCACAAATAATAATAATAATAATAATAATAATAATAATAATAATAATAATAATAATATCGACCTTGCAATGACCACAGACATAACTCTGGCAAGATTTCTGCACAGTCATGTGTCGCATTTCATTCAACTTAATAACGCCAGATGGCATTAGTGTCTAGCCTTTTACAGAAAACCAATTAAAATGATTCAATCAAATGCGTCCATTAAAGGACATCGTTTATCCATCACAGAGTTTACCAACCATGAGTACAGGCAAGAAATATATTTCTATTTTCAGTGTCAAAGGATAAGGAAAGAAATGTAATGTGAGACACTTTACCCTTAATTTATTACGGCATACAGCACAGCCAACTGCACGGAATAATACGCATAATACGCACTGGTTTATGTTGGTAGTGGAGATCCCACTCCCCACCCCTGCTCTTCCCCTTATTTCCCGATGGCGGATACGGCTGAGAAAACACAATGCTTTCTGAATCAATCTTAACATTGTTTGATAAGGGATATAACTTTCGGTTTAATGCACATGCCCTTTATTCACTTCAAATGACTGAATCTATAATAATAAGAGAAAGTGTTTGTCTTTCTGTCTGCCTGTGCTCGATTCCAGCGAAATCTACTAAACGCAGAGACCTGAAATTTTAAACATAGATGGACAGAAGGGTGGGCGAATGCAAATCCAAGCCGGATTTTTAATTTTAGTTTTCGTTCGCGAGTAATGAGTGAAAAACTGTCAGAAAACGTGAATTTTTAGCACTATCGAAGTATCAGTTTTCAGTAATACGTTTCATTTGTCAAATCAATTGCAGGTGGCTTTTCCGTTTTTGTCAGAGCTTGGAAATAAAAGCATCGCGATTTTTTTCAATATATCACATAGAACTATAGATCACTTCGATTCTGTCGGTCTACTTAGCTGTGGTACCTAAGGCTATTTTGTAAAGTCTCGTTTCATTTATTTCCAAAGTCTTATGTGAAGACTGCCAACAATACTGTTGTCAAGTGAACTGTGATTTGAATTTGATAATTTTGTGTAAAGAGGGATTAAGTATTCTCAAAAGCAATTAATTTTTGGCATTTAAAATCAATTTTTTTTTCAAAATCCTTTCTTAGTGAGCACCTACATTATGAAACGAAGGTACTGTCAAAATTCCAAGACCCTACCTATTATAGTTTAGGCTCTACATTGATTCTCTGTCAGTCAGTCAGGACAAAGCCTCTTATATATATATATAGACTAGCATGTGCCCGCGGCTTCGCCCGCGATAATTATTTCAAAAATTAAAAATTAAGAGCATAATAGTAAAATCATTATATTTATTAACACCTAAATCACGTGGACTACATACCACGATTAGATAGCATCGTCTGGTAAAAGCGACCTCAGATTCGAGTTTCTTGGCCCAGAAAACCTCTGTATAGTGAGATTCGTCCAAATAAAACAACGTTTGACCATATTTAGGGCTTACAACATTCAAGCGATCGCGAAAGTTTTATTTTCAAGGTATGACAAAAATAGCCAAAGCCAACTGTAATTGATTTGACATTGAAATGTATAACTGAAAACTTATATTTTGAAAACGCACAAAATGCACGTTTATTGCCCGTTTTTCACTCATAACTCACGAACGAAAACTAAAATTAAAATTCCGGCTTGGCGGTGCATTTTCCAACCCCTCAGCCCACCTATGTTTAAAATTTCAGATCTCTGCGTTCAGTAGATTTCGCTGGACATCGAGGACAATTCCTTTTATTAATACAGATAATATGAATTATAATGATACCTTCTCTAATTTGTCAAACATCCATTTCATTTAATCCAAACCCACCTGAAACAACTGGCAACAATATGTTCTGTGAATTTGTTTGGAAAATTCTGCGTAAAAAGGGGTTAAGTATTTTCAAAAACATTTAAATTTTGGCAGTTAAATCAGATTTTTTCAAAATCCTTTCTTAGTGAGCACCTACATTATGAAACGAAGGTACTGTCAAAATTCCAAGTCTCTACCTGTTATAGTTTAGGCTCTACGTTGATTCCTGTCAGTCAGGACAAAGCCTTTTATATATATAGAGATAACAGAATCTTAACGATATACGTTATGATACCGAATTTCATTATAACATCGGTTTGGTGTCTGTAATTAAGACACTCACATATTAATAAATACCATTATAGACTCGTTGCATAATATACTATATTCGTACTGCTGTTTGGACAGCCCTGAGTGCTGACTAATGTTTATGCAACCTGTGCCAAATGAAACTATAAGAGGAACAGACTGGATACAGTGATAGGAAAAGCCCTCTGTTAACACTCATGACCACCTTCAATTGTTTCACTTTTCACTGCTTTCAAGACTATTTTTACTTTCTCTCTATACATAAGAGGCTTTGTCCTGACTGACTTAATGACTGACTGACAGAGAATCAACGTAGAGCCTAAACTATAACAGGTAGAGACTTGGAATTTTGACAGTACCTTCGTTTCATAATGTAAGTGCTCACTGAGAAAGGATTTTGAAAAAAATTTGAATTTAAATGCCAAAAATAAATACTTTCGAGAATACACAATACACAGAATTATAAAATCCAAATCACATTGCATGTACAGTTCCCATGACAACAGTGTATTGTTGGCATTAGTCTCAGGTAGCTTTGGAAATTAATGCCTCACTCACTCACTCACTGACATTATTGGTTTGCCCACTTCCAGATGAGCTAGAAACTTGAAATTTGGTATACGTATAGCTTTTAGGCTGTAAACTACAGGAAAATTCCGTTTTCTTTTTAATTTTCAACTCTAAAAACCCCCGAAAAAGGGCTCGGTTTCCTTGGCAACGATATTATGAAACAGTGTTCACATAGGGCTCTGCCAATACAGCAGACTAAATACACGCACTCTATCTCCCGTAGATCTTTTAAAAAACCTTTCCCGAGAACCTCAGCGGGGGTTTGGGGGCTGAGCTATTTCTATAATCCGATACACTTTATTCGTGAAAAAGTCTTAATAAATCCCACTGCAGATTAATTACCTATGATAAACTTTGGTATTTTCTTGTTCAGAATTGTAATTGGGACTTCAAAATAATGAGACTCCATATTTGGAAAATAAGACAGAAAAACCTCTTACATCAACTACAGTGAACTGATTGTGTATCTAATATATAAAGTCGAATGTGTCTTTGTGGGTATGTATGTATGTATGTATGTATGTTTGTTCCTTATACAAATCTACATTTCTTTACCAATTTACACGGAATTTTGCACACATACCCAGTTAAGCCCGGAAAGTATAGCGGTCAACATTAAAATTGAAACAAATCAGTCCTTCCCTTGAAAATTATATAATTTCTGTGAATATTCTACTGAAAGAAATGAAATGTTGTTCAGTTCACATGGCAACAGTGAATTGTTTACTGTGATTACATAGGGCCTTGGCAACTATATAGCCTAATGCTGAACTTTAACGAATTATGATTCCATGTAATATATTGGCGAAAAGTCCCGGGTTTTAGGGGAGGAAAGTATGAAAGTGATACTGCATTTCTATTTTATTTCAGGCCCGAAACGGTTTAACATGAGAATGAGAAATAAAATTTTCCGTCAAGTCAATACAATCTTACGTAATTTATGTTTCTTCTTATTTCAACCCCTCCCAGGCATGATGTGTAGAAGCAATGGAATGCAACATTCGACATGCTCTATATATATATCCGCGATATCTAGCGTTTTCTGAGGGAATAGTCTGAGTGCCATATGTTGTTCTTCATCATTTCGAATTCTACATACATTATTATATCAGGACCTAGAGTTTCAACATCGAAAGTCCTCCATAAGTTAATTTCAAATTACAAAACACAAAGCCCGGGCAACGCCGGGCCATTTAAGCTAGTAATGAAATGAAATCCACGCTGGTCAAGAGGATTTGATTACGGAACCGATCTGGTCTGATCGGAGATAGAGTTCCTTGCATCAGATAAATTACATACAGATACTCAGCTTTACATTCGCGTACTGTCCAGGGCTGTACTTAGGCTAACTATTTACACTTTCTGTACCTTAAGGATGAGAAATACATCCTTCTCACTTCACGTTCTGATATATAATAAAATCAGGTAAACTGATTTTGTTTAATCAGTTATAATTGCAATTATCATATGCAGAAAATAAGTAATTTTTTTAAATTGATTTCCCAGTTAAATTCCAGATTGATTCATTAAGCAGGGCTCACGGAAGAACAAAGGTCCAACTTTTTTTTTCAAATTAAAATCGTCCAGCATCAGCTGAACTATACAGATTTGTGATATCTTACCAATCGCACACTCACTTAAAAATAAAAAAATAAAAATGTCAAAATGGCCGGTTTCGGGATAATAACCAAGGACCTCCAGAATGAAAATCCATATGGGCCACTTCGCTCAATTCAACGGTATAGTTTGATAAGCATATGTAAAGGAATAGTGTTATTTGTCATAGCTAACTGTACTGCAATTTCCAAAGCCGTATATGAACACTGTAAAACAATATGTTATCATGATAGCAAATTCGCATTTGATAAATGCTTTCTAATATATTACCATAAAATAGGAACTAAATTCGACTTTACTCCGGTACCGATAAATCGATTTGGTCCAATCTCAATAGGCTTCTTCCCATGGACGTTATAAATTCGTATACCAAGTTTCATTAAAATCCGATAAAGCGTTTTTGAGTTATCGCGCGTACAGACACACGGAAAGACAGACGGACAGACATTTTCCCGTCCCCCACACAATCTCATAAAGTACCATACTGGCACTTAATAAGAGCGCGTATTCTTTTGTTTGAACCAAAGCTTTATTTTTCACCAGGCAAAACTGAGTTTCTACAAACAGTGGGTGGCTTATAACTACCCTTCTTACTTACTTACTTACTCAATGGCAATAGACAATTCCTAATCGAGCTAAAGGAATATCATCTATTTTATGGAAACCGAAGGTTCATTGCCGCGCTTACCTGAGCCCGCCATTCAACCCTATTCTGTGCTAACTCCATGCAACCATCCCTCCCTTAAATCTACCCTAATATTGTCCTCCCACCTACGTCTAGGTCTTCCAAGTGGTCTCTTCACTTCGGGTCTCCCAGTCAATACTTTTGAGATAAGTCTTTCCTCCCCCATTTCATCCTCCGTGATTTGCAATTATTAAATGCCAACATTGCTGAACTATGGAATCTATTTCCTGTAAAAATCTTATAATGCTGATTCCTGAACAGATGTAAGCGTAATTCACTTTATTTCCAGTACCGCGACAATGATGACGTATGTATAAGTCACTGCCTAGAGATTCTCCGAGAATTAGATTAACATTGAATGAAGGTGATTGGTTAATTCCAGACTCATTCTTACAACATATGATTTGAGATTTTCCTGGCGAGTGTTAGGCCTACACGATGGGAGAATATGCCTGCTTCTAAAATGTAACGGCTAACTTCTCACGCGGTTGCAAACCCGAGAAGATTTTCTACGTATTCTTACCTGTGATTGGTTCAACTCGGAAGAAAGAAAGACATGAGGTAAATAGTCATATTACAGGCTAACACAAATAAAAAGTATCCGTAACTTACTTACTCAATGGCAATAGACAATTCCTCAGCAAGCTAAAGGAATATTATCTATTTTATTTCATTGCCGCGCTTACCTGAGCCCGCCATTCAACCCTATTCTGTGCTAAATCCATCCAACCATCCCTCGCAAATCCTACTTCCCTTAAATCTATCCTAATATTGTCCTCCCACCTACGTCTAGGTCTTCCACGTGGTCTTTTTCCTTCGGTTCTCCCAGTCAATAGTTTTGAGACTTGCCTTTCCTCTCCCATGTCCAGCCCATTTCATCCTCCGTGATTTAATTACCCTTACTATATCTGGTGACGAGTACAGGTTATGAAATTCGTCGTTATGCAGTTTTCATCTCTCTTAGGTCCAAATATTTTCCTAAGCCCCCTGTTTTCGAATACTCTCAGATTATGTAAGGGGCCGTGTCTCACATCCATATAATACAGCCGGCAGGATAATAGTCCTATAAATCTAAATGTTTAATTTCTGTATAGAAGATAGGGTGGCCAGACGTCCGGCTTTTGGCCGGACTGTAAGGCTTTTTGCTAAGCAGTCCTCCAACCGGCGCGGCTTTATGCCGGACGTTGATGATTTGTCCCCCTTTTCGAGACTCTGATGGATCGGTAAAGGATAATAATAAAGTTTGTATTTTCCCGTGTGTTCCTGCCAATCCTAAGGTTGGCCCGCTTGTCGATACTATCATTTGTTTAGTTGGTGCCGCGGAAAAATCTGAATCTATTCCTAAGGATGGCACGCTTGTCCATACGATGATAGCGTACTATCATTTTTGCACTCCTTAGCTAGTAAGTGTTTCTTACGAAAGTTGTTTACATGGCTCGTAACTTGACATTACCACACGCAATCTTGTTGCTAGGGGCGACGGGCGGAAATTGAATTGTTGCTAGGGGCGACGGGCGGAAAGTTACTTTACCGCCCGCAAATGCTTATTTGCGAGCAGAAATGACCAAGGCCTCCCCGCTTTATAAATATTCGGTTGCCATAAACAATAACAAATGCGAATCCCTTTCTGAAATAAGCACCATTCTTCAAGACTGTATACACATAATATTTTCAGGTAATATCACAATTAATATAATTAAATTGATATAAGTAACCGTCGTGCAAAAAATAGCATGCAACACACGGACCGTAAAGGCATTTACGGGTCTCGAAAACTTAAAAACCCTCGGCTGCGCCTCGGGTTTTCAATCTGTTTCCTCGACCCGTAAACGTGCCTTTCCGCCCTTGTGTCGCAATATACTATTATTTTATGTAAATGCAGTTATTAAGTAAAATTAGTCAGGATTATACCATGTAATATCTGCTGTCCAGCCGTCCATGTCCGAAGTTTTATACCTAGGTACTATGCTAGATTACCGAAGAAGTGTGTCCTCCTTTCTGACATTTTAGAAATGGCCACCCTAATAGAAGATGAGAAGATAAGTATTCGTATATTAGGCAAGGTAAAAGAAGGAGAAGAAGAAATGCAGACAATGAATCAAGACTTAACCTTCCGTGATAGGGCAGTAATATTAACAACGTACAAGTCAAAGCTAGTATTAGTGAGTTCTATGAAACAGAGCATGGCCTGCTATTAAGTGCGGATTTCCTCACGTCCTGTACAAAGCCTCCTGTTCTCATCTCGTGTAAACAAATGCTTGATGTTGAAGAAGACATTAGAGCAACCAGTTCTTGTGGTCCAGCAGGATGGGGGGTGTGGGGGAGGGGGACGTACTTATGGTCACGCTAACTGCATTGTCTCTCAGTCACTCACTGAGTGTGTGCGAGTGCAGCCACCTACTTTACCGAGCTTTGCAGGTAGGGACGACTTGACGTGAGAAATGGTGGTGTCTATAGCGTAGTGGTTGTCTTGATGGCTTGTTATTGTCTTGTAGGATTGACTTCCATCATTTAGCAGCGCCCAACTTGGCAAACTCCGCCGTCCTGAAGATGTTGGAGGAGGAAGAGAGGCAGCGAGGAGGCAAGGGTGAGTGATAATAACATTACATTACACTGCAATTAACATGCCGCGGCCATTTCAATATTCAAGAGTCCATTGTGTGTTCAATATTAAATAGACTTGGGAATATCATCTTATATTAAACTATCTTAAAAGGATCGGCTTCGAACGGGTTTTGTATTTTGTAATTGGAAATTAACTTATGAATTTTCAATAAAGGATGTAGAATTTGAAATGAGGAAGAACGACTTATCACACTCAAACTATTCCACCAGAAAACGGTTGATATATAGCTTTACTTTGCTCATAGAGGATGTAGAATTTTGCATCCCATCGCTTCTACACACCAAGCCTGGTAAGAAAAAAACAGAAATTCTGGAAACATAACATTGTATTGTGTTTCCGGAATATTTTATTTCTCACTCTCATGTTACCATAAAACCGTTCTGGGGATGAATTTAAACAGAAATACAATATCACTTTCATACATCTCTTCCCAAAACATATAACCATACCTCGTATTGTTTTCTCTATGTCCAGGGTAAAGAAAGTTATGTGACTGCATTATTTTCGTGGATATTGATAGTTCTCTCATTTGTCAAATTTATTCTACTTTCATTTTTTTTTCCAAAGTCATCTGAGACCCACTGGCAACAATATGTTTTAATGTCAAATGTGATTTGGACTGAATAATTCTGTGTAAAAAGGGATGAAGTATTCTCAAAAACATTTGATTTTTGGCATTTAAAATCAAAATTTTTCAAAATCCTTTCTTAGTGAGCACTTACATTATGAAACGAAGGTACTGTGAAAATCGTATTGTCTTTACGGAATATTTCATTTCTCACTCTCATGTTACCATACAAATTAAAAAGAAATTCAATATCACTTTCATACTTCCCTCTCCAAAACCTGCGATATAATAAAATACATGTTACTATATCAAATTATATACATACTAGCTTAAAAGACCCGGCGTCGCCCGGGTTTTATATTTTGTAATTGGAAATTAACTTATAAAGGATTTTCAATTTTAAATTCTAGGTCCTTATATAGGCATTTATAATTTGAAATAGGAAGAACGACTTATTACACTCAAACTATTCCCTCATAAAACGCTTGATATAGTTTTTTATGGCTCATAGAGGATCTAGAATTTTGCATCCCATCGCTTGTACAGTGCACAGCAAGCCTGGTAGAGGTTTAAATAAGAAGAAACAGAAATTCCTGTAACATAAAATTGTAATATCGAGGCGGGAAATTTCCCACTCTTATGTTACCATAAAGCCTTCATACTTTTCTCTCCAAAAACCTGCGATATAATATAATAATTTACACATTACCATACCTCGTTTTGTTTTCTCTATGTCCAGGGTAGAGAAAGTTATGTGATTCCATTATTTTAGTGGAATTCATTCTGTAATATTTATTTATAACATGAATTATTTTGATAACTTCTCTTATTTGTCAAAAGTGCATTTCAATTGTTTTTTCCAAGCCCATCATATAAAATTTGGCAACAATATATTCTGTGATTTGGATTTGATAATTCTATGTAAAAAGGGATTAAGTATTTTCAAGAACATTTAATTTTTGGCATTTAGAATAAGAATTTTTCAAAATCCTTTCTTAGTGAGCATCTACATTAGGAAACGAAGGTACTATCAAAATTCCAAGTCTCTACCTGTTATAGTTTAGGCTGTACGTTGATTCCTGTCATTCAGTCAGTCATTCATTCAGTCAGTCAGGACAAAGCCTTTTATATATATATATAGAGATTACTATACCTCGTACTGTTTTCTCTATGTCCAGCGTAGAAAAAGTTATGTGACTGCATTATTTTCGTGGATTTCATTCTTCAGTATTTATTTACACCATTGAATTCTAATTTGTCAAAGTACCGTACCTGTCACAACTGCCAACAATATACTATTGTCATGAGATCTGTACATGAAATGTGATTTGGATTTGATAATTCTGTGTAAAAAGAATGTCTCCTCTAAAATGATTCATACTACAGGAATTTGAAAATGGCCAATAACGTTTAGTATTGGCCTACTCCTTCTGGTGGCACTATGGCCCTGGGGTCGGCTCAGCCTCCAACAGAAATGGGTACCAGGAGTAATCCTGGGGCGTAAAGGCGGCCGGTACGTAAGGCTGACAACCTTACCCCATCATGTGCCGTTTGTCTAAAAATCTGGAAGCCTCAACCTCCTGGTACCCTCTGGGTCTCTATGGCCTGTAATAGGGAACATTAAACACACTTTTTAATAATAAAATGGATATCTTAAATTCAGATTTCCTTGCACGAAAATATAGATATTCTCTGACGTGACATTGCCTCCTTGTTCTAATATGCTAATAGCATTCGATTTTAATCGATTCATCGCTCTTATATGCACTTAGCCTAGATGAGAGCGGCGGACTTGAATGACCGATGTCGGTAACATAAATCAGTATTGCATAACCGCTGTAACAGGCGGCCGTGAAAAGATTCCACGAGTCAAAGCAGGCCTTGGACTGGAAACAGCTCCCAGCCACATACGATAACATCTAATGTAATATTTGTACTTCCAACGCCACCTATTAACAAGACAGTATTAATTTGTGAAATTAATTGAAGGTGGTCTTCCTTGGTTTGCCATAGCAACGGAAAACAAAAGTATCGTTGAAATCGATCAATTTGTCGATCGTTTCGATTTTCTTAACGCGCTGTACTGCATTCATTTGTTTATGATTTGCAGAGATCTGATCGTTTTTATTTGAGAATCTCCGCCAAGTGTTCATGGTTCGTTTTATTCAGGTATATTGTAAACACCAAAGCAGTTTGTCTTGTAGCAATAAAGATTTTGTTATTTCTTTTTAAATGTCACATAAGTTATTTGTTAGGGCCAATTTGATGGGCATGCCAGTTCAGAAAGAATTTCTTGGTGTCCAAGTAGTATAAATTTAAGTGTGTTTTATATTGTAAATTCATATGTCATCCATTAAATTGTTTTTGCACTCCTTAACTAATTAGTGGTACTTACGAAAGTTGTTTACGTGGATCGTAAGTTGACATTCCCACACAATCTTGTTGCTATGGCCGTTGCGATGCGGTTAAATTACTTACGGTCCAAGCGCTACGTCATAATTCATTACGATACACTTCATAATACAAGCCTTTATGGGCACGGCCCCCAGGACAAATATTCGGTTCCCATGACAACAAACACATGCGAATCACTTTCTGAAATAAACATCTATTTTCAAGAATGTATTTACATAATATTTTCAGGTAATATCACAATTAATACAATGAAATTGATATAAATAATCATCGTGCAAAAAATAGCATGCAATACACGTGCCGTAAGCGCATTACGGATCTCGGAAAATTGAAAACACTCGTCGCAAGCGCCTCGTGTTTTCAAACTATTTCCTCGATCCGTAATCATGCCTTACGGCACTTGTATCGCAATATTCTATTCCAGCATTCCATTGCAAAAAAAAAAAAAAAAAAAAAAAAAAAAAAAAAAAAAAAAAAAAACTAATTATTTAAGTGATAATGGTAGGCTAAATTTATTGGTCATTTTTAAAAATTATGTATATTTTTTTCCCAGTATTTTTAAGTAATAAATGCATTTTTATTTTACATTTTTCCACTATTTTATGGTCACTAAATGCCTTTCAACTAGCTAATTTGTTTTCCGTATCTGTATTAGGTAATTGGAATAGGTTCTTTGCGATAATTCGTATTTGAGCCCTGAAAACGGAAATAAAATGTGATGAAAACAGGGTTTGTGGATCAAGAAAGTCCATTCTTTTAGCTTTATAATCATACTAGCTTAAAAGACCCGGCGTCGCCCGGGTTTTGTATTTTGTAATTGGAAATTAGCTTATGAAGGATTTTCAATTTTAAATTCTAGGTCCTTATATAGGCATTTATAATTTGAAATAGGAAGAACGACTTATTACACTCAAACTATTCCCTCAGAAAACGCTTGATATAGTTTTTTATGGCTCATAGAGGATCTAGAATTTTGCATCCCATCGCTTGTACAGTACACAGTAAGCCCGGGAGGGGTTCTAATAAGAAGAAACAGAAATTCCGGTAACATAAAATTGTATTATCATGGCTGAAAATTTTGTTTCTCACTCTCATGTTACCATAAAACCGTTTTGGGAATGAAATTAAACAGAAATACAATATCACTTTCATACATATCTCCCCAAAACATATTACCTTACCTCGTATTGTTTTCTCTATTTCCAGGCTAGAGGAAGTTATGTGACTGCATTATTTTCGTGGATATAGACAGTTCTCTCATTTGTCAAATTTATTTTACTTTGGGTCTGAAGGCTTCCGCTTTTACTTTCATTTTTTTCCAAACCCATCTGAGACCCACTGGCAACAATATGTTTTAATGTCAAATGTGATTTGGATTGGATAAATCTGTGTAAAAAGGGATTAAATATTCTCAAAAACATTTGATTTTTTTCATTTAACATCAGAATTTTTCAAAATCCTTTCTTAGTGAGCATCTACATTATGAAATGAAGGTACTGTCAAAATTGCAAGTCTCTACCTATTATAGTTTAGGCTCTACGTTGATTCCTGTCAGTCAGTCAGTCAGGACAAAGCCTTTTATATATATAATCATATGAAGTATTTTCGCTTTAAAATATCAAAGATAAGGTTTTTGTATTGCACATTTTTTCTGTCCTGTCTGCACTGAACATTTCTTATAGCTAAAGGAAAAGTGCAATTCCTGAGATCGACACAGTTACTTGGTCAAGTGGACGACCACTTTCACTCGATTGATTGACTTGTTCACCATTCTCCATCACAATTTTAACGCGGTCAAGTTAACATCTTAAACCAATCATCAAACAGGAGAGGGACTTCAACAGGCGTGCAATGGCAATAGACTATTCCTAAGTAAGCTAAAGGAATATTATCTACTTTATGGAACCCGGAGGTTCATTGCCGCGCTTACATGAGCCCGCCATTCAACCCTGTTCTGTGCTAACTCCATCCAACCATCCCTCGCAAATCCTACTTCCCTTAAATCCATCCTAATATTGTTCTCCCACCTACGTCTAGGTCTTCCAGGTGATCTTTTCCCTTCGGGTCTCCCATCCAATACTTTTGAGATATGTCTTTCCTCCCCCATTTCATCCTCCGTGATCTAATTACCCTTACTAGACCTATATGAGGTGAAGAGTACAGGTTATGAAGCTCGTCGTTATGCAGTTTCATATCTTTTAGGTCCGAATATTTTCCTAAGGCCCCTGTTTTCCAACACTCTCAGATTATGTAAGGGGCCATGTCTCGCATCCTATAAGACAACCGGCAGAATAATCTCTATATATATAAAAGGCTTTGTCCTGACTGACTGAATGAATGACTGACTGATTGACTGATTGAATGACAGGAATCAACGTACAGCCTAAACTATAACAGGTAGAGACTTGGAATTTTGACAGTACCTTCGTTGCATAATGTAGGTGCTCACTAAGAAAGGATTTTGAAAAATTCTGATTCTAAATGCCAAAAATTAAATGTTTTTGAAAATACTTAATCCCTTTTTACATAGAATTATCAATTCCAAATCACAGAATATATTGTTGCCAAATGGTATCAGGTGGGCTTGGAAAAAACAAATGAAATGCACTTTTGACAAATAAGAGAAGTTATCAAAATAATTCATGTTATAAATAAATATTACAGAATGAAATCCACTAAAATAATGGAATCACATAACTTTCTCTACCCTGGACATAGAGAAAACAAAACGAGGTATGGTAATGTGTATATTATTATATTATACCGCAGGTTTTTGGAGAGAAAAGTATGAAAGTGATAATGCTTTATGGTAACATAAGAGTGGGAAATTTCCCGCCTCGATATTACAATTTTATGTTACAGGAATTTCTGTTTCTTCTTATTTAAACCTCTACCAGGCTTGCTGTGCACTGTACAAGCGATGGGATGCAACATTCTAGATCCTCTATATCAAGCGTTTTCTGAGGAAATAGTTTGAGTGTAATAAGTTGTTCTTCTTCATTTCAAATTCTAAATGCCTATAAAAGGACCTAGCATTTAAAATTGAAAATCCTTCATAAGTTAATTTCCAATTACAAAATACAAAACCCGGGCGACGCCGGGTCTTTTAAGCTAGTAGTCTTATATATATTTATTTTTAGATTTCTGGACAGAAGACGAGAAGATAAGAGTTTCTGAACTGCATAAAAACAAGCATTTCCTGATTTCAGTCGACACTTAACTTCTGTTTAAATTTTCTAAACGGAATAAAATAAAATGAAAGAACGTGAAATTAGTGTTATTCTGGACAGAGTAGATCCTTCGGAGATAGAAAAATCTAAGCAAATATGTCCTCTATAGAAGGAAATGAGATTTCCTACTTAAAAAAATAATTCCGCTTCACTTATGACCATCTTATGCCACTGGTAACATAGTTTGTATTATTTTGAATCGTAAACCGTGTTTAACAGAATTGAAGCGTTTAGTTTTATAAGGGTGTAAGTGCCACAATCATGACTGTGTAGAAAACAAGACATAGACCCATAGAAAGACGTGCCAGAGATAGACCCTGGACCTTGGACCCTTCTGAAATGCATTGGTCTGGGTACATAGATTCAAATAAATTACACTGGTCTACAAAAAAATCTATCCGAGTTAAAAATAGTTAATTCCCATTCATTTTGATGTGACAAAAACTAATATGAAGTTTAAAATGTTTACTTAGCTCTCATTTCCTTGATAAACAGGAATTCATTTTATGATAGAGGAAAATTTTGCAAAGCTGGTAATGTTTTTTTACAAATGAAGGTTATCAACACTGTGTATGCCATACTGTGGCGCTGTGACTGACAAACACGGGGAGCGCTTCCATCAAGACATTTCAACAATGGAAAGAAGGTATCAGGGCAAGTGGAACTCATCTATGCTTGCAGACTATTGCCGGAATGTCATGAGAGATGCCCCAGAAGTAGATTACAAACGAAAACCAAAAAAAGAGAAACGCTCAAAGTGAATAATTACATAGTAAGGAACCAAAGGGAGAAGTTCCATACATACATGTATATATATGAATATCATTGAACCAAGAGCTAACAAAACATTTCTGGTGTCATATTCTTGTTCTTCGACCTCTAATTAGTTGGAATTAACTATTTTTGTTCAAGATAGAGACAACTTTAAATTTTTTGTAGACCAGTGTTATCAGCTGAAAAATCACTTATACCCTTATAAAACTACACGCTTCTTATTCGTTTATGTAAACACTTCGCTTGTCCTTAGAATAGTAATAAAAAATAAAAAATAAAAAAATAAAACTTATTGGTAAGTTTGTATTGTAGCGGAATTCAAGTTCTTTTGGTTGGCAACAATTTGTTTGAAACAAATCACTGTATGAAAATAGTTCAGTACCAGAAACATTTCCTACATTGTTCCAAATTGTACCAATTTCGTCAGACTTACAGACCCGTCCTCTCTTGCCTTCCCCTCACGCGTCACAAATAATTATATCATCAGCGTATATCAACGTCTTTTACATTCTTCAGAAAAAAACGTTTCTTTATGACTCAGCACCGTGACTAAATGTAACTTGCTGAACACACGGCGGTTTTTGTAGCTCTAATTTGATACGATTAGCAACACTGCCAAAGAAATATCATATTTAATAGAGAAACCTTGTGGCTATGTCGTCCGCAATAAATTCTGCTCAAGTTGAAGGCAACTGGATTCTATATGTAGCATGGGGGGCCGTGTTCACTGTTGCCCACACAAATTCATTCCAAAGCCTCCGTAACCAGAGTCTAAGTGGGTCAAGTCTTCCAATGCCTCCAATTAAACTCATGAATAATATTGCAAATTGTATTTACATCGGAGAATGCAAGAAGTCTCTCTATATATAAAAGGCTTTGTCCTGACTGACTGACTTAATGACAGAGAATCAACGTAGAGCCTAAACCATAACAGGTAGAGACTTGGAATTTTGACAGTACCTTCGTTTCATAATGTAGGTGCTCACTAAGAAAGGATTTTGAAAAATTTTGATTTTAATGCCAAAAATCAAATTTTTTTTAGTATACTTAATCCCTTTTTACACAGAATTATCAAATCCGAATCACAGAACATATTGTTGCTAATGGTATCAGATGGGTTCGGAAATAAATAAAATGCAAGTTTGGCAAATAAGAGATGTTATTAATATGATTTATCTTTTTACACAGAATTATCAAATCCAAATCACAGAACATATTGTTGCTAATGGTATCAGATGGGTTTGTAAATAAATGAAATGCAAGTTTGACAAATAAGAGAAGTTATCAATATAATTCATGTTATAAATAAATATTATAGAATGAAATCCACGAAAATAATGCAGTCACATAACTTTCTGAACCCTGGACATAGAGATAACAAAACGAGGTTGGTAATTAATGTGTATAGTATAGGTTTTTGGAGAGAAAAGTATGAAAGTGATAATGCTTTCTGTTTAATTTCATCTCCAAAACGGCTTTATGGTAACACAAGAGTGGGAAATTTCCCGCCTCGATATTACAATTTTATGTTACAGGAATTTCTGTTTCTTCTTATTTAAACCTCTACCAGGCTTGCTGTGCACTGTACAAGCGATGGGATGCAACATTCTAGATCCTCTATGAGCCATAAAAAACTATATCAAGCGTTTTCTGAGGGAATAGTTTGAGTGTAATAAGTCGTTCTTCCTATTTCAAATTATAAATACTTATATTAGGACTTAGAATTTAAAAATCGAAAGTCCTTCATAAGTTAATTTACAATTACAAAATACAAAGGCCCGGGCGAAGCCGGGCCTTTTAAGGTAGTGGTAAATAAACTCCCTTTGATTCTATTTGTATACACTTCGCTGAGTGTTTAATTTCAACAACTCAATCTTTTTTTTTGGGGGGGGGGGAGAAGATTGAATGTGCGAACTTTCGCACGGCTTTACTGATTATTATTTTATTATTATTATTATTATTATTATTATTATTATTATTATTATTATTATTTAAACGTGTTTGTGTTTTTAAACTCCATCGCTTGATATAAACAAGTAAGTTAAGACTCTTGAATGGAAATGGCCGTTTACAACATGGAATAAGATCGGAAATGTGTTCTGCTCTGTCACAGTTCACTTGTTTTCTTGCTATATCGTGGCCTCCCCTATTCACGAGACCTAATGTAGAATAGCAAGGAAACGCTGGGCTTGTTGCCTTGGTAACCACGTGGTATTTACAAAGTATTGTGAACAAATTAAGGTAATTTCCAGTTATCTAAATTATATCAGCAGGAACATATATTTTTCATTAATTTTAATTTATTTTATTTTTTGTACGAAACGAATGATCGGTATTCAATCAACATACTGATAAGAATGGTACTTTGTGAAATTGTGTTGTGGGCGGGAAAATGTCTGTCCGTGTGTCTGTACACGCGATAACTCAAATACGCTTTATTGGATTTTCATGAAACTTGGTATACGCATTGATAACATCCATGGGATGAAGCCTATTGATTTTGGACCAAATCGGTTGACCGGTACCGGAGTAATGGCCAATTTAATACCTATTTTATGGTAATATATTACAAAGAATAAATTTATGAAATGCAAATCAGTTGACGTTTGTTTTACCAATTACAAGGTGTTCTGAAAACAATCCACAAAGCGAGGTGGCCAAGATGGTAGCTTCTTGGATTCGCATTCGGTAGGTCCCAGGTTCAAATCCCCTGGCCGGCCAGTTTGATTTCGATTTTCATGATTTCACCAGCCGTAAAGGCAAATGCCGAATTGGATATTTGCTTACCGTCTAAGCGACCCAAGCCGCCCGGGCCTTACAGGGCCGCGACCTGTCGGGAGAGGGATTAGCTATGGATCACATACATATTCTTTGACCAGACAAGGGCATGGAGGGCCTTCCCGGATGAGTGATCAGCCCAATGCCGGGGCCACCTCCGAGACAACACGAACACATAGGACGAGAAACACCATTCACACACACACTCTCACTCAGGACAAGGCGAGGATGGGATGAAGATGATAATGACGGCCAGATGGTATCAATTTTTTTTAGTATACTTAATCCCTTTTTACACAGAATTATCAAATCCGAATCACAGAACATATTGTTGCTAATGGTATCAGATGGGTTTGGAAATCAATAAAATGAAAGTTTGGTCTCACAGGTGAGGAAAAACCCCAGAAAAAACCCCACCTAGGTAACTTGTCCCGACCCGGGCCAGGGCATCCCCGACGCCACAGCAGTGGACTTCATTAATATCAGTTGAAATTTAACAGGCGCTATAAACACGTCAACAATAGCAAACAGATGCACATCAATAGTTGCATGGCCTACAACTAGAGTCTACATAATATATAACCTGAACTCTTGATGTGGCCTCCATGCTCAAATGTGTATAAATAAAGTTTTTTTTAAATAGCATTTTGTGCCATACATACAGTATTTTATTTAGTTACACTCTTATATGTATGAAATATAAAGCTTCTTGTCATGGCCTCCATGATTCACTGCAACATGAACACGGTCCAAGGAATAAAACAGAATGCTATGTCTCATCTTAAAATATAGAGGGCTGTAAAACTTTCTTCGTTCTACATTTGTTACAATAAATCTTCCAGTTTTCTCTCATGCACAGCTGTAAATTTCCCATATTCCACAAAAGAACTGCAGTGCATTATACCTTAAATTATTACCATGAAGTAAAGAAGGGATTTAGAAAGCGTGTTCCATCTAGTGACACGTTAAACAAAGGTCAGTGTAAAAGAAGAAACAAGAATTGACTAATACACCTTTCTTTCGATTTCGATGCCTAGCCAGATCTACTGCACGCAGAGATCCGGTACTGGTGAACCGATTTCGTCCAAAAATAAATTGGCTTCTTGCCATTGACATTATAAATGCGTATACCAAGTCTCACAAAAATCCAATAAAGCGTATTTGAGTTATTGCGCGTACAGACATACCATTCTGGCACTTAATAAATTATTAAAAACTCTTCCAGCGATTGAATTAATCAACGAGGGCAAAGTCGCGGGCACCTGCTAGTGTATCTATCTGTATCTGTACCCTATGATCCCCAGGTGGGGCGAAGGGGCCTCCAATGGAGGTTTCATTACCTAAACTAATTTTGATATGCTTATTTTCCGAGAGAGGGTAGAGGGACAGGTGGTAAGCCCATCCCCTCGCAACCCCCCTCTGGAAACTGAGTATTTCTTGGACGTGAAAGGGCCGAGAAATTTTGTCCAGAGGCTCTAATTTAGGCTTGGAGTTCTTTTACGTGCCGTAAATCTACGTCACCCAGCTTAAAGTCCCTCCCGGAGGATTCCGTGCTCAGGATTTTTACGTCCTGAAAAATCCATCGACTGCGGCCGGGTTTGATCCCGCGCCCTGCGGCCAACTGCTAGTGTAAGAAGACTTAAATAAGCCATCTTTATTAAATTTTATTTATTGGTGATTATTAGGGTTCGGATTTTTATGTCATGTCATATTTTTATCCTGACCTCCATTCTCGCCGCAAACACAAATTAAACACGAATTGAACATTTGTTATCCTAATCGGACCGTTTTTATTTTGCTTATAAAGTCAAATTTTAGTTATTTTCATTGTCTTGGTCATATTTCGGTCATATTTGTAATTTAAAGTCATATTTCAGTTATAAATTCAGTAAAAGAGCACAATTATGAAGTGTGTACACTAAATTGTCAACTTAAATTTTTTTTAAATGGGTCACGAATATTTTGGTTTTACTGTTACTGAAATGTGAATGGATAATAACAAGTAATAGCACAATTACCTCTTCCTCCTTGTTGTTAACAACTTCCAATAGACATGTTTTTAACACTTTTGCAGTGGTATCTGGAAACATTAACAGATTAGAAGTTTAGAAGTTTAGAACAGATTAACTTAATATTAAAAGTAAAACTGTAAATCACCTGTAAATTGTTAAAAAGTGATTATCTGATTGAATTAATGTGAAGTAATAATTTAGTAACTCCAAGTCTAAATTAGAGCCTCTGGGCAAAATTTCTCGGCCCTTTCACGTTCAAGCAATACCTTAGTTTCTGAAGGGGGCTAAGGGGCGATGGGCTTACCACCTGTCCCTCTGCCCTGTCTAGGAAAATAAGCGTAACAAAAAATTCACGTACGTAAACAAAAACCTCACTTGGAGGCCCTTCGCCCCAACATGGGGGCATAGGATTCGAGAGAATAATTTAGTGGCATTAAACATTTTAAGTTGGAACATTTATTTTTAGAAAATACGTTTTTATATAAGGCCATATTTAGGATTTTTGGACAATATTTGTGATCTTTAGGGTCATATTTCCCACTTTTTTAGGTAATAAACATCCAAACCCTAGTCATAAATGAATGGGTAAATGTGTCTCAAAGCCTACTGTTGCTGAAAATTATCACCTCAAACAAATGAACGACTGACTCAGAGCAGAAGAATTTCCGATGTAGAATTAGCCACTAATGCATGTGCTACTCTGTATTTACTGTAGATTTGTTGCTTAATATTCCTAATGCTTTTCTCTGGATGGAGAAGAGATACCAGATGGCCGAGCGAGGAGGAATCTGCATCGATTCGAATGGCCGCCTAAGGATCTTGGCTTCAGAATCCACGGCCTAAGCGGTGACGTCAAATATCGGCATTGTTTCTTCTCGACTTTTTATTTGAACTCAGTGCCAGCAGGTAAAATAAGAAGAAGAAATTGCAGAAATCAAACCCCTCTACACTTCCCCTTCCACAAAGACGCACACGCGCGTTTGTCAACATGAATAAGTGGCCACATTTTCCCAGCCCCCCCCCCCACTTCCCTCCATAGGCTCGTGGATTTTGGAATAGTTCCCATTATGAGAGCTGCTTTTGCATTTTAGTTCTTGATAGTGCAGGGGATAGTTCCAGATACGAAGCAGGTCCCTGGTAAGATGATGGCAGTTTTTAAAAAAAATGAAAGCTGAGAAAGTACCCAATTTAACATTTTCCTTTCCTTCAAGCTTCATTAACAATTTAAAATTAGAAGACGGAGTTGCTATGGAGATACTAACACGCACACACTAATGAACCCCGTTACTTAGCACCAGATAAACAAAACAATAGCGTAATTCTAATCTTTATACCTGTTAATGTGTTTATTACCACGACTAAACTATCTCCAAAGTCATTTTTATAGAAAAACTGATACAGCCATTTTATTTTACATGGACTGCACTCATATGCCGCGTGTTTGATATTGACCAATAACGTTTAGCAATTCCTCGGATATAGACCAATCACGATAGTTTATCTTAAAATATCCTTCCTCGGATCGCAAGGATGCGATTTTATCTTACAAAACATCAGCTCGTTACTGGACGCGTAAGGTATCAACGTGCGGTGATTGATACGTCATATGCTGCCATGAGCAATATGAAAACACATTATTTAATACAACATAATTTGTTTGGAAATTGAAATAATATAAATGTACATTGATTACAAACTCAATTTCGATTCGGTGCAATTTTATATATTAGGTCTACATGAAATCACAGTGTCATGCAAAACCACCTGTGTAGTTAAAAAAAAAAAAATGTCATGGGGTTTGTGCACATGCAGTATGAATTCCTTTTGGTGAATTACATATAACTTTACAATCCTATTTTGGCCCTTAGAGGCCAAATATTTTGAAATCCTTTCTTAGTGCGCATCTAGAGCCTAGGAGCAATATGTGTACCAAGTTTCATGCTCCTAGGCTGTATAGTTTTTTAGAAACTGTGATCAGTCAGTCAATGGGTTTTGGCTTTTATATATATAGAGAAGATTACAAGAAAAAATGCACTTCTTGATAGAATAGGCTACATACATTGTCAATGTGGCATCTATTTATGTGGAATAAATTACTCAGACCAACAACCATTTTGATGCCTTAGAATTTATACTTATTATTGGGTATAGGCTATTTAGGTCACTGATGCCAAATGCCCTATCAGCTTTAGTTTTGTGAGATATGGTATTACCATTATGCATATTATCCCATTTTACATCTGATATAAATAAAAAACAGTGCCTATTTTTAGCTTCTAAATCACGTGAAGAAAAAAGCAACACACTAACATTACACTAACATTACATTAACAATATAACTTGGGGTCTTTCAAAAAATTGATATTATCACATACTGTACGGTCGTTTATGACTTATGAACTGTCAATTTGAGGGCCAAAAAATAATCAAGCTTTTAGTTTCCGTCCTACGTGTCCAAAGTATGGTCAAGAACCTTCACTAGCTGTATTAGCAAGCAAGATTTTGTTTCGATAGACTAAGAGTTCACGAATAAAATCTGTATAAAAGTAGAGCTGGTAGAGAAAAACTGTTTACATATTTGGAATAAGCACACTAAGTTATAGCCAAAATCCGGTAAAACATCTGAGACACCAAACAAAAAAGTTCTTGGGCTGTGTTATTTATATTTATTACGTAATAGTATATTGCGATACAAGTGCCGTAAGCTGTGCATACGGATCGAGGAAACAGTTTGAAAAAACGAGGCGCTTGCGCCGAGTTTTTTCAATTTCCGAGATCCGTTATGCGCTTACGGCACGAGTATTGCATGCTATTTTTTGCACGATGATTATTTATATCAATTTAATTATATTAATGGAGATATTAGCTGAAAATATTATGTATATAGCCTACACTATTGAAGATGGATGTTATATTTCAGAAAGTGATTCTCATGTGTTCGTTGTTATGGGAACCGAATATTTGTCCTTGGGGGCCTTGTCCATAAAAGCTTGTATTATGATGTGTGTCGTAAGTAAATTCATAACAGCACGGAAACTCTTACCGCACATAGCAACAAGATTGCGTGTGGGAATGTCAACTTACGATCCACGGCAACAACATTCGTAAGTACGTACCACTAATTAGTTAAGTCGTGCAAAAAACAATTTAATTCAGAATAAAATAATATAATTCCTGCAATTCATGTAAAAACGACGTCAGTGTTTATAAAAAATAGTATTTTAATTATTTTTCCGTTAAATAAATTATTTAAATAAAACATATAAGTTAGCAATTGAATAAATAATAGCGGGTACCTGCTAGTTTAAAATGAAACTAAATATAATTGTGAGATTTAAGGTCTGTATATTTCGTATGGTCCGTGCTGTTGAAATAAAAACAATAAATTATTAAATACCTTAGCTGTTTTCATTAATAAAGAGTAGGATTTCTCTCTGTTTTGACTTTTAAAAAATGCCTATTTTAATCACTAGGGCAAGGCATTTAATGACCATAAAATAGTGAAGAAATGCAAAATAAAAAATGCATTTATGACCTAAAAGTAGTGAAAAAATGACCCGAAATCTTAAAATAATGACCAATAAATTTACCATTATTACTTATAATTAGTTTTTTCTTAAGTAATGAATTGATAAATACAGTTTATGACGATGCTTTATATATGAATTTACAATATAAAACACACTTATTTTGTTAGAAATTAGTAAATTTATACTACAGTACTTGGACACCCTTAACGAAAAATAAATTCTTTTCGAACTGGCATGCCCATCAAATTGCCCCTAGCAAATATGTGCCGTTTAAAAAGAAAGAAAAAATATTTATTGCTAAATGCTGAAAATGACCTAAAATGCCAAAAATGACATAAAATGCTGAAAATGACCTAAAAATGCCGAAAAAGACCTAAAAATTGCCAAAAAAGACCTATCTCTTGAAAAATGACGAAATATGCAAAATAAAGCAAAATAATGCAAAAACAAATTGCCCTTATTTAATTAATTATTTAATGATATACATTTATATACATTGGAGCTATCTTTTAACCTTCATATAAAAAAGATGCAAAATCATCACATTACTGCCTATTTTCGGTGTTTTAAGGGAGGACATACAGCTTTGGGTGAAATTCATGGGTGAGAATTTTATTATTTTCTTCCTCAGCAATGAATTGCAATCTGATATAACTTACTCTTTATTGACCACTTCTACAATGGCATACTATTTTCAAAATTAATCAAACTACCGGTAATTATCGTTTCAAAATGGCAGCCACGTTTCATGCACCAAAATGGCTGTTGGCCTGAGTTATCTACACCAGCGTTTCTCAACCTTTTTGAACCCGAGGACCTCTAAAAGGTCTAAAAAACTTTACGGGCCCCTAATTTTACATCTCATTTTTAAAAGTAGGCTATATGCTGGCCTATATTCTTAATATTTGGGGTATTAAATTATAGGTCGTTATAACGAAATACATTTTTTTTTAATACGACGGAAACACAGTTATTGAATTGGAATGAAACTATTGACAGTAAAATTATATTTTGAACAATCTTTAATATGTATTACCAATTTGATAATATAATGAAGAATTATGTTATTACTCACTTTTAATGAGACGGTTGAGATTGACGCCTCTTGCAGAGATTTTTGACGCAATATTACTTAAATTTAGTTGAAAATCAGCAGATACATTAAGTCGATTTCAGTATTATGTTTTTAGTTAAACGAGCGATGAAAATCCCTTCTCGCAAAGATAGGCTGTTGAAAACTGCATGGCACCTCTAAAAACAAATTCCGACAAAGTCTTATTTTTTAGGGTTTTGAATGAAAGAGGGAACCATAGACGTCAGTGCATCCGGGGTTTCAAACTATGGTTCGTAACTGCAAAAGTAAGGAAACTTGCAATATGACCTGTATTTTCGAAGATTTTAAAAACTTTGACATCTAGTGTCCATTTTATGTGAAAAATTTCTACTTCTTTACTTCCCACTTGCTTTATGATATTTTTTAAATTAATTATGTCTGCGGACCATAGGTTGAGAAACGCTGATCTACACCAATCTGCAGAAGAAATTTAAGAAGTCATTTGGGATAATTTGTGTGCATGAGACAAAGGTAATTAAAATTGTAAAAATATTCCCTAAATTTAGGTCCCCTTTTTTCCTTAATTGTCCCAGGTTTCTTTAAAAAAATGTCCCGTTTTTTATAAACATTATATGGACAAGATAGCTCATATACCTTGCCTATTCACACCTAGACAATACAACCAACTGAAACAGCTTTCATTTTCTTCTTAATTGAAATTCCTTTTCGTTGTCATGAAGCCTGTTTGTGTGGTGGAGACCTTTCCCCCCGAGGTTCATTATAATTAAGGGGATATCGTGACGAGAATACGAGCCTTAACGACATGCGAGCAATAGCGGTCTAACAACCTCTTCTCAACTCAACCCGTATCAGCCTGGACCACTGGTCTTCAACCTTTTTTTTAGGTAGATTTCGAAGAAAAATCTACCTATTGCAATCGATACCATGTCATGACTTTCGAAAAATTCTTTCATATCTTTACCTTTCATGCCTCCCTAAGTACGAAACCACCGCCCGTTCAAAAGTTTATATATACATATATATCTTTACACGCTAGCGGCCGTAATTTTGAAGATATTTGAACCAAATTTTACTATGTCATTTCTATGCCCAATAGTTCAGAAAATTTCGTTAATGAGCAAAATTGGCCCAAAGGGGGGTTGGGGGAGGGGGTTGAAATTTTGAAACATTTATATCTGAGCCCCTTTGAAGTATAGAGGGAAACTTTGTGTGAATAAATAAGAGTACTCTCTATGGAGTTCACAGTGACACCAACGATTCGGGGGTTTTGGGGGTAAGAGTGGGAGTGGGGGATGGAAATTCGAAATTTTTGAAACCACTTCTTGTGGGGTATCGTTGAAAAGCTCTTGATGAGTACTCTAGAAATCAATAACTAGTTTCTCGATAGTTCTCATATAAGGCGAGATCTTAATGTTTGAAAAAGTGCTCTTTCTTCTTTTTTTGCAATTATTATTGCGGGTTTGTCATGCAAAGGCTAAAGTAGAAGAGTGCTGCGCAGCAACAATAAATTAAACCAAAAGCACTTCAAAATCTACCTCAACCTGTAGGCCTGCAGTCAGTCAGTCAGGACAAAGCCTTTTATATATATAGAGATGATCTCTGCATTTTTAATATAACTTCTAAAGCAATATCCATAAAAGTGTGAAATAAGAAATTATCAAATTTCAACAGAATAATGTTTATTCTCTAGGCCCATGTCTTGCCACATCCTAAATTATAACATTATATACTCAGGTATACATTAGGGCACAATATATACAATATAATCTGTTTCATTAATTTTATTATTACAGCCAATACTTTATGTATTTCGAAACATAAGTATGGAATGTTCCGAAAGCTCAGGAAAACCCAGTCAGCTGTCATGGGTGATCCTGCATCATACATATGTTATAGTTTCGTGTTAAAGTACCTTTACAGCCACCATCTTCAAAACTAATATTTTTCATAACATGAAGATTTTCGCGAGAAAATTACAGCCTTAAATCAGCCACGTTTGTGGTAAATCGTATGTGTACTTCTGACTGCAACTCTCCTTTTAATAATAATAATACTAACAATGATAATAAGATTAATAATAATAATAATAATAATAATAATAATAATAATAATAGTAGTAATAAATTAATATAATGATGAATATTTTAATAAACAATGGTACTAATATAACAGACCCTGACAATCTGTATTCTGAAGAAAGCAAGGCTTGTTGTTTGTATCTCGCACTCCTTCACCTGTAGCGTAGGAGCTAACGTGTGATTGTATTATGAGCTGATCCATGGCCATTACCAGTAGATCAACTACAAAAATTCGTTTATATTGATTTTATTATCTGTTAAGTGTTGGGTAAGCGTGTACAACATAGTACACCATAATAGCATCCAAAAATATTGACGGACTTCATTCATTTAAACGTGCAAGTAAAGTTCTCACAAAAATTATTCCAAATCTGATGACTTGATAATATAGTAGATTTTTTAAACTCTTATGCGATTGTCTACTGATTAATCTGTGACATTTATGGATAAAAAAACTGGTAAAAACAAAGATAAATTTAAATACGTACTGCACTCCCATCTAGTGAGGAGCAGTTAGCACTACATGTGACTGCCATCTTGTCTCGAGCCCCGGCTTCTCGAGCTCAGCAGATAGTGCGACTTCCTGCTGAATACCGCTCAATTCAAATGTAGAAACAAACCAATAATGATGATGATGATGATGATGATAATAATAATAAATTTATTTTTGGCTTGTGTTGTTCAAAACCAAGTGAATATCGCGTCGGCTGTCAGATCATGGCATAGTAAATGAACGAACAATCGGTTGAGTTACCGAACACAGGGAATCGCTACCAACCGTGGGAGTGAAGAAAATAGTTAACCTCAACATTATCAACATAAGGTAACATCAAAACGGAATTAAAACACACTCAGTGGATTACACGAAATTTAAGTTGTATTTTTAATGAATGCACATGTAAATAGTTTAGATTTCCACATAAAATATGTTGTAGAAAATATGTGTTTTTATTCTGTTCATCGGCAACAATACAGATAATATTATAGGAGAAAAATATCTATGACACTGGGATTTGAACCCTGGACCTTAGGCAATCCATGCAAATGCACTACCAACTAAACAAAGCCAGAGTTCATTTTTACAGTTAAGAGCAATCAGTCATAGAAGAGAGGTTCCATCTGGCACTGGCTTAGCTCAGTTGTTAGAGCATTGGCACGGATAGCCTAAGGTCCAGGGTTCAAATGCCAGTGTCAGAGGATTTTTTCTCCTGTAATATTCTCATGTAATGTCCAACAGAGACAATAATCTGTGGTTCATGAATGCATAAGCATAATTATGTACTCTTATACAATTTAACGGCCTTAAATAGCGTGCTCACTCGCTCGCCCGCTTCGTGAGACATCGGGTATACTCGGCGATGTTCGTCTCTCGCAGTTTAAACTTTCACGAAGAGTACAAAATTAGAAAAACCGTTTCTTTATTATATAAGGCCTAAGTGAAATGAACACAATAAACAAATATTCTAATTTTATTTTTACTGACAATTTTCATAGCTCTGACCCACAAACATTTTTAATAAACTGCCAGTGTAAATTTCTTAAACATACTGGAGTTAATTAATAATGGCGGGCGAAACCGCGGGCACATGCTTTAAAATACTGATGGTTTAACCCTTGAAATATCGCTGATAATAAAAATCCAAACAAACCATTCCTTCCCTTGAAACATTATATAATTTCTGAAAATTGCACTGAATTGATCAAATAAAATTCACATCATATTCATGTCAATAAACAGCTGAGAAACAATACGTATTATGTGTTCACAGGTTCTTTGGAACTGCATAATCGATTCTGATATAGTTTTCCCAGGGGGCGCTTTCTAATCGTAGAATGTACTCTAAAGCAGGAATTTTAGCTGTTTCATTAATTATTCATTAATTATTAATGGCTTAGATTATGAATGATTCGCGTGCAAGTGTTAATAAATATAATGCTTTAATAATTATTATACTCTTAATTTTTAATTTTTAAATTAATTATCGTGGGTGAAGCCATGGGCACCTGCTAGTATCTAACAATACAGATGGCTACGTGTCCAGTAAAATCCATTCCTTCTAGCTTGATGATTGGTCGATGTCAAAGAATGGAATAATCGTGCTACGAATGTTTGGAATTAATATCGAAACAATTGCACTTTTCGATTATCGTGTTTATGAAGGCAACAGGAGGCTTAGACTTAGAAACGTGTGCGCTGTCCGGAGACGTTAGTTGCGCTTATTTGCAAACTGCGATGTTATTTGAAGCCACGAACCGTAAAATGTAATGAAGTGCGAAATGTGGCTAAGAGATGGAGCCAAGGTCGTCTTTTCCTCAAGGCTAGGACGAACGCTTATAGAAAATAATAAAAATGTCTACCACATCCAAACAAGCGGTGTTATTTTCGTGTTGTTTATGCCGCCAATTAAATTCCTTGTCACGCCTGGCGAGAAGAGTTTAAAGAATCTCGCAAACCGCGAGAAATTTCACTATCGTCGACACTTTCCCGGCCTATGCGGTTTCAAAGTGCATTTAAGATCATTAAATTCATCTCACAGCCATGATACAACATTTATCTACAACAGTGTTTTTTTTTTAAGTAAAACCGTCACGAAATTACTAGCGTGTTTTGGAGCGGACTGCACAGAAAACAATCAACTCAATGATTAGGAATAATCAAAGGAAATTTTTCAGACCTAGTACGAGGACCTGCAAATGGGAATAGTAGTAGTAGTAGTAGTAGTAGTAGTAATAATAATAATAATAATAATAATAATAATTACTTACTTGCTCAATGGCAATAGACAATTCCTAAGCAATCTAATGGTAGGCTATATTATCTATTTTATGGAACACGGAGGTTCATTACCGCGCTTAAAAAATCTAAACAATAAAAAAATCAAAGATGCAAAATTTAAAAAACAAAATTAAGAATTAAAAAATCCAAAAATTAATAAATAATAAAATCCAAAATTTAAAAATCCAAAATTCCAAAATAAAAAAAAGAAATAAAAAAATTGAAAGATCGAAAATTAAAAAAAAAAAAAAATGCAAAATTAGAAATTCAAAGATCCAAAATTTAAAAATCCACAATCCAAAATTTAAAAAGTCCAAAAACCCAATATTAAAAAGCCCAATAATGCAAAATTGAAAAATCCAATAATCAAAAATTGAAAAAAAATACAACTAGTTTTACTTCTGTCGCGTGGCGTTCCACGCACACCTTTTTTTTCATCCATTTGCTTTTATGACGTCATGATGGAAACTCGAATTTGCTGTACCCAGTGCCGGCAACGTAGCCTACCTGCGTCTTTTGCCTACTTACCGCAGGAATGCGTCATTATATCAAACCCTCTAACTGCTGATATAACTGTGGCTTGGTTCTAAAAGGGCCAATGTCAATTTCTTGCAAAAATGAGATTTATGCATTATTGAGCTCGGCTAGTCTTTATCTTTCGTATATTAAAAATACTAGGCCTAATGTATGTTGCTATTAATGTTGTACATAATACAGGTACCTCAGAGGCCAATGTCGGAAGTTCTCAGCAAAAAGTGTTACTTCTATAAAGGTTCAAAGTCAGTTATCACTAGGGACCGGATTCTTAGGTTTTTACCTATTTTTTTCCTTACTTCCAAAACAAAAAGCGCTCATACACTTTTTCGAATCATGACCATAGGATTCACCCACATTAATTCTGTGGCACCTAAAAATACCTAAATGGGGTATAAAAACCTAAATATACCTAAACGGGATATATAACCTAAAATATCTAATTTAGGCTACTTTTTGTCTTTTTTGTTAAATTTCTCAGTGGAGAAATCGATATTTTGCGTTGAGACAATTTTTATCGGGTTGAAATTCATACCACCAGCGTTTCGTTGAACCCATTGTCGTCTAAGATGGACAATATCAAAAGAGGAAGTATAAGACGACCTATTCCTTTTAAAATATCCGTACGAACAACTATTGTTGCCGTGTATGAACAAGGGTATAGATTTCCGTATTTTAAAGCGCTTGTTGACCTTTATTTACTACCCTCTTATTCATACTGAGTGGTCACAGTGTGAGGTTTAAGAAGATGTATTAATTATTCCGAAACAAATGAAATCGAGTTTATTACTGCTTCTTTTGATTGTTTATGCTTTCTTTCTTCAATTGTCTATAATATTGTCCTAAAGCAAGTTTACACAAATTTAAGTCAATTTTGTTAAGTTAAACTTTACAAGTATTATGTATTGAATCCTATGTAGCACATTCAAATTCATTAAACCAATTATTCTACCCGAAAACGATATTTTGGACAAATAACCTAAAAAAAACTATTTCACCTAATGGAAAACCTAAAACAGTGTTTTTAAAAACCTAAAAATCCGGTCCCTAGTTATCACTAGACTTCGTACTTCTAGGTCGCTAAAAATGCTGTTTTAGGTACCTAAAATAGGCTCCAAAAATTGGAAAATAGGTTCTAAAAATCGTAAAATAGTCTCTTTTAAAATCGTTATTTTGCCAATTTTCAGAAATACCTCAATTGCAATGCAGAATGTTATATCTCACCATTAATCAATAATCATGATAAAACACAGATACAGGCCTATGGTACACAGAATTATATAGACCTATTACTAGGGCCTGTATTACTACCATAACAGCGAAACCCTAATCCCTGAACCCAGAAGCTACGCACGCTAGCATATTCAACCCCTTGTAGGCTATCCCTCAGTGATTCAGAGAACTAAGGTTTGTATTATTATTATTATTATTTTATTTTTTTAACTGGATGTGGCTGTCGGGAGAAAAATACTACATTTTCTTGGGAATTCCAAGGAATTTTTCTACTGAAGACGAAAAATTCCTTACTATTTAACCACGTCACAAATGTGTCATGTACTGCACATTCCGAGCTAAAAATTTAGTATGAACTGAAAATAAATGCAAGAATTTATAACAAAAAATAACTTACTTTGAACCTTTAGAGGAAAAACAAGCAAAAAGGCAATATTAGGCTCTAACGTAAAAATAGGCTGTTTTATGTCCTATAAAAGTATCGGTTTTAGGCATGGTCACTTATTAATAAATTTCATATTTACCGCAGAGGGAGGATTATTCTGAATAGTATTTATCTACCTCCTTATTCCCTCTGATATTAAAATAAACATACAACACACTGTGATATTCATGTACAGAACACTAAAAAAGATCATTAAAAATATATGTACAGATTAAAATTTTTATCAGAAATTACACAGGTCAATGTAGTAAAACACTAAAATGTGCAGAAAATGGATTTCCCTACTGCCGGGAGTCTTTACACCATGTATAAAACGGTGATGTTAAAATCTTGAGTGTTGTAGATAGTTCTTTTCTTGATTAGTTTGTAAAAAGATAATTAAAAATATATATACAGATTAAAACTTTTTCACAAATTACACAAGTCTATGTAGTAAAAATGCATAAAATGGATTGCCCCACTGCCGGGAGTCTTTAGACCATGTATAAAACGGTGATGTTAAAATCTTCAGTGTTGTAGTGTTCTTTCTTGAATGTTTGGTAAATTTTTTTCTTGTAGAATCGTGTGCCCAGTGTGTTGTAGGTTGTTTAAAATTGAATATGCATTTCGGCGCAAAGTTATGAAACATGCATATATAAGCTTTCGTCCATATATCACTTAAGGATTAAAATAGGTTTTTACCGGTACCTAAAATCCGAAGTCTACACCATTTCAACCTCAATTTCGGAAAAAGTAATTCCAATTTCGGAAAAAGTAACTTCAATTTCGGAAAAGGTAATTTCAATTTCGGAAAAAGTAACTTCAATTTCGGAAAAAGTCATCTCAATTTCGGAAAAAGTAACTTCAATTTCGGAAATACGAGGGCTATTTCTTAAAGCATTCGATGGGGCATAAGATGAAAACCACAGTGAAAATCAAAACTGTTTTATTTGGAACATTTAGGTACACCTTCTAGCTACTTCTCTACATAATCTCGCTCCGATTGAGTCATTTGTCTTAGCGTGGTACCAACTTTACTATACCCTCTTCATAGCCCTCGCATTTCCGAAATTGAAGTTACTTTTTCCGAAATTGAAATTACCTTTTCCGTAATTGAAGTTACTTTTTCCGAAATTGGAATTACTTTTTCCGAAATTGAAATTACTTTTTCCGAAATTGAGGTTGAAAAGGTGTAGATATCACAAAAACAAGTTTTATGACATTGGCCCTTTTAGAACCAAGCAATAGATATAGGCCTATGTTACTAGCAGGTGCCCACGGATTATTTATTCAGCTGCTAGATGTTTTGATTAAATTACTTATTTAACAGAAAAATAATTAAAACATTATATTTATTAACACTGACATCGATTTCCTACTATTTTGTCTCATTTTATATGTTTAGGGCCATTGATAAACGTCCATATTTCTCAACTAAAAATTCAAAGCTATGAAGAACGCATCAGTGGACAGAATTTTTTTTACCGACTTCTGATATGGCACACACTCAGACTGTAACAATTGGAAATACTGTCCCTGCAATACCAACTCTTATTCTACATCAAAATGTGAAGTGAGAAAATGGCATTCTCTAAGTCCACGGTAGAGAAAGTTATGTGACTGCATCACATTGTGCATTATTTTCGAGGATTTCATTATTTATTTACACCAATGAATTATATCGATAGCTTCTCTAATTTGTCAAAGTCCCGTATCAAACACTTCCAAAGCTACCTGTGAACACTGCCAACAATACACTGTTGTCATTTAAAATCAAATTTTTCCAATATCCTTTCTAGGTGAGCACTTACATTAATGAAACGAAGGTACTGTCAAAATTCCAAGTCTCTACCTGTTATAGTTTAGGCTCTACGCTGATTATCTGTCAGTCAATCATTAAGTCAGGACAAAGCCTCTTACGCATATATATACATATATATACATATATATATATATATATATATAGAGAGAGAGAGAGAGAGAGAGAGAGAGAGAGAGAGAATAAGAAGAAGAAGAAGAAGAAGAAGAAGAAGATATCAGACTATCTCGCATGTTTGCTAGTGGAATTTTACAATTTCAGTCTTACCCGTGTCTTTACTTCCACAGCAGCTATGACGCGACTACTACTAAAGTAACATGCTCATCTTTTCAAACTATTCCTCGATTCTCTAATCTTTCACTGCAGTACGCCAGTTTAAATTTTCAAGAGGTCACAATGTCAAAATTATCGGCTAATTTAAACCTTTGGAATGCGTTACTTCGGACCGTCACATATTCACTCTCATCTTATCCGCGCCTTGTTCAGAGTGAGTGTGTATCTCCAAGGCATTGGGCTGATCACTCATCCGGGGAGGTCCTCCATGTCCTTTTCAGGTCAAAAAAGCATGTATGTGATCCAGAGGTAATTCCTCTCGCGACAGGTTGCGGTCTTTTAAGGCCCGGGCGGCGTGCTCCACAATAATCGTTCCGACAACTGGACATGTTAAACTACGTGAAAGGAGTCTCAGTCCATCCGTGGATTCCTGTGCATTAATGGTAATCAGGGCAAGGCATTTGATGATTTTGCATCTTTTTTACATGAAAGTTAAAAGATAGCTCGAATATAAATAAATGTGTATCATGAAATAATTGATTAATGCCCGGTTTCTACAAACTTGTGAATTACTTATGGGTAAATTACCCATGGACAAATTAGTTCCATTTAACCTACAATGATATACCCTAATGAGCAAGGGCTTGGAGTTGTACAGTTAATTTAATTCAGAAGGCTTTGATTCTCATTGTTATTGATCCTATGAAAGGTTAAATTTTATCCAGCCATCCTTGAAAGGACAAATTAACCCAAAGATTTACCCTTGGACAGATCTAGCCCGAGTTTGTAGGAAAATTTTTTCTGTCATTTTCATATTTACCCAGAGGACATTTATCTAGAAACTCGCCACAAGTGTAAGTGATTGCTATCTTTAAATTATTTGTGTTTGTGTGGTGTTATTCTTGTGTAAATTGTGTAAATTCTGTGCATTAGATAATTTACCCATAGGTAATTCGCGAGTTTATAGAAACCGGCCATTAATAAGGGTAATTTGTTTTTGTATTTTTTTGTTTTATTTTGCATTTTTCGTCATTTTTCAAGAGATAGGTCGTTTTCTGGCAATTTTTAGGTCATTTTCGGCATTTTTAGGTCATCTTTCAGTGGAAATAGAAGCTTTTCCATCTACAAATTGTTAATTTCAGACAACAGACAGTCGTTTTTATTTGAGAATCTCCGCCAAGTGTTCATAGTTCATTTTAATTCATTTTATTGTAAACACCAAAACTGTTTGTGTTGCAGTAGATTTTTTTTTTAATGGCACATATTTGCTAGGGGCAATTTGATGGGCATGCCAGTTCAGAAAGATTTTATTTTTTTCGCTAAGGGTGTCTAAGTAGTAGGCTATAGATTTACTTACTTTTTAGTAATAAAACAAGTGTATTTTATATTGTAAATTCATATATAACGCACTGTCGTCCGTTAATTTCCTTTAATAGCAATTTATTACTAATAAAAACTAAATATAAGTTATAATGGAAAATTTATTGGTAATTTTCTTTAAATTTTGTGTCATTTTTCACTATTTTTAAGTCACAAATGCATTTTTTATTTTGCACTTTTTCACTATTTTATGGCCATTTAGTGCCCTAATAATAATTTACTCTTGTAGTTTTATGGGACAGAATTCTCCAGAACCAAGCAATGTTTATGCTGTTATTTCTATCGACACGTGCGTGTTTGAAGTCGATATAAAAATCGATTTTAAATGGTCGTTACTCTATTATTGTACGTTATTGCGTCTGTGCTTATGAAATAGTTGAAGTCCTACACAGCGAATTATTAGCAAACGAATGGCCAATTAATTTTACTGTACAAGAACCAAACTGTTATTGTAGTTAATAAAAAAATCTGATGTTAAACTCACATAACTTCCTCTACCCACATAAGTCCGCCGCCGTGGGTGAGTTGGTAGCGTGACTACCTTTCACCCTGGCGGCCCGGGTTCGATTCCTTCCTTCCTGGGTTCAGGACTGGGTGTTGTGTTGTGTCCTTTCATTCCCATCTCGCGAGAGGCAATGGCAAATCTCCGCGGTATCATCCTTGCCTGAATCACCTCGGACGAGTCGTGGTCATCACCCCATGGCTTCGTCCCGAGTCTAGACCTGCCTTCGGGCAGAACACTCATCATCATCATCATCACCCACATAAATGTTAGCATCTGAGTAAAGTTAGTAGTATTCACATATTATCCTTACGCCCTAAACAGGAAAGCAAGACACAATTTTAGGCTAATTATGCTATAAATACCTTATAGCCTCTTCTTTGAATGTTGCGACTAAAAACACAGGCTATGGAGAAAAAAAACCTAGTGACTGCAAACGTTTATTGAACTTTCCGAAATTTATCAAATATTCCCCTCAGATATTTCTTTACTGTAAGCATGGCCAACAATACATCTTTCTCACTCCACGTACTTGTATAGAATAAGAGGCCGTGAATGTCCGCGTATTGAGTTGTTCATCAGGCAAGACAAAGTATCTACAAACAGTGGGTAACTTACAACCACCCTTCAGAGATTTTTTTTTTTTTTAAAGTTTCAAATAAAAGTTTTAGCTCTTGGTATAAGCACTCCATGTACAAAATTTAAAGGAAATTTCATGTAAAGTCCCCTTAAAAATAAGAGAAACTTGTCGCCAGTCTTCAGAAGGTACCTGACCCAAATACAAAATTTTGTTTTCATACGATTTTCCGTTTTGGAGCTAGCGTGTTCACAGACAGACAGACAGACAGACAGACACACAGACATGTTTCTAAAAGTAGTATTTTTGGATTCAGGGAACCTCAAAATGTATATTTATGTTAAAATCTCAACTTTGAATTTGGGGATCGAAAACAATACTTCCTCTAACGGGCAGGGGAAGTAATAAGCTTCGAATGTTTATACAGGAATTGAAGACTCAAGTTAAGTGTGACATGACCAGCATGACGTCACTACACGAACCTGATACATTTATTTATATTCACAAACATCACTGGTCACCATTTATGTGACGAATATAAGTCGGGGATAATTTATTAGATCACGCCTTCGTTGTAAAAGCAATAAGGAACGTTTTCACTTTTTATTTCTACCTGATTATACTGAGCGCGTGATACATTCCCCCACCTCTTCCTATAGTACATGCTTAGTGAACCGTTCCTTGTACAAACATTCGAAGCATAGTTATAAATAGACATGGGATTTTAAGGCAAATGCCTATTTTGTTTCTTATGAAATAACATGAAATTTTTAAAAATATGTTGACATTTCATAATATATCACTTATATTTGCATAGTTTTATAGTGCCCTAAAATGCCTATTTGGACCTTTGGAGCCTATTTTTACTATTTTAGTGCCTATAATGCCTATTTTGTACATTTAAAATAAAATCCAACTTCTGTAACTTTTACAATCATTTAATGGACATCCCTGAATGAAGGGCAGAACAGCAGAGGGTGCGTTTTTCACAGAAACTTGATTTTCCCAAACAATTGTCGCCAAAGGAATGCTGACTGGCGGGGGAGGATTAGCTCAAAACAACAAGTAGCAGGAATATAATAAGAAGGGACATACTGTGTCAATTTTTCATGTAATCCAAAAGTATTTTTGTTAAATGTATTTTTAATCCTGTCTTAATTTTGCAATTATTTCTGTTAAGGATAGGTATACCACGTTTCTTACAGTTACAGCTGAAGAGCATATTGTAGTATTTTAAAGTCTATTTTCTGTGTATTTACACATTTTTAAAGCTTATTTTAAGTGCCTATTTTCTCTTTTAAAAGCCTATTTTAGGTGCCTAAAACTAATTTTTGTGGAGCCTAAAATCCCAGGTCTAGTTATAAATAACGCAACATGTTTTGCTAGAGCTGGATTTTATTTAATTTTATTGGATTTAGGGCCCGAATTTGAAGGTTTTAACCTATTTTTCCCCCCAGCTTCCTAATTAGAATAATTTAACGTATTTTTCCGTTTCATGCCACTTGCTTCCGAATATATTAATCTTATAGAACCTAAAAAGGGCTAAATCGGACGGAAGGGCCTAAAAGGGCCTAAGGAGGACTTTAGCGAAAAAAAACTAGGGACTAAAGGGGACTTTTGCTGAAAAAAACTAGGGGCTAAAGGGGACTTTGGCTGAAAAACTAGGGGCTAAAGGGGACTTTGGCTGAAAAACTAGGGGCTAAAGGGGTCTTTTGCAAAAGAACAAGATTTTTAAATAGATTTTCCAAATAATGCAAAGGAAAATAAAGGTGTGAATTTGTGCATTTTAGGAAAAGACATAATAAAAATTAATTTATTGCCTTTGTAACATGCCGCCTCGCCGTCGCAGGAAATGAAATTTGAGCCGTCTGCAATACTTTGAAATCTGCCATTAATCCATTGTCGTTTCAACTTTAAAATAACAAGTTGCCGACCAAAGACAGAGAGGTATATTAAAGGAACAAATTCGTGACACTCGAGTCTACTTATTTTTGTAGATCGAATGTGAACTGAGTGGTGTATTGAATAACCGTATCATTAAAGGGAAAATATCTCAATTGTTTATGCTATTTTTCGAGTGCCGTTATAAGGAATATTTAATTATTTATTTTGTAAAAAAATCTAGAATAACTGTGTCAAAATTATAATACAAATTTCGGTGTTAATATTAGTGTTCATTTATATGTTTTATTAAGACGGCTAAAACAGTTTTTTTAAAGCCTAAAAAGGGCTATTTCACGAAAATAAAAGGCTAAATTACCTTTTATAAAAGCCTAAAAATTCGGGCCCTAGTAATTACATATTGTAGCCACCTTTACAATATTGTTGAGAAAACAATTCTGGCTTTCATGTTATTTTTCGTCAGTTAAAAACATATTATAGGTAATAGCCATATAATAAAATATGGGAATTTTTCCCTCAAAGAGAGAAGTTATAAAATTATTGTAATTGGGCGGTCAAAAATAAGTTTAAACCCTCAAATTCTCTTAATATTAAGGATTTAGGTGTATCTGAAGTTGTTTCGTGTGTAAAATCTATCGATTTTTAGCACGATTTTAACACTCTTTAATACCAAGTAGTCAAGAGTAATCAGCTATGTCCATTTTCATTTGAGAAAATATACATCTTAAGGTAAAATTTGGTATGAGATTAACTTCAAAAAATATGTGTGGTTAATTACTATATAAAATAACAAAAAGTGACTTTCTGTCCCACCCGTAATGGTGATAGTTTTACTAAATTATTATTGAGTTAAATAAATGTTCTGACAACCTGGAAACAGTTTATAATTTGTATTTAATCCCTCATACCTTCATTAATAACAACATTAAGACCCTAACAGTAATAGCAGAACAGCAAATAAACTATTGTTTTGCATCATTAAAATTAATGTCCAAATTATGTCCCACCCGTAATAGATTTTTAAAAACAAATTTAAAATATTTAAAATAAATTTTAAATAATGCTTTGCATGTAGTGTGGAGGACAAGGCATTGTAAATTTTACAGAATGTGCAGAACCAGTTCTAATTCATTATTTAAGACATGTAATAAACAAAAACAGTTTTTATAATTTGCTAGAATGTCCCACCCGTTATTATGAAATGGCTGGTAATCTAAATCGGGGCCTTGCTTATGATCATTCCATCGTTCTACATTATCTGATGCACAACGGAAGAAAGTAATACATCTAGCAGGCGGTGGGAACGTTCCCAGCAATCTTCTTCTTCTTCTTCCATTGCCCTCCATGACAAAAGTCATTTGTACGCTCGTCGGAATATTAATTATGCAGATTACAGGTGACTTTGAAAGTCTGCCAGTTGAAAATTCCCATTCCTGCAATAAAAAAAAAATTACCTACTTTCCCTGGTCGCAACAAAAGAAGCTCTCGTTCTAAATTTACATTTCTCGAGCCAGATTTCTGTGGACTGAGATACATTGCACACTTTAGCTTTGTTTGTGTTTCAAATTAACGGCTTTGCAGAAGAAGACATGTTGAGATGATTCCGCACACATCGTCTGTTTCTCGTGTTATTCAATTGTTTATTATGTATAGTTTACAACAGGGGTTACCAACTGTGACCCGCGGACCGAATACAATAAAGTTAAACTGTTTTTCGATATTATGGCTGATATCGATTGATATTTAAAGATAAACATAAGGACATGTTTAATTAACACTTATTATAATTAACAATCAATAATACATACGCCTAATGATGTTTCTCTCTATATATAAAAGGCTTTCGAATTTTGACAGTACCTTCGTTTCATATTGTAGGTGCTCACTAAGAAAGGATTTTGAAAATTTCTGATTTTAAATGCCAAAAATCAATTTTTTTGAAAATACTTAATCCCTAATTACACAGAATTATCGAATCCGAATCACATTTGACATTAAAACATATTGTTGCCAGTGGGTTTCAGATGGGATTGGAATTAAATTAAATGGAAGTTTGACAATTACAGTTGGCTTTGGCTATTTTTGTCATACCTTGGAAATTAAACTTTCGCGATCGCTTGAATGTTGTAAGCTCTAATATGGTCAAACACCCGTTGCACTTTCTTTATATCCGTATGATGAAGAAACTCGTGATTGGACGTTAGAAGTGTGATGTCACACCAGCAAACACGCAGAATTCTGGGAAACAGGTTCACAAACACAACCAACCTCGCAGGAGATATGGCATATTTACGAAACTGGAGAATTAAGAATGCCCTACTAAATTAATATCCCCGTTCCTAACCTAACTGCCATAAGTTGGTCAACCTGCTTCGCTGAAAAACACGTCCTGTAATTATATAGATGTACAGAAGCTGGGGTGCGAGAGAATGCCGAGAGGGGTCCGCGAGCCCCTGCTGACATCACTTACATAGCCTGATTTCTTTAACTTTCCCTCTTCCTACCCCAGTGGCCACTTGAAATAAGGGACAAGAGTTAAACACTGAAAAACTGTCAACATTAAACAGGAAGAACGAAATAAAAACAGCACAATTCAGATACGTTTTACACACACCAACTACGCAGGAACTGAATCTGAACATCTTAAAATCCAACTCAGTTGGTAGAGCATCCGCACGAAGACCGTGGGTTCGAATCCCAGAATCAGAGGAATTTTCTCCTGAAATATTCTCATGTAACGTTGAACAGAAACAAAACATCCACAATCAGCAACACGACTGAATGGAACAAGAAGACAATTAATTAAATATCTTAACTTTCACGCAATTAACATGGCCCTCTTATACTAATGCTTGAGATTTCTGGAATTAACTTTCATATTCAGATATTGGCAATAGTGATTTACTTTCTCTTCTCTGGTGATTGTTGACAGTTCTCGACGTAACAATGTGTTTTCCTTGTTCCAGGCTTGAAACGAGTTGCCTGGCCACCCCCACCTGAACAGTCTGAACACATCACTGAACAGCCGGTCTACAGGAAGGTAAGCGTGTTAAACATTTTATAATAATAATAAATTATTTGTGTTGTTAAACATCCCTTTTACTTTTTCGCATATACGTAGGAGAGAGAAAATACTGTGATCGTGGCAAAAAATTAAAATCCAGATTACATCATCAAAACATTATTCACAATGCCTACAAACCGAAACAAATTTAGTTTTACTATTAGGCCTACTCGGGGTACGCCGTAGCGTCAACCGGAAGGTCGCGGGTTCGATCCCCGATGAGGTCATCGGAGTTTTTCAATTGGCCTAATCCTTCTGGTGGCACTATGGCCCTGGGGTCGACTCAGCCTCTAACAGAAATGAGTACCAGGAGAGAAATGAGAAGTATGAAAGTGATATTGCATTTCTGTTTAATTTCATCCCCAAAACGGCTTTATGGTAACATAAGAGTGGGAAATTTCCCGCCTCGATATTACAATTTTATGTTACAGGAATTTCTGTTTCTTCTTATTTAAACCTCTACCAGGCTTGCTGTGCACTGTACAAGCGATGGGATGCAAAATTCTAGATCCTCTATGAGCCATAAAAAACTATATCAAGCGTTTTCTGAGGGAATAGTTTGAGTGTGATAAGTCGTTCTTTCTACTTCACATTATAAATACCTATATAAGGACCTAGAAATTAAAAATCTAAAGTCCTTCATAAGTTAATTTCCAATTACAAAATAAAAAAACCCGGGCGACGCCGGGCCTTTTAAGCTAGTTTAAAATATGTCGTAAATTAGACAGATTAATAAAATATGCAGAAATATTTTAATACCTCGGAAATAGGATGCCTTATCGAAAACTATGCAACGATTTGTTTAATTATACTGGTGGATTTAGTTGAATGTTATTTTACCGAACATAATTGCTCAATTATTTTTATGTTAGTTTCAAGGGCGAGTCGCCTAGATCCGGTGTTCAAACCCAGCTGAGGTCCTTCGCTAGTAATTTGTCATTTTAAAAAAATCGGGTGCGTGGAACGCCACGCGACAGAAGTGAGACTTGGATTTTTTAAATATTGGATTGTTGGACTTTTTAAATTTTGGGTTTTTGGACTTTTTAAATTTTGGATCTTTGAATTTTTTGTTTGTTTTGGATTTTGGATTTTTTAATCTTGAATTTTTTTATTTTATAATTTTAGATTTTTTCTTTTGGATTTTTAAAATCTTGGATCATTGAGTTTTTTATTTTTTGGATTTTTTTTATTTTGGATTTTTAGATTTTTTAAATTTTGGATTTTGGACTTTTTAATTTTGGATTTTTTAAAATGGTGAAGGGCTCACCACGCCACTAGCTCGAAGCAGTGAAAGCCCTCCATTCAATGCCTCATACCTTTCTCCCGCGCGCTCCCGTATTTTTTTTTATTATTATTATTTTTTTTTTTTATTTTTTTTTTAAATTTTGGATAAGAGTAATCATTGAGTTGATTGTTTTCCGTACAGTCCGTTCCGTCACAGCCCCACTAATTTCGTGATGATTTTGTTCGTTATGCAAGTTTGGGTTAACTCTCGATTTACTCCTAGCGCGGCTAAAGAAGTTTCATTTCAAAAAAATTATTATAAAAAGCTATTTCTCAAAGTGTATTTTTCATTTGTGAACTGGAAAAGTCTTCGCTGACTATTTCCCCCCTCCGTGCTTCCATTGTAGAATATACGAAAATCGACTACAGTATTAAAATTATCACAGACCCAAAGATCACCACTCAATCAGATAAAATAAGTTATTAACAGAAATTACAGAACTGAAATTAAGATGTTGAAAATTAGAATAAAATCGGGTAAACTGATATAGCAAACTGCCAGAAACAGTGATAAGTTTAATTGCAATTATGATAGGCCCATGCAGAAAATAAGTTATTTTTGTAATAGATCTCCGAGTGAGAAAAATTCATTAAAATATAATGTAGATGTCGGTATCTATAGAATGCACAATATAATATCAATATTCAACGGCTAGTTGTGTTTTAAATCTTTTATTTACACTGACATCGTTATGAAGAAATTAATGAATCAAGGCGGGCTAACAATATCAAATCATGATTGGCAATTTGTTACGTTATGTTTAATATTATATTGTGGGCCATGCAATAAATAATATTGTAGCGTCTTATATCCATTACAAAATTAATATTGATAGACTCGTTATCTCGGTACCGGTCAACCGATATGGTCCAAATTCAATAGGCTTCTTCCGATGGACGTTATAAATGCCTATACCAAGTTTCATGAAAATCCGATAAAGCGTATTTGAGTTATCGCGCGTACAGACACACGGACGGACATTTTTCCGTCCCCACACACAATCTCATACTGACACTTAATAAATTATCTACTTTTGAAATAAGTGTGAAATAATTAAACAGTTATTTACCGTTGAAAATTATGAATAGACAAGCGTAATACCTACGAACCTAACTACAAACCGATCGACATCAAGGGTCTTTGTTACAGCTCAAAAACAGAAGGTGGAAAGTTTTTGTGGTCTTATTATGGATGTTCATACTGCGGCAATACTAGCTGGAAAAGCTCCTTCATATTTATTCAAACTCCAGTTAAAAATGAGTATTTCTTAAATATATTTTTACGATGTTATTAAGTGCCAGTATGGTACTTTATGAGATTGTGTGGGGGACGAAAAATGTCTGTCCGTCTGTCCGTCCGTGTGTCTGTACGCGCGATAACTCAAATAAGCTTTGTCGAATTTTAATTAAACTTGGTATACACGTTTATAATGTCCATGGGAAGAACCCTATTGATATTGGACCAAATCGGTTCACCGGTACCGGAGTAAAACCCAATTTAGTGTATATTTTAAAGGCGCAATAACTCAAATACGCTTTATCGGATTTTCATGAAACTTGGTATACGAATTTATAATGTCCCTTGGAAGAAGTCTATTGATATTGGACCAGATCGGTTGGGCGGTACCGGAAAAATGCCCAATTTAGTGCCTTTTTATGGTAATATATCACTAAGGCGTGGATAACTCAAATACGCTTTATCGGATTTTCTTGAAACTTGGTATACGAATTTATGACGTTCTTGGGTACAAGCCTATTGAATTAGGTCCAAATCGGTTAACCGGTACCGAAGTAACGAGTATATCAATACTAGCTTAAAAGGCCCGGCGTCGCCCGGGTTTCTTATTTTGTAATTGGAAATTAACTTATGAAGGACTTTAGATTTATAAATTCTAGGTCCTTATATAGGTATTTATAATTTGAAGTAGAAAGAACGACTTATCACACTCAAACTATCCCCTAAGAAAATGTTTGAAATAGCTTTTATGGCTATATGTAGAATTTTGCATCCCATCGCTTGTACAGTACACAGTAAGCCCGGGAGGGGTTCTAATAAGAAGAAACCGAAATTCCGGTAACATAAAATTGTATTATCGTGGCTGAAAATTTTGTTTCTCACTGTCATGTTACCATAAAACCGTTTTCGGAATGAAATTAAACAGAAATACAATATCACTTTCATACATCTCTTCCCAAAACATATTACCTTACCTCGTATTGTTTTCTCTATGTCCAGGGTAAAGAAAGTTATGTGACTGCATTATTTTCGTGGATATTGATAGTTCTCTCATTTGTTTCTCTCATTTGTCAAATTTATTCTACTTTCATTTTTTTTTCCAAGGCCCGCTGGTAACAATATGTTTTAATGTCAAATGTGATTCGGATTCGATAATTCTGTGTAAGAAGGGATTAAGTATTCTCAAAAACATTTGATTTTTGGCATTTAGAATCTGAATTTTTCAAAATCCTTTCTTAGTGAGCACCTACATTATGAAACGAAGGTACTGTCAAAATTCCAAGTCTCTACCTGTTATAGTTTAGGCTGTACGTTGATTCCTGTCATTCAGTCATTCAGTCAGTCAGGACAAAGCCTTTTATATATATAGAGATTAATTTTGTAATCTATATTCTTTCAAGGCCCACAATGTATTAAAAAACTTAACAAATTGCCAATCATTTATTCATATTGTTAGCAACCTTGATTGATTTGTTTCTTCATAATGATGTCAGTGTGGCTAAATAATAATTTAAATAAACGATTTATAACAACTAGCCGTTGCATATTGATATTATAATGTGTATTCTATGGTTATGTAGACTACCGATATTTAGATTAGGCTATATTTTACTGTGAGTATTTTTCTTATTCGTTCCTGTGCAGCAATATACCTAATATAATTCCTGACAGATAGATTTCATATGCTTATTATTCATTCATAACCTTTAAATTGAAACAGAGATATCAGCGAATCGTAGGTCTATTGCATCATTATTATTATTGCCGGCACATTTTGTTTTTGGAGTTAACTCGGACATCTATTAGGCCTACAAAAATAACTTTTATGCATGGGCCTATCATAATTGCGTGTATCACTGATTAAAAAAAAACATACTGGCACTTGGTTATATCAGTTTACCTGATTTTATTAATAACTAGAGGTCGGATTTCTATGACCTAAAAAATAGGATATATGCATGCATTTATGACCTAAAAAAACGTTAAAATATGAACAATAAAATTTAAAATATGACTTTATCACTTACACATTATGTATATTTTTTAAAGTTTCATTACAATTCATTTTATTAAAATACAGTGTTAATTATTTAAAATATCTGTAAATTCTCAAAAAGTATCATTATAATGCAAAATTTACAAAATATGATATGAAACTTCAAAATTTCTTTAATATGCACACAAATTTGCCAAAAATATGACCTAAATATGCATATTCATACTAAATAAGCTACAATAGTTGAAAATTTCCTAAACATGCAGTTATATGCACAATAAAAGCCGTTCCATTTTCACCAGGATGCTTGGAATCGGGTTTAAATTAGTCGGAAACCTGAGATAATGCAAAGGGGAAAAATATTACATGTCATAGAAATCCACCCCCTACTTATCATGTACACTCATAAAAACGAAGTAATAAATATGTACTTATAATCACTACGGCAAGGCATTTGACCCAGTAGCCTGGGTTCGATCCCCGGTATATTCTCGAAATTTTCTGAAGTAGTGAGGTATGGGACGGAGAGCACTCAGCCTCGTGATGCAAATTGAGGAGCTACTTGATAGAGAAGTAGCGGCTCCAATCATGGAAACCACCATTAACGGCCGTGGGTTTCGGCATGCTGACCACATGCCCCCCAATCCTGCCATGGTAGATGATGCAGCCGTCGGGTGGTAGGTCTAATCCCTCCAGGGATGCAGAGCCACAGAGTTTCTTTTTTGGGGGGGGGGCAAGGCATTTGGTGATTTTACGTTTTTTATATGAAGGTTGAAAGATAGCTAGAATATAAGTTATACAAATGTATATATAAGATCAATTACTTTTTGCATTTTCCGTAATTTTCAAAAGGTAGGCCATTTTCGGAATTTTTAAAATATGTCTTAAAAATGAGGTGTTAAATTACATTATATTTGAAATATTTAATTAATTCTGTTTTAATGGTTGTCTATTAAGTTATAATTTGACGCTTTCCCTATTTTAAAGCAATGTGCATTACAAGGAATTTCACTGTAGGCCTATCATTCGTTTGTATGAGGGCCGACCATAAAGTAAGTTTCCTTGGGGCCGTTTACAGAAACAAAACACAATTTCATGGAAATGTTTATTGCAACAGGTATAGCAAGTGTTCAGATATTTTTCAACATATTCGTCACCTGAATTGAGACATTTGTCATACCGTGGGACCAACTTTTGAATACCTGTGTCGTAGAAGTCTGTCGCCTGGGATTTGAACCACTGTGTGACAACCACCTTTGCCTCTCTGTCATTTCTTGAGGCGTAGGAAAAGATGGAAATCACTGGGAGCGAGGTCCGGGCTGTAGAGTGAATTTTTAAACACTTCCAAGTCGAACTTCCGCAGAAGACTTGCTGGGAGGTGTTTAAACATCCACCCCACAGCCCGGACTTCGCACCCAGTGATTTCCATCTTTTCCTACACATCAATAAATGCGGAGATGGTTGTCACACAGTGGTTCAAATCCCAGGCGACAGACTTCTTCGACACAGGTATTCATACGTTGGTCTCAGGGAATGAAAAACATCTCAATTCCGGCAGCGAATATGTTGAAAAATAGCTGAACACTTGCTGTATCTGTTGCAATACACATTTCCATGAAATTGTGTTTTTTTTTCTGTAAACGGCCTCCGGTAAACTTACTTTATGGACGACCCTCTGCCTCAAACTCCGGTGAGGTTCTCGGAAAAAAGCTTTTTTTCCTGAACTGACACCGTATCGGATTCCACGCCGTATACCCTACTACCGTTTAGCCATTAAAAAACCTGAAAACTGCGGGAAGACTTTAGGATTATTTTGGGGTAAAGAAATACAAATTTGAACTTTTTTTTATTTTACCCGTCTGTTACAAGCTAAAAGCTATATGTGTACGAAATTTCAAGCTTCTAGCTCATCTGGAAGTGGGCAAACAATGTCAGTGAGTGAGTCAGCCATGTGGCTTTATATTACTTACTTCGCTCGTTGAGGGCAAGCCCCGAAACCCCCGCTGAGGTTGAAAATTTTGTTAGTTCTGGACAAAAATATTTTAATTGGATTTAATTATTATGAACCTGAGACTTCAGAATGCGAGTCCAAGACGTTACTATCTCGACCACCCCGTTAGGTTTACGGAAATAATTATTTCTAAACTTTCAGTGCCCTATGTGAACACTGTTTAATAATACCGTTGCCATGGAAACCGAGCCCTTTTTCGAGGGTTTTTAGGGCTAAAGATTAAAAAAAAAGTTACTTTTTGCAATTTCCCTGTGGTTTACAGCCTAAAAGCTATAAGTGTACCAAATTTCAAGTTTCTAGCTCATCTGCAAGTGGGCAAACATTAATGTCATTGAGCCGAGCCGAGCCGAGCCCTTTTTCGGGGGGCTTTTAGGGCTAAAAATTTAAAAAAAAATTACTTTTTGGAATTTTCCCCTGGTTTGCAGCCTAGAAGCTATATGTGTAGGCCTACCAAATTTTAAGTTTCTAGCTCATCTGGAAGTGACTTTATATTACAGGGATGAGAAAGATATTTGCTTGGGGCAATTTGATGGGCATGTCAGTTCAGAAATTAACTTTTACGCAAAGGGTGTCCCAGTAGCCTTACTTACTTCGTTAGTAACAAAATAAGAGTGTTTTATACTGTAAATTGAAGTCTACCACACTGTCATCCACTAAATTGCTCCCTAAAATCAACTCATAGCTTCTATTAATAATAATAAAATAATAATAATAATAATAAAATAATAATAATAATAATAATAATAATAATAATAATAATAATAATAATAATTATAAGCCTAGTGGATAATTTACTGGTCATATTTTTTTTAATGTCATAAATGCATTTGTTCACGGTATTATGGTCATTAAATGCCTTGCCGTAATAATGATCATGATAGCTGTATTACAGTCAACTTACGTCGCATGCCGATGCCGGATGATTGCCACGTCATGCACCACACACATAAACACGCACACTGCCTCAGACGTTCAAATGTTGCGTCATAGTTCACATACCTACCACCAGATGCCTACAGATGCTCCCAAACAGGTTTTACTGTGAGGCACAAACCGAAAACCTTTTCCTACGGCAAATAACTAAATAGTGAGAGCTTAAAATAGCATTTATTAACACACGAATACGTTTGTGAAACGAGTAAAGCGATATTCATACAACAAACAGTTCTCGGCCTGGGTGGCATAGTCAGTATCGCTCTGGCTTTCTGTGCCAAAGGTTGCGGGTTCGGTGCCTGCCCAGGTCGATGCCATTTATGCATGCATGTCCATGTCAGTCGATTTACTGGCATGTAAAGAACTCCTAGAAAAATAAACTCCGTGGCGCTAAATCCCTGAAGGGACTTGGCCTACCACCCGTCATCTACCATAGACGCCAGGATTGGAGGGCATGTGGTCAGCATGCCGACACCAGTGGTGGGAAGTAATTCCGGGGTGGGCGATCAAAGAGAGTTAAGTCCACTTTCTTGTTACTGAGAATTGACTTAACACACTATACCAGCCCAACATAGCTTTAGAGATGGATAAACCCATGAGGCACACATCCATAACTACCGTACAATTTTGAATATGACTTACTGGACTTAACACAAATGTAGAGAACATTTTTATCTATAACTCTATGGACGTATCTCAATTTTTTTCGCGCACCCGCGAATTGAGTAAAAATAATCGGATTACAGTAACAATTCCTTTTTTGGTCCCATTTACTTGTAATCAATACTTTTAAAAAAATGTAATTTCTACTTGTAATTTACTTCTGGAAATAAAATTGTAATTGTTATAATTTAGTAGTCATTAGTATTAGTATCCCGCCGGTGTGGTCTTGTGGTTAGCGTCGCTGACTACAGATCCGTCGGCCCGGGTTCGATTCCCGGTACCTCCTCGGATTTTTCTGAGGTAGGGAGGTCCGGTAGGGGTGCACTCAGCCTCGTGATTCAAATTGAGAAGCTACTTGATAGAGAAGTAGCGGCTCCGGTCAAGAAAACCACCATTAACGGCCGTGGGTGTCGGCATGCTGACCACATGCCCCCCAATCCTGCCATCTGCCTACGGGAGATGACGCAGCGGTCGGGTGGTAGGCCAAATCCCTCCAGGGATGTAGCGCCACGGAGTTTAGTTTAGTATTAGTATCATTCTCGCTTGCTATATCGTCATCATTACTGTTTTTGAAACTAATATCCAAATTAGAGTTAATATTAACAAAAAGTTACTCAATGTTTCCAATAATATTCTCAATGATATGTTTTTTGTTTTGTTTGTTCATTAATAATTTGGGCTTGTGCCCAAAACAAACCAAAAACAAGGCATTTTTAGGTACTGCCATTTTGTAAAGTAATTTGTAATTGTATTTAAGTAAAATGCCTCTCAGGTAATTGTAATTCACCCCAATTACTTTCTTTTTGTACTTTTCCCATCATTGGCCGACACCCACGGCCGCTAATGGTGTTTCCATGACCGGAGCCGCAACTTCTCTATCACGTACTTCCTCAATTTGAATCACGAGGCAGAGTGCACTCCGTTCCAGATCTCCCTACCTCAGAAAAATCCGAAGAGGTACCGGGGATCGAACCCGGGCCGACGGATCTGTAGTCAGCGACGCAAACCACAATATCACGCCGGCGGTCAAAAGAACTCCTGAGAGACAAAATTCCGGCGACGGTCACAGGTCTAAGTTGCAGTACACCCCCGCCGTTAAATAATCCTATACCGTCAGCTGTTAGTTGCTCTTTTCGGCTAGGTCTACATATTTTTATGTTCAGATTTCTGTAACACTATCGTGATATTTAAGATTAAAAAAAAAGACAAAGATCATTTTAATCACACACACCCATAAGCTAAGCATTAATAGTACATTATGTAACGAATATGTTTATGAAAGGAGCAAAGCTACTTTCATAATTTTTATGAGAGTCTTAATTAACATTATAGGCAAGTTGAATTTTGAGTTCTTACGTTAGATTCGACCAGGCGGCTATCAGCTGTTAGTAAGCTCTCGTCGTTATCTTTTGCGATAGATGGCAGCCGATGGCGTACGGGGAAATGGAATCTTCTCTTGCCGTTTTAACATCAAACGAAGGAATTTTAAAAGACGAAATGGACTCAATCTAGTACAATATTAAAAACTAACGCGAACAGAATCTATTTTACGAGGCGTGTTCACAATGCAAGTTTCCCTGGGTCCGCTTATCAAAACAAAACATAATTTCAAGGAAATGTTAATTACAACAGATAAAGCAAGTGTTCAGCTATTTTTCAAGATATTCGCCACCGGAATTGAAACATTTGTCATACCGTGGGAGCAACTTTTGAACACCTGTGTCGTAGAAATCTGCCGCCAGGGATTTGAACCACTGTGTGACAACCACCTTCGCCTCTCTGTCATTCTTTGTCATTTCATGAACTGTAGGAAAAGATGGAAATCACTGGGAACAAGGTCCAGGCTTCAGGGTGAATCATTAAACACCTCCCAGCCGAACTTCTGCAGGAGACTTGCTAAGAGGTGTTTAAACATTGCTATCATATATTCAGTTTCTCTGTTTGTGATCAACTTGATCAATACTGCATAACCTATTTCAGTCTAGGCTTTTAGCCTACATATACAGGGTGTTAATGAATAACACCGAAATATTTTACCTGTGTATAGAGGGGACAAAGACAAGCAACTTTTATTAGGACATTTTTGCTCTATGACGTAAAATGTGTATGCTACAGGGCATTAAAGTCCTTAAAATTTGGTGCTCATAACTCAATAATTGAGCGAAATAGGGTTAAAATTTTCATTAAATTGACTTCATGCCTTCTTAATGATCGATAAAAACCTGATTCTTAATAATTCATCAACCGCTATACCATAATTTAGTGTTTCCATAATCTGCAAAATTTACTGACTAATCACATGATTGCCCGCCACTGCATTATGTTTTTATTCCTAATTCCAGGGCTAACAAAAATGTTTCGTTTGTCTTTTTTTTCCCTCAGTGTAGCAAGATATCGATCGTCATTTTTTACAATTTTCCCGACCACTACACAATATTCACTGTTCCTTTGTTTCCCATCATTTCAAGTATTAGAAGTCAGTGGCGTGCATATCCTTGGGAGATTTTATGTTATAACAGGAAGAATTGAATCCATAGAGCAAAAATCTGTTAATAAAAGTTGCTTGTCTATGTCCCCTCTATACACAGGTAAAATATTTCGGTGTTATTCATTAACACCCTGTATGTAGGCTGACCATACGCACTTTGAATGGGACAGTACCATTATTTTATTTTTCGCCCATCGTTGTAATGAAATGTCAGTGTTGTACAGTTTTTAAGAAAAAAGCTAATATACTTTAATTTTGGACAGATGTAATTTATTATTCATCTGCATCTGGTATCTGGTACCCTATGTTCCCCAAGTGGGGCGAAGGGGCCTCCAATGGAGGTTTCATTACCTATACTAATTTTTGATACGCTTATTTTCCGAGAGAGGGCAGAGGGACAGGTGGTAAGCCCATCGCCTCGCAACCCCCCTCTGGAAACTAAGTATTTCTTGGACGTGAAAGGGCCGAGAAATTTTGTCCAGAGGCTCTAATTTAGGCTTGGAGTTCTTTTACGTGCCGTAAATCTACGACACGGGTCCCCCAGCTTAAAGTCCCTCCCGGAGGACTCCGTGCCCAGGATTTTTACGTCCTGAAAAATCCATCGACCGCGGCCGGGTTTGATCACGCGCCCTGCGAATCTAGAGGCGGGCACGCTACTTCTAGACCACCGCGACCGACAATTTATTATTCATAACATATAATATATCAACGTCATGATTTCCATATGTTGCATTTTCATCATGATTAGGGACCGGATTTTTAGGTTTTTAAAAACACTGTTTTAGGTTTTCCATTAAGTGAAATAGTTGTTTTTAGATTTTTTATCCAAAATATCGTTTTCGAGTAGAATAATTGGTTTAATGAATTTGAATGTGCTACATAGGATTCAATACATCATTAACACGTCTTCTTAAAACACAGTGTGACCACTCAGTGTGAATAACAAGACAGTACTAAAGGCAAACAAACGCTTTAAAACACAGAATTCTATACCCTTGTTCATACACGGCAATAATGGTTGTTCGTACGAATATTTTAAAAGGAATACGCCGGTACTCTACACTTCCTCTCTTGATATACTGTCCATCCTAGACGACAATGGGTTGAACGAAACGTTGGTGGTATTAATTTCAACCCGACAAAAATTATTGTCTCTCCGCAAAATATCGATTTCTCAACTGACAAACAAAAATGACAAAAAAAAAGTAGCCTAAATTATATATTTTAGGTTCTATATCCCGTTTAGGTATATTTAGGTTTTTGTACCCGATTTAGGTATTTTTAGGTGCCACAGAATTAATATGGGTGAATCCTACGGACATGATTCGAAAAAGTGTATGAGCGCTTTTTGTTTTGGAAGCAAGGAAAAAAATAGGTAAAAACCTAAGAATCCGGTCCCTAATCATGAATCGCGTTAATTCTAGACATGTTCAGTGTGTATGTAACTGAACCCTGATGGTTTTAATTTCACTCTTTTTAAGGTTTTAAGTTTCATTTTTAAAGTGTTAAGTAGGCCTATATGCCACGTCCTGTTTTACCATCTCAATGTCCCGCTTTCAACTCAAGGTAATACGGTTAGCCTAATTATATCGGGCTAAAAAATCTATATCGTGTGGTAGTTTATTAAGTGTCAGTATAGTACTTGATGAGATTGTGTGGGGGACGAAAAAATGTCTGTCCGTCTATCTGTCCGTCTGGACGCGCTATAACTCAAATACGCTTTACCGGATTTTTATGAAACTTGGTATACACATTTATAATGTCCATGGGAAGACGTCTATTCATAATGGATAAAATCGGTTGACCTGTTTCGGAGTAATGCTCAATTTAGTGCCTATTTTATGGTAATATACATATTTGAAAGAATTTATGAAATGCAAATCAGTTATCATGACAACATAGCCTATTGTTTTACAGTGATCTTATAAGGCTTTGGAAATTAAAATACAGTTAGCTATGACAAAGACTGTACATCAATGCACTTGTCACATTCGTAAAATGAAGGTAGCTGGAAGATAGGTATACAATGTGAAAAGCAAGGAATGTTGAGTTCTTTTATACGAAAGGAGTTGTCTCCGCCGGTTATTTAAATGAAGAAATTGACCTCTCAACAACCTTGTCCCGTTACACCTACCGCATGCTGAATTGAGGTTAGAGTGTGTAAAAATATTTTCAGTCTTTTACGAAAAATCAGTTCAATTGTTAAACTTTACGCGATGCCGCCTGTCAGAAGAGATTTACACTGATTCCATTGTACAAGGTTATAATTATTTTATGCAATGAAGTGTACTATCCTCTTTAAAATGTTTTGTTTAGAATCGCATTAAATTTCTTTTCATTTTAATTTCCATCCTAAAATCAATGTGCGTTTTATGGTCCAGAGCGTCTTACAGTCCGTAAAATATGGTACATATTTTTCTTTCTTTCTATCTTTCTTTTTCGTAGTTTTACCTCTCCCTTTTAGGATTTAAGCAACCCAAGCCGCCCGGGTCTTACAGGGCCGCGACCTGTCGGGAGAGGGATTACCTTTGGATCACATACATACTTTTTTGACCAGACAAGGACATGGAGGGCCTCCCCGGATGAGTGATCAGCCCAACTCGGGGCCACCTCCGAGACAACACGAACACATAGGACGATACACACCATTCACACACACTCACTCAGAACAAGGCGAGGATGAGGATGAAGATGATAATGACGGCCAGATGATATCCGGGGACCACAAGGGCCTAAAGTTACCTGACATTTGTCTCATAGGTGAGGGAAAACCCCGGAAAAAACCTCACCTAGGTAACTTGTCCCGACCAGGAATCGAACCCGGGCCCGCTGCGTGAGAGGAGTGAACACATCCCCTGAGTCACAGCGGTGGACACATATTTTTCTACCTAATAATAAATTTAAAACACTCTTGCTTCTCTTTTGAGATATGAGGTTTTCATTCTAAGGGGGCAATATGTCATCACTACTACTGAAAATTAATTTCATAATTTTCAACGATGACATATATTTTAAATTAATATTAAAAGGTTGTTATGGTCTGGACACTTCAGCCCCACTTTTCGTGGAATGGCTTAAAAGTACAGGGACCGGCAGAATAATCTGACGGTTTTGAAATGCATATAAAAATAATAAAAATCACTGTAATGCAAAGTTTAATGATCACATTTGTTGGAGCAATAATTGCCATTTACAGTTCTTCCATTGTTTTGTTTTTTTTTTTTTGTTTTTTTTTTTTTAATGAGAATTGTGTCTGATAAACAGGCTTTAAAACTTAGTGCCCGATCGAATATGTTAACAGCAACCGTACTGTACAGACTTTGCTCGGCGTATGCGCTAGCTACCATATGCTAGTTCACGTGATAGTAAACAAACCTTGAATACAGATATAGGAAGACCACAAAATAACTTATCATTATCTAAACTCACATTACAAGCATGCAAAACGATCCTTTCTCCTGTTTGTGTATAATAGTCCCTCCCAAATGTTTCAATATATGTTTGCGTTTTAGAACACTTTACTTTCGGCATGCCGAACACGTATAAACACGCACAATGACAAGGTACACTGTTGACCAATTTGAGAGGCACCGTACTACGAGAGCATTCACTTCTCAGTACTACTATCAATGACTGTCTTATCAGCCTACGCAATCAACCCCCACCCCCTATACTCAGGTTGTTGGTAACCGGAATCAACTCCCTCTGTGGGTTCGGGCACTAAGTTTTAAAGCCTGCTGATAAATGACGACCACCATTTTATGGACATTCATGTAGCGTTGCCTTGAATTTTTCCGTCCCTCTCATGCATAGGCGTAACCAGGCCGACCATATGGGGGGGTTATAACATCCGGGGGGTATGGAATACCCCCCAGGGAGAGGGGGTTCCGGGGGTCCTCCCCCGGAAAATTTTAAAAATTAAGACGCAAAATAACAAATTTTAAGTTTCCGGGGGCTCACCCCTGGAAAATGTTACAAATGAAGACGCAAAATAACGAGTTTTAAGCTTCCCACGCTTTATACTTGTATTAAGTAATTTATGGGCAGACTTAAAAAATTATACAATTATCCTTTTTGAAGTAAAACTTCTTTAGTGGCGGTAGAGGGTAAATCTGGAAAATCAGTCACACTAAAACCGTCACGAAATCAGTCACACTCTTACTTGTTTCGTTGCGGACTGCACAGAAAACAATCAACTCAATGATTGTAATCAAAGGACATTTTTCAGACCTTACTTCCTCAATGGCAATAGACAATTCCTAAGCAATCTAAAGGTATATTATCTATTTTATGGAACCCGGAGGTTCATTACCGCGCAAATCCAAAATTAAAAAATACAAATTTCCAAAATTTAAAAAAACAAAATTAAAAATTATAACATCCAAAAATCCAAAATTTAATAAATAATAAAATTTAAAATTTTAAAATCCAAAAATAAAAAATTAAAAAAAATCAAAAAATAAACAATTCAAAGATCGAAAATTTAAAAAATCCAAAATTAAAAATTCAAAGATCCAAAATTAAAAAGTCCAAAATCCAAAATTTAAAAAGTCCAATAATCAAAAATTGAAAAAATAAAATAAAGTTTTACTTCTGTCGCGTGGCGTTCCACGCACTCTTTTTTTTAATCAATGGGGGGGGGTTCAAACCCCCAACCCCCCCCCTCGTTACGCCTATGCTCTCATGAGCATGTCGTTCGTTATTGCCGCTATTCGTTCTGAATAGGTAACTTAAAATCATCCAGTTTATGAGGTCTTCCAACATACACTTTTGACTTGAGATAGCCCCAGAGGAAGTAATCACACATCGTCACATCCGGGGAGCGAGCAGGCCAGGGGAGATTACCATTTCTTGACAGAACAAATCCAGGAAGCATTTCCCGGACCCCGGACCATGCCCATTGAGTGTTTTGCTGTGCGCGCAGTGGCACAATCTTGTTGAAACCAAATATTTGGAGCATTAATTCCACGTCTAACCAATTCAGAACGAAATAGCGGCATTACTGAACATGTTCATGAGAGGGACGGAAAACTTCAAGACAACGCTACATGAATGTCTGCAAAATGGTGGTCGTCATTTATCGGACACAGTTTTCAATTCAAACCAAAAATAATGGAAGAACTGTAAATGGGAATTATTGCTCTAACAAATGTGATCATTAAACTTTGCATTACATTGATGTTTATTATTTTTATATGCATTTCAATATCGTCAGGTTATTCTGCCGGTCCCTGTACATAAAGATATGCATTAAACATCAAAATTATCTTTGCTTGCAGGTGCCGGTGAACACAGATCAGCCCGACTCGAATCACCCAGAGGAGCAAAGCTGGGAGAACACGTTCGATCAAGTTCCCCAACAACAGAGTAATCAATTCTACCCGCCTTCACAGCAACAGCAGGTGTACCCGACCTACCAGCCACCACCTGCGACCGTCGTACTGCGACCCATCGCTCCAGTGAGCCAGGCACCCCCACCAGTGTACGAGTCACAACCCGCAGCCACGAAGGGCGCAGAAGGGCAGAAAATGAGAGGAGACGAGAAGTGGCCACCAACGGCTTACAAACAGCAGGCCGAGGCTGAGAACGAAGCTAGAAGAAGCCTAGCGAAGGGACCTGCCTTCCGTCCCAAGAAAGTCAAGAAAGACTACTCGGGCTTCTTTGCCCAGAATGCGCTGACTCCAAACTATCCCACTTACAGAGCTCCCCCCGGCACGCAGCATTACATCGAGGAGGGAACATCAACGTTTTGAACACATTTCTCAAAAACTGCCGCATCCTCGCTCACCATTCCAGCCAAAACTAACATAACCTCAAATTGCAAGTGAAGGAAAAAAGCGAAGATGCGGCAGATTTTTGAAACAAGTCAACCAGGTTCAACATTGAAAGGTTGGTAATACTTCATCTGAAACAAGCTATGAAGAAGTAAAAAACAAGAAATATTGCTTAAAATTTACGATATTTACATGAATCTCATGTGCCTCAAATTTGAAATTAAAATCATAAACGCAATACACATCCTTTCTTCTGCATAGAATTACTTTTATGTTTGACTATTTACTACGCAATGAAGCTGCGCATTGTTACCTGAGTGATTATCAGGGCCTGGATTCTGATGACTTAAAATTGTTTGAAAAATGACCTATAAGATGACCTTAAATTTGAAAGAAAATGACTTAATAATTATAAAAAATTACCTAAAAACTGATATTTTATTTATAAAAAATTATTATTGTACACACATAATTTGTACATAATTGTAAAAATGTAAATAACTGTAATGTTGTGAATGTTCTTTTCTCACGGAGGCACTGGCGAGTCAAAATTCTGCACTTCCTTTTGTGGTCTGCCGGATTATATTGTTGTTTAATTGAGGGTAAACAGTTGTTTGCACTCTCAAATCCAAGCAGGTGGCAGACTCTGGTGCCAAGTCAGTCTAATAACAATAGTAATATTATACCAAATTTTGGCGTTTCTTTGATTTCATTTCCGACTGAGACATGACAACACTTAACGCCGAATTTTTCCTTCTTGCATTATACAAACAACACTTCAAAGACAGCACCGCTAGCGTCGGAAAAAAGTTAATACACTGAATGTAAATACATAAAAATTTCTAAATAGGAAAGCAAATGACACGAAAATGACAAAATAATGACTTAAAATTGAAATAAATGCCCTAAAAATATAAAATTGCATAAAATGACAAAAAATGACCTAATAAAAATGCATTTCTATAATCTAGATGCCATGATTAGGATTTATCTACAAGTTGGCAATGTCTAAGCAGGATCAATAAAAAAGATGACATGTCATTAGAATTCGGGCCATGCTACAAATGGACAAAAGATGTGCACATGAGATTTGCATAAATACAGTATTTTTTAACGGGATTGAATGACTGTTTCAGCCATTGAGAGCCAGATAGCTTGTTTCGAATGAAGTACGGTCCTTGAAACTAAGTCAAGCTTCCCGAATAACTCTCTTTAGCTTTAAAACGTTTTTATGCCCTTTAGGAATATTCCGATTGGATAAAAAACGAAGAAATTAAAAATTATGAAAATTAAGTGTAAAGCCAATCAGATTGTACCTGGTGAGAAAACATTTAACGCAAAAGTTACTTTTTGTGAAGATACGGCATTTTTGAAGAAAATAACTATTATACTTTTTTTAAAACGATTTTATTAAACTTTAAAACACAACACAGTTTAAAAATCCACAATGGATGTCACATAACCTAAAAAAAAAAACTCGACGTTTCGGCCCACCCACTAGGACTTCATCAGGAACACTAAATGGAAGGAAATGGAAGTCCCACTTGCTGCTCTCCTCGCGCGAGTCGCAGTCACTGCGACTCGCGCGAGGAGAGCAGCAAGTGGAACTTCCATTTCCTTCCATTTAGTGTTCCTGATGAAGTCCTAGTGGGTGGGCCGAAACGTCGAGTTTTTTTTTTTTTTTAGGTTATGTGACATCCATTGTGGATTTTTAAACTGTGTTGTGCTTTAAAGTTTTATCTTAGCATACAATGGAAAAAGGACTATCTTGAATTTTGTGTACAATTTATATTTTTTACAAGATTTGTAGGAACTGTGATTTTTTTTTATATGCAACGGGTTTACTACCGCCATATCAAACCAATCTTATTCATTTGTTCTTCTCCTATAATTCTTCTGTTTTAAAAAAATTCCAAATCAGATCCTGAAATTATGACGCAGTTCCAAAGAATCGTTGCCTCGACGGTACAAGTGATGTTAATATTCGTTCACCGAAAACTGTGTTCAAAAACTCTTCATGATTCCCTCCTCGCTTACGTCATCACCACAAATATCTTCCACGACGAAATCGAATTGTTTGAGACAAATAGTGACTTTAACTGTAACGACAATTAGAAAAACGCCCTCTAACAGCTTCAAGCTATAACACTGTTTCCACGTTCACTGTTTTTATTCTTGTCTTTGTTAATTACATTTTTAACATTAACATTGTGATCTTGTTAATTTGTACTATTCATGTATTGCAAACATTAAATATATGTATATACACTAGCTTTCGAATGAAGGCAAAATTAGTGTTTTAATAATAAAAATCCCTTTAGGCAAGTCTACAGGCTGAGGTAGATTTCGAAGTGCTTTTGGTTTAATTTATTGTCGCTGCGTAGCACTCTTCTTCTTTAGCCTTGGCATGACAAACCCGCAATAATAACTGCAAAAAAGAGGAAAGAGCACTTTTTCAAACATTCAAATCTCGCCTTATATGAGAGCTATCGAGAAACTAGTTATTGATTTGTAGAGTACACATCAAGAGCTTTTCAACGATACCCCACAAGACGTGGTTTCAAAAATTTATAATTTCCATCCCCCCACTCGTACCCCCAAAACCCCCGAATCGTTGGTGTCACTGTGAACTCCATAGGGAGTACTCTAATTTATTCAAACAAAGTTTCCCTCTATACTTCATAGGGGCCGAGATATAAATGTTTTAAAATTTAAACCCCCTCCCCCGAACCCCCCTCTTGGGCCAATTTTGCTCATTAACGAACTTGTCCGAACTATTGGGCCTAGAAATAACATAATAAAATTTGGTTCAAATATCTTACAAATTAAGGTGGTTTCGTACTTAGGGAGGCATGAAACGTAAAGATATGAAAGAATTTTTCGAAAGTCATGACATGGTATCGATTGCAATAGGTAGATTTTTCTTCGAAATCTACCTAAAAATAGCCTATCCTTTATCCTATGCCAGGGTCAGACTTCAGAGAACTAGATACATCCATTGACCTCCAGAGGTACAGTACGACACCCGGCGGGAGAGTGCCACAGCAGTTGAAGTATAGCTGTTGACATTGGTAGCGAAGGTGCCAAAACTAGTACAGGTAACGGTAATATTATAAGAGAAAAATTCCTCCGACACTGGGACTTGAACCCAGGACCTTTGGCAATTCGCGCCAATGCTCTACCAACTGAGCTAAGCCGGAATTCAACTCACAGCGCCAGATGGAACCTCTCTCCTATAACTGATTGCAGTACTGCATATGACATAACTTGTCTGTCTGTGAGGTAGACCATTAGGGCAATTAGTCATAGGAGAGAGGTTCCATCTGGCTCTGTGAATTGAACTCCGACTTAGCTCAGTTGGTAGAGCATTGGCGCGAATAGCCAAAGGTCCTGGGCATAGGCGTACCGAGGGGGGGTTTTGGGGGTTTGAACCCCCCCCCCATTGATTAAAAAAAGGAAAATTGTATAATTTTGTTAAGTCTGCCCATAAATTACTTAATACAAGTATAAAGCGTGGGAAGCTTAAAACTCGTTATTTTGCGTCTTCATTTTTTTAATTTTCCGGGGGAGGGCCCCCGGACCCCCCTCTCCCTGGGGGATATTCCATACCCCCCAGACGTTATAACCCCCCCCCATATGGTCGGCCTGGTTACGCCTATGGTCCTGGGTTCAAGTCCCAGTGTCGGAGGAATTTTTCTCCTATAATATTCTCATGTAATGTCCAACAGAGACAATAATCTGTGGTTCATGAATGCTTATATATCTATCTAGCACAGGTAAGCTATACCAAGAGTGAAGGTTTTGTGTAAAACTCTACTGTTATAAAATTACTAGCTGACCCATCAATGATTAGCATTGTTAGAGTTTGATTATATATATAAAGTGAACACAATTGAAAGTCTGTTAATCATCAGCCGTTCAGCCAATGTATTTATATTCTTAATGAATAACGAACACTAGCCATCAATATGTCATACACTTTTTTTTTTATCATGATTAAGTGCCAGTATGGTACTTGATGAGATTGTATGTGGGGGACGAAAAATGTCTGCCCGTCTGTCTATCCATGTGTCTGTACGCGCCATAACTCAAATACGCTTTATCGGATTTTCATGAAACTTGGTGTACGCATTTATACTGTGCTTGGGAAGAACCCTATTGTTATTGAACCGAATCGGTTCACCGGTACCGGCGTCAAACCCAATTTAGTGTTTTTATTTGAAAGCGCCATAAGTCAAATACGCTTTATCGGATTTTCATGAAACTTGGTATACGCATTTATACTGTCCATGGGAAGAACCCTATTGTTATTGAACCAAATCGGTTCACCGGTGCCGGCGTCAAACCCAATTTAGTGTTTTTATTTGAAAGCACCATAACTCAAATACGCTTTATCGGATTTTAATGAAACTTGGTGTACACATTTATAATGCCCATGGAAAGACGTCTGTTGATATTGGACCAAATCGGTTGGCCGGTACCGGAATAATGCCCAATTTAGTGCATTTTTATGGTATTATATAACAAAAGGCCCCATAACTCAAATATGCTTTATCGGATTTTCATGAAACTTCGTACAAACATTTATAACGTTCATGGCAATAAGCCTATTAACTTTGAACCTAATCGGTTGACCGGTACCAGAGTAATGACTAATTAAAGGTCACATGTTTTTTTTTTCCTTTTTTTGGGGGGGGGTCTACCGGTATAATACAGTTAACACTATTCCTTCAGAGAAGCTTATCAAACGACACCGCCAAATTGACTAAGTTGGCCAAATGGTAACGCCTTGGACTCTTATTCCGGAGGTCCTCGGATCAAATCCCGGAGCCGGCCGATTTGACCTGGATTTTTTTTTTAATTTTATTTTTTATTTTTATGTGATTGCGCGATTATCAAGGTATCACAAATCTGTAGTTCTGCTGACGCTGGTCGATTTTAATCTGATTAGAAAAACTTATTTTCTGCATATCGTAATTGCAATTATAATTGATTCAACAAAAACATACTGGCACTTTGTTATATCAGTTTACCTGATTTTATTTAGTATGGACTCGTTTGCAATAACTCTGATAATTCGACTACGTCATAGGATGGTAAATAGCTCCTCTCATGCACCAGGCCCAGGTTCGAATCCTAGTCGGGACAAGTTACTTAGGTGGGGTCTTTCCTCACCTGTGAGACAAATGTCGGGTAACTTTAGGCCCTTGTGGTCCCCGGGTATCATCTGGCCACCAGTATCTTCCTCATCCCATCCTCGCCTTGTTCAGAGTGAATAGTGTGTCTTGTCCTATGTCTGTTGTCTCGGAGGTGGCCCCGGATATTGGGCTGATCACTCATCCGGGTGGGCCCTCCATGTCCTTTGTCTGGACAAAAAAAGTATGTATGTAATCCATAGATAGGCTAATCCCTCTCCCGATAGGCCATGGCCCTGCAAGGCCTCGGTGGTGTGGGTCGCTTAAATGTCTCTAAAAGGGAAGAATACAGTTCAACTCTTAAGAATAGAACCAAGGACCATCCATATTTACTTCGTGGCACAAAATAGTTTAGAAATATTTCTCATCACCAGGGCCCGGATTCTGATGACCTAAAATTGTTTGAAAAATGACCCTAGATTTTAAAGAAAATGACTTAATAATTATAAAAAATGACCTAAGTTCTGATATTTTATTTATAAAAAAATTCATTGTACACACAAAGTTATAGACTAGTTTGTAAATAATTGTAAAAACTGTAAATAACTTACTATAATGTTGTGAATATTCTTTTCTCACGGAAATTTTTATTGGCACTGAGGTACTGGCGAGTCAAAATTCGGCATTTCCTTTTGTGGTCTGCCGGATTATATTGTTGTTTATTGAGGGTAAACAGTAGTTTGCAATCTCAAATGCAGACTCTGGTGCCAAGTCAATCTAATAACAATAGTAATATAATACAACATTTTGGCGTTTCTTTGATTCTCATTTCCGACTGAGACATGACAACACTTTAACGCCGAATTTTTTCTTCTTGCAATAAACAAACAACACTTCAAAGACAGCACCGCTAGCGACGAAAAATAAAGTTAATACACTCAATATAAATACATGAAAATGACTAAATAAGGAAGCAAATGACATGAAAATGACAAAATAATGACCTAAAATTGAAATAAATGCCCTAATAATATAAAATGACAAAAAATGACCTAATACTGTAAACATGCATTTCTATAATCTAGAGGCCATGATTAGGATTTATCCACAAGTTGGCAATGTCTATGCAGCATCAATAAAAAGATGACATCTCATTAGAATCTGGGCCCTGCTCAACACTTTATATCTATTAGGCCTACATGAAATCACAGTGTCATGCAAAGCCACCTGTTGTCATGGGGATTGTGTACATGCAGTATGAATATTCCTTTTGGTGGATTACATAACTTTACAACCCTATTTTGGCCCTTAGAGGCCAAAGATTTTGAAATCCGTTCTTAGTGTACATCTAGAGCCTATGAGCAATATGTGTAACAATGTTCACGTTCCTAGGCTCTATGATTTTTTAGAAACTGTGATCAGTGAGTGAGTCAGTCTGTGAGTCAGTGGGTTTTGGATTTTATATACAGGGTGTTAATAAATAACACCGAAATATTTACCTACATATAAAGGGGACTTAGGCAAGCAACTTTTATTTGGAGATTTTTGCTCTATGACGTAAAATGTGTAGGCTACAGGGCATTAAAATCATTACAATTTCGTGCTCATAAGTCAATAATGAAGCGAAAAAGGGTTAAAATATTCATTAAATTTACTTCAAGCCTTTTCAGTGATCGATAAAAACCTCATTCTTAATCGTTCATCAACAGCTATACCTTAATTTAGTGTTTCCATTATCTGCCCTTCAGACAAAGGGCCGGATTTAAGAGTATGCCGCCTATGGGCTAAAGTCCATTTGCCGCCCCCTTTACAGTTCATATTTGCTTGATACATTTGTTTTACACAACAAAAGGATAGAGTCTTTTCATCTTTTTTAAACAAATTTCATTTAGTTTAGATCACCGCCGTCTCGAGAATTACACTGCCTGTCCTATGCTTAATTTTAACATGGAGTTCAGAGTATTGTTAAATTGCCTAATTTCTCCAGTAGAGGCGACACAGTTCACACCCAAATAGCATGAAATTCCAGCATATTTCAGTTTCCGAGTTTATACTTCAGAGGGCAACACAGCATACGGTAATGTAAAGGGTATTGCAGCTGGGTGTGAAAGGTGCTGCCATCTGTAATGTCGCCGCGTACGCAAAATTAGCCGTATAGGACAGGCAGTGTATACACGAGTAATACAGTCTAGAAGGCAGTGGTTTAGATAAAACTACAATTTTAATGGTTTACATAATAAATTTTATAATCAAATTAGTTATCTACTTATTTTCTTTTACTTACTTCTTTTCAGATTCGTTAAAAAATTTAATGGGTTTTCGAAATTAATTAATTAATTGTTCTTGGAGATCAGTGATCACAATTTTAAACATATTTTTATATGTTAATGCTAATGACTATTTTTTGCGTAGGCTAATTGAAGAACTGTTTTCAATTTGAATTAAGTTGTCCTACACGGTGAAATGAAATTACAAAAAATTGTAGCTAACTGCAAATATGTGAATATAATTTTATCATTTCTTAGACAAGTAATGTTCGAAATTTTCAATGTTATGATAAAAAAGGACGATCTTACTAACTCAAATATTGTACGTACTATAACATATTCTAAGTTTTAATGGTTACATATAGATTGTTTTTTAGATTTTAATCTTGATATTGTGTAACGTTTGTACAAACCCAAGAATTGTACCAAGTCAAAAATGTCTCAATTCATGTATGTCTTATAGACTGTATTATTTCTAGATTTTGACTAAATATTAATCAATTAATATATATATATATATATATATATATATATATATATATATATATATATAGTGCTTTTGATTCCTTTTCATTATCTATCTATTCTATTCCTACCACACTAGTGCATAGGTGGAAATAATAAATTTGTGTAAGAATTTCAATAGCACTAGCTGAAAAATGAAATTTATTAATACAAAATTGTAGTTCAATAATGGTTTATTTGTTGAAAAATATCATTATGTGCTGCGAATTTGTATTATGTTATTGGCTAGTTTTAGAAAGTAGGCTATGTAGAAGGTCTAAAACATATTTTTAAGTAACATGTATTCTTAAATTCGTACGCAAAATGGTATTAACGTCTGAAAAACTTCATTTTAACTTTTGAATAAATTGCCAAACTGCCGCCCCTGAAAATTTGCCGCTCTAGGCTGCAGCCTACTTAGCCTATTTATAAATACGTCCCTGCCTATGGTAGATGATACAGTGGACAAAGGGAAGGCCTTGTCCGTTCAGGGATATAGTGACACGTAGTTTAGTTTAGTTGGTAGTTAAGCATTTCAAAACGGAAGTATTTCTAACAGAATGTTTCGAAAGCTCAGGAAAACCCAGTCAACTGTCATGGGTGATCCTGCATCATACATAGGTACCTTTACAGACAACATCTTCAAAACGAATACTTTTTATAAGATAAAGATTTTCACGAGAAAATTACAGCCGTAAATCAGCCACGTTTGTGGTAAATCGTGTCTGTATTTCTGGCTACATCTCTCCCCTTAATAATAATAATAATAATAATAATAATAATAATAATAATAATAATAAATATAATAATCATAATAATAAAAAATGAAAGAAACAAAATTATGAACGCAAAATTTGAAGTAAAAGAAAGCAAGAAAACAGGTAAAATATGGACCGAACAAAGAGAAGAGGAACACAGTCAAAGAATGAAGAGATTTTGGGAAGAGAAAAGGAAGAAGAAACAAGAAGGAAGTGTATAATCAAGTAACATTCAAGTTCAAACACTGTCTTAATGGCAAAAATTTGTAATAATAGTAATAGTAACGACAGTGATAACAATGGTACTAATGGTTATCATTATCATTATAAAAAAAAAGTCCCTAAAAATCTGTATTCTTCACCTGTAGCGAAGGAGCTAATGTGGTGTGATTATTGCGGGTCGATCCATGGCCATTACCAGTGGATCAACGCCAAAAATTGGTTTCTTAAAATAAGGAAGCTATTGCCAAGGTTTCATTAAGAGTGTACAACATGGTACACCATAATAGCATCCAAAAATATTGACGGACTTCATTTATTTAAACGTGAAAGTAAAGTTTTAACAAACGTTATTCCAAATCTGATGACTTGATAATATAGTAAATTTTTTTAAACTCTTATTTGATTGTCTACTGATTAATCTGTGACACTTATGGATAAAAAACTGGTAAAAACAAAGATAAATGTAAATACGTCCTGCACTCCCATCTAGTGAGGCGCAGTTAGCACTACATGTGACTGCCATCTTGTCTCGAGCGCCGGCTTCTCAAGCTCAGCGAATAGTGTGAGTTCCTGCTGAATACCACTCAATTCAAATGTAGAAACAAACCAATAATAATAATAATGATGCTTTATTTTGCCTTATCTTCCACTCAACCAGGATACATTTACTAGAGACCCCTTTCAAAAAATGTTTCTAGCATATAAACTTAATTGAGAATTTCGTCATAGAAATTGATTCTAAGATAGGCCTGAAGCTTGTTGACCGAGCGAAGGGAGTTCCTGTTTTAACTCGACAGTTCTTTGTTTGTAACGTATTTACGACCAAACTCCTTGTTCGATTTTCTTCCAATTTTGCGTGAATGTTCTTTGATGTCATTAGAAACGAAGTATGTGTAAGGGTTTTTATTTTTTGTATTCCGTTTTAAGAAGGTGGCCGTTTTAATACCTCAGTTTCAAGCCAAACTGTTCCCTGTAAACAAAGAATGAAGACGTACTGAACCACAGCCGATTCTTCTTTATCAAGTAGCTCCTCTGTTTGTGTCATGAGGCTGAGTGCACCCCATTCCAGACTTCCCCCACCTCTGAAAAAATCCGATGGTTTACCGGGAATCTAACGCAGAATAACTTTCTTTACCCCAAGCATGGACAATACATCTTTCTCACTTCACATTCTGATACAGAATAAGAGGTCGCATTGCATAGAATGCGTATTCATTTGTTTCACCAGGCAAATCGTAAGGCCTGGAATTTGTGCGAACGACAATCGGCTTATAACTACCCTACAGATAATATTCTCGAAAAAAATATATTTTGAATAAAAGGTTAAAACGTTACTAAAGCCCCAGTGTATAATATACTTAATTTTCTTCAGGATAAGATGTGTTATATCACCAGAAGATATCTAATTCAAATTAAAAATCCCTTTAGGCAGGCCTACAGGCTGAGGTAGATTTCGAAGTGCTTTGGGTTTAGTTTATTGTCGCTCCGCAGCACTCTTCTTCGTTAGCCTTGGCATGACAAACCTGCAATAATAACCGAAAAAAAAAAAGCACTTTTTCAAACATTAAAATCTCGCCTTATATGAGAGCTATCAAGACACTAGTTGTTGATTTGTAGAGTACTCATCAAGAGCTTTTCAACGATACCCCACAAGACGTGGTTTCACAAATTTCGAATTTCCATCCCCCCACCCACTCGTACCCCCAAAACCCCCGAATCGTTGGTGTTACTGTGAACTCTATAGGGAGTACTGTTTTTCTTTTAGGGCAATTATTTAAGTCAGTAGGGGCATAAAAATTATGCAGAAGTGTTACCAAATCGACAACTTGGAAGTAGAATCCACAGTGGATTATGAATGAGGGGGGCCAGACCTCTAAAAATAAAAATATAAAATTATATTTTTGTATTTAAAAAAAATATTAAATTATGGTGTGTCAAAAATGATATAGAGTTATTTTGTTTTCATAACATAATGAGTACGCTATTATTTCCATTGTTCCATGTGCTATTTAACTTTTCTTATAAATAGTAACAAGTATTATAACTTGGATAACGATTGCTTGTTTACATTGGCATGTCTTAGAGTATGGTAAACAAATTTGCTAACTAGTTTTTCAGTGCTAAAGTAGCGCAAAATGTGATTTTCATTAGTTCAATATTTAAAAATTTTCTGCGGGTGGACCCCTCGTCACTTTCGATCCTCCCGGAAATTATTTTCTGTCTACGTCATTTTTACACTTGTTATATTATTAATGTAATGTTGCAAAGTGGCCCAAGAAATTAAAAACGACAAAAAATAAATTAATTTTAAAAAAAGTGTGCGTGGAAACTTGTTTTAATTTTTAATTTTTTCAATTTTCGATTATTGGATTTTTTCAATTTTGCATTATTGGACTTTTTAATATTGGGTTTTTGAACTTTTTAAATTTTGGATTTTTAATTTTTTAATTTTGGATTTGTATATTTTCGATCTTTGAATTTTTTTGATTTTTTACATTTTGGATTTTAATATTTTTTAAATCTTGGATTTTTTAATTTCGTTTTTTTATTTCGGAAATTTGGACTTTTTAATTTTGGATTTTAAGCGCGGTAATGAACCTCCGGGTTCCATAAAATAGATAATATTCCTTTAGATTGCTTAGGAATTGTCTATTGCCATTGAGCAAGTAAGTATTATTATTATTATTATTATTATTATTATTATTATTACCACTACTACTACTACTCCCATTTGCAGGTCCTCGTACGAGGTCTGAAAAATTTCCTTTGATTACTCCTAATCATTGAGTTGATTGTTTTCTGTGCAGTCCGCTCCGAAACACATTACTAATTTTGTGACTGTTTTCAGCGTTACAATAATTTCGTGACGATTTTTGAGCGTTACACAAGTTTCCGATTTATCCCTACCGCCACAACTGAAGTTTTACTTCAAAAATTGCCCCCCCTCCCTAGAAGATATCATATGGGCGCCCTTGAATAACATAAAGAAAAGCAAAAGATGATGAGCAAGAAATACAAAAGAAAACAAAATAAGACCGTGAAATGTTCAGCAGTTTACTAAACATAAACATAACAAACTAGAAACTGAAACATGGAATAAGACAAGTAAAAAAACAGGAAAGATCCACACACGTTCAGAAAAACAAATAAAAGTATACAATTATTATAAACAGAAGAAAAACCCCATACAAAACTCAAAGACCTCTATCTTTGATATGACGACATTATACTTAATACGAGTTGACTTTTATGCTTCACTTACCATTATTTTGGTATGATGCGTTTCAAGTAACTTCAGTCTATTTTCAACTGCCAAATCCTGTCAGGAAGATCTTGATGCGCACTTCACTTTCACCTATTAAAGAAAACACTATCAACCTTGGGATTCTTCAAAATTTGAAAAGGTATTAAAAGATTTCGGGATCACTTCTGCCACACATACACATACAAAAATTACAGTATTAAAAATTTAATGGAAACTAACCATGTTGATGGCATACTTCCAGGGATAAATCAGGAATATACAAAATTACTTGCAAAAATTGTGATCAGTTTTACACAGGAAGAACAAAAAGAAACATTGATACGAGGATGAATAAAAAAGTAACGCACAATAATTTTTTTTTTTTTACAAAAAAATGGATTCCTTCAGAATAGCGTAGCCTGCCATGCTCTGCCATTACCGACCGTGTCTCTCAGAGCCGTTGGGAACAAAAGAGAAATGATCGGTGCTAGGGTAAAATTTTCCGTTGCAGAAAATATTCAATGTGAGACATAATAAACCCCACGCTATTTAGTATATTGCTCCTAAACTAATATAAAAGTTCCTAACCTAACATAATTTGTCACTGACCTAGAGTTTGGCTGTCACTACTTCTAGAAGCCTTATTATCCTTCCACGACTTTCGTAAAACATCGTTACATGGCACAAACCCCGCGCTATGCAGAATACTGATGCGAAACTAACATGACACTTCTTAATCTAACATAACTTGTCAAGGACCTAGAATTCTTAATGTAGAAGCTTTTTTACCCTTCCACATCTTTCATAAAACATCGCTACAACAGTCATCTATCTGCCGAATTCAATTTGCATGTAATCATGTTCGTAATATTGGCGACATTGTAGACTTGGTCCCACTCGGTACGCCCTGGTTGTGACGGCGGTCACCTTATTCTCAAGTATAGCACAACAAATTTAATAGGTACAATTACAAACAAATGCACACATGAAGGGACATTTTTTGTCTATTTTTCTATATAGTCGCCAAGTTTCTCAACACATCGTGATACCAGTTTAAAAATACCCTGTTCATAGAAGTCCGTTCGGTTGGAGTATAGCCATCTGCGGACTGCTGTTTTCACTTCTGCATCTGACGCAAAGCGTTTACCAGCCAGAAATTTCTTCATGGGACCAAATAAATGAAAGTATGGAGGATGCTGGAGCAACTTCGAACCAAACTTGTTGATTTTCTCAGGAACAGCTGCAGCAACTTGGGGGCGAGCATTGTTGTGAAGAAGTTTGACACCATCAGCATGAATGGTACAGTAGGACTTTCATTTGTTTGGTCCCATGAAGAAATTCCTGGCCGGTAAATGCTTTGCGTCAGATGCTGAAGTGAAAACAGCAGTCTGCACACAGCTATACTCCAACCGAACGGACTTCTATGAACAGGGTATTTTTAAACTGGTATCACGATGGGAGAAATGTGTTGAGAAACTTGGCGACTATATAGAAAAATAGACAAAAGATGTCCCTTCATGCGTGCATTTCTTTGTAACTGTACCTATTAAATGTTTTGAAAAAAAAAAATTATTGTGCGTTACTTTTTGATCCGCCCTTGTACAAGAGTAAAAGAGCTTATGAGGAACATCAGAATAAATCAGCCATGCCATCGCATGCTTGGGAATATGATCACGAAATTTCTAAAGAAGCTAAATTATCAAACTCAATCAATCGACACAAAGATCTGGAAATATGGGGAAAAATCTAAAAACTCTTCAATAATTTTGAAATACCTGAAAAAGACAATCTGATCTAGAAGTTCATAAAAAGACCACCAGGTGCGCACGAAGTTGACACTGTATTTGAAACACGCCACACCAAAACAATGGTAACTGAAGCATAAAAGAGTGTATAGTCAACTCACATAGTAAATTAAATTTATTATACTTGCTTCTCTGTATAAGTTCCACAAAATCTTTATTTATTTATACAACATCAGCTAAAAGAACGGTCTTTCTAGATCAATAAACCTTGTTTTATATTTTCACCCCATTTTCTTTCCGTTTCATTATTAAAATTTATTTGTGATAAATAGTGTCTTTTTATTACCTAGGAAAAGAGTAAGAGAAAATTATTATAATGTAAACATTCAGCATTTCTCTTTGATTATGATTGTTACGACAAGGACTTGCGCGGTAATTGCCTTACTTTTCCTTTTTGGTTTTAGTTCTTCATACACATACCATTATTTTTATTTATTACAGTCAAATAAATAATGCTAAAATAGTATTATTTACGATCCAAGTGTTAAAAATGAGATTTTATTTTGCCAGTAGGTTATGTTTCTGGAACAATCACATAAGGGCAAGTGTAGCAATCCTACAAGCAAAATAAAATCATTTTACCACATGCAGAGGTGCCAACCTTTCAGGTGGGTTATCCGTAATCCTATAGTGCAAATCCCCTCTTTGAATTTTCCTAAAATTCAGATCTGGGGGGGAAAAAGGGGGGGGGGAATAAAATGTTTTATTTTTCTTTGAATGAATGTGTCTTCTGTAGTCTTTTTGACATCATGACCTATGTGAAAATCACAAGCACACCCCGCAGATGTGAAGTAACTCAAAATGGCCATTCCTTCGAGTAACATTCTCTATACTTTTAAACAATGCTGTCTTTTTGCTAGTGGTTGCACTTTGGGAACCAATAAGCTTCATTTTATAAAACGTCAAACCAATCAACTGAAATTACAATGATCGAATTCAGAGTCACTGTGAAATGACAATTAATGGAAATGGAAATTCGATACCAGCCATGGAGAAAGCAAAGACCATGTTATTACACATAAAGGAGAAGAAAACTAAGTATAACACAAAAACTACCAGCTGACTAAGAAGTTGTAAGTTTTGCCACCAGAGTCTCTACTGTCATCACAATTTCACTCTCGAAAACATGAGGGAAGTCATATATTTTTTGCAATAATTTTAGTTTTCCAAAGTAATTTTGCCTTTGACCATAAGTGCATAGTAATGAGTAGAAAACCATAATAATTACGAATAATCCTTAACAGTTGGCACATCGGCACGTGTATCATACATTATTTTATAGTTGTTAATATATTTTGTGTAACAATAATAAATTACGCACCATGGAGCCAGCCATTTTGGAACGCATAGACAACTGTTATTCATTTTCTGGTAAAGGACTGCCAACTTAAGGAAGCTTTTCACCCACCAAGTATGATGACTTTTGCAATCACTGTGAGAAATTTCACATTTAAACAGCGTAGTGAATTTTAAAATTTATTTTTTATCAGACTGAATCTATTAAACAATTGAATGCAAATATTTTCAACTAATTGAGTTTTTTTTACATGGGAAGCAGTCAGTCCGTTACCTTAGAGCAGCGTTTCTCAACCTATGGTCCGCGGACCACTGGTGGTCCGCGAAGATGGTGCAGATGGTCCGCAGACATAATTGATTAAACAATATCATAAAGCAAGTGGAAATTAAAGAAGTAAACATTTTTCACATAAAATGGACACTAGATGTCAAAGTTTTTAAAATCTTCGAAAATACAGATCATATTGCAAGTTTCCTTACTTTTGCAGTTACGAACCACAGTTTCAAACCCTTGATGCACAGACGTCTTTCATTCAAAACCCTGAAAAATAAGACTTTGTCGGAATTTGTTATTAGAGGCGCCATGCAGTTTACAACATCCTATCTTTGTGAGAAGGGATTTTCATAGTTCGTTTAACTAAAAACAAAATACAGAAACCGACTTAATGTATCTGCTGATCTTCGACTAAATTTGACTAATATTGAGTCAGATATCTAGGAACTCTGCAAGAGGTGACAAGCTCAACCGTCTCATTAAAAGTGAGTAATAACATAATTCCTAATTATATTATCAAATTGGTAATACATATTAAAGTCTGTTCAAAATATAATTTTACTGTCAACAGTTTAATTCCAATTCAATAACTGTGTTTCTGTCGAATTAAAGAAACGTATTTCGTTATAATGACCTATAATTCATACCCCAAATATTAAGAATATAGGCCTAGATATAGGCTACTTTTAAAAATGGGATGTAAAATTAGGGGTCCGTAAAATTTTTTTAGACATTTTAGAGGTCCTCGGTTTCAAAAAGGTTGAGAAATGCTGCCTTAGAGTGTTACAATTGTATCCAATCACATAATTTTCTCCTTTTAATTAATATCATCTACTGTTAAAAATGCTCAACTGTCTGAAAACTAAATTTTGACGCTATTTTTTTTTTTACAGTATTGAAGGTGATTTTGTAAAATAATCAGAAACAATCAGCCCGCCCTTTTTGAGTGCTAGGGTTAATATTCTTCCTTAAAAGACAATGTTATAATGTCTATATTATGGTTTTAAGACACTTAAACTTTACTTCTTTAGTTTTCACCTTACAACTAGGTATTTAAAATACAGAGATTGTCCACCTTAGAACCCTTGTCGTTTCACTTATCTGGGGCCTTTTATAAAATATAAAATAACATAGAAGGCACAAGCACACGTTAAAAACACTGTTGTCAAATTAATAAAACTTCTTCTTGGTACCAGATGCGTCTAATACTTGAAAATGCATTTCGATGCAAGTTGCATCATCTTCAGTTCAGATTTGGAGATACAACAGTCACAATGTCTGATGATGTACATCATCAGACATTGTGACTGTTGTATCTCCAAATCTGAACTGAAGATGATGCAACTTGCATCGAAATGCATTTTCAAGTATTAGACGCATCTGGTACCAAGAAGAAGTTTTATTAATTTGACAACAGTGTTTTTAACGTGTGCTTGTGCCTTCTATGTTATTTTATATTTTATAAAAGGCCCCAGATAAGTGAAACGACAAGGGTTCTAAGGTGGACAACATTGTGACTGTTGTATCTCCAAATCTGAACTGAAGATGATGCAACTTGCATCGAAATGCATTTTCAAGTATTAGACGCATCTGGGACCAAGAAGAAGTTTTATTAATTTGACAACAGTGTTTTTAACGTGTGCTTGTGCCTTCTATGTTATTTTATATTTTATAAAAGGCCCCAGATAAGTGAAACGACAAGGGTTCTAAGGTGGACAATCTCTCTATTTTAAAACTATTTTAACCCTGTCTGAAGATGAAATTCATTAATAATTACAACTATGTAGTTTCAATCACCTCTGAAGTTTGGTTGGCAGGGCTGCTCCCCTCGATGACCAATCTCAGCTCCTGGATGCCACCTAGTGGTGGGTGAATGTATCTTCTGATTAGAGTGTCTTCTGTTGGTATTTCGAAATTCAGTAATTTGTGTGCTTTTTTTTTTAATAAATGTGAAAAAGTTTACATTAGCCAAACAAAAAGGAATATTCAAATCAGATTCAAAGAACATTATAAGAACGTTAAATTCAGATAGATAGACAAATCTGCAATAGCGGCTAATTTTTGGGGAGAGGGACATGAAATTGAAACAGGATGTAAAACTATTAAAACCAGTAGAAAGATCTCAAAAAATAAAAGTCTGGGGGAAAAAAAAAATTATTAATGATAACAAACACAAATTAAGAAAAATCATAGGACCTAAATTTCAGGATAATAAGATGATATACATCAAGAATGAAACCCTCTACAAGAAAATTGAAAAACTTTCAGACACTATGCGAAAAAGGAGGATAAATTTCTATGGTCATCTTCTTAGAATGGACTCTGTTAGATTAACCAAACAAATCTTTGACTTCTTCCGCAACCGCAAAACAAAACCCAACTGGTTTAAAGAAACTGAAAAAGACCTAGTCGAGTTAAAAATTACAGAAAAATCACTATTAGATCGAACGGCTAAAATAATAACTAAAGACGAAAATACAAGGTTCCAAGACAGGTCGTCACTGAAGTCCAAACCTATTATCTCTGAAGAAGAGAGGAAGAGAAGATCAGAAAGAATGAAGAAATACTGGGCACTTAGGAAGGAACAACACACAAAGAAATGACTGATTCAACGTACCCCAAAGAGGGTGAAACGAAAGAAGAAGAAACACAAATTACTGAATTTCGAAATATCAGCAAAAGACAGTCTAATCAGAAGATACATTCACCCACCACTTGATGGCATCCAGGAGCCGAGAGGGTCATCGAGGGGAGCAGCCCTGACAAACAAATTTCAGAGGTAGCAGACTATTGAAACTACGTAGTACTAGGGGGGGGGGATAGGGGGGTTACATCCCCCCCCCCCCGAAATTTGAAAAAAGTACTCTAAGTGGCCAGTTTTATAAACTAATTGTATATGTAAGTTGATTAATTTTTTTTTAGTATTCTTTCTACCTATTCAAATCCCCCCTGAAAAAAATTTCTGCGTCCGCCACTGCTAGGGTATAAACTAAAGAAGTGAAGTTTAAGTGTGTTACAAACCATAATATATATGTTATGACTTCACTGCGTTCTTCCCAATATCAGTATCTATAATATAACGTCTGTTCATCATAAAACATGATGGAAGAGATATTTAAGGCACCTAGAATTAAAAATAAACTCAAATAACTCAGAGTATATCCATCATCCAGTTCAAAACTCCAACAACCTGAGATATCACAAGTCTACGGTATTAAAAAACCGGGTTTTCATCACTGGACTGCATATCACATTCTTCTAGTTCAGTTCTGTACTTTTCAAAATGTACCACTAAAGGTACCAAGTATATCCTGCCTTTACTGTTAATTAATTAATTAATTAATAATAATAATTATATATCTTTGATCCAACCATTGAATCTAACAACGATGATCGAGCCGAAAATGTTGACACGGAAAAAAAGAGCATCTACAAGAGCTGCATTCTATTCCTTAACCCTTTATGGATGAGCTCAACAAATTTGTTAACATTTCAAATACATTACGATCATGCACTTGTACATGCAAATAAAAATGCAAATGGATACTTTTTTTGAAATTATATATAACTAGCATGTGCCCGCGGCTTTGCCCGCGATAATTATTTCAAAAATTAAAAATTAAGAGCATAATAGTTAAATCATTATATTTATTAACACCTAGATCACGTGAATTACATACCACAATTAGATAGCGTCGCCTGGTAAAAGCGACCTGAGATTCGAGTTCCTTGGCCCAGAAAACCCCTGTGTAGTGAGTTTCATCCAAATCGAACGATGTTTGATCATATTTAAGCCTATACTGATTATCCCTCTTCCGTGTAGGCTGAAAATTTCATGTTTACAGGCCTTGACATTCTAAACAAATGAATCGTCCAGGGCGGGCTTACGAAATGAAGCGATTCTTTTATTTCCAAATCATGACAAAAGTAGACAAAGCCTTCTGCAATTGAAATGTATTACTGAAAACAAATGCTTCGAAAACGAATAAAAATGCACGTTTTCTGCCCGTTTTTCACTCATAACTCGCGAAGGAAAGCTAAAATTAAAATTCCGGCTTCGAGGTGCACTTTCCGACCCTTTAGTCTACCTATGTTTAAAATTTCAGATCTCTGCGTTCAGTAGATTTCGCTGGGCATCGCGTACAGACAGACAGAGGACAGACACTTCCTTTTATTAATATAGATACCAAATTTCCTTATTATTCGAGAGGTTCTTTCATGTTCCGTCATCTTTACGAGGCGACACTATCTAACCGTGGTATGTAGTCCAAGTGATTTAGGTGTTAATAAATATAATGATTTAACTATTATGCTCTTAATTTTTAATTTTTGAAAATATAATTATCGCGGGCGAAGCCGCGGGCACATGCTAGGGTTTACATAATTCGGAGTTAGACTTTTATGTTTACAAATTTTGTTGAAATATATGTTTGCAAATTATACAAAGAACAAATTATAAATAATTGTCTTCTTTTAACTTATAACATCTTTATGTAAAAGGTTGTCCACATTGCTTATACATTTATCCTGGTATCTTAATTTTAACTGAGGGTATAAGGCGAAAAATAACACTTGTACATTGTAAATACTTTAAGTTTTGAACTGGATGATTGATATTACAGTGTGTTTCCTACTTCCTTACAAACATATACTTTAAGTATTTTCAGTAGCCTTTTTCCTCCCAAGAGAGCCATAGCTAAGTGTGACATGAATTTAAGCAATATTTTTACGACCCTTGCAAATTATTTATAACATAACTAGAAATAAACTGGTGCATACTTCCTGCGATATGCTCATGTTCTTTCTAAAATAAATACAGAAAGTATTTACACAGCTACGAGTGTATATAGGAAACAAGGCTCGGTGTCAGACGAGCGAGAAGCCCTCCGTCTGCTGGATGGCCTGCAGCAGCTTGTAGCGCAGCTTCTCCTTCGTGCCGTAGCGAGGCAAGTCCAGCAGGTTGAAGCACGTGTGAGCTACGGGGAGGTATTTGTCGTCGGGGGTCGGTTGGATGAAAATCTGCAACAGTAAATCCAGACCCCGTTATATTACTAAGCCCCGGATTTGAAGGTTATAACCTATTTTTTCCCCAGCTTCCTAATTAGAACATTTTTCCGTTTGATGCCCCATGCTTCTGAATATATGAATCTAATAGAATCTAAAATGGGCTAAATCATACTGGAGGGCCTAAAAAGGGTGAAGGAGGCCTTCTGCGGAAAAACTAGGAGCTAAAGAGGACTTTTGCAGAAAAACACGATTTTTAAATAGATTTTTCAATTAATGCAAAGGAAAATAAATATGTAATTTTGTGCATTTTAAGAAAAGACATAATAAAAATAATTTATGCAACACACTGAAATGAACAATGTATAAGCTTGTCTTGGAAGCTCAAAAATTGCTGCCTTGCCATCGCATGAAATGAAACTTGAGCTGTATGCAATACTTTGTAATCTGCAACTAATCCATTGTCGTTTCAACTTTAAAATAACAAGTTGCCGACCAACGACAGAGAAGAAACAAATTCCAGACACTCGAGTCTACTTATTTTTGTAGATCAGAAGTGAATTGAGTGGTGTATTGAATAATTAAAGGGTAAATATCTCAATTGTTTATGCTATTTTTCTTGTACCGATATAAGGAATAGTTACTTGTTTATTTTGAGAAAAAACTAAAATAACTGTGTCAAAATTATAATACAATTTTCGGTGTTAATATTAGTGTTCATTATATGATTTATTAAGATGGCTAAAATCATTTGTTTAAAAGGCCTAAAAAGGGCTAATCCATGAAAGTAAAAGGCTAAAATACCTTTTATAAAAGCCTAAAAATCTGAGGCCTATATATTATCTTCGTGACACATACGAGTTGGCAGCATTGGAAACAGTAAGATGCATAACATCCGCTACATGATGATGGTTTAAGGGTCAAACAAGAAGTAAACAAAATACAAGCTTTTGAAACGGGAAACAATAAATGTGGTGATCTACAATCCAAGACAATGGGATAACCTGAGTTTTCAACATCTAAAATAATGAGAAAGTTTATCAAGTGCCAGTATGGTACTTTATGAGATTGTGTGGTGGACGAAAAAATGTCTGTCCGTCTGTCTGTCTGTCCGTGTGTCTGTACGCACCATAACTCAAATACGCTTTTTCGGATTTTCATGAAACTTGGAAAACACATTTATAATGTCCATGGGAAGAACCCTATTGATATTGAACCAAATCGGTTCACCGGTACCGGAGTAATGCCCAATTTAGTGCCTATTTTAATAGATTATGGCGCCTTTCTCATACGCTGTAACGGATTTTCATGAAACTTGGTATACCCATTTATGACGTCCATGAGAAGTGCCCTATTGAATTTGAACCTAATCTGTTGACCGGTACCGGAGTAAAACCCAATTTAGTGTATATTTTAAAGACGCAGTAACTCAAATACGCTTTACCGGATTTTTATGAAACTTGGTATACACATTTACAATGTCCATGGGAAGACGTCTATTCATAATGGATAAAATCGGTTGATCTGTTTCGGAGTAATGCTCAATTTAGTGCCTATTTTATGGTAATATACGTATTCGAAAGAATTTATAAAAAAATGAAAATCAGTTATCTTGACAACATAGCCTATTGTTTTACTGTGATCTTATAAGGCCTTGGAAATTAAAATACAGGTAGCTATGACAAAAAACATATTAATTGACATGCGCTTATCCAACTAGACCGTTAAAATGACCCAGGTGGCCGAGATGGTAGACCTTTCTTCTTCCGTAAGCCCTGCTTAATGAATAAATCTGGAGCTTAACTTGGAAATCAATTAAAAAAAAAAAACATATTCTGCATATCATAATTGCAGTCATAACTGATTAAACAAAAACATACTGGCACTTTGTTACATCAGTTTACCTGATTTTATTCATGTTGAACACAGCACTAACCTCATCGTGCTACTAGCATTCACACAGTAAGGATCTATAAGATAAGAACGCTGTCTCATGTGCGTGCAATTTTCTGTTGAGAATCGACAGTCTGGCAACACTGAAATGCCTTGTGTGTATGGTAGCTGTGCAGCCAAGTCCCGATTATCTGTGTCTCGTAGAATTTCCCATAATTAACTTCGAATTTCCTCCATTTAATTTCATCATAGGCACAACAGAGCAATTAAGTTTGGGAAATCGAAAATAATATCGCACTCATTTAATTCCAACATTTGGATTATTCTTGCATGTCACTGTACTTATACAAAGTTAACCAAGTTGACATGACTAGTGTCAACTTCTGCCTTCTCATTCAAACACTTTTTACACAATTCTTCGCATCTCAAGAACTTTAAAGAATCAGCTTTGGTATAGTTTACCAGTAGTTTATAAAGTAGGCTGAACTTCCATATCCTGACTAATGAGGACCTCATCTCAAAATTTGTACCACATCCGCAGGAGGGTACCACAGCAGTTGAGGTATAGCTGTTGACAATGGTAGTGAAGCCATACCAAAGTGAAGGTTTGTGTTAAATTCAACTCATTATATAATTATTACCTGATTTTTAGGTAGATTTTGAAGAAAAAACTATCTATTGCGATCGATACCATGGCATGACTTTCGAAAAATTCTTTCATATCTTTAGATTTCATGCCTCCCTAAGTACAAAGCCACCGCCCGTTTAAAAAAAAAAAAAAAAAGATGTGTTATATATATAGGGCCTATATAGAATATATTTGAACCAAATATTATCATCAGGGTGTCCACCAAGTAATGCTGAAGAAATTCCCGGCTTATTCCCTGATTTTCATTCATCATTTCAGAAATTCCCGACCAAAATATGAAGTACTTTCTAATAACTGTGTAAGATAAATTAAAGGATTATACATACTTTATTAAGAAAAACTTTTAGTACCAAAAGTAATTTCAAGCAATAATTAGCTTAGGCTATAACAGATTCAAAACTTAGGAACAATAGAATAAATTAAATATACTTTCATATAGGCTTATTATTGTCTAGAAGTCTTTTAGATCCCATTTTGCAATTTTTCGAATTTTCCCGGATATTTTAACAAATTCATTGACTTTTCCCAGATTTTCCCGACCATACGAAATTCCCGGCCTTTTCCCGGATTCCCGGATTTTCCCGACCAGTGGACACCCTGATCATGTTATTTCTAGGCCCAATAGTTCGGACAAGTTCGTTAATGAGCAAAATTGGCCCAAGGGGAAGGGGGGAGAGGGGGTTGAAATTTTGAAAAGTTTATATCTCGGCCCCTATGAAGTATAGAGGGAAACTTTGTTTGAATAAATTAGAGTACTCCCTATGGAGTTCACAGTGACACCAATGTTTGAGTGGGGGTGGGGGGATGGAAATTCGAAATTTTTGAAACTACGACTTGTGTGGTATCGCTGAAAAGCTCTTGATGAGAACTCTACAAATCAATAACTAGTTTCTCGATAGCTCTCATATAAGGCGAGATTTGAATGTTTGAGAAAGTGCTCATTCCTCTTTTTTGCAGTTATTATTGCAGGTTTGTCATGCCAAGGCTAAAGAAGAAGAGTGCTGTGTAGCGACTATAAATTAAACCAAAAGAACTTCGAAATCTACCTCAGCCTGTAGACTTGCCTAAAGGGAATTCCCATCCCTGCTTATGTGATAATGATATAATGTACCTTGATGGCTCTCATGCCCTGGATGGGAATTCTCACACTCCCTGTGAGGTACAGCAGGAACTTCTTCTTCTCTTCCTCGGGCAACTCGTGGAACACTTCCCAGAAGTACCTGATGGTCTCGTCGTTCTCGTGGTAGCCTCCCTTGTACTCCGCATTCCTCTGCAGTTCCTCCCAGTCGTAGTTCTCGTTTCCTGCAATCATCACACAACTGCCTTATATCACTACTAGCTTAAAAGACCCGGCGTCGCCCAGGTTTTGTATTTTGTAATTGGAAATTAACTTATGAAGGATTTTCAATTTTAAATTCTAGGTCCTTATATAGGCATTTATAATTTGAAATAGGAAGAACGACTTATTACACTCAAACTATTCCCTCAGAAAACGCTTGATATAGTTTTTTTATGGCTCATAGAGGATCTAGAATTTTGCATCCCATCGCTTGTACAGTGCACAGCAAGCCTGGTAGAGGTTTAAATAAGAAGAAACAGAAATTCCTGTAACATAAAATTGTAATATCGAGGCGGGAAATTTCCCACTCTTATGTTACCATAAAGCCTTCATACTTTTCTCTCCAAAAACCTGCGATATAATATAATAATATACACATTACCATACCTCGTTTTGTTTTCTCTATGTCCAAGGTAGAGAAAGTTATGTGATTCCATTATTTTAGTGGATTTCATTCTGTAATATTTATTTATAACATGAATTATTTTGATAACTTCTCTTATTTGTCAAAAGTGCATTTCAATTGTTTTTTCCAAGCCCACCTGATACCATTTGGCAACAATATATTCTGTGATTTGGAATTGATAATTCTATGTAAAAAGGGATTAAGTATTTTCAAAAACATTTAATTTTTGGCATTTAGAATCAGAATTTTTCAAAATCCTTTCTTAGTGAGCACCTACATTATGAAACGAAGGTACTGTCAAAATTCCAAGTCGCTACCTGTTATAGTTTAGGCTGTACGTTGATTCCTGTCATTCAGTCAATCAGTCAGTCAGTCATTCATTCAGTCAGTCAGGACAAAGCCTTTTATATACCGGTATATAGAGAAGAGATTAAGCAAATTACACGCACAAGATAAAATATTTCAACAAAAATATAAATACCGTATATACTCGAATACTACCTGCATATTTAAAAAAGAATCACTAACGAAAAACTGGGGTGTGGATATTATTTGAATACTGGACTCCTCTCATCTGAATATCGACAATTTTGTACCATAACGGCTCAATATATCACGATGCTTTGTAGTAGCGAAGCTGTAATGAAAGGAAAATGAGACAAAGAAGATGCTTTCTTATGCATATTGTCTGCCGGTGAAACAAAGCTTTAAGCGTAGATACACCTAGCAAACAGTGCAGTACAAGCAGAACCACTATAATAGTTTTTATAATTCGGGGAAAGTTCAGTCAAGTTTGGTGAATTTCCACACAACTTTGACCTTGAGTTAGACGCATGTCATCACGTGTGATTCCCGCAGAACAGCTGGATTCATGAATGGAGAGTGTTGTTGAAAGTGTTACGCTGTGCGTAGAAGACTGTGAGATTTCGGCTGGCTTTTATCATGCATGTTATTTTTATAATTACATTTTAGCCTACCATATTTAATTCTTTTATGATATGTAATGTTAATTATAACTGTTTAATTAAGAATAAAACTGGCAAAATAATTTTATATAGAGGCCTATAGATTTCTTTTCTTTTCTTTTCTTTTTCAAATTACCTTTCGAAAAATTTGGGTACGGGTATTATTCAGGGGTGGGTAGCATTATTGGGTATAGTCCAGTTACTCATTGCATACCCAGGCGGCTTCCTTTCGTTAGGAGGAAAAGTTTGCCGACAGCTCAACTCATGTTCTTTGTTTTTACCGCACCAATCAGCTAGTTACCCCAGCCAATCAAAATCTAAGAATGTCCTGTGGCGATTTTGACAGCTACTCTTCTACTCCGCATGGAGTGAAATGCGTGGTTGCAAGATCAAGTTACAGTAAACAATAACAGGTGTGAATTGAATAAAGCGAAGGAAGAACTGAGGTCAGTGATAACAATGAGAGAATATTGCAACGTTGCTTTGGTTTTGGAAAGCGGAAGCCCAAGACCGATTTAGTCAGATCAATTAACATAAAGAAACACCACCGAAACCTTTGAAGCCGACTGGCCATCCAATGAGTAACTGCACTATATATAAGGTATAACTCAAAATACCAGGACGAAGACGATACAGTAGACTCCTTCTAATCCGGCCACCCCAGGACCGGACCCTCGACCGAGTTAAAAAATGGCCGAACCATCCGGCGGTCTTTTAAACGTGTCAAGTATAACCTATTAAAGCAAAAATCAACTTTTAAGATGGTTTTGTCCATTTTTTTAAAGCGTACTTACCCAAAAATTAAAATACAGCATTACAATTACAATATCAAAATTAAAAGAAATCTGGTATTTTCTTCTGCTTTTTTTAGTTGAACTCTTTTTTTGAAAGCATAATCACGCCACTTCTTCATGAACATTACATCGATAACTGATGCAGCAGCCTGTTGCTCGACATAGGTAGTCGCCAGTTCCAGTGCTGTGAACTGATGTGATTTGTTTACACTTAAGACTGAAAACTAAACAGGCATGTTTATTCAAGACGAAGGCTCCACGCAAGATTAGTAACCTTCGACAACAGCTTCCCAAAGGATCAATAAACAGTGGTGAGTGCTGCCCAATAATCTATTTATATTACGTCACATTTCTCACCAAAAAAAGAATGTCATTCAATAATAGAATGTTCATTCTAGTCAATTACTGCCGTGAGAAACCCTTCCGCATGCAGATGACTCATTCCAAGAAGTCGGCTGGATCATCCGGCGGCCGAACCATCCGAGGTCGGACTAGAGGGAGTCAACTGTATACAGTATTAGTGATTTATTGTACACTTACCGACTACGACTGCCATGAGCTCGTGCGGATGGAAGAGTTCCAACATGCGGCCGCCACACACCTTGTGGAAGCCATGGCTGAATGCATCGAAGTGAGGCTGCACAGACTTGTTGAGAATCAAGTCCACGTACAAATCCACAAACTCCTTCCTGCAACACATTTCATATCATGAACATTAATAAGCAGACATCTCATAGTCTTATTGTCTCGAATTTGTTTTTTGGGACACCCAAAAGTATAAGTTTTGAGGAATTGTTTCTTTTGCTAGAAACACATGTGTTCTGCACAATGCCAGGTAGCAACATTACAGGCAACAAGGGTGTCAATTTCTCCCCGAGATCAGTGGCGGCTCGTGTATAGGCACTGTGGAACTGCAGTACCCAATTTTTCCATTTGATACTAGCTGAAAAGACCCGGCATTGTCCAGGCTTTGTATTTTGTAATTTGAAATTAACTTATGGAGGACTTTCAATGTTGAAACTCTAGGTCCTTATATAATATGTATGTAGAATTCGAAATGAGGAAGAACGACATATGGCACTCAGACTATTCCCTCAGAAAACGATACATATAGCTTTTTATGGCTCATAAAGGATGTCGAATGTTGCATTCCATTGCTTCTACACACCATGCCTGGGAGGAGTGCAAATAAGAAGAAAAAGAAATTCCGGTTACGTAAGATTGTATTGTCTTGACAGAAAATTGTATTTCTCACTCTCATATTACCATACAACCGTTTCGGGGCTGAAGTAAAATATAAATTCAATATCACTTTCATACTTTCCTTCCCAAAAACCTGGGACATAACATACTGCACGCGTAGGACTGAAAAAGTGCCATCCCATTTTGTCTTCTTTTAGATACTTAGGGCCTCTGATAAACATCCTTAGGCCTATTTCTCAACTAATACAAAGCCTACAGCTATGAATGACGTATCAGTGGATAGGATTTGTTACAGACTACCGATATAGCATACTCACTGAAATACTGCAATAAGACCGCTTATTCTACATCAAAACATGAAGTGAGAAAATAATATTATCCATGTTGAGGGTAGATGTGACTGCTTTATTTTCGTGGATTTTATTCTTCAAGAATTATTTTCACAAATGTATTAATTACATCGATAGTATCAGCATTTGTTAAAGCCCAGTATTATAATATACCTAGGTAGTTTCCAAAGCCCTATGTGAACACCGTATACAATACTTTCGTTATGTAAACAATTGACAGCTGAACTCTCTAACTGTGCCTCATTTTTCACATTTCCAACTTTTTCCGTGGATTTTCCAAAAATTTTCTTTCATACAAACCTTGTCCTGACAATTACGAACACAACAAAAAAAGAATTAGGCAAATCGGTCGAGCCGTTCTCAAGTGATACGGCAACATACATTTTGGAAATTCATTTTTATTAATATAGACTAGCTTAAAAGGCCCGGCGTCGCCCGGGTTTTTATTTTGTAATTTGAAATTAACTTATGAAGGACTTTCGATTTGTAGGCCTACATAGAACTTGAAATGAGGAAGAACGACTTATCACACTTAAACTATTTCCTCAGAAAACGCTAGATATAGCCACTACATGCTTGATTTCCTTTTGCCACATTTCTGGCGTCACCATCAATACTGCTCTGTCAAACCGTTTCCTAACATCGCATAATTTAAAAGTTTTCAGGGTGTCCAGTGAGGCAAGCCGAAGAAATTCAAGCATAATTCAAGGATTTCAAGGCTTGAATTTCCAAAATTCAAAACAATAGCATTTTTTACTAATATTAAAAATGTATGAACATAGGACACAAAGAGTGAATACTAATGACTAATATTTCTGAAAATGGTTTTCGTAAAAACTATCAACTTAAAAAAATATTAATGAATAATATTTCTGAAAATTGTAAAATTTTCGTAAAAACTATCAACTTAAAAACATATTAATGACTAATATTTCTGGAAATGGTAAAATTTTCGTAAAAACTATCAACTTCAAAAAAACATTAATGACTAATATTTCTGAAAATGATAAAATTTTCGTAAAAACTATCAACTTAAAAAAAAAGATTCTCTTCTATGCGATTTTTCCCGACGGTTCACAAAATTCAAGCATAATTCAAGGATTTTTCCCGACATGGAAAATTCAAGCATAATTCCCGATTTTCCCGATTTTCAAGGCTGCTGGACACCCTGGTTTTGTTATTTCTGGCCACAAACCCTTTGATAAAACTCCATACCAGTTCAATTGGATTCAAATTGCTAAGATAAGGGGGCAACCTCAGCACTTGATGGCCCGCTTTATTTGCCATATCATCAACCACATATTTATTTTCATCTTTGTCCGCGAATTCCTGTGCTAAGATCACTAACTCTGCCTTAACACTTTTATCATTAAATGTTACATTCTTTTCTTGTAGGCATTCCACAATATCTTGCTTACGCCAAGAAGTATTTGGACGCCGATAGAGTTTCACACTGTGGTATGATGCATTGTCCATAACTATTAAACTGTTGGGTTCAAGTTTCGGCAAAACATTAGCAAACCAGTTACGAAATACCTCTCCATTCATGTCTTCGTGGTACTCACCTGTTTTCTTTGACTCAAAAATGAGCAAACCCCCATCTACAAAGCCTGTTTCACTACCTATATGCGTAACTATTAGGCTTTTCCCCTTACCCATAGGATTTTTTAAACCTTGACTTAATCCTGCCCTAAAAGCTTTTTCCTTTGATTAAACAGTAGTGTCATGCCAAATTTTAGGGGTGGTGTGTCCTGCATTTACCCATGTTTCGCCTAAGTAATAAAACTTTCGACCCTCTGGTCGGTATTGCCGTACAGCTCTAAGATATCATCTTCTCCAAAGTACAATATCATCACGATCTACTATAACATTAACCTCACTTCTTTTCACATATTTCATTCCAATGTCCAACAATAACTTATAAATTGTTGTTCTTTTAAAATTAGGTAGGTCGGAGTCCTCATTGACAGCACAAAGAAGTTTATCCACAGTTGGAGGTATGTTATCAAAAAAGAATTGATGAACTTTTGCTCGAATAGCACTTTTCACAAAGTCATCAATGTTATCTAAAACACTATGCAGCTTTTCAGCCTTTCTTGGGGGAGTTTTCACTACACCAGAGTCTCTGTATTCACTACGCACTTTCCAGATACTTCTGGTACATATACCGGTGAATTCAGATGTCAATTTTACAACGTCCTCAATTGCAAGTGCTGGATATATATTTCTTAAACTCATTAAACACATTCAATATAATTTCCTTCTGTCCACTTCGCAAAGATTTACCTCTCTTATTTTTAATTATGCCACTTGGGCCTGGTTGAATTTCAGTCATTATGTTTAATGCTTCTCACTGACTGGGTTATAAATTATAAACACCACGTTTCACTGTTCACTGAAATTTGTATGTTTACATTATTCACAACAATGACTCTCGCAAACTGGAGAGTTATATCACGAATGCCACGTTTCGCAATACATTGAAACATTTGCAATAAGTTGATATTGTTATCTTAAAAATTTTCGAAACATTTTATGAGCTTTTACTGTTATAAAAATAAAATCTAATACCGCACTATATTGTCTTGTAGCATGATATGTGGTGTGGTTCAAATCACGTGCATTTGTTTACACGGACTTGGTTTGGTTGCAAGACTCACTTTTGTTTTTCTTTGTTTTGTTATGAAAACATGTGAAAGTGGAACTCTCAAACTGTGAATGTCACACTTCTTTTGTCACACTTCAATTTTTTTAAATCTTTTTTTTATGTAAAAATTGACAGCAGAACTCTCTAACTTTGTCTAACTTTGCCTCATTTCATCACATTTACGACTTTCCCCGTGGATTTTCCAAAAATTTTCTTTCATACAAACCTTCTCCAGACAATTATGATCACAACAAAACAAAAATCAGCCAAATCGGTTGAGCCGTTCTCAAGTGATGCGGCAACAACCCTTTTGTAAATTCATTTTTATTAATATAGATTATCAATAACATTTAATATAATGAGTCTTTTTTCTTTAAATATATCTTTATACTTGTACAATATATAATCCTTAAGCTTAATACCAGTAGCCATCCCCCAGTTTATTAAAAAGAGAAAAGAAAATCTTTGTATGGAACTGTGCGCTTCACAGTCCCAGCGGCATGGTGTTTGACTGTTGTGCACATGCCCACACAGGAAGGTGCATGCCGCGGCTGTGAGGGAGAAACAGCACTGTCGCTTGGGGTCTAGTTTCTGAAAATATTACAATGAATTTTCATAAAATGCAATTTAGTTCTCATGACAACAGTATTGTTTGCAGTGTTCATATAAAGCTTTGGAAGTTGCAATACATTGGGCATTTTATATCACACTTTGCTTTAGATGTGAGGAATTTGTGATAATATTCTAGTTATCCCGCTTATTCCTTCACATGTGAATATCAAACTTTTTAAGAAAACATAGACTAAAACTTAATACTTTCTGAAATATGGCCTATTAAACCCAGCTGGCACGTTGTTATATCAGTTTATTAACACTTACACGAATCATTCATAAACTAAACAATTAATAATTACAGTAAAATCAGTCTTAAAGATCACCTCCCTTAAAGACCAATTTTTCTAGGAACCGACAGTAAAACCCATAAGGCCAATGTTATTTCTACCCCTATTAAACGACCACCCCTCTCCCCGACCAACGACCAGAGTTTCATTTTCGTTAAACTCCTCTATAACGACCAAAATCGAAAAAAAAAATATATATATTTACTCAAATGGCAGGCGTTAATCAGCTTTTGAACAGAAATACTGAAGTGGGCACTACAAGACGTCTCTTCAATTTTCAATACAGTATACTTTTTCAAGAGTGATGCACAGAAATGAGAATATGGTTGAACAATGCTTTGGGCATTTTCCCCTTCGCCTTTTGGGAAATACCTTACAGTAGACAGCGCACAAGTACCGTACAGGGCGCAGTGCTCATGAACAGGGCACATTCCAATCTCCTACCTCTGACCTGCTTGTTTCAGTACCCTTAAGAATTCATGCATTTATTATCTACATGATCGCAGTGACTCGGAGGGGTAATTCTATTTCTTATGAAAACGTTTATTCAGTGGACATGAGGGGGTTTCTGAAATTCTCGATTCTAAGAAGTGTGCCATACGAGTCCCTTTCATTGGCCTCCAAGCAAAACGTAATGTAGGGAAAATAGACGTGTCTTTCTTTTCCGGGAAAACATTACACCGTTATACATTAAAAGTAAGTAATAATCAACTGTGTGTTTCATAAGACACCTATTGTACCGTATTTATTCTATTGCATTTTCAGTTTCAAGACATAGCCTAAAACTGCATTCCCCCTATTAAGAGACCACCCCTCTTAAAGACCACTTTTTCGTGGAACCAGCGATGGTCGTTATATACAGGTTTTACTGTATAAAGAAACAGCTAAAAATTCAGCTTTACAGTGCATTCCACGATTAGAAAGAGCTGTCTGGGAGAAATGACCTCAGATTCGAGTTCCCTAGCCTAAAAAACTCCTGCATGATAAGTCCCATCCATATTGTTCAATGTTTTCTATTTAAGCCTACATTCATTACCCCTGTTCCATCAACCTATATAAAAAATCAGATTTCTGCATCCCATAATATTATAAACAAATGAATTCACCAGAGAGGTCTAACAAAACTGAAACAATCGACAATTCCATGCATTATGTTGAAAAAATTGCAATGCTCTTATTTCCAAGTTCTTACGACTAAAAAGCAAAGGCCATCTGCAAGTAATTTCACAATTGAAATTAATAGTGAAAATTGATGCTTCAATAGCACAAAAAAACTAATGTTTTTTGCCAATTTTTCACTCCTAATTCGCAAATGGAAGCAAAAGTAAAAAATCCGGTTTCAAGGTGCATTTGGCCACCCTTCAGTCCATCTATGTTTAAAATTTCAGATCTCTGCTTGCAATAGATTTGGCTGGGCATTGCGCACAGACAGACACTTCCTCTTATTATGTAGATTAACGAGCAGCTTACTTGTTCTCCTGTGTGACAGGAATATCCTCGCCGCCTGGTTTCAGAGGTTGCACTTTGATCTCTCCGAACACCTCCCTCGTGACCTCGAAGTTAAGAGCAAACACTTCTTCCAGGTCTGGTTCCGTGTAGTTGAGTAGATTCTGTAGACTACTGCAATGAGAAGAGACAATCATAAGAAACATGAAGCTTTCCCGCGTGAGAAGATATAGACTCAACCAGCATCTGCTTGGTGGGGAAGAAGTGAGTGTGTTTGATGATCTCTGTGATGGGTAGAAATTAACCTCTGATAACAGGATTCAAACCAGTGGCCTAGCTCTATCCACTGATAGTCGAGTTTGATTCCAAATGTCAGACACTTTATTACCATTTCACTGTGTGATCCCCACTTAATGGTATTAATTATACAGTGTGCTAATGAATAACTCTGAAATATTTTACCTGTGTATAGAGGGGACATAGACAAGCAACTTTTATTTTGAGATATTTACTCTACGGATTCAATTTTTCCTGTCACAGCCTAAAATCTCTCAGTGCATGGCCGCCACTGACTTACGCCTGCAAGGATATTTCAATATTAGAATATTATAGGAGAAAAATTCCTCCGACACTGGGACTTGAACCCAGGACCTTTGGCTATTCGCGCCAAAGCTCTACCAACTGAGCTAAGCCGGAGTTCAATTCTCAGCGCCGGACGGAACCTCTCTCCTATGACTGATTGCCCTAATGGTCTACCTCACAGACAGACAAGTTATGTCATATGCAGTACTGTGAGGCACACTAATTAGTGATTTTGTGACCGGGCTCCCACTGTTATTGTACGGTTGACATTCAACATAGATATATAAGCTTTCATGAACCACAGATTATTGTCTCTGTTGGACATCACATGAGAATATTCAGTCATAGGAGAGAGGTTCCATCCGGCGCTGTGGATTGAACTCCGGCTTAGCTCAGTTGGTAGAGCATTGGCACAAATAGCAAAGGTCCTGGGTTCAAGTCCCAGTGTCGGAGGAATTTTTCTCCTATAATATTCTCATGTGATGTCCAACAGAGACAATAATCTGTGGTTCATAAAAGCTTATATATCTATTTCAATATTAGTTCGTTATTTGCCTTTTCAATAACTTCAAGAGATATTTCTTTCTTTATAAATTGACCATGATTCGTTCTTTTTTATCAAATGTTTCTGCTCTGTTCAACTTTTTCCACACAGTGATTTGCTGCCAACCAAAAGAGCCTGAATTCCGCTACAATACAAAATGACCAAAAAGTTTCTTCATTACTATTCTAAACACAAGGTAAAATGGAATTATTTTTATTTTAAAATTTACAATTTGAAATAACATAAAACACTGTATGATATTCGACCAATAGAAAGAACTGATACAATTTCCAGAAGTGTTATTTCAGACACAAATCTCACAACTTACTTGGCCAGGGTAGGTGAGAGCCCCTTAATGTCTTCTAGACCCACAGGCACCTTGAGCAGCTTCTTGTAGAGAGCGAGAGGGAAAGGCAGGTCAATGATGATGAAGTTATAGATGGCAAGACCACACAACGCTCCTGCAATACCATATTACAGTTTCTCACAGGAAAATTACCTAGCCATATGATATAGCATTAAGCAGTGTCTCGGATACAGACCAATCACAGTCGTTTATCTTATAATATGCTTCCTAGGAATGTATGTATGTATTTATTCATTGCAATTGGGTTACTGCCTGGTGGCAGTGTTTTCTAAGACTACAATACTACAACTAAGACTATAATTTTACACATGAATGAGGAACATTTCATAAACAAGAACCATTACTAGGGGCCGTATTTTTTGGTAACAACGATAAGCGTGAAATTTTATAAAACAACCTCGCTTAGCTATATTTAGCTTTCATATGCTTAAAATATCAATATGAACCAAATTGAATCCACGAAATATCGCGAAATGTACTCGATTCTGCGAAATGAGTCTATAAGCACGAAATATGCCTCTTCTGTCCGCAAAGTGAGAAATGAACACTAAAATGTGCCTTAAAATCACAATATTGTGTTTTGGTGTAGGCTACTGTATTTTTTTATTTCTTAGCAGCATGCTTCTTTTTCTGCTGTGTCTGTGGCTGTCGAAGATTACCGATATATCGATATTTGTGATCGATTACAAAGATTGGAGAATTTACGCAAAGATTGTCTGTGACCTGTTGAGTACACTCCCTTCCTGCTATGTCTTTGCCAAGTTAGCGATGCCTATGATCGATTACAGCAGAAGAGTGTAGAATATTTGTTACTTGTATTCAACAGATTTCGTCTTTTATCCACAGTGGTATGGTTGGCACTTCTGTTTGCAAATGGCTATCTGATGGTGTTTAGTAGAAATTACGATAATATTTCTCGTCATTATATTTGAACATTAACTCTAAGCATGACTAGATCGAAAGTTACTTCAGTTCATACAAGGGCAGAAGAATATAGAAATGTGGGGGGGGGGGGATGTTACTTCATGTAAATAAAGAAGCAAAGTTTATCATTGCGCAATGTTCTCATTGTAGGATAAGTAATTTATTTCACGAAATACCTACCGAAATAGAAGGAAGTTAACACCGAAATCAGCTATTTTATTTCACCAATAAATCAGGGCCCTAACCATTACATATGAAGGTAGCATAACTTAATACACAAAGAAGACCTTCAGTTGTTATTAAATTTCTTTAGGGAGGGGGGGGGTTTCCCAGAAAAGCTGCTACAGGCAATTCATTCCATTCCTCAATGGTTCTATTTACAAATGAAAACTTCCCTACATCAGTTCTATATATTCTACCCTTGATTTTGAGGGAATGGTCACCTCTTCTGTAATACGATGGTTTTTCTAGTCTTTTCCCAACGTCCCCCCATGCCTTAGTACCATGATAAGCTTTGTATAAAGTACATAACTTATGTATCTTATGCCTGTCTTGCAAGACTTCCCATCTCATCTCCTCTCCACAATATTTACCTCTTTTTATGAATTTTATTGCTCTTTTCTGAATTTTTTCTAGAGAATCTATTTGATTAATTCTATACGGATCCCAGCATGCTACTGAATATTCCATTATTGGCCTTGCTAGATATTTGTAGGCTATTTCCCTTGATTTTGCGCTCCCTTTTTTCAGTGCAGTGTTTTCCACGCCTTCCTTGACACCACATTTATCTGCTCGTCCCAACCCGCATTACTTGCCATATATACTCCCAGATATATGATAGAAAACGAACATAACATTCGTGATATAAATATTTGAAGAATTGAGGATGATTGCTTAAAGAGGCATGGAATATAATCGGCATCCAGGGGGTGTGTTTGAATAAATATGATGGGGATGTAGGTGAGGAGTGGTTGGACATAATGAGGAGATTGAGAAGGGAAAATCCGGTGGTAAAAATTCCCCGACTGCCTGTGGAATGCATAGAGGAAGCAATATTTGATAATCCAAAGGAATGGAAAGATAAATATTTTAGGAACAATGTTTGGCATAATCCCAATGGCGCGGACCCGTTCACACGATATTCACATTTCCACAGACTGTGTGATGTTTTTTGTTTATGAGCAAGGCAGTGTGACCAACTGTCCTTGTATATAGTGACAGCAGATGATTTTATGCTGCGCACCAGCCAAGCTCCGCTGTTTTGTTAGGTTAGGAACGTTTATGTTAGTTAAGGAGCAATATACTGAATAGCACGAGGTTTCTATCACAACCACCATTTCTTATGAGCAGCTAGTGGCTTGTACCTTTGTAGGTTTGTCAGACTGTTTACCCACAATCATATCCCGTTTAGCGATATGACATCACACCTCCAACGTCCAATCACAAGGACGAGGACAGAAAAATGTCGGAGAACAAGGAAGTTTTCGCTAGATAGTGATATAAAAGAAAGTGTATCAATTAGGATGGGTGGGTCGGACTAAATCATTCGCCGAGACAACATCTCCTCTCCACACATCTATCTATAACAAAATTCATGTGATATAGGCCTAAATGTTTTATGAAGAGAATCTCGGTTCTAAAAAACAGGTCCGCGCCTATGGGATTTTACCCAATGTTTTTATCGATGGTGCACAAACAAGTTAACACAACGAAATTCCATCTTCCTTATGAGCAGTCTAGTGTGGTGTGTCACCTGAGGAAGACTCTACAGTTATAGATGGCAAAATGTCGTATGTTTTAACTTTTAACTTTCAGCCACTGTTTTCAAAATAATTTTAAAAAATGACTTTTCTGTATAGAACCCCGCTACTTGGCTGCGCATCCAACCTCTTGGCTGAAGACAAACATCAATTTTAAATTTCTGACAGATACTGAAAAGACAGGTTACCTATGAGGTGGTACATAATCTCGTCCTCGAATGAGTCTTCACTGAACCAGATGGTCCTGGTTTCCTCGTACTCTCGGAACATGCCGTACTTGGGATCCAGCACCTCTCGCAACAGCAACATGAAGAACTCCTTTGTCACCCCTCCAGCGTCCTCTGCCTCTTCGTTCTCAAACTTTATCTGATAACAACACATAACCACATAGAGTGTTACCTGTCTATCAATAGCAATGACAGGAAAAAACCAACCATTAAGCTTCTTCTCCTGTGCAGGATTGCCTCTGTATCTGTATCTGGTACCCTATGATCCCCAGGTGGGGCGAAGGGGCCTCCAAGTGGAGGTTTCATTACCGAAACTAATTTTGATATGCTTATTTTCCGAGAGAGGGTAGAGGGACAGGTGGTAAGCCCATCGCCTCGCAACCCCCCTCTGGAAACTAAGTATTTCTTGGACGTGAAAGGGCCGAGAAATTTTGTCCAGAGCCTCTAATTTAGGCTTGGAGTTCTTTTACGTGCCGTAAATCTACGACACGGGACCCCCAGCTTAAAGTCCCTCCCGGAGGACTCCGTGCCCAGGATTTTTACGTCCTGAAAAACCCATCGACCGCGGCCGGGTTTGATCCCGCGCCCTGCGGATCTAGAGGCAGGCACGCTACCTCTAGACCACCGCGGCCGACGCAGGATTGCCAACTCTCCTGTATTTCCTATATTCTCTCGTATTTTGTGTAACAGTTTGGGCGACTAAATTTTTGCATATAAAATGTGTGTCAATCTGTCAATCTCTCTACATATATATATATATAGAGACTTTGCCCTGACTGACTTAATGAATGACTAACTAACTGACTGACTAAACGACTGACAGAGAGTCAATGTAGAGCCTAAATTATAATAGGTAGAGTCTTGGAATTTTGAAATTACCTTCATTTCTTAATATAAGTGCACACTAAGAACAGATTTTCCAAAATTTCGATTCATAATGCCAAAAATCTAATTTTCTCAACGAGATGAAATACCTTCCATAAGAAACACACGTGCAATTTGATTATTGTGGAAAACAGTATTCAATTGTGAAAATAACTCAAGGTGGCCTTGCACAGTTGCTATCTTGATTCATCTGTCTACGATTCGCAGAGATCTGATTTTTTTAACATAGGTAGAGAGAAGGGGAGAATGAATGCACGTCTTAATGAGAAAACATTGAGTGATTTGGACGAAACTGACTACGAGGGGTTTCTTTTTGGGCTAGGGAACTTGAATTTGATGTCTTTTTTTTCCCCTGGCGGCGTATTTTGTTCGTGAAATGCACCTCGAAGCTGGGTTTTTAGTTCTTTTAACTATCAATCGAATTGATTATGTCTGATTGGGTAAGGTTCATGAATCTATGGTTCATTTTAATCGTTTCATTTTGAATTTGTATGCCCATATGGCAACATAAGATTCATTTTGTTCGGTTAATTATTTATATTTTTAACTTTAAACAATACAATTAAAAATAAAATTAAGTAATTCCTCCAATTTATGTAAAACAATGTCAATATTAATAAATATAATGTTTTAATTATTTTTCTGTTCAATAAATTATTTAAACAAAACATCTAGCAGGCGAGTAAATATTCGCAGGCGAAGCCACGGATACCTACTAGTCATAGATAAATGATATTTGACTTTATGACTGCTGAACACACTTCCTCTAAATTACTTGCCCGGGTTTTTTATTTTGTAATTGGAAATTACCTTATGAAGGACTCTCAATTTTTAAATTATAGGTCATTATATCTTTGTATATATGTATGTGTATGGGTATATATATATATATATATATATATATATATATACCTATACATATAATATATATATAAGGGGTGGGTCTCTGCCACCACGGCAAGGCGCGTCCTCAGGTTGCGGATAGAGGATACACCCTCCAGATATGGAGGGTAGCTGCGAATATATTGAATAAGCAGTCGTGGACAGACGACAGAGGTGGTCCTCCAGCTTGGGGTTTGGCCTGAGGTTAACAACCTCTCCCAGTAAAAAATATTGTTAAGTAACGCTGCCTGATTTATAGATCCTATCAGTGTAAAATTTTCCGGAGGTAAAATGAGTTTTTGAAAATAGGGTGCTTCGAAAAATATTTCGGCCCAAGAGGGATGAAAATGGGGACTGGAAAAAATTGCATAACTATGAGCTTCAGGACTTGTAGGCATCACCAGATATAAGCAGTCGTGGGTAATTAAATCGCGAAGGATGAAATGGGCTGGACATGTTGCACGCGAAGGGAAAAGACCACGTGGAAGACCTAGACGTACGTGGGAGGACAATCTTAGAATGGATTAATGGGAAGTAGGATTTGTGGGGGATGACTGGATGGAGTTGGCACAGAATAGGGTTGAATGGTGGACTCAGGTAAGCGCGGCAATGAACCTTCGGGTTCCATAAAATAGATAATATTCCTTTAGCTTGCTTAGAAATTTTCTATTGCCATTGAGTAAGTAAGTAAGTAAGGTCATTATATAAGGTTTGTTCGCAAAGCAAATCCGTGACTGCTTGAGAATTTGTTGTACTGCGCATGTCCAGTCTGTAACTTACCCGTGATTTGCACTTTGCGAACAGTTACAAGAATTTGGAATCGATAGTTTCTGCGTTTAATCGATATGATATGCAAATAAAATATATATTTCCCTTTAACATATTATACATGCAATATATATCAGCAATATAAACTATATTTTGGGAAACTTTTAATTATCTTCCATTATACATACATATAAGTACCCTATGCTTATAAATCTGGAGCAAGGATTTGGAGGGAGGAGTCAGGCGCGTGAAAATAGGTTACTGCACATGTCTCTGATAACAATTCATGGTGGAGCCTGCAAATTTTTCTTATAGTACAGAAACTGTCCGTGAGAGCTTTGCGAACAGAAGATTGAAATCAGAATCACGGATTCTCGCTTTGCGAACGCGTGTGGAGAAAGAGCGCATGCGCGAACGATTTGTTCCTGGTTTCTGACTGCTTTGCGAACAAACCTATTGGTATTTCAAATTTGAAATAGGAAGAACGACTTATCACTCTCAAACTATTCCCTCAGAAAACGCTTGGTTTAGCTTTTCTTGGCTCATAGAGGATGTAGAATTTTGCATCCCATCGCTTGTCCACAGCAAGTCTGGTAGGGGTTCAAATAAGAAGAAACAGAAATTCCGGTAACATAAAATTGTATTGTCTTTGCGGAATATTTTATTTCTCACTCTCATGTTACCATAAAACCGTTTTGGGGATGAAATTAAACAGAAATGTAATATCACTTTCATACTTCTCTCTCCAAAAACCTGCGATATAACAATATACCATATTACCATACCTCGTATTGTTTTCTCTATGTCCAGGGTAGAGAATGTTATGTGACTGCATTGTTTTCCTGGATTTCATTCTTTAATATTTATTATTTATAACATGGATTATATTGATAGTTCTCTAATTTGTCAAGTCTCGTTTCATTTATTTCCAAAGCCAATAATACTGTTGTCAAGTGAACTGTGATTTGGATTTGATAATTCTGTGTAAAAAGGGATTAAGTATTCTCAAAAACATATAATTTTTGGCATTTAAAATCAAAATTTTGCAAAATCCTTTCTTAGTGAGCACCTACATTATGAAACGAAGGTACTGTCAAAATTTCAAGTCCCTACCTATTATAGTTTAGGCTCTACGTTGCTTCTCTGTCAGTCAGTCAGTCAGAGCAAAGCCTTTTATATATCTATATCTATATCTATATCTATATAGAGATATTGGTTGGCATTCTTTCCGTGTTTGACTTCGCTTGGATGTGCACCTGGTGGAGGTTTCAGAAACACTTCTTCCATGAGTAATGGTAAACGTTGAGATGCCTAATACCTTGAGAGGTTTCTTGAGATCTGAAGCTTCAAACTTCCCCAGCTCCCTGAGAGTATCGGCCACCAGGTTCTCTCTGGTCACGTGCAATTCTAAGAATGCGCTGATGTTGGCAGCCAAGTGCGGAGCCAAGAGAAGCGACGTGAAGGCCCTGGTCGCTGCTTGGTTCATGGCGGACTGCATCTGTTAACATAATAATTCACTGTCCTCACCAATATGGATAAAACGTATCTTTATTTTGAATATCAATAATTCAGAGTACAGTACACCATTATCATTTAATATTATTACTAGGGTTCGGATGTTTATGACATGTCATATTTTTACTCTGACCTCCATTCTCACCACAAACACCAATTAAACATAAATTGCACATTTGTTATCCTAATCGGACTGTTTTTAAAAGTATAGTTTCAATCCCATAACTCACCAACATGCAGTGTTCAGTAGTCTAACCTATAGACTAGTAAATACACCGATAACTAAAGAAGAATATGCAGCTGAATACAAGTATATTGTAAATACAGCTCACCACAATGGATTCACCAAAAATCTGGTAGATAGAAAGATTGGCAGACAAAAAAGACAGAAAGATGTCAAAGATGTTAGCACTTTGACCAGTAAAGAAGATGATAGAAAATTCAAAAAATTCACTTACCACCCTTTGGCTAACAATAGTTTCAAGAAAATTTTCAAAGAACAAAACATAATTTTGGCACCACAAAACAAACATAGTATTGGAAATTTACTAAACTCCTCACTAAAAGACAGAATACCTAATTCCAACAAATCAGGAATATATCAAATAGAGTGCAAGGATTGCAACCAGGTTTACATCGGAAAGACTAAAAGAAATTTAAAAATCAGGACAAAAGAGCACTTCAGGAACATAAAGAACCATGAAATAGATAAATCGGCAGTTGCAGCCCATTTTTGGATAAAAAACCATGACTTTAAACCAGAAGCAAAATTGTTAAAATCTGCAAGAGGACATACGGAATTAATCAATTGGGAAAAAATCTTCATCCTCAAACATCAAGACAAAGCCATGAATTTTGAAATCCCCGCCTCCAATGACCTGTTCAATAAATTCATCTTAAAGAAACCAGAGGGCAGTCAAGTAGCAACAAGCAGCAGTCAAAATGGAATGAATATGGGAAGAATAACTTCCCGAAACTAGTCTCCAAATAGAGGACTCAAGTGAAGTAAGTGTCACAAAAATTGACTCAATTCTTATATTACTATATTAGAAAAACTTCACTGTTACTAACTTCCTGTAATAATTAATATATAAAGTCATATTTTGGTAATTTTCATGGTCTTGGTCATATTTCGGTCATATTTGTAATTTAATGTCATATTTCAATCATAAATTCGGTAAAATTATACAGTGTGTGTACTACATGGTCGAGTTAAATTAGAAATTTATTTAATTAATTTAATGTTCATGCCAAATTATTAGGTAACCTAAATTTTAAAATTAATGCAATTGCTCATATTTTATAGGGACACGCATGGTCTAAAAAATATTACGAGTATTTGAAGCTGATAATGCCAGCAAACAGGAGCAAATTCCTTAAAAATAGAAGTTCATTACAAGTAAAACTGTAGATCACCAAAATTATTAAAAAGTGATTATCTGATTGAATTTATGTGATGTAAGAATTTAGTGTCTTTAAGGGCCTGTATGACGACCTCCTGCTATCGTATTTATCCACCAGATAGAGAACCTATCTGGAAGTTGGCCAAGAATTGTGTATTATGGTCTCCTGACAAAATATGTCTGGCAAGACAACTTCCAGATAAGCTAGCAGGAGGATGGAGTGGCTGACAAAGTACAAACTGCTAGTTAGGGATCTTGGTTGAAACAACATGGCAGGACGAGGAAGCTTCCTGGCCACCTGATTTTCAGAATTGATGCTGGAAGATTTAATTTACACAAAAATGTCATTTTAGGCTCACATATGAATGAAATAGAATTGCACAAATCGATTAATGCACTTAAAACGATGTGTTATTATGTAATTTAATTGTACAAATACAAATCCGAGCTGCCGCACCTAGCGGAGAACTACTGAACTACAACAAACACACCTCTCTGTTCAACGAGGTAAAGACCACTTTACAAATTTTTACTGTGTTCTTGCCGGTAGCAGTTCAGCGGTGGTATTACAAGGCATCTTCCAGTTAAGCTATCTCGAAGTCAAGTATCGGGAGGAATTGTCGGCAGGTGGTAATACAGACTCTAAATATTTTAAATGGGAAATTTTATTTTTTGAAAACATATTATTTTATTAAGTCATAATTACGATTTTTAGGTCATATTTGGTCATTTTTAAGGTAATATTTCCAGTCATATTTTCCACTTTTTCAGGTCATAAACATCCGAAACGCTGAGCGATGATGAGGGAAGTTATTGACATAACTGAAAAACCACGGAGACTTAGAATTTCCTGAGGCAGATCCTGAATACCTCTGAGGGATGAATCTGAGGTTTTGAATAGACTGAATGGATTCAAACAGACAAAAGAGACAATCCTAACTTTTTTCAATTCAAAACTTCAAAACTCAACACAGTTTAAAATTCACAATGGATGTCACATAACCTATTAAAACTATCATAACAATGGAAAAAGGACTATCTGCAATTTTGTGTACAAACCAGAGAAAATTGGTCTCTAGGTTTTTAGATGGAAGAAAATATCTACACTTTTGAAAGAATTGGTTTTTTATGTGCTTGTTCCCAGAAAGAAGTAATACCCAACTTCTTAAAATGGAATTTCATGCCTTTGACGAGAAAGACATCTCATTTTAAGCATAAACCGACGATTCGGCTTTATGAACGCGAGTTGCAGCCAGAGAGAGCAGCAAGTGGGACTTCCATTCCTTCCATTTAGTGTTCCTGATGAAGGCCTAGTGGGTGGGCCGAAACGTCGAGTTTTAATAGGTTATGTGCCATCCATTGTGAATTTTAAACTGTGTTGTGTTTTGAAGTTTTATCTTGCATACAATGGAAAAAGGACTATCTGCAATTTTGTGTTTTTTCAATTGGAAAGTGAACATAAATTGGCTTTTTGTTATGAATATTTTTTCCCCAAATAATGGTCTCTTAAAATGATATCAAACTACTCAAACATGGGTAATCAGGACAAGATCCAAACCCATGGCCTGTTGTTTCGGTCTCCTTTGTACATCTCCAACAGAGGAATGCTGCATTCAATGCGCTATGATTTCTCAAGTTGGCATGATTGAAGTTTGATTTCAAGAGGCCCGTCCATTCTGAAGAAGTAAAGTTGTTAGTGGCTGTATATTCCTTAAATGTGATATGTTGATACCCTGCCTAACCACTCCTCAAGCGATTTCAACCGCAAAACTTGTCTACATTGCTGAGAGCACATTTATGCATTAATGAAATTAAGTAGCGTACTTACTTGTAGCTTCTGGTCCGTCTGAAGAAGCTGTGTTTTAGCCTCAGCATCGAACAGGAAAGGATAGTCACAAAAGTAAATCTTCTGTTTCTGAAACACAAACCCAGTCTTATTCAGTAGTGGGTCTAGGTAATTCTACCTTGCAAAACAATAGTTTCATAAAAATAAAAAACTAGAAAAATATAATTCTCAAAACAAAGAGGGGATGCAAAAAAATAAGAGGCTGCGAAGTACATGGATAATGGATTTAGCTCCATTCTTAGAATTGTTTTATATCACCGACTAAAGCTGCTCTATTCTTGTATTAACAAAATAAGTATTTACGGTCTTTCATGGACACATATATTCCAACAGATACAGCCAGTGTTCAGCTATTTTTAAACATATTGCCACCAGAACTGAAACATTTGTCATACTGTGGAACTAACTTTAGAACACTTGTGTGGTACAAGTCAGCCGACAGGGTTTTTAATCACTGTGTGATAACCATCTTCGCCTGTCTGTCATTCCCTGTCATTTCTTTAAGTGTAGGAAAATATGGAAATCACTCGGAGCGAAGTCCGGGCTGTAGAGTGGATGTTTAAATACCTCCTAGCAAGACTCCTGCAGAAGTTCGGCTAGGAGGTGTTTAAACTTTCACCCTACAGCCTGGACCTCACTCCCAGTGATTTCCATCGTTCCAGACACCTCACAAATTGACAAATAATGACAGAGAGGCAAAGGTGGTTGTCACACGGTGGCTCAAATCCCAGGCAGCACACTTCTACGACACAGGTATTCAAAAATTGGTGCCATGGTATGACAAATATTTTAATTCCGGTGGCGAATATATTGAAAAATAGCTGAACACTGACTGTGCCTATTGCAATAAATATTTCCTTGAAATTGTGTTTTGTTTCTGTAAATGGCCCCAGGGAAACTTACTTTATGGATGCACCTCGTAAGAAGGAAATAAATCATATTATTATTATTATAATAATTATAAAGTACAATTTCTGTCATGAAACTGAAGTGCAGAACAAGATTGCCGGGGTTCCTAGGCAAATGTATACAGATTACTTTTATTATTATCGTTTTCTTGTATCTTTTTATCGGATTTACATGCACTTGCTTTTTACGTTACATCAGGAGTGCACACTGAAAAATCTGCAATGCTTCTGTGACCTCAGTTGACAATATACTTGTTGGATTCCCTCATACCATACATAAACATCAACTATCAAATTCGGTTATAATTAATGTTGAAAATTACTGCAACACCCCATTTTAACAAGACTCAGGGGACTTAATTGGGGGATTTTGCTTCAACACTAGGAAGCCTAGGGTTTTTAAACTACCTTGTATGAATGGCAAGCATAATTACCAATTTTCTCATAGTAAAACCATACCATATAAATCCTAGTGACCGTGAAAGACAAGATATCAATGCAAATGCAAGTTTTTATGTAGGCTTATTACTAGGGCTTGGACTTTCAGCTGCTTATAAAAACAAAAATATTTATTTTTTATGTGGTTAAAAAGTCGAAAATATGTATAAAAAAATATGAAAATATTTTGATTAACTTATTTAACCAATATTTACAGAAGTACTCATCTAGTCATGAAGTGTAGAACTGTTGCAGTGAACGACAAAAGTAGATTTTAAGTTGTGCATCTTAAAGCTGTAACGATTTTCACGGAACAGAGACTTGTATGTTGAAAATGTACGTTCAACATCTTGCATATTTGTAACACTGACACTCAGATGTTCCATCTGCTCCAAGTTCTCTACACTGTTACCCATTAAAATATCTGAAATCTTGCACAACAATTGCAACCCTTCATTCTTATTTAGGCATAACAGGAATTTTTCTTTAATTTTGTTTGCTTTTGAACCACTGATTTTGTTAAGTTTGATTTCAATGTGTTTGATTTCTTTTATTGATTCTGTCAACTATTGTTTTGTTGTTTCCAACTTAGTAATGCAGTGCGAGAGGAAGCAGAAATTTGCACTAATAAAGGCCTAATCAGCCCTGATTTATTGTCCGGACTCAACACAACAACGCAACACATTGAAAATATGGTGCAGTTTTACAAAAACAGTCAAAATATTCATTTCTAAACATGATGTGTGGTGAAATATGGAAAAAAAATTAAGTTACCAAAAATATTTATTCAAATAAGTAATATCGAAAAAATATTTTTAAATGTGATATGCAACTCAGTATTTTGAATCCAAAGGTCCCAACCGGAACTTCGACAAAGTCCTGAAATCATAAACAGAAAAAAAAAAAAGTATTTACCTAAAAGTCCGAGCCCTACTTATTACAGTTCTCAACTTGCTAAATATCCGTTTCATGGCTTACCTATTACAAATAAGTATTTGTGATCAGTTTTTATATAATTATCTACATGTGTTTCTCTTTACTTAAACAAAATCCTCATTAGTAAAATAATTCAACAGCCAAATTAAAATAAAATTGCCTTCAGTTGATCACGTGTTTTTACAAACCTTCACGGTGTTTCAACTGATCCTCCAGCCCTTCCTTAGGTGACTGAAGGAAATTATATTTTAATTTGACTACATATACGTAATATGGAGGAAATCAGGACGAAACATGACAATCTTATTAATAATTCAATAGCTTACTTTTTTCCTGCATCTATGGATTAAATTTGTTTCACCAGTTTTGAAATTAACTTTAATGGAGTAAATATTTGCAAATTCTCAAAATACTTATTCCTTAAAAGTATGATTTTTCTTCAAACCAAGGCTCCTTATTAGGGAGAATTACTTACAATGTTCTTATGGTAATTATGCAAGGGAACAAGGTACTATGGCTATTCTGTTTATGGAAAACTGGCTATTAGTAACAAACTATAAAAGCTATTGATTTCAAATGTCTGCCTCTTTCTTCCTCTCATATTGCCTTCTTTTTACAGGGAGAACCAGCTGGCTGCACGGCGTTTTTGTCATCTGCGGCTATCACAGAGTGGAACTGATGCAACCTATGAACAATTTCCTTAACTATGTATGTTTAAAGGCTTTACTTATCAACGTTATGAAAAGAGGTGCTGAAACTGGTCACTGTCATCCATATACTTTTTACTCCTGTTAAAAAACCACCCATCTCTTGCTGTAGTTCATGTTGCGAAATTCTGGCACATATTTTGTTAAATTTTTCCAGACTGTATGGGTTTGTCTTGTATACTTTATGTTTTAATTTACCTCAGAGATAAAAGTCATGGGGGGTTAAGCTGGGAGATGAAGAGGGTCATGAATCTCTACTAATAATTCTGTCCTCCTCAAACACACTTTCAATTGTTCTCATCAAAATATTGGCTGTATGGACTGTGGCCGAATCATGCTCCTTGTCTGTTAATTCTCTAAAAAACAGGGACAAAACTGTATTCATGTACTGGGGCGCAATCTGTTGCCTTGTAAAAATGGGCCTTATAATTCGTTCTTCACTCATGGTGCACCATACACAAAATATTTTGTCATGGAGGGGTACTTCATGAACAATATTAGGTTTCTCAGAGCGCCAATAACAATTATTTCGTGTACACACATATCCATGAGGGTGGAAACAGGCCTCGTCCGAGTGTTACCTTGATTGCATCCGCATGCCCAGTGGAAAAAAACTGCGTAGCTGGTTCATAGTGAATTGGGTCTCCATGTTTTGCCTGGGCAGCTCTTTCTGCAAGTCAATCAGTTGAAATGCTTTTTAAATAGGCAAAATACTACAAATTACAGTGAAACTTCCCTTAACAGACACTTCCCAATAGCGGACTTCTCTCAATAGCGGACATTTTAAAATTCTCCTGCAAAATAACATTGTCCCTTATGATAAAATTCTTCCAAATAGCGGACATTCTCAAAAAACGGACGCGGACACTGAAATGTATCCCCCAACAACAATTAAAACTTCCAAATAATGGACAGCGTGAAAGAAAAAGACTGTTGTAAATTAAACTGAATTCTAACGGAATTCTATGCACCAATCATTATTGTGCATTTTTACTGTTACATTCAGTTCAGTCACAATCTCTTAGCACAGTTGTTAGCTGTGATACATGAGCAGTTCGTACATTCTTAGTTTGTGAAGTTGAGTGTTCGGAAGTTCAATCACATTAAAAATGTCACAACCCAAAATGGCTTCTGAAGTACTGATGCATATTGAAACGAAGATATCCAAAATTCACACTAAACAATCGACAATTCTAGATTCCTTTGGGTAATGTGAAGTGGTAGTGACAGATGTCATAGAATTCCAGAATAAATTGAATTTACCTTAAAATGCATGTAAAGTTCTCGCACGATATCTGTGCCGATGAGACAGTTACTCGCTACAGAGAGACATGCTATTGTGCGAGAGAGAGAGAGGTAGCTTGGCCTTTACAAATAAAAAGGAAGGTACTGTTGTGCGAGAGAGATAGTTAGCAGGCCAATCGACGCTACAGTCCCCACAAAAACGTAATGCAATGACTTAGGCCATCGGCACAGATATCGTGCGGGAACTTTACTGTATTGTTGTACAAACTTTTTCTACAACTTAACTTCAGTTTTGATACTACTGTATACATAGACCTTTCTGTATAAATTTTCTTGACTGCAAACAATCTCACAATCTCACTGTCTACTGTACTGTAAACTTAATGTTGAATAAGATTTTTTTTTTTGTACCAATGATTTTCTAAATAGTGGACACTTGTTAAAAACAGACATTTATTTTTTTCCCGGCAGTGTCTGCTATTGGGAAGTTTCACTTTATATATATTCTAGTGCAGGAAGATATAGACTTTTTTTTCTGCAAAACCCACACACAAACAAAGTGATTTTTTACCATCTCAGAGTACCTTGTTCCCTTAGAAGTGGGGACGTTAAAACAGGGTATTACAGTAGGTGACAAGATTATAAACTAGATGTGGAAATAAAGATGAAGAAGTTTACCACTCTGTGTGCGCCTGGCTGCCTCGGAGAAACACAACGTCCAAACATGCAACAGAGTAACACAAAACTCATGCATCAAACAAAATTACAACAGAAAAGCAAACAAACATCCACACTTCAAAACAACATGTGATCAGAATTTTAAAAAATAAAAACAACTCTTCAATTCACTAGGAATGGGGAAAATATTTACACATAGCATCACTACTTCTTTATAACTTATTACAAAGGTTTTTTTTTTTTTTTTTTTTTTTTTCAACTTCTGATGGGGTATAAAATGAACACCACAGTCAGAATCAAAAGTTTAATTTTGAACATTTAGGCCGGTATTCATAGTCGCAATAAGTCTTACTTATATCCAAGTCGAACTTTAATCTCGTCTTAAGTTGAGTTTCTGACACAAACAAGTCGGACTTATGACGTAGTTACTTTATAAAGTCAGACTTGACAAAGTCGAACTTATTGGTATTCATAGTCACTAAAGTACGACTTATTTGTCGAAATAAGTCGTACTTTATCAAGTCAAGGGTCCCCCTGACTTATTTCAGTTTAAGCCAGAACCATGGACAGTGATTTTTAGGATCTTGGCGAAGTATTAGAATAAACCCGCGCCCCAAAGCGTTATTTGCAAAACATGATGAATCTATTCAAATTCTACAGTGATAATGAATTTAAAAAGAGATTTCGTTTCAAGCAGACACAATTTTGGAAATATCAATCGCCTATCTTTCATCGGCATTTCTCTCTGATGGTACTTCATATCGGCCCAAAGCTTCCTAGTAGTGGATTGAACTTTTATTAAGTCATTTTTATGATATTTATAATGGTTAAGAAAAGGCATTTTGCCTAACATCTGATCTCTACTTATAACACAGGAATAAGGGACCCTTCATAATGAAACATAAATCCAAATGTATGTTACACATAAACGTTTGTACACATTTATTTAATGAGCTCATTCACAAGAAATAAATGCTTAAGCGTACCGGTCGTAATTCTGAACAAAGTCCAAGCTAATATATACACAGAATATTGTAAAGAAACTATTGATCAGCTTACTTACACGCTGCATAATATGACTGGATGAATTGAATTCTTTGTTTACAATGCACAGCGCCGTCTATATATTTTTATATCATGACAACGAAATACGTACTCAGATGGCTTTGTTTTACATAAAATCTGAAAAAATCTTAAACACGATTGGCTAATTCAATTGTTATGGCAGTGAACGCGTGATTTTTCATATTACTGAGTTCGACTTTAGTATGTAGAATAAGTAGAGCTTTATGAAGTCAGACTTTAAAGAAGACTATGAATACGAAAAACAAATAAGTCGACTTGTCAAATAAGTTCAGCTTTATAAAGTCGGTTCTTAAGTCGCCGACTATGAATACCGGCCTTAGGTACACCTTCTAGCTACTTCTCTACATAGTCGCACTCCAATTGAGACATCTGTCGTAGCGTGGTACCAACTTTCCAATACCATCACCATAGAAGCTTCCTGCCAGAATATTGAGAAGGGTCTTCACAGCATTTTGAAGTGTTTTGAAGTTCTTCGTTGGTGTGGAAGCGCTGTCCTCCCAGATTTTTCTTCAGCTGCCAAAAAAGATGAAAGTCACTCGGCAAGGGAACGAGTTTTTTAAATCCATGCAATGAAATTTGCATTTGTTACAATACAGAATCAAAAGAACAATCCAAACAATGGATGCACACAAATTTCCCGAACAAACCCAAGATCTGGCTTCCACACCAACAAAGAACTTCAGAACACTTCAAATACCCTTCTTAATACGCTGGTGACAAGCTTCTATGAAGAGGGTAATGGAAAGTTGGTACCATGCTATGACAAATGTCTCAATCAAGCGCGACTATGTAGAGAAGTAGCTAGAAGGTGTACCTAAATGTTCCAAATAAAACTGTTTTGATTTTCTCTTCACATTTTATGTCCCATCAAAGGCTGAAAAAAAAAAATAGCCCTCGTACATGCTGGTAACTGGTTTTCCAGAGGCCTCCCCCACATCCTCAATTTCAGGTTAAATTTGTGATCTTCGAGGACATAATACAGGGTGCTAATGAATAACACCGAAATATTTTACCTGTGTATAGAGGGGACATAGACAAGCAACTTCTATTAGGACATTTTTGCTCTATGACGTAAAATGCGTATGCTACAGGGCATTAAAGTCCTTAAAATTTGGTGCTCATAACTCAATAATTGAGCGAAATAGGGTTAAAATTGTCATTAAATTGACTTCATGCCTTCCTAATGATCGATAAAAACATGATTCTTAATAATTCATCAACAGCTATACCAGAATTTAGAATTTTCATAATCTGCAAAATTTACTGAATAATCACATGGTTGCCCGCCACTGCATTATGTTTTTATTCCTAATTCCAGACCTAACAAAAATGTTTTGTTTGTCTTTTTTTTCCCTCAGAGTTGTAAGATATCGATCGTCATTTTTTACAATTTTCCCGCCCACTACACAATATTCACTGTTCCTTTGTTTCCCATCATTTCAAGTATTAGAAGTCAGTGGCGTGCATATCCTTGGGAGATTTTATGTTATAACAGGAAGAATTGAATCCATAGAGCAAAAATCTCCTAATAAAAGTTGCTTGTCTATGTCCCCTCTATACACAGGTAAAATATTTCGGTGTTATTCATTAACACCCTGTATAAGGCTGACAAACGTAAGTGTTTTGTATCTACAAGATAACATCTAATATATACAAGGAACCTCAATATTAGATGGAGAACTGACCATGTATGGAATTCTGATCACAACGTGATTCTGCTTCAAGATCGGAGAAGAAACACAGGAATCGCCTTCCCGGGGAGAATGAGTTAGGTATAATAACCGCAGCAGTGACACCAAGTGGTTCAAGAAGGAAGTTCAGAAGTTGGACAAAGCTGAGGATGAGAGGAAGGCCTCTTGAAAACCGGTTACTAGCAATTAGAGACAGTTTTTACATCACTGAAATGAAACCGGATTCTAAAACCTAATACAGTAGTATGATGAAATATGACGTGAAAAATGTTCATAGGCTCTCAGCCAGCTGCGGTAATAAAAGTTAATATAATAGAAGGGGAGAGGATTGTATTTTTTTTTTCAATTTGCTGTAGAATATTAATTTTGTATAATTATATAGACAGCTTACGAAAAAATTTAAATATGAATTTCAGATTTGCAAAACTAAGGGCCCAAAACAGCGTTTTACTAAAATTGATACATCTAATCCAATTTTAAAGGTAAACTCAAGTACTTTTTTTACACTTTACTTACGTTTGTAAAATAAACAATTATATTTAAAAGCACCTTTTTCACTTTTTTTTCGAAAACAGACAAGTATATTTTTATAATGAAATGAATTAGCAAAATTCTGTTGAATAGAAAAGTTTCCTAATACTGTAGTTTAGTGAGATGTGTGTTAAGTATCTTTAATAGTTCAGAATATTTATCAATTTTAGTCTGGCAATGTTATGAGTAGGGCCTGTATTTGAAGGTTTTAACCCATTTTTTCCCCAGCTTCTCCCATTTTAATGTATTTTTCCATTTCATGCACATTGCTTCCAAATATGTGAATCTTATAGAACCTAAAAAGGGCTAAATCGAACTGAAAGGCCTAAAAGGGGCTCAAGAGGACTTTTGCAAAAAACTAGGGGCTAAAGAGGACTTTTGCTGAAAAAACTAGGGGCTAAAGAGGACTTTTGCAGAAAAACACGATTTTTAAATAGATTTTCCAATTAATGCAAAGGAAAATAAATATATAAATTTGTGCATTTTAAGAAAAGACATAACAAAAATAATTTTATACATCGCACTGTAATTAACAATGCATAGATCGCTTGTCTTCGTAAATCGAAAACGTTCCGCCTCGCCGTCGCAGGAAATGAAACTTGAGCCGTCTGCAATTTTTGAAACTGCAACTAATCCATTGTCGTTTCAACTTTAAAATAGAAAGTTGTCGACCAACGAATAATTGTATCTTTAAAAGGTAAATATCTCAATTGTTTATGCTATTTTTCGAGTGCCGATGTAAGGAATAGTTAATTTTAAACACATTATCTTCAAGAACACTCTCTACTTCATTAAATTGACTGCAGTGGGACATAGTCTGACGATGGGTGGAATGTCCACCTGAAAGCCGGCTAACTAGTAAGTAGTCAATTTAATGAAGTAGAGAGTGTTCTTGAAGATAATGTGTTTAATATTATTTCACTTCATTGTGTCTTCCCATTCCAAGTGAATTGAATAGTTAGTTGTTTATTTTGTTAAAAAAAAAACTAGAATAACTGAGTCAAAATTATAGGCTAATACAATTTTCGGTAAAGGATATAATATTGAGTTGGGTCTAGCACGTATACTTCAATTTTTGTATAAATACCTGAACTTTATATTATAGCTTCACTGGGTAAACTTCCAATATATGTATGAATTAAACTTTCAGTGTTAATATTAGTTTTTATTATTATGTTTTATTAAGACAGCTAAAATTGTTTGTTTAAAACCTAAAAAGGGCTATTCCACGAAAATAAAAGGCTAAAATACCTTTTATAAAAGCCTACATATCCGGGGCTCAGTTATGAGAAACCACAAACTGGATTTCAGGATTCTTACTTTGAAACTTGTGAGCTTTTTGTTGGCAACATGGTTTATGCATTCTTCTTTCTTTATTTCTGTGTCTTCATAAGCATAAGTAAGGGTACAAATTGCATATATGTTTGACAAGAAAGAAAAAATCAAATTTTGCTCTTTTTTTCACCAAAAAATACAGTCTTCTCCCCTTAACAAGATCATAATATTCTATTGACTATTAAATCTAGATGCACAACACAAAATTGGAATACATGGTGTTAAAAGTCACATGTTAGTATAAACGAAAACATAACAGAAACACTTGCTTTCTTAATATCCATTGGAATAGTTGGGCTTGGAGGAGCAAAGCCCATTAGCAAGCACTGCAACCAAACAAAATAAACGTAATTATGGCAGGTTAGCCAACTAACTAAATATGAATAATAACTAAACTGAATAATGCATATTATTCCTTGAATGAATTTAATCCAAATAACTTCATACTTCAATAATATTATTTATTTTTTATTTTTAACCCTGTTAATAGTTTTTAATAGATAAACTTGACATGCTTTTCTTCTTGTTAGAACAAGGGATCGACTTGAACTTAATCTCTCCAAACAACTATTTGTAACTTCCCTGAAGCGAAGCATATTGTTTGGAAATTTATGACAATGTTCAATAGGAACTCTACTATGTAGAACCTCAATGAACAATAAAGATTATATTATTATTATATTATTATCTATTTCCACCTTTTTAAATTTTTATGGACGATACCAAGCATAATGTATGTTTTTGGGGTATTTGGTTTAGTAAAGCATATTTTGAATCGATGAGTTTCATTTCCTTAGTGGTGCGAAAGAATATGAAAGAGGATAAATTATTTTTCCGCCTAATCACCACTAATTGTTTATAAACACAATTCCAAAAAGGCACATCGTAGAGTTTACAAGTAGCTATTATCAGAGTTTTTGAAAATACAGGAGTATACTCTTAAATGTTAATTAAATACAGTAGAAATATTAAAAAACACATTTACAAATTTGTTACAGTATTAGCAAACTAACATGGAAACCACCCTTAACGGCCATGGGTGTAGGCATGCTGACCACATGCCCCCAATCCTGCAGTCTGCCTATGGCAGATGACACAACGGTCGGGTGGTAAGCCTTGTCCCTTCAGGGATGTAGCGCAATGGAGTTTAGTTTATTAGCATACTAAGTCAGTTTATTTAATATCTTATAATGTTTCATTTTTAAAAACCAGTGTGTGAAACTTGAGTAAAGTTTTTCTGAAAAACATGAATAATTAAAAAATCAAATCACATCACACTTTAATAGAAGTTTGTCAAATTCTATAAAATTAATATAGTGTAGGCCTATAATATTCTAAAATATAAAACACCTAAAATTATACAAAACTGGTATTAAGTCTATATACAATATTTTTCATGTCCCTGGATTTAATTCTTTCATTTTCAGAATAATATGTTATAAACAAGTAAAAAATATAGATGGTAGTTCAAGAATGCAGCTACGGAAAGTTTTTTGGTATGGCAATACTGGGAATGGGTCGCAATCTTCATTTTTTCGAACAAGGTCTTCTTCATATGGACTGTTTTCAGCATTATGAAATGTTTAGCACATCCACGAATTCGGACATCATAAGAAAGGACTTTATTGCTGTATTGGAGTGTGATGATGAGAACTGGTGAAAATAAAATAGGCCTATTGGACAGTGCAGTTTTAATTGGGTTTTGCAGCAGCGACCAATTGGAAATCCTCCCTCTGCCCAATCTGGCTTATCCAATTATCTAGGGCCCTATTTCATAAAATTTACAATTTTACAGGTGACAGGTATCAGTAAATTTTTTTACAGGTTTACATTTTGACAACTGAGTTTTTCATAAAAGACTCATGCAGACCGTTGTTCAAAAAAATGGGAATTCTAACTCAACCTTCTCTCTATCTTTTCAATTTGCTAAATTACTTTCACATCAATTTCAACACTATTCAAGAGCATCAGAATCAGCATAGTCATAATACCAGGTTCAAAGAAAACATAAAATATCCATCTCATAGGCTAACACTGTTGGAAAAGAGTCCATACTACATGGGAATCAGGGTATTTAATAAATTGCCAAAACCTATTAGACTAATAGAAAACCATAATCAGTTTAAAAAAACCGTGACAGAAATACTTATAAACAAGGCTTATTATTCAGTGAAAGAATATATGGATGAGTAGTGAAAAAATAGTGGGTCCATCGGAATTCATGACATAAATGTTAGTTACATTTTGGCTTTCTTAGTATTTACTAAATTGTTTAATTTAACATTACTTATAGTATTGTTTCACCACTACCTAATTTTTCATTATATTCTGTACATATGACTACTGTATTATTTTTATATCGTTGTATGGTATTATTATTTTATATAACAACATTGTATTAATAATTGTATCCTGTTCAGGAACTTTTGACGAGTCACCAGTTTACGAGCAATGCTCAACCATGTAAATGCTATGTGACGATTAATAAAACTAAACTAAACTAAACTAAACTGACAACTTTACATAAATGTCGTGACAATTTTGTAGATTTGTATGTCAGAGGTTATGTAAATGTGTGGCATAACTTGGCAAACTGTTTTTTGTGATTTAAACTTGCTAATTCAATTAAAATAATGTAGGGTCCTGTCCTTTCCACTACACACTATTAAAACATAATATAAAACAATGTCACTGATTTATAATAGTAGATAAAACAATACGTTGTAAAACCAAACACTACGTTTTGACCTGCCCCCCAGGCCTTTCTCAAGTGCATTCTTCAAGTACCGCCTCAATCGAGTATCTGAAGCCTCGCATTTGATCTTGAAGTTGTAATGATTATTGACTTGAGAAAGGCCTGGGGGGCAGGTCAAAACGTAGTGTTTGGTTTTACAACATATTGTTTTATCCACTATTATAAATCAGTGACATTGTTTTTGTTTTAAACTTGCTAAACTGTCTTGTTAATGATGAACACTAGTAGTAGTGAAAGTGATGAAGAAATAGACGTGAGACCATGCAGGTTTTTAGGCAACAGATTAACCTAACTTTCAATTTCGGTGACTTTGTATTCAGAGAGAAATATAATTCAATTATTCTCGGTAGTAATAATCGATTGCTTAGATATCACATTCGATATTGAGACTGATTATCGCATGCGTATATGAGAGCCATCTACAGTGTACTAAAGTAATCTTTATTCTTGACATAAAATTGTCGCATTTATGAAAAGGGTTCTTTTAGTCTGACAATTTACATTAATTTGTCTGTAATGAAAGGAAAGGTTGTAATATTTATGAAAAATACAATTGTCATGACATATTGACAAATTTGTCAGACTTGACATAATTATCGTATTTATCCCACCTGTAGAGTTTTATGAAATAGGGCCCTAGTACCAGTCTGGATACTATACTCCATCGCCTCATTAACATCAATGAACAGGAAATAAACTCACCAAGTTTGGATCTTTGGACATGAGCCACTTGATGTAATCCATGCGCACGTCCACTTTCTCCGTGAGCTCTGTGAGGTAAAAGGATTCATAAGGCACCTTGAAACCAGCTATGGTCTGGTTCAATCTGTTGAGCTGCTTCAGAACTTCCAGTGAGATCGCCATGTCCTCATCCCATGATACAGTCTACAATATGCACGGAGCAAGGAAGCAATTATTATTTTATCATAGGTAATCCCATATGAGATGAAACTTGAGACATTTATTAAGACAATTCCATGAATAAAATGTAACAGATTATATAGACTATTCCACTCACATGCCGCGTGTTTGATATTGACCAATAACGTTTAGCAATTCCTCGAATATAGACCAATCACGGCTGTTTATCTTACAATATTCTTGTAAGAAATGTGAGGATACCGTTTTATCAGGTAAAATTGTATACTCGTTACTGGACACGTAAGCATCAGTGTGCAGTGATTAGTATGTCACATACTGCCATTAAGCGGAACAAAAACAGATTATTTTATACAACATAACTTGTTTGGAAATTGAAATAATATAAATGTACATTGATTAAAAACACTATTTTGATTCAGTGCAAGCCAGTTCGTGTGCTTTTATTCTGTTCTGATATTAGCTTACCTGAATTAGGTTAACTGGGTTTCATATGCACTACTGGTAGCATTGGTCACGACATGGTAACTCATTCATTTAGTTTGCCGTGATCTCAAAGCTGACAAAATTCAGTGGAACTAATTGACAAGTTACAAGATATTAAACTTCTACCTCAAGACAGGATTGTGTCATTTCATGTACAATCCTTGTTTCCCAGCACTGTTGTTGATTTGGATTTGATAATTCATGTGCTTTTATTAAGGTATTAAGTTTAATAAAAAAACAATTGATTTTTGGCATTTAAAATCAAAATTTTCCAAAATCCTTCTTTATTGAGTACTTACTTTATGAAACGAAGGTACTGTCAAAATTCCAAGTCTCTACCTCTTATAGTTTAGGCTCTACGTTGATTCTCTGTAGGTCATTAAGTCAGTCAGTACAAAACCTCTTATATATATAGAGATTATACAGTACTTTTCTTTCATTTCATATAATTTAGAGAGCTTTTACTAAAAAATATTGTATGCACCACGTATGCAAGTTTTATTGGACTCAACCAGTATTTCACTCAGCTTACACCTCATCCTCAATACTAGATTCGTCCGTTAAAGCATTATTTTGCATACTTGATACATAAATAGCTATAACATATAATCAACAAAGGAGGTTTCAGATCTTTCTGAAGGATGATCGCTTCGATCCTATGCAATGCAACAGAACAATGAAAACACTTACCTCCTGATTTACATTTTCAGTTTTCCTCAGTATATACATAATCACATTTTTAAATATCCTTATCAACCTTTCAAAGTAATCTAGGGACGTTTTGCTCCACCACAGACCTGAAAAATAAATGTAAAAACATTGGAGTCCACTGAATATAAGTTTAAATCGATAATTTGTACTTATAACTAGGGCCCAAATTTTAATCCCAATTAGAACAATTTAACGTATTTTTCCATTTGATGCTCCTAGCTTCCTAATAAATGAATCTTATAGAACCTAAAAAGGGCTAAATCTGACTAAATGGCCCAAAAGGGGCTAAAGAGGACTTTTGCTGAACAACTAGGGGCTAAAGAGGACTTCTGCAGAAAAACACGATTTTTAAATAGATCTTCGAATTAATGCAAAGGAAAATAAAATTTATTTTACATATTTAATATGTTTATTTATGCATTTTAAGAAAAGACATAATAAAAATAAATTTATACAATGCACTGAAATTAACAATGTATATGTCATTAAGTGGAGGGAAAGGAAATAGACATTAAATCCATGTCTGGGATATTAATACAAGTAAGAATCAGCTTGAAAAATTTTATGTTATAACCGGGATTTGAACACGGATCTTCGGCTTAACGCGCCGATGCTCTACCATTGAGCTATCATGACAACATGCCAGTACGACATCAAATTCCTCAACTGATTCAGAAAATTTTTCAAGCTGATTCTTACTTGTTGTAATGTATATGTCACTTGTCACTTGTCTTTGTAACTCAAAAATGTGCCGCCCTGCCGTCGCAGGAAATGAAACTTGAGCTGTCTGCAATACTTTGAAATCTCCAAGTAATCCATTCTCATTTCAACTTTAAAATAACAAGATGCCGACCGACGACAGAGAATTATAGGAGGGTCTGTGTAAAAAAAATGATAATACAATTTTCGGTGTTAATATTAATGTTTTACTAAGACGGCTAAAATTGTTTATTTAAAACCTAAAAAGGACTATTCCATGTCATATCACACCCTTATTATCGGGGCCTGGATTTTGATGACATGTCATGTTTTAACTGGAACTTCATGGAAGTTGCCCACTAAACTATTTTCACTTTAATTCAAAGGAGAATTAAACAAACTCTAATGTACCACTCCACCGAGCATGTGACAATTCCACATGGAGATTTACCCGCCGCAGGAAGAAACAGAATGAGAATTTGGTATATTCCAGTGTTCTCAATAGTATTGTATCTACTTTTAAAATTATTTTTTTAAGACATGCCCCATTGTTGAAAAATGTTCTAGTTATTTTGTAAAGATCAATACATCTGTACAAAATTAGGCTTAATATTAGTAATTAAGAAAGTCATAGACAGTTAACAAGAAGATAATAACGAGTATAAAAAATTACTCTCATTTTGCAATGTTGGCTGCCCTCTTCAGAGGCGTTTTATTTTTGAATGTTGTTCACTATTCATTAATATCTGTTTGTAACCGCCCCAACCCTATCAGAGTTGTAGGTTACATGTAACTTTTGACGAAATTTTTGTCTTGTTCTAGCACACGACTTTCTTGTCCTCACGTAAGTGTTGTATAGCCGATATAAATAAATAAATGAACGCACATTCAGCAGGTCATACCCATTTCTTGGGAGGGGGCTGTGGCATGTTCATTCCATGATGGCATGCTTGAGCATGCGCACAGCCGTCGTAAACGCCTACTATTTACATTCTGTTGTAACGGTTTAATTACTTCACTTAGTTATTATGCGTCAGGTAAATCTGACCAAATTAATTTTGCTTCAAAAACAGGTCTGCTTCAGAAACGTGTTTTTAAATTTCTCTGCATGAAAATAGCTAGAAAAAAGTATGGTTTGAACTGAACTATTTTATTAAGAGCAAAAGTTTGCATACTAAGCAGCAAAAGTTACAATTTGTCCACCAGCCAATGAGGCGCTCCCTTGTCACGTGGCTTTGTTTACAACTACTTTGAACTTAAAGTGAAATTAATACAGTGCAGATATTCTGATCATGACTCCTAGATTACAAAAATGGCAAGTTTTAGGGTCCCTTTTTTTAGTTTTCTCCCATTTTTTAGGCCTTCTGTTAGAATGTAATGTCATTATTTAACCCTTTCACTGCTGAGATATTGGCAAGCTGACATACCCTCCTTGCTGAGATATTTTCACTGTCACTCGGCGCTAAATCCGAAAAATAAGAAGGCAGTTTTAAAATACGCCAGAACTTCGTCATCACGTTAGAAATGCTTTTCCTTGCTCGTGAAAGCAATGACTGTGTTGAAATTGAACATACCATGGCCTTGATGTGATTCCCCGCTTGTCATATGACTCGTGAGTTCAATGGCTTCTTCAGACATCACAACATTGTGCAAGGCCTCACATTTTCGTCTACAGATTGCACCACAGGGCAAGGAAAGCATTGAAAATAATTTCTATCTAACCCCAAGAGATGGCAGGACACTATCCTTTCGTTGAAACCATGTTAAAGAATTCTATTCTACGAGCAATTGTGTTATTCGTAGCACTAACTTCGCGGCAACATTGTGCAAGGCCCCACTTTTTCGTCTACAAATTGCACCACAGAGCAGGGAAAGCAATGAAATTAAGTTCTATCTAACCCCAATAGATGGCAGGACACTATCCTTTCGTTAAAACCGTGTTAAAAAATTCCATGCCTTGTGGAATCGTCTCGTTCATAGCACCCACTTCGCGGGCGGAACAGTTCCGTCAATAGCACACGTAGGTGCCAATCTCCACGCCGTCACAGTTCCGTCGTTAGCAGTGAAAGGGTTAATCATTTTTGGCCATTTTACCGTCTTTTTTCCATGTTTCATATTTTCGGGCAAATTTTTAATATAAAGTAAACTAGTAATGGAGTACTACAAAAGAAGACAAAAACAACAAGTTATAACCTTTGTAGACTTCAAAAAAGCCTACGATTGTATTCACAGGTCTTCAATGTTGAAGATACTAAGGAATTTTGGACTTCATCCCAAATTAATAAAATTGATACAATTGACTCTAACGAACACCAAATCTAAAGTAAAATTTAGAGGAGAAATATCGGAACCGTTTATGATAAAAACAGGGCTAAGACAAGGAGATGGTCTATCACCATTACTTTTCAACTGCGCTCTAGAGTATGTGATGAGGGAATGGTATAAAGAAAATCCTAAAAATATACGAATTGGAACCAAAAAGGATGGAATAAACTTAAATTGCTTGGGATTCGCAGACGACTTAGCGTTACTAGCTAATAACATTCATGAAGCCAGAAATCAAATAACTAGCCTACAAAATATATCACAAAAAATAGGACTTCAGATATCATTTGAAAAAACCGAGATAATGGTAACAGACCCACTAGTAACCAATCACATAACAATAAATAACAAGAAAATAAAATTAGTAGAGCAATTTAAATACCTAGGAGAAATTATAACACATAACTTGGACGAGAAACCTGCATGGCAAGCGAGGACTAATAAAATGATAAAAGCTCAAAAATTAACATGGTCTACATACAATAAAAAATGTCTATCGATCCAAACAAAATTAAAACATTACAAGACGGTGGTTCAACCAGAGGTGACATATGGAAGCGAAACTCTTTTTAAAATCACCCGGAAAAATAGAATAGACAAAATCCTGAAAGTAGAGAGAAGAATAGCTAGAACATGCATAAATAAAAAATACCAAAAAGATGGACAGTGGCGGATAATACCAAATGAAATGGTGTACAGAGAACTAGAACCTATCACAGATACTATACGGAAGAAAAGGATCTCTTTTTTTGGTCACATTATGAGGACACCAGAAACTCGACTGACAAGAAAAATTATAGAGAAACTCTGGAATATGAAGCAACAAGTAGGATGGATTACAGAAATTAGAGAGGATATGACAGAATTAGAAATAACTTTGGATGACTTGAAAAACAAAACAGGAAATTCAAGGAAACTTAAAAATATTAAAATAAGGTTTAAGCCAAAAATAGACAGACGCCAGACAATAAAGAGGGTATTTACAGATGAAGAGCGACAGAGAAGATCGGAACGCATGAAAAACTACTGGGCAAATCGGAAAGGAAGACCGAGAAATGATTGACTGAAGTGGTCCAATGAGGCCGTAAAAGCAGAAGAAGAAGAAGAAAGTCATTATTTTCTCATTTTGTGTTGTTTCTTGCATTATGTAGAGCTTTTGTCGTTTCCTTTACATTGAATATTATCGGAACTTATAAATAAATATATCTTGTTATAATTTTAATTTGAATACAGAAAGACTGTGTTTGCTGTTTGCATTTAACCGTGTGTACCAATTAACTAATTACAAGCATGTAATTGGGTCAACAACATGAATGTATAATAGACACAAATCTGACTAATAAACTAATATTATTATATAAATTTTTGGGTTTTTTTTTTAGTTTTTGGGTCATTTTTTGTACAAGGTGACACAAAAAAGAGAACTTTTTAACATACAATAATAAAACCAAGAGTGATGGAAGAAAACATTTTATTCATACTAACTGAAACCTTAAAACTTGCCAATTAAGAAACATTAATGGATTTTTATTTTTTTAATTACGTCCTTTAGATGGCGTCCTCCTGTACGAATGCATTCTTGAAACCTGCTGTTGAAATTCCTCATTGACTGCTGAAACATTGCAGCTGTGATACAGCTAATTTCATCACGAATTCTCTGTTTTAACTCATCCAGAGTTCTTGGTTGAGTTGTGAACAGGGGGTCACAGTAACTGTCAATGCGAATCGTTTCGTGGAGATGTTACAATCTTTCGTTACACCTGAATTGAACAATTTTCCACACTTTCAAGAACCCTGGTTTCAACAGGATGGAGCGACGTCACACACTGCACGACAATCGATGGAAGCTGTGCGAGAATTGTTCGGTAACCATGTGTTCTCAAGATTCGGCAACTTTCCCTGGCCCCCTAGATCGCCAGATTTGTCTATTTGTGATTTTTTCTTGTGGGACTATTTCAAGAGTAAAGTGTACATGACTCTACGAAGAACTCTAGATGAGTTATAACAGAGAATTCGTGATGAAATTCACAGTATCCCAGCTGCGATGTTGCAGCAGCCAATGAGGAATCTCAACAGCAGGTTTCAAGAATGCATTCGTACAGGAGGACACCACCTAAAGGATGTAATTTTAAAAAAATGATAAATTCCATTAATGTTTCTTAAATGGCAAGTTTTAAGGTTTCAATTACTATGAATAAAATGTTTTCTTCCATCACTTTTGGTTTTATTGTTGGATGTTAAAAAGTTCCCTTTTTTTGTGTCACCTTGTATTTTCAAAGTTATTTTATAGCTCATTTTCTATATATTTTAAGGTCATCAAAATCCGGTCCCTGCTTATTGTTATTGTTGAGTAATGCTAAGCTTAAATTAATGATTAACAAAAGATATAAGACATAAAGAGAGGCAGAAATACAATACCAGTACTCACCTACAATCTTCCCAGCTTCTGCTTTCAGATGGAGGAAGTTTTTGCCGAATGGATTGTGTAGGGTGTTGTAGTTCCTGGGATTGTCAAACTCATGGTAGAGTGGTAGCGTGAGGTACAGCCTCAGCGCCTCTACATCGGGAGGCGATTGTGGGAGCGAGGGGATCAGATTCTCCATGATACAGTTGGCAATCTGGAAACATCATCACTACTATTAAATCAAATATCATAACACTTCTTAAGGAGACACTCTACTAATTTTTTAAACTTTTCCTATGGGACCAATTTGATTATACAGTCAACCCTCGATATAGTGCCACCCTTGCACTGTACCAATAAATGCAAGTGAACAGATCTTCTCCCATGTAAAAAACACAAGAAACCAATTGTGCCAATTCATTTAGTGCCAGTGAATATATGGCAGAAAAAAATTATCAGATTGATAGCAGGAATTGGAACAAGAGAATCATGTAAACAATACTTCAAAAGGTACAACATTCTTACACTTACCTCTATGTACATTTTAGCTAATATTACATATGTTAAAGAAAATAGCACTAAATTTACAACTAGATCGTCAATGCATAACTACAACACGCGAAGGAAAAATGATTTAGATAAACCACAACTTCACTTAAGTACAAATATAAAAAGTCACTGCTATCAACAGATAATTTTTTTAAATAAAATTCCATTAAAGATAAGAAATCTTGAAAAAAAACAACTGTACAATATTCTATCTATTTGGTTCAAAAGCAAAGCGATATACACCGTAGAAGAATTTTTAGAGAGTAATATACCAGAAAATATTATGGATATAAATTTGTATTCTTAGCTTTTTTGTTATTATATAAAACTATCCAAAAACTGACGAAGCCTATTGTACAAATATATTGTATTTAAAGGTGAATAAAGATTTGATTTGATTTGATTTGAAGATTTTTACAAAATATAGCTTGCAGTGATTTTTTCAGCTATAGAATTCTTTTAAATCTGGCATGAATGTTAGGAAGATTTTTTAAGAAACATACTGCACTGTATTTCCAAGAAGTGAGTGCTCCCCTGCCACTATCTTATGAAACAGGTAAAGAATAATCAATAAAAGTATAAAATATCAAACAATATGTTGAACAATTCACAGAATTAAAAAGAGAAATGACAAAATATACGCAACTAAAGTTTCATTCCGTAATGGCTCTCCCTGTTTTAATGTACAGCAGTAAGGCTTGGACTCTGAAAATGAAGACTACAGCAAAATACAAGCAGCTGAGATCGGTTAAGGGGTGTACAAGACAGGACTACTTAAGAAATACAGATATTAGAAATGAGTTGAGGGTAGAAAGAATATTACAGTATAGAGAAACATGGATGCTCCACTTACAACGAATGCAACCCGACAGAATCCCCAAGCAAATTTTGAACTATAGACCAAGAGGATATTGATCTATAGGAAGACCCAGGAAGAGATGGAAAGATGTGAGGCCAGAACAGACTTTAGACTAATCCTTGAAGACAGAAGAAGAAGAAGATATATAATTATTGACACATCACAATGTTTTCCCGATGTAGTTCTTGATGTGATTAAATCTTCATCTCAACCAATAATAGGTACAATTTAATAAAACAAAATGAAGCAATTTGTATACAGTAGAGCATGTCAATAAGTTAAAATCAATCAGAAATAAAAACACTTGTTGCTCCACTTACATAATATTAGGCAGGACCGGTTTCAAGGAAGATCAGCTTCCTTATCCTCAGCTGGATGTTGACTCCAGCTGAGGATAAGGAAGCTGATCTTCCTTGAAACCGGTCCTGCCTAATATTATGTAAGTGGAGCAACAAGTGTTTTTATTTCTGATTGATTTTAACTTAGGTACAATTTGTTTGACAAAAACACTTTTACGGAAGTATAAAGACCTATAATAATTAAAACGAAGTAATATACACAGTGGAGCACATGAATAACTGAACTAGTTAAATATTATATTAACACTTAATGCTTCACTTACGTCGCTGTTTATGAGCAGGACATGTTTCGGGATTCTTATCCCATCTTCGGCTGCTGGTCAACTGGCAATTGGCGATCATGGTTAGTGGTCTTTATGGTTTGTCCAGTGCTGCCCTCTCTTCTCTTGGCTGTAAGCTTGATGACATCATCCACCGGCGGTATTTCAAAATTCATAACATTGCTGCTGTTCTTAGTGATGAAAATCTTCTCCCAGGTGTTCAGTTCTGCCCGTGTCTTGACGTGTTTTAATAGTTTAACATCCTTTTTGATGTGGTGGTTTTGTGTCCAGGAGTGATGTGCTACAGCTGATTTGTCCGTTTGCATGAATTTCACATTCCTTAGGTGTTCTTTCATTCTATAAACAGCGACGTAAGTGAAGCATTAAGTGTTAATATAATATTTAACTAGTTCAGATATATAATTATTGACACTTCACAATGTTTTCCCGATGTAGTTCTTGATGTGATTAAATCTTCATTTCAACCAATAATAGGTACAATTTGTTTGACAAAAACACTTTTATGGAAGTATAAAGACCTATGTTTAGGGATAGGAATTTTTCACGATCGTGAATTTAACAATTTTTTATTAAGAACTGTATTAGGAATGATAACTAGCTTCAACACATACAACAGTACCCTGAAATATGTTTTTTGTACTTGCGAATTGATGCGAATTTTGCATGGAAATGCGAATTTTGCATAAAAATGCAATTTTGGCATGAATTTTTACTTTAAAATGTGATTTTGGCATGAATTTTTACTTGTTTTTGCAAGAAAGAGGCCAAAAACGAAAATTATTGAAAATTTACTGAGTACTAAAGTACCTTCATATTGCGTTTTTACAACCTCTTTGGACTTTTATCGATTATTAAAATTCAATTAGTATCGAAAGGTACTGCAAGACATTTTTTTCTGCATACACTAGTGTATTGATTGACAGGCGTCATCGTCTGTCACAAGAGAATGTTGAACTTTTTAGCGAGATGTTCTTTGAAGGATAAACTTTACTTAGCCTTGTAAATATTGTGTCTTGATCGAATTTAAATGTGTATTATTTAGTCTTTTGTAAATATTGTGTCTTGATTGGGTTTAAATGTGTATAAGTTAATTCAATTGTATGGTTTAAGCACATAAAAGGTATCCTTTCCTGTGAAACTCCTATAGTTTTGAAAGTACCAAAAAGTTCAATTGAAACCACCGAATTTTACATTTCGAAGTGCCGCTTTCCTCAGTTTGAAAACACCGAAAAATTCCTATCTCTACCTATGTTGCATTGATGTAAATAACATGCAGTTGTTTACATTGTAAGACTCTTGCAATATGATAACTTAATACCTACACCTCATATAAATACATGCAATTGAGATTTTCCTACTTCTCTTGTACCATGCCGAGAGACAGAAATAAAAACTCTTACCTATATAAACTCATCCTTCTTACTTGTCTTAGTTTAGTTAGCACCTGAAATTCAAGTCTGTCATTACTCCTATTCTCCTGATCCTTTCAACATCAAATAAAATTATCTTATTTTGCTGTATTCAAACATCAGTGGAGTTTCAGAAGGTTGAGGCTGTCAGTAGGAACAGTGATAAGCACACCATTTTATAAAACAGCTTTGCTTAGCTTAAAATATAACTATTACACAAATTATATCCATGAATTATCACAAAATGTATAAATAATCTGCTCCAGGATTTATATTGAGAAAAGTGCAAGGAAATATTGTTAATTATCTTAGTGAATGTTTCTGTCCGAGAAGTTATAGATACTGATTGGCTTTCTTCAGATTCTATTTTCTATGGAATGTGGTTGACACTTCCCTTATTAGAGGCTGCCACATGGACAGAACTTAGGCTAACACGAAAATTCAATTCTCTCACATAGAATGTTCCAAAAATTAAAAAAGTCCCTGTAAAGGAATAATGCAATCCCATGAGGAGTTGATGGTTTCCCATCGGGCGCTTCCGCAGGTGGCGGATAAGGGAATGCCCACCAGATATGGAGGGTACTGGGGAAATAAAATACCCGGGGCAAATCAAAACCATCCCCTTTTCAGGGTTATGATGAATAATGCTGGGCAGCAGCGACATTAGTATCGACTGGAGGCATAGAACAAATGATGTTCTAGATGGCTGCCAATCGAAAATCTTCGGGCACAACCCGATGGATGGGTGTGGCAGCCAGGGTACTGCAAGGTAGAAAGGAAATGGGAAGACTACCACATTATTTTTTCCCTGAAGAAATTTGGGATTAATGAATATAAATGTTGGCTGCTCCTGAAGCAAAATATTCCAAGAGAGTTAGATGAAGAATTGCCATGGCCAAGAAAGCATTCATGAAGAAGAGAACTCTGCTAACTAGTAGTCTGAACCTGGTGAAGTGTTATATTTGGAGTATTGCTTTGTATGGATCAGAGACATGGACTTTGAGGAAATTAGAGAAGAAATATTTGGAAAGTTTTAAAATGTGGTGTTGGAGACGAATAGAAAAAATAAAGTGGATGGACATGGTGACAAACGAAGAGGTTCTGGATAGAGTGGGTGAGAAGAAGACAATCCTATACACAATTCGTTGGAGGAAAGTAAACTGGATTGGGCACATTCTAAGAAGAAACTGTTTATTGTATGACGTCATAGAAGGAAGGCTGGAAGGAACAACTAGATTTGGAAGAAGAAGAATTCAACTGTTGGACGATTTAAGGGAAAAGCAGAAATATTGGACGCTGAAGGAGGAATAAGAGGATAGAAAGCTTTGGAAACAAAATTCGCGTACCAAGTTTGAAAACCTTCCAAAAGGCAGAATGCTTACTAAGTACTACTATAGGGCACCCAGTAATGAATTATGTTTCATTTTTTAGCACGAGAAAATGTTCATTGCCAAATGTTTTATAAAATAACTTATTTCATGAAATATACGCCGATATGGAAGGAAGTTAATATTGAAATCGACTGTTTTATTTCCCCAGAAATCAGAGTTCTAGCTAGCAACCATCCCCCCCCCCCCAGTAGCAGTGGTCAATGGTTTTATTAGAGGCTACTAGAAAAATTAGGCTAGTAAAAAAAACTCCAATAACTTTCCAATTATTTTCCAAAATACATCATAGCAAACTAGAACCAACCCAATCATATTCATTATTATTCCCTTTTCTCAACTACAGAATGAATAAGGTGTCCGTGGATAGGATATTTATCAACTTCTGGCATATCATATTCAGTTTCTGCTAATACACGATGTTTATTTACAATTTTCATGTACTGAACTCCCACATGGAATTCACATTGCACGGTAATGAAGCCAATATGCAGTCTCCATGACAACACTACTGTTCGTAATGTACACAGCTGGCTTGGAAAATCCCATGGTACTGGGATTTGACGTAATCAATCAAATTAGACAGGTTATCAAGAAAATTCATTCCTATAAAACCATAATAGTGGTAGAAATCTGATGTGATGCACTCACACAACTTTCTCTGCCCTAGGCACATTTTTACTTCATATTATGACATTATAATAAAAAGGCCTTTTTGCAGGGAGTGCATATTCATGCAAAGTCAGAGTTTGTGCAAATGATGAGTAGTGAGTAAGCTATGCATTTTATTATGTTAACATTACAATTATAGACTTATCACACTAATTGAACTGGGGACTAATAAGACGACCTCGAATATAAGACGACCCTGAATTTTTGAAGGGTAGTTACGAAAAAATAAATAAAAAAAATATTAGTACATTTTGCTTCACATAAAACAGAAGTTTGAAGTTCATGTTTTTTCCCTTCTTCTCTCGCCTTTATTTACGCATTGAGACAATAAAGATGCTTTCTTTTCCACATGGTCTGCCATGTTGGTGGTCAAACAAAGCATAGAGATGCCAAGCAGTGCAGTACACGGCAGTACAAGGAGAAGCACGAATTCGGGAACAATAAAGTTCGGTAAAATTCGGTAATTTCCGCGCGACTTTGACCTTGGATCGGACGCATGCCATTTGCGTGGGGATACCCCGCTACACACACGTGCACAGCTGCATTCATGATTGGAGAGTTGTTGACTCTTAAGCTGCACGTATAAGACGAGTATAGTTTTTAAAAGTACATTTTCAGGGAAAAAACATCGTCTTATATTCGGGCCAATACGGTATGTCCACTACAAAATGTGTAATATCTGATCAGATTACAGTTAATCAATACAACGCAGCCTAGAGGTAGTAGCTGTGTCAGCAGAGACGGGGAACTTCGACTCTGGCAAACAACAGATGTTTTTAAAGGAAGCCGAAGGCTTTCCGGGAAAACACACACAAAGATCGCAGAACGTCAAAAGACCCAACCATTATACAGAAATTAATGTACCAGACTGCATAGCAAAAATACATAGATGCAGGAATAATCAGTTAAAAGAGTCTAAAGTAGTAGAACTAACAAAGAAATTTCAATATGAGAGATATGCGTTTACCAGATAATAAACTACTATAATTTATAAGAAAATATCTAACAGCTTTTCATATAGGAGATTTCATGCAAACTGAAGGGCTATCAAAGACTTTCTGCAAAATTTGGCTAAAGAATGAAGAGCTGCCTTCACAAGACAGCCTTTACAAACTATATATCTGGTTCAGCATGGAAAGAGGGATCGGAAAAGATAAATTACTTGAAGATCTCATAATGCTGGGTAACACTTGTATCTTAAAAGAGAAAAGGATCCACAAAGAAATGTTAAGAAGAGAATGTAGATTGAAAAAATAGGTCGTAAAGGATATACTTTGTAACAAATTATCGTAAGTAGTTTTATTGAAAGGCCCCCCCGAGAAATACAGTGTAATCGAGGGGGACCCTCTCAAGGCAACGTGAATTGTGAATAAACATATCAATCTATACTATTTCCAACTAAAGAATAAAGTAGATGTAAACAAACACACTGATATGTATTACACCACGACCACGTGTTCGTTGACACATTGCAGACGTCGCAATTTCAATGTAAGAGGAACTCGTTAATATTGATCAAAGTAAGCTAGCATCTACAGAAACAAAGCTGGATTTCACAAATATTACATATGCCTACGTTTAAAATGCTAATGCATTGTAATATTTCAATGTCATAATGAAAAATCTACCTACTGCAAAATGTATTTAAAACATTCAAGATCACAGTTTTTTCGCCACTATTTAACGGCTTTCCCTGCTTGTGCTTAACAGCACGAGGTGGTGAGACCTGATTAGCTTCAGCCATTGAACTTTATTCCTGTATTTTATTATATAATAGCTGTAGTAAGCTTGTTTTCACCGTATGAATTAAACGTTATCTGTCTTCGAGGAATACATGACAAGTGACTGTGTTATTTTTTCATACCTTTGTTGTCTTCAGGCATGCGCGTCGCATTACATTCAACCGATAATATCAAATAATAATATTGGTATAGCTTAAATCACATAGAAAGTGTTGCTACAAACTTGAGAAACGTCATAACCGGGATTTGAACACGGATCTTCAGCTTAACGCGCTGATGCTCTACCATTGAGCTACCATGACAACATGCCAGTACAACATAAAAAAAAAAAAAAAAAAAAAAATTCAAGCTGATTCTTACTTGTATTAATATCCCAGACATGGATTTAATGTCTATTTCCTTTCCCTCCACTTAATTGAGAAACGTGCTTAATTTAGTCCTACATCAAATACATTACTTACTTTTTATGTTTTGAAGAAACTACATTAATACTCAGAAGAAGACGACAAGCAAGAGAGTGGAGGGGTTGTGCGTCCAACTGCCAATCAGAACCCATCATGTCACGTGGTTTTGTTTACATCTACTTTATTCTTTAGTTGGAACTAGTATAGTGAGTATGGTATGTCAGAAGTCTGTAAATATCCCATCCACTGATCTCTTATCATTGCTGTAGGCTTTGTACTAGTTGAGAAAAGACTAAATTTTTTTTGCAGGGGGAGGAAGAGAAGGTTTAATATATCCCGCTAAAGAGACTACTATCCTAGGGAAAATATTAAAACCATTAATCATTGTATGGAAGTTTACACAGTGAAGCTATATTATAATTTAATAATATTGAGTTGGGTTTAGCACTATGCTTCACTTATTTTTTAAATACCTGTACTAGTTTCGAAGACCCTCGTCATTCATAATCATCAGGTTAACACCAACTGCCGGCTGGCCGTTTTTGCTGCGCTCTGGTGGAAGTGTGTGGCATTTGGCGATGAGATCTTCGTCTGATGGGATGTCGAAGTTCATAATCTCCAACTTTCTTGGAGATTAGGGCAAAGGAACACATGAGACATTTAAAATACGCAAATACGGATAAATCTGCAGTAGCGGCCCATTTTTGGAATGAAGGGCATGACATCGATCGGGATCCAAAACTGATAAAATGTGTCGAAGGTCACAAGGAACTCTCAGTGTGGGAAAGGATATTCATCCACAAACATAAAGGATACCTTATGAACTTCGACATCCCATCAGACGAAGATCTCATCGCCAAATGCCACACACTTCCACCAGAGCGCAGCAAAAACGGCCAGCCGGCAGTTGGTGTTAACCTGATGATTATGAATGACGAGGGTCTTCGAAACTAGTACAGGTATTTATAAAATAAGTGAAGCATAGTGCTAAACCCAACTCAATATTATTAAATTATATTAAAACCATGTTAAAACACGATACTTACAAGCTCCTTGATTGACTTGTTTTCTACTCGACCAATGGATAAGAAGCACTTCTCGGCTGACGGCATACTAACACCATGATGTCTCGAGTTACAGCAGTAATGCTCATCATTTGGTAACAAGAAGGAACAGTTCATACACGCCTGATTGCTGAACACGATCTCCAGGTAGCTGAAACCAAACATAACATACTACTTAAGATTCCTCTGAGCTAACCAGAGTTTGATTCACAGCACCAGATGGATTACCTCAATGAAATACACTTACGTCATATACAGTATTGTACAGTAACATTTAACATGTAGATATCTTATGATGGTCTCTCGGGATTCCAACCAGGTGAAAATGTTTGTGCAGTTCGGGCTTTTGGCTGCTACTAGGTTTGCAGCCATCTTCTGGGAGAAACGTGAGCTAGGGAAGGTGGTGGAGCTCTTATATCTTGTGGTGAAGCATCAGCGTCCTATTGGTTGGAACAATTCATTGCAGGGTTGGAAAAAAACATGTTTTTTTTTTAAAGAACAAAAAAAACGTTTTTTTTGTTTAAAACGTTTTATATGTGAACAACAATGTTGGTTGTTTTAAACATGTTTTTTTAACGTTTTTTATGTTTACAACAATGTTGTTTGTTTTAAAAAAATTTTAAATTGTTCATTTTGTTTAAATCAACCATTTTAATGTATAGGGCCTATTATATACATATACATATATATAGTTGAAATGTTTAAAACATTTTAAACAATTTGTTTTAAACATTTTTTAGCATATGTTTATAACACTTTTTAATTGGGTGTTAAATTTAATTATGCAGACAATTTACATTTTGTCAATCCAATGACACCCTGTGCTAAGATGTTCAAGATTTACGAGTCGTAGACTTAATAGTATTTGAAAATACATTTTGTACCAGTAGTATTTGTTTATGATTAACAAAAAATAATACAAACTACTGTTTAATTACTGCCTTTACTGCTCAACTAATGATTGACTTTCACCATGCTTTACGTGGTCTTAGCCGCCTTACATTATCAAACTTACAAGGAATATCCTACTACAGTGTTGCCAAATTGACACATTCAATATTTAATATTAATAATTAATAATATTAATAATAATAATAATTTCTTTAAAAAGGAAGACCACAAAATAGATGGTAGGATGCAGTCAGAAAAAATTCAAATCAATTACTCAAAATCAGAAACTGGAAGCTGGCGACAGAGGATAGAGAAGTCTGGAGGAAAAGGATACAAAAGACACCATCTCACATGATTTTCTGGTATTCTGGCCCTAGTTTTTTGTTTTGTTTTCTGTTTACAACACTAACAGGGTGTCACTGACTTGACAAAATGTAAATTGTCTTCATAATTAAATATAACATGCAATTAAAAAATGATTTAAACATATGCTAAAAAAAACATGTTTAAAACAGATTGTTTAAAACGTTTTAAACAAACTTAAAAAAACACAAGCACTTGTTTTAAACATTCCAACCCTGATTCACTGGTCCTGATTTGGCTCATTTTGAAGCTGGCATATGGCTGGGTTCCAGAGCTGACTAATGCCTGTTGCTCACGGTCAAAATTTTCGTTCAATTTATTGCACAACTAATTTTGTCAAGCACGTTGTCAAACGCGTCCCTTGTCAACGATCAAATGATTCACGAAATTCGAATTATGTTCCCTCTAGTGGGTAAATTTCACACCACCATTGATTTACCCTGCCACCTGGTGTTAAATTCTTGTACTCCATCTTAACCTCCCACCTGGTGGCTGATTCTTGAACTGGACTCTGTGTACTAAAGTGAAAAATTTGTTTAGTATGCTTCCAGTAAAGAAATCGGGGCTTATAATTGCTGTTGCTGCAATTCTTGCTTGTGTAGCAATTAAAAAAAGAAAAGAAAAACTAGGAAGAGTTGGACATGCGAATGGATTATGAGAAGAAGCCAAGGAAGAGGGGTATTGTCTCTTGTGCAGACAGAATTGAGGTTAGAGGACCCCCATTCATACAATAATTTCTTGAGAATGGGGGAAAGCACTTTACCACGGCTGCAATTTTACTTTCTGCTTCCCTTCGCACGTTCCGATTATGGTAGAGAGGCATCTTGACCAGGGGTTCTTCTGGTATTCGTCTAGCATGATGCATACCGCTTCCTTAGTCCAACCTCATTTTGGAAGAGCATGCAGGAGGCTTCGCTTTCCTCAGTTACTGGCAGATGGAGCGGAAGTTGCGCTAGATGCTGATTGGGCGCGGGGTGTTCACGTTCGTTGCGCTGATTGGCTTTTGACAGCTTATTTGCTAGAATTAGAACAAGTCCTATATGCCGACGCGAATAACCAAACGCTTGACAAAAGGCGAATTTGATCGTTAGCAATACCAATTTGTTGAAAAGTGATAGTTGTGCAATAAATTTAAAGAAAAATTTGACCGTGAGCAACAGGCATAAGATCCAGTCCCTGGTCTCTGTTGAAGTTTTGCTGTCATGAACATTTTCTCCCGGTTGGAATCCCGAGAGACCATCATAAGCAACCTACGCCAGGAAAGCCTCAAGTCTCTTATGTAAATATCTGTTCATGAAACCACAGAATTTTGTTTTTGTTGAACATTACATCAGCAAAAATTAATACGAGGCGTGTTTTTTAAGTAAGTACCGTTTTGGAATTAAAAAAAGACGTGCAAAGATATCGCAATAATTTTATTTTTATGGTTACCTACATCTCTTGTCTACGCACTGACGCCATTACAGTCTGATTCTTCATTGTATACGTTGTTTACTGAGTGTTTAAGATGCCTCCGACAATCGTGAGTCCCGCTGATTGTGAAGTACGGGCTGTTATACGATTTCTTAGTGCTAAAGGCGTAAAACCGATCGATATTCATCGTGAGATCTGTGAAGTTTACGGACAAAACATTATGAGTGATGGAATGGTAAGGAAATGGGCGAGAGCATTTAAAGATGGCCGCACAAATGTGCATGATGAAGAACGGAGTGGGCATCCTTCGGTCTTTAATGAAGATTTGGCGCAGAAAGTGGAAGAAAAGGTGAGAGAAAACAGACGCTTTACAATTTCATCAATGTGCGACTGGTTTCCTCAATATTCTCGTAGTGTTTTGTATCGCATTGTGACCGAGAACTTGAATTACCGGAAATTGTCAGGCGGCAGAATTTTATGAGGAGGGTATTCAAAAACTGGTGCCACGTTATGACAAGTGCCTCAATATTCACGGAAATTATGTAGAAAAGTAGATTAAGGTACAGGCTTTCATGTAAAAATAAAATTATTGCGATATCTTTGCACGTCTTTTTTTAATTCCAAAACGGTACTTACTTAAAAAACACGCCTCGTAGATTTAATGAAAATACAATCAACAAGGAAATCAAGAAATTCAAAGATCAAAAGTTTACAAAAGAAACTATCACCTTAAGCAATTCTAAACCTGAAACAACTTTCAAGAAATTCACTTTCCATCCTTTAATGCATTATAAATTCTAAAAACACTTTCAAAGAACTGAACATCACTTTGGTACGTATCAATAAGTATAATATACAAAATCTCCTAAGATAAGACATGCAAGGAAAGACGAAGTCCCACCAAGTAAAAATTCAGGCATTTATGAAATTGACTATAATATCTATGACAAAGGAAACATTGGCAAAATAAAGAGAAATTAAAATCTAAGGTACAGTCGGTCAAATAAAAAACGTCGGGACTCGTACGCAGTTAAAATTAAAGTTTTAATGCATTAGTTCACAAGTTTCCTATAAAAAACATAAAATACAGGTCATTTTCGGAACATATGAGGCCATGCGACAGGAGGGAAAAAATGAACGAGGGAAAAAATGAACAACGCGGAAAGCGCAACACACGTTATTCAACTTAATGTATTGTCATAATTCATTTTGCTTTGTGTCATTGCCACATACAAATGCTAAAGTGAGAGAAAGTGTAGTTAGGGCTGTAATTGACCTGCATTTTTCGGCCTCTGAAGCAGCGAGAAGGTTCCATATTTATGAGAGAGCAGCTCAGAGGTGGGAACTTACTATAATGCGACTGGAAGTTTTCATAAGAAATGTGGACCTGGCCGGGCACGAATTTCGATGCTAGATTGGTTGCAGAAGTTGAGCGTAAGATTGATTTTGCACTAGAAGTACCGGTATTATAAAATAAAATCTTTAAAAAATGCTCCTTGAATAAACATATTCCTCGCGAATCTATTAATTATTAATATTATAAAAATTTGCAACCAAGAATATGGCGGATTTGAGGCATATAGCCACAGCCTTCTATACATGTTTGTTTTGGAACAAAACTGACTAAATAATCAAGAAAATACATGGAAAGACAAGAGGTAGGTGTGAACCTAACCTTAAGTCTTCCTGTACATGCGCATATGCTATTTCGTGATACTTAATCAAATACCGCCCAACGTTTTTTATTTGACCGACTGTACAAAGAGCACATGAGAAATATTAAATACTCTAAGACAGAAACATCTGCAGTGGCTCATCTTTTCTAGTCTACAGGTCATGATTTCAATAGTGATGCAAAATTACTGAAACATGTTCAGAAACCACTTGATTTAACTGTTTGGAAAAAACATACATTGAAAAAAAAAAAAAAAAAAAAAAAAAAACAAACAAACAAACAAACAAACAAAAATACACTTATAAATTTTAAAGGAAAAGTAAACTAAAAATTCAGTATCATTTTCTTCATACGGATTGAAAGAGAATGTTTTTAAGAAATGATATTCACTGTTAGAAATGTTTTACACCTTCACATTTAATCACAACACGAATCTATTTATTGTAACGCGATGGGCGCGTGACGTCACGCTTGACGAAGGCTTGGCTCAGTCTCGCCCGGTGAAAGACATTTCACAGCATTCTGTCTACTGTTACAGTTTTTTAGTGAGTATCTGTTCAAACAATGGTTTATTGTTGTGTTGTGGGGTGTACAAACTCATCGTCGAAGAGTGATAACACACTTAAAATATCTTTCCATCGATTTCCCAACAGAGATAAGTCACCCGAACGTAAATAAGCAATGGCTGATAAAAATAAAAAGAGAAAAATTTGTTCCTACTAAATACAGTACGGTTTGTTCACAACATTTTGAAGAAAATGATACCGAGCTTTTGGTACAGTTACGAACACAGTTATCTGGAGAAACCCCGCAATCTGTTTAAAAAAGAAGTGCTGTGCCATCACTTCTTTTGCGTGGGAAATCTGAAACACCGCCAATGAAGAAAAGAAAATCGTCGTACTCGAGGAAGAAGGAAATGAGAGAGTTGTTGCAAGATTTGAATAGTAATCCTTCAGTATCCGGGAATGGACAAATCATGATGTGGAATCTAGTATTTATGACGAAAATTCAGTTTCTAACAGAGTAGGCGTTCAGTGTGAACTAGGAAATGAAAGTTATGTCAATGTTTGCCCAGATTCATTGAATGTTTCTTCTAGAAATTGTGATTTAGATAGCTCTTTTAGCATTTCAGAAATTTCTACTACCGCAAAAGATGATTCTGAATCTGAAAGTGACTCTGTTCGTATCTTGAAAAATGTTTTGTTTTTGAACTGTATTAGCTCTAAGTATTAACTGATAACGCCTGGCAACTAGTGTATCTTTATTTATAATAACGCTATCGAATGAGCAATGCCGTGTTATACAGTCTACAACCCCCTTCTGTTCACAAATTACTTCACGGTCCCAACAACACACACTTTCGTGGCCCGTTTTCATATGTACACACAGCCCACATTTACACCATTCCGTATTTTCTTTTCTTCCTTGCAACTCTTTAAATAATTCCTTGTCATTTTCTTTTCATGTGATATTAATTTGTGAATACCGAGATTTGTCCTTAGAAGGTAACATTGCAGGCATCTCTATCAACAACAAACACAAATGAGACTTTGTGGTGTATTAGAAACACAGGCGCGAGCATTACAGTAGCTGTTGTCCTGCCAGCGAGTTAGTCAGGAGTGACGTCACAGGAGCGTTTTACTTCACCCGTACAAGGCGTAATATTGGGCACCTGAAGTTCACGAGATCACCATTCGTTTCGTAATTCAAAGCTCCGTGCGATGAGATTAAAATTAGAAAATGGTATTTTTTTAGTTTACCCTTCCTTTAACACCCCCTAAGGACACTAATTTCAAAATTCACACAAAAAAAGATCCTTTGAAACATAATGTTCTAATGTTATAAGTTTTTATTTACAATAATGGTTAGTTTTATGGTTCTTTAATTACTTAGGCCTGTGACTGTTGCCGGTGTACAGGAATTCTGTTACATGCCAGTACATCTACAGACACATTTATGCACACATAAATGCCGTCGACCTGGGTCAGGTTCAAACTTGTGAGCTTAAGCTCAGAAAGCAATCCACTGCTTACCTCATGAGGTCCTGATCAACCATCTCCGTGCTCTCAGCTCTTTCACAATGATCAATGTTTTCTTGTTCAATGCACAGAATCTGTGTTTTGGGGGCGAAGAACCTCAAGTCATCTGGTGGTATATTATCCTGAAAACATCAACCACTTGTCAGTACTTTGAAATTTTAACAACACTTATTAAGTTGGCATTCAGACTTCGCTATTTACCAGAACATGTTTCCACATCCTCAGCTGCCAGTCAACTGTCAGATCATTATAGATAACTTACCGTATTGGCCCGAAAATAAGACGACCCTGAATTTTTGAAGGGTAGTTATGAAAAAATAAGTAAAATAGCTTATTAATACATTTTGCTTCACATAAAACAGAATTTTGAAGTTCATGTCGTAACTTCTTCTCTCGCCTTTATTTACGCATTGAGATAATGAAGATGCTTTCTTTTCCACATCATCTGTCATGACTGATGGTCAAACAAAAGATCTACGCGTAGATAATAGAGACACGCAGGCAAGTAACAGTGCAGTCAGGAGTGATCAGAAGGTCCTGGTGAAGTACAAACAGAAGCACGAAGTTCGGTAAAGTTGGGTAATTTCCGCACGGCATTGACCTTGGGTCGGACGCACGTCACTCCTGCTTGGGGATACCCGTTGCCCACGTGCACAGCTGCATTCAGGAATGGAGAGTTGCTGAGTCTTAGGCTCCGCGTATAAGACGAGTATAGTTTTTAAAAGCACATTTTCAGGGAAAAAACATAGTCTTATATTCGGGCCAATACGGTATATTGGGTCGGTTGGTTGGTATAAGGTTATTTAACGATGGGGATGTATGCAACTTAGGCCTGTGACCTGTGCTGCAATTTTATTTATTTATTTATTTATTTTATTCTGCCAACTACAGGAATAAATCCCAATTACAGTTGGCGTAGTTTCGCCAATACATGTTTTACACTATAAAAAAATACAATACAATAAATGAACGAATGTGCGAGGATAAAGAAAAAAAATACATAAATGATTTACAATAACTACAATTAATTTAACAAGACAATCTAAAAATTAAGCCAAATCATATGGAACATATAACAGTTTATGAAGAAGTCCTATGTACTGATTCAATGACAAGTCAAAATCCAGAAGAGCATTTTGAAGTGATAGAGAATTATATCGTTTACACATTTGGATGAAAGATGAACATTCTAATAATTTTGATTTAATGACAGGAATATATAACAATTCCCTATTCCTTAAATTTAATTGCACTACCTTAAATTTAATACGTTTTAAAAGTTCATTACTATCAATTATACCACTGATAATTTTATATAAGAATAACTGTTGCGCTACCAACCTTCTACCAATTAAAGTAACAAATTTAAATTCATTTAATAAAGTATTATAAGAAATTCTATCAATTAAAGCAGATCTATCATATTTTTCAAAATACATATCGAAGAAAACTCTTCTGAATTTTTTCTATGTCATTAATATGAGTTTTATACAATGGTGACCATATAACTGATGCATATTCTAACGTACTGCGTACAAAACTATTATAAAGTAATTGTAAGACACGTTCGTCTTTAATATTTTTGGAATTACGAAAAATAAATCCTAACTGTCCATAAGCTTCATCTATTATTTTATCAATATGCTTTCTAAAATTTAAATTATACGTAATAATTAATCCTAAATCTTTAATGGTAAATATTCTTGTTAACGTTTCCGAATTCATACTGTATTGAATAATCGGGTGAAGTGAAAATCTGTGAAAACTCATGAAATAGCATTTTCTAACATTAAACGCCAAATTGTTTTGGATACTCCATTCAAAAAGCTTGTCTATTGTTAATTGTAATTCCAATTTTGTCCCACAGGAGTTCTTTTACATGCCAGTGAATCTACTGACGTGGACCTGTCACACATAAATGCCATCGATCTGGGCAGGGATCGAACCCGCAACCTGGGCACAGATAGGTCAGCGCAATACTAACTGCGTCACCCAGACCTACAACTCACATTGGTGTCAGAGAATGCTCTACAGCTTCTCTGGGTTATTATTTATTCTTTCATTCTGTGCGCAGTCATTTCCCATTCATGACGTCAGCATCTGGCAGCTGTTTTATGTCCAGTCTGATATTCTAATCTCTTGGTGCGTGTGCACTGCCTTTGTAAGGTAGCATCATAAATCAATGCAAGTGAAGCATCAGTCTACGAGTGAATCTCTAGCATCATGGAGGCCACTACAATTTAGTGTAATTGATTGAACCGTCACTTTTCCGTCGCAATTTCGGCATTATTAAGTTTGTGCAAATATCAATATAAATATTAGATGGAAATTTACAGTGAAGTGTTGATATCTGTAGTAAGATTGAGATCGGAAATATACACACTAAACTTCACTAAAAGGTATATTTACCCAGGATGATCATTTCAGCGGGTCTTCCCGCCATCATCAGCTGATTCCGACTGGCCCTCTAGCGGCGGGTGAATGAACTTGTCGATCAGGGTTCCTTTTGACACTTCAGTTGGGATACAAAGGTAAGGTCTGAGGTTCCCTGAACCCAGTGTCACATAATATATATATGTATATATGTATATATGTATATATATATATATGGATACAGGTTTATCTGTATCTGTATCCAAACACACCATGGACCATGGGATATCATTTGAGGACTGTTTCACCATCAAAGTAATCAAAAGCCTCCCTGATAGCTGCAACCCCTCCCAACTCAGAAGGTGGGAACTGGCTCACCAGTGGATAACCAAATCCAGAAACCCCCCCAACCTCAACATCAGATAACACCTTTTCCCTCCTGGCCAGAGAACATAGGATGCCATTCTTCATCAGTTGGCTAGGTTGGCAACCCTACACTTTCTCTTCAAGCTCCATTCTCTAAGTGATTGACAAAGGGCAAAGTTTGTCCGAAAATTTTCGTTTTTTTTATTTTTTATTGTTCTTTCTTTTTATGTGTTTCTATGATACCAGAGCCAGCACCAATTGAAGACCAGCTTCTCCTGCCAATTGGTAAGTTCTCTGGCACCTTCCTCTCCTTTTTATATCATTTTCATGCTTAATGGCCTAGAGTCACCTAACCTAAACTTATGCCTTATATTTAAATTTCTCTTGGTTTTTCCAATATAAAGTTTGCTGCAGTCTTTGCATTTTAATTCATAAATGCCAGAGTTTTTCTTTGGGGGAATTTTGTCCATTTGTCCATTGTCCATTAGTTTATGTACTTCCCACCAGAATGTGCTTCATACACTTTTGTCAATTCTTGTATAAATTTTTATCGGCTTTTCTATTGAATTTGTATTGGCCCACTGTGATTACCACAACATCAACAACAAGCTAGGCTAGCATTCGTGAAGATGTCTGGATCAGATGAAGTAGTGTTTTTAGGCTTTTCTCCTGTTGATCAAAATGTTTATTCTGGTTCTTCTGGGTCATATCAGGATGTATCTACTGACAAAGATGATATGTGTACAGACAAAGGAAAGAAAGAAACTGGAAAGAAAGTGAGAAGGGAGTCAAGATGGTGTACTGTGTTTGCCAGAGTGCTACAGAGAATATCACACACGTGTTAATTACTAGACAATTCGGAACCAAAAAGTTGTCGACATTCTACATCATGTATTATTTTAGTATTATTTTTTTTTAGTACTTTTGCAATAAATAGGTTTTTACCCTGTAACCCTTTAAAAAAAAAAGCCTCCCATTTACTGTCTGAAATATTTACAAGGGAGTGGATACAATAAAGAATATTATTTCTAGAAAGAGGAAGTTTCAATCTTCATCGGTAAGTAATTCATTATTGTGTAATACATATTGTATATCGTAATAATTATATATGAGTTGAAACTTTTACACTAGACTTCACTTCTGGTATAGTTTTACCTGTACATGTTTCGGTGCCTTTGCAACCATTTTCAACAGTCATACTTCAACTGTCGTGCTACCCTCTCGTGGCCGTGGAATAAATCTCGAGATGAGGTCGTCATTGGTTGGGATGTCGAAGTTCATCAGCCGGTCCCCCCTCTTGTGTATGAAAATTCTTTCCCAAATAGAAAGCTCCCTGTGGCCTCGGACACATTTTAATAATTCTGGTTCTCTGATAATTTCATGCCCATCGTTCCAAAAGTGTGCGGCTACTGCTGATTTGTCTGTATTTCCAAATTTTGTGTGTCTTAGGTGTTCTTTAGTTCTAACTTCCAGTTTCCTTTTGGTTTTTCCCACATAAACTTTATCACAATCGTTACAATTAAACTGGTATATCCCCGACTTTTTACTATGATGTGGATTCTCCAAATTTGTAGATTTCAACAAGTTTCTTAGGGAATATCTGTTCACAGGTGCTGTGGTGATGCCATATTTTTTGAACACTTTTCTGAATTTATTGTCGGCCCAAGGGTGGTAAGTAATCTTCTTGTATTTCCGGTTCTCTTCTACAGGTTTCAGGGTGGTGATGTCTCTGGTTAATTTTTGTTTCTTGCACTTTTTTATTTTCTTCTCGATAAGCTCTCTACTAAACCCATTGTGTTCTGCCGTGGAGATGATTGTGTTGTATTCCAGGTCATATTCTGATTTGCTTAGAGGAATGTTTGTCAGTCTATGTGTGAGAGAATTGAAAACAGCCTGTTTATGTGATATCGGATTGAAACTATTGGCTTTGATGTATGAATCAGTGTGTGTAGCCTTTCTGTATATGCCGAATTCAAGTTTGTTTTCTTGTTTAATGATCTTGATGTCCAGGAATGGTAAAAAGTTTTCTGTTTGTTCTTCCAATGTAAACTTAAGGGAACTGTCTTGCATATTAAGTAACTTGAGGGCATCTTGTGTCAACTTTTTGGGAGTTATAGCAAAGACATCATCAACATACCTGTACCATGTTTTGAAAATGTAGGGGAAGCCAGTAGTTATTTGTATTTCCAAGTGACTCATGTACAGGTCAGCTAGAAATGGGGATAGTGGGTTTCCCATGGCTAGGCCTGAACTCTGTTGAAAGAATTTGCCATTAAACGAAAAATAGGTTTGGTCTATGCACAGAGATGTCAGATCTATGTACTCCTGTATACCTGTGTCCTTTAATCCAATAGACTTGAGCCATTTTCTGAGGTAATCAATTAGGTTACTTTTTTCAATACTCGGAAATAACGCCACTACATCAAAAGAAACTAAATTATCTTCTTTGGAAAGTTCCGTGTCCTTAATGTTTTGAATCAATTCTAATGAGTTTTTAATGCTTCTGCTCTCAAATTTTGGAAAATTGTGGAATCTTTCATTTAGCCATTTTGCCAAATAGTAAGTGGGTGAATCTATGTTGTTTATGATAGGTCTCATCTTATTGCCTTCCTTGTGAATTTTTGGTAAACCGTGTATTTTCGGAAGTACTGGGTTGGACGGTATGATGCTCCGTTTCGGACCGGCTGATGAACTTCGACATCCCAACCAATGACGACCTCATCTCGAGATTTATTCCACGGCCACGAGAGGGTAGCACGACAGTTGAAGTATGACTGTTGAAAATGGTTGCAAAGGCGCCGAAACATGTACAGGTAAAACTATACCAGAAGTGAAGTCTAGTGTAAAAGTTTCAACTCATATATAATTATTACGTTATATAACTTCACTGTGTTACTTCCAATACAATTTAATTATACATATTGTATGTTTTTAAAAAAAATCACAAATTCGGAAGAAAACATCCGGTTCACAGGGTGATAATGCTGAAAAATGGCAAGGCGTGGAAAGTGTTAATTGTATAAACTTTCTAAACAGTATGACAGTATTTAGTTCTTTCTTAAATAAGACAGTGCCATTAATTTGACAAATATTAGAATTTCCTATTATAATGCTGATGTAACTTTATTCACCTGCTGATGAGTTACTGTGGCGAAGCAGTGGTCGCCGCCAGAGTATATCCTCTTCACAATGCAGTTCGCTGAGTGCTGGCTGTGTAGACCTGCCTCTACCACAGACACGCCACTGGGAGATATCCAGGGACCGAGAACAACCTGTGGGGTGTTACAGCTACGAGTGCCCCTCGTGCCCAGCTGTCCAGCACCTCCCAGACCAAATGCATACACTCTGCCCCTCGAAGGCACGTACGCTAGTGTGTGGCGCCTGAAACAACAGCAGTAACAATTTTTATTTTCTACATGAAGAGTCAATGCCAACATCAGCAGAGCAGCCATTTCATAAAACATGGGAATTTTTCCCTCAAAGAGAGAAGTTATAAAGTTATTGTAATTGGGTGGTCAAATAGCTATTTATGTATCAAGTACGCAAAATAACGCTTTAGCGGACGAATCTAGTATAGCGGCCGAGGCAAAAGCCGAGGCTGAAATATTGGATGAGTCCGCTAAAGGTTTTGCGTACATGGTGCATACAATATTTTTTAGTAAAAGTTCTATAAATTATATGAAATAAAACAAAAAATACCGTATAATTAATTATAATGAAAGGCAATCAGTCATTTCTTTAAGTTATATTGTCATGGCCATCTAGATCATAAAACAACAATGACCGTACGTACCAATAACAAATGTGGTAGTATAGATGAATAATATATGAGTCCCTTGTTTGTAAACAATATTGCATACCAACTAGTATTTATGAAAAGCTTGTGAAAATATAAATGATAATACCGAGGAAATTTCAATCCAAGCCAGAAACATTGAATTGGAACTGCTACCAGCAACTTCACGGCAGAAATAGGCTATGAGAAGGGATATATTACGGCATTTAAATGCTGTTCGTCCATGGTAAGGAATGCTTTTCAAGTGAACCAAAATGTGAAAAGCTGTTGGCTTATATTTGTTGTCATGTGAAGAAGTGGGCTACCGTGTTTTGCGAAAAATCCTGGTAAAGTTTCTGATTATCATAAATAAATGTGTTAGCTTAAATTTGTTGTTTTATGACCAATTATATGCGTAAATCCATGTTAAAGTTGGTGTGACTGGTCAATGCCATCTGGGTTTTGTTTACAGATTGCCATGACGACTTTAAAGGACAAGGCCACTAAAATTGCATTTTGAATGCAGTTTGAATGCACTTTTATGCAATTTTAGCGGACTTGTCCTTTAAAGTGCAGCTTTTCGGCGTGTTACCAGTCCGATAAGCAGCTGTTTTAGAGAGCGTGTACTAAAAAATAAGTTCAAAACCTCAAATTCTCTGAATATGAAGGACTTAGGTGTATCTGAAGTGATTTCATGTGTAAAATCTGTCAATTTACTTATTTATTGCATTCAGTTACTTTTTTTTGCCATTTTTAGCATGATTTTAACACTTTAATACCAAGTAGTCAAGACTGATCAGCTATGTCCATTTTCATTTGAGACAATACACATCTTAAGGTACAATTTGGTATAAGATTAACTTAAAAACTATGTGTGGTTAATTACTATGTAAAGTAGCAAACAGTGAATTCTTTGTCCCACCCGTAATGTTGATAGTTTTATTAAATTATTATTGATGAGTTAAATAAATGTTCTGACAACCTGGAAACAGTTTATAATTTGTATTTAATCCCTCATACCTTCATTAATAACAACATTAAGACCCCAACTGTAATAGCAAAACAGAAAATGAACTTTCGTTTTGCATCATTAAAATCAGTGTCCAAATTATGTCCCACCCGTAATAGATTTTGAAAAACAAATTTAAAATATTTAAAATAAATTTTAAATAATGCTTTGCATGTAGTGTGGAGGAGAAGGCATTGTAAATTTTACAAAATGTGCAGAACCAGCTCTAGTTTATTATTTATGATATGTAATAAACAAAAATAGTTTTTATAATTTGCTAGAATGTCCCACCCGTAATTATGAAATGGCTGGCAGGTACAACCTTTCAGGGGGGTTATCTGTAATTATACATCGTCACCCCACCCCCATACGGCTTTCCAAATAATTCAGAGCCAAAATAAGTTTCCCCTGGCGACTGTGTACAGAGGTGTGCATGAAAGACAAAAAATGTAATGAGACATTGAAGATAAGACGTACCTTTATTTTCCCACATAATTATCAATACATTTATACTAGACATTTGTCATACCGCTTTAGAAGCTTCAAAAACCCTCCAGGGCTCTGCACACTGAAGAAGCGTTGAACAGCTTGTGTGACGTCAGCATTGCTCACAAAGTGTACAATAAATCACTAATACCGTATATCGTCGCCCTGGCATTTTGAGTTATATATACATTGCTTTATAAGTAGTTTACTTTTATATGTGACGTCATGGAAGGGTCCAGTGGAAGGGTCCAGTTGAAGGGTCAGCTTTGTGACGTCATGGAAGGGTCCAGTGGAAGACGGTTATGACCGTTGGCGGTTTTTTTTTTTTTTTTTTTTTGCGATTAGATAAGCCCTAATGCATTGGCCCTTCCGGTCAAGATAAATATTAATAGATCTTATAACCACCTGGCCTTCCGGTCAAGATAAATATTAATAGATCTTATAACCACCTGGCCTTCCGGTCAAGATAAATATTTTATTATATTGATAAGGAGGTCATGCACTGTGATCACCACAACACCTGGTCCTGGTCAACCGTATCCAACACAGATGTATCCCACATCCGCTTACGCCTCAAAGGTCAACCGGTTACATGCTAAACCTTTTAAGATAAGAACATCCAGTCAAAATATATTCCCACGTCAATTTTTTTTTTATCACGGTTGTATATAAAAACACTACTTTATTCGAATTATTCCATTCTGCTACCATATGTCATCATGGAAGTCACGTGTGAACGTTGCGGAGCGAAATATAAGCATAAGCGTCATTTGAACCGCCACGTAAGGCAAAAACATGGCGATTCTCAATTCACGTGTGATTTGTGCCAAGTGATGTTCTCGAGACGAGATCATTTACAAACTCATATACGAGAGGTACACTCCAGTTTACAGTTACCATGTGACAAATGCGATAAAAGTTTCACGTCTCATCGTAATCTCAACAGACATTTGAACAATACCCACAGCTTGTTAAACCCAAATGAATTATATCGACTACGAGACAAAGCCACTACCTCTGCGGCATCTGCAACAGTTATCGAACCAGAGACAGCAAGTTCACAGCCTCAACCGCCAACACAGCACGGAGTCGCCATAGACCATCCAGTCGAAGTCAGACCGAGCGTGCTCAAATCTTTTTTTAATGGGGAAATCACTGCATACAAGGTAATTATTATATTTATATATATATATATTATTTATTTTATGTACACTTCCATTTTGTTTTCGCCATTGCAGTTGAGTGTGGTTAATACAACTAGTTTCATTTTGTTACAGCCCACTGATGTGCGAGCTACCAATACAGCGGCGAGACCAGTTCAGAGTGCCCGAGGCAGACAACATGCAGACAGCAAACTAACGAGTGCACCTGCACTTTGTAGCGGCCATTCTCCAAATTCAACCTGTCTTGCCGAAGGCGATGTCTCAACACGCCCTGCGTGTAGCAGCCAGCATACCACAGAACAGGCCGAATATACTCAGAGCGCTGGCGGACTACACCAAGAAGCTGGAACTAGCGCTGCTCAAACACTGTCACAACAGAACCATCCCGAAAGCCATTTTGTGAGAGGAGGAGCCATCAACACGTCTGGAACCAGTTCTCCAATTAAGGTAGGTTTTTTACACATTCATTCATACCACACACGTTTCCATTCATAAAAGTCCCTCGTTCATTTTTCCGTATTTTTGTGTTGCAGACCGATTTCGTGAGAATTGAATCTGCATTTAAATCGAGAATATCTACTTTTGCTCTTATGGATATTCCAGGAGGTGATCTTCACACCGTTCTATCATCATATAAACCACAAATGGAGACCTTGGTTAAAGACTGTTTACTTCAGCAAAACTCGTTAAAAATGAATTTGTTTGTTGAAATTAACCTACAGGACACTAATGAAAAAAACAGTATGTACAATCTCAAATCTAAAAACGAAGTTGTTCTCACGTCATCCGATGTAAGTGATGTTCTAAACCATCAGATTGAGAAAATAGTGCAAGAATACGACGACATTTCACTGAGGGGTAGTGGTCATACATTCCACTCCATACACAAAATAGAATTACGTTTAAATAAATACCAACCCTTTAGAGGACGTAAGTTCATGCTGTTGCCTGAACGGTACAGATATTCAAAGTCACTAGTTAATATCAATAATCATGACGATTTTTGTTTCAAATATTGTATGCTGGCAAAATTCATAGAGGACGACAATGACTTGTGGATGTCCTATCTTGACAGACCGGACTTGGATAATAAATACGACTTTTCATGTATTAATTTCCCACCGTCATTCCAAGACGTTGCAAAATTTTCTAAAGTAAATGACGTTTCGATCAACATTTTCGGAATTGATGATGAAGGCGAAATTTTTCCAATTAAGATTGCTGAGAAAGAGTTGTCAGATCACAGAGACCTGCTCTATGTCTGCGACGAATTAGATTCTCATTATGTGTTAATTACCGATTTCGACGCATTCATTAGACCTTCTCGCACAACTTATACCCGCCAGACTAGAGTATGCAAGCGCTGTTTTGCACACTTTCAAGCCTATGGTGACCAGTCAGCCGACCAGAGACACGAGGCTCATTTAGCAGTATGTAATTCATTCTCCCCCGTAAAATGTGAATTTCCTAAACGTTTAGAAATATCCTTCACTAAACACGAACATTCGCAAAAGATTAGGTTCGTTATTTATGCCGATTTCGAGTGTTTACTGGAGCCTATTGCAGGATGTGATAACGAGCCTATTAGATCCTGGACTCAAAAGTATCAGAAGCACACACCATTTAGTTACGCTTATTTTATTAAGGATTTGGAAGACGAACATTCGAATCTGAGAATGTACAGAGGTCCCGAGGCAGGAAAACATTTCATGTCATCACTTGTAAAAGACGTAAAGGCTATTGACGCCATTTTAAATTCTGAAATAAAACCCATGATCCCTCTCACGACAGAACAAATTAATCAGTACACGACCAGCACCATCTGTCATATCTGCAAACAGGGTGGCTTTACCGAAGAAAATTACGAAGTCCGTGACCACTGTCATGTGAGCGGGCGGTTCAGAGGCGCAGCGCACAGAAACTGTAATTTAAATTACAGGAACCAATCTTTTGTCCCTGTTGTTTTACACAACCTGTCTAATTATGATAGCCACTTCATTGTGACAGAACTTGGTTTTGACAAGAACCGTATCAACGTCATATGTAATACCCAGGAAAAATACATAACTTTTTCGAAATTTATTCCCTCCTCTTATTTGAAACAACGATCTCTTGAACTTAGATTCTTAGATTCATTCCGCTTCATGTCCACGAGCCTGGAAAAATTAGCAAAAAATCTCCCCAATGATAAATTCGTAGAGACACGGAAAGCCTTCGGCGACAAAACCGATTTGATGTGTAGAAAAGGAATTTTTCCGTACGATTACATCACCTCGCTTGAAATTCTAAACGAAACAAAACTACCGCCTAAAGAGGCGTTTTACAACAAGCTTACCAATGCAGATGTGTCAGACCTAGACTATTCTCATGCTGTCAATGTGTGGCAATCATTTTCAGTCAAGTCTTTAGGGGAATATTCAGACTTGTACTTAAAATCGGACGTTATGATATTGTCGGACGTGTTTGAAAATTTCAGACAGATGTGTCACGATACCTACGATTTAGATTGCGTCTTCTACCCTACTGCCCCTAGTTTTACATATGCAGCCATGTTAAAGTTTACACAGGTAAAGCTGCCTATTTTAAACGATATCGACATGGTTCAGTTTTTTGAACAGGCAATCCGTGGGGGTCTTTGTCAGGCAATAAAACGGCATGCTGTGGCAGACGACGAGTCGGTATTGTACTACGTCGACGCTAATAACCTATATGGATATGCCATGTCACAGCCGCTGCCTATAGGTAATTTCCGTTGGCTCGAAAAAAACGAGTTAGAATCCCTAGACATTGTCTCCATACCAGACGATTCAAAATTAGGATATGTTTTTGAGGTGGACTTGAAATATCCAGAACACCTACACGATGCTCACACTGATCTCCCATTCTGCCCAGAGATGAAATGCCCTCCTGGCAGTAAATTCAAGAAGCTCTTAACCACACTTGAACCCAAGCAGAACTACATCGTACACTTTACCGTACTTAAACAAGCGCTCCAACACGGACTGAAATTGACAAAGGTACATAGAGGTATTAGCTTTGAACAAAGCTGTTGGTTGAAACCGTATATTGAATTCAATACCATGAAACGAAAGGCTGCAAATAACGAATTCGAAAAGGATTTTTTTAAGCTGCTAAATAATGCAGTGTACGGAAAAACTCTCGAAAATGTGAGGAAAAGGATAGATTTTAGGTTGGTGTCTGATGAAAAGTTACTGTCTAAATTGGTTGCAAAGTCAAACTTTCTGGATAGAACAATTTATAACGAGAACTTGGTGGGTGTACACCTTGGTAAGACTAAACTCGTGCTAAATACCGCAATCTATGTTGGCATGGTCATCTTGGAAATTTCGAAAACTAGGATGTATGATTTTCATTACAACACCATGAAAAAACATTTCGCAAACAATCTAAGCCTATGTTACACAGATACCGACAGCTTCCTATACAAGATCGAAACGGATAATCTCTATCGCGATCTGCTAAATGTGAAAGATGAATTAGATACTAGCGTCTACCCCCCTGATCATCCCTTGTATTCATTGAAAAACAAAGGAGTTGTAGGTAAATTCAAAGACGAGTGCGTCGATCGTTCCATCACTGAGTTTGTAGGCCTTAGGGCAAAAATGTACGCCTTAAGGTTTAACGGTAGCTCCATAAAAAAATTGAAAGGTATCAATAAATCTGTTGTGGAGAGAGAACTCTCATTTGAAGATTATTTGAATTGTCTCAAGACCGGACATACAACATTTTCGCTAAATAGATCTATACGATCGTTTAAGCATAACGTGTTTTCGATTGCAGTGAATAAAGTCACCTTAAACGCTTCAGATGACAAGCGTCACATTTTACCTAATGGCGTGGATACACTTGCCTACGGTCATTACAAACTCAGAGATGACGAACCCCCTCTTAAAAAAAGGAAAGTCTAATGTTTTTCTGTGTCTTGTACATGCATTGTATTTTTGTAAGAGACAAAGGAATTGTAAATAAAAAACACATGTTCATACTTGAAATCTTTATTCAATATTTCTTTTATGTATCCACGAGTTCTTGCTCGCAGGAAAACCCATCCATTTTACAAATACTAAATCACCTTTACGTCTTAACACCCTTTCAATTAAATAAGTGTTTGGATGCTTTGTTTTTTGCAATTCCTCTGCATAAAAAGCACCTTCAATCTTGTTCCCTTCCAAGTCCTTTAGCAGATATGTGGGCGGAGAAGTATTCTGGACTCTTTTCACCTTGAAAATTTCAGTAGTCCACGACGGTAAGTATCCCTTTTTAAACAACTTCCTGTGTTTTGAAACTCTTACAAAGTCGCCTTCCGCAAACTTAGGCTTGGCGTGCGACTTCTTGTAACAGTATACAGTTCTTAACAAGCTGTTGTCCTTGACTTGGTTAGGTTTCATTTTAATGGTGGAGTGAACCCTATCGTTGTACTGTATAATGAGTTCCTGCAGCAGGTCTAGCCACTTATAACTGCCTTTTGCTGTAAATTCGCGAAACATGTTTGTTTTCAAAGTTCTTATAAAGCGTTCAGCAATGCAAGCCTTGACGTTGGAATATGTTGAATAATGGTTGATGCCGTATTTCTGCATTAAGGCTTTAAAATTAACGTTATAGTACTCCTTTCCCATATCGGTTTGAAGATTTTTAGGTGGTGTTTTCACAGATTGAAGTATATCCTCCATGGCTGCGGTAACAGTTTTACCAGTTTTGTTCTTCAAAGCTCTCGCGTACGCATACTTTGAATATGCATTAACACAAACTAAAATGTATTTAAATCCTCTGTTTTCCTTATGGTAGGGTATCATTTCAATCAGATCGCTTTGCCACAAATCATTTAGTCCTTTCATTGTAACACGACGTCTCGGATAATTTATTCGAGCGGGTTTATGAAGCTCGTATGCAATTTTACTTTTGATCATTGTATCACGTTGCTCTCTCGTAACTCAGTTATAATTTCCAATATCTCGTTGTTGTGCGAGTGGTTTCCTGCCTCGGACGACGCAACAAGCAGACGAAGTCGATGTACGAGTTCATTACAGTTGTCCCAATATTTATAGTCTATTTTCCGGTTAGCGTGTGATTGTTTCCACAGCCCTTTTCCTCTGACAAGTTTTCGAGTCTGGAGATCATCATTTACGTCGACCTCCTCATCGGGAAATAACGTTCTAATAACGTTTTTAAATTTCTGGCTGTTTGAGACTCTTATTTCCTCATTATCGTCGTATCCAGTTTTGTGCGCACTCGACCTTTCCAATATTTCCTTATACACCTCCAAGTCTTTATCGGTGTACAACTTAGGGTCGGGGATGTTTTTGGTAAGCAGCTCCATTAATCCTCGACGGGCTTGGTACCTCTTATTACCGATATGTATAACGTCATTTCTTATCGACAGAGGCAATGCACCGATCGAAAAAGTTTGTTTTTCTGGATGCCATTTTATACCGTATATGGTGTCAACGTTTCTAGGTCTCAATTGAACTAGTTTCTGAATATATCCGCTAGCTACCCGTCCATAGACGGATTCCAACATAGACCGGTAATGTTTTACAGGGGTCTGATCCGTAGAGGGTGTGTCTTCCATTTTATCATGTTGCGATTTTTCTTTGCTCAGAGTGACGAGCTGCTCCAATGGTTGCGTTATAGGCTGCACGATGTCGGAAAACTCATGTTTAGACTGAATATCTGCTTTTTTTAACGATAAATATTTCTCCCGTATAGAATCTGCATGTTTTTTAATTTCTTCCTTAATTCTCCTCTGATCATCACTCAATGACGGGTTCATCTTGAGTGTTATTTATGTTCGTGATTTCGCTTTTTTTATACATGTATTCGATAGTGAGGGGAACATCGCGTGAAAATGTGCCTGTCTTAAACAATAACACATCGCCTCTGGCGACATGTATGGTATGACTAATGTGGACAGGTGTTCCATTTAACGTAGCAGACAGATCGTCTGAATCGGCCTTGTCGACAACCTCTATGGTTCCGTTGTAAATTAGCTTCAAGCGGCTGCCGGTGTAGACTTGAAAAAAACTGGTTTGGCGCGTGTCCCGCATAACTGTGGCTATTCTATGCACGACGTGTTTTAAAACAGTAACATGATCATTAAGCTCCGATTGTTTCTGAATGAGCAGCTGTGTCATAGCCGCAAATTTATTCATCACCTGCCCCGTGGCTTTAAACAATTCAAAGTTTCGAGAATCAATAAAATCATCATTTTTGAGAAAATCTTTCTGCGCAAGAACTTTATCCACGTATTCTTTTGTTGCGGCATTGTGGTTCTCTGTGGGATGACCAACGTACCGTATTCGTTTTCCTTTGACAGAATAATTACCCACTTCGTCTCGAGGTAGTGCTATTTTATCGATGTATCGCGCAATTAACGGGGATCCAAATCTGTCAACACCCATAGCACCTCTACATGCGCGTATAAGCCCTCTGTCGTTCATTGTGAGTACCGTCTATACTTTACAAGTCTTTATATAACAATGTACTCGTCCAATCCTCTCCGATATCTTCCTTTGTCTATAGAATCCTCTTTACAGATTGTTAAGAATCCGTACTTCTCCAAAGACCAACATTCGCGGCACATTTGTAGGAATTTATCGAAAGTCATGTCTGCGTTGACGTAGTCGTCGTATAGATGTCTTAGATTTAACGCGTCCTGCTTAAATACAATCAACAAATTACAATTGTCTCTTATCAGATGCTTTGGTATTCTCGCATACGACTGGGCTAGATAAAACATGTCTAACGAATTGTGTCTTCCCATGCTGAAATAATTCCTTATTGGGCTTTGAGGTTGCGTCATAATATCGTCGAATATGATGACTGAATTTTCTTTTACGTCTGTTGGTTCTGGTATCCCGTCTCCGCAGCTGTCGTATTTATAATAGCCGATTTCTGGAACTCTGGCTAAAATTTCTTCAAGGAATTTATATTTCGGCTGAAAGAGCGACTTTGAAAAAATGTAAACATTTGAAAACTTTACGCCGTTGGGATGTAGAAGAATATTTATTAACACGTTTGTCTTTCCACTACCTGAGGGGCCGCAAACAATAGACCGAACATTATCGGGTAGTAATATGCTGTGTTTGCGTTTATGGTTCGAATCAACCCGCTCTATGGGACAGACTTGCAAGGAGACGTTTTGCTTCTCAAACTTCATGGTGAGAATAATAAGGTTGGGTGTAATAGCAACCGCTTTTATACCTATAAATAGCCAGACGGTGCAGGTGGAGCAGTCAGTATGGCACCACGAATACAACGAGGTAAACGTCGCCGTGGAGACGGTATCATCAATACGCTCATAAATAAACTGCCTGTCGAACTACACATACCAAAGTATCGATTTTGTGGTCCAGGCACGAAACTAGAAAAACGATTAAAAAGAGGCGATACAGGAATCAATCCTCTGGACGAAGCCTGCAAGTTACACGATATAAGCTACGCGCAGAGTTCTGATATAAACGATCGACACATAGCAGACTTGAAATTGGCACAGCAAGCGTCTAAACGTGTTACAGCACAGGACGCAAGTTTTGGGGAGCGTGCAGCGGCTTACGCCGTCTCGAAAATCATGAAGGGAAAAGTTAAAATGGGAGCTGGATTGGATAACATTAAGAAACTGAAGGCTGCATACAGAAAAGTTGTGACAAAGAAAAACAAAAAACAAAAAAAGAAACGAGTTTTGAAGTCTCCTAAAAAAATAGGCGGTATATTACCGATATTGCCTATCCTTGCTGGGCTAAGTGCCCTTGGGGCTTTAGGTGGTGCAGGGGCGCAGATTGCTAAAGCTGTCAACTCAGCAAAAAACGACAAGAAACAGCTTGGAGAACATATACGACATAACCACATGCTAGAAAGCATCGCTTTGGGCAAGAAGGAGGGGATAGATGAGCTCATTCGTCAGCACAGAGATGGCAAGGGACTATTTTTAAAACCTTATCCGTCCGGCAGAGGAATTCGTCTAAAAAAAAAGCCCTAACGAACCACGACTTGGAACGATATGCAAAGAAGCTATGCATTCCCCATTTCAGAGGTGTGTACATGCGAAACGAACTACCTCCCAGACCGCATAAACAGGAACGAATCATTGTAAACCTCGATGATGCCTCGGGGCCTGGGACGCATTGGGTGGCGTTGAAAAAGCGTGGTGATAGTTCGTTATATTTCGACAGCTATGGCGACTTGTCACCGCCTGCGGAAATTGTGAATTATGTTGGTCCGCATTCTAAACTGTTTTACAACTTTACACGCTATCAAAAATACAACACCGATATTTGCGGACACCTTTGCTTGGCGTTTTTACTATAAAAGTCTACATCTCCCATCTAACAGTGTTAAAATGTCTCAAACGTTCATTCTAAGCGGATCGACGTCCGAAATAACCAACACGATTTTTCCTCCCATCGAGCTGAAAGATGGAGTGGACTACGAGATTGCAATGTTGCGACTCGATGCTTACAACTCTATTCCAAACGTCACAGAGACCAACAACTCGTTGATGGTTATAATGGGCGAACAACAACACGTCATCACCATTCCTAAAGGAACATATGAGATTAGAGACATTTCGGAGTATGTTGCACTCGTTATAAAAAAATTAACGAACTCCACTCTTGATCCTGATGTGGTTTTTAGAGTCAGTGTGAATCCGAATACTCTGCTCACCACAATATTTTGCTCTCTCGACCTCTCTTTTAAAGTTCCAAACTCTGTGGGTCCTTTACTAGGATTTACAACAGATGATGAAATTCCTGCATCGACTTCAGTGGTGTCTACAAAGCAACCAGACATTAATAATGTAAACACTATATCTGTTTGTTGTAATCTAACATCAGCTTCATTCATTAACGGACGTTCAGCACACAACATATACGACTTTTTCCCAACCGTTCCACCGGGGTATAAAATATCAGAAGCCCCAACGAACCTGATTTTTCTACCGTTAACCAACATAGACAAAATAACAGACATTACCATATCGCTCGTGGATCAGGACGGAAGGCTTATCGATTTCAGAGGTGAGCGAGTGTCGGTGAAAATCGTCATTAGGAAGAATGGGGCTTAACGTCAATAAATCTTCACCAGCCGAATCGGCATATAAGTCGGTGCAGCGTGCTCGTCCCGGTAATCAACGTTGTACCGTCGGCAAGTTAACAACTGCTAACAAGAAGTATCTGGAATATCTAGGATTTGTAGTATTGCAGAATGGACGTTCTAAGCGTAAATAATAAAGCTTTATTTGAAGACGCCATTGAAAATTCGCAATATCATGGATTTAAGCCTTATAACACTACGGCTCTAGGCGAAAGCGACGAGATACGAATCCCCATTCAGGCAGAAAGCTTGTATGCGTTGCTCAATCAGAGTTTCATATCGATATGCGGCACTATTACATCTGACAAAGACGCCGAATACGTCGGTAAAATTGTGAATAATGGGTTTTTGCATTTATTCGATGAAATAAAACTCAACATTCATGGAGAGACCGTGGATCGCACTAGGAATCCTGGTATTACGAGCTTGCTGAAAGGTATCTGCTCCTATAATAATTCTGATTGTATCAGGCTTCAGAACTCCGGGTGGGTACACCCCAGTGTTGATACTGTTGATGACATTGTAAAATCTGGAAAGTTCAACGTTTGCGTGCCGTTGAGCCATGTTCTAGGCGTCGCTGAAGATTACAAGAAAATTCTGTTAAACTGCAAACTAGAACTCGTACTTATGAGATCCAAGAACACTATGCACGTCACCAAGGGAGGAGTTAGTAAAATTAAAGTTACAGATATAGAATGGTTTGTTCCGATGCTTAAACTATCAGACATTGAACGATTGAAACTGTTAAACACGTTGGAAAGCGATAGCTCGCTGCAGATATATTTTCGGAGCTGGCAATTATACGAACATCCGTCTTTACCACAAGCAACCAACGTTTCATGGAACGTAACAACTTCCCCTCAGCTGCAAAAACCTAGAATGGTCATCGTAGCATTTCAGACTGATAGAAGCAAACACGATGCAGACGGTTCAAAATTTGATCTACCTGATGTACGGGACGTGTCAGTATATTTAAACGATAAAAAGTATCCATACCATTCTTTCAATGTAGACAGCACCAATGGTGCGTATGGATTACTGTATGAGATGTATGCCAGATTTCAAGATTCTTACTACGAGCGTTCGTCATCACCGATGCTTAAAAGGTCCGATTTTATAAAAAATACGCCATTCTTTGTGGTGGATTGCACCAAGCAGAACGAGGATCTGAAGTCTGGTGCTTGCACTACGAGGGTTGAAATTTCTGCTACGAACAACATTCCAGCAAATACAAAGGCTTACTGTTTAATCCTACACGATCGCTGCGTAGAGTATACTGCTCTTACCAACATCGTTACAAATGTCGTCTGAAAATTTCGTCATATTGGATGTTCAAGGTTACCAGTCCAGTAGCAAGGAATTTGTGGCAAAAGAGATAGCATTAATTAGCCATGAGGGACGAATGGCACATTTTATTCTATGCCCACCGGTAGGTGTAACACCTGACATGAAATCACAACGATATATAGAATCGTACATCCACGGAATTCCTTGGGATAGCGGATACTTGCCTTACGATGACATGAAACCTGTGTTGGAAAACGTGTTGCAGTATGATGACAAACTTTATTGTAAAGGACTTGAAAAAACGAAATTCTTGGAATATATGTTACAAAGACCAATAATAAATTTGGACGATGTCGGTGTGCCAAAGCTGAAGAAGATTAGAGACTGTAAAACCAAGTGTCTATTTCACCCCAGACAAGATTTCAATTGTGCCCTGCAGAACGTCATTGTATTGAATCTTTGGTTGAAAAGTCGTTATGATTTTAAAGATTAATGTAGCCCTTGAATAAATTCAATTCATAGCAAACTCTTGTTTTTTTTATTTAGCAACATCTGTTTTTTTTCCCCATCCCAAACAGCTGCCAAGGTAGACTGGTTTCCTGTAAAAACATGCATATGACATATGGTAGGAATATTATGAACATGCGGGTGGTCATGAGGTAGTCCCGAATTCATTCATTATCTTTTAAATTGAATGAAGTCGGTTTGAAATAATTTTTTTAACACAGGTTTTGATTTTTGTCATTTATTGAAACATTTTTACAATGTGTTTTATTTTTTTGTTTGGATCATGGTCCTCCAATTCACATTCAGCCGCGTCCTCGCAAAAACCACCGTGAAAGAATACACCTTTGATCTGAAAACACAGAGAACAAAAATTATAAGTCACATGTCACGAAAATTAAATAGAAGAGAACGGTGAAAATAATACTTACAGCGTTTTGGAGTTTCTTGAAGAGAACACATTCTGTGTCACACGCCTCACTCCACACATCGAGGTGCCCCACCTTGGGAATGAGGCATCGGACAAGATGCCGTCTCCCATCGCATGCCTCCTGATGGGTAAGGCAAGGGTGTGTAGCCACATCGTCGGCGGTGGCTCTGTACGGGTGACCACACGGTAGGATGACAGTCTCCTCGACGTCCCCATCTTCTCCATAAATAACCATATATATTAGGTGGTATTCTCGTCCTGATGTTGCCTCCCCCCGCTCGTTATGAACGTGAATGATGGCGTATTCTGGCGGATCCGGGGTGATGAGTATGAAGGGTGGTGACGGTGGTGTTTGGTCCTCTTCATCATCGGGGATTATGTGTACAACCTCTTCGGTAATCTCGCCATCGCGTCGTGGGCACATTTTTCACTAAGTAATGTTGCAAGTTCTATTCTTTATATATGTAAAGACTCCGCCCATAAGCAGCTGTGTCCATTGTCAAAATTTAGCAAGTTCTTTCTTGCAAAAATAGAGTACCAGTATACTGTCCATCTGTAGAGGTAAAAAAAACCGATAGAACATTTATATAGGGGTAATGTTTAAGTTGCACTCATGTTCACAAGGAAAAAAAAACCGGTTTAGTATCCATACTAATATGCACTTAACACTTTGCCGGTGCTAGTTTTAAAAATGCAAATGCAAACTTTGTGTCTTTTTAAACAAAGGCTACATTGCGGTAATAAAAACCACTGGGATTAATTTCTAATCCGTAGTACACAAAGGAAAGGCTTATTTCGTTCACTTGTTGAATTTGTTCCTCGGTCATTTTATTAAATCTGTTTGGTAGAAACACTGAAAATCCGTTAAGAAGATCCAACACTATGCGACGTCCATACTTGGTGAACGTAGAACGTGCTTGTTTGATGTGATAGGGCTTACCAATTTCTAAATCCTGCAGCGGTTTCATCTCACTGGTAGTAATGTCCATATTACCATATCGCTGCAGTGTTGCAATTATAGGTGGAATGTTAAGCTTCTCCATCGGAGCGATTTGATCCGAAGGCGGAGTGGGTGCGGTTTGCTCTGTAGCCGGAGTGATTGTCGTCTCGGCCGTCTGCATGGAGTTTAACAGCTCCTGTAATGCGATGTCCAATTCCACGGCTGGCTTGGGTGTTTGTTTACGCTGGCGCTTTGAAGTAGACATGGTCCCGGTTTCTCGAACACTGATTATTAGTCAAGGGTCTAGCGTCTATTAATACACTACTGCAACCAATCAGAAATCGCCTTATTTCAACCAATCAAATATGGTCTTATTATAACCAATCACGATCAATGTTAGCGTGATAAGTAATATGGCCAGTGAGAAATGACCGGAAATGACGTCAGAATTTCCTCCGTGTCCACAGACATCTTCACCAGATGTGTTTAAATTTAAAAATGGACAGTTGGGTGCCCACCTTTTGTGTTCAGTTGTTGGGTCGTCAGTTAATTCCCATTGGCCTATAATTATGCGACAAAAATAACATTCTGTAGCGTCACCGTAACCTGTATAGAAAAAACCGTTGTCAACCATTTTATCAATATCGATAAACGTAATAGGCCATCTTTCAAACGTTTTTCTGCGATCTGATACACACTTCATATTTAACATTGAATGTGGTCTCTTCATATCGGAGGACGACCGCTCGACAGATGACAGTCAGTTACTGACATAAAAAAATAAGTGATGTAGCAATATAACTTGTCTCAACATGCTGGATACGGTTGACCGATGACAACTGGGTGATAGGTAATTTTACATACTATACAATGTATGAATACGAGTTTATAAAAAATTTTCAATGTTGAGATCTGATAAAATAACATTGTAATGATAAAAAGATCAGTGATTAGACAGTCAACTGGAAACTTGTGGTTGACCACGGAGGATGCGCGGGCATTTGTGGTTGTGGTCTCAGTGAAAAGCCAGATGCGAAGCGTATTACACATAGTAGCAGCCCAGATGCTGCTTGGTGTGGAAGGCTGATCCACGCTGCTTTGGTATGTTTCGCGAGAGTGAAAGAGATCGCTTAGCAAGGTCATCCAGTCTGCACGGACCGGAATAGCCATCGTATCAGTTATCGAAATCGCGTTTATTCCGAGGAATGAACCCCCAAAACATTTGTATAATTTGCTTTTTTGTAGAGGCTATTCATATATTTACAACGTAAATGAAATAATGTTTTATATACAACCGTGATAAAAAAAATTGTCGTGGGAATTTATCTTGACCGGACGGCAGCTGGGTCTTAACAATGGTCACTGAGGCGCGGCAACCATAACGCATGGGCACCTCTGCAGTATGATAAAAAAATTGGTGTGGGAATTTATCTTGGTCGGATGTTCTTATCTTAAAAGGTTTAGCATGTAACCGGATGCGCGACTTAATAGCCAAAAGGTCTTAACCCCATCCATGTCGGATACGGTTGACCAGGACCAGGTGATGGGCTGGTCACAGTGCATGACCTCCTTATCAATATAATAAAATATTTATCTTGACCGGAAGGCCAGGTGGTTATAAGATCTATTAATATTTATCTTGACCGGAAGGCCAGGTGGTTATAAGATCTATTAATATTTATCTTGACCGGAAGGGCCAATGCATTAGGGCTTATCTAATCGCAAAAAAAAAAAAAAAAAAAAAAAAACCGCCAACGGTCATAACCATCTTCCACTGGACCCTTCCATGACGTCACAAAGCTGACCCTTCAACTGGACCCTTCCACTGGACCCTTCCATGACGTCACATATAAAAGTAAACTACTTTTATAGGCAGGTAGAACTCACTAACTGATATCCCAACCCATTTCCAAATCTCTATATATATAAAAGGCTTTGTCCTGACTGACTGAATGAATGACTGACTGACTGACTGATTGACTGAATGACAGGAATCAACGTACAGCCTAAACTATAACAGGTAGAGACTTGAAATTTTGACAGTACCTTCGTTTCATAATGTAGGTGCTCACTAAGAAAGGATTTTGAAAAATTCTGATTCTAAATGCCAAAAATTAAATGTTTTTGAAAATACTTAATCCCTTTTTACATAGAATTATCAATTCTATATATTGTTGCCAAATGGTATCAGGTGGGCTTGGAAAAAACAATTGAAATGCACTTTTGACAAATAAGAGAAGTTATCAAAATAATTCATGTTATAAATAAATATTACAGAATGAAATCCACTAAAATAATGGAATCACATAACTTTCTCTACCCTGGACATAGAGAAAACAAAACGAGGTATGGTAATGTGTATATTATTATATTATATCGCAGGTTTTTGGAGAGAAAAGTATGAAAGTGATAATGCTTTATGGTAACATAAGAGTGGGAAATTTCCTGCCTCGATATTACAATTTTATGTTACAGGAATTTCTGTTTCTTCTTATTTAAACCTCTTTATACCAGGCTTGCTGTGCACTGTACAAGCGATGGGATGCAACATACTAGATCCTCTATGAGCCATAAAAAACTATATCAAGCGTTTTCTGAGGGAATAGTTTGAGTGTAATAAGTCGTTCTTCCTATTTCAAATTATAAATGCCTATATAAGGACCTAGAATTTAAAATTGAAAATCCTTCATAAGCTAATTTCCAATTACAAAATACAAAACCCGGGCGACGCCGGGTCTTTTAAGCTAGTAACTAATAATTCTAGTTTCACCAAGTCAATATATGCAATGCAATTTATTTTCCGTTTCTTTTGCATAATTTTCATAGTATTCTTCATTAGCTGGCTTACCTCGCTGAACTTCACTATTGTCAGATATTTCAGACATCTGGAAAATAAACATTTTCCAGATGTCTGAAATATCTGACAATGATGAAGTTCAGCGAGGTAAGCCAGCTAATGAAGAATACAATATATGCAATGGTTTATGCTAACTTTAAAACAGCTGAACCTCAAACTAAGAATTTAGACTTAGTGACTTCTGCCAGAATGACAAGACTAACTCATAAACTCCCATGGGATTACATATCTCTATATATATAAAAGGCTTTGTCCTGACTGACTGAATGAATGACTGATTGACTGAATGACAGGAATCAACGTACAGCCTAAACTATAACAGGTAGAGACTTGGAATTTTGACAGTACCTTCGTTTCATAATGTAGGTGCTCAATAAGAAAGGATTTTGAAAAATTCTGATTCTAAATGCCAAAAATTAAATGTTTTTGAAAATACTTAATCCCTTTTTACATAGAATTATCAATTCCAAATCACAGAATATATTGTTGCCAAATGGTATCAGGTGGGCTTGGAAAAAACAATTGAAATGCACTTTTGACAAATAAGAGAAGTTATCAAAATAATTCATGTTATAAATAAATATTACAGAATGAAATCCACTAAAATAATGGAATCACATAACTTTCTCTACCCTGGACATAGAGAAAACAAAACGAGGTATGGCAATGTGTATATTATTATATTATATCGCAGGTTTTTGGAGAGAAAAGTATGAAAGTGATAATGCTTTATGGTAACATAAGAGTGGGAAATTTCCCGCCTCGATATTACAATTTTATGTTACAGGAATTTCTGTTTCTTCTTATTTAAACGTCTACCAGGCTTGCTGTGCACTGTACAAGCGATGGGATGCAAAATTCTAGATCCTCTATGAGCCATAAAAAACTATATCAAGCGTTTTCTGAGGGAATAGTTTGAGTGTAATAAGTCGTTCTTCCTATTTCAAATTATAAATGCCTATATAAGGACCTAGAATTTAAAATTTAAAATCCTTCATAAGCTAATTTCCAATTACAAAATACAAAACCCGGGCGACGCCGGGTCTTTTAAGCTAGTGATAATTAAGCAAATCTTCAATATTATTTCAGAGTATAACAATAGCCACAATAAGTGATGAGTTTAAGAGATTCACCTAGGTGTTTATAGATGCAAAATGTTATAGGTGTTGTAGGGTTAATTGGGACAACGACAAGCACAAATAATTGAAAACAAGGATAATCCGAATGTTAGAATTAATCTTAAGCTATGCAAATATTCGAATGTGATTTTAATATGCTGTAAATCCTACTATATTTGTTACAATGTTCAATACACTCAGCATTTCCATTAACAATACAGCAGCTCTAGTCATTGCGGCATGCAAGCTCACGCCACCGATGAAGTCTGTCTGCATGATCAACAGCCACCAGACATTCAATAAATCATTTTAACGTACCTGCCACAAGAAATCTGTGTGACAACACTGCCCATGAGTTCCAGTATTTTACGTGGAAGGAATTCGTTTGAAGTTGAGCCATGTCCCAGCTGACCGTACATCCCAGCACCGCATGTGAAGACTCCGCCATCCTGTGAAAACAAACGTACACTCCTTAATCTCAACTTCAGCTTAGTACATTGTGCAAGGGGGAGTCCGAAAATAAGTATCCCCTCTATTTTTAACCAGGAAGTCAAACAGCAATGGGGGAAACAAGACATCGGTTGAACGCAAAAGACACCGATACACCATTCTGATGGCAATGACTTTCTGTTTCAAATTGTGATGGGGGATGAAATGTGGGTCCCACCTAGGGTTGCCACCTGTCCCGAATTAGGCGGGACATCCCGCATTTTAAGGACATTTTCAGCGTCCCGAATTATGCCTAAGAGGGACGCATTATATTGCGGGACGCCAAATTATTCCAAAACAAAATACGAGACAGCAATTTTTGGTGGCGTCTTTTGTGAATTTCGCCTCATGGTCAAGATATCGATGTCGTTCCATCGCTAAAATGTATCGTGTTGGCAGCATTGAAATCACCGCCCATGATGTTATTCTTTGTAATTTATTTGTATAAGTCGCGCGGGCATTCTTGGGGTATGTCCGTGATCTGTACAACCAGCGTGCGAGCCATTAACTGGTGAACCGACGGGGAAGTACCGAAAACAGATCATATGACACTCTGCACTGATTTGCCAAGTACTGTTCCTTCTGGAATTATAGCACAGCAAGACGTGTGTAGTGTTATCAGTTGTAATTTGAATCCACGTTCTCTGTGTGTTTTATGTGTCGTTTGTTGAGTAAGAACTAATTAAATATTTCTCCTGTTATTGCTAAACTTAGTGGTAAGCCATTATTTAGTCAGAGCCTGGATTGCCAATCTTCATAAATTTTTTGAAACATGTCTATGAGTGTACATTGTTTTTTGAAATTCTATGAGAAAGCTTTTCGTTCCTTAGAGAAAGTATTTGACTTCACAGAAAACAATCTTTATGGCACACTGAAAAACTTGAATCTTTCAAACATCTCAAAGACTCTGTGAAGGCACATAATGTAGAATCTGATGTTAATTTGGATGAGTTAGGCCTATATGAGGAATTCTGCTTTCGTTCAGATATAATAAATGCTACTAAAGTGAATTATACAGAAGGAGAGACTAAGTATGAGTATGAAATGGAAGAAAATTATTCAGGAGTTTGGTAAAGAACACATTCCCAATCTCAAATGCTTTGTTCTGAGCATTCCTGGTAGCAATGCCTTTGTGGAAAGAGTGTTTTCTCTCTTGAATCTAAAATGGACAGAATCCAGAAATAGGTGCTCAGCTGACCTCATAAAGAGTGAAATCATTTCTACAAATGTTACAGATACCTGCAAAGAATATTTAGTGAGGGTGAAACAGAACAAACAACTATTAGAAGCTGCCAAATCAAACAAGAAATACAGCTTCAAGTCATGAATTTGCCCAGTTTTTTTTATATTATTTTGCTAATCTTTTCTTTTCTAATGTTAGTGTTACTGTTACATAGCCTATTCAGTTTTGGCTTTGTATATTCCGTCTTTCAGTTATTAATAAATTGTTCCGTGTACAAATTTAGGTATGAAGACCGGCGATCTGCATATATTCGATAAGTGTCCCTCCTTAGCATTACCAAAAGGTGGCAACCCTAGTCCCACCATTTCACGCCCAAATCGATGGCTGCATCTATGAAGTGCAAACATCTGTCATCACCTGTCTACAACACTGTAGTGGAAACAGTTGTTAATTGGCAAACCACTTGAAAAGCATATGTGAAGGAATATGTGGGTAGTGTTATTTGTCAAAACTAGAATTAATCTGTATTGCAATTTCCAAAGCCATATATGAACATTGTAAAACAATATGTTGTCAAGAGAACTGATTCGGAATTGATAAATTCTTTCTAACATATTACCATAAAATAGGCACTAAATTGGGCATTACTACGGTACCGCTCAACCGATTTGTTCCAGTATCAATAGGCTTCTTCCTTTGGAGCTTACTTGTTAGCATACTGGTTAGCATACTGGTTTACCTTATAAATTGCTCATTGCATGAGGGAATATTTCCTGAAGTGCTGAAAATCAGTATAGTTAGACCAGTCTTTAAGAAAGGTAGTGTGTCTGATGTAGCAAATTATAGACCGATAACCCTAACATCTATCTTTGGTAAGATTATTGAAAAAGTTCTAACAGCACGTATAAATTGTTTCATGAATGATAACAACATACTTATAAATGCACAACATGGGTTTCGTAAAGGATTTTCAACTGCAATTGCAGTTACAGAGTTTATTCATGAACTATTACTTAACCTCGAAAATGACTACAAAACAGCCGGTGTCTTTTTAGACTTGAGTAAGGCTTTTGATACCGTATGTCATGAACTACTTTTAGAAAAACTTGAGTGTTATGGTCTTAGAGGAAAAATACATGATATTTTAAAATCTTTCTTAATTAACCGGAAACAATGCTGCGAAATATATTGGAAAGATGGTAACTGTATGAATACAATAAAATCTAGATATGAGATTGTGAAAGCAGGGGTACCCCAAGGGTCGGTGTTGGGTCCCTTACTTTTCCTCATTTATGTAAATGACTATCCACAGTCACCAAATTATAAATTAACAACATATGCTGATGACACATCTCTGATATGTACTGGTAAGGATTTTGCAACACTTGAAGTAACTATCAATAATTCATTAAATGATATATCTACATTTCTCACACACAATTACCTACATTTGAATGTGGATAAAACAAAATTAGTATTATTTCAGCACTGTAAAAAACAAAATAATAACTGGTTAAATATTACCCTAAATGGCAATCATATTGAATGGGTTCCAAACATCAAATTCTTAGGTATTTACCTTGACCAAAACCTAACATATCAAAATCATGTCGATAATATTTGTAAGAAACTTAGTTCTAACATCTACCTGATTAGACACCTCCGTGCATTCTTATGTCCTGAACTACTACGGTGTATTTATTTTGGGGTGATACAATCACATTTAGAATATTGTATTGAGATCTGGGGAGCTACAGGAATCAGTAACCTAAATAGAGTTTTGGTTTTGCAAAAGAGGAGCTTAAGATGCATTTATGGTTTAAACAATAGGCAATCATGTAGAGAAGTATTTAGAAGTAAAAAAATATTAACAGTAGTTGGCATATACATATATAAATTAATCCTATGTATTAGAAACCTGAAGCAACCTCTGTCCCTAAATAATGATATTCATGAGCACTGTACAAGAGGTCAATTTGACTATCACAGGGTGTCTACAAATAAAACGTCTACCGGTAAAGATCCATTACTTAAGGGTGGCCTATTATATAATAAGTTACCACATGAAATAAAAGAAAAACAGGGTAGACAATTTATTACATCTGTAAAAAATTATTTAATCTTAAAATGCCCTTATAGACTAGATGAATTTTAAATAATTGTAATTTTGTAAATTGTCTCTTTTGTATATAAGTGTATTTTTGTAAATAATTTTATTCTTTATGTCAACTAAATTCTGACGATGCTTGATACTTTTTATGTAAAAGTCTATAGGCAAATAAAAATTATTATTATTATTATTATTATTATGTTGTAAATGTGTATTTGAGTTATCGCGTACATTCAAATGGACGGACAGACAGACATTTTCCATCCACCAAACAATCTCAGAAAGTACTATTCTGGCACTTAACAAATGTGTGTTGACTTACCGTAGTGAGGAATACAGAGAAGTCCTCCCCACAGGCGACGTACTTCACTCTGACGGAGCGCAGAGTCTTGAGTTGTGTGGGATACACTTTGTTCACATCATCGCTGAGCCCAAGCTGTCCGAAAACATTCTTACCCCATCCAAATACAGCACCTGCAGAAAACATTCGATATCATATAATTACCAGATTAGAACATAAGTTTCAGAGTCTGTTACTATCATCAGCTCACATCTACTGATGAGTTGCTTCTCTGTCCACCAGATGCCCTCCATTTTATATGAATTCAGAAATGAGGTCATTGTCCTTAATGGATATAACAATTTATAAGTCTATCTTTGTTTTTTTTTTTGGATGTATACTTTTTGCAAACAGTTAAATCAAGTGCTTTCTGAACACATTTCAGTAATTATGAGGAATCAAGAGATAATGGAACTTAATACAGTAAAATACCAGTATAACGAAATTTAGGGGACCTCAGAAATGAATTTTTTATAGTGAAATTTTGTTATACTGAAATTTTACAAGTGTACAATATTCTGGACTTTATTTTTTGAAAAAAAAAAATCAAAATAGTCACCAACCACTGCACATGACTTTAAAACGGAATCTGGCATATTGCTGTTGTGATGGAAGAAAATTTTGAAGACTATGTACCATGTTTTGCCATCACAAGAGTCAAACTCTGTTGATCACAGTGCTGCACACCTTCGTCTTCAACCTCATCATCACATGGATTTCTATCACTCAAAATGTCTGCCACAATTCCATCATTTGTGATTTCTTGTTACACTATCACATCACAGTCCCCACTGAAATAGTCATTAAGATTCACCCTTGCAGGCCCATCTTACTTTTCCAGTTCTTTCTATGTCATCTAGCACTTCACTCAACGTTTTCTAAAGCAGTTAGCGATTATTATTTTTTCTTTAGGCTATTTCCATTCAGCATTCAACACTAATCAGCATTAATATCTCTCCCTGAGGCAATATTACACAGCATACATCGGGAAAAATAAAATTATATACAGGCATGTAAGCAAAATTTTATTTTGTTATACTGAAAGTTCTAAATTTGTTATAATGAAATGTTTTAACACATATTAATATATATAAATAGGGAAAAGGGAAGGGGCCAAAACATAATTTTGTAATACTGAACATTTTGTTATACTGGTGTTTGTTATACTGGCATTTTACTGTACAGTGAAGCAACAAATTACGTAATTAACAAAGTTGTTGACTATTAAACACTTTAGGCTTCACTTTTCCTTACATTTTTTGCAGGACGTACGTTTCATGGGCTTTGCCCACATTTTCAACTGCTTTTCAACTGTCTATTTTCTCCTTGGAGAACACTGGCGCCTTCTGGTTTTGGTTTAACAGACTTCTTGATCAAGTTTTCTTCTAGTGGTATTTCAAAATTCATCAGTTTATTGAAGAAGAAAAAAAACAAGCAAACAAGCATGAAAATGTCAGAAATAAGCAAAAATATATACAAAAAATAAAAAAGTTATTAGTTTCATAGAAATCTTATGTTATTCGGTGAAAAACAATATCTAAAGTGTCAATGATGCAGGACATCGCAGGCACATGTGAAAAGCAACAAAGTTCTTCTTCGATGAATTCTTTCTTAATATCTGTTCCTTCACCAAAAAGCTTTTTTACAAATCTGACAGCGTTTTATTAGCCGATAAAAGAAAGGAACCCGGTGATAATGATGTCTAGGAGTGAAATAAGCATGTTTAATCTGACAGTTTTGAGTGAAATATGCTATTTTAAACCAAAATCATAAAATAAGTGAGGAAAATTGAAACGAAAAAAATAATATTGAGATAGATCCATACACTGCTTCCCTTATTTTAATTACTAACCTGAACCCAGGTTTCGGTGAGCCTTCCCACCATGTTCACCAGTTTCTAAAATTCTATATATTAATAGAGGAAAATTGATTTCCCTCAGAATAAGCAAAATAAGCACTATGAAATAAAGTTAAATTGCTTGTCAAGGAGAGTCTTAAGAAATAGGCTATGACATAATTATTATAATGAGTCTGAAAATAAATATGCACATTTTGCTTAGAATTTGTTACCTGATCTAGAAACAGCAAAACTATGATTTCCTCCACAAGCTATGAAGGCTATAGGGATTCCTTTCAGTGACTTGACAAAAACAGGCTTTTTTTCTGAAGACTTTGTGCCCAGTCCGAGTTGCCCATAAGCGTTGCTGCCCCACGCAAACAACTCCCCACCTGAAAAAGAGACATCACATCATAAGCCTATTACCATATTTCACCGCATAATTATCACAAGTTTTAGGCCTTTTTTTTCTGTGTGAAAACACAGTGTGACCATTATGCAAGGAAAGGCTGGAACTTAACACGTATAGGCTTACAGTAGACATACCTTACAATTAAAGAAAAAAGTACAGTCAACCCTCGATTTAATGCCCCTCTTTACAGTGCCACCCTTGCACTGTGCCAATAAATGTAAGTGAATGGAACCACTCCTCACCTATATCACCATCATACCTATTCAAATACACCCCCTGGGTGCCTCATATACTCCATGCCTCTTATACCTTTCTTTTTACGCAATCATCCTCAATTCTTAAAATATTTACATCTCCAATGTTATGTTTGTTTTCTATCATATGTTGGCTGAGTCCAGTAAGCTTTTCTTCTTCTTATCCTTGTGATGTAGGATGGCATCCTGTTTATTTCCCCTTTATTCCTCAGATGAGTCGTGTGTACTGTCTTTCCACATCTCGTAGCAGGTCTTCCTCTTAATCTTTTTCTGCCTGGTCTGCTTTCTTGAGCCTTTTTTGCTAGGCGATTGTTTTCCATTCTATCAACATGTTCTTTCCAAAATTTTCTTCTGTCATTAGTAAATTTAGTTATGTCCTGAATTTGGCATTTGTCCCTAATTTCTGTATTGTGTATCTTATCTAATAAAGTTTTCCCCTGAATTGTTCTTAGTACCTTCACTTCACATGTGCTTAATATCTGTTTAGTTTTGTTTGTGTCTGCTCTCGTTTCTGCTGCGTATGTTAAGATTGGTCTTAATATTGTTTTATAAATGCGCACTTTACTGTCTATTGCCATGTACTTGTTTCTTCAAATTATGTCTTTCATACAACCTGATATCTGCATTGCTCTGTTGGCTTGTTTCTTTACTTCATGAATTATATTTCTATTAATTAAGTGGAGGGAAAGGAAATAGACATTAAATCCATGTCTGGGATATTAATACAAGTAAGAATCAGCTTGAAAAATTTTATGTCATAACCGGGATTTGAACACGGATCTTCAGCTTAACGCGCTGATGCTCTACCATTGAGCTACCATGACAACATGCCAGTATGACATCAAATTCCTCAACTGATTCAGAAGACAAGGCAGACCACAGGAGGTTTCTCCATTGAGAACACACATCCAATGGCGTCCTACATTTGTAGGTACTTTGAAGCCAAGTTATTATTTATATACTATTAATTAAGTGGAGGGAAAGGAAATAGACATTAAATCCATGTCTGGGATATTAATACAAGTAAGAATCAGCTTGAAAAATTTTATGTCATAACCGGGATTTGAACACGGATCTTCAGCTTAACGCGCTGATGCTCTACCATTGAGCTACCATGACAACATGCCAGTATGACATCAAATTCCTCAACTGATTCAGAAGACAAGACAGACCACAGGAGGTTTCTCCATTGAGAACACACATTCAATGGCGTCCTACATTTGTAGGTACTTTGAAGCCAAGTTATTATTTATATACTATTAATTAAGTGGAGGGAAAGGAAATAGACATTAAATCCATGTCTGGGATATTAATACAAGTAAGAATCAGCTTGAAAAATTTTATGTCATAACCGGGATTTGAACACGGATCTTCAGCTTAACGCGCTGATGCTCTACCATTGAGCTACCATGACAACATGCCAGTACAACATCAAATTACTCAACTGATTCAGAATACAAGGCAACCCACGGGAGGTTTCTCCGTTGAGAACACACATCCAATGGTGTCCTACATTTGTAGGTACTTTGAAGCCAAGTTATTATTTATATACTATTAATTAAGTGGAGGGAAAGGAAATAGACATTAAATCCATGTCTGGGATATTAATACAAGTAAGAATCAGCTTGAAAAATTTTATGTCATAACCGGGATTTGAACACGGATCTTCAGCTTAACGCGCTGATGCTCTACCATTGAGCTACCATGACAACATGCCAGTATGACATCAAATTCCTCAACTGATTCAGAAGACAAGGCAGACCACAGGAGGTTTCTCCATTGAGAACACACATCCAATGGCGTCCTACATTTGTAGGTACTTTGAAGCCAAGTTATTATTTATATACTATTAATTAAGTGGAGGGAAAGGAAATAGACATTAAATCCATGTCTGGGATATTAATACAAGTAAGAATCAGCTTCTGAATCAGTTGAGGAATTTGATGTTTATATTGTTTATATTTGCCTCTGTGTTAATTGGCGCGACCGCCAATTATTTGCCGCACGAGTTAGTCATTTCCTGTGCAGGCTGTGGCTTGTAGCTTACCATGCCACGCCAGTGTTAGTTAGTTGAGAAAGAGTTGCAGCCGTATACAGACGTGCGTCACAATTGCTCCTAGTTGGCGGGACAGTTTTCGCTTTGTATACTTAGGGCTCATCTCTAATTACACACCAATCGGCTCTTGTATTGTTTAGCAGCCTGCGTGTGAAGTTTCGGGAATCGTATTGTAATTTTAGTGTAATTTACAAGAATTCCATTGTCTGCGTAACCTAGCCGACACGTGCAGTGAACAATACTGTGGCTAGCGCTTGCATATATTATCGGGCGGGAGCCTTGCTATGCTCCTAGAATAATAACTGCATTGAATCGCATATATCATATTTGTTAAGTATTTGTATTATTATTTAGTATTCAGATTTCAGGCTTCCTGAAAATATATTGTTGCAAAATCCTCAGATTTAAATCTCTGTTCCAGCTACCTACAGTCCATTATCTCCTTGTGTAATCTTAATTGGTGTAAATCACCTGGTCCTCCGAAAAACCTATTAATTGTACCTGAGTTCCCTACATTTTTTCTCCTCACGGACCTATTCCCTTCAAGTACGGCATCATCTGCATAGCATATTATATGAAATCTTGTGTTTCCCATTTTATAACCCCAATGTTTCGGCAAGTTCTCAATTATTTTGTCTAGTAAGCATTTACCATTATTAGTTACATCCCTTACGTGCTCATGGATTCTAGTTTTAAAGTCCCCCTGTTTCTCCGATACAAATTCTGTCACAATCACTGCATTTTACTGAATACACTCCAGGAAAATTCATTTTGTCATTGTTCGTGTCAAGACGTTTGTACTGGGAAAACATTTTTTTAATAGTTTTTCTGTTTTATACGCGGGTACTATTCCATATAATTTCCGAAAAACTGTCCCTATGCATTCGCTAATGTGAGGATTATATGGTAATCCTATAATATTGTTTTCTTTCCTTTTATCATTTTTTTTTAGCACTTCCGTTTTCAACACTTTTCCAAATATGTCTATTTTACTACCACAATATCCATTTATTTCCTATATAATATAAATATTTCTTTCTATTCCTATTTTAGTGCTTCCTGATTGTTGCATAAACCAATGGCTGCTCTATTAGTAAAATTCAGCCATAAGTTAATAACAGTAGTAATAACAACAACTGTGATTTAAATGTTCAATAAAATCAGGTAAACTGATGTAACAAAGTGCCAGTATGTTTTTGTTTAATCAGTTATGACTGCAATTATGATATGCAGAATATGTTTTTTTTTAATTGATTTTCAAGTTAAGCTCCAGATATATTCATTAAGCAGGGCTTACGGAAGAAGAAAGGTCTACCATCTCGGCCACGTGGGTCATTTTAACGGTCTAGTTGGATAAGCGCATGTAAATCAATATGTTTTTTGTCATAGCTACCTGTATTTTAAATTCCAAGGCCTTATAACATCACAGTAAAACAATAGGCTATGTTGTCAAGATAACTGATTTTCATTTTTTTTATATAAATTCTTTCGAATACGTATATTACCATAAAATAGGCACTAAATTGAGCATTACTCCGAAACAGGTCAACCGATTTTATCCATTATGAATACACGTCTTCCCATGGACATTATAAATGTGTATACCAAGTTTCATAAAAATCCGGTAAAGCGTATTTGAGTTACCGCGTCTTTAAAATATACACTAAATTGGGTTTTACTCCGGTACCGGTCTACCGATTTCGTCCAATATCAGTAGACGTCATTCCACGTACATTATAAATGGGTATACAAAATTTCAGGAAAATCCAATAAAGCATATTTGAGTTATCGCGACTTCTTATATATTAACATAAAAACACTAAATTGGGCATTATTCCGGTACTGGCCAACCGATTTGGTCCAATATCAATAAACGTCTTCCCATGGACATTATAAATGCGTATACGAAGTTTCATAAATATCCGATAAAGCGTATTCGAGCTATTGCGCCTTTAAAGTAGACACTAAATTGGGTTTTACTCTGGTACCGGTCAACAGATTAGGTTCAACTTCAATAGGGCACTTCTCATGGACGTCATAAATGGGTATACCAAGTTTCATGGAAATCCGATACAGCGTATTTGAGTGATGGCGCCTTTCTATTAGAAAGGCGCCATAATCTATTAAAATAGGCACTAAATTGGGCATTACTCCAGTACCGGTGAACCGATTTGGTTCAATATCAATAGGGTTCTTTCCATGGACATTATAAATGTGTTTTCTAAGTTTCATGAAAATCCGAAAAAGCGTATTTGAGTTATCGTGCGTACAGACACACGGACAGACAGACGGACAGACATTTTTTCGTCCACCACACAATCTCATAAAGTACCATACTGGCACTTAATAAAAATAAATAGATTTAATCCAACCCTGAATGCAATCACAGGTTAAATGCAGGGATGTCTTATGTTCAGGTAATACAACGCATAGAGAGGATGAAAAGTGTTACTTACTATTTGAAAGTGCCAGACAATGGTTGTGTCCACTCGTAATCTGCACCACGTTTCTCGTAGCTAAAGCTTTCACCACCTTTGGATTTGACTGAATGTTGTTAGTTTGATCCATACCATTTCCTGCAGAAGAGAACTTGTCTTAAACAAAATTCTTCATTCACATAAAAGAAAAAAAAAGGAAATCCAAAATTATAAAATCAAAGCATGCTGCTGCATATTCAATTACGCTATTAATAGGGGCCGTATTTTTTGGTAACAACGATAAGCGCGAAATTTTATAAAATAACCTCCCTTAACTATATTTAGCTTTTATATGCATAAAATACCAATATAAACAAAATTGAATCCACGAAATATCGCGAAATTTACTCTATTCCGCGAAATGTGTCTATAAGCGCGAAATATGCCTCTTCTGTCTGTAAAGTGAGAAATGAGCACGAAAATGTGTTTTAAAATCACAATATTGTGTTTTGGTGTAGGCCTACTGTATTTTTTTGTTGTTAGCAGCATGCTTTTTTCTGCTATTTCTGTGGCTGTCAAAGATTTACCAATATTGTGATCGATTACAAAGATTTCAGAATTTACGCAAAGATTGTCTGTGACCTGGTTTGTACTGTTGAGTACTCTCCTTTCCTGCTATCTCTTTGCCAAGTTAGCGATGCCTATGATCGATTGCAGCAGAAGAGTGTAGATTATTTGTTACTTGTATTCAACAGATTTCATCTTTTATCCACAGTGGCATGGTTGGCACTTCTGTTTGCAAATGGCTATCTGATGGTGTTTAATAGAAATTACGATAATATTTCTCATAATTATATTTGAACATTAACTCTAGTCATGTCTAAATCGAAAGTTACTTCAGTTCATAGAAGGGCAGAAGAACATAAAAATGAGGGGGGTGTTAGTTCATGTAAATAAAGAAGCAATGTTCCCAATGCAGTATAAAGTAATTTATTTCACGAAATACCCACCGAAATAGAAGGAAGTTAACACCGAAATCAGCCATTTTATTTCACAAATAAATCAGGGCCCTAGCTATTAATCTTACATCTCCGCTTTTATAGAATTTTTGAGGTGATGAATTTATTTGCCAGTAGCAGTGAAAAGGTAGAAACATGAAATTGGATATTTGTCACTCGCCTGATAATTCTGGCCACCAATGGTGATTTGGCAACCAGAAATTTTGTGCTCTGACATAGATTACTCTGCCACCTGCTGTATAAAGTATGTAAATAATCTTTCAAATGCTGGCAAAATTATAGTTTGTAAAAATCAGAACAGCATGGCAAACACTGTGGCTGTTGAATTGCCAAGTTGCTCATGACTGGATCCAAGCATAAATAAATAGTTTCACATGTTCATTCACTCACAGCATATATAGCTGGTCCAGAAATGAGTACCAGGAGCAATCCTGGGGGTAAAGGCGGCCGGTGCGTAAGGCTGACAACCTTACCACCTTCATGTGCCGTATGTCCAAAATCTGGGAGCCTCAACCTCCTGGAACCCTCTGGGCCTCCATGGCATGTATAGGGATCACTTTACTTTATATATAGCTGGTCTCACCTAGTTGTCCGTGAGCATCAGAACCCCAGCTGAAGACTTGTCCCCATTCATTGACAGCCAACGAGTGACTCTTGCCACAGGATGCTCTGGTAATTGCGTACTGCGACAAACTGTCCACTTTCTCTGTAATAACACAAACACCAATTATCAAAATTGCAACTAAACTTGTGAGCTAACACATTCATGTAGAAAACTTTTGAGTCAAGACAACTTTGCAAAACAAAATAACCATAATCTTCTTATTCACTATTCAGATTTTGATGAAAGCACACTTTGATTGTGACTTTACTTTGAAGTTGCTACTGAAATCTTTCTCACAGAGTGACCAACATAAAGAAACACACGCAAGATTTAACCCATCGGCATGCTATTTTGTTTACACATGGCACACCCATAAATACAGAGATCGCCTGGAATCTGAAAGCTTTGCGACCATTAAAATTTGAACTAGCCGTTGGCAGTGCGCTTGTACAGAGTGCTCTAGTCTACCACATGAAAATATAGTCCACGGCTCCACGGGCTTTAGTTAACCATGTGGATACTAGCAAGATACTGTTAATGTTTTCAACTCAAAATGTTTTGCTTTCATTCAAATTCCTGCTGCCTCTGTCTATGATGCCGTACATGCTTTCAGTTTGAGGGCAAGTTCTGTACTAATATTTTCAGGCAGAAATGGGAATTTTGTATGTGAATGTGGCTCTTATAAGCTTATAGTTTGTCTGATGTTAGAGAACCATGGACAGAAAAGGAACTGATGGCATCTGTGATGGTACGAATGGACTTATATTGTGTTCGTGGTGGTGGGAATGGGCCACACGATAAAATGTGCAAGAATTCAGTATGCCACTGTTAAATTAACCTCATTACCACCAACACAGCACTATCTGCCACATCAGTCTAGATACCAATAGATAAGTTTATTCGTCACTAAGCACTTCACATGAAATGCAATAGACTTCGTCATGAAACAGTAATTGGTAGGCTACCAGCCTACTACATTGATACAATATGGCTTATTTTAAAAGGCTACTTAACAGATTTATGTCCTAGCAATTCTTAAAAGTAGCTTGTTATTTAAAAATTGCTATTTAAAGCTAGTTACTCAAAAACTGTGCATTTAAAAAGTCATTAAACTACAGGCCTAACAGTTTTATGCTTAAACAATTCTAAAGACAAACCTATTATTTAAAAATTGTCATTTCATCATCATCAGGATCTAAAGGCAATGCCTTGTTGTAGTAGCCATGTCTTCCTCTTCATCGCTGTTCTCTTTAGATTTTCGTATGACAGCACGTCCATATCCTTTATCATGTTTTTAATAAATGAATTTCTTGGACGTCCTCTTGATTTCTTTCCCAGTATTTTCCCTTCAAAAATGTTAATGAGTAGACCATTGTGCCGAAATGTATGACCCACTAACTTTGCTCTTCTACTCTTAATTGAATTCAGAAGGGATCTCTCTTCCATCACTTCATTAAGCACTTCTTCATTTGTTTTCCTATCCACCCAACTCGTCTTTGTTAGCCTTCTCCATATCCACATTTCTGCTGCTTCTAGTTTCTTGGCTTCTGCTTTTCCTATTGTCCATGTTTCACATCCATAAGTTAATACACAACTTACAAATGTTTTGGCAAATTTTTTCCTTACTTCCATGCTTAAATGGTTATTTGTGAGAAGATTCCTTTTGTTCTGAAATGCTTGTTTAGCCAGGTTTATTCTTCTCTTAATTTCTGTGTCACACTTGTTAAACTTATTGATAATGCTACCCAAGTAACAAAAACTTTCGACCTGGTCTAGGGCTGTACCGTCAAGCTGTATGTTGATTTTAAAATTTTCATTTGTTCTTCCGATCACCATGGTTTTTGTTTTCTTTTTATTGATCTTCATTTTAAAATTTTTCAATGCATCTGATAGAACTTTAAGCATTTTATTCATTTCCTTTTCTGAATCAGCCAAAATAACTATGTCATCTGCAAATCGAATGCTATGAATACTGACTCCATTTATTTTAATACCCTTTGTTTTTCTTTTCATTTCTCTGATTGCTTCCTCAATGAACATATTAAACAGATGTGGCGATAATGGGCAGCCTTGTCTCACTCCTCTTCTTATTCTGGCTTCTTGTCTGCTCCCATTAATATTTATTTCAGTTGTTTGTGTTTTGTATAAGTTTAGAATAAGTCTTCTATCCCTCCAGTCTACTCCAAATTTTTTCAATGTTTGGAATAGTAATTCCCAGTCTACGTTATCAAAGCTTTTTATAAATTGTCATTTATAAAGTCATTAATACTATACCACACAATGTCATGTCCTGCAGCCAAAATCTCATGATTAGGTATAAATCATGCCATTTTAGGTTTTCTTGTGTTCACTTCCTTACTATTTTTCTTGCATTTCATACATTTTTAAGGACAAACTGAGTTTATATCTGTAGATTCTAAAGAAAGCAACAGTGAAAGCAATTAATGAAATCAAGAATTTGCAACTTCTCTCACTGGCAACGACCATGAGACTGTTCGAATCGAAAATCCTACCCATGCTAACATATGGATTGGATCACATTTGTGAGCATTTGATGGTAAAACAGCTGGAAGACATGGAGGGACTCAAGGCCAGATTCCTAAAAAGAACTATGGAATTATCAAAATACACAACGTCCAGACTAATCTACGTTATGGCGAAAGAAACTTTCTTATTGGAAGATCTAATTCTGAAACATTGCTGCCAAAGACACCAGTGGTGAGAACTGCTCTATGGAACAGACGGGAGAAAGAAGAACAAATATGGGAAGACTTCTATACGACCGAAGCAAATCAGAAGCTGCAGCACATAGTGACCAGGATGGTGGTACACGGATTTCATACCAAATTATGCACGAACAGGAAGTTTCATAACCCCGACAGTGACTGCGTGTGCGAACTTTGCCACGAACATTGCGAACGCTACCACATCCTAAAGTGTAAATCATGAATGAAAAGTATCTGTGAATATTCCAATATGTAATGCAAAACTTTCTGCATCTTTCTTTTATTAAATAATTTATGGCCATTTTTTGTTTCTAAAGAAGAAGGAAAAAAAGAACACACACAGAACGCAGAGTCTTAGCATCTCTATTTTATGTACAATTAAGAATTGAAAGAATCTGACAAGCCACAAAGGTTGTGAAACACTTCTCATAGGGAAAATGGTATATTGCGACTCACCTGAGTCCCCCACCCCTACTCTCAATCCCTCCCCTAGCGGAGGCATTTGAACTACTAGCAGCAACGGTATTAAGGAATTCTTAAGGAATTGTTGAAACAGAAAAAATAATTTATTTCTTCTTTATTCTCTTCTTCTCTTCCTTTCCCATCTCCTTCCCCTCTTCCTCCTACCTACCTATTTGAGACCTATTCCTAATAGTAAATTTTGGATTGACGGATTCGAACTCAAGACCCCTAGCATTATAGCTAGGAGTCTTAACCATTACGCTACGAGTGAATGTTGAGCACTGAAGGAAGCTTTCATATCTTTGAGTTATGATAGGGGGATTTCATGAGTTTTAACGCAAGAATCGGTTTTTATAATTTTGAGATATTTTGTTAGTTATGAAAAGAGTAGTGTTGGTACAAGGGAATTTTCCTGCATCAATTAAGCCATATTTAATGTTATAATACATCGTTTTTTTATAATTGTGAAATATTATGTATGGTATAAACATATTTTTGTATTGTGAAATGGCCTATTTTGTTGCAAGGGTCGTTTTTATAATTATGAAATATTATGTGGAGGTGTAAGGGTATTTTTTTTATTGTGAAATAAGTTATTAGGTGACATATCAATTGCAATTATGCATTACTGGCGTTGAGCAGCGGCTACAGGCATGGCGGCATGGGATGCGTTGAAGCATGGCAAGCAGTCAGACGGGGAAGCAGCCAGGCAAGGGGCGAGTGGAAAGGGGAGCAGGGTGAGTCGCAAAGTACTAACTTCCCTTCTCATAGACCTCAAACTACTATAAAGCTAAGAACACTAAAAAATATTTACCTGGCTTTTTACAAGATTTATCATGACCCAGTTGCCCATGGTCATTGTTACCACAGGAATAAACTTCACCATTGCGAGTGACAATCACCGTGTGATGCACTCCACAAGCAACTGCAACACAAAAGCATGACAGGCCTATCATACCTCCTACACATGATTTCATACTAATATAACCTCCAAATAACACACTCAAATTACCTTCTTCAATATTAGTTGTCTGATTAAAATTTAACTCTCTTGGTGATAAAATATGTTCCTCTTCAATTCCACCAAGCCCCAGTTCACCATTAACAGTGTTACCCCAGCAAAACATGTCACTAGATGAAGAATCTCCACCTACCCACCTAAAACTGGAATTTTGTTCATTCCACGGACAATCTGTACGTCCCTAGAACAAGTAAAATTAACAAAATCACGAAATCACGAAATCTCGTAAGTCATGGTATGGACACGTTTTATACTTTTTTAGGTTATCCCTCGGGAATGAAACGTCTAGTCATTCATAATATTGGACCAACACGTGTACTGTTTGACTTACGGCATGTCACCTATTCCAATATACCAAAAAACATATGAAATTATAATACACAGGCTCATTTAACACCCTGTGTTACATACAGAATTCAATCGAAATTCCTCAACCCACTGTGACAAAAATAATACCCCTATATCACGAATATTGTAAATTTATTTATACTAAGCGCTTACAAGAGAACAGGTTTGCATTATTGTTCTTGTTTATTCTACATATATGATAATACAGGCGTCAACGACGCTGCAAAGACTGTAATTGCTTCTAATTAACTTATTTATCTCTTCTGCTTTCTTACTATTTAAATACCAATAGCACGAGGTTGGCAAAACCACACCATTCAATCCTAGGAACCATGGTTGAGTGGCCATGTGCATTTCGTCATTTCAGAAACCATAATTAAAGGATGAAATGCGCACAATATGCATGGATTAATAGACTGGTGCATTCAAGCGGTTGACCGCCACTGCTAATATTTACTTTTTAATAAATAGGCATAGGGGATGCGTTCGCTCCTCTCACGCAGCGGGCACGGGATCGAATCCTGGTCGGGACAAGTTACCTAGGTGGGGGTTTTCCAGGGTTTTTCCTCACCTGTGAGACAAATGTCGGGTAACTTTAGGCCCTTGGATATCATCTGGGCGTCATTACCATCTTCATCCCATCCTCGCCTTGTTTGGAGTGTTTGTGTGAATGGTGTGTCTCGTCCTATGTGTTCGTGTTGTCTCGGAGGTGGCTCCGGCATTGGGCTGATCACTCATCCGGGGAGGCCCTCCATGCCCTTGTCTGGTCAAAGAATATGTATGTGATCCATAGATAATTCATCTCCCGACAGGTCGCGGCCCTGTAAGGCCCGGGCGGCGTGGGTCGCTTAAATCCTAAAAAGGAGACAACTATTTATGCAACTTAGGTAAAACTAAGGTAAAGAAGAAGATATATAATATATCCAATTGAAATAGAATAATGTCATATCAAATAAACCATTTTTCTGTGAACATAATGATGCAGAAAAAAACTAATGTTTATTATTATGTATTATTATTATTATTATTTTTATTTTTTTGTATTTATTTTTTTTTTTTTTCACAACTATTTATGCAAAATTAAATCTACAGGACATACACACAAATGACCGTAATACATGGTGCAAAATTTCTAGTCATCAGCGACCAAAATTCTGAGCCGGCGACCAAGGTTCAGTTTTGAATTACGGCATCTTATTTCAATTAAAAAAAGAAATAATAATAAATAAATAAATAAATAATAATTATAATAAAATCAATTAAAAATAAATAAATAAATAAATAAATATGCCACTGGTGGCATGAACAGGAATATTCGTATTTAGTTTGGAAGTTATTGAATTTCCCTCAAAGAATCTGATTTGTTTAGGTTCCCTAAGCTTTAGCCAAATTCTGCACTAGCGTTCCTAACTAAACTCTGTGGCACTACACACCTGAAGGGACAAGGCCTACCACCCGACCGCTGCATGATCAGCCATAGGCAGACGGCAGGATTGGGATGCATGTGGTCAGCATGCCGACACCCACGGCCGTTAATGGTGGTTCCCATGACCGGCGCCGCTACTTCTCTATCAAGTAGCTCCTCAATTTGACTGACAAGGCTGAGTGCACCCCGTTCCAGACCTCACTACCTCAGAAAATCCGAGGAGGTAACGGGGATTGAACCCGGGCCGATCTGTAATCAGCGACGCTAACCACAAGACCACTCCGGTGGTCTCTCTAGCGTTTCCAGTAGGAAATAAAGTAAGTTGCTTGTTTATTATCGGTTACGGCCATTAATTAGTTGAAAGAAATCTAAAATATTTAGTTGTTTTAATAATAGTTTGTTACAATTATTCAGTTAATGGGGTAGATGAGATGCATCAGCTATCACAACAGAATCAAGAGAGACAGTTAAATAATTTGCTGAGGTTTTTTTGTAATTAAACTCAGAACACCAGAATTTAGTCAAAATCTCAATTGATAAGTGATACTTTAGGTGAAAGACAGCACTACACCATTTCAACCTCAATTTCGGAAAAAGTAATTTCAATTTCGGAAAAAGTAATTTCAAATTCGGATAAAGTAATTTCAATTCCGGAAAAAGTCATCTCAATTTCGGAAAAAGTAACTTCAATTTCGGAAATACGAGGGCTATTTTTTAAAGCATTCGATGGGGCATAAAATGAAAACCACAGTGAAAATCAAAACTGTTTTATTTGAAACATTTAGGTACACCTTCTAGCTACTTCTCTACATAATCTCGCTCCGATTGAGTCATTTGTCTTAGCGTGGTACCAACTTTACTATACCCTCTTCATAGCCCTCGCATTTCCGAAATTGAAGTTACTTTTTCCGAAATTGAAATTACCTTTTCCGAAATTGAAGTTACTTTTTCCGAAATTGGAATTACGTTTTCCGAAATTGAAATTACTTTTTCCGAAATTGAGGTTGAAAAGGTGTAGACCAACAAGAAATTAGAATAAATTCTTATTCATGTTTGTGTAATTTCACATGCTAAAAAGAATTGTTTAAAATGAACATATGCTAGCCATGTTATATGGACACAAGAGGTGGTAGTACTTCATAATTCTGAAGAATATTGTAACTTCTTCCTCCCAAATAAAACTTTTCGCTCTTAGTATAGCCCAGTGGTTCTCAAAGTGGGATCCGCAGGTGGATTAAGAAGAAATAGGATATCCCGTAATTTTGAAGTGCTTAACTGTGTTCCCCACTACTTACCTAAGTGAAACAGCACTCTCCCACCTCACGCACTTGAAATCAAAGTTGAGAAATAAACATGAAGTTGAAAGTGACTTGATATTGAAATTATCAGACATTAAATCTAACATTGCAGAGCTAATTAATCAAAAGCAGCTTCACTGTTCACATTAAGGAGTAAACTCTGTTTGTTACCATTTATATTGTTACTAGCTTAAAAGACCCGGCGTCGCCCGGGTTTTGTATTTTGTAATTGGAAATTAGCTTATGAAGGATTTTCAATTTTAAATTCCTGGTCCTTATATAGGCATTTATAATTTGAAATAGGAAGAACGACTTATTACACTCAAACTATTCCCTCAGAAAACGCTTGATATAGTTTTTTATGGCTCATAGAGGATCTAGAATTTTGCATCCCATCGCTTGTACAGTGCACAGCAAGCCTGGTAGAGGTTTAAATAAGAAGAAACAGAAATTCCTGTAACATAAAATTGTAATATCGAGGTGGGAAATTTCCCACTCTTATGTTACCATAAAGCCGTTTTGGAGATGAAATTAAACAGAAAGCATTATCACTTTCATACTTTTCTCTCCAAAAACCTGCGATATAATATAATAATATACACATTACCATACCACGTTTTGTTTTCTCTATGCCCAGGGTAGAGAAAGTTATGTGATTCCATTATTTTAGTGTATTTCATTCTGTGATATTTATTTATAACATGAATTATTTTGATAACTTCTCTTATTTGTCAAAAGTGCATTTCATTTGTTTTTTCCAAGCCCACCTGATACCATTTGGCAACAATATATTCTGTGATTTGGAATGGATAATTCTATGTAAAAAGGGATTAAGTATTTTCAAAAACATTTAATTTTTGGCATTTAGAATCAGAATTTTTCAAAATCGTTTCTTAGTGAGCACCTACATTATGAAACAAAGGTACTGTCAAAATTCCAAGTCTCTACCTGTTATAGTTTAGGCTGTACGTTGATTCCTGTCATTCAGTCAATCAGTCAGTCAGTCATTCATTCAGTCAGTCAGGACAAAGCCTTTTATATATATAGAGATTTTGTCTATTGAATTTAATACATTTGAATGAAAGTATTTATTTAGTTTTTTATTTAAAAACCCAGGGGTGGGTCCGCGAAATTTTAATTTTTTTCAAGGGGTCCGCGGACTGAAAAGTTTGGGAACCACTGGTATAGCCCATGGTATTATACGATACGTACAGTAATATATAATACATAATATACCACATAATCAGCCATTTCATAAAATATGGGAATTTTTCCCTCAAAGAGAGAAGTTATAAGATTATTGTAATTGGGTGGTCAAAAATAAGTTTAAAACATCAAATCCTCTGAATATTAAGGACTTAGGTGTATCTGAAGTGGTTTCGTGTGTAAAATCTCACTTATTTATTGCGTTGAGTTACATTTTTTTGCCATTTTTGGCATGATTTTAACACTCTTTAATACCAAGTACCGGTACTCAAGAGTAATCAGGTATGTCCATTTAAATTTCAGAAAATATACATCTTAAGGTACAATTTGGTATAAAATTAACTACAAAAAATATGTGTGGTTAATTACTATGTAAAATAACAAACAAGTGACTTTTTGTCCCACCCGTAATGGTGATAGTTTTGTTAAATTATTATTGATGAGTTAAATAAATGTTCTGACAATCTGGAAACAGTTTATAATTTGTATTTAATCCCTCATACCTTCATTAATAACAACATTAATACCCTAACAGTAATAGCAGAACAGCAAATGAACTTTTGTTTTGTATCATTAAAATCAGTGTCCAAATTATGTCCCTCCCGTAATAGATTTTGAAAAACAAATTTAATATATTTAAAATAAATTTTAAATAATGCTTTGCATGTAGTGTGGAGGAGAAGGCATTATAAATTTTACAGAATGTGAAGAACCAATTCTAGTTTATTATTTACTAGCATGTGCACGCGGCTTCGCCCGCGATAATTATTTCAAAAATTAAAAATTAAGAGCATAATAGTTAAATCATTATATTTATTAACACCTAAATCACGTGGACTACATACCACGATTAGATAGCGTCGCCTGGTAAAAGCGACCTCAGATTCGAGTGTCTTGGCCCAGAATACCCCTGTACAGTGAGTTTCGTCCAAATCGAACAATGTTTGACCATATTTAGGCCTATATTGATTATCCCTCTTCCGTGTAGGTTGAAAATTTCATGTGTCTTCGAGCCTTGATATTCTAAACAAATGAATCGTCCAGGATGGACTTACAAAATCTCGCCCCCGATAATTATTTCAAGAATTAAAAATTAAGAGCATAATAGTTAAATCATTATATTTATTAACACCTAAATCACGTGAATTACATACCACGATTAGATAGCGTCGCCTGGTAAAAGCGATCTCAGATTCGAGTTCCTTGGCCCAGAAAATCCCTGTACAGTGAGTTTCGTCCAAATCGAACAATGTTTAATCATATTTAGGTCTATGTTGATTATCCCTCTTCCGTGTAGGTTGAAAATTTCATATGTCTACGGGCCTTGACATTCTAAACAAATGAATCGACCAGAGTGGGCTTACAACATTCAAGCGATCGCGATGCTTTTATTTCCACGGTATGACAAAAATAGCCAAAGCCAACTGCAATTGATTTGACATTGAAATGTATTACTGAAATCTGATGCTTCGACAGCGCTAAAATCACGTTTTCTGCCAGTTTTTCACTCATAACTCGCGAACGAAAGCTAAAATTAAAAATTCGGCTTCGAGGAGCATTCGCCCACCTTTCAGTCCATCTATCTTTAAAATTTCAGATCTCTGCGTTCAGTAGATTTCGATGGGCATCGTGGACAGACAGACAAACAGCATGTGCCCGCATGTGCCCGCGGCTTCCCCCGCGATAATTATTTCAAAAATTAAAAACTAAAAATTAAGATCATAGTTAAATCATTATAATTATTAACACCTAAATCACGTGGAGTGCATTCCACGATTAGGTAGCGTCCCCTGGTAAAAGCGACCTCAGATTCGAGTTCCTTGGCCCAGAAAACCCCTGTATAGTGAGTTTCGTTCAAATCGAACAATGTTTGACCATATTTAGGGTTGATTATCCTTCTTCCGTGTAGGTTGAAAATGTCATATGTCTGTGGGCCTTGACACTCTAAACAAATGAATCGTCTAGGATGGATTAACAAAATCAAGCGATCGCGTTGCTTTTATTTCCAAGGTATGAGGTATGATGACAAAAATAGCCAAAGCCATCTGTAAGTGATTTGATATTGAAATTTATTACTGAAACTGATGCTTCTAAAACGCAAAAAAATGCACGTTTTCGGCCAGTTTTTCACTCATAACTCACGACCGAAAGCGAAAATTAAAATTCCGGCTTCGAGGTGCACATTCCGACCCTTTAGTCCGCCTATGTATAAAATTTCAGATCTCTGCGTTGAGTAGATTTCGCTGGGCATCGCGGACAGACAGACGGAAGACAGACACTTCCTTTTATTAATATAGATGATATGTAATAAACAAAAATAGTTTTTATAATTTGCTAGAATGTCCCATCCGTAATTATGAATTGGCTGTAATGTAATATATTACGCAAGCAATGAAAATCGTGTTGGAAATTTAAACAAAATCGTTACAACACTTTTTGAGAATATTGCAAAAAACTAAATTTTCTTCACCTAAAAGTAAGAGAAAACTGTCGCCAATCTTCATGTCTCATTCCCAGACGGTATCTAGACAAAATACAACACATCGTTGTGCTCTAAACTACTCACCTGGCTGACAACCCGAAAGTAATATATTACAGTATATACCATAAACTAGCTTAAAAGGCCCGGCGTTGCCCAGGTTTTTTATTTTGTAATTGGGAATTAACTTATGAAGGACTTTAGATTTTTAAATTCTAGGTCCTTATATAGGTATTTATAATTTGAAGTAGGAAGAACGACTTATCACACTCAAACTATTCCCTAAGAAAATGTTTGATATAGCTTTTATGGCTAAATGTAGAATTTTGCATCCCATCGCTTGTACAGTACACAGCAAGCCCGGGAGGGGTTCTAATAAGAAGAAACAGAAATTCCGGTAACATAAAATTGTATTATCGTGGCTGAAAATTTTGTTTCTCACTCTCATGTTACCACAAAACCGTTTTCGGAATGAAATTAAACAGAAATACAATATCACTTTCATACATCTCTTCCCAAAACATATTACCTTACCTCGTATTGTTTTCTCTATTTCCAGGCTAGAGGAAGTTATGTGACTGCATTTTTTCGTGAATTTCATTCTGTGATATAATAATATATATATTACCATACCTCGTATTGTTTTCTCTATGTCCAGGGTAAAGAAAGTTATGTGACTGCATTATTTTCGTGGATATTGATAGTTCTCTCATTTTTTTCTCTCATTTGTCAAATTTATTCTACTTTCATTTTTTTTCCAAGCCCATCTGAGACCCGCTGGCAACAATATGTTTTAATATCAAATGTTATTTGGATTGGATAATTCTGTGTAAAAATGGATGAAGTATTTTGAAAACATTTGATTTTTGGCATTTAAAATAAAAAAAATTCAAGATCCTTTCTTAGTGAGCACCTACATTATGAAACGAAGGTACTGTCAAAATTCCAAGTCTCTACCTGTTATAGTTTAGGCTCTACGTTGATTCCTGTCAGTCAGTCAGTCAGTCAGTCAGGACAAAGCCTCTTATATATATAGAGATGATTTGCCAGGGGTAATAAGACAATGTAAATTACATATGTTTGCAGATGATACATTACTCTATTTCTTGGGAATAAATGAATCTGAAGTAGTGAATAAAGTAAATGAAGAATAGAGATCAATTAGCGATTGGCTGAACATAAACATTTTAAGCGTCAATGTGGGAAAAACAAAATATATGGTTATGGGAAAAGCACGGTTTGTGGAAAAAATAAAACTGAGACAGCCCGTAGTACTTATGAATATAAAATCAGAATGGGTTAGAAAATACAAATATCTTGGTGTGATTATTGACAATCGTCTATGCTTTAAAGATCATGTTGAAAATATCAATGGCAGAATGGCTAAGAAAGTTAAATATACTGTGTAAATTAAGAAAAGTTGTGTCAAAAAAGGGAAAGGAATTATTGTTTAAATTAATTTAGATGCCTCATGTGAGTTATTGCTCTACAGTAATTTCAATGGAAATAAATCAGATACAACATTATTACAAAGAACTGTAAACAAAGGACTGCATGCTGTACTAAATAAAGGACGTAGGGAAAGTTTAAAAGAAATGGGATATTTATTTCTAGAAAAAATGTGTTGACATTTATTTATAGATTGGAAAATAAGTTGCTGCCAAATTATTTAAGTAATCTAGTAAGAAAGAATTGTGATGTACATAAATACACAACTGCAAGGGAAAGCCACTGAAGAGGAAAAACGCATATAAATATCTGGGCGTGACAATACAAATGACGGGAAAATCCTTTTCAGTACATATAAGAGAAAGACTAATCAGAGCAGTCAGAGGCATAAGTGACATAAAGAACCTGCAGTTACTGTCAATGAAGACCGCCATGAGGCTCTTTGAATCCAAAATAACGCCCGCTCTAACCTATGGCATAGACATCATCTGGGAGCATCTCACGGTGAAGCAACTGGAGAGCATAGAAGGACTTAAGGCCAGATTTCTAAAAAGGACCATGGGGCTATCCAAATACACACCATCACGTCTGGTTTATGTCATGGCAAGGGAGACCTTCCTGCTAGAGGATCTGATGATGGGACACTTGCTGCCACACACGACAGCAGTTGGAGAAGCACTGAAGTGCAGAAGGGAAAAGGAAGAAGAGATTTGGCAGGAATTTTACACGACAGAAGCGGTCATGTCAAGTGGATGGCGGGAGTCGAACCAGGAACTGCGGCATGTGGCGACAAGAATGGCAGTGCACGGGTTCCATGCCAAGATCTGCAGCAACAAGAAGTTCCACGACCCGGACAATAAGTGCATATGTGAACTGTGCGGTGACCAGTGTACTCGTTACCATATAGAAGTGTGTAGAAAAAGAGTGATCACGATAGCAGCTTATGCAAAACAGGACAGTAACTAATGCACAATGTGCGAACCTTCTCTATTATAAATACACAACTAGACAAGAAGATAAGTTTCATGTAGAGAATAGTATTAAAGCACAAAAAACACTTTTTAACAAACGGATAATCATGTATAATGCACTGCCACAGGAAATAAAATTGTCAAGAAATTTGGGTCAGTTTAGAAGTGGAGTAGGAGTGTGACTTAAAAATACGAATTTTTTGGGATGAATGATAGTAGGTATAATTAGGGTGGCCAGACGTCCGGCTTTTGGCCGGACTGTAAGGCTTTTTGCTAAGCAGTCCTCCATCCGGCGCAGCTTTATGCCGGACGTTGATTTGTCCCCCTTTTCGAGAATCTGATGGATCAGTAAAGCGTATTAATAAAATTTGTATTTTCCCGTATGTTCCTGCCACGCTTGTTGATACTATAATTTTTGTTTAGCTGATGACGCGGAAAAATCGAAATCTATTTCTAACGTTGCCACGCTTGTCCATACGATGATAGCGTACTATAATTTGTTTGGTGCAGTATGTGGCGTTGGCCGTACTGTTGATTCTTGTTGAAGTCTCTATTTGTATAGTACAATCTTTGCAGTTTGCCGTGTTTTTCTTCAATTACCAGAATGCCAAAACGAAAGACTTCTTTTAATCCTCAGTGGTCAAAGAATTTCAGTACTTTTCAAAAAGCAGTAAAGCAGTGTATATTCATTTATTTTATATAAATGCAGTTATTAAGTAAAATTCAGGGTAATACTATGTAATATCTGCTGTCCAGCCGTCCATACCCGAAGTTTTATACTATGCTAGATTACCGAAGAAGTGTCCTCCTTTCTGACATTTTAGAAATGGCCACCCTAGGTATAATTGCTAAGCACAATTTACTTGTATTTTCCACTAGGTTTCTACACCATTTCAACCTCAATTTCGGAAAAAGTAATTTCAATTTCGGAAAAAGTAATTTCAATTTCGGAAAAAGTAATTTCAATTTCGGAAAAAGTAATTTCAAATTCGGAAAAAGTAATTTCAATTTCGGAAAAAGTAATCTCAATTTCGGAAAAAGTAACTTCAATTTCGGAAATACGAGGGCTATTTTTTTAAACATTCGATGGGGCATAAAATGAAAACCACAGTGAAAATCCAAACTGTTTTATTTGGAACATTTAGGTACACCTTCCAGCTACTTCTCTACATAATCTCACTCCGATTGAGTCATTTGTCCTAGCGTGGTACCAACTTTACTATACCCTCTTCATAGCCCTCGTATTTCCGAAATTGAAGTTACTTTTTCCGAATTTGAAATTACCTTTTCCGAAATTGAAATTACTTTTTCCGAAATTGGAATTACTTTTTCCGAAATTGAAATTCCTTTTTCCGAAATTGAGGTTGAAAAGGTGTAGTTATTGCTGTATTTTATTTATATATTAGCCGTAGGCTACTTATAATTAATCAAATAATAAATAACTTAAATAAGACTTTATGCCAGAAAACCCTCAAGAGTGTAATCTACGGTTTCACGACAATGATTACATGGAAAGTGAAATCAGAGTATCTAATACAATAATAAATTGGACACAAGCGTTTGGGTGAAAATAAGTTTGTATGTAGATGTAGATGTAGATGTAGATATCTCGTCCTGTAGATCCTGTGTTGAGCGGGGCTCAAGGATATAGAACACGTCAGATAAAAAAATACATGCATGTTATAACAATAATATAGGCCTACAGAAACTGTAAGCTGCCAAATTTATCCAAGCTGGAAATATTCCTCCAAATTGTAGAAGGTGTGAGTTATTAAAAATTCCTTGACAGCTGTTTTGAAAGGTTTGCTCTTTCTTTGAATACATAATAATTTAATGTTGTTTGGAAGCTTGTTATATATCTGTACTGCAGAATAATAAGGACCCTTCTGAAAGAGTTTTAACGAGTTATTTGGTCTGTGTAGATCATTCATGTTTCTGGTAGTACGTCCATGTACACTAAAATTAGTTTGAAATTTATCAATATTATTCACTACATAACACATAACAGAGTATATATACTCCCCTGTAAGAGTGAGGACTTTTAATTTTTCAAATAGTGGTTTACAAGATTCCCTTTTTTTCTTTCCACATATTATTCTTATTGCCCGCTTTTGTAATCTAAATATTTTCTCCCTATGGGAAGAGCTGCCCCAGAATATGATCCCGTACCTCATTACCGAGTGAAAATATGTTAATATACCATAAGTAATGCATCCTGTTTTAATATATTATTCAAAATTCTTAAAGCAAAGCACGCTGAACTCTGATGACAGAATAGATGGTTCAGTCATTTTGATAAAAAGCTACCGTATTTTGGATTATGAAGTTAAAAAACTCAGCACACCCTTCAACAGGAAGACACAGAAAATAATGTTTAGTCTCATTAATCATATCACACCTGCGTTCAATCATGAAATTCTTATCACCACTTTCAGCCAGACTGTGATATAAATAAAGTGCTTTGGCTGGGACTGTTCCAATTTTTGGAGTCAAGTTTCCTTGTCCTCATAAATTCTGCTAGGACTCCTAAATGTTCCAGTTTTTAAAATCACTGCTAAGGAAGTAACGCTATACCGAATGATGAATACCGTTATGATGGTAAATACAGGTAAGTAGTGGCAACTAGACATGTAACTGCATTTACTCACCACACGTTTTACTTCAACTACTCAAGTGCAAACAATTTATTGCATAAATTAATATTTAAATTAAAATTCCCTCTGTTAACATGTAGTTGGAAATGCTTACAACTTACAAAAACCTATTAAATTACGAGGGTCGATCAGAAAAAAAGGTTACAAGCCGCAGCATTTGAAAACTACATATTATGGAGAACTTTTGTTTCTCCAGAGTGGAAACAGAGGGCACTACTTGTCATACAGCTGGTGTGCGGGTAGGTAGTGAAAGTTCCCAGACGGTTCAGGACGATTGAAATGGCAAGACGCTTAGAAAATTGGTCTCGTTTGGAAGTGCGAGCCGTGATTCGATTTTTATGGACAAAGAATGTGTCCGCATCTGACATTCACAGTTGAGTGAAGGTGTCATCCTCCTGCATGTCAATACCAAGCCCTATACTGCTCAAACAACGCAGGAATTGTTGCGACGGTTCGGGTGGGAAATCTGGAGTCATCCCCCATATAGCCAAGATTTGGCACCCAGTGACTATTTCCTGTTTCTGAAGTTTAAGTAGCACTTATTCGACAGTCAGTTCTCTTCAGACAGGGCTGTGAAAACATCCACTGAGACCTGGCTCAATGGACAGGGACCTGATTTCTACCAAGACGGGTTATAAAAGTTGCTTGTGCGTTCTGATAAATGCTTAAATAGACTTGGTGATTATGTCGAAAAGTGATAGGCATGTATGCCTCTTAATTCCTTTTTGTATTTTCTGTCTATTGTTAATAAATATTTCTTTATTCGACTTGTAACCTTTTTTTCTGATCAACCCTCATATATACGTTTGTATTTTGAGTCAAAAGTTGTCTTCTTCGTGGAATTGCCCATATTATAATATTTACATTGTTAATGTGTGTAAATGAAAGATGTTTTCAACCTTTAGTCACCGTTATAACAATCTGTATTACCGGTACCACAAGAAAGTTGAGCAGACTGCAAAATACACATTGAAATGATAAGTCCAAAACTGAGTTCAGCGTGTTTTACTTCAAGAATTTTGAATGATATATCTGTGGCTTGGTTCTAAAAGGGCCAATGCCATAAAACTTGCTTTTGAGATAACTGACTTTGGAGTCTTTGTAGAAGTAACATTTCTTGCTGAGAACTTCCGACATTGGCCCCTAAGGTTTCTGTATTATGTCTAATAGCTACTGACATTGGCACTTTTATTATACGAAAGATAAAGACTAGCCGAGCTCAATAATGCATAGATCTCATTTTTGCAAGAAATTGACATTGGCCCTTTTAGATCCAAGTCACAGATATAGGCTATTACAACATAGATGTACCCTATATAAGCATTCATGAACCACAGATTATTCTCTGTTACATGAGAATATTATAGGAGAAAAATTCCCCCGACACTGGGACTTGAACCCAGGACCTTTGTCTATTCACGCCAATGCTCCACCAACTGAGCTAAGCCGGAGTTCAATTCACAGTGCCACTCATGGTATACTTTGCATATTTTTACTCTATAAAAAGATACGAAATCATATTCTGGGGCACCTCTTCCCATAGGGAGAAAATATTAAGATTACAAAAAGAGCATTAAGAGAATCTTGTTTTAACTGTTTCCCACCAGATGTCACTGATCTTGTACACATCTTAATGTTGTGGGGAAACCATTAAAACTCTAAAGAATGCACCCACTGACGTCATGACAACTGCGACTGTTTATTCTTCACAGGCACTTCATTTAATGTGAATCTTTCTCCGAAGAAGGACACAATAGGATGTCCAAAATGTTACACGCTAGAAACACGACACGGCCCAACCCAGAGAGCCAGTACAATCAGTTTATGAACATCTGTATCCCCTATTTCTATATCCCCTATGTTGGGGTGAAGGGCCTCCAGGTGAAGATTTCTGTTACCTATGTGCATATTGTTACGCTTATTTTCCAAGAAAGGGTAGACGGACAGGTGGTAAGCACATCGCCTCTCAACTCTCCTCCGGAAACGGTATTACTTGGACGTGAAAGGTCTGTCAAATTTTGTCCAGAGGTTCTAATTTAGGCTTGAAGTTCTTTTACATGCTGTAAATCTACAACATGGGCCCCCCAGATTAAAATCCCTCCCAGAGGACTCAGTGCTCAGGATTTTTACAGTCTGAAAAATCCATCGATCACAGCCGAATTTCATCCTACAACCTTAGACGGGCAAGCTACCTCTAGACCAACGCTGCCAACGATGTTATAACATGCATGTAAATTTTAATCTGACATGTTCTATATCCTTGAGCCTCGCTCAACACAGGATCTGCAGGACAAGATATCTACATCTACATCCAGCCTGATAGATGCCGGGGAAAACAACTGATATTGCTTCGTGGAGCTACGGCTATGAAAATTGCCTTTTCGGCGATATGTGAAATGCACCTTAGCTTAGTAACCTATAGCTCAGATGTCTGTAAGTACCAGCATATATAAACTGTATTGAAGCAACTTTTTAGCACAGCTTAGCTGTCAGTAAATACTAAATCCCTGTATCACAACCCATGAATCTCTTTCATTGTATATCCCAGGATGCAGCTTGTCTACTCTAAACTAGTATGATTGTAACTCCAACTGGATTGTTAGGTACATTGTCTCCCAACATTCTGATTGGCTGCTGTACAGGAAGAGCAAGCGTGAGATTAGTGACTAGTAGCACGAGGTTTGTAACAGGTTAGGTTATTGATAGGCAGATCTAGCAGCAATATTATGACCATAGTCAGTATCAAGTTTCCTACACTTCTTCACGATAGATTCTGAGCACCATTCCCCTACCTTATCTACCCTACCCAATGTCATGAACACCTGCCAAATTTTGCAACCAATATAAATAAGCCAGTTTAGGTTATACAAGTGTCCATTTCTTTATGATTTTTCTTGCATTTCAGGAACATAGGCTATTCACGAATTCTATGGGTTCTATAGAGCATTACTCTCTCAAATATACTAATTTTTTCGTGTTTCATTTGTGTAAATGCATATTGAAATAAACGCTACTTTGAAACACTACAACAAATATTATAGAATTTATGTCCCCGAAATCATCAAGGGAAAATGGTCACTTTATTCAAACAATTAGAGAAATAACTCACGTTTATCTGTAATGTAATGTAATATAGATATCTCGTTCTGTAGATCCTGTATCCTCTGCCATTCTTCTAGAGTAGGCCTATTTGTTCTGAAATTCACATTTATCTGTAGATATCACGCGAATCCCTCGTATTATCCTCTACTCTTCTTTTTACACTAGTTTTCCTATACAATAATGCAATCATACTTTCACAAACACAAGAAAACTTTTAAGAAATCGCGCCTTACAGCATTAACGGCGGCCATTACTGTCTGCCTGGTGTACCAACTATGATCATACCAACCTATACAACGAAAAATCAGCTACAAAATAAGCTAATATGTAGCTTTCTACCCATACATACCAGGTTTGAAATAAATTATGCAAATTTCAGGTCATAAACTGAACAAGTACCGGGTATTTCTAAAAGTAATTAAAAACGCTTTCAATTAGATGTGCCATCTGCCTGTGGTAGGCCAAGTCCGTTCAGGGATATAGCGCCACAGAGTTTAGTTCAATTAGATGTGCAACACCCAAACAAAAAGCTGTCTAACTTGGTAAAATTTACCCCTTAATAAATAATTTATATTACTCCTTTTTGTGTTTGAGTACCACACAAATTATAATAAAGGGTTATTTTTTTAAGATGTTTTTAACGAACAAGTAGAGGGAAACCCACCAGACCCGAAGTTTTATTATGATGCCTATCACTACCCAGCATTTTGAAACAGGCCTGCTTTTTTCCAGCTGAGTGGATGGAAGGCATAGCAAATACTAATTTTTCTGACTCTACTTGGACTGCGCGCCAGAGGCTTAGAGCACATGCACTAATAAACAGGAGGGCACCGGTGAAAGGAGTATTACTTGTTGTATAGAAGGTGGACCGTGTGAAGAACACGCTGATTATTCCTGGCATGACATAATGTTTTATTCAAACCCCAGTTCAGGTTCTGTGCACATTCATCATGACTCTCAGACAACACAGTAGCCGCATGCAAGACGGGTTGGGAAGTGGGCATACAGACATGAACCACTGTGCATTATATTACAAAGAAAATGTAATGTAATAAAATGAATTATGAATGAGGGCAATAGGTAGGGCCTTGGGATAAGCATCGATAGGTAAAACATCTATGTTCACCATTGAAGTTAAAATCGGCGGTAACCATCTATATGATGATAATATCGACCTCAAAACATTGATTTATTTTGACAGAAAACATCAATGTATACTTAAAAAAGTCATGATTTCATGAAAACTATCCATGAAAAAATTGATGTTTTGGGAAATTTTTTATCAATATGCTTTTAATGTCCAACTCAGTCTGTCAATTCATTATTAATTTACCAAAATTAATGCATAAAACTGTAAATATTAAAAAAAAAACATCGATGTCAGGGAGAAACATCAGTTGTTTTCCATTGATGTAGAAAACATTGATCATTGACATGAAAACATTGATGTTTTCAAAACATGGGTCATCGATGCTCAACCCTAGTAGGGCCTGTACTACCACCTCCTGATCTGCCAGGCCCAACAAACTGCCCACTGGAGCTCTGTAGGCACTTGAATCCCAGAACTGATGTTAGAAGGTTCACATCTGAATGATATAGAAGTTTTCAGATTTATTAATGTACTTAAAACTATATGTTCTGATATAATTTTGATGTACAAATTGAATATACACTACAATCGAATTGTCGCATCAGCCATCTGGAGGTGGTAGCACAGGCCTGTAATATTCTAGAACACAATAAATCAAGTCATACGATTTTATTTCTGAAGATGAAGAAAGTGAAACTTAAGATGACATTGAAGAATTGATTTCTGAAGGTGTACCATATTTACCCAAATATAAAGAATTTTCCAAATAGTCCTGGAAGATTTGGAGTATGTTGTGGTGCAGTTGGTTCAGGCACTGAGCCACAAACTGGATCTGGTTTCACTAAGGCCCTGGAGTCGACTCAGCCTCTAACAGAAATCAGTACCAGGAGCAACCTTACCACTTCACGTGGCGAATGTCCCAACCTCCTTCACGGCCTATTTAGAGATCGCTTTACTTTCACAAATATGTCTAAATGACCCTTTACATGCTCAGATTTGTCTGTGCAGATCACGTTTGCATGTTCTGACTTCAACCAGACTTTCACACAGTCTTTTAAACATCCTAAAGAGTAAAACAAATTAAAACGAAGTGATGTAAACAGTGGAGCAAACTGAATATTGAGAAAAGTCAAAAAATAAAAACACTTTTAACTCCACTTACGTCAATTTGTTAAAAACTGGACAAGTTTCAGGAGTATTTCTCCCATCATCGGCTGGCAGTCGACCGCCAACTGATCAATATCCGAACTAATCAATATCCTAAAGAGTGGTTACAAATGAGGAGCATTTTTTCAAAAGCCGGATGGATGGCTCAGTGCATGAGGTAACTAAGTGCCATCAAGAAAAGTGCTAATATTTGTGTGTATTGACCAGCAAAGATCGTATTTTATCTACGCCAAACATGGCTAGCAGCCATTACTGTGTCTGTAACTGATACAGCAAGGCTTTTTGTCATGTTTGGCTTCGATAGAATGCAATCTTTGCTGGTCAATACACACAAATATTAGCACTTTTCTTGATGGCACTTAGTCACCTCTGGCACTGAGAAATCCATGTAGATATCGGCTTTTGAAAAAACGCTCTTCAAATGATAAAACTCAAACACAAAACACTATAAAATTCACAATGGATATCACTTAAAACATTAATATTTCGACGTTTTGGCCCAACCACTAGGCCTTCATCAGGTACAGCTAAAATAAAAGGAATGAAAGTTCCAACTGACGACAACAAACTCACGGAGTTTGTCTGTACAGACCTAGTCGTTGTAGACAAACCAGTGTAAATATATGTGCATGTAAAGGGCCCTTAACATGGATTAGCAAGGTATATAGTTGGCTAGCTTCCCAGTAAACATTTTGGTTACATTTATAAAATTCACTTAATTTCTACTGGTGAATGTGAATGACATTTCCCCAACAAGAGGTGAATATGTCTCACATACGAGTTGGCTAACGTTGCAATTAATCAGGTTCTCACAATTACAATGAAAATAACCACATTCCAATCTCAAGAGAAGTTGGAAATGTCCTCCACACAACACTGCCACCTTTTTAAGAAATTAGTTCAGCTTCCAAAACCGAGTTAATTTCTCCTCTTACATTGTCTTTAAGTTATTCTAGAAGAAATGTGAAATAATCTCCACAAGGGAGTCAATATCACCATTTAGGTGATTTCAACTTTTACTTCTGTCGAGTTCATGTGTTTGTGTTTGTTGCAAAAAACTGCTGCACATAATTTAACGAAACTTTGTATTCTGAATTTATACACTTTTCAGAACCTTCAATTATTTTGATATCAGTAAATTAAGCAAGAATATGAGGAAGGGGGAGTAAAACAGGTTTTTTAAAGACAATATCAGAGGAGAAATTATCTCCGTTTCAGAAGCTGAAGTAATGTGCTTAAGGGGGCTATCATTAATGATGTCATATTTAAATTACCTAAAAAGGTTCCCGTGTTGTGTGGAGGACATTTCAAACATCTCTTGTGATGAGGTACGTGCTTATTTTCATTGTAATTGTGAGAACCTGAATTATTACATTGTTAGCTATTTCATTTGCAAAGATATTTCACCCGATCACTCGGGAGTAAGAGTAATATCAGCCGCCACAACCAGCTAACTCGTACGTGAGACGCACTGAGGTGACCTCCACAGTCCTCTGCAGACCCCTGAGGATGCCGGATGCAGTTACCAGCGAAACCCCACTGGACCACGGCCTATAAGCCCTCGTTCAAATAATTCTAACGCCGACTGTTTCACTAGTCTTAACAATAAAATGGGGAATGAACACATGAGCGAATGAGATCTGGGACCCGCGTTGTGGGTCTGGCACTAGTTTCACACTTGTCTTTCCTCTTCCTCCGCTAATCTGTCTGCTATCTCCTCGCTTCCGATAGGCTCCACAGCAACATACGCAGCAGAGAATCCTTTGTTCACTATGGTGTCATCTGAACGGAACCGGACGAGCAACGCCTCATTCATGGAAATTATATCTGTAGGATTCTGAAAGCAACAAGCATTCTATAAACATGCAGAAAAACGATATATAAAATTGGTTTTATTTCATTCCTGTGTATATGAGTGATGCTTAGAGAAAGATGCAAAATTATTGAAATCTGGGCCCTAGTTTTAAGAACATCAGTTAAGGTTAGTTTACACAATGACACTAGGTTGATTTCATGAAACATTTTCTTAAAAAATCTGATGTGAATGTCACATAACTTCCTCTGCCCAAATAAAAGCAGTATTCACATATCCTTTTACAGAATCTAAAAACACAATTTTACGCTATTATTATCCTATAAATACCTCTTCTTTCAATGATGCGACTAAAAGCGCAGGCTAGCCTATATAACAAACTTAAAAAAAAGAACAAGTGACTGCAGACGTTTATTGAACTTTCCGCCGTAAAGAATAATTTCCGAAATTATCGAATATTTCCCTCAGATACTTCTTTACTCTATGCCTGGCGAACAATACACTTCACATTCTTATATAGAATAAGAGGCCGTGAAAGAGCGCGTATTCAGTTGTTCATCACGCAAGACAAACTTTTTACAAACAGTGGGTGAACAGTGGGTGGCTTGTAACTACCCTCAGAGAATTTTTTCGAAAAAAAGTTTCAAATAAAAGTTTCAGCTCACAGCAAAAGGAACACATGTGCAAATTTTAAAGAAAATCGTTAGAGCCGTTTTCGAGAAAATCGCGAAAAACGAAAATTTCTTCATGTAAAGTCCCCTTAAAAATAAGAGAAAATTGTCGCCAATCTTCGAATCACATCTTCAGAAGGTACCTGACCCAAATACGAAATTTTGTTTTCATACGATTCTCCGTTTCGGAGCTAGCCTGTTCACAAACTTCCACACAGACACACAGACATGTTTCCAAAAATAGTATTTCTGGATTCAGGGGGCCTTGAAACGTGTATATATACTAAAAACTCAACTTCGAATTTTAGGGTCGAAAACAATACTTCCTCTACCTATAGTACCTATGGTACGGGCAGAGGAAGTAAAAATTATTCCAATGTAACACAATGCTTCACCTTATTTTTGAAAATTCAACTGTTGTGGAAAACTGTATTTAATTGTAAAATTAATTCAAGATGATCATGCTCGGTTACTATCTTCATTCATTTCTTTACGATTCACAGAGATCTAAGATCTGTGGAAGAAGGGAAGAATGAATGCATGCAATAATGGGAAAACATTGAAAGATTTGCACGAAAAGCACTATGCAGGTTTTTTTTTTGGGGGGGGGGCTAGGGAACTCAAATCTGAGGTTTCTTCCCCCTTTCTTCGTGAAATGCACCTCGAAGCTGGGTTTTTTAATTATCAATCGTTATAATAAAATTGTTTGTGCATGATTTGGGTAAGGTTCATGAATCTATGGTTCATTTTAATCATTTTATTTTGAATTTGTATGCCCATATGGCAGCATAAGATTGGTTTTGTTCTTTTATTATTCATATTTTTAACGTTATACAATATAATTAAGAACAAAATTATGTACCGGTAATTCCTGCAATTCATGTAAAAACAATGTCAGTGTTAATAAATATAGTGTTTTAATTTTGTTTGTTTGTTAAATAAATGATTTACACAATACATTTAGCAGTTTAGAAAATAATCGCATGCGAAGCTGCAGGCATCTGCTAGTCATCCTATTAATTGACATCTCAGGGATCTAGAAAAAGTTTAAATAAGTAAATATAAAAATTCATTTGCAGATGAATACAGATTAATGCAGATACATAATGAATGCAGATTATACTGTGTTATTGTTTGAAGCCAGGGCAGAGATCAGAAGAAGATGAAAAGGAGAACTCACCGAGTTTCCACAGAAGCGGCCATAAGATGGCCCACTGGCATCGAGCCCTGAGTACACCTCCACGTAGTCGTAGCCGCAGTCCTGCTCGTCCTCCACCTCGAATGTGAGGAAAGTGAGGTGGACATTGCGACCTGGTTCTGCCTCTATGGACCAATCACAGTCAGCACGATCCTCATAGTTGTGGTCCCCGTACTTGGAATGTGAGTAGAGATGCTTCACTCTGTCTGTCGCCTGTAGATGTCCTCCACAAGCTGCAGTCAAACAAATGATTAATGCAATATTCAACTTACACTTCAGTAACGTTCACTAATACAAAATCCTTCTATAATATGAGGGTCATTTCAGAAGTCATGGCATCTATTATTTATCAGTGAATAAAGCTGCAGGAAACGAAACTCAGGATAAACGATCGAAAGTCGTTGGAATGTTCTTTGCAATGCTGGTACTAAATTGGGATCCGGATACAAGGTGCTATGGGTAAGGGACATTGAAATATGCGTAAATAGAGTTCATTGTTTTATTCATATTACATATGCACAAAATAGTACACATAATACTCGTACTCTTACAAGCTAACAACCTTCAAAATAATCCCCCAAGGCATCCACACATCTTAGCCAACGATGAGGAAGGCGCTGAATACCATCAGCTGTGTGTGATGCGTCTATGCACGTGCAACAGTTCGATCACCCAATGCTTCTCGTAGCTCGGCATGACCCTCACAAGCATGCGATTTTTACATATGCTCGCAGTATATTTAATGAAGGTCATGAGAAATTATGTTAATACTAAGGTTAGAGAATTGATATATTATGGCTTGTTCTATTCTCACCTTAATTATGGTATAGAAGTTTGGGGTGGTGCAGCATTTACTCATATAAACAGGATACTAGTACTGCAAAAGAAAATTATTAGACTAATGTATAACTTAAAAAAAAATGTCTCCTGTAGAGAAGTCTTTAGTTCAAATAATATTCTTACTGTTGTTTCACTCTTTGTATTTAAAACGGTTTTACTAGTGGTAAACAAATCGGAACAAAAAAAAAATCCCTTTAGGCAGGCCTACAGGCTGAGGTAGATTTCAAAGTGCTTTTGGTTTAATTTATTATCGCTGCGCAGCACTCTTCTTTTTTAGCCTTGGCATGGAAAACCTGCAGTAAAGAGGAAGAGCCTACAATCATTTGTTTTGACAACAAGAATAGGATATAATATTCTGGGAGGCCGTGCGCAAGATCAACAATGAATAAAATTAGCAAAGCCGCTAAACAAGACAAAATTATGATATAATAATTCTTTTAAGTGTTATTATTTTCAAACATTAAAATCTCGCGCCATATGAGAGCTATAAAGAAACTATTTATTTATTTGTAGAGTACTCATCAAGAGCTTTTCAACGATACCCCACAAGACGTGGTTTCAAAAGTGTCGAATTTTCATCCCCCACCCCACCCTCACTCGAACCCCCGAATCGTTGGGGTCACTGTGAACTCCGTAGCGAGTACTCTAATTTATTCAAACAAAGTTTCCCTCTATACTTCATAGGGGCCGAGATATACATTTTTAAAAATTTCAACCCCCTCCCCCGACCACCCCCTTGGGCCAATTTTGCTCATTAACGAACTTGTCCGAACTATTGGGCCTAGAAATAACATATTAAAATTTGGCTCAAATATCTTCAAAATTACGGCCGCTATCGTGTAAAGATATAAATATATATATATATATATATATATATATATATATATAAATATATATATATATAAATATCACAGAATTTTTTTTTGAACGGGCGGTGGTTTCGTACTTAGGGGAGCATGAAACGTAAAGATATGAAAGAATTTTTCGAAAATCATGAAGTGGTATCCATTGCAATAGGTAGATTTTTCTTCGAAATCTACCTAATAATATTGATGTACATAGCTACTGCACTAGAAGTAGATTTGATTATTTTAGGGAAACCTATACTAAGAAAATAATTGACAAAGACCCATATAGAATGGGAGTAATCCTATTCAATAGACTACCAGTTGAAATTAAGAGTGCTAGAAAGGATAAATTCAAAAAAAGACTTACGGAATACTTAGTAAGGAGGCTTTGTACAGACTAGACGAACTATAAATGCCACTACCAATCTGTGTTATAAACGTTTCAATCATCGAATACTCCCTGTACTTTTATTTTATGTTTTTGACTTGTAGCTATTTTTAAGCATTAACTGTTGTATTAAGTAATGTATCTTGTACTTGACAATGTCTGATAGCTGTAAGCTCTATTGGCAATAAAGTTTATTATTATTATTATTATTTAATGACATCCATTTCGGAACACAGTCTCTAGGATTCTTACGTTTGCATGTATTGTCTACTGGACACCAATGCACTCAGACGTCATCTGGTAGTCACATCACGTACTGTATACACCATGTTTTCAAATGTATATATAGCAATAACCACATATGTGGTTATTTGGAATATATAAAATAGTTGCCATAACTTCTGAAATGACTTTCATATTTTTTTTTCAATTTTCCTGTAAATATTTTTTTTAGTACACATTCTCTAAAGCAGCTATTTCTCAGACTGTTAAAACGATGTAAAGTAGTACTTTATCGGCCACTAAAGTAGTTTTATTGAAGAAATATTTTTGATAATAATCACTTTTTATATTGTTAATTACTGGGGTGGACGCGAATGCTTAGTCCCTTAGACCACAAGTGCTAGTTGAAAGAAACAAGTTCAGATGATTCTTGTACGATTGCTACTTTCAACAAGACATAATAAGTAGACTTCGGATTTTAGGTAAAAACCTATTTTAATCCTTAAGGCCCATATGGACGAAAACTTGTATATGCATACAAGTAAGAATCAGCTTGAAAAATTTTATGTCATAACCGGGATTTGAACACGGAACTTCAGCTTAACGCGCCGATGCTCTACCATTGAGCTACTACCATGACAACATGCCAGTACGACATCAAATTCCTCAACTGATTCAGAAGACAAGGCCGACCACGGGAGGTTTCTCCGTTGAGAACACACATCCAATGGCGTCCTACATTTGTAGGTACTTTGAAGCCAAGTTATATTTATATACTATTAATTAAGTGGAGGGAAAGGAAATAGACATTAAATCCATGTCTGGGATATTAATACAAGTAAGAATCAGCTTGAAAAATTTCATGTCATAACCGGGATTTGAACACGGATCTTCAGCTTAACGCGCTGATGCTCTACCATTGAGCTACCATGACAACATGCCAGTCTGACATCAAATTCCTCAGCTGATTCAGAAGACAAGGCAAACCACAGGAGGTTTCTCTCCATTGAGAACACACATCCAAATGGCGTCCTACCCTTGTAGGTACTTTGAAGCCTAGTTATTATTTATATACTATTAATTAAGTGGAAGGAAAGGAAATAGACATTAAATCCATGTCTGGGATATTAATACAAGTAAGAATCAGCTTGAAAAATTTCATGTCATAACCGGGATTTGAACACGGATCTTCAGCTTAACGCGCTGATGCTCTACCATTGAGCTACCATGACAACATGCCAGTCTGACATCAAATTCCTCAACTGATTCAGAAGACAAGGCAAACCACAGGAGGTTTCTCTCCATTGAGAACACACATCCAAATGGCGTCCTACCCTTGTAGGTACTTTGAAGCCTAGTTATTATTTATATACTATTAATTAAGTGGAAGGAAAGGAAATAGACATTAAATTCATGTCTGGGATATTAATACAAGTAAGAATCAGCTTGAAAAATTTTATGTCATAACCGGGATTTGAACACGGAACTTCAGCTTAACGCGCCGATGCTCTACCATTGAGCTACTACCATGACAACATGCCAGTACGACATCAAATTCCTCAACTGATTCAGAATACAAGGCCGACCACGGGAGGTTTCTCCGTTGAGAACACACATCCGTGTTCAAATCCCGGTTATGACATAAAAAAAATTTTCAAGCTGATTCTTACTTGTATTAATATCCCAAACATGGATTTAATGTCTATTTCCTTTCCCTCCACTTAATTGTATATGCATGTTTCATAAGTGACTATGCCTAAACTGACACTTTTATAGGACCTAAAACAGCCTATTTTTACGTTAGAGCCTAATATTGCCTTTTTGCTTGTTTTTTCTCTAAAGTTCAAAATAAGTCATTTTTTGTTATAAATTCTAGCATTTATTTCAGTTCGTACTAATTTTTTTTAGCTAGGAATGTGCAGTACATGACACATTTGTGACATGGTTAAATAGTAAGGAATGTGTTGTCTTCAGTAGAAAAATTCCTTGGAATTCCCAAGAAAATGTAGTTTTTTTCTCCCGACTCTCACATCCAGTAACAAAACAACAAAAAACAAAAACAAAAAACAAAAAATGTAGTACTCTGAATCACTGAGGGATACAAGGGGTTGAATATGCTAGCATGATATGCGTAGCTTCTGGGTGCAGGGATTAGGTTTTCACTGTTACGGTAGTAATACAGGCCCTAGTAATAGGCCTATATAATACTGTGTACCATAGGCCTATATCTGTGATTTATCATGATTACTGATTAATGGTGACTTCAATAAATATAATATTCTGCATTGAAATTGAGATATTTAAGAAAATTGGCAACTTAACGATTTTATAATAGATTATTTTACGATTTTTAGAACCTATTTTCCAATTTTTAGAGCCTATTTTTGGTACCAAAAACAGCATTTTTAGCGACCTAATAGTCCAAAGTCTAATAATAAGTTTTGCTGGGAAAATACGATAAAAATGGCGAGTAATTTCAATTGATGTAAATATATTTAGTTTAACTAATCAACATTAATCAACCCTTGTACCAATTAAAACTTCCCTTGAACCAAAAGGATATTTTACAATTGCAATTAATACGAAATTATCAATCTCCGCTAAATCATGCAGCTCTCTAAACTTAAATAGATGAATTCTCACTTCACACCGCAACGATCACTCGATGGCGTAGTGGTTTAGACAACTGGCTATCATACTAGCAGTCCCACGTTCAAATCGCATTAGAAGCGAAAATTTGTAGTATAGGAATAGATTCAAATAGGTAGGTAGGGTAAAGGAGAGAAGGGTTTGAATAGTAGAAAGAGGAAAAGAAGAAGAGAAAGGGGAAAAAAATTCCAAATTTTCAATGCTGTTAAACAACGAGAGACATCTAGGTGACTTTGGTGGAACTACTAGCAGTCTCGATAGTGAGTCGAGTGGGAGGAGCTTTCGGGGCGACCTGTTCTTAGTTTTTCCCTGCATAATAAGTTTCGTTGCAGAAAATATGATAAATATGATATGCAATTCCTTTTGATACTTAGTTTAATTAATCAACATTATCTTATTGATGGCTTTAAAAGTTTTCTCCAGAAAAGAAATAGTTCACAGCAATCCAAGTTTATAAACATGCAGTACTGATATAAGAGCTATTACCTTTGATTTCTTTATGCAAAATCATGTAAAATGAGTGAAAAACTGAGCTAAAACATCCTTACTCATATAATAATTACAATTTGAGTTGAACTTAGACAGTTATGCTTCACTTACCAACTTTTTGGTAAAACATGTTTCAAGGACCCTTGTCCCCATCCTCGGCTACGTGTCCAACTGACAGAAAGTTATAAGAAAAATTACTACATTGTCTACCGAAAGAGAAAAAACAAAGTTCAAAAGGTTCACTCACCACCCCTGGGCAACACCGAAATTTCAAAAAATATTCAAGGATCATAACATAACTTTGGCCACTCACAACAGATTCAGCATAAAAAATTTGATTGAATCCAAACAGAATGATGATATACCTACTGGAAAGAAATCAGGGATCTATCAGATAAATTGTACTAACTGCAGCAAGATTTATATAGGAAAAACAAAAAGAAATGTTGAGACTAGATTTAAAGAACACATGAGAAACCTTAAAAATTGTCAGTTGGAAAAATCGGCCGTTGCAACGCATTCTTGGGAAAATGACCACAGAATTTGTAGAGAACCAAAATTGTTAAAATCAGTAAGCAAACCAAAAGAACTGGACATCTGGGAGAGAATCTATATAAAGAAATTTGATAGGAATCTCATGAATTTCGAAATACCAGAGGATGAGAACCTCATCAAGAAGTTCGTAAAACCACCACCAGGGACACTTCATGACCTTCAAAAGCAAGATTTGTCAGTTGGACACGTAGCCGAGGATGGGGACAAGGGTCCTTGAAACATGTTCTACCAAAAAGTTGGTAAGTGAAGCATAAGTGTCTAAGTTCAACTCAAATTGTAATTATTCTATTATAGTTGCTTCACTGTATATGTTCCATCATTTTTTAAATATCCTTACTCATGATTACTTACAATTTATTTCATCCAGTAGCTATGTATGATGCAAACAGTGATGGGAAAAGTACAAAAAAGAAAGTAATTGGGCTGAATTACAATTACCTGAGAGACATTTTACTTAAATACAATTACAAATTACTTTACAAAATGGCAGTACCTAAAAATTCCTTGTTTTTGGTTTGTTTTGGGCACAAATTATTAATGAACAAACAAAAAAACACATCAATGAGAATATTTTCAGAAACACTGAGTGACATTTTGTTAATATTAACTCTAATTTGAATAATAATTGCAAAAACAGTAATGACGACGATATAGCAAGCGAGAATGATACTAATACTAACGACTACTAAATTGTAACAATTACAATTTCAATTTCAGAAGTAAATTACAAGTAGAAATTGCATTTTTTTAAAAGTATTGATTACAAGTAAATGGGACATAAAAAGGAATTGTTACTGTAATCCGATTACTTTTACTCAATTACTTCCAATCACTGGATGCAAATAATTTCATCAATGTATTGAAATAATCACCCATGTGACCTGTACAAGCCTGAAATACCTACCAGTTGTGTGACTCGCAAAGAACCCTTTCCTCTGCACGGAGGCGTCAGACTTGAACACTAGGAACATCTGGTTGCCTGTTGCTATGATAGGATGAGGAGCTTTAGACCCACAGAATCGCCCCAGTGTGTGGCTCTCAGGTGAGTCACCGTCGTATATCACAATGTGATCGTAAGCACATTCCTGATGCGGCTCCAACTCGAACTCGTTGAAGATCTGAAACACACATGTACACGTGTGTTACAAAGTTCACCTATTGAGGTAGAAACAGGCAAAATATGACATTTTGTATTCTAGTGATTTCCATCTTTTCTACAGCTCAAGAAATTCCTGTCTGGTCAGCGTCAGCATTTTGAGAATGGCAGTACGGGAAATGTCTCAGTTCTGGTGGCGATAACAGAAGAATAAATATTTCCATGCAACGTTCTTTGTTTCTGTAAATGACCCAATGGAAATCTATTTTATAGACGAGCCTCGTAATTGAATTAAATTTGTGTCACCCTAATTTGTGTTAAATAATTTGTAATTGTAATATGAAATATAAATAAACGGTGCAAAAATATGTTGCACAATCTTTCTCGCATATACGTGTTAAAAGGCTAGCACAGAAAAAAGTAAATTATAGATACAATTAAATTTTATTTATTACATTTTCATAAAACTAAGAAGTATCTAGAAAAGATAGCATCAGGGTCGATCTTTATGTTCAATACTTTTACTATGAAATAATATTAATAACAACAATGAGTGTTCGAAAACAGGGGGCTTAGGAAAATATTTGGGCCTAAGAGAGATTAAAACTGCATAATGACGAGCTTCATAACCTGTACTCGTCACCAGATACAGTAAGGGTAATTAAATCATGGAGGATGAAATGGGAGAGGAATGACATATCTCAAAAGTATTGACTGGTAGACACGAAGGGAAAAGACCACGTGGAAGACCTAGATGTAGCTGGGAGGACAATATTAGGATAGATTTAAGGGAAGTAGGATTTGGATGGAGTTAGCACAGACTAGAGTTGAATGGCGGGCTCAGGTAAGCGCGGCAATGAACCTCCGGGTTCCATGAAATAGATAATATTCATTTGGCTTGTTTAGGAATTGTCTATTGCCATTGAGTAAGTAAGTAAGTAAGTAAAATTTCGACATCCCAGAGGAGAACGAATTGGGGCTGATCGGAAAATTCGTGAAACCACTGCAGCGCCATCAAGTGATACAGGATGAAAGTTCAGCAGTGGGACATAGTCTGACGATGGGTGGAATGTCCACCTGAAAGCTGGCTAACTAGTAAGTAGTCAATTTAATGAAGTAGAGAGTGTTCTTGAAGATAATGTGTTTAATAAAGTAAGTAAGTATTATAAATTTTGTATTTGTGTTGTAAATTATTTAAATATTTGGGTTTAAGAGAGATGAAAATGGGTACCGGTACTGGAGAAAACTACATAATGATGAGCTTTATGACCTGTACTCTTCACAGGACATAGTAAGGGGGGGATGAAATGGGGGGGGGGCAGACATATCTCAAAAGTATTGTCTGGGAGACACGAAGGGAAAAGACCACCTGGAAGTCCTTAGACGTATTTAGGAGGACAATATTAGGATAGATTTAAGGGAAGTAGGGTTTGCGAGGGATGGTTGGATGGAGTTAGCACATAACAGGGTTGAATGTTTGGCTCAGGTAAGCGCGGCAATGAAACTTCGGGTTCCATAAAATAGATAATATTCCTTTAGCTTGCTTAGGAATTGTCGATTGCCATTGAGTAAGTAATATGATGGGATAAGAACGTAACCTGGATGGGCCCATGTCACTCACCAGCTTGATGCGATGGCCTGGCGTTGTGGTGAAGTGCCACACGCAGTCTTTGCGACTGGGATAATAGTCTGGATAGTTGGGTGATGATATTGTGCCAGATGGCGCCGTGATCTCATACTTGCAGCCTCCCTCCTTGCAGTCGTGCCCGTTCTCGTGCAGCATGAAGCCGTTGTGACACGAGCAGGCGTACGAGCCAATAGTGTTGCGGCACTCGTGCTGGCATCCTCCATTGTTTGTCGCACACTCATCCATGTCTGTGAAAAAGACTGCAGCAAAGCCTGACTTCTGCACAGAGTTGTCGGATGTGAACTCCACTCTCAGGCTGTTTCCCTCTGATGTGATGAGCGGAGGCAAGCGGGACCCGCAGTACACTCCATGCTTCCGCAGCACGTCGTCCCCCATCTTGCTGTGGATTTCCACACTGTCGTACTCACACTCTTGCTGTAACATAACATTACTGTACTACCTGTCCCTCTACTCCCTCTCTCACAAAATAAGTGTAACCAAATTAGTTTGGGTACTGAAACCTCCAGTCATGGCCATCTACATGATGCATGCAGGGAGACAGAGGGAAGTTTTTACTCATAAAAATTAATTATTCCCAGTACACAATTGAAATCAAAATGAACATTTCGGCATTTTATTACAAATGTATTTCAAAATAATGAATGTCGTTGAATAGTAATCCTGATAGTTAATGAATGTTGTTGCTTTAATTTAAGTATTTGGGTTATGTTGTCTTTACAAAATTTATTAGAAGGCTGACCATTTGAATAATTTGTGCTTAATGTTACAAATTTTTTGGGGGGTGGGAAATTTCCCCCATTTACCCTCCGTGGATCCGCCCCTTGATGCATGGCTATGTAGGTTTATGCAGATGTTCAAGATGGATATTATGCTGGATCTTCCGAGGGCATTAAAGCCATGTTAAAATACAAAGGGACAGAAGTAATTCATTACAGAGTTAGAGTAAAGCTCAGTTCATGAGAAGGTTACGTATTTTGAAAAAAGTATCAATGTGAGAGTTGGCAAGAATGCTAAATCATAACTTAAAATTTTTACTTAATGTTAATTTAACTGAATCAGAATGTGTTTTCTATCAATTGTGAAAATAAACCATCTTGCTATATGGCCTACAATTCTAGAGTGATGGGGAAAAAGCGAATAAGTCAAAATTCCAAAGTTTCAGGAATGACAAAAAACAGTTTATTTCCACAGCATTGTTACACTATTTAGTTTACTCCACCAGATATTTTTACACTATGTAAAAATATCTGGGTGGACGGATCTAAATATTGTAAAAATGCTGTGAAAATAAACTGTTTTTTGTCATTCCTGAAACTTTGGAATTTTGACTTATTCACTTTTTCCCCATCACTCTAGAATTTATACATGAGAAGGGAAGATTGTGAAAATAATTATTTTCCTACAATTGACCCGCTTTCTCTTTAAAAAAATTATTTAATTCCAACTCTGTTGACTAAGGATTTTCCAGTCATCCAGAGAGGCAGGAAATAAAAAGTTAATTTTGTATAGAAAAGAATAAAATGAACAATGGCAGGTAACATGTAAAAATTTTGTTATTTGGAATGGTAAACATTGCTTAATGGAACCCTTTCCATCTACGCCAAGTTCCATTTTATGGGCTGAGCTTTAAAAAAAAGAGCTAGCCACTTAAGTGTGAAGAAAAAGGTGCTAGACCAATATTTGATTTCATTTGATTTGATTTTGTTAAGTTTTTGAACCACATCAAAATGTGGCTTTCAACATACATAAATTAAGAGAGAGAATGAAAATGGACAACAGAATTATGTCGAATAGCAGTATAGTGTATAAATTTAGAAAACAACATCAATATTAACTTAAAAAAACTCACTAATAGAATAAAATGGATTATTCGCAAGCCAGTCTCTCAGAACAGTCCTAAACCTGTTTTATTTAACTGAATGTGTAGTTTTGGGTAAACTATCGAACAACTTAATACCCAAATTACTGCACCACTTCTTTGTTTTAGTTAATCTTGTACTTTGTGTCACTATGAGGTACCGGTAATTATTCCTAGTGTTATGTTGGTGTAAATTATATTGAAAATTTTGTTCATGGAGATTAGACTTAATATTTACCAAACAGTTGAAGATATATTGATTGACTACAGTGAGAATTTTAGAGTTTTGAAACAATGGACGACACTTTCTGAGGATATCACCAGATGTCACTGTCGTACAAGTTAATAATTATCAATTTCCTTCATTTTAACCATAGGCATAACCAGGCTGACCATATGGGGGGGTTATAAAGGAATACCCCCCAGGGAAAGGGGGGTCCGGGGGTCCCCCCCCGGAAAATTTTAAAAATTAAGATAAAAAATAACAAGTTTTAAGCTTCCGGGGATCCTCCCCCGGAAAATTTTAAAAATTAAGATAAAAAATAACGAGTTTTAAGCTTCCGGGGATCCTTCCCCGGAAAATTTTAAAAATTAAGATAAAAAATAACGAGTTTTAAGCTTCCGGGGATCCTCCCCCGGAAAATTTTAAAAATTAAGACGCAAAATAACGAGTTTTAAGCTTCCCACGCTTTATAATTGTATTAAGTAATTTATGGGCAGACTTACAAAAATTGTACAATTTTCCTTCTTTTAATCAATGGGGGGGGGTTCAAACCCACAAACCCCCCCCCTCGGTACGCCTATGATTTTAACCACTACAAATACTATTATTCCTAATACTACTGTTATTATTGTGTATCTATTAATCATTTACAATATTCAAAATAACATAAATAACTATTTCGGCAATCAAAATTTGGTCCATGGTTAAAAATTTTTTTTGACAAAACACAAACGTAAGCCAACAGTTAGTTATAAGAATTGTTAGTTATTAGATTTAGATTTAGTTCCCTGACGAAGCCAATATTTCTGTATAGAAATTTACGGTGAATAAATATATTATTATTATTATTATTATTATAACACAACAGCTTAGTTTAAAACATTACTCACGACCTTCTTTTCTCTTCATTTATTAAACTTCTGCAGCTTTTTATCACAGCGAAGAATTTTTCAACATTAGTTCATTACTTGCCTTTTCAAAAACTTCAAGAGGGATATTCTCGTTTCTTTATAAACAGGCCATGATTTGTTCTTTTCCACAAATGTTTGTTATTTTCAACTGTTTTCATACAGTGTTTTGTTTTCAAATAAATTGTTGCCAACTAAAAGAGCCTACAATACAAAATTAGCAAAAAGTTTTCAGTTACTAATCTAAGCACAAGTGAAATTAAATTATTTTACTTTTAAAATTTAGAACTCAAAATAACATAAAACATCTTAAAATATTCGACTGTCATATAACTTAGCATGCTCAAACACGGTCTTACTTCGTAAATAACTATAAAAATTAAAAGAAATAATTCACAACAACCACACAGCTATAGAGAGGCTGGGTCCTCCATCTTTCTTACCTGATACACCTGAAACAAAAAGAAAACACACATTCAATACATTAACATAGTTTATTAGTTTTGTTACATTATACAGTAATAGTTTAAAGTAAAAAGAAATATTTAAAATATAAAATAGGGCATTATACTATAAGCCTACAATAACATTTAATATACACGAGTATTTTTCATACGAGTATCTTAATTACCATTATAGCAAAATGCATGACTTTTTGTTCGACCATATTTATTTTTTCAATTTATTTATTTTAATAATTCGCAGGTGCGCAGACAAAGAGAGTTAAGCCCACCATCCTCAAAAATTGAGATACGTCCATAGAGTTATAGATAAAAATGTTTTCTACATTTGTGTTAAGTCCAGTAAGTCATATTCAAAAACGTACGGTAGTTATGGATGTGTGCATCATGGGTTTATCCATCTCTAAAGTGATGTTGGGCGGGTAAAGTGTGTTAAGTCGCTCTAATTCTCAGTAACAAGAAAGTGGACTTAACTCTCTTTGCCCACACACCCGCGAATTACTGGTATCTGTAATAGTTTAATTAATTCTGAAAATAGTACTCAATTGCAGAACTAGTCAATCACATTTCAAGGTTACAAAACTATTAATATCGGGACAGAGAAGCAACTAGAAGCAGCCGAATACTTACATTGTTGCCCTCCAGTTCGAAGTGTGTGAAGTTGAGGGTGATGCGATACTGAGGTGGTGCTCGGATCTCCCACACGCAGTTCTTGTTGCCTGGGTACAGCTCAGGGAAGCTCGGGCTTGTTATCGTGCCGTTTGAAGCATCAAAGAGTCCACCACATGCATCTGCAAACCAAAGTTTTGTATTAACGATTTGAGATTTTCCTGGTGTAAAATATGAAAATCTTCTTCTCGGGTTTGCAGCCAGGTAAGAGCTTTGTCGTAATCCAACCTTGGCCTCTGAAACGTTGGATTACGACAAAGCTCTTACCTGGCTGCAAACCCAAGAAGAATATTTTCAAGTTTTGTATTACTGTTGCAACCCTCTGAGTGCCAGGCTGTTCATCGGACTTCCACTTCTAAAATGCCAGCCGCTGATTTCCTCAGCTCTGCTATTCATGGTCTTCGTTGCCACCGCCAATCAGATCAGAATTTAGTTTTATGAAATAATATATACCGGTACATGCCTGTACCTGTAGAATTAGATGTTGTGTAATGACTTGAAATAACTGCATACTTAAACAACAAACAATTTAGGTCTAAAATTAGAAAATTTATATAATTATTACTTCTGTTTTCTACTATTGCTGTTATAACATTTTTCATATTAAACTTTAAAATTTGGATAGAACTTAATTTATTTGTTTTTTACTAAAATTTGAACAAATAAATTGTTATGTATTATTATTGTATTACCTCGTACCTTTTTATTGTAAATAGAACATGTTCTAACCTTTTATACATAATATTCTGTCATACTTCTCCAAATTATGTATCGTTTTAAGTAATTATTTAGTATAAGTTTTTTCTAATATATTGAACTGAACCACCCCCGAACACAAGCTCTGCTTCTTCGGGTGGTGTATCAACTTTTTTTATGTATATTTTTCATGTAATTTGGAACAATAAATTGTAATTGTAATTGTAATTGTAATACAAGAGAACATAATTATTAAGGGGAAATAGAATTGAGTTTTGGAACAGAAAGAAAGATTAACATTTCAATTAAAACAAATTAAACCGGAAATGACTCTTGAAGCACTAGCTATGAGACAAAGTTAAAATATTTTGGATGTATACTGAGAAAAATGAATTCATTGGAGAAAGATGTAATGCTCGACACAATAGAAGGAAAGAGAGGAAGAGGAAGAGGAAGAAAATGAATTAGATGGCATGTGAAAATATGCAGTGCCTTCAATCTGAAGTGGAAGAAGTTAAAGACAGAACTGAATAAAATCAGGTAAACTGATGTAACAAAGTGCCAGAATACTTTTGTTTAATCAGTTATAATTGCAATTATGATTTGCAGAAAATTAATTTTTAAATCGATTTCAGAGTTAAGATCCACATTGATAGAAAAATAAATATCTAGTTTTAAAAAAATCAGATTAACATCGTCCAGCATCAACAGAACTTTTCAGATCTGTGATATCTTGAGACTCGCACACTCACATAAAAATAAAAATTTAAATTGGTTGCCTACGGGATTTGAACCAGGGACCTCCAGAATGCGAGTCTAAGATGTTAGGATCTTGGCCACCTCACTCAGTTTAATGATCGAATTTGATAACCATATGTCAAATAATAGTGTTATTTGTCAAAGCTAACTGTACTGCAACTTCCAAAGCCGTATATGAATACTGTAAAACAATATGTTGTTATGAGAACTGATTTTCATTTGATAAATTCTTTCTAATATAATACCATTAAAATAGGCACTTAATTGGGCATTACTCCAATACCAGTCAACCGATTTGGTCCAGTACCAATAGGCTCTTTCCCATGGACGTTATAAATTTGTATACCAAGTTTCATGAAAAGCCGATAAAGCGTATTTGAGTTATTACGAGTACAGACACATGGACAGATGGACAGACGGATGGATAGACAGATGGACAGGCATTTTCCCATCCCCCACACAATCTTATAAATTACCATACTGGCACTTAATACAGGAAGCATCATGCATAGGACACGAGTACCATAGAAGAAGTGCATCTTACCTTCACAATGTTTTCCATCAGAGTGCAGCTCATATCCAATCCTGCAGGCGCACTCGTAGCCCCCGAGCGTGTTGATGCAGTGATGCTCGCAGCCGTGCGTCTTCAGTGCACACTCATCGAACTCTGTCAACACGACAGTCATGTTAATACAACAGACTCTCACCCACATCAGTATGTCTCCACATTCATTGTCATGACTGTACCTTTCATGAACCTTGCGGAGAACCCTGCCTTCTGTACCGAGCCGTCGGACACAAACTTGACGAGCAGATGGTTACCAGTCGAGCGAATGTCAGGAGGAACTTTGTAGCCACAATAGAGGCCGATGACAGGACTGTCAAGAGTTAAGCCGTCTCGCACTTCCAAGTAGTCATACACACAATTGTCATGGTTTTCAACCTGAATACAACAGACATGTGTTAGTACAATTCTGACCTAGGTCTGATATTAGTGTTTTATACTAAATTTTTACTTGACCACGTTTGGATGATGATGATGATGATGATGATGGTGATGAAAATAATACAAACAATAATAATAATAACATTAAAAACATTATCTGGGCTTGTAGGCTGTGGTCCAGTTGACTCCAGCTGTAAAAGCCTACAGTGTTTTATAATAATATTAATAAAAATAATAAAAATGCTTTGGGAAATTGGTACATTGCAACTCTCCCGAGTCCCCCACTCCTACTCTCAATCCCTCCCCTAGCGGTGGCATTTGAACTACTAGAAGCGATGGTAGCGCCATCTCTTAATGAACTGATGAAACAGAAAAAATAATCTGTTTCTTCTTTATTCTCTTCTTCTCTTCCTTTCCCGTCTCCTTCCTCTCACCTCCTCTTCACCCTCCCTACCTATTTGAGACCTATTCCTAATAGTAAATTTTGGATCGACCGGGATTCGAACCTGGGAACCCTAGCATTATAGCTAGGAGTCTTGACCACTAAGCTACGAGTGAATCTTGGGCACTGAAGGAAGCTTGGAGTTATGTTAGGGGGATTTCATGATTTTTAACGCAAGAATCGGTTTTTATAAGTAGTGTTGGTACAAGGGAATTTTCCTGCATCAATTAAGCCACATTTTATGTTATAATACGGTGTTTTTTATAATTATGAAATATTATGTATGGTACAAGGGTATTTTTTGTATTGTGAAATAGCCTATTTTGTTGGAAGGGTCGTTTTTATAATTGTGGAATATTATGTGGAGGTGCAAGGGGCTTTCTTTATTGTGAAATATTAGGTGACATATCAATTGCAATTATGCATTACCGGCGTTGAGCAACGGCTACAGGCATGAAGGTATGCGTTGTGGGGAAGCGGAGCAGGCGGCATGCAGGAAGCAGTCAGGCAAGTGGCGAGTGGAAAGGGGAGCAGGGTGAGTCGCAAAGTACTAACTTGCCAACGCTTTATTTAACCTGACAGAGTTGAAGTCGTATGACATTTTCTTACACACAACCAGGAATGAAACTAAATTGCATTATTTAAGAATACGAACATGTTATTAACTAGTACACTATAGCAAGTTGAAAGACAGACAAATACAGTGTGTATGAAACATAACATTATCAGATGGGAATCATGCGCTCACACCAAAGATTCATTATTTAACTAAACTTCTCCATGGTGCAACATCCCTGAAGGGACAAGGCCTATCACCCGACCACTGCGTCATCTACCAAAAGCAGATGGCAGGATTGGGGGACATGTGGTCAGCATGCCGACACCCACGGTCGTTAATGGTGGTTTCCATGACTGGAGCTGCTACTTCTCTGTCAAGTAGCTCCTCAATTTTAATCATGAGGCTGAGTGCACCCTGTACTAACAGACCTTCCTACCTCAGAAAAATCTGAGGAGGTACCGGGGATCGAACCTGGGCCTATGGATCTGTAGTCAGTGATGCTAACCACAAACCACACAGGTGATCCAGTATTTAACTCACTTATCTTAAAGGAGATGTTGAAAATACCTGACGATGTATTAATTTTATAAGGATGAAACTTTTAAATCCCTTTGAGAAATCTCAAGCTTAGGAAGTCAGATATCTCGGGATTTGGAAGTTCGAAGATCCATCCATACAACAATTATACGTCACTGTCAGATATGAAAAGATCAGAGGGACAGCATTTTCAACATCTGCTTTAAGATAAATAAGTTAAAAACTGACATTCTTCTTTTCGTTCTCTTAATTGAATCTATGGCGGGAGATGAAAATAGCAGAGGTAGTAAAAAGTGTCAACAGTCAGCAGCCGACCAGAACGCTTCACCCAAGACTCCACCGCCAGTGAGGATGTCTGCCATATTTGTGGATGAAACAAAATATTGTTAATATAAGTTTAAACATTGTTCAAACGTGTCTGAGATATTTGAGTTAAGAGATTGCCTTGCTCATTGCATTCTGGAATGGAACATAATATGCACTGTGAAACCAGCTCTAAGGATTAATTATGTAAGAGATGGCAACAAACATTCAGTGCTATTACCTCAAAAGACTCAAACTTGAGCGCCACCTGGTAGTCGTGGGGCACGCTTATTTTCCACACACACTCCTTGTTGGCCTGGTAATCCTCTGGGTAGTTTGGAGATTCAAGATGTCCAGCTCCCACCTCCAAATGACCTCCACAGATTGCTACACAACACAATATAATAAATTACAAATTATAAGTTGCATTATTAGTCAGAATTAAATTGTAATACAGAATTGCCAACTGTTAAATACACAAAATAAATCAAGTTAGCTATTTCCTTGTAAATAATATAGACATTGGAAGCTTGCCATGTTGTAAACTACTAGCAGGTGCCAGCGGCTTCGCCCACGATAATTAACTGAAAAATTCAAAATTAAGAGTATAATAATTATTAAAGCATTATATTTATTAACACTTGCACGCGAATCATTCATAAACTAAGCCATTAATAATAATTAATGAAACAGCTAAAATTCCTGCTATAGAGTACATTCCATGATATGAAAGCGCCATCTGGGAAAAGATCTCAGATTCGATTATGCAGTTCCAAAGCAACCTGTTAACACTGATAATACTTATTGTTTCTCAACTGTTTGTTGACAGATGAATATGATGTGAATTTTACTTGATCAATTCAGTGTAATTTTCAGAAATTATATAATTTTTCAAGGGAAGGAGTTATTTTGTTTGGATTTTTATTGTCCGCGATACTGCCTGCGGCATCGCCCGACATTATTAATTAACTCCAGGATTTTTAAGAAATTTACACTGGCAGTATATTAAAAATGTTGGTTCAGAACTATGAAAATTGTAAGTAAAAATAAAAGTAGAATATTTATTCATTGTGTTCATTTCACTTAGGCCTTATATAATAAAGAAACGGTTTTCCTAATTTTGTACTCTTCGTGAAAGTTTAGACTGCGAGAGACGAACATCGCCGAGTATACCCGATGAACTCATGAAATGGGTGAGCAAGTGAGCACGCTATTTAGGGCCGTTGAATTGTATAAGAGTAGATTTAAAAACTTAAAAACAGAATTACTAATACAGTAAAAAGGTAACAAGTTAACTTAAATAATTCACAAATTTAATTAATCCTTTGTTTTATGGCTGTGGAGGAAGACATTTTAAAAGAAAAAGTAAGTTAATCAAAACGCTTATGAAAGTAACTTAAATCAGGCATTCATGCATAAAAACAACATTTATCTTGGATTTTTATCGAATTAATCTGCTCCAGAAATGATGTTTTATTATCTTGCATGGAAATGTTTATGCGGAAATGGCACAAGTCTCACTGAGTGCATTATAAATTTACATAGGCCTACAGTAGGCTATGATTTTCAATTAGATCAGTGTCTTAATCAAAAGGCAGAACTGGCCCTTGCTGGATACTGTATATTGTGATGGTAGAGGATGTGCCTGCAACGAAATTACTCACTTTCATTCAGCTGGGTGCACTATTGCCTCCGGTGTCACTTACATCGCTCTCACTCTCACTAATGCTGCCGGTAGCGATCTCGGAAAAACATCCCTTACTAAATTTAATTTACTATATGAGTTGACATAAACACACTTTTTGCTTCACTTACCATATTTTGGTATGACGCGTTTCAAGGAGCCTCCTCCCCATTTTCAAACATATTGTCAACTGGTTCCACAAAGTCTTTATTATATATATATACATCCCTTACTATCGCTAAAAGATAATTCTGACACTTCACTATCACTTTGAATAATTAATTCGTCAATTTCAGAAAATTTTACTGAAAATAAGGGGAAAACACGAAACAAAGAAATCACGCCATTCACTAGATACACATGCCCAGGAAACCTGTTGTAAGCTGACCTTCGTAATTTGCTGTGAAGCCTCGATGTCCATTCTGTCGAGTGGAAGTGATGTAGGTGACGAGCATGCGACTGCCAGTCGATACGATGGGAGTGTGAATGCGACCACTGCCACAATACCTTCCTGCCAACACAAATTATAAACATGCTCAAGTAATGTTCCTCGTTACAACTGTAAAACAAGCACATTTGTGGAATAGGTCATCAGTTTCTGTTCACTACCAGGCATCCATTATTCAATTATTATTTATATTTTATTTAATCCTTTAATACTTCTTGGCCCCTGTCCTGTCCCTGGCTTCTATATGCTCTGTATAATTTGCAACTTTTTAAATTTATAATTACATATGTTATGTAAATTATTTATAACTTAATCTAAAGAATATACATATATATATGAGGGTCATTTCAGAAGTCATGGCAACTATTTTATATATTCCGAATAACCGCATATGTACACAGTATGGGATGCGACCACCAGATGACGTCTGAGTGCATTGGTGTCCAGTAGACAACACATGCAAACGTTAGTATCCTAGAGACTGTGTTCCGAAATGGATGTCTCTAAAGTTGAACAGCGAGCATATGTAAAAATTGCATTTCTGCATGTCAGAAATGCTCGTCATGCCAAGCTACGAGAAGCATTGGTTTGCAAACAGGGAGGACATCCTAACAGCGCATCGACGAGAGGTGGCATGCATAGATGCATCACACACAGCTGATGGTATTCAGCACCTTCCTCATCGTTGGCTAAGATGTGTGGATGCCTTGGGGGATTATTTTGAAGGTTGTTAGCTTGTAAGAGTACGAGTATTACGTGTACTATTTTGTGCATATGTAATATGAATAAAACAATGATCTCTATTTACGCATCTTTCAATGTCCCTTACCCATAGCACCTTGTATCCGGATCCCAATTTAGTACCAGTATTGCAAAGAACATTCCGACTTTCAATCGTATATCCTGATTTTTGTTTCCTGCAAGTTTATTGACTGATAAATAATAGTTGCCATGACTTCTGAAATGACCCTTGTATACATAAAGTAAGAGAGGAAAAAATTAACAATTTAAGAAGAAAATCCATTGTTTGATTATAATTAAAAGGCCCTTCGATTTCCTTTTCCACGTATTAATGCAGCTGTGGAATGAGTATTCTCACAGACTATTCCACTCATATGCCATATGTTTGATATTGATCAATAACATTTAGCAATTCTTTGGATATAGACCAATCACGATCGTTTATCTTATAATATCCTTCCTTGGATCACAAGGATACACTTTTATCTGATAAAACATCAGCTCGTTACTGGACACATAAGGCATCAATGTGCAGTGATTAATACATCTCATGCTGCCATTAAGCAGAATGAAAACACTTTATTTTATGCAACATAACTTGTTTGAAAATTGAAATAACATAAATGCACATTGATTAAAAACAAAATTTTGATTTGGTGCAAGCCAGTTTGCATGCTTTTTAACGTTTTGATGTAAGGAACTACCATCTTATGATGTGCACTATTGGTAGCACTGGGAACTCAGATCAATTCATCGAATTGATTCGTGGACTGTTCATTCCTTTAGTATGCCGTGATCTTATGGCTGACAGAATATTGACAACAAAGTAAGAAAGTAATTATTATTTACAAATTTTTTTTAGCCCGACAAGGGTGCCATTGCAAAAAAAAGTTTGAGAACCTCTGCCTTAGGGTATTTAAGGAACATAATCCAGCCCTGATGCTGACAAAGTTTATGTTAGATATGCAAGTAGGTGTCCTCCTTCGGTAAATGAAAATCCTAGTTACTTTAGTAATGTACTTTGTTTAGGTTATGAAACCCTTTTAACTTACCGAGCACTGCAGACTTGTGCCAGTAGCCATCTCGCACTTCCAAGTAGTCTGAGCGACAGTTGTTGGAGCTGAAGATATCCAGCTCAGTAATGTTGAGCACAATGCGTTCCCCGTGAGTTGCAGTGATGCGCCATTCACATCTCTCCCCTTCCACTGGTGGGCTGGAATTGGGATGTGACGGGGAAGAGAAAGTTGCAGAATTCTCTTGATATGTCCGCCCACATCCTGCAAATTTCAATGTTATAGGCAAGGGCATTCGGGATAAGGTAAGAAGAAAAATTTATGAAGCCCAGAAAATCATAGAACTCAGGGAAAACAGCCTTAATAGGTATGGAGGGGATTTGGGGGTTGAACTTAATCAGGAATGTCATGTACAATAAAACCTCTGTAATTTCCCCCCCCCCCCACGGAAATGGCTTTAGATCTTACTACAAAGCTACCAGATAGTCTCAACTCACGGTAACACTTGTAGAGAAGGTTGGTCTGTGCGATGTCTCCCTCGCTAAGCTTGATTCGTTGTCCAATTTCAGGCCTTCGCTTGTTGGTGTATCGTTCCAGTGGAAGAATAGTGTCCAAGTATGTTCCCTGTATGGATACAAGCACATCTTAGTGACGTTCTTGTGATGTTATAGCTCAGAATAGAAATATACCTTGTTTATCCACTATGAAATAATAAAAAACAGATAATGAAAACAAGAAGAAGAAATTATTTGATAAAAAAACTCAGGCTTGATTATGTTTATTGACTGACTTTAATAATTGAGCTTGTTTAGAAATTTCATGAACATATTCCCAAATAAGCGATAATGTTCCTCATGTGCTCTTTTACTCTTGTATCAATGTTTTTTTTGTTTTTCCTGTGTAAAACTGATTACAATTTTTGCAATTAATTTGGTATATTCCTGGTTTTCTCTGGAAATATGCCATCGACATCGTTATAATAATTGAAGAGCTTAGTTTTATAAGGGTCTAAGTGCCAAAACCATGATTTTTCAGCTGATAGTTTTAAATGGATCTATGTACCCAGACCAATGCATTTCAAAAGAGTCCAAGGTAAAGGGAAAGCCATGTTAGTAACAACAAATTCTAAAATATAGTGCTGAGTCTATCTCTGGCACCTCTTTCTGTGGGTCTATGTCTTTTTTTCCACACAATCATGAATTTGGCACTTAGACCCTTATAAAACTAAATGCTTCAATTGTCAGATTGTGTGTTCTGTCCTCTGTGTGTATGATGAACTGATATAGTAAATGCACTGACCTTGGAGAATGTGTTGCGAGCGTAGTGCATGATTGAGTCGTAGTCATACGGAAGCCCAAGCGAGTGCACCTCCTCCTCCGTCAGTTTGTTGAAGTTGTACTCCTGGCCTTGCAAACAGACAGGACAGATGTTACAACTACTACAGTAACTACCTCCGCTCTCTGCTGCTCGCCTAATTCAAGGCACACATGCTCACCAGTCATGATGTTGTCACGCACGATCTGCACATGGTCGTCGCGATCGGGCCTCGTGTGTTCGTGCCAGAACCCCACCACGTGGCCCAGCTCATGCACCACGATTCCAAACTTGTCACAGTTCTTCCCAATGGAGATCGCCTGTGGGCCGTTTCCACGCTTTCCCACAAATGAACAGCACCTAAACAAAGACATCACAAATCTTACAGGATGTATCAGGAATAACATAATGATGTCTTCTGCTCGTATTTAAACATTCACTAACTTTCTTCTTATGAAAGATGTCCTTCCATACTAGTAATTTGGGTCCAGCCCTATCTCCTTAGCATTATAATACACCGTTTTTCAAAATGAATATCGGGGTTTTAAGGCTTTGTAGAATTTAGTACATTTAACATACAATTATAAATAAGAAAATAACACATCAAATGAAAGAGCAACTCAAACAGTTTTGTTGGTGCTCTTGTGCGCATGCACTGTTTCCTCCGTATGCCATTAGGAAGCGCTAGTAGCAAAGGTGGCGACTATTGAGCAGATTTTTTTTTTTCTGTGTTACAGTATGCAAAGACGGAATCTGTAGTAACATTGCAATGTGCAATTTATCCTTGAAGCAAGTGTGATTGGTAATTCTTATCTTGATGCGCTACAACTAGGGCTCTTTCCTCAATTGGATGAAGCTGAACCAGATAACTTTATTTGGCAGCAAGGTGGTGCACCACCTCACTGGTATCACTCAGTACGTGAATGGTTAAACGACGTTGTATCTGACCACTGGATTGGCAGCAAGGGGCCGGATGACAGAGCTTGTTTCGCATGGCCTCCACGTTCACCTGATCTGACGCCATGTGATTTTTACCTTTGGGGATTCATAAAGGATCAAGTGTATGTGCCACCACTACCAACTGACCTACCCTGCTTAAGACACAGGGTTGAAGCAGTTGTTGCAACAATTACTCCAGACACACTGATCAAGGTTGTTTCGCATGGCCTCCACGTTCACCTGATCTGACGCCATGTGATTTTTACCTTTGGGGATTCATAAAGGATCAAGTGTATGTGCCACCACTACCAACTGACCTACCCTTCTTAAGACACAGGGTTGAAGCAGTTGTTGCAACAATTACTCCAGATACACTGATCAAGGTTTGGGAAGAACTCTCCTATCGACTCGATGTGTGCCGTGTGACGAATGGTGCTCACATTGAACAGTTGTAGGAACAACTGTTTGAGTTGCTCTTTCATTTGATGTATCTAATATATAAAGTCGAATGTGTGTTTGTGGATATGTGGGTATGTATGTATGTATGTATGTATGTATGTTCCTTATACAAATCCACATTTCTTCACCAATTTGTACAAAATTTTGCACACATACCCAGTTAAGCCCGGGAAGTAACGCGGTCAACATTAAAATTGTAATAAATCAGTCCTTCCCTTGAAAATTATATAATTTCTGAGAATATTATACTGAAAAACAATGAAATGCTGTTCAGTTCACATGACAACCGTGTATTGTTTACTTTGATAACATTGGGCCTTGGCAACTGGACTTTAACAAATTATGATTGAATCGATGCAATATATTGGCGAAAATAATTACTGAAAAATGAATTACACGAAAATAAAGCAAAGTGTGATGCAGTCACACAACTTTCTCTACCCTAGACATAAGAAATATTTTCTCACTTCACATTTTGATGTAGAATAAGAGGTCGTATTGCAGGTACAACTTAAGTGTGTGAGTATGCTATATCAGAAGTCGGTAAATAGTCAGTTATCCATAGCTGTAGGCTTTGTATTAGTTGAGATTTATCATAGGCCCTAAGCATGGGATGGAACATTTTGAGTCCTATACTCGCAGTATATTATGTCCCGGGTTTTAGGGAAGGAAAGTATGAAAGTGATACTGCATTTCTATTTTATTTCAGCCCCGAAACGGTTGTAACATGAGAATGAGAAATAAAATTTTCCGTCAAGTCAATACAATCTTATGTAATTTATGTTTCTTCTTATTTCAACCCCTCCCAGGCATGATGAGTAGAAGCAACGGAATGCAGCATTCGACATCCTCTATGAGCCATAAAAAGCTATATCTAGCGTTTTCTGATGGAATAGTTTGATAAATCTTTTTCTTCATTTCAAGTTTTACATACATATTATAGGCTATAAGGACCTAGAGTATCAAAATCGAAAGTCCTCCATAAGTTAATTTCAAATTACAAAATACAAAGCCCGGGCGATGCCGGGCCTTTTCAGCTAGTTATTTATAATTGTATGTTAAATGTATTAAATTCTACAAAGCCTTAAAACCCCGATATTCATTTTGAAACATCCTGTATAAATTTTTAGTAAACGAAACAATGTTAAAACTGTGTCCCTAGGTGCAAGGATTATAAGTAGGCCTGAAACTGGTTCATATATAAGAATACATCCTGTAAATATCTTACCTTAAAGTACGTAATTCATGATAATAATATATAACTGATGGCCATCTTATATGGGTAAACAGATTGACCAACACGACAAACCTCGCGGGAGATATAATACGGCACTATGCAGGTTTTATTTTTTTTTGGGGGGGGGGGGGAGTAGGGATTCTAAGGGGAGGTTTCTGGTACCTAGGTTAATTTTGTTATGCTTATATTGCGAGAGAGGGCAGATGGACGGGTGGTAAGCCCATAGCCTCACAAACCCCCTCAGGAAACTAAGGTATTACTTGAACAGCCTTGAAGTTCTTAAACGTGCCGTAAATCTACGACACGCCCCCCCCCCTTCCGTATCCCGTGGCCGACTGGAAAATTATTACGATTGGGGGGGGGGGTGTTAAAAACTAATAAAGATTGTATTTTTCATTTCTACACACAATACACGACGAAATTACGTTTCGTAAATAAGTTTCGCAATTGTTTATTTTTCTTGTTTGCGCAAGCGCGAGATGAACTGGCAACAATGAATTACGACACTACGCAGTTTTGGCTGAATCCAACTTTTCACGAAACTACACCTTTTCAACCTCAATTTCGGAAAAAGTAATTTCAATTTCGGAAAAAGTAATTCCAATTTCGGAAAAAGTAACTTCAATTTCGGAAATGCGAGGGCTATGAAGAGGGTATAGTAAAGTTGGTACCACGCTAAGACAAATGACTCAATCGGAGCGAGATTATGTAGAGAAGTAGCTAGAAGGTGTACCTAAATGTTCCAAATAAAACAGTTTTGATTTTCACTGTGGTTTTCATTTTATGCCCCATCGAATGCTTTAAAAAATAGCCCTCGTATTTCCGAAATTGAAGTTACTTTTTCCGAAATTGAGATGACTTTTTCCGAAATTGAAATTACTTTTTCCGAATTTGAAATTACGTTTTCCGAAATTGAAATTACTTTTTCCGAATTTGAAATTACGTTTTCCGAAATTGAAATTACTTTTTCCGAAATTGAGGTTGAAATGGTGTAGTAATTTTGTGATTATACCACAGTATAAGTTACTTATACTGTGATTATACGCTTATTTAGCTTGTTCGCGTTTTGTAAAATGAAGTGGGGAAGTGAGGAAATTGTGATTTGCTTGGATTCATACGTGTTTCAAACGTGCAAAAGGGATTTCAACAACTTGAACTTCCTGAAATTAGTTTTGAAGAAAATATGTGTAATTAGTTTCACGAAATCACTTTCACGAAAGTTGTTACGAAATCTAGTGTCATCGTGAAAACTAGCCTTAAAGTACAATCTGTATCTGTATCTGGTACCCTATGATCCCCAGGTGGGGCGAAGGGGCCTCCAAGCGGAGGTTTCATTACCTATACTAATTTTGATATGCTTATTTTCCGAGAGAGGGTAGAGGGACAGGTGGTAAGCCCATCGCCTCGCAACCCCCCTCTGGAATCTAAGTATTTCTGGGACGTGAAAGGGCCGAGAAATTTTGTCCAGATGCTCTAATTTAGGCTTGGAGTTCTTTTACGTTCCGTAAATCTACGACACGGGACCCCCCAGCTTAAAGTCCCTCCCGGAGGACTCCGTGCCCAGGATTTTTACGTCCTGAAAAATCCATCGACCGCGGCCGGGTTCTTAAAGTACAAAGTTAATACAAAATACAAGAGGAACACGTGCGATTAATGAGGCTTCACATCGTGGTTAAGGTCTTTGGCCCGAAGGTCACAACTTTGGCTGCATTCCATACTTTCCCAACAGCCAGCAAGTCTGTCGCATCCGTACACTTATTTAATTCTGAGTCAGGCGTTGTTTAATGCCAGTATTTGTATTTGTATTTATTTATTCACCATATAAATTTTATAAACTTTTGGCTTCGCTACACAGTCAATTGTTTTCCGCTAACGCGCAATTTCCTTATCGGCGTGTTTCTCTTGTCAATGCGCATTGTTGTGTAGGAAGAAACAAAATAAATAGTATGGATTGTTCAAGTCTAGGTAATCGAATAATATGCTGGATTTCTTAGGGCGATGATTCCATTCGTATGAAGCATATTTGTCATTGACTAATAACGTTTAGGAATGCCTTGGATATCGACCATTCATGATCGTTTATCTTATAATATGCTTGCAAGGGCCGCATGGATGCGATTTTATCTGATAAAACTTCGGCTCGTTACTGGAAACGTAAGACAGTGATAAAATCTCAGTCCCATCAAGGCGAAACAGTTATTTCAGTTGGGAGTAGACAGAAAATGTATAGATAGCTTATTTAATTGAAAATGATCAAAATTAAAGGCAGCAAAGTCACTAATTAGGGCAGGGGTCTCCAAAATAGGACCGCGACGTCATATGGCATATGAAAATCTACTCGAATAAAAAAAACATCAAGAAGAGAGGATAATTACGTTCATGTTAAAAGTTGCAGTTTATTGTTAATATTTTTAAGAAATGTGATAGAAAGATACTTTTGGTTTGGTTGGCTAGAGTTGCAACTCACAGGTACCTTCATGGGATCCTTATGCCAATTGCCGGGCACCGGGAGATTGCCAATTTCGAGAGGTGTATTTGACCGAAACTAAAAATTTTGGTACTCAGTGGACGCAGAATTTGATGCTCTACGTCTTTTATGTTGTGAATTTTTCTCTCAGAATAATCATTTCCAAGCTGCAGACTCATAAATAGTAGGCCTACTATATCTCAGTTTTTGGCAAAGTTGGAAAAAATCGTTCTTTGACCGTGGGTTTAGACCATAGGTGAGCAACTGAGGGGAAACGTTTTAGTCCCCATCCCTTGCTGTGACGTAAGAAACCTGTTCTTCATGTTCAGTGTCACGTCGAAACTGCTTTATGCTGACGTCAAGGGCGACAGTAGTGGGAGAAATTCCCCTACCACACAGTGACACGATGTGTCACAGATGCGCACCCATGGTTTAGACCATACTACCTGACAGAATTATTAAGTTCTGGTACTCATTCGACACAGAATTTAATGTTCTTTAATATATTACATCGTAATTTTCTCGTTAGGATGCACCGTTTAGGAGGTATGGGGGAAAAACAAAAAATTTCTAATTTTTTTTTTTGGGGGCTGTCAAAATTTTTCCCGAGGTCGCCCGAGTTAGCATTTTTGTTTTTTACATGTTTGTATCCATATATACAAGTTAAACAAATAAAATCTTCTACGCCACTTTTGCATCATACAGTACCTCTACTGATTGTCCTATTAGAGACGTTTTACTAAGAATCATGTTAATTTGATTTCTATAAAAAAAGTGTTAAGGATCGAAGTAATGACCCAGTAGCTGGAGATTGCTGTTTGCTGTGCTGTGGAGATTACACAGTGCACACAACATAAAGCGCGGGGGGAGGAGGGGGTGCTATTTAAAGTCGCGTCGGGAATCCTGCCAGAAGTGCCGACGACCTAACTAATTATTACGAAAACACCAACAGTATCTAATTGTCACTTCAAACTGTGATTCCAGGGCTGTCCAAGGGGTCAAACCCTTGACCTTCGGTTTTCCCTGTCGACCCTCTAGCCAGACGGAATATTTCTTCTTTTAATTATTTTTTAAGGTAGATCATAATATTGTCGTATACAAATATCTAATTACTCAATTAACTTATGAAGGACTTCCGATTTTCAAAATGTAGGTCCTTAAATTGGTATGTAGAATTTAAAATAAGGTAGAACGACTTACCATACTCAAACTATTCCCTGAGAAAACGCTTGATATAGCTTTTTAATATTGATAGCTTCTCTAATTTGTCAAAGTTTCGTATCATTTATTTCCAAACCTACCTGTGAACACTGCCATCAATACACTGTTGTCATGTGAACTGTGATTTGGATTAGATAATTCTGTGTAAGAAGGGATTAAGTATTCTCAAAAACATTTAATTTTTGGCATTTAAAATCAGAATTTTTCAAAATCCTTTCTTAGTGAGCACCTACATTATGAAACGAAGGTACTATCAAAATTCCAAGTCTCTACCTGTTATAGTTTAGGCTCTACGTTGATTCTTTGTTAGTCAGTCTAAAATGCACTTTGGAACTGACAGAAAGCCAATGATTAAAATTAATTCAATACCTTAATAGCTATTTATGTATGAATAAGACTTTAACGGACGAATCTAGTATAGCGGCCGAGGCGTAAGCCGAGGCTGAAATACTGGATGTGTACGATAAAGTTTTTGTGTACGTGTGCTTAGAATATTTTTTAGTAAAATTTCTGTAAATTTACTCCTAATGAGCTCAGTTTTTCACTCATTTTCAATGATTCTGCGTAAAGAATACAAAGTTAATAGCGATTGTATCAGTAGTGCATGTTTATAAACTTCGCTTTGGATTGTTTCTTTTCCTTAAAAAAAGTTTAAAAACAACATTTAGGTAGTATGTTGATTAATTAAACTAAATATTTTTACATAAATTGAAATTACCCGTCATTTTTATCATATTTTCTGCAACGAAACTTATTATGCTTTGTTAAAAGAAGCAACCGTACAAGAGACTCATTTGTAGGAGCCATAGTTGGAACTACGTCCACTAGGGGTTACCATGGCAACTTTACCGGCATAGTACGGCAGAATTTTGAAAACGATATTGTGTTCGTCGTATAGCAACAACTATTTTTCTACCCAACCATCTGTTACAAATGTAATCTAAGTTTAATAATAAGAAATGATAATCTAAAATATTGATAAAAATTAACCTTACTCTCTTGTATAATAGATATACACATTAAAACAATGTCTCAGTATTAATATACAGTATATATATCAGAAGAGAGGGAGGATTTTCTTGACTATTCAACTCATACGCCGAGTGTTTGATATTGACCAATAACGTTTAGCAATTTCTCAGATATAGACCAATCACGGCCGTTTATCTTGCAATATTCTTGTGGAATCGCGAGTAAATTGTTTTACTGTACGTGATCAAACATCAGCTCGTTACTGGAGACGCAAGTATCAGTGTGCAGTGATTAACAGTCAGATGCTGCCACTACGCGGCACGAAAACAGATTATTTTATACAACATAACCTGTTTAGAAATTGAAATAATAGAAATGTACATTGATTAAGAACACAATTTCGATTCGGTGCAAGCCAGTTCGTGTGTTTTTATTCTGTTCTGCTGTTAGCTTACGAATGAAGTTAACTATGTGTTATATGCTCATTTGGTAGCACTGATTACACCAAGGAAGCTCGAATCGATTCATGGATGGTTGAGTCACAGCATGCCGTGATCTCACAACTTTTAGTTTTGTTTTTATACAACGAAGCATGAAAGTAATTATTATTTATATAATCCGTTACATTTTATTCATGGAATAGTCTTAATAAATCCAACTCGAGTTGACGAGTTGCATCAGATAAATTCGCTCCTGCTGCGCAGTCGCGAATCTATCGATAAACTCGTCAACTCTCGTGGGATTACCTATGATAATTCTTCAGGAACAAAACTGAAGATGACGCATCATATACGCTTAACTGATTCACGGTAAAGTGCTTTTTTAAGGCGTGTTAGCAGTTCAAGAAACAGCGTGTACTAAACAATTATTCTTGATTCACAATATAGGCCTATTAGTTCTACATTCCAAATTTCATCCGTGTATCTTTAATAGCTGAGAAGATATAGTAATTTTACTCACCCACAAGGGCGCTCTGTGAAGAGGATGTAGTTGGGATGTTCCATGGGCATTCTCTCCACGAACTTGACACACGTGAAGTTCTCCCAGTGTCTCATGGCTTGTTTAAACAGGGCTTTGTGGGCTCCGCTGAAGTTCCCGTCTATCTCATAGGGGATGACGCCGTAGTCCCAAACACGCTCCTTGCGTGCAGTGGCGGCTCGTGTTACACGCCGCCGCTGCTGGATGATCTTCTCAGAGCCCAGGGATGTCGTGGTTGCGTTCTTCTCACTCTCACTCACGTCTGCTTTGTGCCTTGGTGACGACGGCGGGCTTTTCCTGTTTCTCTGAGATCTGAAATAACAATAAAAACATAAAAACTAAACTAAACTCCGTGGTACATCCTTGAAGGGACTTGGCCTACCACCCGACCGCTGCGTCATCTACCTACAGGCAGATGACAGGATCGGAGGGCATGTGATCAGCATGCCGACACCCACGGCCGTTTCCATGACCGGAGCCGCTACTTCTCTATTAAGTAGCTACTCAATTGTGTCCGAGGAGGTACCGGGGATCGAACCTGGGCCGATGGATCTGTAGTTAGCGACGATAACCACAAGACCACGCAGGCGGCGCCTACAACTTAATTTTAGTTTTTATACCACTGTATACGTACAAGGGCGCCCATATGATACTTTCTAGGGGGGGGGGGCAATTTTTTTAATTAATTTATTTTTTGTGGCTTTAAGTTCTTTGGCCACTATGTAACATTATAGTCTATTAATAATATAATAAGTGCAACAATGACGTAGCCAGAAAACAATTCCGGGGAGGGTCTAAAGTGTCGAGGGGTTTGGGGGAATTGAATACCCCCCAAGAAAGGGGGGTCGGGGGTCCACCCCCAGAAAATGTTTAAATATTGAACTAATGAAAATCACATTTTACACTATTGAAGCACTGGAAAACTAGTTAGCAAATTTGTTTACCATACTCAAAGACACGATGCCAATGTAAGCAAGAAATCGTTACCTAAGTCGGGGTCCAGGACAAAATGAAAAAAAAAAAAAAAAATTTGTGAATTTATTTGTAATTTGTATACAATATACAGGGTGTTAATGAATAACACCGAAATATTTTACCTGTGTATAGAGGGGACATAGACAAGCAACTTTCATTAGGAGATTTTTGGTCTATGGATTCAATTCTTCCTGTTATAACATAAAATCTCCCAAGGATATGCACGCCACTGACTTCTAATACTTGAAATGATGGGAAACAAAGGAACAGTGAATATTGTGTAGTGGTCGGGAAAATTGTAAAAAATGACGATCGATATCTTACAACTCTGAGGGAAAAAAAGACAAACGAAACATTTTTGTTACGTCTGGAATTAGAAATGAAAACATAATGCAGTGGCGGGCAATCATGTGATTAGTCAGTAAATTTTGCAGATTATGAAAATTCTAAATTATGGTATAGCTGTTGATGAATTAATAAGAATCAGGTTTTTATCGATCGCTAAGAAGGCATGTAGTCAATTTAATGAAAATTTAAACCCTATTTCGCTCAATTATTGACTTATGAGCACCAAATTTTAAGGACTTTAATGCCCTGTAGCATGCACATTTTACGTCGTAGAGCAAAAATGGCCTAATGAAAGTTGCTTGTCTATGTCCCCTCTATACACAGGTAAAATATTTCGGTGTTATTCATTAACATTCTGTATAGTAGCATGAAGAAGTCGCTCCGCAGCACAGCCTATTGTTCTGCTACAATCATTTATGAAGTAGGAAAAAAGTAACGTAAAACTCACCTATTTACAGAAGATGTTGAAAATGTTTACCAGAGAATACCTCATCCTGTATCATATTCATTGACATTGAACATCAGTTGAAATTATCAGACGCTATAAACACATCAACAATAGAAAACAGAATCACATCAATAGTTAACGGCCTACTGCGAGTCTGAAAAGAAGGGAGAAATACCAACCTTCGCGTGGGTGGCGAACATAACCACAGCTGTTTTTGTTGCATACAAAACATTTTGTTCTGCTTTCTTTTATCAAAACTTTACACATTGTATGTTTCTAAGTTGAAGTAATAATAATTTTTAAATGACGTAGGAGGCGATGCAGATGTATTGTTTGCGAGTTTAATTTCCTGTCCGAGCGATGGAAAGCTCACATCCAGTCCATTTCCTGCTCCATCTCGAAACAAGTGCGTTAATTGCATTCGGAAAGACGAGACGAAGGACGTAAAGCTTCTGTATAAATACTCTTCCACCCATACTATACGGCGCGTGTTTGATATTGACCAGTAACGTTTAGCAATATCTCGGATAGGCTATAGACCAATCACGGTCGTTTATTAAGTGCCAGAATGGTACTTTATAAGATTGTGAGGGGGATGGGAAAATGTCTGTCCATGTGTTTGTACGCGCGATAACTCAAATAGGGTAATTCCGGGAGAGACGGCCACGCGGGGGAGACGACCAATCGCTCTGATTTCAAGGCCGATAAACATATTTGAACGTAACTTGGTAGGCGGCAAGCTTTTGGTACTAAGAGTCGATTGTTGAACACCTGCGCTGTTTATATTTAGAAATTAGCGATTTATATAACATTATTTTTTTCTAACTGGCCATTTATTTTTTGTATATTGAATGAAATAAGCAGATGTCCGACATTATTACTAACAGTTAAAAACGATACTTACTGTGTGAGGTGAGGGAACCTTATATATTTCAATTGCATTGCGTGTTCTGTTCTAAACATTTCCATTTTTAACTACTGACTATGGTCATCTCACCTTTACAAATAGGAGAGATGGCCCACTGCTTTTCCGGGAGAGTTGGCCAACAACTTAAGAGCCATATTTTCAAGGTCTTCTGACTTTTTCTAACACGAAATGTAAAAAAGTTTCACTTAAGACTAATTTCCATCGATTCTCAATTACTTATTTCTGTACCTCAGAGCCAAACGAACGTAACTGCCAAAAACTAAATTTTACAGGAGGAGCGAAAAACAAAATTATGAGCAATAAAGGGGAATGGAGTTGCTACTATTTGGCTCTCAATATCTTGGTTTCTAATGAAGTTATGGATTTAATATTAATTGGTTCTATAGAGGTCAAGAAGTTAGTAAAGAATATGAAAAAAACAAAAAAAATATGAAATTTGGAGTTACGTTCCTTTGCTGGGGTACAGATTTATTTTTATTGCTAGGGAAATCAGATAAACGAACATATTAATACGTACACCTTAATGAAACAATTTTGAAAATCCAATCCAGAAAGATGTATGTAAATAGATACGACTTTGAAAGCGTACCCCTAATTAAATAAATTCTTCAATTCATTTTCAAAATTATTTATTTATTTATTTAAAAGCGGTCATGGAAGTCGGCATGCCGACCAGGTGCTCTCGATCCTGTCATCAACTAACGAAGTCGAAAGATGCAGATAAATGATGTAGCGGTTAGATGGTGTGCCCTTCCTCTCCATCGGATGTAATAGCATGCAGTAGAGTTTAGTTATCTTTTCAGAAATGTATCAGAACTTTTCAGTTACTCAGAATTTATTCTGTTTTCCAAAATATGTTTATTTTTACGTTGTAATAACTTATTTTAGCACTTAAGTCTATTTTGTTTGTATATATTTAGAGAAGTACAGCTACCTAGTCTTTCTACTTTGTTACTCTTCTAAAATGGTGTGACCGACTGTCCCTATGTCCTATGGCAATCTCCCCCTGACACCTCGGGTGAGATGGCCAACGTACCGTTTTTTAAAATGTTGTGATTTCTCACCCTAAATTACTTTTTTTTATGCTATGAGAATGTGACATCCAAGGACCTAATTGAACATTTTGCACACGAATTATCTTGAAAACCCTTCAAGTTATTGAGAATTAAAAAAAGCGCGGCCATCTCACCCGGATTTACCCTACGCTTTATCGGATTTTCATAAAACTTGGTATACGCATTTATAACATTCATGGGAAGAAGCCTATTGATATTGAACCAAATCGGTTGACCGGTAACGGAGTAATTCCCAATTTAGTGTCTATTTTTTTGGTAATATATTAGAATATATGCTTATCTTTACCTCCACTAAAACATGACATGCCCTAAAAATTGGTTAAGGGTCTGTAGTATGTGTGTTGGACAGCCCTGGTGGCTGCAATTTGCTTGCTGTTGTTTTATCGTTTCCGCAGCGAGCGAAGCCGTTTAGATATCGGCCACACACACGCCCCTGGCGGGCTCAGATACAAGTGATGTACTGTACACTACCCCTTCTCATATCGCACAAGACTTAACACATTGCCTGCATACCCTCAAGTGCAAAGTAAAGGGTTCCCTATACAGGCCATGGAGGCCCAGAGGTCGAGACATTCGGCACGTGAAGGTGGTAAGGTTGTCAGCCTTACGCACCGGCCGCCTTCACCCCCAGGAATGCTTTTGGTACTCATTTCTGTTAGGAGCTGAGTCGACCCCAGGGCCATAGTGCCACCAGAAGGATTAGATCAATGGAAAAACTTCAACGACCTCATCGCGAATCGAACCCGCGACCTTCCGGTTTGTAGCAGCGTCTCAACCACTACGCTACGGCGTACCCCAAAAATAACTTTCACATGCCTCTCTCTCTCTCTCTCTCTCTCTCTCTCTCTCTCTCTCGAATCCTATGCCCCTATGTTGGGACAATGGCCCTCCAAGTGCAGGTTTCTGTTTACCGTTGTGAATTTTCTTACGCTTATTTACCTAGAGAGGGCAGAGGGACAGGTGGTAAGCCCATCCCCTTAAGCCCCCTCCGGAAACGAAGGTATTACTTGAACGTGAAAGGGCCGAGAAATTTTGTCCAGAGGTCTAACATAGGCTTGGAGTTCTTTTACGTGCCGTAAATCTACGACACGGGCCCCCAGCCTAAAGTCCCTCCCGGAGGATTTTTACATCCTGAAAACCCCATCGACTGCGGCTGGATTTGATCCCGCGATCTTCGGATCTAGAGGCGGGCACGTTACCTCTAGCCCACCGCAGCCAACACCCTAAAGTGTCTACTGCGGAGGTTTGACTGGGAGATGTTTAAACATTCACCCTACAGCCCGGACCTCGATCTCAGTGATTTCCATCTTTTCCTACACCTCCAGAAATAGCAACATTTATTTCTAGAATTATAATTATTCTGATCCCTCATCTGGTGAGTTACTCAATCTACAGTTATTTTTATACAACATCAGTAACTAGTCATTTTCTAACGCTCAGTTAAAAATAACCATAATTTAATGGGTAGGGTTTGGATGTTTATGACATGTCATATTTTTATCTTGACCGCCATTCTCGCCGCAAACACAAATTAAACACGAATTTCACATTTGTTATCCTATTTGGACTGTTTTTATTTTGCATATAAAGTCATATTTTGATAATTTTTATGGCATTGGTCATATTTTGGTCAATTATAAATTTGGCTAAGGACCATATTTATAAAGTACATGCATTAAACGGTCGAGTTAAATTTGAAAGTTATTTCATTAATTTAATGTTTTGCCAAATTAATAGGTAACTTAATTTTAAAATTAGCCTAATATAATTATTCATGTTTTATAGGGACACGAAAGGTCTACAAAATATTACGAGTATTTGGAGCTGATAAAGCGAGCAAACAGGAGAAAATTATTTAAAACTAGAAGTTAATTACAAGTAAAACTGTTAATCACCTGTAAAATTGTTAAAAGGTGATTATGTGATTGAATTCATGCGATGTAATAATTTTATGTAATTAAAAATTTAAAATTGGAACATTTTTTTTTAGAGAGTATGTCATATTTAGGATTTTTTAATCATATTTAGTCATTTTAAGGGCATATTTGCAGTCATATTTTCCACTTTTTTAGGTCATAAACATCTGAACAGTATTTAAGAGGGGTTTTTTTTTGTGCCCACCCTTACCCCCGGAGTGCCAAGCAATTAAGCCTAAACCTCCGGTCAAACCAAATTTTGGTAACCATATGTGATGTGTGTAAACCTATTGTGCCCTTATGTACATCCGATGGGGATGTTGATGGTGTGACGTGTTTGGGCTGTGTACTTGTGTCTTTGTATTTTGGCGCAGGATAGACCTAAGTTCGGATAGGTCTTATGTGCAATATTTCCCCGAGTGTGTTTTTTGTTTAGTGACTTGTAGTTATGTATTCTAGAGACTTGTAGTGCGTGTATCTGTTTGAGGGGATTATTGCCCAGTCCGGCATTCGCCCAAGAGCGAGGGAAACCCATTATACAACTGATCCTTAGTCGTTTTACTTAGTCTGAATTGTGAACTGCGGAGAGACTTATTACTCACCTTCTCCTGCCTCCGCCGGCCCGCCTGCTCCTGTCCTTCTTGCGTTGCTTGCCTCCAGCGCTGTGTCTTCGTGGCGCGTTATTCGCTTCTTCCTCCTTGGACACGGCTTTGTCTTCTGGTGGAGGTTTCATGAGCTCGTCCGCTCTGTTGCTCACCGTCTGTTGCCTCCTCAGCTCCCTCTGTCGTGCCACCTGCACCTCCAGCAGTCCTTCCTCCTCTACCTGCAATTTTAAAACATCCTGTATAATACAGGGCGACGCCGGGCCTTTTAAGCTAGTTATTATGGGAACACCGAAGTGTTGAGAGTCATTTTCTAAACTATTTGGATTAGAAACTTCAAATCTTGTACACTTAATTTAAACATAAACAGATGTTGAAGTTTCAAATTTCATTTTGATATCTCCATTTGTTTTTTGAGATATAATTAAATTAATTGATTTTTTTAAATTAAAATTGAAATCTATCTCCTCCGACAGATATTAAAATATGGATCTGAATTTTTTATGTGAGATTCTATGATGCTTGTTTAACAGATTCAATGATTTAGATTTTTGATATTATTTATACTTTTTGTTTAAAAAAAATATTTTACCCAGAGAAATAAAAAGTTGATTAAAAATTGACATATTTTTTATGTAAAATATTAATTTAAAAAAAACTAAGACCCATACCAAAAATCTGATTAGATAGTTTATTACGCACATCACAAAGTACACTGTGAAAAAAAATTCAGAGCTGTATCTGTATTTTTATGGGAGAAGATAGATTTTGAATGTGACAAATTGAGACTGAGAAAACAACCGTTTAAAGTCTACATGCACTCAGAGTAAAACATATGCATCTTATGTACCTATAAATAAACCTTTATAGTTACAAACTTTATAATTACACTGAACTATCACTAAATCTGAATGGAGCCCTACACAACCCTTAAATTATATATTTTACACCTAAATGCACTATAATAATGATTAGGTAATAATGGATAGCACGAGGATTACGAGCAGTACTTTAAAAATGGCGTCAGAAACACCTGTTCCATGCACCCAAATGGCATAACATTTTGCACAGATATACTTTAGAGTATGCTTGATTTTTTTACACTAAAATCCAAAAATAGCATTTTTTGACCAAAATAGCAAAATCAACACTTCTGTCTTCCCTTAATGTATCTTAAAACTTTCTTCTTTTGTGTAATATTACTTATAAGTAGGGACCGGATTTTTAGGTTTTTAAAAACACTGTTTTAGGTTTTCCATTAGGTGAAATAGTTTTTTTTAGGTTTTTTGTTCAAAATATCGTTTTCGCGTAGAATAATAATGGTTTAATGAATTTGAATGTGCTACACAGGATTCAGTACATAATACTTGTAAAGTTTAACTTAACAAAATTGACTTAAATTTGTGTAAACTTGCTTTAGGACAATATTATAGACAATTGAAGAAAGAAAGCATAAACAATTAAAAGAAGCAGTAATAAACTCGATTTCATTTGTTTCGGCATAATTAATACATCTTCTTAAACCTCACACTGTGACCACTCAGTATGAATAAGAGGGTAGTAAATAAAGGCCAACAAGTGCTTTAAAACACGGAAATCTATACCTTTGTTCATACACGGCAACAATGGTTGTTCGTACGAATATTTGAAAAGGAATACGCCGGTACTCTTACACTTCCTCTCTTGATACTGTCCATCCTAGACGACAATGGGTTGAACGAAACGCTGGTGCTATTAATTTCAACTCGACAAAAATTGTCTCTCCGCAAAATATCGATTTATCAACTGACAAACAAAAAGGACAAAAAAGTAGCCTAAATTAGATATTTTAGGTTTTGTATCCCGTTTAGGTACATTTAGGTTTTTATACCCCATTTAGGTATTTTTAGGTGCCACAGAATTAATGTGGGTGAATCCTATGGTCATGATTCGAAAAAAGTGTATGAGCGCTTTTTGTTTTGGAAGTAAGGAAAAAAATAGGTAAAAACCTAAGAATCCGGTCCCTACTTATAAGATCACTTATTGTATAATCAATTATGTTGTAAGTTGTTTGTATTTCTTTTTCCTTCTTCTCCTGGTTGAGTGGAAGATAATACCCTATGGCCTTAATTCTTCCAGGTAAAATAAAACATTATTATTATTATACAAAACGTAATGAGTTTGTAATATCAAAGTCAATTAAATGTTGTCTCTCAAATCTCGTTTTCAGATTATTTTCAAACACCCTGTATAATAGTGATTGCATACCTGCAGCCCCTCCATGAGAGCCTCTTTCTTGTACTTCTCCACTTCCTCCAGATAGCTTTTGTTTTGTTTCTGCCTCTCCCACTCCATCTCCAGACCCATGTTGGGGATGGCAATGTCTCCCAAGAAGCCATCTGCAACGAAAGAACCAATGCAATTGTATCTAACCTGCCGTCGAAAGGGGCTAAGGGAAGATATACACCACTCATGTAATTCTTAAACTTTATTTTTCTTTTTAGAATGGACCTCTGTGACTGTTTGACACACGAATCAATGGTCAATCCAATATAAGAACATGACAGATTCCAAATGTCCATCGTAATAGTATTATAGCTTTATTAAGTGCCAGTATGGTATTTTATGAGATTGTGTAGGGGACGGGAAAGTATCTGTCTGTCCGTCCGTGTGTCTGTCCGTATGCGATAACTCAAATACGCTTTATCGGATTTCCATGAAACTTGGTATACGTTTTTATAACGACCATGGGAAGAAGCCTATTGTTTTGGACCAAATCGGTTGACCGGTACCGGAGTAAAGCCCAATTTAGTGCCAATTTTATGGTAATATATTAGAAAGAATTTATCCATGACCACATATTCTCTTAGGGAGCATTCACACTGAAGTAGCATGCCACTTGCGACGTGCTACCTGGATGCACGCTGCACGTTACTTATTTTAAATCCCAAATAAACAAGTTCAAGTCTACACACCAAAGTAGCGTGGCAATAATGCGACATTCATTTCTTCAGATAGATCTGGACTTATTTCATGCGACGCTACTCGGGATGACGCATGCGTACAGCTGCCTTTTCAGCTGTTTTCTAATTGTTATGAAAATTCAACACATATTCGCTTGTGTAGCGGTAGATTATGGCAAAGATGTCATGAAAACTGCTAGAAAGAGAGCTGTTTAACATACAATTTGTACATGCGTAGACTATACGATATGGCAATCGAAACTAGTAGGGAAAAGCCTGGATTAAAATCGCTGAAACTATGTCCTCTTTAGGTAAATTACATTACTTTAAATGGGTTTCTCAATTGTTCAAGTGAAAATATATAATGTCGCAATCGCTACTTCGGTATGAATGCAAAACTGTGAACCATGCAACTCGATGTGCAGCCTGCATCCAGGTGGTACGATTCGCATGCTATGCTACTTCGGTGTGAATGTTCACTTACTGTGATCATATACGGCTTTGAAATTACAATACAGTTAGCTATGACAAATAACACTATTCCTTTACATACGCTTATCAAACTAGACCATTAAACTGATCGAGGTGGCCGAGATGGTAACGTTTTGGGCTCACATTCTTGAGGTCCCTGGTTCAAATCACGAAACCGGGCAATTTAACATTTTTGTTTGCTGGTATTTTTATGTGAGTGTGCGATACGATCCAATTACAATGACAAAACTCAAAATATTGTATTTACATTAACTAACTCTTGTCCTAAAGGTATGGAACAATCAGTTAAATTCTTAGGCATTATTTTGGATTGTAAGTTATCCTGGAAAGATCATATTGATGCAGTTTGTGTACGCCTCTCAAGGGTAATATATCTACTCTGCAATCTAAAGAGTCAAGTGTCTAAAACATTTTTAAAATGTTCTTACTTCGCCTTCTTTGAAAGTGTATTAAGATACGGCATTCAGGTCTGGGGCAACGGTAGCAGCATTCATAATGTTCTGGTACTTCAGAAGAAAGCTGTTAGAATATTATCTGGAGCAAAATATAATGATCACTGTAGGCCTTGATTTAAGAAAGAAAGAATTTTAACAGTAATTAATATGTATATATTTTATACTCTTATTATGATTAAGTTAAACCCGGCCGAGTATGGTTATAGATCAGAGAAGCACCACTACTCTACGAGATTTAATTATTTTCTTGAAGTGCCTCATGTGAGACTTGCCAAATCAAAAAACTGGTGGAAAAATTTAGGAGTATCCATGTTTAATAAGTTGCCCCAAGTGGCTCACAATGTAGATTTTAAGCAATTCAAGTTTCATTTACAACGTTGGCTGCTTGACAATCCATTTTATGGTGTGCAAGAGTTTTTTGAGGCTCAAATCAATATAACATTCTAGTCTGGGTTTCCTGATTTATTGTTTTACCTATTTATGTATAGTATTTATTTTATTTAAATTGACGATGTCTATAGCAGCAAAGTGTTGCTAACGACTAATTAGAAAATTAAATTAAATTAAATTAAATTAAATTACTACTTATCTATGTTACTATAAATCTCTTTTCTTTTGTGGAAGTACTGAGTTTGTAACTCATGTTGCTAAAGTAACGGTACATTTGTTCCAAACAAAATCTGAACGAACATCAACAAAACATTTTAACCGAAATACTTATTAAAATTCAACAGTCAAACCGGATTAATACCTCAGTCGAACGCATTGACCCAGTATTGCGAGTTTGAAGTTTTGTCGGAAGCTGCTGAAGACGGAGAAAAAGACAATAGACGTCTTCTAGGAGATTAATGCTATCTGACGGGCCAAACTTTCCGATAACTTGGCTGGCGCGGGGGGTGAGACAATAGCGAGGCACGTGGCATCTACACTTCACAGAGATCAACTTCTCTTCAATAAGCCAATGAGAATCGCACTAAACTGATAGTAAAATCGTCATTGCTTTCGAAAACTTCATATTGAAGACTTATCTCTAACTAGCATGTGCCCGCGGCTTCGCCCGCAATAATTATTTTAAAAATTAAAAATTAAGAGCATAAAAGTTAAATCATTATATTTATTAACACCTAAATCACGTGGAATACATACCGCGATTAGATAGCGTCGCCTGGTAAAAGCGACCTCAGATTCGAGTTCCTTGGCCCAGAAAACCCCTGTATAGTGAGTTTCGTCCAAATAAAACAACGTTTGACCATATTTAGGCCAATATTGATTATCCCTCTAATAATAATAATAATAATAATAATAATAATAATAATAATAATAATAATAATCCTCTTCGGTTTAGGTTGAAATTTCATATGTCTGCATGCCTTGACATTATAAACAAATGAATCGACCAGCGTGAGCTACAACATTCAAGAGATCGCGATGGTTTTTATGTCCAAGGTATGACAAAAAAAGCCAAAGCCAATTGTAATTGATTTGACATTGAAATGTATTACTGAAAACTGATGCTTCGAAAACGCAAAAAATACACGTTTTCTGCCAGTTTTTTACTCATAACTCACGAACGAAAGCAAAAATTAAAATTCCTGCTTCGAGGTGCATTTTCCGACCCTTCAGTCCACCTATGTTTAAAATTTCAGATATCTGCGTTCAGTAGATTTCGCTGGGCATCGCGGACAGACAGACAGACAAACAGACAGAAGGATGAAAGACACTTACTCTTATTAATATAGATAGACTAGCCAGTGCCCGCGATTATTTACTTAACTGCTACATGTTTTGTTTAAATTACTTATTTAACAGAAAAATAATTAAAACATTATTTTTATTAACACTGACATACAATCACACGAACTGGCTTGCACTGAATCAAAATAGTATATTGCGATACAAGTGCCATAAGCGATGCATACGGATCGAGGTAAGTTTGAAGAAAACGAGGCGCTTGCGCCGAGTTTTTTCAATTTCCGAGATCCGTTATGCGCTTACCGGCACGAGTATTGTATGCTATTTTTTGCACGATGATTATTTATATCAATTTATTTATATTAATTGAGACATTAGCTGAAAATATTATGTTTATACACTATTGAAGATGAATGTTATATTTCAGAAAGTGATTCGCATATGTTGGTTGCTATGGGGACGGAATATTTGTCGTCACAAACTGGGGGGCCTTGGTTCCGATCTTCTATAAAGACTTGAATTATGATGGTTTTACTTACGGCACTTGTGTTTTTTGTAACTTTTACCGCACGGAGATTTCTTTTGTTTTCATACCAACCAGATTGCGTGCGGGAATGTCAAGTTACGATCCACGGCAACAATATTCATATAGTATATTGCGATACAAGTGCCGTAAGGCACGTTTAGGCTACGGGTCGAGGAAACAGATTGAAAACCCGAGGCGCAGCCGAGGGTTTTTAAGTTTTCGAGACCCGTAAATGCCTTTACGGCCCGTGTGTTGCATGCTATTTTTTGCACGACGGTTACTTATATCAATTTAATTATATTAATTGTGATATTACCTGAAAATATTATGTAAATACATTCTTGAAAATAGATGTTTATTTCAGAAAGTGATTCGCATGTGTTTGTTGTTATGGGAACCGAATATTTGTCCTGGGGGCCGTGCCCATAAAGGCTTGTGTTATGAAGTGTATCGTAATGAATTATGACGTAGCGCTTGGACCGTAAGTGTTTTAACCTCATCGCAACCGCCCTTAGCAACAAGACTGTGTGGGAATGTCAACTTACGATCCATGTAAACAACGTTCGTAAGTACCACTTACTAGCTAAGGAGTGCAAAAAGTACCACTAATTAGTTACGTCGTGCAAAAATTTTTTTTAAATCAATACATATTTACATTATTTCAGTTTCCGAACAAGTAATGTAGTAAGTTATAAAATAACTAGCTTCGCTCGTAATCTCGAGTGGGAGTTATTAAGACTATTCCATGAATAAAATATAACGGAATATATAAATAACTCCGCCCCCAAACCCCCGCTGAGGTTCTCGGGAAAGGTTTTTTAAAAATATCTATAGGAGATAAAATGCGTGTATTTCAGAACCCTATATGAACACTGAATGCCGTTGTCATGGAAACCGAGCCATTTTTCGGGGGGTTTTTAGGGCTAAAAATTAAAAAAATAAACTTTTTGTTTTTTTCCTGTGGTTTACAGCCTAAAAGCTATACGTGTACCAAATTTCAAGATTTTTGCTCATCTGGTTGTGGGCAAACATTAATGTCAGTCAGCCGAGCCCTTTATCGGGGGTTTTTAGGGGTAAGAATAAAAAAAAAATAAACTGTCTGGAATTTTCCTGTGGTTTACAGCCTAAAAGCTATATTATGTGTACCAAATTTCAAGTTCCTAGCTCATCTGGAAGTGGGCAAACATTAATTTTCGGGGGTTTTTAGGGCTAAAAATTAAATAAAATAAAAAAATTAAATTTTCCGGTGGTTTACAGCCTAAAAGCTAAGTGTACCAAATTTCAAGTTTCTAGGTCATCTGGAAGTGGGCAAACATTAATGTCAGTGAGTGAGTCAGCCATGTGGTTTTATATATTAGGGATGTGTTTTTATTTTGTTCACTGGCAGCATGTGACGTATTAATCACTGCATATTGACACCTTGACGTATCCAGTAACGAGCTGACGATTTATCAGATAAAACTGCATCCACGTGCTCCTAGAGAGCATATTATAAAGTAAACGAGGCATGGCCAACGTCAAACACCTGTGTTGACTTTTACTTTGGCAATCCAATTTAATGGCAGCGAGGACTGTAATCCCATACATGACAATTTAATTACGTGCTTTGTATTAAAATTAATGTCGCTTGTAACGAACCACAGCTGATGTTCACTTTAACGACGTCATGGGCTGTGTTGCGGGTGGCCGCACGCTTTCCCCTTACACACTGCAACCCGCTCAAACATTCAGACGACTGCCTGCAGGGCCTTCTCAGTGACTCTACGTCCCTTGAGAGACTAGGCCTACCACCCGACCGCTGCGTCATCTACCATAGACAGACGGCTTGATTTAGGAGCATGTGGTCAGCATACCGACACCCACGGCCGTTATCGATGGCTTACTGAACCGGAGCTGTTATTTCTCTATTAAGTAGCTCCTCAGTTTATGCATATGCATTCATGAACCACAGATTATTGTCTCTGTTAGACATTAATTACATGAGAATATTATAGGAAAGAATTGCCACGGATGGTCAAATGTCCTGGTTCAAATCTCAGTGTCAAAGGAATTTTTGTCTTATAATATTCTCATGTAATGTCCAACAGAGACAATAATCTGTGGTTCATGAATGCTTATGTATCCATCTTGAATGTTACTGTACAATAACAGTGTACGCCTTTTCACAAAAAAATCACTAATTAGTGTGCCTCACAGTACTGCATATGACATAACTTGTCTGTCAAGTGAGGTAGACCATTAAGGGCGACCAGTCGTAGGAGAGAGGTTCCATCTGGTGCTGTGAAGTGGACTCTGGCTTAGCTCAGTTGGTAGAGCATTGGTACGGATAGCCAAAGGTCACTGGGTTCAAATCCCAGTGTCAGATGAATTTTTCTCCTATAATATTATCCTCAGTTTGTGTCACGAGGACGAGTGCACCCCGTTCCAGACCTCTCTACCTCAGGAAAATCCTAAGAGGTACCTGGGATCGAACCAAGACTTGCGGATCCATAGTAAGCAACGCTAACCACGAGTCCACGTAGGCAGTCACATAACTTTCTCTGTCCGAATATATATAAAAGCCTCTTAGTGTATTAGCCTATATTATGTTTGGCATTCTCTTCATGTAAATTGGTTGTAAAAGTGAAGAGAATGTAGTTACCACATCGCATCCCCGAAGGATACACAACCCAAATAAAATTTGATTGATGCGGTTTCTTTTCTCTAAACATGACCAATACATCTTTCTCACTTCACATGCTGATAAAGAATAAGATGCCGTATTCAGTTGCTTCAACCGATGCAAAGCTTTTATTGTTCACCAGGCAAGACTGAGTTTCTACAAACAGTGGGTGGCTTATAACTACCCTTCGGAGAATTTTTGCGAAAAATGTTTAGACGATTTTTTTATCTCTTAGCATTTCATGTACAAAATGTAAACAAAATCGTTAGAGACGTTTTCGAGAAAACTGCGAAAAATTATATTTTCTTTCCTTTGGTGACATCCACAGAAGTTACCTGACCCAAATACAAAACTTTGTTTGTTCATACTATTTTTCGTTCTGATCTAGACACATGTTTCTGAAAATAGCCTATTTTTGGTTTTCAGGAAACATCAAAATGTGTATTTATGTTAAAATTCAACTTCGAATTCAGGGGTCGAACCAATACCTCCAGTACCTGTAGTACTTATGGTAAGGGTAGAGGAATTTTAAAAAGTTTACTTTCTTGTGGAAGTTCTGGGCTGTATAATTTTACCGGAAACAATTTAATTCATTATTATCCATGTGCAGTGGAAATCACCAAACTATCATAACTGGCGATCTTAATATAAATATAGGGGAATATAAATAATTTTTAGTAAGAACAGAAGAATCCAAGCAAGCAGGATGTTAATGATTCCGCCATTTTATTGGCTAAATAGTCACAATAAAAATAATTCCGAGTCCGCATTTTCTCGAGATAAATTCCCTACACTAAATTGTCTTCCTTCTGTTAATAAAGTAGAGGAATCAGGTATTCTGTTGTATGGAATGAAACAGCGCAATGTAGGAGCTTGATAATGAGGGGCGAAGTCATCACATAGAGGGCTTCTTCATCACAATCAATAGTGCCTCCCCCCCTATGACTTCACGCCTTACAACCAGGTACAAGTAATGGAAACAGAGAACATCCTATAATTATGCTTTAAATGCCGGTAGGTGTCTATTCTACGATATTACTGGGATTATATTTAAGTTAGTTTATTAAGTGCCAGTATGGTACTTTATGAGATTGTGTGGTGGACGAAAAAATGTCTGTCCGTCTGCCTGTCCGTCTGTCTGTCCGTGTGTCTGTACGCACCATAACTCAAATACGCTTTTTCGGATTTTCATGAAACTTGGAAAACACATTTATAATGTCCATGGGAAGAACCCTATTGATATTGAACCAAATCGGTTCACCGGTACCGGAGTAATGCCCAATTTAGTGCCTATTTTAATAGATTATGGCGCCTTTCTAATAGAAAGGCGCCATCACTCAAATACGCTGTATCGGATTTCCATGAAACTTGGTATACCCATTTATGACGTCCTTGAGAAGTGCCCTATTGAATTTGAACCTAATCTGTTGACCGGTACCGGAGTAAAACCCAATTTAGTGTCTACTTTAAAGGCGCAATAACTCAAATAAGCTTTATCGGATATTTATGAAACTTCGTATACGAATTTATAATGTCCATGGGAAGACGTTTATTGATATTGGACCAAATCGGTTGGCCAGTACCGAAATAATGCCCAATTTAGTGTTTTTATGTTAATATATAAGAAGTCGCGATAACTCAAATATGCTTTATTGGATTTTCCTGAAATTTTGTATACCCATTTATAATGTACGTGGAAAGACGTCTACTGATATTGGACCAAATCGGTAGACCGGTACCGGAGTAAAACCCAATTTAGTGTATATTTTAAAGACGCGGTAACTCAAATACGCTTTACCGGATTTTTATGAAACTTGGTATACACATTTATAATGTCCATGGGAAGACGTCTATTCATAATTGATAAAATCGATTGACCTGTTTCGGAGTAATGCTCAATTTAGTGCCTATTTTATGGTAATATACGTATTCGAAAGAATTTATAAAAAAAATGAAAATCAGTTATCTTGACAACATAGCCTATTGTTTTACTGTGATCTTATAAGGCCTTGGAAATTAAAATACAGGTAGCTTTGACAAAAAACACTATTGATTTACATGCGCTTATCCAACTAGACCGTTAAAGTGACCCAGGTGGCCGAGATGATAGACCTTTCTTCTTCCGTAAGCCCTGCTTAATGAATAAATCTGGAGCTTAACTTGGAAATCAATTTAAAAAAAAATACATATTCTGCATATCATAATTGCAGTCATAACTAATTAAACAAAAACATACTGGCACTTTGTTACATCAGTTTACCTGATTTTATTTTAAAGTGTGAGTATACTTTAATGGTTATTTACAAAGTAAGCCAATTATAAAGGCAACATAACGAAGGCTAGTGAATCGTCCTGTTTGTAAACAAATTTACATCTCTCTTGAAGTTATGTAAAAGGCAAATAAAGCACTAATTCTGATAACTCCATCGGAACTGAAGGTGGGTACCCTACCTGTACACCACCGTGGCCGACTTCATTTTATTACTAAAACTAATCTCCGTGGCACTACATCCCTGGAGGGACTTGGCCTACCACCCGACCGCTGCGTCATTTACCATACGCAGATGGCAGGATTGGGGGGCATGTGGTCAGCATGCCGACACCCACGGCCGTTAATGGTGGTTTTCATGACCGGAGCCGCTACTTCTCTATCAAGTAGCTTCTCAAGTTGAATCACGAGGCTGAGTGCACCCCTACTAGACCTCCCTACTTCAGAAAAATCCGAGGAGGTACCGGGAATCGAACCCGGGCCGATGGATCTGTGGTCAGCAACGCTAACCACAAGACCACGCCGGCGGACTTCATTTATTACTAGTTCACAAATATTAACGGCTGTCCAAAAAATAATGTATGATACACATAATGGATATTTACGTATCAAGTATGCAAAATAAGGGTTTAGAGGACGAATTTAGTATTGCGGTCGAGGCGTAAGCCGAGGATCAGTCGGCTGGATGAGTTCGATAAAGTTTTTGTGTACGTGGTGCAAACAATATTTTTTAGTGAAAGCTCTCTAAATTATATGAAATTAAATAAAAATACCGTATAATTTTATTAATTAAACCAAAAGGCAGATAACCATTTGTTAACGTCACATTCCCACAGCCACCTGAATCGTAGAACAACAATGAACCGTAACAATACGAAATGCGGTCTAGATGCATTATATATGAGTAACTTTTTGTAAACAATAATGCATGCGAACTAGAATTTATGAAAAGCTTGTGAAAACATGAATGATAATCCCGAGGAAATTTCAATCCAAGCCAGAAACATTGAATTGAAGCTGCTGCCAGCAGTAGACTATGAGAAGGAATATATTATTGCAATTAAATGCTGGTGCATGCATTGTAAGTAATGATTCTCTTGTGAACCAAGATGTGAAAAAGTGTTGGCTTATATTTGTTGTTATATGATGAAGTAGGCTACCCTGTTTTGCGAAAAACCCTAGTAAAGTTTCTGATTATCATAAAGAAACATGATGGCTTAAATTTGTTGTTTTATGACCAAATATATGCTTAAATCCATGTTAATGTTGGTGTGACTGGTCAATGGCACCTGGATTTTGTTTATAGTTTTCCATGACGACTTTAAAGTACTTGGGTGGCCTTGGTTACTAAAATGCAATTTTTCAGCGTGTTACCAGTCCAGACAAGCAGCTGTTTTAGAGAGCGTGTACTAAAAATGATTTATTTTGATCGTAGGATTGCTAGACTCTCCATTATGGGCTGGTTAAGATTTTGATAGTAAACAACTATTTAAATGATGCCTTATTCGTACACAATGGCTCAATAAATGACATTTCAAAATAAAACCCACACAAAATTGAAATGTTTCTGAATGCATGATTACGTATCTCAATGTGTAGGGATCAGGCGAGGTCAGTGATAAAGGGAGCCAGCCAGCCCTTGAGATTTCCTGGGGAGTCCAGTGAATAGGGAAACCAGCCCTGACCTCTCCCAAGGTCCTTAAGACATCTCTCCCTACGTGAAGGGCGAGGGTTAATTCCCCCAAGTCACACACGCAGCTTCAACATGTGCAATAATTCTCGTATGAAGTGGAACGGAGATGGCTAAGTCCAGTCTGTACAAATGAATGTAAAAACCTTGCCCCTGCCAACTCACGGCAACTTCTTCACCATCTGAGTAATGCGGGTAGCCTGAACAACTCGTTTCAGGCGTTGCGAGTGCAACTTCATCAACATGCTGCCTCCGGATGTCAAATTTAATAACTCACAAAGGCTCTAGAGGAGGTGTGACTTTCTTAGCCAATGAGCTTAAGGTCCCAACAAGTTCAAGGAAAGTGACTTGAAATCTGACACACCTAACTAGAATCTGATTATAAAGGAGGACCGAACTAAAATGTCACGTTGTTATTTTATTTCTGAGATATTAAATAATTCAAATAATTTTAATAAAAAAATTAACGTCTCCTTCAACAAATATTAAAATATGAACCTAGATTTTTATATAACATCCTTTCCAGCTTATTTTAGAAAATCACTAATGTATTTTTTAATCTTATTTATACTTTTTTTGTTTAAAACTATTTTACATAGGAAAACTAAATAATTGAAAAACATAATACTACATCTTTTTTTAAATAACTAAGGCCTAAACACACGAAAATATGATTAGTAATGTTGTTGCACAAATTTAAGGTCAGGGAGAACATAGAATTTGAATTTGACTAAATAAGATTAAATTGAAATTGAGAAAACAGGCGATTAAAGTCGCTGGATTTTTGTGACATTAAAATTAAAAAATTGCTTTTTTTTTAAAACAAAATGGCTACTCAAACACTTCTTTCATTCTTTAACTATAAAAGAAAATTATTTTTGGCGGTGAAATGACACCAAGTTTTCTACTTTCACGAAAGCCTTTGTCTGTAGATTTACAAGCAGGTAAAATAATTCCTGGTGAACGGGTTTGGAAAGTTTTAGGTTAGACGTGACTATAAAAGGGGCAATTTTTCAGTTTATGACTATGTTTACGCCTATGTATGGTAAATTTTACTTTTTCAGAACGTATCATCAATGTCCTATAGAAAGTTTTAATGAATAACACCGAAATATTTTACCTGTGTATAGAGGTGACATAGACAAGCAACTTTTATTAGGAGATTTTTGCTCTATGGATTCAATTATTCCTGTTACAGCATAAAATATCCCAGGGCTTGGCCGGCACTGAATTCTAACATTTGAAAAAATGGAAAACAAAGTAACTTCGATGTTAACACTGTAGTTTCGAATAAAAGAATTAATGCACTGGCGGCCAGTTACGTGATTAGTCTGTAAATGTTGCAGATTATGAAAACTCTAAATTATGATATAGTTGTCTGTGAATGATTAATAATCAGTTTTTTGTCGATCACTAAGAAGCCATGAAGTCAATTTAATGACAATTTTAACCCTATTTCGCTTCTTTACTGACTTAAGACCACCAAATTGTAATGACTTTAATGCCCTGTAGCAAACACATTTTACGTCATAGATAACAAATCTCATAACAAAAGTGGCTTGTTCATCCCTTCTATACACAGGTAAAATATTTCGGTGTTATTCATTAAAACTTTCTATAGGACATTGATATATAAGAGGCTTTGTCCTGACTGACTGAATGAATGACTGACTGACCGACTGACAGGAATCAACGTAGAGCCTAAACTATAACAGGTAGAGACTTGGAATTTTGACAGTACCTTCGTTTCATAATGTAGGTGCTCACTAAGAAAGGAATTTACAAAATTTTGATTTTAAATGCCAACAATTAAATGTTTTTGAGAAAACTTAATCCCTTTTTACACAGCATTATAAAACCCCAATCACAGAACATATTGTTGCTAATGTATCAGATGGCTTTGGAAAAAAAAATGCAAGTTTGACAAATAAGAGAAGGTATCAATTTATAATTCATGTTATAAATAAATATTAAAGAATGTAATCCACGAAAATAATGCAGTCACATAACTTTCTCTACCCTGGATATAGAGAAAACAATACGAGGTATGGTAATATGGTATATTATTATATCGCAGGTTTTTGGAGAGAGAAGTATGGAAGTGATATTGCTTTCTGTTTAATTTCATCCCCAAAACAGTTTTATGGTAACATGAGAGGGAGAAATAAAATTTTCCGCCTCGGTATTACAATTTTATGTTACAGGAATTTCTGTTTCTTCTTATTTTCCCCTTACCAGGCTTGCTGTGTAAAAGCGATGTGATGCAGAATTCTACATCCTCTATGAGCCATAAAAAACTATATCAAGCGTTTTCTGAGGGAATAGTTTGAGTGTAATAAGTCGTTCTTCCTATTTCAGATTATAGCCTAAATACCTATATAAGGATCTAGAATTTAGAAATCAAAAGTCCTTCATAAGTTCATTTCCAATTACAAAATAAAAAACCCGGGCGACGCCGGGTCTTTTAAGCTAGTATTATATATAGGCCTACAAACTAAAAGAAGCAATATGTACGGAAAATTGAGTTACAGTTGAATTTCTTTATTCAGTTCTTGTAATAGAAAATCTAAAATCAGAGTGAAATGAAATCAGTTAAACTAATGTAACAAAGTTCCAGAATGCTTTTGTTTAATCAATGATAACTGCAATTACGATATGCAAAAAATAAGTAATTTTTGTAATCGATTTCCGAATTAACCTACAGACCGATTCATTAAGCAAGGCTTACGGAAGAACAAAGGTCTAGTTTGATAAGCATATATGAAGGAATATGTCGGTAGTGTTATTTGTCAAAGCTAACTGTATTGCAACTTAGAAAGCCGTACATGAACACTGTAAAGCAATGTGTTGTCATGAGAACTGATTTGCATTTGATAAATTCTTTCTAACATATTACCATAAAATAGGCACTAAATTGGGCTTCACTCCGGTACCGGTGAAACGATTTGATCCAAATTTAATAAGCATCTTCTCATGACCATTATAAATATGTATACCAAGTTTCATGAAAATCCAATACAGCGTATTTGAGTTATCGAGATTACAGACGAACGGACGAACGGAATTACTGACGGACGGACGGAATTACTGACGGACGGACGGACGGACGGACATTTTACCGTCCCGCACACAGTCTCATAAATTACCATCCTGGCACTTAATAACTCTGACAATCTATATTAATAAAAGGAAGTGTCTGTCCTCCGTCTGTCTGTCCGCGATGCCCAGCGAAATCTACTCAACGCAGAGATCTGAAATTTTATACATAGGCGGACTAAAGGGTCGGAATGTGCACCTCGAAGCCGGAATTTTAATTTTCGCTTTCGTTCGTGAGTTATGAGTGAAAAACGGGCAGAAAACGTGTATTTATTCCGTTTTCGAAGCATGAGTTTTCAGTAATACAAATCAATTACACTAGGCTTTGGCTATTTTTGTCATTCCTTCGACATAAAAGCATCGCGATCTCTTGAATGTTGTAGCTCACGCTGGTCGATTCATTTGTTTTTAATGTCAAGGCACGCAAACATAATATGAAATTTTCAACCTACACCGAAGATAATAATTATTATTATTATTAGTATTATTATTATTATTATTATTATTATTACTATTATTATTATTATTATTATTATTATTATTATTATAGGGATAATCAACATAGGCCTAAATATTGTTAAACGTTGTTCGATTTGGACGAAACTCACTATACAGGGGTTTTCTGGGCCAAGGAAATCGAAGCTGAGGTCGCTTTTACCAGGCGACGCTATCTAATCGTGGTATGTAGTCCACGTGTTTTAGGTGTTAATAAATATAATGATTTAACTATTATGCTCTTAATTTTTAATTTTTGAAATAATTATCGCGGGCGAAGCCGCGGGCACATGCTAGTATTGAATATATCCTAATGTTTCCAATTAAGCGAGAATCGAGAAAATCGCAAGAACGGAATCGTTGGGTAGAAAAGGCCATACCTCACATCGGCTCCAATAACCGGGGTTAATAGCATGGATTAAATAGCATAGAGAAAATGATTACGCTGTGTAGGGTGGCGAGGCGCGATGTATCGTGTAAATCAGGATTATGTCGGCCAGCCCCATGCGATAATCTTGACATATACCATTCTGGGTGCCATATTTCTTAATACTGAGCCAGTTTATTACCGATTAATTTTAATAGAGGGCTGCATCATGATGACTAGACCAACCTTAAATATAGTCTAAACGTTCAACATTTGGAATTTTCACAGAGGAAGTAAAAGCAACACATAAATGCGTAAAGCGCAAATTGCTTAATGAAAATCTCAAAATTGATAAAAATCCACGAAACCACCACGATGTTTGCAACAATATCAGTTTTTAAAGAATTTATACTCCTTTCAGCTTCGAGGCCATATCAGGAGTTCGGGATGTGTGACTGTATAGTAGGGTGGGCCATGGAACTAATGCTTGTCAATTGTTTCTATTACTGGTGTATTTTATGGAGTAATCCTTCTAGTGGCACTATGGCCCTGGGGTCGACTCAGCCTCTAACAGAAATGAGTACCAGGAGCAATCCTGGGGGTAAAAACGCCGGTGAGCAAGGCCGAATGTCCGAAATCTGGGAGCCTCAACCTCCTGGAACCCTCTGGGCCTCCATGGCCTGTATAGGGATCACTTTACTTTTACTGCTAACCATTAAACCTATGACTTCAACTCTTTTAGGTAGATTTCGAAGAAAAATCTACCTATTGCAATGGATACCATGTCATGATTTTCGAAAAATTCTTTCATATCTTTAGCCTACGTTTCATGCCTCCCTAAGTACGAAATCACCGCCTCCTAAAAATATTTTTTAGTGATGTGATATATATATATATATATTTATATATATCTTTACACGGAAGCGGCCGTAATTTTGAAGATATTTGAACCAAATTTTATTATGTTATTTCTAGTCTCAATAGTTCGGACAAGTTCGTTAATGAGCAAAATTGGCCTGAGGGGGGGTCGGGGGGAGGGTTGAAATTTTGAAAAATGTATATCTCGGTCCCTATGAAGTATAGAGGGAAACTTTGTTTGAATAAATTAGAGTACTCCCTATGGAGGTCACAGTGACACCAACGATTCGGGGGTATTGGGGGTACGAGTGGGGGGATGGAAATTCGAAATTTTTGAAACCACGTCTTGTGGGGTATCGTTGAAAAGCTCGTGATGAGTACTCTACAAATCAATAACTAGTTTCTCGATTGCTCTCATATAAGGAGAGATTTGAATGTTTTAAAAAGTGTTGTTTCCTTTTTTTTGCAGTTATTATTGCGGGTTTGTCATAACAAGGCTAAAGAAGAAGAGTGCTGCGCAGCGACAATAAATTAAACCAAAAGCACTTCGAAACCTACTTCAACCTGTAGGCCTGCCTATAGGGATTTTTTAAAAATCCAGCTGTATTTATACTCCTTTTAGCTTCGAGGCCATATCAGGAGTTCGGGATGTGTTGTCTGTACAGTAGGCCATGGAGCTATTGCTTGTCAATTGTTTCTATTGTCGGTGTATTTAATGGAGTAAATTTCAACTGATATTAATTTAAATGGATATGATACAGGATGAAATGGTGAGGATGATTCATGGTATGTAAATATCCAATTCGGCGTTTGCGTTTACAACTGAGGAAACCATGAAAAAAACCCATGTCAACATTTTTCAAACAGTATATGTTCTTGAAATAAAGCTCACTGTGACAATGCGTAAGGTCCCTGGCTTTGTTTTAATTGGAATAATCCCTGATTAATTAAACATACGCACAGGCCTGGCACACTAATTAAACAGATTCCCCTCTTCGTATTGATCCAAGTCTTCCATTATTCAAGGCTCAAAAATTGCAAATTAACAATACAAAACTTTCCCTACACTATGCCCGCGGTAATTCCATGTATCACATTTGCAGGAAGCTGGATACACACCGGGCTGTTTGGTATTAATGTAAAAAAAAAAAAAAAAAAAGTAGGATTAAAGTTTTCCATGTTGATGTAATCTATATATATATAAAAATGAATGTATGTGTGTGTGTGTGTGTCTGTCCTTTATGCATTACTACACCATTCATCCGATCGCCATGAAACTTTGGGAAGTTGTTGAGTGCATTCCCGGGAAGGTATCTGGCATATTACATTTTTAATTTTTCCTTTCGTTCGTGAGTTATGAGTGAAAAACGGGCAAAAAAAGTGTATTTTTTGCGTTTTCGAAGCATCAGTTTTCAGTAATACCATTCAATGTCAAATCAATTACAGTAGGCTTTGGCTATTTTTGTCACTCCTTGGACATAAAACTATCGCGATCGCTTGAATGTTGTAGCTCACGCTGGTCGATTAATTTGCTTATAATGTCAAGGCACGCAGACATATGAAATTTTCAACCTACACCGAAGAGGACTGTTATTATTATTATTATTATTACAAAAGGGATAATCAATATAGGCCTCAATATGGTCAAACGTTGTTCGATTTGGACGAAACTCACTATACAGGGGTTTTCTGGGCCAAGGACCTCGAATCTGAGGTCGCTTTTACCAGGCGACGCTATCTAATCGTGATTTAGGTGTTAATAAATATAATGATTTAACTATTATGCTCTTAATTTTTAATTTTTGAAATAATTATCGCGTGCGAAGCCGCGGGCACACGCTAGTCTAATATATAAAGTCGAATGTGTGTTTGTGGGTATGTTTGTTCCTTATACAAATCTACATTTCTTTACCAATTTACACGGAATTTTGCACACATACCCAGTTAAGTCCGGAAAGTATAGCGGTCAACATTAAAATTGAAACAAATCAGTCCTTCCCTTGAAAATTATATAATTTCTGTGAATATTCTACTGAAAAAAATGAAATGTTGTTCAGTTCACATGGCAACAGTGAATTGTTTACTGTGATTACATAGGGCCTTGGCAACTATATAGCCTAATGCTGGACTTTAACGAATTATGATTCCATGTAATATATTGGCGAAAATAATTACTGAAAAATGAATTACACGAAAATAAAGCACAGTGTGATGCAGTCACATAACTTTCTCTACCCTCGACATAAGAAATATTTTCTCACTTCACATTTTGATGTAGAATAAGAGGTCGTATTGCAGGAACAACTTAAGTGTGTGAGTATGCTATATCAGAAGTCGGTAAATAGTCAGTTATCCATAGCTGTAGGCTTTGTATTAGTTGAGATTTATCATAGGCCCTAAGCATGGGATGGAACATTTTGAGTCCTATACTCGCAGTATATTATGTCCCGGGTTTTAGGGGAGGAAAGTATGAAAGTGATACTGCATTTCTATTTTATTTCAGGCCCGAAACGGTTTAACATGAGAAATAAAATTTTCCGTCAAGTCAATACAATCTTACGTAATTTCTGTTTCTTCTTATTTCAACCCCTCCCAGGCATGATGAGTAGAAGCAACGGAATGCAGCATTCGACATCCTCTATGAACCATAAAAAGCTATATCTAGCGTTTTCTGAGGGAATAGTCTGAGTGCCATATGTTGTTCTTCCTCATTTCGAATTCTACATACATTATTATATCAGGACCTAGAGTTTCAACATCGGAAGTCCTCCATAAGTTAATTTCAAATTACAAAATACAAAGCCCGGGCGACGCCGGGCCTTTTCAGCTAGTAGTCTATAAAATAATAATTAGTTCGCGAACTGTCCACCGAATTAGAATGAAGGTGACACTGAAACAGCCTACGTATAGCCTACTGCATTACGTATAGGCTGTAGTAATGGAGTATTTCGATACATTCTCTGTCAAGGACGACTCACGTCTGTAAAACAGCTGCTTGTCGTATTGGTAACACGCCGAAAAATTGCATTTCAGCAACCAAGGCCGCTAAAATTGCATAAAACTGCATTCAGATTGGATTAAAAATGTAGTTTTATCGGCCTAGTACTTTAAAGTCGTCATGGCAATCTATAAACAAAATCCAGATGGCATTGACCAGTCATAACAACTTAACATGGAATTAAGCATATAATTGGTCATAAAACAACAAATTTAAGCCAACGTGTAGGCTATCTAAAATAATCATAAACTTTGCCAGGGATTTTCGCATCATATAACAACAAATATAAGCTAACAACTTCTCACATCTTGGTTCACAAGAGAATCATTACTTACAATGCATGCACCAGCATTTAATTGCAATAATATATTCCTTCTCATAGTCTACTGCTGGCAGCAGCTTCAATTCAATGTTTCTGGCTTGGATTGAAATTTCCTCGGGATTATCATTCATATTTTCACAAGCTTTTCATAAATACAAGTTCGTTTGCATTATTGTTTACAAAAAGCGACTCATATAGTTGCATCCATACCGTATTTCGTATTGGTACTCTTCATTGTTGTTTTATGATTCAGAAGGCCATGAGAATATAACTTTAGCAAATGGCTGACTACCTTTCATTATAAATAATTATACGGTAATTTTTATTTCATTTCACATAATTTAGAGAGCTGTTACTAAAAAATATTGTACGCAGCACCACGAACGCAAAAACTTGATCGGACTGCCTTACTAGATTCGTCCGGTAAAGCGTTATTTTGCATACTTGACACATAAATAGCTATTTTGCACTCCTTAGCTAGTAAGTGTTACTTACGAAAGTTGTTTACGTGGATCGTAACTTGACATTACCACACGCAATGTTGTTGCTAGGGGCGACGGGCAGAAAGTTACTTTACCGCCCGCAAACGCTTATTTGGGGGCTGTAATGACCAAGGCCTTCCCGCTTTACAAATATTTGGTTGCCATAAACAATAACAAATGCGAATCACTTTCTGAAATAAACAGTGTATATACATAATATTTTCAGGTAATATAGCAATTAATATAATTGAATTGATATAAATAACCGTCGTGCAAAAAACAGCATGCAACACACGGGCCGTAAAGGCATTTACGGGTCTCTCGAGCCGTAAACGTGCCTTTCCGCCCTTGTGTCGCAATATACTATTTACTTCCTCTGCCCGTACCATAGGTTCTATAGGTGGAGAATTGTTTTCGAGCCCCAAATTCCAAGTTGAGTTTTTAACATAAATAGACGTTTTGAGGTCCTCTGAATACAAAGGTACTATTTTCAGAAACTTTTCTGTGTGTGTGTGAACAGTCTAGCTCCAGTACGGAAAGTCGTATGAAAACAAGATTTTCTATTTGGGAATGTGACGCGAAGATTGACAACTTTCTCTTATTTTTAAGGGGAATTTACATGAAGTAATTTTTGTTTTTCGCGATTTTCTCGAAAAAAAGCGCTTACGATTTTGTTTAAATGTTGCACATATATTTCTTATACTAAGAGCTAAAACTTTTATTCGAAACACTTTTTCGAAAACATTATCTGAAGGGTAGTTATAAGCCACCCACTCTTGATACGCGCTCTTTGCAATATAGCCTCTTATTCCATATCAGAATGTGAAATGAGAAAAGTGTTTGAACATGCTTTCAGTAAGAAAGTTACGTGATGCATTAATCAGACTTTATTTGGGTTGTGTATCCTTCGGGGATGCGATGTGATGTGATAACATTTTCTTCACGTTTACAACCAATTTGCATGAATATAATGTAATACATAATAATTGTATAAGAGGCTAACTTTTATTTGGGCAGAGGAAGTTATGTGAATTTCACATCAGATTTTTAATATTCTTCTTAACCAGCTAAGTGTTTCCATATAAACCGTGTATATCCTGAGATATGCAGTGAGAAGATCTGAAAATGCGTGCTTAAGTTATGAAGTGGTTCTAGTGACGGTGTTATGTGCTCGAATTGGGAGATGTGTGACTTTTTTTTCCGGGATATGGGTTAAGAACTGATAGGACAAGAGACAGATGCTTCATCTGACTTATTGCACACCGGTTTGACTTGAGGAATTGGGTTCATGACATGTTGTGGCACTTTCACTTTTCCGTGTTAGCTCAGTCAGTTGCGTGTTGCGTGTTGCCTTTTGGGACTTGTTAAGGGGTGAGATAACATCCGTACGCAATTCATTCAGGTTCCCTATCCAAAACAAAATCCATTGTCCTCTACAGGATCTCTAAAGTTTTACGAACAGAAAAGTCTATAATAGCTATTTATGTATCAAGTACGCAAAATAACGCTTTAGCGGACGAATCTTCACCTTTTCAACCTCAATTTCGGAAAAAGTAATTTCAATTTCGGAAAAAGTAACTTCAATTTCGGAAAAGGTAATTTCAATTTCGGAAAAAGTAACTTCAATTTCGGAAATGCGAGGGCTATGAAGAGGGTATAGTAAAGTTGGTATCACGCTAGGACAAATGACTCAATCGGAGCGAGATTATGTAGAGAAGTAGCTAGAAGGTGTACCTAAATGTTCCAAATAAAACAGTTTTGATTTTCACTGTGGTTTTCATTTTATGCCCCATCGAATGCTTTAAAAAATAGCCCTCGTATTTCCGAAATTGAAGTTACTTTCTCCGAAATTGAGATGACTTTTTCCGAAATTGAAATTACTTTTTCCGAATTTGAAATTACTTTTTCCGAAATTGAAATTACTTTTTCCGAAATTGAGGTTGAAATGGTGTAGTATAGCGGCTGAGGCGTATTCGAGGCTGAAATACTGGAAGAGTCCGATAAAGTTTTTGCGTATGTGGTGCATACAATATTTTTTTTAGTAAAAGCTCTCTAAATTATGTGAAATGAAACAAAAAAAACCGTATAATTATTTATAATGAAAGGTAGTCAGCCATTTGCTAAAGTTATATTCTCATGGCCTTCTGAATCATAAAACAACAATGAAGAGTACCAATACGAAATACGGTATGGATGCAACTATATGAGTCGCTTTTTGTAAACAATAATGCAAACGAACTTGTATTTATGAAAAGCTTGTGAAAATATGAATAATAATCCCGAGGAAATTTCAATCCAAACCAGAAGCATTGAACTGGAGCTGCTGCCAGTAAAATATCGGCAGCAGTAGACTACGAGAAGGAATATATTGCAATTAAATGCTGGTGCATCCATGGTAAGCAATGTTTATCTTGTGAACCAAGATGTGAAAAGTTGTTGGCTTATATTTGTTGTTATATGATGAAGTAGGCTACCGTGTTTTGTGAAAAAAAAACCCTGGTAAAGTTTCTGATTTTCATAAAGAAACATGTTGGCTTAAATTTGTTGTTTTATGACCAATTATATGTTTAAATCCATGTTAAGTTGGTGTGACTAGTCAATGCCATCTGGATTTTGTTTATAGGTTGCCATGACGACTTCAAATTACTAGGCCGATAAAACTGCATTTTGATCCATGTCTTTTCTATATATATATATATCTTCCTCCAAAACTATTCCCTTCAATGTGTATTTTTCATACTAAATGTGTTGATTGTTTCCTTTTTCCGTTTTTTAATTGTAGTAGGCCTATTAGTTTAAATATTTTAGTATTAGATTAAATGTCTAATATTAGTGTTGTAAAAGTGGTGTAATTAGTATAAGAGAATATTGTAACAGGGCAATGAGTCTATTATATACTCAACATAATAAATAATCGAGGCTGGAATCGAACCCGCGGCTACTAGAGACGGCTTTAAACAAATGAGTTATTCTCGGAACCGCTGTAGCAGAATTTATTGACAGAAAATAATTATAACCCTGGATCCGATGCTAGGAAGAAACACATTTATTGTCTATTGAACAGATCTCATCTCTCCAGGGTTTAATTCAAACTTCTGATGACATGGGCTCACATTAGTCAGATTAAAAAAAGTGTGGAGTGGGGATGTGTGTACCTCTCATCCCAGATGCATTAACGCTATCAAGATTTCTCCCTTCCAGACCCTAGCGTCGCTTGTACTTCCAAGTAAAGTTATACATTACTTTCAATATTCAAAATCTAGGCTCTTACATAACTACTAGCTTAAAAAACCCGGGTTTTGTATTTTGTAATTGGAAATTAGCTTATGAAGGATTTTCAATTTTAAATTCTAGGTCCTTATATAGGCATTTATAATTTGAAATAGGAAGAACGACTTATTACACTCAAACTATTCCCTCAGAAAACGCTTGATATAGTTTTTTATGGCTCATAGAGGATCTAGAATTTTGCATCCCATCGCTTGTACAGTGCACAGCAAGCCTGGTAGAGGTTCAAATAAGAAGAAACAGAAATTTCTGTAACATAAAATTGTAATATCGAGGCGGAAAATTTTATTTCCCACTCTCATGTTACCATAAAACTGTTTTGGGGATGAAATTAAACAGAAAGCATTATCACTTTCATACTTTTCTCTCCAAAAACCTGCGATATAATATAATAATATACACATTACCATACCTCGTTTTGTTTTCTCTATGTCCAGGGTAGAGAAAGTTATGTGATTCCATTATTTTAGTGGATTTCATTCTGTAATATTTATTTATAACATGAATTATTTTGATAACTTCTCTTATTTGTCAAAAGTGCATTTCATTTGTTTTTTCCAAGCCCACCTGATACCATTTGGCAACAATATATTCTGTGATTTGGAATGGATAATTCTATGTAAAAAAGGATTAAGTATTTCCTAAAACATTTAATTTTTGGCATTTAGAATCAGAATTTTTCAAAATCTTTTCTTAGTGAGCACCTACATTATGAAACGAAGGTACTGTCAAAATTCCAAGTCTCTACCTGTTATAGTTTAGGCTGTACGTTGATTCCTGTCATTCAGTCAATCAGTCAGTCAGTCAGGACAAAGCCTTTTATATATATATAGAGATTTAGAATTGGAAATGAAGAACGACTTATCACAGTTAAACTATTCCCTCAGAAAACGCTTGATGTAGCTTTTTATAGCTCATAGAGGATGTAGAATTTTGCATCCCATCGCTTCTACACACCAAGACTGGGAGGGGTTCAAATAAGAAGAAACAGAAATTCCGGTAACATAAAATTGTATTGTCTTTGCGGAATATTTTATTTCTCACTCTCATGTTACCATAAAACCGTTTTGGAGATGAAATTAAACAGAAATGTAATATCACTTTCATACTTCTCTCCCCAAAAACCTGCGATATAATAATATACATATTCCCGTACCTCGTACGGTATTCTCTATGTCCAGGGTAGAGAAACGAAAGTGACTGCTGCACATTGTGCATTATTTTCGTGGATTTGATTCTCCATTATTTATTTACACCAATGAATTATATAAATAGCTTCTCTAATTTGTCAAAGTCCCGCATCATTTATTTCCAAAGCTACCTGTGACCACTGTTGTCATGAAAACTGTACATGGAATGTGATTTGGATATGATAATTCTGTGTAAAAATCTATTAAGTATCCTCTAAAACATAGAGAATACCATTTTCTCACTTCATATTTTGATGTAGAATAAGAGATCGTATTGCAGGGACAGCTTAAGTGTGTGCCAATGAGTACGCTATATCAGAAGTCTGTAAAAAATTCTATCCACTGATACGTTATTCATAACTGTAGACTTTGTATTTTTAATTGAGAAACATGGATGTTTATCATAGGCCCTAAGCATGTAAAAAGGAGACAAAACAGGATCAAACATTTATGTAAAAACGATGTCAGTGTTAATAAAATATGTTTTACTTATTTTTCTGTTAAATAAGTAATTTAAACAAAACATCTAGCAGTTGAGTACATAATTACGGGCGAAGCCGCGGGCACCTGCAAGTTATTAATATTTTGAATGCTTAATAATAGAATTTTGAAATTTATATTTCCCTCGTATGAAGCAGTAATCGTAAAACTGATCACAGCTTTAATTAATTTTCAATAAATCGGCGGTTTTAACTTCAATTTGTGTTTAACCGTTTAACATATTTGAAATTATTTCCTCATTATGCGATATTTCATTATTACTGACCGCAATTCCATTTTCATCGGTAATATTCTATTATTTCTATTTTCTCCCCATCTCTATAATATATATAAAAGGCTTTGTCCTGACTGACTGAATGAATGACTGACTGACTGACTGACTGAATCAACGTACAGCCTAAACTATAACAGGTAGAGACTTGGAATTTTGACAGTACCTTCGTTTTATAATGTAGGTGCTCACTAAGAAAGGATTTTGAAAAATTCTGATTCCAAATGCCAAAAATTAAATGTTTTTGAAAATACTTAATCCCTTTTTACATAGAATTATCCATTCCAAATCACAGAATATATTGTTGCCAAATGGTATCAGGTGGGCTTGGAAAAAACAAATGAAATGCACTTTTGACAAATAAGAGAAGTTATCAAAATAATTCATGTTATAAATAAATATTACAGAATGAAATCCACTAAAATAATGGAATCACATAACTTTCTCTACCCTGGACATAGAGAAAACAAAACGAGGTATGGTAATGTGTATATTATTATATTATATCGCAGGTTTTTGGAGAGAAAAGTATGAAGGCTTTATGGTAACATAAGAGTGGGAAATTTCCCGCCTCGATATTACAATTTTATGTTACAGGAATTTCTGTTTCTTCTTATTTAAACCTCTACCAGGCTTGCTGTGCACTGTACAAGCGATGGGATGCAACATTCTAGATCCTCTATGAGCCATAAAAAACTATATCAAGCGTTTTCTGAGGGAATAGTTTGAGTGTAATAAGTCGTTCTTCCTATTTCAAATTATAAATGCCTATATAAGGACCTAGAATTTAAAATTGAAAATCCTTCATAAGTTAATTTCCAATTACAAAATACAAAACCCGGGCGACGCCGGGTCTTTTAAGCTAGTAGATAATATAAATGGTGCATTCCTACAGGTCAGTGAAATTCATAATGTATGCTGTGGGATGCAATAAAAAAGGTAAAACGTTCCCTATACAGGCCATGGAGGTCCAGAGAGTTCCAGGAGGTTGAGGCTTCCAGATTTTGGACATTCGGCACAGGAGAGTGGTACGGTTGTCGGCCATACGCACCAGTCGCCTTTACCCCCATGAATGCTCCTGGTACTCATTTCTGTTAGAGGCTGAGTTGATCACAGGGCCATAGTGCCACCAGAAGGATTAGGAAAATTGAAAAGCTCCAACCACCTCATCGGGGATCGAACCCGCGGCCTTCCGGTTTGTAGCCCAGCGTCTCAACCACTACGCTACGGCAAAAGCTTGTCCTAAATGAGTAATAAATGTGTAATAAAACTGTGGAAAACATATCGGAAGAAAGATTTAAATGTCAAGAAATAAACACGCCTAATCACTGTGTTGAATGTTGTCTTGGCAGTCCAACATGGGTCTGGATATTGAGGGGTAAACTGAATCTCGTGCATTTAAAACTTCAGTAAATTATTCTTTCACGGTTCTCAAAATTCAAATACAATTTTTGTCTTATGTGAGTACTTTTCTCGTAAAAAATCCCCTCCCTAATCTTTATCCATGCTTTACTTGATGAGTGTTTTTTTTATTTCAGCTGTGTTTATACTCCTTTTAGCTACAAAGCTATATCCGGAGTTCGGGATCTGTGTCTATAGCCTACAGTAGGGAAGGCCATGGAACTATTGGTTGTCAATTGTTTCAATTGTCGGTGTATTTTTATGCAGTAAATTTCAACTGATAATAATTTAAATGGATATGATACAGGATGATTCATGGTATGTAAATATCCAACACGGCATTTGCCTTTACGATTGGGGAAACCATGAAAAACAATGTCAAACTGGCCGGCCACGGAATTTGAACTTGGGACCTCCCGAATGCGAGTCCAAAACGTTACCATCTCGGCCATCTCGCTCGGTTTGATAAGTATTATCCTGGGATATGCGAGTCAGCATGTTGACACGATAGCTCAATTGGTAAGAGCAGCGGCTCCGACAGCCGAAGATCCAGGTTCAAATCCCGGCTATTGCATTGGATATTTCTGTCTGACTTAATCTACACACGGCCACACTTATCCGTACTGTTCACACCAGTACAGCAAAGAATAACGAATTATCCTTCTTTTATCTATCGAAAGAGTAGCAGTTTTCATGCATACTAAAGCACAAATGAGTAATAGCTTCGTATTTATTAGAACTCATAATATTATTCATTAGTTATCAAAATCCTCATAAAATCTCTTCACTAATATTATTAGTTCATTAGTCAGCTAATTGATTTGGAGGTTATGTCTGGATTGTTGTTTGTGTTTTGTCTTTTTGTGAATACTATTTCAAGGCAGGATGGCCTACATATATCTTCATAATAACTAGCTCTAAGAAATGAATAAATCTGCCAGGCACTTATTCAAGATAGCAGTAGGCCAAAATCTAACCTCAAATCCTAAAAACTTATGACAAAAATCTGATGTGAAAGTCACATAAATTCCTCTGCCCAAATAAAAGTTAGCAGTATTCACATATCCTTGTACAGAATCGCAAGACACAATTTTACGCTAATTATCCTATAAATACCTCTTCTTTCAATGATGCGACTAAAAGCGCAGTCTATATAACAAACTTTAAAAAAAAAACAAACAAATGACTGCAGACGTTTATTGAACTTTCTGCCGTAAAATATAATTTCCGAAATTTATCGAATATTTCCTTCAGATACATCTTTACTCTATGCATGGCCAACAATACATCTTTCTCACTTCACATTCTGATATAAAATAAGAGGTCGTGAAAGAGCGCGAATTCAGTTGTTCATCACGTAAGACAAACTTTCTACAAACAGTGGGTGAACAGTGGGTGGCTTGTAACTACCCTCAGAGAATTTTCTCGAAAAAATGTTTCAAATAAAAGTTTTAGCTCTTAGTATAAGCAACCAATGTGCAAAATTTAAAGAAAATCGTTAGAGCCGTTTTCGAGAAAATCGCGAAAAACGAAAATTTCTTCATGTAAAGTCCCCTTAAAAATAAGATAAAATAGTCGCCAATCTTATCCTCACATCTTCAGAAGGTACCTGACCCAAATACGAAATTTTGTTTTCATACGATTTTCCGTTTTGGAGCTAGCTTGTTCACAGATATTTTCCACACAGACACACACGCAGACACACAGACACATAGACACACAGACACATAGACACACAGACATGTTTCCAAAAATAGTATTTTTGGATTCAGGGGGCCTTGAAACGTGTATATATGCTAAAAACTCAACTTCGAATTTTGGGGTCGAAAACAATACTTCCTCTACCTATAGTACCTATGGTACGGGCAGAGGAAGTAAAAATTCCTTTCATAGCAAATGTAAGCGTTTTCTAAATTCATAATTAAATCAGAGTGATTCATTTACCACGATTTTAAGATCACGAAATCTGAATTGCCCCGGGTTCGATTCCTGGTCGGGACAAGTTACCTATGTAAGATTTTTTCTAGGATTTTTTCCTCACCTGTGAGGGAAATGTCGGGTAACTTTAGGTCCTTGTGGTCCCCAGATATCATCTGGCCGTCATTATCATCTTGGAGTGAGAGTGTGTGTGAATGGTGTGTCTCGTCCTATGTGTTCGTATTGTCTCGGAGGTGGCCCCGGCATTGGGCTGATCACTCCTCCGGGGAGGCCCTCCATGTCCTTGTCTGGTCAAAAAAAAGTATGTGAACCAAAGATAATCCCTCTCCCGACAAGTCGTGGCCCGGCAAGGCCCGGGTGGCGTGGGCCGCATAAAGGTACCTACAAGGGAGAGGTAAAACTACGAAAGAGAAATCTGAATTACATGGATTTGAGAATAACTTATTGGTCCAAAAAGACTTACAGAAAAACACAAAATATTATCAGTAAATTTTATTAGTTCTGCAGTCTATGAAACAGTATACTAATAATATTAGTAATGTTTACTAATAATTTAGAGCCATGAACTCATAACTAGTAATATAAGCTAATATTCTTATGAAACAGAAGACTAATAATAATAACTAATGTAATGTATTTGGTAATATTAATATGAGGGTAAAATTTCTATGAAACAGGGCCTTGTGGGCTATTTTGATACTACACCTTTTCAACCTCAATTTCGGAAAAAGTAATTTCTATTTCGGAAAAAGTAATTCCAATTTCGGAAAAAGTAATTTCAATTTCGGAAAAGGTAATTTCCATTTCGGAAAAAGTAACTTCAATTTCGGAAATACGAGGGCTATGAAGAGGGTATAGTAAAGTTGGTACCACGCTAGGACAAATGACTCAATCGGAGCGAGATTATGCAGAGAAGTAGCTAGAAGGTGTACCTAAATGTTCCAAATAAAACAGTTTTGATTTTCACTGTGGTTTTCATTTTATGCCCCATCGAATGTTTTAAAAAATAGCCCTCGTATTTCCGAAATTGATGTTACTTTTTCCGAAATTGAGATGACTTTTTCCGAAATTGAGATGACTTTTTCCGAATTTGAAATTACTTTTTCCGAAATTGAAATTACTTTTTCCGAAATTGAGGTTGAAATGGTGTAGATCTCATGCAGAAAATATAAAGATAATCGTTAGACTTTTGTCAATCTTCGGGTGACATTTCATTTGGTTGGAGCCAGGCTTTACGGGTTGTTAGCTGGGAGGAGTTGGACCTAGGCTAACACATGTTGTGTATCTGGTGTTTGTTACACAGAGTTTATCGGTCAGGGCTTCGCTGATAACGGGTCAAGGGTCAGCATGCATACAGACTACATCCGTAACGGATATTCCAATGAATCTTTTGTCATATCTCCAACGGTTATGCCTCAGAGTTGGATTCATTTAATTCTGAATGCTGTACATTTTCCACACATTATTTAATTTTGACACACATACAGGGTGTTAATGAATAACACCGAAATATTTTAGCGGTATATAGAGGGGGCATAGACAAGCAACTTTTATTAGGAGATTTTTGGTCTACGGCGTAAAATGTGTATGCTACAGGGCATTGAAGTCATTGCAATTTGGTGCTCATAAGTAAATAATTACGCGAAATAGGGTTAAAAAGTTCATTAAATTGACTTCATGCCTTCTTAGTAGGGCTGTACCGATTAATCGATTAAATATTTAATCGTCGATCAATTACATTTTGCGATTAATCGGTTTAGTCGAATTCTGAAAAACGTTTTTCGAGAAATGGGTCAAATAACCAATCTCTTTTCTTAGTGCCGAGTGAGAATGTTTTTAGTGCTGCCGGTATTATTGTAAACAAGCTACAATCGTCTCTTAAACATTCAAATGTCAACAAACTCGTGTGTCTCAAGTTTTGGCTGAAAAAGTTACCGGAAATGTAAGTTTTGTATTTATTTTTTCACTAGTTAACTAATAATGGTATTCATTAATTCAGGATTTCTTCTGATTATCTGTAGTGTAGTAGTTATTAAACGTGTAAAACAATATTAAATGTACCCTTTGGTTTTGTTTAAAACTAGGAGGTGCCCGTGGCTTCGCCCACGATAATTCTTTTAAAAATTAAAAATTAAGAGTATAATAATTATTAAAGCATTATATTTATTAACACCTTCACGCGAATCATTTATAAACTAAGCCATTAATAATATTAATGAAACAGCTAAAATTCCGGCTTCAGAATACATTCTACGATTAGAAAGCGCCCCCTGCGAAAACTATATCAGAATCGATTATGCAGTTCCAAAGAACCCGTGAACACATAATACGTATTGTTTCTCAACTGTTTATTGACATGAATATGATGTGAATTTTATTTTATCAATTCAGTGTAATTTTCAGAAATTATATAATGTTTCAAGGGAAGGAATGGTTTGTTTGGATTATTATTATCAGCGATATTTCAAGAGATAAAAGCATCAATAATTTACAGCTGTTGCCCCCGGCTTCACCCGCCATTATTCATTGACTCCAGGATTTTTAAGAAAATTACACTGGTAGATTATTAAAAATGTTTGTGGTTCAGAGCTATGAAAATTGTAAGTAAAAATAAAATTAGAATATTTGTTCATTGAGTTCATTTCACTTAGGCCTTATATAATAAAGAAACGGTTTTCCTTCCTAATTTTGTAGTCGTCATGAAACTTTAGTCTGCGAGAGACGAACATCGCCGAGTATACCCGATGTCTCACGAAGCGGGCGAGCAAGCACGCTATTTAGGGCCGTTGAATTGTATAAGAGTAGATACCGACCTGTTTGTCGATTAATAAGTCGATTAATCGATTAAAGTCAAGCGTTAACTCGATTAAAAATTACAATCGATTTTCAGCCCTACTTCTTAGTATTCGATAAAAACCTGATTCTTAATAATTCATCAACAGCTATAACATAATTTAGAGTTTTCATAATCTGCAAAATTTACTGACTAATCACATGACTGGCCGCCACTGCATTAGCCTTTTAATTCATAACACCAGTGTTAACAACGAAGTTCCTTTGTTTTGCATTTTTTCAAATGTTAGAAGTCAGTGGCGGCCATGCCCTGGGAGATTTTAGGCTGTGACAGGAAAAATTTAATCCTCAGAGCAAAATTGTACTATTAAAAGTTGCTTGCCTATGTCCCCTCTATACACAGGTAAAATATTTTTTGCACTCCTTAGCTAGTAAGTGTTTCTTACGACAGTTGTTTACATGGCTCGTAACTTGACATTACCACACGCAATCTTGTTGCTAGGGGCGACGGGCGGAAAGTGAATTGTTGCTAGGGGCGACGGGCGGAAAGTTACTTTACCGCCCGCAAATGCTTATTTGCGAGCAGAAATGACCAAGGCCTCCCCGCTTTATAAATATTCGGTTGCCATAAACAATAACAAATGCAAATCCCTTTCTGAAATAAGCACCATTCTTCAAGTCTGTATTTACATAATATTTTCAGGTAATATCACAATTAATATAATTAAATTGATATAAGTAACCGTCGTGCAAAAAATAGCATGCAACACACGGACCGTAAAGGCATTTACGGGTCTCGAAAACTTAAAAACCCTCGGCTGCGCCTCGGGTTTTCAATCTGTTTCCTCGACCCGTAAACGTGCCTTTCCGCCCTTGTGTCGCAATATACTATCGGTGTTATTCATTAACACTCTGTATAGGACAGCTAGAATAATGAAATTTTGCATTGATATTGGCCCATGCCAAATTTGATAACTTTATCTGCCCTACAAGTATGGCGTCTTTCATATCAAGATCACCCAATCAATGGCATTCCACATCAGCTAGAAACTAGAGATCTGGCAGACTTAAGAATTCTTTCCCCAGTTGTAAAGGCAAATGCGGAATTGGATATTTACTTATAGGCTTATATATACCATGACTCATCTCAGCTATTTCATCTTTTATCAAATTAATTGATATTAACAGATGCAATAAACACATCAACAATAAAAAACAGTAGCGCACCAATAGCTGCGTGGCTTACTGAACTCCTGATATGACCTCGATGTTCAAACGAGTATAAATAATTAGCAGAAAAAAAGCTAAATCGTCCAAATCCTAGCCTAGTGTTGTAATCATAACCCTGGCCGCAATTCTGTTCAGCATGTCAAGGAGACTGCATAGCAAAATGTCCTTTAGTAATCTAATTTGAGTTCCGTTCCATCAATTGTGAAATTAATTGTAGGAGGCCTTGCTCCGAAGCCATAGAAACGGGAGATAAAAGAGCATCGATGAAATCGATTTTTTTTGGCAATATAACACATCAATTTGTCGATCGCTTCGATTTTGTTAGTTCGCTCTGCTTGATTCGTTTGTTTATAAGATTACGAAGCGCAGATATTTAAATTTTGTTTTAATAGGAGGAGGGAACGGGATCATGAATTTAGGCCTAAATGGGGAAAAAATTGAATGACTTGGACGAAACGCACCATGCAGGGGAATTTTTGGCTAGAGAACTCGAATCTGATGTCTCCCCCCCCCCCCCCGACGGTGCACTTTAATCGAGAAATGCACCTCAAACCCGAATTTTTAGCTTTTTAATTATTAATTGTTTTAACTGTTTATGCATGATTTGGCTAAGGTTTATGAATCTGTGGTTCGTTTTAATTGTTTCATTTGGAATCTGTATGCACATATGGCAGCACAAGATTCGTTTCGTTCGTTTAATTATTTTTTTATTATGTCTAACAATGTAAATGAAGATAAAATTATTTAGTCATGAAATTTATTTTAAAAAATGACCGACCTAATGACTGAATTACTCTAATAGGTAGAAACTTGGAATTTTGACAGTAACTTCGTTTCATAATGTAAGTGCATACTAAGAAAGTATTTTGAAAAAATATTGTTTTTAAAAGCCAAAAATAAAAACTTTTTGACAAGACTTAATCCCTTTTTACACAGAAGTATCAAATCCAAATCATATTCCATGTACAGTTCTCATGAAAACAGTGTATTGTTGCCAGTGGTCACAGGTAGCTTTGGAAATAAATGATACGGAGAAGCTATCGATATAATGCATTGTATAATTAATATTGAAGAGTGGGGTCTACGAAAATAATGCACAATGTGATGCAGTGACATAACATTCTCTGCCCTGGACATAGAGAATACCGTACGAGGTTTCGTAATATGTATATTATTATATCACAGGCTTTTTGGGACGGAAGTATGAAAGATACATTGAATTTCTTTTCAATTTCAGCCCGGAATGGTTGTATGGCAACATGAGAGAGAAAGATGAAATATTCCGCAAAGACGATACAATTTTATGTTACCGGAATTTCTGTTTCTTTTTATTTCAACTCCTACCATGCTTGGTGGATAGAAGCGATGGGATGCAAATTTCTACATTCTCTAGAGCCATAAAAATCTATATCAAGCGTTTTCTGAGCGAATCTTTTGAGTGTGATAAGTCGTTCTTCCTCATTTCAAATTCTAAATACCTAAGGATCTAGAATTTGAAAATCGAAAGTCCTTCATAAGTTAATTTCGAATTACAAAACAGAAAACCCGGGCGTCGCCGGGCCTTTTAAGCTAGTAGATATTTCTTTAGCTTGCTTGTGAAATGTCTATTGTCATTAAGTAAGTAAGTAAAAATTAATTTGGTAGAAAAATGTTTTATAAAAGTACATGAATACCTCAAAATGGCAAAAATATTGAATGGAATTATTCCTTACGTTTTATAATCCCATAGAGTAGCCTAGTATACTGGCAATTAGCGAACACGATACAATCTTGGCAGGAAAGTTTTTCATGAATGAGCGGAGTAATTGCAGTGTTGTTACGCACGAAGGTATGGGTTCGTATCGACCTGCGTGTGCAGGCATATTTCTCATAGCTGAATGGAATTCCTCGGCACCCCAGGCCCGTGAAGAACAAGCAATATACTGAAAGGTCATCCCACATGCGTTATATGCGACCCCGTTCCAAGTCAAAAAAGATGATGCGTTATCTACAATCAAGTACCTCAAGGATCCATACTAGGTTTCACCTGTAATTTAGGCTTATCTTGAGAAAGTCCGGAGTTATATTTATTGTGATTATTTGGCGAGTTAAGTGTGTAATCTATAACTAGGGGCGGATTTCTATGACATATCATATTTTTACCCTTTGCATTATTTCAGGTTTCCGACTAATTCAAACCCGATTGCAAATGGAACGGCTTTTATTGTGCATATAACTGCATATTTAGGAAATTTTTAACTATTGTAGCATATTTAGTATGAATATGCATACCGTACTACCCGCGCGCGATTTCTTGGGCGCTCGGCTCCCTAGTCCTCATTCGGTAGGTTAAGCTGACAATATTGAAACACGAAGTACGCTATACACCCTGACATCTAGTGGCTTCAATACTAAGCTTTCATTCTGTCTCAAGATCCTTATTTATTTATTGACATTATCTTTTCTGACGCTTGGAGTTATGGGGAAAAATACAATTTTTCGAATTGCTGATTTCACAAACACGTCATTGTACATGCAACACTTTTCTCACCAGAATTCCGTATGTGCTAATTTCTGACACTCCCGTGAACTCTGATTTCAATTTCATGGACTGAAAGTTGGGCGAACTTTTCACAAAAGTATTAAATACGTTTAAATTTAGGCCTGTAGTTTTCTCCACTTTTAGATGCGTACCTCTCTTACGTTTAACAACACGAAATGGTGAAGCATGTTCTGCTAAGACTCTTCTTTATGCTTAAAATTAGTCACCCAGTGTAAAAATATTGAGCCTATATTATGTATAATATTCGTATTTGATAACCAAAAGCTTATGACGTGTGATTAATTGTTACGCAATAACTTACCGTCACCACGTTATATTATTGGACTGCATTAAAATCGTTGTATATTAAAGTCACTACATAAAATACCATACGAGCGATTCTGCTGAAACGTTATTTCTTTAGTTGACAACACTGCAGAAAGACTGGCGGGCTAGCTATGTTTTGTTCCCCCCGACCCTCACTTCCCTGTAAATCCAGCGCCCAAGAAATGGCGCGCGGGTAGTATTTAGGTCATATTTTTGGCATATTTGTGTGCATATTAAATAAATTTTGAAGTTTCATATCATACTTTGTGAATTTTGCATTAGGCCTATAATGATACTTTTTGAGAATTTACAGATATATTAATAAAATGTATTGTAATGAAACTTAAAAAAATATATACACAATGTGTAAGCGGTAAAGTCATATTTTAAATGTTATTGGTCATGTTTTAATGTTTTTTAGGTCATAAATGCATACATAAATCCTATTTTTTAGGTCATAGAAATCCGCTCTATCTATAACAATAAAAGGAACTGTTTGTGCGCGATGCCCAGCAAAATCTACTGTACTCAGAGACCTGAAATTTTAAACATAGGCGGAAATTAGAGCCTCTGGACAAAATTTCCCGGCCTTTCACGTCCAAGTAATACCTTAGGGGGTTGTGAAGCGATAGGCTTACCATCTGCCCCTCTGCCCTCTCTCGGAAAATAAGCGTAACAAAATTCACACAGGTATCAGAAATCTCCAATTGAAGGCCCTTCGCCCCGACACTGGGGTTATAGGACAGAGTCAGTCAGTCAGTCAGTCAGTCAGTCAGTCAGACAGTCAGACAGTCAGACAGTCAGTCAAGCATAGGCGGAAGAGGGATAATGAATTTAGGCCTAAATGGGCACACATTGATCAATTTAAACGGAACTCACTATGCAGTGGTTTTCCGGGCCAGGGAACTCGAATCTTAGGACATTTTTTCCCAGGCGGCGCTTTCTAATCGTGGAATGCACTCCAAAGCCGGATTTTTAGCTGTTTCATTATAATTATTAATCGTAATTATATAACTATAATCGAATGATTCCCGTGAAAGCATTAATAAATAATTATAAAGTTTTAATCATGTCGCTCTTAATTATTAAGTGCCAGAATCGTATTTTACAAGATCTTATGGGGGACTGGAAAATATCTGTCCGTCTGTCTGTCTGTCTGTACGCGCAATAACTCAAATACGCTTAATCGGATTTTCATGAAACTTGGTAGACCTATACGACTTTATAACGTCCATGGGAAGAAGCCTACTGATATTGGAACAAATCGGTTGACCGGTACCGGACTAAAGCCCAATTTAGTGCCTATTTTATGGTAATATATTAGAAAGAATTTATCAAATGCAAATCAGTTCTCATGACAACACATTGCTTTACAGTGTTCATATACGGCTCTGGAAGTTGCAATACAGTTAGCTTTGACAAATATCACTACCCACATATGCTTATCAAACTTTAGACCTTTGTTATTCCGTAAGCCCTGGTTAATGAATCGATCTGAAGCTTAACTTGGAAATCGATTACAAAAATAACATATTTCCTGCATAATATCATAATTGCAGTCATAACTGATTAAACAAAAGCATTCCGGCACTTTGTTACATCAGTTTACCTGTGTAAGATAGAGAATGTTTTTTTTATTGGCGTGCAGAAGTTTGAGACTGCAGGGATTTGCATTGTTTGAGGTTTGCAGCGCAAATAATTCATGATCCTGACTCCCTCAGAGAATTCCTGGCCTTGGCCTACAAACCTGCCTGCAACCTTAAAGCAGAAGCAACTGCATCAGTGGGGGCGGCAAGTGGTAGGTACACTCTGTTCAACCATATCGTAATTGATAGTCATTTCGACACACCAGTATCGATTTCTATCGAACACGGAACTATTCCGATACCTTGAGATTATCAGCTGAGAACTGCGTGACAAACAGTCTGTTTTTAAAATAAACTCAATTACCTTCTTGTTAATTTTAATACAGGGTGTCCACTGGTCGGGAAAATCCGGGAAAAGGCCGGGAATTTCGTATGGTCGGGAAAATCCGGGAAAAGTCAATGAATTTGTTAAAATATCCGGGAAAATTGCAAAAGCTGAACTAGAAGAGAAGAAAAGCAAACTACTCTCGAAACTTAGCTTAGCTCACATACAGTGCGGCGAAGGGGCCTCCAATGGAGGTTTCATTACCTATACTAATTTTGATATGCTTATTTTCCGAGAGAGGGTAGAGGGACAGGTGGTTAGCCCATCCCCTCGCAACCCCCCTCTGGAAACTAAGTATTTCTTGGACATGAAAGGGCCGAGAAATGTTGTCCAGAGGCTCTAATTTAGGCTTCGAGTTCTTTTACGTGCCGTAAATCTACGACACGGGACCTCCAGCTTAAAGTCCCTCCCGTGCCCAGGAAAATCCCTGAAAAATCCATCGACCGCGGCCGGGTTTGACCCCGCGCCCTGCGGATCTAGAGGCGGGCACGCTACCTCTAGACCACCGCGGCCGACACATATGCAATGTGGCACAACTATATATGAAATCCCTCTCTGTATGTGAGCTAAGCTAAACTAAGTTAGCTTAAATTTTTCTTAAACTAAGTTAGCTTAGCTCTTGGTCGACAACCGGCATTAAGAGTCCGAAAAAGCTGCAGCTGCTCTAGATGAACAAATTAAGTTGCTGAAGAAAAAATAAGTGGGATAAAAAAGACTTCTAGACTTCTAGGTCTATGTGAAGGTTTATTTAATTTATTTTACTGTTCCTTACTGTTGTATCTGTTATAGCCTAAGAAATTATTGTTTGCAATTACTTGTGTTACTAAAAGTTTTCTTATTTAAAGTATGTATAATCCTATAATTTTTCTTACACAGTTATTAGAAAGTGCTTCATATTTTGGTCGGGAATTTCTGAAATAATCAATGAAAATCAGGGAATAAGCCGGGAATTTCTTCAGCATTACTTGGTGGACACCCTGTTTTAATACCATACTAAAATGAATTCATTTCATGTTGTCAAAATCCGTTGGTTTTGAGAAAACAACCAAAGGAAGCTATGATTTGACCGACGCCATGAGCTGCCACCTGTAGTAGAAGACAAACAGCAACCAGCTGATGCGAAGGTCGGCGCGGCCTTTTGTTTGAGTGAATTTAAAATCTAAAATATTGAACATTTAGAATCATTATACTCTGAACAACTTGCCTAAAATGATAATTATGAAAAGTCTAGCTGTTGATGAATGATTAAGAATCAGGTTTTTATCGATCACTAAGAAGGCATGAACATAATTGAATGAAAATGTTAACTCCATTTCCCTTCTTTATTGACTTATGAGCACCAGATTGTAAAGACTTTAATTGTCCTGCAGCATACACATTTTACGTCATTGAGGATAGAGTATTTCCATAATCTGCAAAAATTACGGACTATAGAGTTAATTTCTCTTGTGATATTGTCTTTAAGTTCTTCTAACAGTATGCGACTATTATTTATGGGGAAACTTGGAGAATAAAGTATATAAATCGATTGCTCTATGACGTAAAATGTGTATGCTACAGGACAATTAAAGTCTTTACAATTTGGTGCTCGTAAGTCAGTAATTAAGCGAAATAGGGTTAAAATTTTCATTAAATTGATTTTACTGCCTTCTTAGTGATCGATAAAAACTTGATTCTTAATCATTTGTCAACAGTTATATCATAATTTAGTGTTTTCAAAATCTTCAAAATTTACGGACTAATCACATGACTGGTCGCCACTGCATTAGTCTTTTTTTAAAATTCATAACTACTGACTACAGTGTTAACAACGAAGTTCCTTTGTTTTGCATTTTTTTCAAATGTTAGAAGTCAGTGGCGGCCATGCTTTGGGGGATTTATTTATTTATTTAACCTGGCGGAGTTAAGGCCATAAGGCCTTCTCTACCACTCAGCCAGGGCAAAAACATGAAATACATAATGTTAACAATAATAATGATTAAAAATAAATTTAAAAAGAACTGATATACATGAATACAAGAAACGAACATTAAATACAAAGGAAAAATTAGAACATATATACTTGAATAATTAAGATACATTAAGATACATTAAATGATAAAAAGAAATTAATTGTTACAAATATGATTGAGTTATATAAAAGCATTAAGTGATAGAAACTGAAATTAACATAGGACATGAAAAAGATTATTAAGTACTACGTATATGTGCTGTTAAATGCGATCTGAAGGTTGACAGTGACCGGCAGTCCTTGATGTGAGATGGTAAAGAATTCCACATTCGGATGACTGAAGTAGTAAACGATGATGAGTAAAGAGATGTATGATGTTTAGGTATTGCGAGAATATGATATTGCCTGGACCGAGTGTTTAGGTTATGATGAGATGAAAGAGTTTGAAAGCGTGATGACAGATATTGAGGACAGGAAGTGTGAAGAATTCGATATAGGAGGCAGAGAGAGTGCAATTTTCTTCTGTCGTCCAAGTGAAACCATGCCAATGTTTCAAATGCTGGCGTAATATGATGATTTATGCTGTAACAGGAAAAATTGAATCTATAGAGCAAAAATCTCCTAATAAAAGTTGCTTGTCTATGTCCCCTCTATATACAGGTAAAATATTTCGGTGTTATTCATTAACACCCTGTACATTATGTTTAGGAGATTGTGTTACATGACGTAGAATGGTGAATCACAGTCCTCACACATTTGCGCTGTGCTCCAGTGCGGATCATCGAACTGCAATGCACAATTGTGATCCCCATTGTCTCCCATAAAATATTGCAATATAATTGCATGGCGCCTCAAGAACGAACGCTATAATTTGCAAACTATCTGTTCTTTGCAGGTCAATTGTTGCGAACAATGAATCAGCAGTGCGAAAAATTTGCAATATCTGAAACCAGTGACACGGAATGATAACAATAATCATAACAGAAACAATGAATGTCCCTATGGACAACAGAATTGCATTTGAGCACTTTGTGATTTTTTAAAGAATTTAAAATTAGGCAAACGCTAGCATGGACCCAATTTGATTTTTGTAAATATTACATTTCATCCCAAATAGGTTTATTTCTATATCTAAGGCGCGGAAAAACAATTACACTACGAATTTGGAGGATAGGGACATGGTTCACGTACTGTGTGCGGTAACATATCCCTCATGTGGGGTGGCCTCCAAGGTCGCCTGACTTGACGCTGCTGGATAATACGCCAGTTGACCTAGTAGTGGCATAATGACACTCCTGATGTATCGCAGAGAAGTTTTAGAGAGAATATAAAATGATATTTTAATGGGGACGTTTCTGATTCCTGTCTAGGCTACAGGTTACCACGATATTCCATTCTTACTTTGTTCTATAATATATTTTTATCACTTTGGTGGTTCTTAGCCATTAATTATTTCATAAATAGTCATAAACATAAAGTCTGCATCTTTTGTTGTCAACCACTAGAAAATAGCCCAAAATGATACTTAAATACGAAACTTACATGTCTAGAATCCTGAAGGCACTGACAATACATTTACAAAAGTCAGCGCTGGCTTCGTCAATTTTTACTTAAAATATCTCATCATATAACAATCCCTTTTTCCTTTAGAATATAATTCGTTCCTACCAGTACGTAGATTTCATAAATTAATTATATCGTAAGTTTTATGCAGTTCCAAAGCTACCTGTGAACACTGATAATACGTATTGTTTCTCAACTGTTTGTTGACAGACGAATATGATGTGAATTTGATTTGATAAATTCAGTGTAATTTTCAGAAATTATATAATTTTCCAAAGGAACGAGTGGTTTGTTTGGATTTTTATTCTCCGCGATACTACCAGGGTTAAACTATCAATATATTAGAGCTGGTGCTCGCGGCTTCGCCCGCCCTTAATAATTGACTGCAGGATTTTTAAGAAATTTACACTGGCAGTTTATTAAAAATGTGAAATTCCACTGTCCAAGTCTTCTTCTGCATCTCAATTCTTCTTCTATCAAGTTTTCTTGGTCCTTTTACTTTGACTTCGATGGCATCCAGCCGAAGTCCTCTTGTTCTCATAGTGTTAGTTTTTATTTTTCAATATGCATCTCTTCTCATCTTCATTCCTTATTCTGTCTGTCCACCGAAGTTTACGAATACGGGTAGAGATAGCTATCATCTGAATGAAACTTGCAATATATCTCTACCTCGCTGCTTCTGATAAACTACCTGTTGCACCGCACATAAAATTATATGAAAACGCTGTAAAGCAATAAAAAGTTGCCAGTCAAGCGTAGAGTTGCGAAACTTCAAAACTTGTTACAAAGCAAAAGTTTAGTTACTACGTCATGTGAAATATCCAAGCCGCTGCTTCTTTCGTCTCTAATATCAGAACATTTACATTACAATCCCGAGTCAGGAGTGTTACAGGTTTAAATGTATGTTACAAAAACTTTATTTTTTTTAAACTTTTAAATAATTTATATGAGACTAACTTAAAAGACCCGGCCCACAAATATTGTTATACAGAGGTATGACTGTATTGAATAAGCAGTCGCTGTGGTCCTCCAGCTGGGAGATTTGGCTTGATCACACTACGGGCAGAGTATTGAAAACAAAGTAAGAAAGTAATTATTACTTACAAAATCCGTTACATTAATAAATACTACACGAAATTACGAGTTTCAACAGAAAAGTTTGCAATAAATCCGTAATCTCTCGTAGGATAAAAACCTTTCGTGTCGAACCCGGGCCCGCTGCGGAAGAGGAGCGAACGCTTCCCTTACGCCACAGCGGTGGACTTTTATTATAATTTAAAAAATCTGATGTGAAAGTCACATAACTTCCTCTGCCCAAATAAAAGTTTGCAGCATTTACGCTAATTATGCTATAAATATATTATAGCCCCTTCTTTGAATGTTGCGACTAAAAACGCAGGCTATGGGAAAAAAACAAGTGACTGCAAACGTTTATTGAACTTTCCGCTGTTAAGAATAATTTCCGAAATTTATCAAATTTTCCCCTCAGATATTTCTTTACTGTAAGCAGGGCCAACAGTACATTTTTCTCACTTCACGTGCTTATATATAATAAAATGCCTTAAATGTCCGCGTATTGAGTTGTTCACCAGGCAAGTTGGTAGGTTATAACCACCCTTCAGATAATTTTTTGAAATGGTATAAGCAATCCATGTACAAAATTTAAAGGAAATTGTTAGAGCCGTTTATGAGAAAATAGCAAAAAACAAAATATTCTTCATGTAAAGTCCCCTTAAATATAAGAGAAGGTTGTCGCCAATCTTCACAGCCTCAGAAGGTACCTAACCCAAATACAAAATGTTGTTTTCGTACGATTTACAAGAAGCCGTATTGCAAAAAGCACGTATTCAGAGTGGGTTGCTTATAACTAACCTTCAGAGAATTTGTTCGAAAAAATGTTTCAAATAAAAGTTTTAGCTCTTGGTACAAGCAATGCATGCGCAAAATTTAAAGAAAATCGTTAGAGCCGTTTTCGAGAAAATCGCTAAAAACGAAAATTTCTTCATGTAAAGTCCCCTTAAAAATAAGGGAAATTTGTCGCCAAACTTCGAATCACATCTTCAGAAGGTACCTGACCCAAATACGAAATTTTGTTTTCATACGATTCTCCGTTTCGGAGCTAGCCTGTTCACAAACTTCCACACAGACAGACAGACACACACACAGACACACAGACATGTTTCCAAAAATACTATTTTTGGATTCAGGGGGCCTTGAAACGTGTATATATGCTAAAAACTCAACTTCGAATTTTGGGGTCGAAAACAATACTTCCTCTACCTATAGTAACTTACCTATGGTACGGGCAGAGGAAGTAATAATAAAATAAGCAAGAAAACTCGTTTTTCTGCCAGAGTAATCAAACTAAGCACTTCTATTTCGCCGGAATAGTTGTGTGGAAAACCTGCCCTCACGCATGCCATGGGGCACGCATGTGTTGGAGTAACGATGCTCATATCCGCGTCCTTACTCATTTCCTTAGCAGTGCTTTTTGTGAAAGCCATCCAGGAAATTACACTTCTTAGAAGGAAATATGTCCTGGGAGGTTTAAGTATACACCAGTATTGCCTGCCATCACAAAAATTCCTCTTAAACAAAGTTAATTACTTGACGTGATTTGCAGAAATGACCGCTGTTTACTTTTAAGATCATTATCTTAGTACTGTTTTTGAAGTGAAACTTCTTTAGCCGCGGTAGGAGTAAATCGAGAGCTAACCCAAACTTGCGTTACGAACAAAATCGTCACGAAATTAGTGGGGCTGCACAGAAAACAATCAACTCAATGATTAGGCTCATCCAAAATTTAAAAAATAAAAAAATCCAAAATTTAAAAAATCCAAAAATTAAAACACTCTTTTTTTTTTACTTCCTTCGCTCTTACCAAATTTCAAGTTGGGTTTTTAACATAAATACACGTTATGTGGTCCCCTGAAACAAAAAATATTATTTTCAGAAACATGTCTGTGTGTGTTTATGTCTGTGAACAGCTCCAGAACGGAAAATCGTATGAAAACAAAATTTTGTATTTGATCGGGTACTTTCTGAGGATGTGACACAAAGATTGGTGACAAGTTTCTCTTATGTTTAAGGGGAATTTACATGAAGAAATGTTTGTTTTTCACGTTGTTCCACAAAACGGCTCTAACAATTTCCTTTAAATTTTGCACGGGGGTTGCTTATACTAAGAGCTACGGTAACACTTATTTGAATCAGTTTTCGGAAAAAATTCCCTGAAGGGTGGTTATAAGCCACCCAATCTGAATACGCGGTCTTTGCAATATGACCTCTTGTTCTGTATCAGAATGTGAAGTGAGAAAAATGTATTGGCCGTGCTTAAAGTAAAGAAAGTTACGAGAGTGCATTAATGAGATTTTATTTTTGTTATGTATCCTTCAGAGATGCGATTTTTACAACCAATTTACATGAAGAGAATGTCATACATAATAATTATATTATACTACGTGGTCAGAGCAAGTTATGTAAATTTCTCATCAGATCTTTTTCTCTGGCGGTCGGTGCAATCGTCTAAGACGGGTCCATGTAACACAGACAAGGAAAACGTCAGTTGCACGCGAATTTCTTCGCGATGTCTTGTACAGAAACAGCTGATATAATTAGCATGCAGATAATATTGTTTACAGTTGCAAGTGTGTTGGGGTCATTTCATTGCGTAAACTCCAGTCTCCATGGCTGCTGATTGCACTCATTCATTCAAAGAGTTCATGTGCCCCAACCTATGGTTCGCGAGAATAGGGGGTTTTAAATCCTTTCCTCATATTAATAGCAAGCATTTTATAAGATAAACGAGGAATTGGTAAACGTTATTGGTAAAAAACAAACACGCGGCATATGAGTGGAAAAATCAAACTAAATCCAAAATTATCATCGCGAAATAATAAATTATTTAAAATAAAAGCATATAAAATTATCACAAATTAATAAAATACTCCATTAACTTGTCAAACAAAATATTAAAAATTGAATCTTCTCTGTCTATATAAAAGGCTTTGTCCTGACTGACAGAGAATCAACGTAGAGCCTAAACTATAAAAGGTAGAGACTTGGCATTTTGACAGTAGGCCTAGGCCTACCTTCATTTCATAATGTAAGTGCTCACTAAGAAAGGATTTTGAAAATGTTTATTTGATTTTAAATGCCAAAAATCAATTGTTTTAGAGGAGAAATAACACCTTTTTACACAGAATTATCAAATCGAAATCACATTCCTTGACAACAGGGCATTGTTGGCAGTGTTCACAGGTAGCTTTGGAAATAAATGATACGGGACTTTGACAAATTAGAGAAGCTATCAATATAATTCATGTTATAAATAAATATTAAAGAATGAAATCCATGAAAATAATGCAGTCACATAACTTTCTCTACCCTGGACATAGAGAAAACAATACGAGGTATGGTAATGTTTATATTATTATATCACAGGTTTTTGGAGAGAGAAGTACGGAAGTTATATTACATTTCTGTTTAATTTCATCCCCAGAACGGTTTTATGTAACATGAGTGTGAGAAATAAAATTTTCTGCCACGATAATACAATTATATGTTACCGGGCGACGTTATATGAGGGTTATGGTTAATTTGAGGGGCTGTTATTTCCCACACGTTAGAAAGACCGCATTCAGAAAACTGTGTAATCTATGGGATAATTCATGGAACGGACAGGCGAAGAAGTGGAACGCTATTTTTGTTTTTCAACTTACTGACTTCCGTTGAATTGTAACCATAGCTACTTTACACCCACACACTTATGAAAATACTAGCTTAAAAGACCCGGCATCTCCCGGGTTTTTTTATTGTGTAATTGGAAATTAACTTATGAAGGATTTTCGATTTTTAAATTCTAGGTCCTTATATAGGTATTTAGAATTTGAAATAGGAAGAACGACTTATGACACTCAAACTATTCTCTCAGAAAACGCTTGATATAGTGTAGAATTTTGCATCCTATCGCTTGTACAGTGCACAGCAAGCCTGGTAGAGAAATTCCTGTAAGATAAAATTGTAATATCGAGGCGGAAAATTTTATTTCCCACTCTCATGTTACCATAAAACTGTTTTGGGGATGAAATTAAACAGAAAGCAATATAACTTTCATACTTCTCTCTACAAAAACCTGCGATATAATAATATATACATTTTGTTTTCTCTATGTCCAGGGTAGAGAAAGTTATGTAACTGCATTATTTTCGGGGATTTTATTCTGTAATATTTATTTATAACATGAATAATATTGATAACTTCTCTTATTTGTCAAACTTGCATTTCATTTTTTTTTCCAAACCCATCTGATATCATTGGCAACAATATGTTCTGTGATTTGGATTTGATATTTATGTGTAAAAAGGGATTAAGTATTCTCAAAAACATTTAATTTTTGGCATTTAAAATCAAAATTTTGTAATTTCCTTTCTTAGTGAGCACCTACATTAAGAAACGAAGGTACTGTCAAAATTCCAAGTCTCTACCTGTTATAGTTTAGGCTCTACGTTGATTTCTGTCAGTCAGTCAGTCAGGACAAAGCCTTTTATATACATAGAGATTATTCAGACTGGTTTAACATGATGGATCATGGCAAGCTTTGAGCCTAACAATGTGTCAGAAATTTCAAACTCGTAGTTGGTAGGAAGAGAGAATAGAAAGACAGCAAATTCACGACATAGCTAAGGCAAAACCAAAACAATGCTCCTTATAGTGTTTTTATTGCACGTTTTGTGCATGTTAAAGACAACCTAATCAAGGTACGTTTTTGCACAAATAAGGGATGATTTTAGCCTCAATGATCCTATTTTCCACCCCTCATGAATGTTTCTTTTCTTGAATTTCTAAGAAAACAATACCGGTGGCTGGGAAGGATACTGATCTGATACCAGCTACCATCCATAGGGCTAAGCTACTGGGTTCGCAGTAACAATTCAACCTTCAAATATCGTTATAAAAGGATGTTTCTAAAATAGCTTCATCGTTATAGTGAACATTACTGAGGTAAGAAATTCGCCGGGACCAAACAAAAATATTGCTATATCCGGGTTTATCGTTATATCGATCTTCATTGTAAAGAGGTTTGACTGTATATTCAAACGATCCTTCATTATTTTAATTTCAAGTTTTTACTTCCTCTGCCCGTACCATAGGTACTACAGGTAGAGGAAGTATTGTTTTCGACCCCAAAATTCGAAGTTGAGTTTTTAGCATATACACACGTTTCAAGGCCCCCTGGATCCAAAAATACTATTTTTGGAAACATGTCTGTGTGTCTGTCTGCCTGTCTGTGAACACTCTAGCTCCAAAACGGAAAATCGTATGAAAACAAAATTTCGTATTTGGGTCAGGTACCTTCTGAAGATGTGATTCGAAGATTGGCGACAAATTTCCCTTATTTTTAAGGGGACTTTACATGAAGAAATTTTCGATTTTCGAGATTTTCTCGAAAACGGCTCTAACGATTTTCTTTAAAATTTGCACATGTGTTCCTTTTACTGAGAGCTAAAATTTATATTTGAAACTTTTTTTCGAAAAAATTATCTGAGGGTAGTTACAAGCCCTCCACTGCTCATCCACTGTTTGTAGAAAGTTTGTCTTGCGTGATGAACAACTGAATACGCGCTCTTTCACGGCCTCTTATTCTATATAAGAATGTGAAGTGAGAAAGATGTATTGTTGGCCAGGTATAGAGTAAAGAAGTATCTGAGGGAAATATTCGATACATTTCGGAAATTATTCTTTACGGCGGAAAGACCAATAAACGTCTGCAGTCACTTGTTCTTTTTTTTAAGTTTGAGGTATTTATAGAATAATTAGCGTAAAATTGTGTCTTGCGATTCTGTACAAGGATATGTGAATACTGCTAACTTTTATTTGGGCAGAGGAAGTTATGTGACTTTCACATCAGATTTTTTATCTTATATCTAGCAAAGGAATGATGTTGAATTACTAAACTGCTAGTAATGAATAAAGTTAATTTTATTTCCACCCCCCAGAGAGTGTCTGCTACGGATAATGTGCGGGAAACCACAACACTTAATGAATGGAATAGTGTGGGTGGATCCCATTACTGACCGGTCAAGTGCATTTCATGTCAGCTCGGACTTTTAGGCACCGAAAATAGGTTACAAAACGAAGTAATTAGACACTGTTCTTTAATTTAGGTAAGTTATTTTTCTGGTGTCTTGAACGGGCCACAATAGTATATTGCGATACTGTACTAGCAGCGCTTACGGATCGAGGAAAGAGTTTTTTCAATTTCCGAGATCCGTTATGCGCTTACGGCACGAGTATTGCATGCTATTTTTTGCACGATGATTATTTATATTAATTTAATTATATTCATTGAGATATTAGCTGAAAATATTATGTATATACCCTATTGAAAATGGATGTTATATTTCAGAAAGTTATTCGCATGCGTTGGTTGTTATGGGAACCGAATATTTGTTCTATTAAAGTCGCCACAAACTAGGGGGCTTTGGTTCCGGTCTTCCATAAAGGCTAGTATTACGATGGATTTACTTACGGCACGTGTGGTTTTTATCATTTTTACAACACTGAGATTTCTTTTGTTTTCAAAGCGTGTGGGAATGTCAACTTACAATCCACGGCAACAATATTCGTAAGTACCACTAATTAGTTAAGTCGTGCAAAAAACAATAATAATGCACGAAAAAAAGTGTATAACCATTATCAAATGTTATTTCTTTTCTACAGTTAGGCTATGTCTTTTGTCTCTTAAAGTCGTTTTGAAGGGTGAAAATGACCTTTCCACTGCTACAAATGTTACATTTATGTGGTCACTTCTCGTGAAATTTCTCCATCTTCCACACAATAAATAGAGCGTTAGCCTCTGCTGCATATATGCGCAGGGGTAGGGAGTGGTATTGTATTTCCTTTCCACCATAAACCAGTGCGCACTCTATCGGAAAGAATTTCGTTTTCGTGATTTTCTTTAACTTAAGTCTTGCCTCACGAATAACGCGAAATGGAATGAGGCTGAAACAATTGAATGCGCACTACTTTGCACTGGAATATTAAGGGGAGAGCCTCAATCCTGCCATCTGCCAATGGTAGAAGATGCAGCGGTCGAGCGGTAGGCCTAGTACCTTCAAGGGACGTAGCGCCACGGAGTTTAGTTTAGTAAGTTGTGTGATTAACATCAATTTGTTATATTTTATAACTTTAAAAAAATAGCAATTCTACCTAAAAGGGAGAGGTCAAACTAAGGTAACTACTTTTTACTTCCTCTGCCCGTACCATAGGTACTATAGGTAGAGGAAGTATTGTTTTCGACTCTAAAATTCGAAGTTGAGTTTTTAGCATATATACACGTTTCAAGGCCCCCTGAATCCAAAAATACTATTTTTGGAAACATGTCTGTGTGTGTGTCTGTGTGTCTGTCTGTGTGTTTGTGAACAGGCTAGCTCCGAAACGGAGAATCGTATGAAAACAAAATTTCATATTTGGGTCAGGTACCTTCTGAAGATGTGATTCGAAGATTGGCGACAAATTTCTCTTATTTTTAAGGGGACTTTACATGAAGAAATTTTCGTTTTTTGCTATTTTCTCATAAACGGCTCTAACAATTTCCTTTAAATTTTGTACATGGATTGCTTATACCATTTCAAAAACATTCTCTGAAGGGTGGTTGTAACCCAGCCTTGGTTGTAACCTACCAACTTGCCTGGTGAACAACTCAATACGCGGATATTTAAGGCATTTTATTCTATATAAGCACGTGAAGAGAGAAAAATGTACTGTTGGCCCTGCTTACAGTAAAGAAATATCTTAGGGCAATATTTGATAAATTTCGGAAATTATTCTTAACAGCGGAAAGTTCAATACACGTTTGCAGTCACTTGTTTTTTTCCCCATAGCCTGCGTTTTTAGTCGCAACATTCAAAGACGGGGCTATAAGATATTTATAGCATAATTAGCGTAAATGCTGCAAACTTTTATTTGGGCAGAGGAAGTTATGTGACTTTCACATCAGATTTTTTTCGTTCATATCACTTGAACCACCGTTTTTGAGCCCTTTCCAGAAAATTGAAGGGTGACCATACATTTTGATTAACCATGTACAGTATCCTATCTAATGAGGATATAATGTACATATATTGTAGTAATGGCTTTGTCCACACTGGCTAAGTCATCCGTATTGATTACACCACCTAACGTTAATTAATATATCACACTAGCTCTGGGATTAGATGTAGGATTTTTTATTCTGGAATGAGAGAATATTTTGGTGGGCAACGTACACTTTGTATTTTTAATTTGTTTGGAAGGGTAGCCTAAATCAATGCCACAAATAAAGCATGCGTTAATAAATGAAAAGAGCCAATTTAAAAAAAAACCTAAAGCCAAAGTTTTCATTATTTCTTTCCATCTTTCTTTATCTTAGTTTAACCTCCCACTTTTAGGATAGAAGCTACCCGGGCTTTGCAGGACCGCGACCTGTCGGGAGAGGGATTATCAACGGATCATATACATACTTTTTTGACCACGCAAGGACATGAGTGATCAGCCCAATGCCGGGGCCACCTCCGAGACAACACAAACACATAGGACGAGACACACCATTCACACACACACACACTCACTCCAAACAAGGCGAGGATGGGCTGAAGATGATAATGACGGCCAGATGACATCCGGGGACCAAAAGGGCCTAAAATTACCTGACATTTGTCTCACAGGTGAGGGGAAAACCCCGGAAAAAACCTCACCCAGGTAACTTGTCCCGACCAGGAATCGAACCCGGGCCCGCTGCGTGAGAGGAGCGAAATTATTATTGATTTCAGACGTCTGAGTTATGAGTACTGAAACTTTAAAAATCGATTCCTGCAAAACTTTGAGTTCTTGACGTTCCTCCTTCTTCCACTGTACTCTTCATATGGAATCTGTTGATTACGAATCATTGCCGTAATAGACAAGTCATAGAGGCAACACAAAAGGAGAGCAAAGACTAACAATCACGATTTTAAACAATATCCAACACGACGTAGGCTATTTTACTGATGAAGTGACCAGGGGGTTATGTTTATAGCCTACTAAATATATGCGCGCGTGAACAAGAAATAATGCAGGCAGGCAGGCCGGAGTAATTAGAATTTTTGTGGTGCCATAACTCGCTGTGATATACTGTGTCCGCAGTCCAGCAAACTCTAGTGCGTCTACTACCTCATGCACTGCATTCAAACAGTTCCATACCCTTAAAAGTTAGTGACTATTTTAATCTTGGTGGCGATCGGTAGAGCTATTACTTTGCGAACGCTTATCTATTACCAATTAGTCTAAATGGTAAATTTCTATACAGAATTCAACCGAAAAAATGTTGGAAGTGTATAGAGACAAATATTTTGATATCAGGTACTTATATTTTGACTGACTGTTCCACTCATACATCGCGTTTTTAATATTGACCAATAACGTTTAGCAATTCCTCGGATATAGACCAATCACGGCCGCTTATCTTACAATATTCTTGTAGGAATCGCGAGGATGCCGTTTTATAGGGTAAAATCATCTGCTCACTACTTGACAGTGTGCAGTGATTAATACGTCACATGCTGCCATTAAGCAGCACGAAAACAGATTATTTAACACAACATAACTTGTTTGGAAATTGAAATAATAGAAAATGTATATTGATTAAAAACACATTTTCGATTCGGTGCAAGCCAGTTCGTGTGCTTTTAGCTTACCTGAATGAAGTTAACTATGTCTTATAGTATAATCTCTATATATATAAGAGGCTTTGTCCTGACTGAATGAATGACTGACTGACTGACTGAATGACAGGAATCAACGTACAGCCTAAACTATAACAGGTAGAGACTTGGAATTTTGACAGTACCTTCGTTTCCTAATGTAGATGCTCACTAAGAAAGGATTTTGAAAAATTCTTATTCTAAATGCCAAAAATGAGTGAAAAACGGGCAGAAAACGTGCATTTTTTGGGTTTTCGAAGCGTAATATATTTCAATGTCAAATCAATTACAGCTGGCTTTGGCTATTTTTGTCAAACCTTGGAAATGAAACTTTCGCGATCGCTCGAATGTTGTAGCCACTTCCTTCTAAACTGTATTAATCGTGTATACACTGCCTGTCCTATACGGCTAATTTTGCGTACTCGGCGACATTACAGATGGCAGCACCATTCACACCCAGACTGCTTCTTGTTTTTTGCTACGACATTGTTGATTATGTAGTGCTGTCACCGCCGTCTCATAATCACTGCCTTCTAAACTGTATTACTCCTCGAGACGGCGGTGCTCATAATATAGTCTATCAATGCGTCTAATTAATTTACATTTATTTTCATTATTGCTCCAAAATTCCATTTCAAGGTAAGTGTCATATACTGGAATAATATTACGTTCTAAACAAATAACACAAGTATCTGTGTCTGTTTAATGCTTATTTTGATTAGTGATTGCTGCAATCTGGGTGTGAACTGTGTCGCCTCTACTGGATAAATTAGGCAATTTAACAATACTCTGAACTCCATGTTAAAATAAAGCATAGGACAGGCAGTGTAATTCTCGAGACGGCGGTGGTTGTAGCTCACGCTGGTCGATTCATTTGTTTTTAATGTCAAGGCACGCATACATATGAAATTTTCAACCTAATCCCGAAGAGGATTATTCTTCTTCTTATTATTATTATTATTATTATTATTATTATTATTATTATTATAAGTGGGATAATGAATATAGGCCTAAATATGGTCAAACGTTGTTCGATTTGGACGAAACTCATTATACAGGGGTTTTCTGGGCCAAGGACCTCGAATCTGAGGTCGCTTTTACCAGGCGACGCTATCTAATTGTGGTATGTAGTCCACGTGATTTAGGTGTTAATAAATATAATGATTTATAAATAATATAATAATATAATAATAATAATGATATAAATTAAATGTTTTTGAAAATACTTAACCCCTTTTTGCACAGATTTATCAAAACAAATTCTCAGAACGTATTGTTACCAATGGTATCAGGTGGGCTTGGATTAAATTAAATGGATGTTTGACAAATTAGAGAAGGTATCATTATAATTCATATTATCTATATTAATAAAAGGAATTGTCCTCGATGTCCAGCGAAATCTACTGAACGCAGAGATCTGAAATTTTAAACATAGGTGGGCTGAAGGGTCGGAAAATGCACCTCGAAGCCGGAATTTTAATTTTAGTTTTAGTTCGTGAGTTATGAGTGAAAAACGGGTAAAAAACGTGCATTTTTGGCGTTTTCAAAACATAAGTTTTCAGTTATACATTTCAATGTCAAATGAATTACAGTTGGCTTTGGCTATTTTTGTCTTATCTTGAAAATAAAACTTTCGCGATCGCTTGAATGTTGTAAACCCTAAATATGGTCAAACGTTGTTTTATTTGGACGAATCTCACTAGACAGAGATTTTCTGGGCCAAGAAACTTGAATCTGAGGACGCTTTTACCAGACGATACTATCTAATCGTGGTATGTAGTCCACGTGATTTAGGTGTTAATAAATATAATGATTTAACTATTATGCTCTTAATTTTTAATTTTTGAAATAATTATCGCGGGCGAAGCCGCGGGCACATGCTAGTTTTATATATATTATGCTATAATCTTAATTATTTTCTTCAGTATTTTTATATTTTTGCAATTTAATGTTTTATAGTACTCTAAAAATTGTAATAATTTATAAATTAATTTTAAATTTACATTAGGCATATAACAAAATTGTAGGCTTACATGTTTTTATTAGCAATGTTAGTTGGGTGGATAGGAAAACAAATGAAGAAGTGCTTAATGAAGTGATGGAAGAGAGATCCCTTCTGAATTCAATTAAGAGTAGAAGAGCAAAGTTAGTGGGTCATACATTTCGGCACAATGGTCTACTCATTAACATTTTTGAAGGGAAAATACTGGGAAAGAAATCAAGAGGACGTCCAAGAAATTCATTTATTAAAAACATGATAAAGGATATGGACGTGCTGTCATACGAAAATCTAAAGAGAACAGCGATGAAGAGGAAGACATGGCTACTACAACAAGGCATTGCCTTTAGATCCTGATGATGATGAAGTGCTTTGTATTTAAGTATTATGTATTACGTACTTTATCTATAATATGCATTTGTGTTATGTAATTGTAATGTAGTTTTTTGACTGGTAGAGCAGAACAGAAGGCCAAATGGCTTTAGCTCTGCCAGAATAAATAAATAAATAAATTTCTACCACTGGTAACACTGTTACAACATGATAGCTGGAATCGATTCATGGATGGTTGATTCATAGTAGGCCGTGATCTCGCAGCTGTTAGTTTTGTTTTTATACAACAAAGCACGAAAGTAATTATTATTTGTATAATCCGTTACATTTTTATTCATGGAATAGTCTTAATAATTCCGCTGTAGTTTACTACTGCGCAATCGCGAATCTATCGATAAACTCGTAACCTCTCGTGGGATTACCTATGATAAATCATTATTGTTAAATAATATGTAGGATGGTTTCTCTTCATATTCTTTGTTTCATTGTCACTGTCTCATTGTTTGGCTTCAAGAGATAATCTCTATATATAAAAGCCAAAACCCACTGACTCACTGACTGATCACAGTTTCTCAAAAACCATACAGCCTAGGAATGTGAAAATTGGTACACATATTGCTCCTAGGCTCTAAATGCGCACTAAGAAAGGATTTCAAAATCTTTGGGCTCTAAGGGCATCTAAGGGCCAAAATAGGGTTGTAAAGTTATGAAATTCACCAAAAGGAATTCATACTGCATGTAGGCCTATACAATCCCCATGACAACATATTTTTTTTTTAACTACACAGGTGGCTTGGCATGACCTGTGATTTCATGTAGACCTAATAGATATAAAATTATGAAAAAGGCTATCAATAGAATTCCTATAAATGATTACCAACTATTTTGTGACACGAAGTAAATTAAGAAGGTCCTGGGTTCTATTCTTAAGAGTTGAACTCTTTTCTTATAGTTAGCCTAGGACTGTATTGCGAAACATAGTTCATACAATATCAATAGATGGCCTATAATTTCCTGATTCATTTCTATTTACCATATTATCTCTATAACTTTACCTTAGTTTTTACCTCTCCCTTTTGGGGTCATTTAAGCGACCCACATTGTCCGGGCCTTACAGGGCCGCGACCTATCGGGGGAGGGATTACCTATGGATCATATACATACTTTCTTGACCAGACAAGGACATGGAGGACCTCCCGGATGAGTGATCAGTCTAATGCCGGAGCCACCTCCGATACAACACAAACATACAGGGACGAGATACAACATTCACACACTCACTCTGAACAAGACGAGGATGGGATGAGGATGATAAAGGCTGCCAGATGATATCCGGGGACCACTAGGGCCTAAAGTTACCACAACCTAAAGTTACCAGACATTTGTTTCACAGGTGATGAAAAATCCCGGAAAAAAATTCTACCTGTATGTTTCCCAAAATTGAAACAGAACGACTAATTATTTTTTTAAGACATAATGAGAGTAAACTACGGGTGAAGGAGTATGTGGAATATAAATACGTCCACCGTGTGGGCTGGACGGCTGATGCTTTATAGAAGTACAACAAGTCGACTTTAAATTGTGTTCGCTTAACCTATATATACATACTAGCTTAAAAGACCCGGCGTCGCCCGGGTTTTGTATTTTGCAATTGGAAATTAGCTTATGAAGGATTTTCAATTTTAAATTCTAGGTCCTTATATAGGCATTTATAATTTGAAATAGGAAGAACGACTTATTACACTCAAACTATTCCCTCAGAAAACGCTTGATATAGTTTTTTATGGCTCATAGATGATCTAGAATTTTGCATCCCATCGCTTGTACAGTGCACAGCAAGCCTGGTAGAGGTTTAAATAAGAAGAAACAGAAATTCCTGTAACATAAAATTGTAATATCGAGGAGGGAAATTTCCCACTCTTATGTTACCATAAAGCCGTTTTGGAGATGAAATTAAACAGAAAGCATTATCACTTTCATACTTTTCTCTCCAAAAACCTGCGATATAATATAATATTATACACATTACCATACCTCGTTTTGTTTTCTCTATGTCCAGGGTAGAGAAAGTTATGTGATTCCATTATTTTAGTGGATTTCATTCTGTAGTATTTATTTATAACATGAATTATTTTGATAACTTCTCTTATTTGTCAAAAGTGCATTTCATTTGTTTTTCCAAGCCCGTCATATACCATTTGGCAACAATATATTCTGTGATTTGGAATTGATAATTCTATGTAAAAAGGGATTAAGTATTTTCAAAAACATTTAATTTTTGGCATTTAGAATCAGAATTTTTCAAAATCCTTTCTTAGTGAGCACCTACATTATGAAACGAAGGTACTGTCAAAATTCCAAGTCTCTACCTGTTATAGTTTAGGCTGTACGTTGATTCCTGTCATTCAGTCAATCAGTCAGTCAGTCATTCATTCAGTCAGTCAGGACAAAGCCTTTTATATGTATAGAGATAAATCTAACAATGCGAAGCATTGATGGGTCAGCTAGTTTTATTCATATTTTCGATACACCAGCTGATAGGATCCTGGTAGAGCAATTAGCAGGATAGCAAATATGCAATAAACTGTTAAGTCAGATGAAACAATAGATACTGGCTGGGGTGAAGGTCGCCGGGGATCTTATCTGGTTTCGGCTATGTATAGCTGCTTCCTGAATTGCAGTCGGTAATATCAGGTTCTTACAAAGGTCAGAAATGATGGAACTAATTGTGTTATATTTGCCAAATGTCCAACTCTACAAGGATTTCCAATTAATCCGTATCTTCATGTGGCATGTCAAATACCGATTTTGTCAACACGTCGATGATACAAGTGTTGGTTTAGTGTTTTTATATTTAAAAATCTGATGTGAAAGTCACATAACTTCCTCTGCCCAAATAAAAGTTAGGAGTATTCACATATCCTTGTACAGAAACACAAGACACAATTTAACGCTAATTATACGATAAATACTTGATAACCTCTTCTTTGAAAATGATGCGACTAAAAAAAGTGCAGACTATATAGCAAACAAAAACAAGTGACTGCAGACATTTATTGAAACTTCCGTCGTTAAGAATAATTTCCGAACTTTATCGAATATTTCCCTCCAATATGTCTTTCTCACTTCATTCTTATATAGAATAAGAGACCGTGAAAAAGCGTGTATTCAATTGTTCACCACACAACACAAACTTTTTACAAACAGTGGGTGAACAGTAGGTGGCTTGTAACTGCCTTCAGAGAATTTTTTCGAAAAAAAGTTTCAAATAAAAGTTTTAGCTCTCACTATAAGCTACACTTGTGCAAATTTTAAAGAAAATCGTTAGAGCCGTTTTCGAGAAAATCGCGAAAAACGAAAATTTCTTCATGTAAAGTCCCCTTAAAAATAAGAGAAAATAGTCGCCAATCTTATCCTCACATCTTCAGAAGGTACCTGACCCAAATATGAAATTTTGTTTTCATACGATTCTCCGTTTCGGAGCTAGCCTGTCCACAAACTTCCACACAGACAGACACACACACAGACAGACATGTTTCCAAAAATAGTATTTTTGGATTCAGGGGGCCTTGAAACGTGTATATGTGCTAAAAACTCAACTTCGAATTTTGGGGTCGAAAACAATACTTCTTCTACCTATGGTACGGGCAGAGGAAGTAATAAAAATAAAACGTTGGGGTTTTAGTGTCAAAAAAATCAGTCGTACCCTAAAGTATATCTGTGCAAACTTGAATGCATTTTGGACGCATGGAACAAACTGCCAGTGCATGCGAACTTTAATCGCCTGTTTCCTCAGTTTATATTTCCATGTCATTTTGCCGCGTACAAAATCTATGTTTTCTTTCATTTCAGAATGTATTTTACAGTATCTTTCTTTCTTTCTTTCTTTCTTTCTTTCTCGTAGTAGGATTTAAGCGACCCAAGCCGCCCGGGCCGTATTTTACGGTATAATAAAATAAACTAATCAGATTTTATGTAAAGGCTTTCGTTCCATTTTAATTTTTGTTTTTAGTATACCATAGATAATTTTTTCAACCTGTAAATTTTCCACTGAAATATTTTGAAAAAGAAAAAGTATAAAGAATATTAAAAAATCTTCAGTAAATTTTTAAAGCAAACATCAGACAATCTGTGTTATATTGTAATATACTAGGAGGTGCCCGTGGCTTCGCCACGATAATTCTTTTAAAAATTAAAAATTAAGAGTATAATAATTATTAAAGCATTATATTTATTAACACTTGCACGCGAATCATTCTTAAACTAAACCATTAATAATTAATGAAACAGCTAAAATTCCGGCTTTAGAGTATATTCCACGACATGAAAGCGAAAACTATATCAGAATCGATTATGCAGTTCCAGAGAACCTGTGAACCACTGCCTTCTTTAGAAATATAGAAGGTAGTGTGTGAACACATAATACATATTGTTTCTCAGCTGTTTATTGACATGAATATGATGTGAATTTTATTTTACCAATTCAGTGTAATTTTAAGAAATTATATAATATTTCAAGGGAAGGAATGGTTTGCTTGGATTATTATTATCAGCGATATTTCAAGAGATAAAACCATCAATATTTTACTGCTGGTGCCCTCGGCTTCGCCCGCCATTATTCATTGACTCCAGGATTTTTAAGAAAATTACACTGGTAGATTATTAAAAATGTTTGTGGTTCAGAGCTATGAAAATTGTAAGTAAAAATAAAATTAGAATAATTGTTCATTGTGTTCATTTCACTTAGGCCTTGTATAATAAAGAAACTGTTTTCCTTCCTAATTTTGTAGTCGTCATGAAAGATTAGACTGCGAGAGACGAACATCGCCGAGTATACCCGATGTCTCACGAAGCGGGCGAGCAAGCACGCTATTTAGGGCCGTTGAATTGTATAAGAGTAGATGGCCCCTTACATAATCTGAGAGTGTTCGAAAACAGGGGGCTTAGGAAAATATTCAGAGATGAAAATGGGGACTGGAGAAAATTAGATAACGACGAGCTTCAGGACCTGTACGCTTCACCGGATATATTAAGGGTAATTAAATATGGGCTGGACATGGTGCACGCATGGGGAGAAAAGACTTATCTAAAAAATATTGACTGGGAGCCCCGAAGGAAAAAGACCACTTGGAAGACCTAGACATAGGTGGGAGGACAATATAGGATCGATAGGATTTGAAAAGGATGGTTGGATGGAATTGGCACATAGTAGGGTTGAATGGCAGCAATGAACCTTCGGGTTCCATAAAATAGATAATACTCCTTTAGCTTCCTCAGGAATTGTCTATTGTCATTGAGCAAGTGAGTAATTAAATGAAATAATATCTCGAAAACAAATTGAAATGATAAATCAAAATTTAAAGTTTGCATTTTAGATAAATGTGCACAATTTCAAGTTTCAAGGACAAAATATAATATAGAAACCCAGTCTCGACCCTCTGGTCATATGTTAGGCCAGATTAACAGAGGATTGTTATTGTTACGGGCTTGACGTGTAATTACATCCGAGGTAACACAGCTCGAATGTTACCTGTAACATATCTCCACACTATGCGTTGCCCGGGGGTGTTACATGCCACCAGTAATATCACAGTTACCCCATTTCAATTCAGTCGGCTGTACATCTGCCCGAGACTCCACGGTGTGTAATAATTAGACTTCGGACTTTTAGGTCGCTAAAAATACTGTTTTAGGTACCTAAAATAGGCTCTTAAAATCGTAAAATAGTCTCTTATAAAATCGTTAAGTTACCAATTTCCTGAAATATCTCAATTGCAATGCAGAATATTATATTTATTGAAGTCACCATTAATCAATAATCATGATAAAACACAGATATAGGCCTATGGTACACAGAATAATATAGACCTATTACTAGGGCCTGTATTAATACCATAACAGTGAAAACATAATCCCTGCGCCCAGAAGCTATGCACGCTAGCATATTCAAACCCTTGTATCCCTCAGTGATTCAGAGAACCACTTTATTTTCATCTTAGTGGATGTGGGAGTCGGGAGAAAAACACTACATTTTCTTGGGAATTCCAAGGAATTTTTCTACTGAAGACGAAATATTCCTTACTATTTAACTACGTCACAAATTTGTCATGTACCGCACATTCCGAGCTAAAAATATAGTACAAAGTAAATGCTAGAATTTATAACAAAAAACAACTTATTTTGAACTTTAGAGGAAAAACAAGCAAAAAAGCAATATTAGGCACTAACGTAAAATTAGGCTATTTTAGGTCCTATAAAAGTGTCAGTTTCAGGCATAGTCACTTATGAAACATACATATACAAGTTTTCGTCCATGTATCACTTAAGGATTAAAATAGGTTTTTACCTAAAATCCGAAGTCTAGTAATAATATTATAATAAATATAATATATTTTATTATTATTACTTTTATTCAAGTGCCAGTACGGTACTTTATGAGATTGTGTGGTGACGGGAAAATGTCTGTCCGTCTGTCTATCCGTGTGTCTGTAGTCTGTACGCGCGATAACTCAAATACGCTTTATCGGATTTTCATTAAACTTGGTGTACGCATTTATAACGTCCATGGGAAGAAGCCTATTGATATTGGACCAAATCGGTTCACCGGTACTGGAGTAATGCCCAATTTAGTGCCTATTTTATGGTAATATCTTAGAAAGAATTTTTCAAATGCATATCAGTTCTCATGACAACATATTGTTTTACAGTGTACGGCTTGGAAGTTGCAATACAGTTTCCTTCACACATACTCAATAAACTAGACTGTTAAACTGGGCGAGGTGACCGAGATGGTAACGTCTTGGACTCGAATTCTGGAGGTCCATGATTCAAATCCCCTATGCGGCCAATTTGACATTTTTTAAGTCTTTATTTTTATGTGAATGTGAGATTGTCAAGATATCAAAAATCTGTATAGTTCTGCAGTGCTGGACGATTTTAATCTGATATTTAAAAAAAACTAGACCTTTGTTCTTCCGTAAGCCCTGCTTAATGAATCAATCTGCAGCTTAACTCGGAAATGGATAACAAAAATAACTTATTTTCTGCATATCAAAATTGCAATTATCACTATTAAACAAAAGCACTCTGGGACTTCATTACATCAGTTAACCTGATTTTATTATTATTTCAACATGTCTAAAAAAAAATTGTCACTTGTAGCAATATTAGACTATTTTTTTCGGCGGGTATTTTTTAACAATATACTCTACTAGCTTAAAAGACCCGGCGTCGCCCGGGTTTTGTATTTTGTAATTGGAAATTAGCTTATGAAGGATTTTCAATTTTAAATTCTAGGTCCTTATATAGGCATTTATAATTTGAAATAGGAAGAACGACTTATTACACTCAAACTATTCCGTCAGAAAACGCTTGATATAGTTTTTTATGGCTCATAGAGGATCTAGAATTTTGCATCCCATCGCTTGTACAGTGCACAGCAACCCTGGTAGAGGTTTAAATAAGAAGAAACAGAAATTCCTGTAACATAATATTGTAATATCGAGGCGGGAAATTTCCCACTCTTATGTTACCATAAAGCCGTTTTGGAGATGAAATTAAACAGAAAGCATTATCACTTTCATACTTTTCTCTCCAAAAACCTGCGATATAATATAATAATATACACATTACCATACCTCGTTTTGTTTTCTCTATGAGAAAGTTATGTGATTCCATTATTTTAGTGGATTTCATTCTGTAATATTTATTTATAACATGAATTATTTTGATAACTTCTCTTATTTGTCAAAAGTGCATTTCATGTGTTTTTTCCAAGCCCACCTGATACCATTTGGCAACAATATATTCTGTGATTTGGAATGGATAATTCTATGTAAAAAGGGATTAAGTATTTTCAAAAACATTTAATTTTTGGCATTTAGAATCAGAATTTTTCAAAATCCTTTCTTAGTGAGCACCTACATTATGAAACGAAGGTACTGTCAAAATTCCAAGTCTCTACCTGTTATAGTTTAGGCTGTACGTTGATTCCTGTCATTCAGTCAATCAGTCAGTCAGTCATTCATTCAGTCAGTCAGGACAAAGCCTTTTATATGTATAGAGATAAATCTAACAATGCGAAGCATTGATGGGTCAGCTAGTTTTATTCATATTTTCGATACACCAGCTGATAGGATCCTGGTAGAGCAATTAGCAGGATAGCAAATATGCAATAAACTGTTAAGTCAGATGAAACAATAGATACTGGCTGGGGTGAAGGTCGCCGGGGATCTTATCTGGTTTCGGCTATGTATAGCTGCTTCCTGAATTGCAGTCGGTAATATCAGGTTCTTACAAAGGTGGTTTAGTGTTTTTATATTTAAAAATCTGATGTGAAAGTCACATAACTTCCTCTGCCCAAATAAAAGTTAGGAGTATTCACATATCCTTGTACAGAAACACAAGACACAATTTAACGCTAATTATACGATAAATACTTGATAACCTCTTCTTTGAAAATGATGCGACTAAAAAAAGTGCAGACTATATAGCAAACAAAAACAAGTGACTGCAGACATTTATTGAAACTTCCGTCGTTAAGAATAATTTCCGAACTTTATCGAATATTTCCCTCCAATATGTCTTTCTCACTTCATTCTTATATAGAATAAGAGACCGTGAAAAAGCGTGTATTCAATTGTTCACCACACAACACAAACTTTTTACAAACAGTGGGTGAACAGTAGGTGGCTTGTAACTGCCTTCAGAGAATTTTTTCGAAAAAAAGTTTCAAATAAAAGTTTTAGCTCTCACTATAAGCTACACTTGTGCAAATTTTAAAGAAAATCGTTAGAGCCGTTTTCGAGAAAATCGCGAAAAACGAAAATTTCTTCATGTAAAGTCCCCTTAAAAATAAGAGAAAATAGTCGCCAATCTTATCCTCACATCTTCAGAAGGTACCTGACCCAAATATGAAATTTTGTTTTCATACGATTCTCCGTTTCGGAGCTAGCCTGTCCACAAACTTCCACACAGACAGACACACACACAGACAGACATGTTTCCAAAAATAGTATTTTTGGATTCAGGGGGCCTTGAAACGTGTATATGTGCTAAAAACTCAACTTCGAATTTTGGGGTCGAAAACAATACTTCTTCTACCTATGGTACGGGCAGAGGAAGTAATAAAAATAAAACGTTGGGGTTTTAGTGTCAAAAAAATCAGTCGTACCCTAAAGTATATCTGTGCAAACTTGAATGCATTTTGGACGCATGGAACAAACTGCCAGTGCATGCGAACTTTAATCGCCTGTTTCCTCAGTTTATATTTCCATGTCATTTTGCCGCGTACAAAATCTATGTTTTCTTTCATTTCAGAATGTATTTTACAGTATCTTTCTTTCTTTCTTTCTTTCTTTCTTTCTCGTAGTAGGATTTAAGCGACCCAAGCCGCCCGGGCCGTATTTTACGGTATAATAAAATAAACTAATCAGATTTTATGTAAAGGCTTTCGTTCCATTTTAATTTTTGTTTTTAGTATACCATAGATAATTTTTTCAACCTGTAAATTTTCCACTGAAATATTTTGAAAAAGAAAAAGTATAAAGAATATTAAAAAATCTTCAGTAAATTTTTAAAGCAAACATCAGACAATCTGTGTTATATTGTAATATACTAGGAGGTGCCCGTGGCTTCGCCACGATAATTCTTTTAAAAATTAAAAATTAAGAGTATAATAATTATTAAAGCATTATATTTATTAACACTTGCACGCGAATCATTCTTAAACTAAACCATTAATAATTAATGAAACAGCTAAAATTCCGGCTTTAGAGTATATTCCACGACATGAAAGCGAAAACTATATCAGAATCGATTATGCAGTTCCAGAGAACCTGTGAACCACTGCCTTCTTTAGAAATATAGAAGGTAGTGTGTGAACACATAATACATATTGTTTCTCAGCTGTTTATTGACATGAATATGATGTGAATTTTATTTTACCAATTCAGTGTAATTTTAAGAAATTATATAATATTTCAAGGGAAGGAATGGTTTGCTTGGATTATTATTATCAGCGATATTTCAAGAGATAAAACCATCAATATTTTACTGCTGGTGCCCTCGGCTTCGCCCGCCATTATTCATTGACTCCAGGATTTTTAAGAAAATTACACTGGTAGATTATTAAAAATGTTTGTGGTTCAGAGCTATGAAAATTGTAAGTAAAAATAAAATTAGAATAATTGTTCATTGTGTTCATTTCACTTAGGCCTTGTATAATAAAGAAACTGTTTTCCTTCCTAATTTTGTAGTCGTCATGAAAGATTAGACTGCGAGAGACGAACATCGCCGAGTATACCCGATGTCTCACGAAGCGGGCGAGCAAGCACGCTATTTAGGGCCGTTGAATTGTATAAGAGTAGATGGCCCCTTACATAATCTGAGAGTGTTCGAAAACAGGGGGCTTAGGAAAATATTCAGAGATGAAAATGGGGACTGGAGAAAATTAGATAACGACGAGCTTCAGGACCTGTACGCTTCACCGGATATATTAAGGGTAATTAAATATGGGCTGGACATGGTGCACGCATGGGGAGAAAAGACTTATCTAAAAAATATTGACTGGGAGCCCCGAAGGAAAAAGACCACTTGGAAGACCTAGACATAGGTGGGAGGACAATATAGGATCGATAGGATTTGAAAAGGATGGTTGGATGGAATTGGCACATAGTAGGGTTGAATGGCAGCAATGAACCTTCGGGTTCCATAAAATAGATAATACTCCTTTAGCTTCCTCAGGAATTGTCTATTGTCATTGAGCAAGTGAGTAATTAAATGAAATAATATCTCGAAAACAAATTGAAATGATAAATCAAAATTTAAAGTTTGCATTTTAGATAAATGTGCACAATTTCAAGTTTCAAGGACAAAATATAATATAGAAACCCAGTCTCGACCCTCTGGTCATATGTTAGGCCAGATTAACAGAGGATTGTTATTGTTACGGGCTTGACGTGTAATTACATCCGAGGTAACACAGCTCGAATGTTACCTGTAACATATCTCCACACTATGCGTTGCCCGGGGGTGTTACATGCCACCAGTAATATCACAGTTACCCCATTTCAATTCAGTCGGCTGTACATCTGCCCGAGACTCCACGGTGTGTAATAATTAGACTTCGGACTTTTAGGTCGCTAAAAATACTGTTTTAGGTACCTAAAATAGGCTCTTAAAATCGTAAAATAGTCTCTTATAAAATCGTTAAGTTACCAATTTCCTGAAATATCTCAATTGCAATGCAGAATATTATATTTATTGAAGTCACCATTAATCAATAATCATGATAAAACACAGATATAGGCCTATGGTACACAGAATAATATAGACCTATTACTAGGGCCTGTATTAATACCATAACAGTGAAAACATAATCCCTGCGCCCAGAAGCTATGCACGCTAGCATATTCAAACCCTTGTATCCCTCAGTGATTCAGAGAACCACTTTATTTTCATCTTAGTGGATGTGGGAGTCGGGAGAAAAACACTACATTTTCTTGGGAATTCCAAGGAATTTTTCTACTGAAGACGAAATATTCCTTACTATTTAACTACGTCACAAATTTGTCATGTACCGCACATTCCGAGCTAAAAATATAGTACAAAGTAAATGCTAGAATTTATAACAAAAAACAACTTATTTTGAACTTTAGAGGAAAAACAAGCAAAAAAGCAATATTAGGCACTAACGTAAAATTAGGCTATTTTAGGTCCTATAAAAGTGTCAGTTTCAGGCATAGTCACTTATGAAACATACATATACAAGTTTTCGTCCATGTATCACTTAAGGATTAAAATAGGTTTTTACCTAAAATCCGAAGTCTAGTAATAATATTATAATAAATATAATATATTTTATTATTATTACTTTTATTCAAGTGCCAGTACGGTACTTTATGAGATTGTGTGGTGACGGGAAAATGTCTGTCCGTCTGTCTATCCGTGTGTCTGTAGTCTGTACGCGCGATAACTCAAATACGCTTTATCGGATTTTCATTAAACTTGGTGTACGCATTTATAACGTCCATGGGAAGAAGCCTATTGATATTGGACCAAATCGGTTCACCGGTACTGGAGTAATGCCCAATTTAGTGCCTATTTTATGGTAATATCTTAGAAAGAATTTTTCAAATGCATATCAGTTCTCATGACAACATATTGTTTTACAGTGTACGGCTTGGAAGTTGCAATACAGTTTCCTTCACACATACTCAATAAACTAGACTGTTAAACTGGGCGAGGTGACCGAGATGGTAACGTCTTGGACTCGAATTCTGGAGGTCCATGATTCAAATCCCCTATGCGGCCAATTTGACATTTTTTAAGTCTTTATTTTTATGTGAATGTGAGATTGTCAAGATATCAAAAATCTGTATAGTTCTGCAGTGCTGGACGATTTTAATCTGATATTTAAAAAAAACTAGACCTTTGTTCTTCCGTAAGCCCTGCTTAATGAATCAATCTGCAGCTTAACTCGGAAATGGATAACAAAAATAACTTATTTTCTGCATATCAAAATTGCAATTATCACTATTAAACAAAAGCACTCTGGGACTTCATTACATCAGTTAACCTGATTTTATTATTATTTCAACATGTCTAAAAAAAAATTGTCACTTGTAGCAATATTAGACTATTTTTTTCGGCGGGTATTTTTTAACAATATACTCTACTAGCTTAAAAGACCCGGCGTCGCCCGGGTTTTGTATTTTGTAATTGGAAATTAGCTTATGAAGGATTTTCAATTTTAAATTCTAGGTCCTTATATAGGCATTTATAATTTGAAATAGGAAGAACGACTTATTACACTCAAACTATTCCGTCAGAAAACGCTTGATATAGTTTTTTATGGCTCATAGAGGATCTAGAATTTTGCATCCCATCGCTTGTACAGTGCACAGCAACCCTGGTAGAGGTTTAAATAAGAAGAAACAGAAATTCCTGTAACATAATATTGTAATATCGAGGCGGGAAATTTCCCACTCTTATGTTACCATAAAGCCGTTTTGGAGATGAAATTAAACAGAAAGCATTATCACTTTCATACTTTTCTCTCCAAAAACCTGCGATATAATATAATAATATACACATTACCATACCTCGTTTTGTTTTCTCTATGAGAAAGTTATGTGATTCCATTATTTTAGTGGATTTCATTCTGTAATATTTATTTATAACATGAATTATTTTGATAACTTCTCTTATTTGTCAAAAGTGCATTTCATGTGTTTTTTCCAAGCCCACCTGATACCATTTGGCAACAATATATTCTGTGATTTGGAATGGATAATTCTATGTAAAAAGGGATTAAGTATTTTCAAAAACATTTAATTTTTGGCATTTAGAATCAGAATTTTTCAAAATCCTTTCTTAGTGAGCACCTACATTATGAAACGAAGGTACTGTCAAAATTCCAAGTCTCTACCTGTTATAGTTTAGGCTGTACGTTGATTCCTGTCATTCAGTCAATCAGTCAGTCAGTCATTCATTCAGTCAGTCAGGACAAAGCCTTTTATATATATAGAGATTACACGCTAGTGTTCAAATGTGTACAAGACAGGAAAGAAATAAAAGAAAACTGAGCATACTTGATTTGTTCCGGAGCATATTTGAACGCATATTTCGTCTTCTGACAGAGCATTATTAGCAAAAGCTCCAGATAGGAAATTTACACCGGTTTTGGGTAGAGAGCGGGCGGTTTCCTGTCAACAGATTACGTTAGGAAGCACTAAATCATTCGTGAAATTGCAGTGGGGATAACAATGGGGATGACGACACGTGGCACACATCGGGGATCGAACCCGAGGCCGCAGTTCCGTATTGAATAATAATCAGTCCGATACTATCTGGGCACGTGGCTATTTCTAACTACATGGACAACGCCCACTTCCCGCAGCATATGAGTAAGAGTACTAGCTTTCATGCCAGAAGTGACTTCCTCTGCTTAAATCAACGTGTGTATAATATACAGGGTGTTAATGAATAACACCGAAATATTTCACCTATGTATAGAGGGGAAATAGTTTTTTTGCCTTGTCGGTCGACAAGAATTTTTAATCGTTTAACTTTAACCAAACAAATACACCGACACATATCGCAGTTAACAAGATTAACAGAATAGTGTGAATTTACATTTTATAACTAGGGTTCGGATGTTTATGACCTAAAAAAGTGGAAAATATGACTCTAAATATGACCTTAAAAATGACTAAATATGACCCAAAAATCATAAATATGACTTTTTTTTTCTAAAAATAAATGTTCCAATTTAAAACGTTTAATGACACTAAATTATTACACCACATTAATTCAATCCGATAATCATTTTTAACAATTTCACAGATGATTTACAGTTTTACTTGTAAGGAACTTCTAATCTGTTAATATATCCAGATACCAATGCAAACGTAAATTGAAAAATCTTGTTAAAAAATATGTCTACTGGAAGTTGTTAACAACAAGGAGGATGAGGTAATTGTGCTATTACTTCGCATTTCAGTTACAAGAAAACCAAAATATTCGTGACTCTTTTCTGGGAAAAATTTAAGTTGACAATTTAGTGCACATACTGCATAATTGTGCTCCTTTGCCGAATTTATAACTGAAATATGACGTTAAATTACTAATATGACCGAAATATGACCAAGACCATGAAAATGACCAAAATATTATGACTTTATATGCAAAATTAAAACGGTCCGATTTAGATAACAAGCGTGCAATTCGTGTTTAATTTGTGTTTTCGGTGAGAATGGAGGTCAGGATAAAAAAAATGACATTTCATAAACATCCGAACCCTATTTATAACCCTATAAATTGTAACTATATTTTCCCTGTCATATTAAACACGTTTGTAATAATTTGGAAATCCAAACACGAGATACGAGTGATCTGCGTTGTGCTCTGTCAAACATAAAACCTAATATCTCAAAGCAAAACAGTGCGAATCACTACCTATTGCAATCGATACCATGTCATGATTTTCGAAAAATTCTTCGATATCTTTACGTTTCATGTCTCCCTAAGTACGAAACCACCGCCCGTTCAATTTCTTTGTTATATATATATATATATATATATATATATATATATATATATATATATATATATATATATATACAATTTATACAATATATAATTTTGAAGATATTTGAACCAAATTTTATTATGTTATTTCTAGGCCCAATAGTTCGAACAAGTCCGTTAATGAGCAAAATTGGACCAAGGGGTGGGGGGGGGGGTTAAAATTTTAAAACATTTATATCTCGGCCCCTATGAAGTATAGAGGGAAACTTGTTATGGAGTTCACAGTGACACCAACGATTCGGGGGTTTTGGGGGGTACGAGTGGGGGTGGAGGGATAAAAAAATAAATTTTTGAAACCACGTCTTATGGAGTATCGTTGGAAAGCTCTTGATGAGTAATCCACAAATCAATAACTAGTTTCTCGATAGTTCTCATATAAGGCGAGATTTGAGTGTTTGAAAAAGTGCTCTTTCCTCTTTTTTGCAGTTATTATTGCGGGTTTGTCATGCCAAGGCTAAAGAAGAAGAGTGCTGCGGAGCGACAATAAATTAAACCAAAAGCACTTCGAAATCTACCTCAGCCTGTAGGCCTGCCTAAAGGGATTTTTAACTCTACATTGGACATTTGTGTTTCTACATTTAGCTTTTTTTTATGAACTGTACTGAGACTAAAATAAGATTCACAATAATTAGAAATGCATTTTCGTGTGTTATATGTATATATATGTCTGTGACTGCTAAAGCATCACAGGAAAATAGGCTAAGAATAATAAAAGACGTGAGGAATATTAATGTCATTTTTACAAGTATTATAGGGATCTTTTCAAGTACCAAAGGCCATTTTCAGAGGATCGGACTGGACTGAGACCGCGTTTTGTTGAAGATCTCAGTACAGGGATCTGAATCCTGCAGCCAACACGGTTTATTTAGATTCGCCACTGGTGACGCGCATGCATCTGCGTACATTAAGACGTTTAATCCAGATGCGCGGTCCAGATGCAAGCAACAGCACTGGGCTACTCAATCCTAACTCACATCCCCCCCCCACCCACCCTTCACTTAACGCGTGTTAGCTTCGTTATCAGGGCCCGGATTCTAATGACAATGTCATATTTTTATTGATGCTGCATAGACATTTCCAACTTGTAGATAAATCCTAATCATGGCCTCTAGATTATAGAAATGCATTTTTATTAGGTCATTTTTTGTCATTTTATGCAATTTTATATTATTTAGGGCATTTATTTCAATATAGATATATAAGCATTCATGTACCACAGATTAATGTCTCTGTTGGACACCACATGAGAATATTTTAGGAGAAAAATTCCTCCGGCACTGGGACTTGAACCCAGGACCTTTGACTATTCGCGCCAATGCTCTACCAACTGAGCTAAGCCGGAGCTCAATTCACAGCGGAGCTGCATATGACATAACTTGTCTGTCTGTGAGGTAGACCATTAGGGCAATTAGTCATAGGAGAGAGGTTCCATCTGGCGCTGTGAATTGAGCTCCGGCTTAGCTCAGTTGGTAGAGCATTGGCGCGATTTTTCTCCTAAAATATTCTCATTTATTTCAATGTTACGTCGTTATTTTGTCATTTTCGTGTCATTTGCTTCCTTATTTTGTTATTTTCATGTATTTACATTGAGTGTATTAACATTTTTCGTCGCTAGCGGTTCTCTCTTTTAAGTGTAGTTTGTTTAATGCAAGAAGGAAAAATTTGGTATTATAGTGTTGTCATGTCTCAGTACGAATGTCCATATGACAGCATAAGATTCGTTTTATTTGCTTAATTATTTATATTTTTATTAAGTTACGTAAAACGTCCACCACTCCTCTCACGCAGCGGGCCCGGGTTCAAATCCTGGTCGGTACAAGTTACCTAGGTGGGATTTTTTCCGGGGGTTTTCCTCACCTGTCGAATAACTTTAGGCCCTTGTGGTCCCCGGATATCATCTGGCCGTCATTATCAACTTCATCCCATCCTCGCCTTGTTTGGAGTGAGTGTGTGTGTGTGAATGGTGTGTCTCGTCCTATGTGTTCGTGTTGTCTGGGAGGTGGCCCCGGCATTGGGTTGATCACTCATCCGGGGAGGCCCTCCATGTCCTTGTCTGGTCAAAAAAGTATGTATGTGATCCATAGATAATTCCTCTCCCGACAGGTCGCGGCCCTCTAAGGCCCTGGCGGCTTGGGTCGGTTAAATGTCCCTAAAAGGGAGAGGTGAAACTAAGGTAAAGAAGAAGAAGAAGAAGAAAAAAAAATTAAATAAAGAAAGTGACATGGAGCATATTTTAATAATTACAGTTTTAAAGTTTTGAAATTTTGATTAAAGATACTTTTAAACCGTTTATTGTTAGTATTAAATATATCTATATTGTCTATTTCGTGCAATGGATTGTCTAGACGGAGCACATTATGATAACGGAATTCCTTGTTTCTGACTTGATTACTCATTAAACTACTGTAAACATAACAGTCACAGTGAAAACCCTCTAAGTCCACATTTACACTTGTTGGGAAATCAAAATAGTTTATGTTCAGATTTAAAGAAGCTATCTGCTTAATGTACTCGCGTAACTTTCTTTAATCTAATTCTAAGCATTCAACTTCAGCACACTGCATTAATAACATTTTATTTTGGACAGTTTCTTCCATTTTGTTTAAGTGCTAATAATATATCTGTATCTGATTACCTATATCCCCTATGTTGGGAAGAAGGGCATCCAAGTGGAGGTTCTGTTACCTATGTGAATTTTGTTACGCTTATTTTCAGAGAGAGGGCAAAGGGACAGGTGGTAAGCCCTCCAGAAACTAAGGTATTACTTGGACGTGAAAGGGCCGAGAAATTTTGTCCAGAGGCACTAATTTAGATGTGGTGATATTTTACGTGCCGTAAATCTACGACATGGGCCTCCCAGCTTCAAGTCCCTCCCGGAGGGCTCCGTGCCCAAGATTTTTACGTCCTGAAAAATCCATCGACCGCTAAGAGTCTAATTCGAACCCTGGCCCGCTGAGTGACATTTAGTAGTGGCATTGTAAAATTGTTGTAGGCCTATTAGTATAAGAGAATAGACCTATTGTAATTCGGCATGAGCCTGGTATTTTCTCAATCTATATATATAAAAATGAATGTATGTGCGTGTGTCTGTGTGTGTGTCCTTTATGCATTACTACACCATTCATCCGATCGCCATGAAACTTTGGGAAGTTGTTGAGTACATTCCCGGGAAGGTTTTCGGCATATTACATTTTTAGTTTTTGCTTTCGTTATTGAGTTATGAGTGAAAAACGGGCAGAAAACGTGTATTTTAGCGTTTTCGAAGCATCAATTTTCAGTTACACATTTCAATGTCAAATCAATTACAGTAGGCTTTGGCTATTTTTGTCATAAAACCATTACGATCGCTTCAATGTTATAGCTCACGCTGGTCGACTCATTTGTTTATCATGTCAAGGCACGCAGATATATGAAATTTTCAACCAACACCGAAGAGGATTATTATTAAGTGCCAGTATGGTACTTTATGAGATTGTGTGGTGGACGAAAACATGTCTGTCCGTCCGTCTGTCTGTCTGTCTGTCTGTCTGTCCGTGTGTCTGTACGCACCATAACTCAAATATGCTTTTTTGGATTTTCATGAAACTTTGAAAACACATTTATAATGTCCATGGGAAGAACCCTATTGATATTGAACCAAATCGGTTCACCGGTACCGGAGTAATGCCCAATTTAGTGCCTATTTTAATAGATTATATTAGAAAGGAGCCATAGCTCAAATACGCTGTATCCGATTGCCACGAAACTTGGTATACCCATTTATGACGCCCATGAAAAGTGCCCTATTGAATTTGAACCTAATCTGTTGACCGGTACCGGAGTAAAACCCAATTTAGTGTATATTTTAAAGGCGCAATAATTCGAATACGCTTTTTCGGATTTTTATGAAACTTCGTACACGCATTTATAATATCCATGGAAAGACGTCTATTGACATTCGACCAAATCGGTTGGCCAGTACCAGAATAATGCCCAATTTAGTGCATTTTATGTTAATATATAACAAGTCGCGATAACTCAAATATGCTTTATTGGATTTTCTTGAAACTGTGTATACCCATTTATAATGTACATGGGAAGAAGTCTACTGATATTGGACCAAATCGGTAGACCGGTACCGTAGTAAAACCCAATTTAGTGTCTATTTTAAAGACGCGGTAACTCAAATACACTTTATCGGATTTTTATGAAACTTGGTATACACATTTATAATGTCCATGGGAAGACGTCTATTGATACTGGATAAAATCGGTTGACCTGTTTCGGAGTTATGCTCAATTTAGTGAATATTTTATGGTAATATACGTATACTAAAGAATTTATTTTAAAAAATGAAAATCAGTTATCTTGACAACATAACCTTTTGTTTTACTGTGATTTCTAAGGCTTTGGCAATTAAAATACAGTTAGCTATGACAACACTATTGCTTTAAATGCGCTTATCCCATAACTGACCCAGGTGGCTGAGATGGTAACGTCTTGGCGTCACATTCTGGAGTTCCATGGCTCAAATCCCGAAACCGGCCAATTTGACTTTTTTTATATTCTGCATATCATAACTGCAATCATAACTGATTAAACAAAACATACTGGCACTTTGTTATATCAGTTTACCTGATTTTATTATTATTATTATTATTATTATTATTATTATAAGAGGGATAATCAATATAGGCCTAAATATGGTCAAACGTTGTTCGATTTGGACGAAACTCACTATACAGGGGTTTTCTGGGCCAAGTACCTCGAATCTGAGGTCGCTTTTACCACGCGACGCCTAAATGGGGTCAAACGTTGTTCGATTTGGACGAAACTCACTATACAGGGGTTTTCTGGGCCAAGTACCTCGAATCTGAGGTCGCTTTTACCAGGCGACGCTATCTAATCGTGGTATGTAGACCAAGTGATTTAGGTGTTAATAAATATAATGATTTAACTATTATGCTCTTAATTTTTAATTTCTGAAATAATTATCGCGGGCGATCGCTTGATTTTGTAGGTCCATCCTAGACGATTCATTTGTTTAGAATATCAAGTCCCACAGACGTATGAAATTTTCAACCTACACGGAAGAGGGATATTCAATATAGGCCTAAATATGGTCAAACATTGTTCGACTTGGACGAAACTCACTATGCAGGGGTTTTCTGAGCCAGGGAACTCGAATCTGAGGTCGATTTTACCAGGCGACGCTATCTAATCGTGGTATGTAGTCCACGTGATTTAGGTGTTAATAAATATAATGATTTAACTATTATGCTCTTAATTTTTAATTCTTGAAATAATTATCGCGTGCGAAGCCGCGGGCACACGCTAGTATAAAATAAAATAAGGTAAACTGATGGAAGAAAGTGCCAGAATGCTTTTGTGATAATTGCAATTATGATATGCAGAAAATAAGTTATTTTTTTTAATCGATTTCCGAGGTAACCTCCAGATCGATTCATTAAGCAGAGCCTAAAGTTACCCGACATTTGTCTCAAAGGTGAGGAAAACCCCCCGGAAAAAACCTCAGTAAAGTTGTAATAAAAAGTAAGTCGTGTCACAACTTTACACGACATCTAATTCAAATATAACTTTTTGTTTTTACATGATTTCTTTGTGTTGACAGACACACACACACACACAGACATTTTTAAGGGCATCTCAGAACATGTAGGCCTATTCATGTTGAAAACTCGACACAGTAACTCCTGTAGCTACGGTACACCTCCTTTTGTTAACTTCATGCTCGCATTTTAAGGTCTACGTATCGGTTTTAGATAGTAAATAACTATTAGGCCTACAACAGAAATCTCTATATATATATAAAAGGCTTTGTCCTGACTGACTGAATGAATGACTGACTGACTGACTGATTGACTGAATGACAGGAATCAACGTACAGCCTAAACTATAACAGGTAGAGACTTGGAATTTTGACAGTACCTTCGTTTCATAATGTAGGTGCTCACTAAGAAAGAATTTTGAAAAATTCTGATTCTAAATGCCAAAAATTAAATGTTTTTGAAAATACTTAATCCCTTTTTACATAGAATTATCCATTCCAAATCACAGAATATATTGTTGCCAAATGGTATCAGGTGGGCTTGGAAAAAACAAATGAAATGCACTTTTGACAAATAAGAGAAGTTATCAAAATAATTCATGTTATAAATAAATATTACAGAATGAAATCCACTAAAATAATAGAATCACATAAATTTCTCTACCCTGGACATAGAGAAAACAAAACGAGGTATGGTAATGTGTATATTATTATATTATATCGCAGGTTTTTGGAGAGAAAAGTATGAAAGTGATAATGCTTTCTGTTTAATTTCATCCCCAAAACGGCTTTATGGTAACACAAGAGTGGGAAATTTCCCGTCTCGATATTACAATTTTATGTTACAGGAATTTCTGTGTCTTCTTATTTAAACCACTACCAGGCTTGCTGTGCACTGTACAAGCGATGGGATGCAACATTCTAGATCCTCTATGAGCCATAAAAAACTATATCAAGCGTTTTCTGAGGGAATAGTTTGAGTGTAATAAGTCGTTCTTCCTATTTCAAATTATAAATGCCTATATAAGGACCTAGAATTTAAAATTGAAAATCCTTCATAAGCTAATTTCCAATTACAAAATACAAAACCCGGGCGACGCCGGGTCTTTTAAGCTAGTATATATATAAAAGGCTTTGTCCTGACTGACTGACAGGAATCAACGTAGAGCCTAAACTATAACAGGTAGAGACTTGGAATTTTGACAGTACTTTCGTTTCATAATGTAGGTGCTCACTAAGAAAGGATTTTGCAAAATTTTGATTTTAAATGCCAAAAATCAAATGTTTTTTTTAGAATACTTAATCCCTTTTTACGCAAAACTATCAAATCCAAATCACAGTTCACATGACAACAGTGTATTGTTGACATTGGTTACACATAGATAGACAGATAGTTACATAGACTTATAAAGATAGAGATAGATAGATAGATAGATAGATAGATAGATAGATAGATAGATAGATAGATAGATAGATAGATAGATAGATAGATAGATAGATAGATAGAGAGAGAGAGAGAGAGAGAGAGAGAGAGAGAGAGAGAGAGAGAGAGTAGATACAAAAAGTAGGGGAAGAAAGACGTATATAGTCAGAGATTGGAAAAGAGTGAAGGGGAAAGTCAGAAAGACAAGAAACGCAATTTAGGGAAAGAGGAAAGATAAGAGAGGAAGAGAGGCTGGGAACAGAAAGAGACAGCAGTAAGAGAAACGAAAAACAGATAGGAAGGAGGATACAGTATAAAGACACGATACAAATGCATCAGTTAGTCTAGACACCAGCCAGTGCTGAATGCAGTCTGGTTTTGCACGGGAAATTTGCATGGGGTTGTTAATATCCACATTCGCATTGAGCTGGTTTGTTAGGGCTGAGGACATTTACCATGTTACACTGCTGTTCATTTTTTATTTTATTTATGCTTTTCTTTAATGGCAGCATGTGACGTATTAATCATGGCACATTGATGCTTACGTGTCCAGTAATGAGCTGACCATTTTATCATGTAAAATCCCTTCCTCATATTAATAGCAAGCATTTTATAAGATAAACGATCGTGATTGGTCTATATCCGAGGAATTGTTAAACGTTATTGGTCAATATCAAATACGCGGCATTTGAGTGGAATAGTCCCTAAAAAAATCAAGTAATATTCAACTCTGTTCAGTTGTAAGGCTGCATGTACACATTTCTAATTTTTCACAATATAAACGCTTCTCTGTCATTTATTGAGGTGTAGGAAAAGATGGAAATCACTGGGACCGAGGTCCGGGCTGTAGGGTGGATGTTGAAACATCTCCTAGCCGAACTTTTGCAGGAGACTTGCAGGGAGATGTTGAAGTCTCCACCCTACAGTTCGGACCGCGCACCCAGTGATTTCCATCTTTTCCTACGCCTCAAGAAATGATAGGGAATGACAGAGAAGAGGAAATGGTTGTCACACAATGGTTCAAATCCCAGGCGGGAGACTTCTACGACACAACTGTTCAAAAGTTGGTCCCACGGTATGACAAATGTTTCAATTTTGGTGGTGAATATGTTGAAAAATAGCTAAACACTTGCTATTTCTCTTGCAATAAATATTTGAATGAAATTTTGTTTTGTTTGTGTAAACGGCCCTAGGGGAACTTACTTTGTGGATGGCCCTCGTGCAAGTAACAATTCTTGGTTGTCCGCTGCCTTCACCTCAACACTTCTTGTTCAGGGACACGTGTAGGGATGCAAGTTTCACACCAGGCCTCTGTGATATCGAATGTCCACTCGTCCACCGTCTAGAATTTCAACTCCTCCAAGCATGGACAATACATTTTTCTCACTTCACATTCTGATATAAAATAAAATCAGGTAAACTGATGTAACAAAGTGCCAGTATGTGTTTGTTTAATCAGTTATCATTGCAGTTATGATATGCAGAATACAAAAAAAATCAAATTGGCCGGTTTCGGGATTTGAACCACGGAACTCCAGAATGTGAGGCCAAAACATTACCATCTCGGCCACGTGGGTCAGTTTAACGGTCTAGTTGGATAAGCGTATGCAAATCAATAGTGTTATTTGTCATAGCTAACTGTATTTTAATTGCCAAAGTCTTATAAAATCACAGTAAAACAATAGGCTATGTTGTCATGATAACTTATTTGCATTTCATAAATTCTTTCGAATACGTATATTACCATAAAATAGGCACTAAATTGAGCATTACTCCAAAACAGGTCAACCGATTTTATCCAATATCAATAGACATCTTCCCATGGGCATTATAAATGTGTATACCAAGTTTCATAAAAATCCGGTAAAGCGTATTTGAGTTACCATGTCTTTAAAATAGACACCAAATTGGGTTTTACTCCGGTACCGGTCTACCGATTTTGTCCAATATCAGTAGACGTCTTCACATGTATATTATAAATATGTATACAAATTTTCAGGAAAATCCAATAAAGCATATTTGAGTTATCGCGACTTCTTATATATTAACATAAAAGACACTATATTGGACATTATTTCGGTAATGGCCAACCGATTTGGTCCAATATCAATAGGCGTGGTCTGTTTCTTATTACTCGTATATCATTAACAGGATCAGGTTGAAATTTACTCCATTAAATACACCGACAGTAGAAACAATTGACAAGCAATAGTTTCATGGCCTACTCTACTGTACAGACACAGATCCCGAACTCCTGATACAGCCCAAAGGTAAAAAGAGTTTGAACACAGCTGAAATTTAAACAGCACGAAAACAGATTATTTTATAAAACATAACTTGTTTGCAAATTGAAACAATATAAATGTACATTGGTTAAAACACAATTTCGATTCGGTGCAAGCCACTTAGTGTGCTTTTATTCTGTCTGCTGTTAGCTTATCTGAATGAAGTTAACTATGTCTTATATGCTCTGGTGGTAGCACTGATTACACCAAAACAGCTCGAATCGATTCATGGACGGTTGATTCATAGTAGGGCGTGATCTCGCAGCTGTTAGTTTTGTTTTTATACAACAAAGCACGAAAGTAATTATTAAGTGCCAGTATGGTACTTTATGAGATTGTGTGGTGGACGAAAAAATGTCTGTCCGTCTGTCTATCCGTGTGTCTGTACGCACCATAACTCAAATACGCTTTTTCGGATTTTCATGAAAGTTGGAAAACACATTTATAATGTCCATGGGAAGAACCCTATTGATATTGAACCAAATCGGTTCACCGGTACCGGAGTAATGCCCAATTTAGTGCCTATTTTAATAGATTATGGCGCCTTTCTAATAGAAAGGCGCCATCACTCAAATACGCTGTATTGGATTTCCATGAAACTTGGTATACCCATTTATGACGTCCATGAGAAGTGCCCTATTGAATTTGAACCTAATCTGTTGACCGGTACCGGAGTAAAACCCAATTTAGTGTCTACTTTAAAGGCGCAATAACTCAAATACGCTTTATCGGATATTTATGAAACTTCGTATAAGCATTTATAATGTCCATGGGAAGACGTCTATTCATAATGGATAAAATCGGTTGACCTGTTTCGGAGTAATGCTCAATTTAGTGCCTATTTTATGGTAATATAAGTATTCGAAAGAATTTATAAAAAAAATGAAAATCAGTTATCTTGACAACATAGCCTATTGTTTTACTGTGATCTTATAAGGCCTTGGAAATTAAAATACAGGTAGCTATGACAAAAAACATATTGATTTACATGCACTTATCCAACTAGACCGTTAAAATGACCCAGGTGGCCGAGATGGTAGACCTTTCTTCTTCAGTAAGCCCTGCTTAATGAATAAATCTGGAGCTTAACTTGGAAATCAATTTAAAAAAAAAAAAACATATTCTGCATATCATAATTGCAGTCATAACTGATTAAACAAAAATATACTGGCACTTTGTTACATCAGTTTACCTGATTTTATTATTTGTATAATCCGTTACATTTTTACTTCCTCTGCCCGTACCATAGGTACTATAGGTAGAGGAAGTATTGTTTTCGACCCTAAAATTCGAAGTTGAGTTTTTAGCATATATACACGTTTCAAGGCCCCCTGAATCCAAAAATACTATTTTTGGAAACATGTCTGTGTGTGTGTCTGTGTGTCTGTCTGTCTGTGTGGAAGTTTGTGAACAGGCTAGCTCCGAAACGGAGAATCGTATGAAAACAAAATTTCGTATTTGGGTCAGGTACCTTCTCAAGATGTGATTCGAAGATTGGCGACAAATTTCTCTTATTTTTAAGGGGACTTTACATGAAGAAATTTTCGTTTTTCGCGATTTTCTCGAAAACGGCTCTAACGATTTTCTTTAAAATTTGAACATGTGTTTCTTTTACTGAGAGCTAAAACTTTTATTTGAAACTTTTTTCGAAAAAATTCTCTGAGGGTAGTTACAAGCCACCCACTGTTCACCCACTATTTGTAGAAATTTTGTCTTGTGTGATGAACAACTGAATAGCGCTCTTTCACGGCCTCTTATTCTATATAAGAATGTGAAGTGAGAAAGATGTATTGTTGGCCATGCATAGAGTAAAGAAGTATCTGAGGGAAATATTCGATAAATTTCGGAAATTATTCTTTACGGCGGAAAGTCTGCAGACACTTGTTCTTTTTTTTAAAGTTTGTTATATAGCCTTGCGCTTTTAGTCGCATCATTGAAAGAAGATATATTTATAGGATAATTAGCGTAAAATTGTGTCTTGCGATTCTGTAAAAGGATATGTGAATACTGCTAACTTTTATTTGGGCAGAGGAAGTTATGTGACTTTCACATCAGATTTTTAATCATGGAATAGTCTTAATAAATCCAACTCGTAAAGTGTCATGGGATTACCTATGATACTCCTCCGAAGACAGTTTAATTTAAAACAGAATATTTTTGCATAGCTAGGATTTAAGTGTTTAACGAGTATAGCCTTTTAACACGTGTCATTAAGGAACCTATCTAATATAGGTATATACATCTACTTTTATACAATTCAACGGCCCTAAATAGCGCCCTTGCTCCCTCACTTCGTGAGATATCGGGTATACTCGGCGATGTTCGTCTCTCGCAGTCTAAACTTTCATGACGACTAGAAAATTAGGAAGGAAAACAGTTTCTTTATTATATAAGGCCTAAGTGAAATGAACACAATGAACAAATATTCTAATTTTATTTTTACTTACAATTTTCACAGCTCTGAACCACAAACATTTATAATAAACTGCCAGTGTAAATTTCTTTAAAATCCTGGAGCCAATTAATAATGGCGGGTGAAGCCGCGGGCATCAGCTTTAATATATTGATAGTTTAATCCTGGAATTATCGCGGACAGTAAAAATCTAAACCAATCACTCCTTCCCTTGAAAAATTATATAATTTCTGAAAATTACACTGAATTTATCAAATAAAATTCACATAATATTCATATGTCAACAAACAGTTGAGAAAAAATACGCATTATGTGTTCACAGGTTGCTTTGGAACGGTATAACCGAATCTGAGATCGTTTTCCCAGGCGGCGCTTTCTAATCGTGGAATGTACTCTGAAGCCGGAATTTTAGCTGTTTCATTAATTATTACTGGTGTGGTTTACGAATGATTCCCGTGCAAGTGTTAATAAATATAATGCTTCAATAATTATTATACTCTTAATTTTTAATTTTTCAATTAGTTATCGGGGGCGAAACCGCGGTCACCTGCTAGTTTACGTACATTTTAATACAAAATATCCTACTTTTGATACAAAAAACTGTGTAAATATTTCACCATCTAACCTCCTTAAGTGACAACGGTCTTCCTGCCTTAAGTAGCTTGCAAGGACAGCCATGTACTGCACGCTAGAATTACTTTAAGACTTTATATATTAATCCGAGGTCTCGGGAAGAAACTTTGCCGTGCAATTTAGGAGACAAATGAATCTTTTTGTGGCAGTTTGATTAAGCCTCACTCTAACATCTTAATCACTCCGTCTGATGTCGACTTCAAAGCTATCTCCCCTCACTTCCTCCTCCACCCTATCAGATTATTATTATTATTATTATTATTATTATTATTATTATTATTATTATTATTATTATTATTATTATTCTCCGAATGTTTATGACACGTCATATTTCCCCCTGAGTTTTAATTCAGTCATAGCATTTATTAAGTGCCAGTATGGTACTTTATAAGATAGTGTGGGAACGGGAAAATATATATCCGTGCGTCCGTTAACCATTCGTGTGTCTGTACGCGCCATAACTCAAATACGCTTTATCGGATTTTCATGAAACTTGGTATACGCATTTATAAAGTCCATGGGAAGAAGCCTGTGGATAATGGACCTAATTGGGTGAATGGTACCGTAATGACAAGCAATAGTTCCATGCCCTACCCTATTGTAAGAGACACAGATCTCGAACTCATGATATGGCCTCGCAGCTAAAAGGAGTATAAACACAGCTGAAATGAAACATAATAATTTGGTTTTAGTGTTTGGCTGCTGTTTGTTACAGTCAGTTCAAAAAGGCCTATTTGCAAAATATTTAGTTTCTTTTTTTAAATTTTTCTTTAGACATCAGTTGGTGCCATGCAAAAAAAAAAAAAAAAAAAAAAAAAAAAATACAAACTGGCAAAAAAAAGAAAAAGAAATAGAAACTGGCAATTACTGTAATATTTTATAGGGAGATGACGCTGTGGTCGGGTGGTAGGTCTAGTCCCTACAGGGATGTAGCGCCACGGAGAATTTTTCATTTTGTCTGCTAATCGGACAAGTAAATTTCCTTTTTATAAGAGAAATATCTACATATCTCTGAGGGATTTTATTTATTTATTTTTTGTTTGAAATTTGAGGTTGTAAATATCTGTCTAAATTTAGAGAGAGTCCTGTAGAAAGTTTATCGCTAATTCCGAAATGTTGGAAAAAGTTAGCACAAAATCTCTCAAGTGGTGATGTTATGTAATGTATTTATGCGCTTTCGGTTCGAGTATTGCATGCTATTTTTTGCACGATGATTATTTACTTATATAAATTTAATTATATTAATTGAGATATTAGCTGAAAATCTCTATATATATAAAAGGCTTTGTCCTGACTGACTGAATGAATGACTGACTGACTGAATGACAGGAATCAACGTACAGCCTAAACTATAACAGGTAGAAACTTGGAATTTTGACAGTACCTTCGTTTCATAATGTAGGTGCTCACTAAGAAAGGATTTTGAAAAATTCTGATTCTAAATGCCAAAAATTAAATGTTTTTGAAAATACTTAATCCCTTTTTACATAGAATTATCAATTCCAAATCACAGAATATATTCTTGCCAAATGGTATCAGGTGGGCTTGGAAAAAACAATTGAAATGCACTTTTGACAAATAAGAGAAGTTATCAAAATAATTCATGTTATAAATAAATATTACAGAATGAAATCCACTAAAATAATGGAATCACATAACTTTCTCTACCCTGGACATAGAGAAAACAAAACGAGGTATGGTAATGTGTATATTATTATATTATATCGCAGGTTTTTGGAGAGAAAAGTATGAAAGTGATAATGCTTTATGGTAACATAAGAGTGGGAAATTTCCCGCCTCGATATTACAATTTTATGTTACAGGAATTTCTGTTTCTTCTTATTTAAACCTCTACCAGGCTTGCTGTGTACAAGCGATAGGATGCAGAATTCTACATGCTCTGTGAGCCATAAAGAACTATATCAAGCGTTTTCTGAGGGAATAGTTTGAGTGTAATAAGTCGTTCTTCCTATTTCAAATTATAAATGCCTATATAAGGACCTAGAATTTAAAATTGAAAATCCTTCATAAGCTAATTTCCAATTACAAAATACAAAACCCGGGCGACGCCGGGTCTTTTAATCTAGTATTATGTATATGCACTATTGAAGATGGATGTTTATTTCAGAAAGTGATTCGCATGTGTTGGTTGTTATGGGAACAGAATATTTGTCCTGTTAAAGTCACCACAAACTAGGGGGCCTTGGTTCCGGTCTTCCATAAGGGCTTGTATTATGATGATTTTACTTACGGCACTTATGCTTTTTGTAATCTTTACCGCACGGAGATTTCTTTTGTTTTCATAGCAACCAGATTGCGTGCGGGAATGTCAAGTTACGATCAACGGCAACAATATTCGTAAGTACCACTAATTAGTTACGTCGTGGGGAAAAAAAAAGCCCTGATGCTTAAAAATTAAAATTGCATACCTAATATGCCCCCTTAGAACATGCATTATCTGAGGGATCAAAGGACAATCAATATTGTATGCATAGCAATGGTCTTTCCTAAATCCACTTTGTATAAATTAATTCAACATGGACGGCTTTTCTATATCTGTTTCAAGTCACAGAGAAAAAGAACTTAGTGTCACTCAATTAGTCTATCAAATTAAATAGTCTGAGTTCGACTCCAACACTGTTAAGTGGAAAGGACAACACACTGAAAACATCTGAACGTGTCAGAGTGCCAACTGTGCAATCTAAATAGATCCCCAAGTCCAGACAGACAAATTTAACAAGACAACGAACCAATCACAGTTAACACTGTCTGGGGCATCTCAGACCGCTTCGTAATCCTTTTGTTAAACTAAATAATACATCATGCAACAAATCTATAATGCAGAATATACAGGGTGTTAATGAATAACACCGAAATATTTTACCTGTATATAGAGGGGACATAGACAAGTAACTTTTATTAGGAGATTTTTGCTCTATGACGTAAAATGTGTATGCTACAGGGCATTAAAGTCATTATAATTTCGTGCTCATGTATAAATAATTATGCGAAATATGGTTAAAATTTTCTTTAAATTGACTTCATGCCTTCCTAATGAACCATATAAACCTGATTCTTAATCATTCATCCACAGCTATTACATAATTTTAGAGTTTTCATAATCTGCAAAGTTTACAGACTAATCACATGACTGGCCGTCAATGCATTAGTCTTTTTTTAACATTCATAACTACTGACTACAGTGTTAGCAACGAAGTTCTTTTGTTTTGCATTTTTTTCAAATGTTAGAAGTCAGTGGCGGCCATGCCCTGGGAGATTTTAGGCTGTAACAGGAAAAATTGAATCCATACAGCAAAAATCTCCTAACAAAAGTTGCTTATTTGTGTTCCCTCTATACACAAATAAAATATTTCGGTGTTATTCATTAACATCCTATATTTTTTCGGCTGTGTTTAATTTTTATCTTTGAAAAAATGGCTCTAATGATTTTAATAAAAATCTAAAAATAAAAATTAAACTATCTATGACTAATAAAATGACTACATTCGTTTTTATGTGAAAATGACTTAGTGGGGTACTTTACTGATATCTATTTTCAGTTTTTCTAGATTATCTCCATTACAGTAGGCGATACATGAAAACCTACTAACTCAGTAAAGGCGTAGAGAAAATAAAAATGAACGCTTTTTGTCAAACACATTACCATAATATAAAGCCACATGGCTGACTGACTCACTCATTTACTCACTGACATTAATGTTTGCCCACTTCCAAATGACCTAGAAACTTGAAATTTGGTACACACATGGATTTTAGGCTGTAAACTGCAGGAAAATTCCAAAAAGCCTTTTTTGTCTTTTTAGCCCTAAAAACCCCCGAAAAAGGGATCACTCGCTGACATTAATGTTTGCCCACTTCCAGATAAGCTAGAAACTTGAAATTTAGTACACATATAGCTTTTAGGCTGTAAACCACAGGAAAATTAAAAAAAAAGTTTATTTTATTTTTTTAATTTTCATCTCTAAAAACTCCCGAAAAAGGACTCGGTTTCCTATGCAACGGTATTATGAAACAGTGTTCAGACTAAATACACGCACTCTATCTCCCATAGATGTTTTAAAAAAACCTTTACCGAGAACCTCTCTTATGGTTACCTACTCCCAAAATTCTTAAAGTTGTACCGCGCTTTTAAGGTAGATTTCGAAGAAATCGATACCATGTCATGACTTTCGAAAAATTCTTTCATATCTTTACGTTTCATGCCTCCCTAATACGAAACCAATATCTTTAGACGCTAGCGGCCGTAATTTTGAAGATATTTTAACCAAATATTATTATGTTATTTCTAGGCCCAATAGTTCAAACAAGTTCGTTAATGAGCAAAATTGGCCCAAGGGGGGAGGGGGTTGAAATTTTGAAAAATTTATATCTCGGTCCCTATGAAGAATAGAGGGAAACTTTGTTTGAATAAATTAGAGTACTCCCTATGGAGTTTACAGTGACACCAACGATTCAGGGGTTTTGGGGGTACGAGTAGGGGTGGGGGGATGGAAATTTGAAACTTTTGAAACCACGTCTTGTGGGGTATCGCTGAAAAGCTCTTCATGAGTACTCTACAAATCAATAACTAGTTTCTCGATAGCTCTCATATAAGACGAGATTTGAATGTTTAAAAAAGTGCTGTTTCCTCTTTTTTGCAGTTATTATTGCGGGTTTGTCATGCCAAGGCTAAAGAAGAAGAGTGCTGCGCAGCGACAATAAATTAAACCAAAAGCACTTCGAAATCTACCTCAGCCTGCCTAAAGGGATTTCTTTTAGGGCACTCCTATATTGTGTCAGTTCAGAACCTCACTGGGGGTTTGTGGCAGAACGAAGAGAGTTGTCATATATATTTTAGGCAAAGTCTAAACAATTTTATGTTTAAGTTACATAAATGTAAACAACAGCTGATTACAAAACCTATGCATTTCATATCCGTGCAATGAATCGCTTTTTAGAATCTTATTTGGATTGAATACCCAGGCCCGACGAGAGGGAGGGGCAGCCGGGGCTGCAGCCCCGGGGCCCGGACTCCAAAGGCCAGGTTTTATTTGTTACTTTCTAAATTTACTCCAAAATAAAATTGCTTATAAGTCAATAAACAGCTTAAGTTATGTTTTAAGTTATGTGTTTATTTTATCTGCATTGTCCTGTCGTACAATAGTGACACGGAATTAATCAGTTAATCTGAAACGGATTATTCTTCAAGAAAAATTGCTATTTTTTAAAAGTAGAAGCAGAAATCCTTTTGGACTCAACAGTAGGCCTTACTAACGTTCGGAATTTAAAATCATAATTGTCAAAAGATTAAACTTGTACATATAGATAAAAATGTTCCTAATTAGAACATGTTAATGTATTTTTCCGTTTTGTGCCCGATTTGGTCCAAAATCAATAGGCTTCGTCCAATGGGCGTCATAAATGGTATTATAAAAATCCGATAAAGCGTATTTGAGTTATTGCTCTTACAGACAGACAGACAGACAGACAGACAGACAGTACTGTCTACCAGATCATCTCATAAAGTACCGGTACCATTATGGCACTTACTAATTATGTAATATCATTACATAATCTAATACATATAAAGGACGAGTTGGGTAGTGAATTTAATATTTGATGGGGGCCCGAGAAAATTTGTCCCTGGGGCCCTTTCTTTCTTTCCACGGCCCTGTGAATACCATGGTGTGGCATGCATCATTGAAGAATTTAGGAAGAGGCTGAACTTAGCGCATGTGTATTGCATGCTATTTATCTATGACATCAATTTAACGGACAATATAAATGTTATTTATGCAATCTATAAGAGTACCACCGTAGCGAACAATACATCGACCTATCACACTTAGCTGCTTAAGTCAATATTACAAAATAAAAGGGAACTAAAAGCAATAAGACTGAAATGACATGACTAAGGCAAGGCATTTGACGATATTGAATATTTTTTATATGAAGGTTAAAAGAAAGCTTGAATATATATAAATGAAACAATTGATTAAATAAGGGTGATTTGTTTTTGCATTTTTCCTTTGTTTTGCATTTCTCGTCATTTTCAAGAGATAGGTCTTTTTTGGCAATTTTTAGGTTATCTTCGGCATTTTTAGGTCATGTTTCAGTGGAGGTAGAGAGGAGTTTTTCCATTACTTTCAGGCAACATAAAATCGTTTTTATTTGAGAATCTCCGCCAAGTGTTCATAGTTCATTTTAATTCAGGTTTATTGTAAATGTCACGGTCAATGTAAACAATTGGGCATTATTTATAATGCCCGGGCAATTTAAAAAGTGCCCAATGGGATGTGACAGAATGATAAATTATATAGAAATTAACACATTGCCCGGGCATTATGAATAATGCTGGAAATTAAATGGGCAATTTGAGAAAATTGTTATTCATATTTCTCTACATACAAAAATAAGAGGATATTATATTAAAGTAAATAATTATGAAAAATACGTACGCCTAACCAAAAAAAAAAAGAGTGCGTGGAACGCCACGCGACAGAAGTAAAACTTAATTTTATTTTTTTATTTTTCAATTTTTGATTATTGGATTTTTTCAATTTTGCATTATTGGACTTTTTAATATTGGGTTTTTGGACTTTTAAATTTTGGATTTTGGATTTTTTAAATTTTCGATCATTGAATTGTTTATTTTTTTATTTTTTCAATTTTTTATTTTTGGATTTTTAAATTTTATTTATTAAATTTTGGATTTTTGGATGTTATAATTTTTAATTTTGTTTTTTTAAATTTTGGAAATTTCTGTTTTTTTAATTTTTTAATTTTGGATTTTAATTTTGGATCTTTGAATTTTTCAATTTTGGATTTTTTAAATTTTGATTCTTTGAATTTTTTATTTTTGGATTTTTTAATTTTGTATTTTAGTTTTTTTAAATTCTGGATTTTTAGATTTTTTTTATTTTGGTATTTTCGATTTTTTAATTATTAATTTTTTTTATTTTTAAATTTTGGAATTTATTATTTATTAAATTTTGGATTTTTGGATGTTTTATTTTTTAATTTTGTTTTTTTAAATTATGGAAATTTGTTTTTTTTAATTTTGGATTTGCGCGGTAATGAACCTCCGGGTTCCATAAAATAGATAATATACCTTTAGACTGCTTAGCAATTGTCTATTGCCATTGAGGAAGTAAGGTCTGAAAAATTTCTTTTGATTACTCCTAATCATTGAGTTGATTGTTTTCTGTGCAGTCCGCACCGAAACAAGTCGGTTTTGAGTGTGACTGATTGTGACTGATTTCGTGACGGTTTTAGTGTGACTGATTTTCCCGATTCACCCTCTACCGCCACTAAAGAAGTTTTACTTAAAAAAACATATACATATACACATAATATGTCAAATATAAGAGTTTTTATTTATTAGAGCAGCTTCCACTTTGGTGACATTTAGAGTTACATAGGTTAGATTAGGTTAGGTTAGGTTAGGTTAGGTTAGGGAGAATCACACCAGACGCACGATGCCAAATTGCTGTCAATTTATTAAAGTGACCAGAGAAATTGTAGCAGTATTAATATTGACCGGGCAGTGTAAGAAATTATCCTAGATTGTCGTAAAATTATTAAATTGCCCGATTTTATCGTCATTATTTCTAATGACCAAGCATTATGAAAACTGCCCTGAATAATCTGATTGACCGTAACATAAACACCACAGCAGTTTGTCTTGTAGCATTAAAGATTTCTTTCTTTCATTTAAATGGCACATATTTGCTAGGGGCAATTTGATGGGCATGCCAGTTCAGAAAGAATTTCTTTCTCGCTAAGGGTGTCCAAGTAGTATAAATTTACTTTCTTCTTTAGTAACAAAATAAGTGTGTTTTGTTTTCTAAATTCATATATAACGCACTGTCATCCATTACATTTTTTTTCAATTCATTACTTTAAAAAACTAATTACAAGTAATAACATGAAATTTATTGGTCTTTTTTAAACTTTCGAGTCATTTTTCACTATTTTTAGGTCATAAATACATTTTTTTATTTTGCATTTTTTCACTATTTTATGGTCATTTAATGCCCTAGTTATGAGATATACGAATTTATTTTTTATTTTAGTTTATTGTAAACACCAAAGCAGTTTGTCTTGTAACAATAAAGTATTTTCTTCTTTTTTTTTAATTGGCACATATTTGCTAGGGGCAATTTGATGGGCATGTCAGTTCAGAAAGAATTTCTTTTTCGCTGTTGATGTCCACGTAGTATAAATTTACTTACTTCTTTAGTAATAAAATAAGTGTTTTATATTCTAAATTCATGTACAGTATAACGCACTGTCATCCATTAAATTGATTTTAGCAATTCATTACTTAAAAAAGTAATTATAAGTAATAATGGCAAATTTATTGGTTATTTTTTTAACATTTTGTGTCATTTTTCACTACTTTTAGGTCATAAATGAATTTTTTTATTTTTTCGGTATTTTATGGTCATTAAATGCCTTGCCTTAGATATGACTATATTCCATGTCTCCAGTAATACATATATAAATGTAGGAAATATAGGAATAATGCCTACTCACCAGCCTTGCAGGGATCGACGTCGATGTCGTCGGAAATGCGGCTGGGGAATCTGGTTTGGAGGAGGTCTTGCACTGTGAACCTCTTGGTCACTCTGTGATGTTCCTGCTGATGCCTCTCCGTCACGTTGTGGCCGCCCAGCGCCCCCACGAGGGTCGCGGCCCCCAGACACAGACACACACTCGCCAACACAGACATCTTCACGCTCTCAAGTCCATCTCTCACTGAGCCATCTCTCACACTGCTCCTGGAAGAGATAGCACACTCTGTCTAACCTTGACATGCCCAGCTGCCTTATCTACACATGAGATGCACAAATAGATGCGATGGTAATCTAGTTGTGAGTCAGCCGATATGACCGAAAAGTCACTATCCGTCGGAGAAACGCCAGAGAATACCGCAAAGAGCTGAAGGAAGCTTTGGGGAATAATGCCCGTCAAAACTTTAAGGGGAGATGGTGGCAGGTATTTTGCTCTTACTATACTTTAAAGAAAAAGTATCCATTAAATTTTTCTATTTTGCAGTTTTCTCACATTTAAAATTTTCATGATTTAGGTACATTTTTCTCAGGAACTACTGGAAGGATTTTGATGAAATTTGGCACACTTGTTTCTAGAAACAGCTTGCATATTTAAGTGGAACAGAATTCCAGTGTAAAGAATATAAACAATATCAAGATTGAAAGATCGTGGAAAATTTTATTTAAAAAAAAAAAAAGTAAAATTCAAAAAATCACAGAGAATAATTGAAACAATGTGACAGAAAATTACTGCACTTAAATGTGCCCCTATTAGTGTAGATCATTTTTCTGTGGAGAGAATTGAAAATTTTTATTTGGATTTAGAAAAATGTGTACCGAAAGATAGAAATGCGAAAAAATTCAAAATGTTACTACACCATTAATAAATTATTAAAGATATTTCAAAAATTACAAAAAAAAACTTCCTAAACATGTGTTTCAAATTTCAGTATGATATTTCCCAAAGTGTATGAGATATGGAATTGCAAATATGTCAGTGTAAATCTCCGACCGTCTCCCCTTAAGGCGACATGGAGAGAGTATGTGTGCTTTCATGCTTCCAACTACCGCTATGCATTAGAGTGGCACGATGCAGTCGCGTATGCATGTTTATGGGCGGCTGCTTCCTTCACTATCCTACATCCATTACCCATAACCTGCACACTCCACCCCCATGGCTGAATAGATAGACCGCTCGCCTTCCATCGCTGGGATCCGGGATCGAATCTCGGTGGATCCATGTGGGATTTGTGGTGGACAAAATTGGATCGGGGCAGGTTTTCTCGGAGTGCTCCTGTTTCCCCTACCATTCATCTTTCTATGAAAATAGCTGGCAATTAAGGAATTATTCTCATCTATTCAGTGATCAGTAGGGCAAGGCACTTGGTGATTTTGCATCTTTTTTTTTTTATGTGAATGTTAAAAGATAGCTCGAATATAAATAAATGTGTATCATGAAATAATTGATTAAATAAGGGCAATTTGTTTTTGAATTTTTTCCTTTTACTTGCATCTCATTTTCAAGAGATAGGTCACTATTTGGCAATTTTTAGGCCATTTTCGGCATTTTTAAGTAATTTCCGGAATATTTAGGCGATGTTTCATTGGAGGTAGAGAGGAGCTTTTCCATGTACAAATCGTTACTTTCAGACAACAGACAATCGTTTTTATTTGAGAATCTCCGCCAAGTGTTCATAGTTAATTTTAATTCAGGTTTATTGTAAACACCATAGCAGTTTGTCTTGTAGCTTTTTTTAAATGGCTCATATTTGCTAGGGGCAATTTGATGGCAGGCCAGTTTAGAAAGATTTTTTTTTGCTAAGGGTCTCCAATTAGTATAAATTTATTTACTTTTCAGTAACAAAATAAGTGTGTTTTATATTTTAATGTAATATATAACACACTGCCATTCAATAAATTGATTTTATTAATTCATTAAGTTACTTTAAAAAACTAATTATAAGAAATAATGGTAAATTTATTGGTATTTTTAAAATCTTATATTATTTTTTCACTATTTTATGGTCATTAAATGCCTTATTTTATTATTATTTTAATATTTTTATTTATTTATATTTATACAAAATATTTATACAAAACAAAACAAGACCACCCGAATGAGCAAGCGCTCGTGCTCGGGCACAGTTCAGCCTTGCCCTAATGATGGAAATATACTCCTTTTCTGCTATCTCTGTGCTGAGTTTGGGATGACTGTGTTAGTTTGAGGCAAAGAGTGTAGTTTCAACATATTTTATCCACAGTAGTTGGCACTTCTGCGCATAAATTACGACATTTTATGTTATGTAAATGTCCACTCCGTGATTTATTTTTTATCTTCCATATTCTTTTAGCAAGAAACTGAGTTTATATATGAATTCTACAGGTTTGAGGAACATAATAATCTCAAATATGGCCATTTTTCGTGGTTCTAAATAACACACCGCGCAGAGTGCCGTACCATCCCCACAAGAATAATTATATAAAATAAGTTATTTCGGAAATACCTACGAAATAGACGGAATTTAATACCGAAAACGGCCATTTTATTTTACCAAAAGGACTTTGCAAAATCTTGATTTTGAATGCCAAAAATAAAATATTTTTGAGAATACTTCATCCCTTTTTACACAGAATTATCAAATCCAAATCACAGTTCACATGACAACAGTGCATTATCGGTAGTGGTCACAGGTAGCTTTGGAAATAAACGAAACGGGACTTGGACACATTGGAGAAGCTATCAATATAATTCATGTTATAAATAAATACTGAAGAATGAAATCTACGGAAATAACGCACAATGTGCTGCAGTCACATAACTTTCTCTACACTGGACATAGAGAAAACAGTACGAGGTATGGTAATATGTATATTATTATATCGCAGGTTTTTGGGGACGAAAGTATGAAAGTGATATTGAATTACTTTTTTATTTCATCCCTAAAACGGTTTTATGGTAACATGAGAGTGAGAAATAAAATATTCCGCAAACATAATACAATTTTACGTTTCCAGAATTTCTGATTGTTCTTATTTCAACTCCTACCAGGCTTGGTGTGTAGAAGCGATGGGATGCAAAATTCTACATCCTCTATGAGCTATAAAAAGCTATAGCAAGCGTTTTCGGAGGGAATAGTCGTTCTTCTTCGTTTAAAATTCTAAATACCTATACAAAGGACCTAAAATTTGAAAATCGAAAGTCCTTCAAAAGTTAATTTCGAATTGCAAAATTCAAACCCCGGGCGACGCCGGGCCTTTTAAGCTAGTATTCTATAACACACAAGCATCAATCAGTGTTGACATACTTGTTTCGGAAGTAGACAGTGAACAATACACCATGGAATGCGACAAATAGCAATCACACGAAGCCATGACAAAGTTGAAAACAAGTGCCATGCAATAGAAAAGTCGCGAGTACTCACCTTGTGTGGTGTTAAGACGCCAGCAGCAAACAGATGACGTCCGACGTCGCCGATCGCTACTGAGCGAGTGACTGGAGCAGTGGAGATGTGTGCACGTGGTGTTGGGGATCTCCACCCCTCTCATCCCTCTCAACCCCTCTCACCCCTCCTGCAACCAACAAACTCAACCACTCATTGCTTTGCTTTCATAGCTTTTCAATTTAACGGGACAAGATCACATTTTTAAAAATTTTATTAAGTGACGGTATGGTACTTTATAAGATTGTATGGGGGACGGGAAAATGTCTGTCCGTCTGTCTATCCGTGTGTCTGAACGGGCGATAACTCAAATAGGCTTTTTCGGATTTTCATGAAACTCGGTATACGCATTTATAATATCCATGGGAAAACGTTTATTGATATTGGACCAAATAGATTGGCCGGTACCGGAATAATGCCCAATTTAGTGCCTTTTTTATGGTAATATATAACAAAAGGCACGAAAACTCAAATACGCTTTATCGAATTTTCATGAAACTCGGTATACGCATTTATAACGTCCATGGGATGAACCCTATTATATTGGACAAAATCGGTTGACCGGTACCGGAATAATGCCCAATTTAATGCCTATTATATGGCAATACAGTATATTAGAAAGAATTTACAAAATTAAAATCAGTTATCATGGCAATATATTGCTTTACAGTGTTCATATACGGCTTTGGAAATTGCAATACAGTTAGCTATGGCAAATAACACCATTTCTTTACACATGCTTACCAAACTAAACCGTTAAACTGAGCGAGGTGCCCGAGATGGTAGCGTCTTAGACTCGTATTCTGGAGGTCCCTGGTTCATATCCCGACACAGTTTTTACTTTTTATTTTTTTGTGAGTGTGTGATTGTCAAGATATCACAAATCTGAATAGTTCAGCTGATGCTGGACGATTTTAATCTGATTAAACAAAACAAAAAAAAAGCTAGACCTTTGTTTTTCCGTAATTAATCTGGAGCTTAACTCCTCTCTACTAGCCCTAGAAGTTTGTAACATGAATTTCCGAACACCCGGTATGATTTTAAGTGGGAATATGCAGGATCTCAGTGTTTCCCTATGACTGTGAATAGCGGAAATTCTAGTGACTGCATTCTTAGCTTTGTTCCTGTTCGGGGTGGCTTCTCCTAATAGTTCTTTTCTGAATTGATGTATTTACTAATCACTAAGCAGCCGAAGACATTCTGCATTGGTGTCGGCTCCACACGAGGAACAGCTTCTTTGCACTATGGCTAGAAGGAGGCAAATGTTTCGTGGAACTGAGGAAGTTAATGGGGTTGCTGTTCACTCATTGAAAGGTCTAAAGCCAGTTCTGTACAGCGGTGAAACTCCAAAGCTGTTTCCTATGTAAATGCTATCATTTATCCATTTTTACAAAAGTATATTAAATTATGTTTCACATCCTCTTCATGTAAATTGGTTGTAAGAATGAAGAGAATGTATTTACCACATCGCATCCCCGAAGGATGCATAACCCAAATAAAATCCTATTAATACACTCACAGTAACTTTCTTGACTTTAACCATGAGCAGTACATCTTTCTCACTTCACATTCTGATATAGCTGTGGCTTGGTTCTAAAAGGGCCAATGTCAATTTCTTGCAAAAATGAGATCTATGCATTATTGAGCTCGGCTAGTCTTTATCTTTCGTATAATAAAAGTGCCAATGTCTGATGCTATTAATAGACATAATAGGCTACATAAACCTTAGAGGCCAATGTCGGAAGATCTCAGCAAAAAAATGTTATTTCTATAAAGGCTTCAAAGTCAGTTATCTCAAAAGCAAGTTGTATGACATTTTCCCTTTTAGAACAAAGCCGCAGTTAGAATTAGAGGCCGTATTGCAAAGAGCGCGTATTCAGTTGTTTCAACCTGATGCAAAGCTTTATCGTTCACCAGGCAAGACTGAGTTTCTACAAACAGTGGGTGGCTTATAACTACCCTTCAGAGAATTTTTTATAAAAAATGTTTCAAATAAAAGTTTTAGCTCTTAGCATAAGCACCTCATGTGTAAAATTTAAACAAAATCATTTGAGCCGTTTTCGAGAAAATCATGAAAAACGAAATTTTCTTCATTTAAAGTGGCATTGAATTTACAAAAAGCACAAGTGCCGTAAGTAAAATCATCATAATACAAGCCTTTATGGAAGACCGGAACAAAAGCCCCCCAGTTTGTGACGACATTAATAGGACAAATATTTCGTCCCCATAACAACCAACACATGCGAATCACTTTCTGAAATATAACATCTATCTTCAGTCTCTTCTCTTCTCTTCTCTATATATCTGTACCTCGGAGGGATACAACACTATGTCCATTTTCATAACTTTACAGGAGAGGAGTTTTAAACTTTTTTTCAACAAAAAGTGTTATTGGCACAGCTATTTATTGAGATGTTGAAACAATATTTTACCAGAACATTCTATTTATTGTTATTTACATCATGCAGTTGTTATAAAATAAAAAAAACCTTTTTTACGGTTTTTTTTTCACTTTTTAATGGACATGGTGTTGTATCCCTCCGAGGTACAGATATATAAAAGGCTTTGTCCTGACTGACTGAATGACTGACTGAATGACAGGAATCAACGTACAGCCTAAACTATAACAGGTAGAGACTTGGAATTTTGACAGTACCTTCGTTTCATAATGTAGGTGCTCACTAAGAAAGGATTTTGAAAAATTCAGATTCTAAATGCCAAAAATCAAATGTTTTTTGAGAATACTTAATCCCTTCTTACACAGGATTATCGAATCCGAATCACATTTGACATTAAAACATATTGTTACCAGCGGGGTCTCAGATGGCCTTGGAAAATAAATGAAAGTAGAATAAATTTGACAAATGAGAGAAACAAATGAGAGAACTATCAATATCCACTAAAATAATGGAATCACATAACTTTCTTTACCCTGGACATAGAGAAAACAATACGAGGTATGGTAATATATATATTATTATATCACAGAATGAAATTCACGAAAATAGTGCAGTCACATTACTTCCTCTAGCCTGGAAATAGAGAAAACAATACGAGGTAAGGTAATATGTTTTGGGAAGAGATGTATGAAAGTGATATTGTATTTCTGTTTAATTTCATTCCGAAAACGGTTTTATGGTAACATGACAGTGAGAAACAAAATTTTCAGCCACGATAATACAATTTTATGTTACCGGAATTTCGGTTTCTTCTTATTAGAACCCCTCCCGGGCTTACTGTGTACTGTACAAGCGATGGGATGCAAAATTCTACATATAGCCATAAAAGCTATTTCAAACATTTTCTTAGGGGATAGTTTGAGTGTGATAAGTCGTTCTTTCTACTTCAAATTATAAATACCTATATAAGGACCTAGAATTTATAAATCTAAAGTCCTTCATAAGTTAATTTCCAATTACAAAATAAAAAACCCGGGCGACGCCGGGCCTTTTAAGCTAGTAATGTATATACGTAGTATTTTCAGCTAATATCTCAATTAATATAATTAAATTGATATAAATAATCATCATGCGAAAAATAGCATGCAATACTCGTGCCGTAAGCACATAACGGATCTGGGAAATTGAAAAAAACTCAACGCAAGTGCCTCGGATTTTCAAACTCTTTCCTCGATCCGTATGCACCGCTTACGGCACTAGTATTTATTTATTTATTGAATATACAATTTAACGAAACCCTATTTGACCCGTAGGTATATTAGGGTTATAGTTGTTACAAAATTACAGTGTTTTCTTAATTATCCATGTCATTTAACCTAAGATATACCATCTGCTCTATACTAGCAAAGCCTGTGTATACGGCACTAGTATCGCAATATACTATTGTTATTTATAGTTGTGAAATGTTGTTTGGTGCAAGGGTCTTTTTTATTGTTGAGTGGAAGGGGAGTTTGGGGGGGGGCCGTATTACCCTTATGCCGGAATTTCAGTAGGCCTACTGTAACCTTCAAGTTTTAGGCATAAAGGGGATTTGCACAGAAAGTCTATGGATGCGGTGTAGTGATCTGTTAGGCCTAATCCCCGAATAATGGCATGCATGTAAAACAAGGCCTTGCCGCATGGCGGCGCTGATTACATATTAATGTGCACAGAACATTAATTAACCGCTGCTACAAGTGTATTATTCAGGATATGTGTTTGTGTGTGACCACACCCCTGCTGGCTGGCTCTGTGAAGCAAACTGTAAAACTGATCCATTACTTCTAATAATGCATCTTAAAACGCATTAAAAAAAAATTCAAGTCCTTACTCATACTTACTTACTTACGTAATATATAAAGTTTTAAGGTAAATCGTATGAGTGAATCCAGTGTTTGGAATCAGCACTGACCTACACAGACACCACTTAGAACTTATAATGTTTTTTTTTTTTTTTTTTTTTTTTTTTAATTAGAAATTAACTTATGAAGGACTTTCGATTTTTAAATTCTATGTCCTTATATAGGTATTTATAAATTGATATAGGAAGAACGACTTATCACACTCAAACTATTCCCTCAGAAAACACTTGATATAGCTTTTTATGGCTCATAGAGGAAGTAGAATTTTGCATCCCATCGCTTCTACACACCAAGCCTGGTAGGGGTTCAAATAAGAAGAAACAGAGTTTCCGGTAACATAAAATTGTATTGTCTTCGCGGAATATTTTATTTTTCACTCTCATGTTACCATAAAACTGTTTTGGGGATGAAATTAAACAGAAAGCAATATCACTTTCATACTTCTCTCTCCAAAAACCTGCGATATAATAATATACACATTACCATAACTTGTTTTGTTTCCTCTATGTCCAGGGTAGAGAAAGTTATGTGACTGCATTATTTTCGTGGATTTCATTCTGTAATATTTATTTATAACATGAATTATATTGATAACTTCTCTTATTTGTCAAACTTTCATTTCAAACCCATCTGATACCACTGGCAACAATATGTTCTGTGTTTTGGATTTGATAATTCTGTGTGAAAACGGATTAAGTATACTCAAAAACATTTAATTTTTGGCATTTAGAATCAGAATTTTTCAAAATCCTTTCTTAGTGAGCACTTACATTATGAAAGGAAGGTACTGTCAAAATTCCAAGTCTCTACCTGTTATAGTTTAGGCTCTACGTTGATTCCTGTCAGTCAGGACAAAGCCTATAAACTCGCTTCGCTCATTGGGGGCTCCGCCCCCAAACCCCCACTGAGGTTCTCGGGAAAGGTTTTTTAAAAGACCTACGGGAGATAGAGTGTGTGTATTTAGTCTGCTGTTACCTTTTTGCCACAATAAACCTGAAAAATAAATGTGGGAAGACTTTGGGTATTTTTCGGAATTTTCCCATCGGTTGCAAGCCAATAGGTATGAGTTTGCCAAGTCTAAGTTTTCTAGATCAACTGGAAGTGTACGTACCTTTATGGTGTATTTTATGGAGTAAATTTCAACTGATATTAAGTTAAATGAACATGATACAAGATGAAATAGCGACTAAGATTCATGGTATGTGAATATTCAATTTGGCATTTGCCTTTACGACCAAGGAAATCATAGAAAAGACAAGTGAAATTGGTTATAATATGTTGTAAAGAATGCGGGACTTCATCTCCGAGATAATTAAAGAATATAAATTATGAAATTTCTTTAACACATAGAAAAAAATTTTGTTAGTTCTGGACAAAAATATGTTAATTGGATTTAATTATTATGAATCTGAGACTTCAGAACGCAAGTCTACGACGTTACTATCTCGACCACCCCGTTAGGTTTACGGAAATAATTATTTCTAAACTTTCAGAGCCATAGGCCTACGTGAACACAATTTGATAATACCGTTGCCATGGAAACCGAGCCCTTTTTCGGGGGTTTTTAGGGCTAAAAATTTAAAAAAATGCACTTTTTGGAATTTTCCTGTGGTTTACAGCCTAAAAGCTATATGTGTACCAAATTTCAAGTTTCTAGCTTATCTGGAAGTGGACAAACATTAATGTCAGTGAGCCGAGCCGAGTCCTTTTTAGGGCTAAAAATTGAAAAAATAAACTTTTTGGAATTTTCCTGTGATTTATAGCCTAAAAGCTATATGTATACCAAATTTCAAGTTTTTAGCTCATCTGGAAGTGGGCAAACATTAATGTCGGTGAGCCGAGCCGAGCCCTTTTTCGGAGGTTTTTAGGGCTAAAAATTGAAAAAAATTAACTTTTTGGAATTTTTCTGTTGTTTACTGCCTATAAGCTATATGTGTACAAAATTTCAAGTTTCTAGCTCAGCTGGAAGTGGGCAAACATTTATGTCGGTGAACCGAGCCGAGCCCTTTTAAGGGAGTTTTTAGGGCTAATAATTAAAAAAATTAACTTTTTGGAATTTTCATGTGATTTGCAACCTAAAAGCTATACGTGCACCAAATTTCAAGTTTATAGATCATCTGAAAGTGGGCAAACATTAATGTCAGTGAGTGAGTGAGTGAGTGAGTGAGTCAGTCAGTCAGTCAGCCTTGTGGCTTTATACTATAGGGATACTGCGTATATATATACTGCATCACAAGTTCTTCCTGTAACCCCACGAAATTATAAAAAAATAGATAATTAAGCCCGTTACATGGGTAGTTTTATCATTAATTCAAAATACCGAGGAACAGGAATGTTCGATGCACTCACAACGTTACAACTTAGCAACACCGCTGCTAGAGTACATTGTATGTAATCTGTACCATGACTGCACAGGTCTGCATAAAGCACTACAAATAACCTTAACAAAAATTTAAAATTAAACTGTGATAGAACTGAATATTCTATCAGAATGAAAATTGAGATGGACAATCTTCAGGTCATGAAGAACGTTTGGTGATGATGAAGAAAGCTACATACAAGCATAGTAATAGATATTCAATGTTACTTTGTGAGGTTTGCGGTTATTAACCTTGTAAGTTCCTGGAAATAAATGCTAGAGATGGGAATGCGAGATTGGATGGAGCAAAAGAAGTGTTCAATGCTAACTCTTGTCTCAAAAGGGGAGCTTGTTGCATGCCACATGCGTATTGCGTTGTATTTTCTACGACACCGATTTAGCGAATAACAAAAGAGAAAATGATTAATCGCTAACAACGCAAGGGGTGACAGGCTAAACATTTTCACTTCGGCCACTTCGAAGGCGTTGCATGAGAATGTGTCAGTTGTCCATGAAATGCCCTTGGATATATTTTGGTCAAACGCCAGTTCAAAACCGGCATTGGGCTGATCACTCATCCGGGGAGGCCCTCCATGTCCTTCTCTGACCAAAAAAGTATGTATGTGATCCAAAAGATAATCCCTCTCCCGACAGGTTGCGGCCATGTAAGGCCCGGGCGGCTTGGGTCGCTTAAATCCTCAAAGGGAGAAGTAAATCTAAGATAAAGAAAGAAGTCAATTCAAAAAGTGATTATAACCAACTATCTTCTGAGGCAATTTCAACTTTATTAATATTTCCAAGAACATAATCTGAGTGTGTTCGAAAAAAGGGGGCTTAGGAAAATATTCAGAACTGCATAACGACGAGCTTCATGACCTGTACTCTTCACCGGATATAGTAAGGGTAATTAAATCACGGAGGATGAAATGGGGTGGAAAGACGTATCTCAAAATTATTGACTGGGAGGCCTGGAGGGAAAAGACAACTTGGAAGACCTAGACGTAGGTGGGAGGACAATAGTAGAATAGATTTAATTGAAGTAGGATTTGCGAGGGATGGTTGAAGTTAGCACAGAATAGGGTTGAATGGCGGGCTCAGGTAAGTTTAGCAATGAACCCTCGGGTTCCATAAAATTCCTTTAGCCTGCTGAAGAATTGTCTATTGCCATTGAGTAAGAAAATATTAATATTTCCAATTACATACTTGTGCGAAAAGGGATTTTCAACAATGACAAGTTAAAAAAAAAACTCAAGGTATTTCTGTATTTCGATTATCATTAATTTAACATTTTTAATTTTTTTTTTTGGGGGGGGGTCCCTTGGACAATTACTTACAAGTCATGTGGGCCGCAAGCGAAAAAAGGTTGAAGACCACTGCCCAAAAAGTATACCTAAGCAAAATTTTATGTCGTTTTGAAGCATGGGGCAGGTGGTGCCATTCAAACTTCCAGTGAATGCAAACTTTCGTCGCCGTCTTCTCGGTTTGAATTTGCATCTTTGTATTTTTACTCCTTTTAGCTACGAGGTCATATCAGGAGTTTGGGATCTGTGCCTATAAGTTACAGTAGGGTAGGCCATGAAACTATTGCTTGTCAATTGTTTCTATTGTCTGTGTATTTTTATGGAGTAAATTTCAACTGATATTAATTTAAATGGAGATGATACAGGATGAAATGGTGAGGATGATTCATGGTATGTAAATATTCAATTCGGCATTTGCCTTTACGACTGGGGAAACCACGAAAAAACCCATGTGAAATTGGCCGGGCCTGGGATTTGAACCTGGGATCTCCCGAATGGGAGTCCAAGACGTTACCATCTCGGCCACCTCGCATCTTATTTTGATATTTTCCCCATATTTAGTTTGCATTGTATCTAATAAGAGTTTCTGTACAGTATATGCGATGTGAATCGAACTCTGGCTGGGTCAGTTGGTAGAGCATCGGTACGGAAAACCAAAGGTCATGGGTTGGAATCCCACCGTCAGAGGAATTTTTCTCCTTAAATATTTTCATGTATTATTCTATGGTTACATAAATGAACATTCTGATTTGTTGCGACGAGGAAGATGTCGGCAGATGCGAACAAACTGGTTGTAGCGTCCCGTCCCCTTGTTTTTGAGAAGGGCAGTTGCGAGGCCCATCTGCCCATTATCATGGGAAAAATCAATAGCTCCATTGGTATCCTCTTGTGACATTGCAACTAGGCGTTATGTTTAGTCGAATTAGCCGCATGTGCAATTTAATTACAAAATAAAATGATATTGGGTGATTTAAACTGTCGTATATGTGAATGACGTCATGGCTAGCCCACCATTTTTCCATACTTATAGGGAACTAGCAGGTGCCCGCAACTGTTAGATGTTTTGTTTAGGCTACTTACTTCTTATTCAGCGGCAATAGACAATTTCTCAGAAAGCTAAAGGAATACTATCTATTTTCTGGAACACGTAGGTTCATTGCCGCTCTTACCTGAGCCCGCCATTCAACCCTATTCTGTGCTAACTCCATCCAACCATCCCTCGCAAATCCTACTTCCCTTAAATCTATCCTAATTTTGTCCTCCCACCTAAGTCTAGGTCTTACAAGTGGTCTTTTCCCTTCGGGTCTTCCAGTCAATACTTTTGAGATATGTCTTTCCTCCCCCATTTCATCCTCCGTGATTTAATTACCCTTACTATATCCCGTGAAGAGTACAGGTCATGAAGCTCGTCGTTATGCAGTTTTCTCCAGTTCCCATTTTCATCTCTCTTAGGCCCAAATACATGTTTTGTTTAAATCAATTATTTAACAAAAATAATTAAAACAATGACATCGCTTTTACTTACATTGCCACGAATCACATAATGGTATTCTTAATTATATTGTTTAACGTTAAAAAATAAATAATTAAACGAAGAAAACGAATCATCTGCTGTCATATCGCCATTAAAATTCGAAATGAAACGATTAAAAAGAGCCACAGATTCATGAACCTCATCCAAATCATGCATAAACAATTAAAACGATCAATAAATTAAAAACTAAAAATCCAGCTCGAAGTGCATTTCAAATAATTCAATGTTTTCCCATTTAGGCGTGCATTCATGATTCCCTTCTGTGTAAATCAGATCTCTGCGAATCGTAAACAAATGAATCAAGATAGCAACCGAGTAAGGCCATCTTGAATTAATTTCATAACTGAATAGGCCTTCTTTTATCCTCAACAATCGAATTGCCCGTGTCTTTCTTATGTCTTATATTTGATTTTAGGCATTTAAAATGAAAATTTTGCAAAATCCGTTCTTACTGTAAACTTACATTGTGAAACGAAGGTACTGTCAAAATTCCTATTATAGTTTAGGATCTACGTTGATTCTTTGTCAGTCAGTCAGGAAGATGCCTCTTATATAGACAGAGATATATAATCACACTTACAACAGTCAAGTGTGAAAATATTTCTGACAGATTTTATCCTCACAGTGTGCCTCACAGTACCGCATATGACTTGACATAACTTGTCTGTCAGTGAGGTAGACCATTAGGAGAGAGATTCCATCTGGCGCTGTGAAGTGAACTCTGGCTTAGTTCAGTTGGTAGAGCATTGGCACGGATAGCCAAAGGTCCTGGGTTCAAATCCCAGTGTTAGAGGAATTTTTCTCCTATAATATTATCACAATTTTCAGAGTTTTTAAATAATGACGGAATCTAGATAGTCGACATAGCACATTAATCACTACATTTGGATACTTTACGTTTCCAGTAAAGAGCTGACGTATTATCAGATAAAATAGCATCCTTGCAAGCATATTATAAGATAAACGACCGTCACTGGTCGATATCCGAACATATGAAGTGAATGGATTAAAAGGTCAGGATGCATCCTTCAATAATAAGCATAAACATTCTGTTTCCATGCAACCCGTTCTGAACAAAATTCAAGTTTCGACATCACGCAAAATTTCAAGTGAGTAAACCAGTCAAATAGGAACTGGATATAAAAATGGCGCTTTACGTTCGGACGTTGTCATTTAGAAGCGCACAGTCAGTACGAAGGTTAAGTGCAAGGTTTCAGCACGCTGCTCCGGTGGAAGAACAAGACATAGAATGTGGTGGAGAAAAGAAAATGGCAATGGGGCTAGTAGTCGGTGTCTACGAACCCAGAGAAGACCCTGTGCTCGATCCGCCCAAACTCACAGAAACAGGCAAACTTTACAATGAAATCACCGAGGGTCGCCTGGAACATCTTCTAAAACTTTCCGGACGATGTCCTTATAACGGAGATTTGAGGATATTCTACGGCCTAGATAAAGAATTCGACGCCGTGGCAGTAGTTGGCCTCGGACCAGAATGTGCAGGCTACAACGACGTGGAGGAAAGAGAGGACAGGAAAGAGTTGATACGAGTAGCAGCTGCAGTGGGCAGCAAAGAATTGCAACGGATAGAAATGCAGAAAGTGTATTTGGAAGATTTCGGCCACGCAGAATCATCGGCAGAAGGGGCGGCGCTCGGCGTTTGGGTTTATCAGGACCTGAAGAGCCCGAAGAAGAAAATGCACATGCCACATCTGGAACTGTGGAAGAGCTGCGACTATACAGGGTGGCACGTTGGTTTAGAAAAAGCAGCAGCTCAGAATCTCGCACGGCAGTTCACAGACACGCCTGCCAACTTAATGACACCTACACATTTTGCACAGAACGCCGTGGAAGTGCTTTGCAAGTCCGGCATCAACGTAGAAGTGAAAACTAGAGGCTGGGCGGAAACTCAGAAAATGGGAGCGTTCCTGAGCGTTGCCAAGGGTTCGTGCCAGCCCCCCATATTCCTGGAGATCAGTTACTATGGAGCGTCGTACGATACTAGACCCGTCGTATTGGTAGGCAAGGGCATCACCTTCGATAGTGGCGGTCTCTGTCTGAAGAAGCCACACGACATGGCGAACATGAAGGGAGACATGGCCGGGGCAGCGTGCGTTGTGGCTACAGCCAGAGCAATCGCACATCTTCAGCTGCCCATCAACATCCGAGGCCTCATCCCGCTGTGCGAGAACATGCCCGGATGCAGCTCCTTTAAGCCCGGGGACATCGTCACAGCCATGAACGGCAAGAACATCCTCATCCAGAACACAGACTGCGAAGGAAGACTCGTCTTGGCGGACACGCTGTATTATTCACAGAACTTCTGGCCGCGGTTCGTAGTGGATGTCGGGACCCTGACCAACGACGTGAGACGAGGGATGGGTGCAGCTGCCACGGGGGTCTGGACCAACTCTGATTCCCTGTGGGAACAGATCAGGATGGCTGGAGTCCACACAGGCGACAGGATGTGGAGGTTTCCTCTGTGGGACTACTACACCAACCAAGTCATCAGGTCCAGGTCTGTGGACATCAAGAACGTGGGCATGGGTCCAGGAGGTGGAGCCAGCAGGGCGGCAGCCTTCCTTCGCCAGTTTGTTCCTTGTGGCGAATGGATGCATCTGGACAACTTCGGTGTCATGTACTCTAATGGCGTTGACGAACCGTATCTGAGGAGGGGAATGTCCGGTCGCCCCACGAGGACTTTGGTGGAATTCATTTCACAACTTGTCTGCAAACACTGTCCATGAGCCTGTGTTTGGCACAGCTTTGTCTTAAATTTGTGTACAACTCATTAAAATGTGAAACCGAATATTTTGTTATTGATATGGGGTTTATTTGCAAGCAGCAGTTGCCGAACTATTTTCTTTCAGGGTAAATTTGAATATCATAATTGCAAGTGGATGTACACAAGTAGCAACCGAACTCTCTGTATGTTTTTACATGCACACGGGACGATTTTACCCTCAATTACCCTATTTTTCACCCCTCATGAAACCTTCTTTTCTGGAATTTATAAGAAATGTGACAGTTATCATGGACCCCAGAAAACAATATTGATGGCTGGAAGGATACTGATTTGATACCAGGTACCATCCATAGGGCTAAGCTACTGGTTTGCAGTAACAACTGAACCTCAAAATATTATTACAGAAGGTTGTTTCTAAAACAATTTTATCATAGGTAAACCCATGAGAGTTGACGAGTTTATCTGATGAAACTTGTAAACTCGAGTTAGATTTATTAAGACTGAATGTAACGGATTATACAAATAATAATTATTTTCGTGCTTTGTTGTATAAAAACAAAACTAACAGCTGCGAGATCATGGCATACTATGAATCAACCATCCATGAATCGATTCGAGTTATTATGTTGTGACCAATGCTACCAAAGGTGCATATAAGATATAGTTAATTCAGGTAAGCTAACACCAGAACAGAATAAAAGCACACGAACTGGCTTGCACCGAGTCGAAATTATGTTTTTAATCGATGTACATTTATATTATTTCAATTTCCAAACAAGTTGTGTTGTATAAAGTAAATCTGTTTTCGTGCTGCTTAATGGCAGCATGTAACGTATTAATCACTGCACAGTAGTAACGAGAAGACGGTTTTACCCGATAAAACGGCATTCTCGCGATTCCTACATGAATATTGTAAGATAAATGGCCGTGATTGGTCTATATCCGAGGAATTGCTAAACGTTATTGGTCAATATCAAACACGCGGCGTATGAGTGGAATAGTCGCTGCAGTACGTGAAAAATAAGTTAATTTATCACTGCAACATTTGCAGATGATACTGCTATTCTTTCGTCAAATAAAAATCCCTCTTTAGCCTCAGGATAGGGCTACCTGCAAAATCATTTAGATTTATTACAATATTAGAGCTCAATTGATGGCTTATGGCCGGTTTCTATAAACTCGCGAATTACCTATGGGTAAATTATCCAATGGACAGAATTTACACAAGAATAACACCACACAAACACAAATAATTTAAAGATAGCAATCACATACACTTGCGGCGAGTTTCTAGATAAATGTCCTCTGAGTAAATATGAAAATGACAGAAAAAAATGTTCCTATAAACTCGGGCTAGATCTTTCCAAGGGTAAATCGTCGGGTTAATTTATTCTTTCCTGGATGGCTGGATAAAATTTAACCTCTTTGTAGGATCAGTAACAATGAGAATCAAAGCCTTCTGAATTAAATTAACTGTACAACTCCAAGGTCTTGCTCATTATAGCATTGTAGGTTAAATGGAAGTAATTTGTCCATGGATAATTTACCCATAGGTAATTCACTAGTTTGTAGAAACCGGGCATCAATTATCTAACTAACTCCATATCTTGACGTATTGCTTTTTCTCTACGTCCAGAAATATGCCCAAGAGTAGAGGTACGCCGTAGCGGAGTGGTTGAGGCGCTGCGCTACAAACCGGAAGTCGATTCCCGATGAGGTAGTTGGAGATTTTTCAATTGGCCTAATCCTTCTGGTGGCACTATGGCCCAGGGGTCGACTCAGCCTCAAACCGAAATGAGTACCAGGAGCAATCCTGGGGCAAAGGCGGCCGGTGCGTAAGGCTGACAACCTTACCACCTTCACGTGCCGAATGTCTAAAAGTCTGGGAGCCTCAAACTCCTGGAATCCTTAGGGCCTCCATGGCCTGTATAGGGAATACTTTACTTTACTTTACTTTACTTTACTTTACTTTACCTCCGGAATGCGAGTCCGAGACTTTACCATCTCGGCCACCTCGCTCGGCTAAATGTTATTATTTGAACAGACTTAAATTTGTAGAGTAAAATATTTAAAAAATAATAAGTTATAGAAATTCTCCAGGACTAAAGACAAATTATTGCTAAGTGGAGGTTTATAGTTAGCCTATATCGAGTACTAGCTTAAATCGCCCGGCGTCGCCCGGGTTTTGTATTTTGTAATTGGAAATTAACTTATGAAGGACTTTGGATTTTTAAATTCTAGGTCCTTATATAGGTATTTATAATTTGAAGTAGAAAGAACGACTTATCACACTCAAACTATCCCCTAAGAAAATGTTTGAAATAGTTTTTATGGCTATATGTAGAATTTTGCATCCCATCGCTTGTACAGTAGGCCTACACAGTAAGCCCGGGAGGGGTTCTAATAAGAAGAAACCGAAATTCCGGTAACATAAAATTGTATTATCGTGGCTGAAAATTTTGTTTCTCACTGTCATGTTACCATAAAACCGTTTTCGGAATGAAATTAAACAGAAATACAATATCACTTTCATACATCTCTTCCCAAAACATATTACCTTACCTCGTATTGTTTTCTCTATGTCCAGGGTAAAGAAAGTTATGTGACTGCATTATTTTCGTGGATATTGATAGTTCTCTCATTTGTTTCTCTTATTTGTCAAATTTATTCTACTTTCATTTTTTTTCCAAGGCCCGCTGGTAACAATATGTTTTAATGTCAAATGTGATTCGGATTCGATAATTCTGTGTAAGAAGGGATTAAGTATTCTCAAAAACATTTGATTTTTGGCATTTAGAATCTGAATTTTTCAAAATCCTTTCTTAGTGAGCACCTACATTATGAAACGAAGGTACTGTCAAAATTCCAAGTCTCTACCTGTTATAGTTTAGGCTGTACGTTGATTCCTGTCATTCAGTCAGTCATTCAGTCAGTCAGGACAAAGCCTTTTATATATAGAGAGATTTATAATTTGAAATAGGAAGAACGACTTATCACACTCAAACTATCCCCTAAGAAAATGTTTGAAATAGCTTTTATGGCTATATGTAGAATTTTGCATCCCTTCGCTTGTACAGTACACAGGAAGCCTGGTAGGGGTTCAAATAAGAAGAAACAGAAATTCCTGTAACATAAAATTGTAATACCGAGGCGGAAAGTTTTATTTCTCCCTCTCATGTTACCATAAAACTGTTTTGGGGATGAAATTAAACATAAACGTAATATCACTTACAATACTTCTCTCCCCAAAAACCTGCGATACAATAATATATGCTACGTATACCATACCTCGTATTGTTTTCTCTATGTCCAGGGTAGAGAAAAGTTATGTGACTGCATTATTTTCGTGGATTTCATTCTTTAATATTTATTTATAACATGAATTATTAATTGATACCTTCTCTTATTGGTCAAACTTACATTTTTTTCCCCCAAAGCCATCTGATACCATTAGCAACAATATGTTCTGTGATTTGGGTTTTATAATTCTGTGTAAAAAGGGATTAAGTATTCTCAAAAACATTTAATTTTTGGCATTTAAAATCAAAATTTTTCAAAATCCTTTCTCAGTGAGCACTTACATTATGAAACGAAGGTACTGTCAAAATTCCAAGTCTCTACCTGTTATAGTTTAGGCTCTACGTTGATTCCTGTCAGTCAGTCAGTCAGTCAGGATAAAGCCTTTTATATATATAGAGATTGATTGTACTTCACCTCAATTCCAAGCTACGATATTGTTAAATTTTATGCGAGCCACGAAACACGAACCAACAGATCCAGGATTTCAACCCGGGACAACTTGCACCTGTGAGCTGTTAAAGAACACGTGTGCCTCAAAATAAATCTTATTTTTATCTGCCGTCTGCCTCCCCGCAGTAAACGTCTGCACCATGTCAGTTATTCATACAGACGCCGAACTTCACTTGTTTCTGTCATATAAAAGTCTCAGCTCTAAGTATAAGCAGTTAATTTAAAAAAAAAAAGTGTGCGTGGAACGCCACGCGACAGAAGTGAAACTTGTTTTAATTTTAATTTTATCAATTTCACATGATTGGATTTTTTTCAATTTTGCAACATTAAACTTTTTAATATTGGGTTTTCACACTTTTTTTAGTTGTGGATTTTGGATTTTTTAATTTTGGATCTTTGAATTTTGGAATTTTGGAATTTTTAAATTTTAGATCTTTGAATTTTTTTATTTTTGGATTTTTAAATTTTGGACTTTATTATTTATTAAATTTTGGATTTTTGCGTTTTTTAAATTCAATTTTTTTTTTTAATTTTGGAAATTTGGATTGTTTAAATACTGCCGGATTTTACGGACCATTAGACGCACTTTTTTACCTTGAATGTTCGGTGCGTCTAATGGTCCGAAGTACAATAAAAAAATTTAATTTTGGTAAATGTTGCCGGAATCCCATAGTTATAAAGAAGGTTTGTAAACGATAAGATATTTACAAATTTTGGCACAGAAAAAAAGGAATGTTGAGTACTTTTATATAAAAGGAGTTAGCTTTGCCGGGTGGTTTAAATGAAGGCAATGCCTCTAAACAGCCTTGTCCTGTTACACTTACGTATGCTGAATTGAGGGTGTAAAAGTATTTTCAGTTTTTCATGAGAAATCAGATCAGTTGTTAAAATTTACGCGATGCCACCTTCTGTACAGAAGAGATTTTCGTACAACGCAGGTTTTAGGTTAGAAGCGATTTACACAGATTGCATTGCACAAGGTTATAGTTTGTTTATGTAATGAATAAGGGGCGGATTTCTATGACATGTCATATTTTTCCCCTTTGCATTATTTCAGGTTTCCGACTAATTTAAACCCGATTCCAATCATACTGATGAAAATGGAACGGCTTTTATTGTGCATATAACTGCATATTTAGGAATTTTTAAACTATTGTAGCATATTTAGTATGAATATGCATATTTATGTCATATTTTTCGCATATTTGTGTGCATATTAAAGAAATTTTGAAGTTTCATATATTTTGTAAATTTTGCATTGTAATGATATTTTTTGAGAATTTATAGATATTTTAAATATTTAAAACTATATTTTAATAAAATGTATTGTAATGAAACTTACAAAAAAAATATACACAATGTGTAAGTGGCAAAGTCATATTTTAAATTTAGTGGTCATATTTTAATGTTTTTTAGGTTATAAATGCATGCATATATCCTATTTTTTAGGTCATAGAAATCCGCCCCCTAGTTATAAGCTATTTTAATGTTTTTTAGGTCATAAATGCATTTTTTATTTTGAATTTTTTCACTATTTTATGGTCATTAAATGCCTTGCCCTACTCATGAGCCACCACTCCACCTAACACTGAATTGTAGTAACCTAAAAGTCTGAAGGGTAGTTATAAGTCATTCTACTGTTTGTAGAAACTCAGTCTTGCCTGGTGAACAAAAAGCTTTGTATCAGGTTGAAACAACTGAATACGCACTCTTTGCAATACGGCCTCTTATTATGAATGTGAAGTGAGAAAGATGCATTGTCCATGCTTAGGGTAAAGAAAGTTATGTGAGTGCATTAATCAGGTTTTATTTGGGTTGTGTATCCTTCAGGGATGCGATACGATGTGGTAACGACATTCTCTTCACATTTACAACCAATTGACATGAAGAGAATGTCATACATAATAATATATTATACTAAGATCCTAACTTTTATTTGGGCACAGGAAGTTATGGATTTATCAAACACTGTTCACAGATCATCCTACCTTCTGTACCGTGTAGTCCTTCCAGTAGGACTTATTAAGTTACATTTCCGTGGTCTAGTGGTTAGCGTTCCTGCCTACGGATCAGCAGGTCTGCGTTAGATTCCCGGTAAATCCTAGGATTTTTTCTGAGGTGGGGAAGTCTGGAACGGGGTGCACTCAGCCTCATGACACAAACAGAGGAGCTACTTGATAAAGAAGCATCGGCTCCGGTTCGGTACGTATTCATTCTTTGTTTCCAGGGAACAGTTTGGCTTGAAACTGAGGTATTAAAACGGCCACCTTCTTAAAACGGAATACAAAAAATAAAAACCCTTACACATACGTCGATTTTAATGACATCAAAGAACATTGACGCCAAATTGGAAGAAAATCGAACAAGGGGTTTGGTCGTAACTGCGTTGCAAACAAAGAACTGCCAACTGGTTTCAGGCCTATCTTAGAATCAGTTTCTATGACGACATAACCCCTTATTCGAGCTCATTTGACAATTAAGTTTATATGATAGAAACGTCTTACGAAAAGAGTCTCTAGTAAATGTACTTTGTATGTATTCTGGTTGAATGGTAGATAAGGCAAAATAAAACGTTGTTATTATTATGATTATTATTGTTATTATTATTGGTTTCTTTCTGCATTTGAACTGAGCGGCATTCAGCAGGAAGTCACACTATCCGCTGAGCTTGAGAAGCCGGCGCTCGAGACAAGATGGCAGTCACATGTAGTGCTAATTGCGCCTCACTAGATGGGAGTGCAGTACGTATTTAAATTTATCTTTGTTTTTACCAGTTTTTTATCCATAAGTGTCACAGATTAATCAGTAGACAATCAAATAAGAGTTTAAAAAATTCTACTATATTATCAAGTCATCAGCTTTGGAATAACTTTTGTGAAAACTTTACTTGCACGTTTAAATGAATGAAGTCCGTCAATATTTTTGGATGCTATTACGGTGTACTATGTTGTACGCGCTTAAGCAAATTCAAGGTGTCCTTTTACTGATAAATTAAACGAATTTTTGTAGTTGATCTACTGGTAATGGCCATGGATCAGCTCATAAAACAATCACACTTTAGCTCCTACACTACAGGTGAAGGAGTGCGAGAAGCAAACCAGAAGCCTTTCCTTCTGCACAATACAGATTTTCAGGGCTTTTTATTACTATTATTATTATTATTACTTTCTCTCATAATCGTAATATAGAGAAAGTATTATGATCGTGATAAAAAATCGAAATCGAGAAAACACCGGGAAAGCATGTTTCACTATGACTAGAAATCGGAAAAAAGTTTTCGGAATGACGTCTGTCTGTGGACAAGAACAGCGGGTAAACGGTTCATTTTTTTAAAGAACTTTTTCGAACCGCCCAGAAATTGAGTTTTATAACTGATATAGCCTATTAAGGGGACTTTTCAGGAAAGTTTTATGAAAAAGTTTGATTTTTGAAAAATTGGCTCAAACGATTTTAATAAAGATTTAAAATTGGAAACTCTTATCTATGAGTAACAAAATGGTTATATCCGTAGAGGGTACTTTACTCGTATCCATTTTCAATTTCCCTAGGCTATTTCCATTACATTGGGCGACACATGGACACTTAGTAAGGTCAAGTTGTAGAGAAAATTAAAAAGAACATATTTTTAAAACACATTTCTTTATGAAAATTAATAGGTATCAAGATAAAAACTAAATAACATTACTTAAACGCGAATTTCAGAACACAGATTTTGATTAAAAAAATCTGATGTGAACGTTACATAACTTCCTCTGCCCAAATAAAAGTTAGCAGTATTCACATATCCTTGTACAGAATCGCAAGACACAATTTTACGCTAATTATGCTATAAATACCTTATGGCCCCTTCTTTGAATGTTGCGACTAAAAACACAGGCTGTGGGCAAAAAACAAAAAACAAACAAACAAATAAGTGACTGCAAACGTTTATTGAACTTTCTGCCGTTAAGAATAATTTCCGAATTTTATAGAATATTCCCATCAGATATTTCTTTACTGTAAGCATGGCCAACAATACATCTTTCTCACTTCACGTGCTTACAAAGAATAGAAGGCCGTGAATGTCTACGTATTGAGTTGTTGAGGCAAGACAGAGTTTCTACAAACAGTGGGTAGCTTACAACCACCCTTCAGCACCTAATTAAGCAAAATCGTTACAGCCGTTCCGGAAAAATCGCGAAAAAAAATGTATATTTCGAAACTTTTTCGAAAAAAAAATGCTCCGAAGGGTAGTTATAAGCCACCAACTGTTTGTAGAAACTCAGTCTTGTCTGGTGAACAATAAAGCTTGGCATCAGCTTGAAACAACTGAATACGGCATCTTATTCTATTTCAGAAATCAGAATGTGAAGTATAAGAAAGGTGTATTGCCATGTGGGAATGCGATGCCAATTTACATGAAGAGAATTTGGACTTTTTTAATATTGGGTTTTTGGTCTATTTTAATTTTGGATTTTTGAAATTTTTCATCTTTTAATTGTTTTACTTTTTGGATTTCTTAATTTTGGATTTTTAAAATTTTAAAATTTTGGATTTTTAATTTTGTAAATTGTGGATTTTTTTTATTTTTTAAAATTTGGATCTTTAATTTTTTTAATGTTGGAATTTTGGATTTTTTAATTTTGGATGTTTTAAATTTTGGATCTTTAAATTTTTATTTTTTTGGATTTTTTAATTTTCGATTTTCGATTTTTTAATTTTGGTTTTTAGATTTTTAAATTTTGGATTTTTTTAATTGTTTATTTTTTTATTTTGGATTTTTTATTTTTTAAATGTTGAATTTTTATAATTTTGAAGAGCTCACCACGCCACTAGCTCGAAGCACTCAATGCCTGATACCTTTCCCCTGCGCGCTCCCGTAATTTTTTAATTTTGTAATTTTGGATTTTTTAATTCTGTTTTTTTGGATTTTTTTTAAATTTTGCGTAAGCCTAATCATTGAGTTGATTGTTTTCTGTGCACTCCGTTCCGTCACAGCCCCACTAATTTCAAGATGATTTTGTTCGTAATGTAAGTTTGGGTTAGCTCTCGATTTACTCCTAGCGCGGCTAAAGAAGATTCACTTCAAAAGTCTCATTAATAAATTGCCCAAGTTATATTTAAAGCAAGTATATCACGCAACATTTGAAAGTGTTGTTAAATACTAGCAGGTGCCCATGGCTTTGCCCACGATAATTAATTTAAAAATTAAAAATTAAGAGTATAATAATTATTAAAGCATTATATTGCACGCACATCATTCATAAACTAAGCCATTAATACAACTAATTAATGAAACAGCTACAATTGCGACTTTAGAGTACAGTACATTCCACGATTAGAAAGCACCGCCTAGGAAAACGATCGCAGATTCGATTATGCAGTTCCAAAGCTAACTGTGAACACTGATAATACGTATTGTTTCTCAACTGTTTGTTGACAGATGAATATGATGTGAATTAAATTGGATAAATTCAATGTAATTTTCATAATTTATATAATTTATCAAGGGAAAGAATGGTTTATTTGGATTTTTATTGTCCGCGATACTTCCAGGGTTAAACTATCAATATATTATAGATGGTGCCCGCGACTTCGCCCGCCATTATTAATTGACTCCAAGATGTTTAAGAAATTAAAAAAAAAATGTTTGTGGTTCAGAGCTATGAAAATTGTAAGTAAAAATAAAATTAGAATATTTGTTCATTGTGTTCATTTCACTATAATAAAGAAACGGTTTTCCTAATTTTGTACTCTTCGTGAAAGTTTAGACTGAGAGAGACGAACATCGCCGAGTATGCCCGATGTCTCACGAAGTGAGGGAGTGAGCACGCTATTTAGGGCCGTTGAATTGTAAAAGAGTAGATATTTATATCCTGAAGCCAAGCAGTTTTCACAAATGCAATACGTTTTTGCCTACATCAAACCATTTTTTTTTTTAATGTAAAGTGAAAACGTCCCATCCCTCCATGCTCTCCCCTATTATCACTATTAGGGCTATAGTAGTTCAACAATAAATTGGTTTTGCATGACAAGACTATACTCTGATGTTAAAGAAATAGAATTTATTAAATTAAAAAATTATGTAAAGAAAATTTTAATTCTAAATTCAGGGGTGCCCACCCCCTCAAGCTTCATGACTCACCCCCCAACTTCATTGCTCACCCCCCAAACTTCATTGCTCACCCCCCTCCCCAACCTGACTGGCTATCGACAAGGGCGCCCATATGATATTTTCTAGGGTGAGGGGTTATTTTTTTAATGTATTTATTTTTTGTTGCTTTAACTTCTTGGGCCACTTTGTAACATTATATCTATATATATATATATATAAATGAATGTATGTGTGTGTGTGTGTGTGTGTGTCCTTTATGCATTACTACACCATTCATCCGATCGCCATGAAACTTTGGGAAGTTGTTGGGTACATTCCCGGGAAGGTTTCTGTCACACTACATTTTTAATTTTAGCCTTCGTTCGCGAGTTATGAGTGAAAAACGGCAAGAAAACGTGCATTTTTTACGCTTTCGAAGCATCAGTTATTCATTTCAGTTGTCAAATCAATTGCAGAAGGCTTTGTCTATTTTTGTCATACTTTGGAAACAATAGCATCGCGATCGCTTTGGAAGGCTATGGATATCTCATATTATTATAAACGCCAGAGAAGTTAATGATAAGGTGATGATAAGGTAATATTAAATATTTATTTAACGTGGAATATGCTTCTTATGAAAGATGGTTTACAGAAAATTCCGGGGAAGTTGCTTAGTTCGGGGTCCAGGCTACAACATTTCTATATGTAGGCCCTAATCATTAGGGACCGGATTCTTAGGTTTTTACCTATTTTTTTCCTTACTTCCAAAACAAAAAGCGATTATACATTTTTTTCGAATCATGTCCATAGGATTCACCAACATTAATTCTGTGGCACCTAAAAAAACCTAAATGGGGTATAAAAACCTAAATGTACCTAAACGGGATACAAAACCTAAAATATCTAATTTAGGCTACTTTTTTTGTCCTTTTTGTTTGTCAGTTGATAAATCGATATTTTGCGGAGAGACAATTTTTGTCGAGTTGAAATTAATAGCACCAGCGTTTCGTTCAATCCAATGTCGTCCAGGATGACAGTATCAAGAGAGGAAGTGTAAGAGTACCGGCGTATCCCTTTTAAAATATTCGTACGAACAACCACTGCTGACGTCATGTGAGGTTGAAAGTACATTTTGTGCCTTCAAATGTATTCTAAGAGATAACAGGAAGAACTTCACAGTTGAGAATCTTGAAAGATATTTAGTGATATACTGTAACCAGGAAATGTGAGACAATCTTATTTTCACTGCTTCTTTTGATTGTTTATGCTTTCTTTCTTCAATTGTATAATATTGTCCTAAAGCAAGTTTACTCAAATTTAAGTGAATTTTGTTAAGTTAAACTTTACAAGTATTATGTATTGAATCCTATGTAGCACGTTCAAATTCATTAAACCAATTAATCTACCCGGAAACGATATTTTGGAGACAAAAAACCTAAATAAAACTATTTCACCTAATGGAAAACCTAAAACAGTGTTTTTAAAAACCTAAAAATCCGGTCTCTAGTAATCATAAGTAAAATCTCTTATGTAGGGTCGTTAAATCTGCCTGAAATGTAACGGAATTATAAGTCTGGACAAATGAATATAGAAACTATGGCCTCAGTAGGCTTATTCCATTCTTCATCTATATAAATAAAAACGAATATATGTCTGTCTGTCAAATACATTTACACACATTTTTTTTATCGTGAGTTTAATCGATTTCAATTCTCATAATCTTCTGAGATTGCAGCAACGCTCGACGGGTAATCTATATAGATCTTCTATATAGCCTACATAAAAATGAATGTATGTGTGTCTGTCCTTTAGGCATTACTATGCCATTCATCCGATCACCATTAAACTTTGGGAAGTTGTTGAATACATTCCCGCAAAGGCATGCGACATTTTTAATTTTAGCTTTCGTTTGCGAGTTATGAGTGAAAACGGGATTGAGACGTACATTTCTTGCGCTTTCGAAACATCAGTTTTCAGTTGTCAAATCAATTGCAGATGACTTTGCCTACTTTCGTCATACCTTGGAAATAAAAGCATCGCGATCGTTCGAATTTTGTAAGCCCACATGGCCGAATCATTTGTTTATAATGTCAAGGCACGCAGACAGATGAAATTTTCACCCTAGACGGAAGAAGAATAGTGAATATAGCCCTAAATGGACAAACATTATGCAGGGTTTTTTTAGGCCAGGGAACTCGAATCTGAGGTTATTTTTCCCATGCTGCGCTTTCTAATCGTGGAATTCACTTCAAAGCCGGATTTACAGTTGTTTCATTAATTAGGCCTATCAATCGTTTAATTTAGACCTATGAATGTTTCGTGTGCAAAGTGTTAGTAAATATAATAGTTTAATTATTTTGCTCTTAATTTATAATCTTCCTATTAATTATTGTGGGCGAAGCCGCGGGGATCTGCTATAAGCTATAATAAGCTGTAGCTTATCTAGCGTTTTCTGAGGAAATAGTTTGTGTGTTATAAGTCGATCTTCCCCATTTCAAATTCTAAATACCTATATAAAGACCTTAAAGACCTCGAGTTTGAAAATCGAAAGTCCTTCATAAGTTATTTTCGCATTTACAAAATACAAAACCCGAGCGACGCCGGGCCTTTTAAGCTAGTTAATAATATAATAAGTGCAACAATGACGTAGCCAGAAAATAATTGCGGGGAGTGTCGAAAGTTCCGGGGGGGGGCTTGGAATACCCCCCCAAAAAGGAGGTCGGGGGTCCATCCCCAGAAATTTTTTAAATATTGAACTAATGAAAATCACATTTTACGCTATTTTAGCACAGAAAAACTAGTTAGGAAATTTGTTTACCATACTCTAAGACATGCCAATGTAAATAAGAAATCATTACCTAAGTGCGGCCTCCACCCCTGGAAAATTTTTAAATATTGAACTAATGAAAATCACATTTTACGCTATTTTAGCACTCAAAATCTAGTTTGGGAATTTGTTTACCGTACTCTAAGACGTGCCAATGTAAACAAGAAAATGTTACATAAGTCAGGTGTCCACCCCCGGGAAATTTTTAAATGTTGAACTAATGAAAATCACATTTTATGCTATTTTAGCACTGAAAAACTAGTTAGCAAATTTGTTTACTGTACTCTAAGACATGGCAACTTAAACAAGAAATTGTTACTTAAGTTATAATACTTATTACTATTTATAAGAAAAGTTGAATAACACATGGAACAGTGGATATAATAGGCCTACTCATTATGTTATGAAAAGAAAATAACTGCTATATCATATTTGACACACCAACAAATCTTGTCTAATTAAATAAATATTTTTTAAAATACAAATATAGAATTTTAGGTTTTGAATTTTGGGGGTCCAAACCCCGTGGACCCCCCTTTCCTAATCCACTGTTAGAAGAAACCCTTTGAAGTTATAAGACTTGACCGTTTTTAGGTAGATTTTCGAAGAAAAATCTACCTATTGCAATGGATACCACTTTATGATTTTCGAAAAATTCTTTCATATCTTTACGTTTCATGCTCCCCTAAGTACGAAACCACCGCCCGTTCAAAACAAAAATTTGTGATATATATATATATATTTATATCTTTACACGATAGCGGCCGTAATTTTGAAGATATTTGAACCAAATTTTATTATGTTATTTCTAGGCCCAAGAGTTCGGACAAGTTCGTTAATGGGCAAAATTGCCCCAAGGGGGTGGTCGGGGGAGGGGGTTGAAATTTTTAAAAATGTATATCTCGGCCCCTATGAAGTATAGAGGGAAACTTTGTTTGAATAAATTAGAGTACTCCCTATGGAGTTCACAGTGACACCAACGATTCGGGGGTTCGAGTGAGGGTGGGGGTGGGGGTGGGGGATGAAAATTCGAAACTTTTGAAACCACGTCTTGTGGGGTATCGTTGAAAAGCTCTTGATGAGTACTCTACAAATCAATAAATAGTTTCTTGATAGCTCTCATATGACGCGAGATTTTAATGTTTGAAAATAATAACACTTGAAAGAATTATTATAATATCATAATTTTGTCTTGTTTAGCGGCTTTGCTAATTTTATTCATTGCTGATCTTGCGCACGGCCTCCCAGAATATTATATCCTATTATTGTTGTCAAAACAATTGATTGTAGGCTCTTCCTCTTTACTGCAGGTTTGCCATGCCAAGGCTAAAGAAGAAGAGTGCTATGCAGCGACAATAAATTAAACCAAAAGCACTTCGAAATCTACCTCCGCCTGTAGGCCTGCCTAAAGGGATTTTTTATTTTTAACATATAAAACGCTAATTTTGCAACAATTTTTAACCCCCCCAGAAAATTCATAAAACTATAATATATTGCCCCCCCCCCCCAGAAATTTCATTGATGCAGTCTGCGTCTTAACCCCCCCCCCCCTGTGGGCACCCCTGCCAAATTGTTTTGTATAAAGTGGAGGATTTTTTGATACTGTATGGATTTCAATTGATAATCTATCTGTAATATTTAAGTATTTTATTATATTTCATAACAGTTGTTTCAAATGCCTGCTGCATTATATGTACACTGTAATTAGTATTTTTAGAATCTATTTCTTTATTTTTGACGATGTTGTGACATTGTAAAATGTTTTCTGACAATAAATTGATTTCCTACTCAATATGAAAGAAAATAACAGATAACCGTTATAAATAACAGTTATTTTCATGTAACCGGAACAGTAACGTAACTGTTACAAAAAAGTAACAGGTTCCATCTCTGATGAATTCTCCTGCGATTTTGAATTTGAAGAGAAATCGACATTCGAGATTCGACTCTCGAAAATAAGTGACGTTAAATGAGTAGTGTATAGTTTTTATGTTTCTGGGAAAGCGTTATTACTGATAATCCTTACATAATAGCACTTTACAGGTAAACTGCCGACATTTGGAGGTTTGTCTGCTTGTTTGTTTGTTTGTTTGTTTGTTTGTTGTCATATATTGATCCTACGGAAAATAAGGTTATGTTAAGGAAAGGTTAAGTTAGACTTAAAAATTCAATGCCATAGCCGGGATCTGAACCAGGATTTTCGGCTCTCCGTGCCGCTGCTCTTACCAACTGAGCTACCATAGCAACATGCCGCTACAACATTAAATAGGTTTGTTCCCAAAGCAAACGTATGACTGCTTGAGAATTTGCTGTACTGCGCATGTCCAATCTATAACTTATCCGTGATTTTGCACTTTGGGAACGGTATTCCTTTTAACATGTTATACACGCAATAGGCGTAGTCATTATAAACTATATTTTGGGAAACTTTTAATTATCTTCCATTATTCATACATAGGCCTATAAGTAGCCTACGCTTATAAATCAGGCAGAAGGTTACTGGAGGGAGGAGTCAGGCACGTGAAGATAGGTTACTGCGCATGTCTCTGATAACAGTTCATGGTAGAGCCTGCAAACTTCTCCTATAGTACATAAACTGCCCGTGAGAACACATAGAACAGAAGATTGAAAATCAGAATCATGAATTCTCGCTTTGAGAACGCGTGTGGAGAAAGAGTGCATGCACGAACGATGTGTTCATTTTTTCTGAATACTTCGGGAACAAACTTAATATGAGATACCAACTCAGCAGCTACTTAAAAACTCGTAAGTGCTTAAGACCCAGGCTTCATAGTAAACCACTAGTAGGTCACAGTGGAATGATAATTCTTTCACACTGGCCGTGTGTAGGCTAAGATGAAAGGTGAAGTCAGATGGAAGAGCAGCGGCATGGAGAGCCGAAGACCGTGGTTCAAGTCCTGGCTGTGGCATTAAATTTTTCAATCTGACTGCACCTTTCCATCTTAGTCTACACACGGCCTGTGTGAAAGAATTATCATTCCAACGTTATGTTATGTTGATAAAGTTGTAGGACAGGCCTACCACAAGGCCCTTGGGCGCATTTGTAAATTTTGTACGAAGGTCTGTACCGTATTTCCTTCTTTGTATTTTTGTTTATAGGATGGGTTATGTAGGCCTAACGTACACAAGGGTAATTTTTTAACATTGGCATTTCACCATTACAATATATAGCCTATATCACAGCAGTCTGGTGCTTGTAGTTTAGGGTTGATAGATTAGCTGCCGACAATCTAGCAAAGGCTTACTCGTTGCTCCTAATGGTTGCTCTCCAACAAGTTATATTGTTAGGTTCCCTGTTACTGCTTTTAATAATTACCGGGATGTTAGTACTTTGCGACTCACCCTGCTCCCCTTTCCACTCGCCTGCCATGTCACCTAATATTTCACAATAAAAAAAATACCCTTGCACCTCCACATAATATTTCATGATTATAAAAACGACCCTTCAGCCATTTCATAAAATATGGGAATTTTTCCCTCAAAGAGAGAAGTTATAAAATTATTGTAATTGAGTGGCCAAATATAAGTTTAAAACCTCAAATTCTCTTAATTTTAAGGACTTGGGTGTATCTGAAGTGGTTTCATGTGTAAAATATGTCGATTTACGTATTTATTGCGCTGAGTCAATGAAAACAACAGTTATTAAATAAAACAACCCACTCTGGACTTCGACCCCAAATTGTTAATCAATGTAACAATCTTTCTGATTTCATATGTTCCATTATGTGTATTGTGTATTGCAGGTTTGCAATGGAGCAGCTTGGTGCTAAATTGGACAGCTTGTCAATTGTTGATCCGACTAAACTGAACGAGAAGATCAGCAGTCTGCTGGAATGCATCGTCTGCTATGATGTTATGATTCCGCCTATATACCAGTGCAAGAACTCGCACCAAGTCTGCAAAGCCTGCAAACCGAGGCTGGACAAGTGTCCATGCTGCAAGGAGCTGTTCCTGCCAGGGAGGAGCATATTTGCAGAGCAAATTTCCGAGCATCTGTTCTACCCCTGTGCGTACTCCGAGGCTGGTTGCAAAGAGAGATTCCAGCAGAAAGAACTCCAAGCGCACAGCAAGGAATGCGTTTACCGGCCATATCAATGTCTGCAGCGCAAGGCAGGCTGCAACTGGCAGGGACGGAACTCTAGGATTGAATCGCACATGAAGGAATTGCACTCAGAATATGCTTGGATGCACGATGAGAGCAGCATCTTGTACGATATTGACATCCTCAAAGGGACAGAAGATCATCAGCTAATTTCTGCTTTCCACCAAATCTTCTGTTATAGTCTGAAATCTGATCCGGTTAAGAAGAGAATGCAACTGGCTGTCCAGTACATTGGTCCTAAGTCGCTCGCTGCTGACTTTACTTATGAGATCGGCTTGGTTGCTATTGAAGACGAGGAGATGACTATGACAATAAAGAAGAGAGCACACTCCGACGTGCAGGAGTTTTCTTCCCTCTGTGACTCTAAGAAATGTATTACAATTGACTTTGAGGATCTGAAGCTGTATCTAGATAGTGAAAATAATATCACTTTCTCGCTGCGAGTAGCAAAAATTGGCCAAATTTGATATTAAATTGCACAGTTATGAAATGTTGAAATCACAGGCAATTATTGCAGGATTAAACCTTCAAGTACTATGGATAGTCCCAAAAACCAACTCTTCTTTCAGCACTCCAACACAGAGGCAGTTTACGTAGAGAAGATCTTACAGTACCGGTATCGATTTTATTTAACTAGAACTTGCACAGTCTTGAAGAGAATAAGTCTCCTTTTAATTTTTATAACCAGTTTAATTTACCATTTTGTTTAATTAATCATTCAATTGTGAAAAATTAAGGTCCATGCTAAACCAGAAAAGTTTCTATTACGGACTAATAATAATAATAATAATAATAATAATAATAATTTCTTTATTCATTCCGTAGATCTCAAAACAGTCTTACGACTATGAGATATGGAACCCGTCAAAAGTGTAGCCTACAATTATAATTACAATATTTAATACAGCATTTACAGATGAATAACAGTGATAAGAGATACATTAAGATAGACTTAAATAGAAAAGAAAATGAGAACACAAATATTAAGCATTGAAAAATTCATTTAGACTGTAGAAATTGTGGCTGTGAAGATAAGTTTTTAGTACACGACTGAACTGATTCCTATCTTGTGAAAATTCTTTTATTCGTGGTGGTAGAGAGTTAAAAATGTTTATGCTTGAATAGTAAACACCGGTTTGATAGCAAGTTAAATTTGCAATAGGTCTATGAAAGTCCATCTTATTTCTAGTGTTTATATTGTGTACTGTTTCGCTTCTTGTGAAAAGATTTTGATTCTCTATTAAAAACATTAGAGTTGAGAAAATATATTGGCAAGGTAACGTAAAAATATAAGACGCACCTTAATATTTAAGCAATTTTTTTTTAAATAACATTTTTACCACTTTTATTATTAGACTGCAAAGCGAAACTGACTACTAACAAAAATATTGTACTGTTACCAATAACACAAATCACTTCCAATTCAAGTTCACTGGCACCGTAGACTGCAGTGATGCATCATAGGCTAGACAATGTTTGGGTTTGTGACGGCGGGGCGGGAGGGAGACAGTGTTAGCAAGCTTGTGAATCCTTGCAACTCACGTTCGTCACATCGGTGCACTGCTGCTGCCAGTTGAATCCAGTGTTGCCAGATAAAGATATGTTTCCCGCAGCATCGAATATATGGCCATTTTTAAGACTGGCGGGTAAATCAAACACGGGACATTTTTATATTAATTTCGAGTATAAGACGCACCTGAATTTTGGAGGCAACGTGCCTCTTATAGTCCGTGAAATACGGTAATGCTTTTCATGTTTTAATCTTTTCAATAATGTTTATTAGGAGACATTTTCCTTGTGAGAAAGCAATATCAATTATAGAGGGTAATATTTTTGTCATTCTTAAACAGAATAGGCCTATGATGATATTAATTTTAAACTACAGTGCACGCCACTTTATTGTGATCACTTCAGGATGCAGCCAATGTGGTAATATTAACTGAATCGTAACAGTAGGGGGGGTTCTTATTAATCAGTTATTAGTACTAATTATTCCTTCAAAACCGTAACAAAATGTTACCAAGAAATACTAAATTCAAAACCTTTTGTTTTTGTATGTATCCTATGTCAGGGTTGGTACAATGACTGCAGCTATAAGCATTGCTGCCAAATCATTTAATTCTGACTGTCATACAGTTCAAGTGTTAGGAACATGAGGTCATTTATCGATAGAGATGAATATTGAACAAGCATGGGGATGATATGCTGTGAGATATTGATTCTTTTATTATGTTGTTCATACTTAATATCCATAATACCTGAAGGATTAAGACATTTAACACACCACCTTTGATTTTAATCACATTCCAGAGTATTTTTATATTCAGAGGATGAAAGAAATGGTTCCAGGTGATAATGTACAATCATCTGTAGCTCATTTAGTTTTTTGCATAAATGATTTTGTAATACTGGTTCTTACAAGGGAACCATACGGGTTGTCACGTCGAAACCTACCCTCAAATTTTGCATGTCGGTAAGTATTCATTGCAGATAGACACATGCAAAAAATTGGCTGCTCATATGAACTTTAAGTGGGTGAAAATTAATTGCAGATTTTGCATATTCGAAACATTAAGAAGCCTCACGCAGCTGTCAGCGGGACGGGATAGTGGAGCCTCCGCTACATACCATGAGTCGGCGGCTGTCACAGTGCTGCATAGCACCATTCCTGCTTTCCAAGTAAGACATCCATATCGGTCCTAATTTCCACTAAGTCAAATACAATAAAAAGACATTTTTAAAATTATTTCAAATAAACGTTAAAAAGTTAAAACTCGACGTTTCGACACCACCCTTGAGTCTTCCTCAGGAGATACCTCAATCAATACTGGTGATTAAGGTGTCACCTGAGGAAGACTCAAGGGTGGAGTCAAAATGTCGTGTTTTTACTTTTGTAACGTTTATCCACTAGTTAAGAAATAATTTTAAAAAATGTCTTGGGGTTAGTTTCCCATTCTACTGGATTCGTTAATTTTATTTTTACACTCGAAAAACGGCGAAATTTCATGTAATATTATTCTCCAGAAGTTTTAGAATCCATATATAGGCACATTTTGTTTCCAAGAATATTTTAAATATGGGTAAAATCGGTAAGAAGTTCACAAAAAACTAACCTAAAATGGAGTTCAGAAAGGAATCACAATAATACAGAATCAGCTGCTAGAGACAGTGCAGTGCATGCTGGGAAGAATCCGATGGGTCACGTGGTGCTGGAATCAACTGCCAACATGATAAGGGTCAGACAAATCTCCGGAAGATATAATATGCCACATTTTCGAAACCGACAAACAGTGTATCGTACATTATTCTAAAATGCAAGGGCGCTTCGCTTCGGCTGCCGCCTCCGCTCGCGCACTTAACTAATGTGGTTAGTGTTTTGCATTATTTAGCTTTATGTAGAGGTTGCAGGACCGTATGGAACAGACCAATGACATGCAAGGTCGTTGGCAGCCAATGGGAGTGTTGGTCTGCAAGCCAGAGCCCGCATACCAACGCCGAACATCGCGTGTGGAAATCCAGTAGAGTGGGAAACTAAACCCAATGTCTTTTTATTGCATTTCTAGGTAGGCCTTACTTTGTCTTATCAATCCCTTTCCTTACCACTAAGGGACGAATCATATTATAACAATGATTAATACCCTCCTCTGATACATACATTTGTAATTAAAATATTTCATTTCCATCAGATAAGATGTAGATGAAAGCTGGATTCTTCTGTGTGGAACCAAGATGTGTCATTATTTAAATAGAAAATGCATTTCGGCGTATTTGCTGCGCCATCGTCAGTTCTGATGAGTTGTATTGAACACAACAATTCATCTGAAATAATGTTGTTTATATGTTTGTTATTTGGTAACCTAGGTCACAGTTGTAGTTAGGTCAAATAAATGATTTTGGTCAATTATGTTTTCATTAAGGATGTTATTCTTATTCTTATAAATTTGAAAGCTTTCCAATATATTAAGTCTATCTTTTAAATGCTGTTTTTGAGTGGATCAAGATAAGTTGTGTGTTAAGGGTTAAGGCGGAACTTTGTTACATATTTAATACATTTGTATTTCAGTAGGTCTCATGAAGTAATTAGTACCTGTAATAAAACGATAAATGCAACATAAGTGGAGCTTAAAGTGTATATAAGTTGACCATCAGCTCTTAAGATTCATTAGTTTAACTGTTTATATCACTTCCCACGTGACATAAGTGGAGCTTAAAGTGTGTATAAGGTGACCATCAGCTCTTAAGATAATTAGTACCTAAGATAGTTGAAATATAAAAACACTTTGTGCTCCACTTACATCTGGAATTAGAATCACAGGACTAGTTTCGGGAGTTACCCCATCATCGGCTGTTGGTCTACTGGAGTTGCTTCAGGAAGAGGGCAGCACCGAACATACCAAGACTGCCAGCCATGATCGCCAAACTCCAACTCCAGTAGACCAACAGCCGATGATGGGGTAACTCCCGAAACTAGTCCTGTGATTCTAATTCCAGACGTAAGTGGAGCACAAAGTGTTTTTATATTTCAACTATCTTAGTTTAATTTGCCCCACTGTTTACATTACTTCGTTTTAATTTGTTTTTTTTAATTAGTACCTGTTTAAGTGTTTAGGATTAGCAAAATGAATTAGCGTGCTGTTTAAATTGGCTAAATTAATAACATTATTATTATTATTACTATTTTACTTTGGCCTATTGACGAGTGCAATACGTAATATGTTGGTTCAGGTTCTTAAAACGTAAAGAGTTTTATCTAGATAAGAAATGTCAACATTGAGAATAGGTTGTTTGAAGCATTTGTATTGTGCATGGCGAAAAATCTTTGTTGTTTTAACCACGTAAATTGAGTGGTCACACTTCTGGTCTATAACACACAGTAACAATCATAACCAACATCTTAACAAATTAAATAGTTTCAAAATGTGGAAATGGTAAGCAGTGATTAACTAAAATTGAACTTTCACATTTAACGAGTAACAGCTTAGGCTAGCTTCTTCCTCTACGTCACATGCCGGCATCCGCTGTCGCTCATGTTCCCCAACATGTGGGCTACTCAAGCGAGCTGTACAAGTGCCTGCTGTTGATTCCTTATTTATTTTATTTATTCATTCTGGCAACTACAGGAATAAATCCCAATTGCAGTTGGCGTAGTTTCGCCAATACGTGTTGTGCAATATAAAAATACAATACAATAAATGAATGAATGTGAGGATAAAGAAGAAAATACATAAATGATTTATAATAACTACAATTAATTTAACAAGACAATCTAAAAACTAAGCCAAATCATATGGAATATATAACATTTTATGAAGAAATCCTATGTACTGATTTAATGATAAGTCAAAATCCAGAAGAGCATTTCGAAGTGATAGAGAATTATATTGTTTACAGATTTGAATGAAAGATGAACATTCTAATATTTTTGACTTAATGACAGGAATATATAACAATTCCCTATTCCTTAAATTTAATTGCACTACCTTAAATTTAATACGTTTTAAAAGTTCATTACTATCAATTATACCATTGATAATTTTATATAAGAATAACTGTTGCGCTACCAACCTTCTACCAATTAAAGTAACAAATTTTAATTCATTTAATAAAGTATTATAAGAAATTCTATCAATTAAAGCAGATCTATCATATTTTTTAAAATACATATATCGAAGAAAACTCTTCTGAATTTTTTCTATGTCATTAATATGAGTTTTATACAATGGTGACCATATAACTAATGCATATTCTAACTTACTGCATACAAAACTATTGTAAAGTAACTGAAGAGCGTTTTTTCAAAAGCCGATATCTACATGGATTTCTCAGTGCAAGAGGTGACTAACTGCCATCAAGAAAAGTGCTAATATTTGTGTGTATTGACCAGCAAAGATCATATTTTATCTACGCCAAACATGACTAGCAGCCATTACTGTGTCTGTAGCTGATACAGCAAGGCTGTTTGTCATGTTTGGCTTAGATAGAATACGATCTTTGCTGGTCAATACACACAAATATTAGCACTTTTCTTGATGGCACTTAGTCACCTCTTGCACTGAGAAATCCATGTAGATATCGGCTTTTGAAAAACCGCTCAATTGTAAAACACGTTCGTCTTTAATATTTATGGGACAATATAAACACAATTTCACCCACTAAAAGTTCATATGAGCAGCTGATTTTTTGCATGTGTCTATCTGTAATGAAGACCTGCTGATATGCAAAATTTGAGAGAAGGTTTCGACATGACAATCCTTGCGGTTCCCTTGTAAGAACAACTTTCAGCATATTCCTGGTTCTGTTGACAAAATATGTGAAACATGTTACAACCCATGCACATGCAACTTTTTCTCAAGCGCCGGACACTGGATTCCGAGCCTTTTTTCATAATTAGCTTGGTCATTTATGCAAGTTTGAATGTCACGAGTGTTACACTGCTTTCTCAATTTACATAAATATGGTGCTCATAACTGGGGGTCCTTCCCAGTGAATTGTATTGATAAAAATAAAGAGTGTTAAATGTTTGCTTGTTTGTTGTCACTGTTCAGACTTCCAACCTGGTCTACATTGCAGGTATTTCTCTATAAGATCCAGTTGCATAAAACTTGGAATATTATTAAATTCATAGTGTATTTCGTATTTTTTCCCCTACCCTTCACGCGCCACCTGAATTAGCACATGTTCCTGATCAGAGGCAGTTCAGAAATGGATATAAATACAAACTATTCTAAATAAAAATGTAAATAATTAACACCCATATCTGGAATCCTCAACCTCCTGAAACCCTCTGGGCCTCCATTCTCCATAGACAATCCCTAAGTAAGCTAAGTATATTACAGGGTCTGTCCGGAAAGTAATGTCAGTGAGTCAATTACAAGATATTTATTGATCCGATCGGTACAATACATTAAAGATTGCAAAATAGGTTCCTCCTGTGTCGATACGTCGCTTCCAGCGAGATTTCCAGGCACCAAATGCATCATGGTAGGTCTTTTCCGAAATGTTCTTTGGAGCCTTGGTGCAAGCCACTTTGACTTTGTAAACTGTCCCAAAATGATTCCCTTTCATGGTCAATGCCAAATTCTAGTGCTCAAGAGACTCAAACGCATGCATCCTGACCAACAATGCGGACAATTTGAAACTTCACCACGACAACGCCTTCTTCATGATCTGCTTCCAGGCCAATTCAAAGGTGCCAACAGTTCCCCAGCCGCCCTAAAGTCCTAACATGGCTCCCCCAACTTCTTCTTTTTCCCATGCTTGAAAGCTCCCATGAAAGGACATCATTTTGGGACAGTTGACAAAGTCATAAGTGGCTTACACCAAGGCTCCAAAGGACAGTCCGGAAAAGGCCTACCGTGGTGCCTGTAAATCTCGCTGGAAGCGACATATCAACACAGGAGGAACCTATTTTGCAATCTTTAATGTATTGTACCGATCGGATCAATAAATATCTTGTAATTGACTCACTGACATTACTTTCCAGACAGACCCTGTATCTATTTTATGGAACCTGGAGATTCATTGCCGCCCTTACATGAGCCCTCCATCAACCATCCCTCACAAATCCTACTTCCCTAAAATCAATTCTAATATTGTCCTCCCACCTATGTTTAGGTCTTCCAGGTGGTCTTTTTCCTTCAGGTCTCCTCCCCCATATCCAGTCCATTTCATCCTCCATGATTTAATTGCCCTTACTATATTCGGTGGTTAAGAAAATAAGACCCTCACACAAGGAACAATGTTAACAATACTGCAGAAGTAGCTGAGAATATTATAACAAATCCCTTAAGAATGGTCGCATAACCTCAAATTTGAATCTCAAACATCTACCAAATGACCGAGTTTTAGAGACATCAGCTAATTTTATTATTTATGTCAAGTTAAAACAAGAGTGAGTTACATTATACGGATTACTAGTAAAATTTTGTAAATATCAAATTCATTTGCATTTTCGAAAGCTATTTGCTTTCATTGACAAATGACGGAAGGTGTGACAATGTTGAACACAGATCTTGTGTGAAATTATACAGGCATACATAGCTATCACTAGTTCATGAACAAGTGACCAATGCAGTATAAGAATATGTGAAATTTCAACCAATTGCAAGTGTCTATCCTCATAATTGAACACTGAACATCTTCGTACCTGTAGCTTCTTTGATAAAAAAAAAAAATCACTGAACAGAGCAATTGGATATATATACCATATTTTACGGACCATAAGACGTGCTTTTTACCTTGAAAACAGAACCTTAAAAGTTGGATGTGTCTAATGGTCCAAAGTACACTAAAAAAATTAAAATTATGGTAAATATTGCTGGAATACCATAGTTATAAACAAGGTGTTGTAAACGATAAGACAGTTATAAATTTTAGCACAATCACAAATTTTGGCACAATCTTAAAATGAGGGCAGCTGGAAACCAGGTATGCAAGGTGAAAAGAAAGGAATACTGAGTTCTGTTTTACAAAAGTAGTCGTCTCTGCCGGGTGGTTTAAATAAAGGCAATGAAGGCAATGACCTCTAAACAGCCTTGTCCTGTTACATGTACTGTATGCTGAATTGAGGGTTAGAGGGTGTAAAAGTATTTTCAGTCTTTCATGAGAAAGCAGTTAGTTAAAATTTACACAATGCCATCTGTACAGAAGAGATTTTCGTACAATGCAGGTTTTAAGTTAGAAGTGATGTACACTGATTCCATTGTATAGGTTATAATTTGTTCCTACAATGAAGTATATTATTCCCTTTAAAATTGTTCGTTTAGAATCACATTAAATTTCTTTTCTTTTAAATTTCCATCCTAAAATCAAGGTGCGTCTTATGGTCCGTAAAATACGGTAAGCTACCAAGCTACCAGGTGAGAGTATTGATCAGGAAGAGTGAGATAAAAATCGGCCATTTTCATGGACAAGATTTAAAGTACCATAGTATTCATGTAGTACTCATTTCAACTTGAACAATGAAATAAACAAACATCTGACTGCATTGGAGTCAAGGCCCTCAGTGATTAGCAAAATGGCTTTTTAGCATAGTCATGATTTCCCATTTAAAAAGCATGTGACTTTTAATTAGTCATTACTCTAGTACCAGTCAACCGATTTGGTTCAAAATAAATAGACTTCTTGTCATGGACGTTATAAATGTGTATACCAAGTGCAATACTGGTGCAGGTACGTGGATGATATTTTGGTGATTGTTCCACTTAGATTTCTGGATGATTCATTGGAATTACTCAATTCACAAGATCGCACCATCAAATTTACGATTGAAACTGAAGAAAATGGATGTTTACCATTTTTAGACTTATAGATTATCAGAAATGATAGGAAATTGGAGTTTGGGATAAATAGGAAAGATACTCATGTGGACAAACAACATTAAACATAACAATTACAACCCAAGGTCTCATCAGTTTGCTATATTCCATAGTTTGATACACAGATTGATACATATCTCTGTATCTGAAGATGAATACCACAAAGAATATTTACACATAAAGGAAGTTGCGGTCCGGAATGGGTTCAGAATGGAATTCATTGACAAGATGATTTTCAGACATAGAAAAAAAAAGAGTGCGTTTAACGCCACGCGACAGAAGTAAAACTTTATTTTATTTTTTCAATTTTTGATTATTGAATTTTTTTTTTTCAATTTTGCATTATTGGACTTTTTAATATTGGGTTTTTGGACTTTTTTAATTTTGGATTTTGGACTTTTTAATTTTGGATCTTTGAATTTTGAATTTTTGATTTTTTAAATTTTCGATCTTTGAATTGTTTATTTTTTTATTTGATTATTTATTAAATTTTGGATTTTTGGATGTTATAATTTTTAATTTTTGGAAATTTGTATTTTTTATTTTGGATTTGCGCAGTAATGAACCTCCGGGTTCGAAAAATAGATAATATACTTTTAGATTGCATAGGAATTGTCTATTGCCATTGAGGAAGTAAGGTCTGAAAAATTTCCTTTGATTACTCCTAATCATTGAGTTGATTGTTTTCTGTGCAGTCCGCACCGAAAAAAGTAAGAGTGTGACTGATTTCGTGACTGATTGTGACTGATTTCGTGACGGTTTTAGTGTGACTGATTTTCCAGATTTACCCTCTACCGCCACTAAAGAAGATTTACTTCAAAAGGAAAACGATTAAGGATACCTGTACTTTATCTAACACAGAAGAGAAAAAACCAACATTTAAAAAGTTCACCTTTCATCCGAGACTATTTCACAAATTTGAGAGAGTATTTAAAGGTATGAACATAAAATTAGCACCACAGAATAAATTTAATCTACAAAATCACCCACTAAGGAATAGCACCCCAGAAGTCAAACGATCAGGCATTTATCAGATAGACTAGCATGTGCCCGCGGCTCGCCCGCGATAATTATTTCAAAAATTAAAAATTAAGAGCATAATAGTAAAATCATTATATTTATTAACACCTAAATCACGTGGACTACATACCACGATTAGATAGCATCATCTGGTAAAAGCAACCTCAGATTCGAGTTTCTTGGCCCAGAAAACCTCTGTATAGTGAGATTCGTCCAAATAAAACAACGTTTGACCATATTTAGGGCTTACAACATTCAAGCGATCGTGAAAGTTTTATTTTCAAGGTATGACAAAAATAGCCAAAGCCAACTGTAATTGATTTGACATTGAAATGTATAACTGAAAACTTATGTTTTGAAAACGCACAAAATGCACGTTTTTTGCCCATTTTTCACTCATAACTCACGAACGAAAACTAAAATTAAAATTCCGGCTTGGAGGTGCATTTTCAGGCCCTTCAGCCCACCTATGTTTAAAATATCAGATCTCTGCGTTCAGTAGATTTCGTTGGACATCGAGGACAATTCCTTTTATTAATACAGATAATATGAATTATAATGATACCTTCTCTAATTTGTCAAACATCCATTTCATTTAATCCAAACCCACCTATACCATTGGCAACAATATGTTCTGTGAATTTGTTTCGATAATTCTATGTAAAAAGGGATTAAGTATTTTGAAAAACATTTTATTTTTGGCATTTAAAATTTAAAAAAATTCAAAATCCTTTCTTAGTGAGCACCTACATTATAAAACGAAGGTACTGTCAAAATTCCAAGTCTCTACCTGTTATAGTTTAGGCTGTACGTTGATTCCTGTCAGTCAGTCAGGACAAAGCCTTTTATATATAGAGAGATTGTCAAGACTGTCATGAAGTTTACAGAGGACAAACTATGAGAAATTAAGAAACAAGAATGAAGGAACATTTAAGGAATGTCAGACTCCTGCATACGGAGAAATTGGCCCCAGCATTTCACGCTTATACATATGATCATCATATTAAGGAGGATATCAAATTATTGAAACATGTTAACAACCGTTGGAATTAAGAGCTTGGGAAAGAATCTTCATCATAAAAAATGGAGAGAGGGTCATGAACTTTGAGATCCCTACCATGGACGAGATGTTTAGTTTAACCTTGAAGAGGACAGGTGGTAGCACGACGTCGACTACCTGATCCATATCAACCTAGTGCCAGTCAACCATCAGCTGAGGATGAGGGAGCTCCTTCCCTGGAAACCAGTTCTGCATAAATAATGTAGGTGGAGCAAGAAGTGTTTTTAATGTTGACTCATTTTAATTTTAATTAGTTATTTTTTGTTTGTGGTGGTTATTTAACGATGGTTGTGAATGCTACTAAGACTGCGGTGCTTCTAAGAAATTGCCTGATCTGGGAATTTAAATGGCTGACAAATGTTTTTATTTCACATATTGGCTTTAGAAACTATTGGAGGAACCAATTCTTCATTAGAAGTAATGGTGGTTGCATCGAAAGTATCACTGGAGTAGGTAGTGACGCTTTCATTTGTTGTCGATGGAGACATCGCATCTGGCACATTGTAAGTGTCTTTATCAGACTGGGCTCTTTCAAAACTTCTAGGCTGCACATTCTGAGATCTCATTGGAACGCTATACGATCTGACCGGCTCTTTTTTGTGTATCCCAAATAATGTCTTGCGTTTCTGTTTGAGGACAGCCATGGCCCCAGTCCCCACTCCTGATGCTCGTCTTGTAGCGGTAGAGATGACGGGAGCCGTCGCAGACAGCAGAATCTTCTTCATTTGAGGGTTCTTTCCGGGCCACAGCCCGATGATGGAGTCTTGAGACGGAACAACGTCAAAGTCCTTCATCATGCGGCGTTCTCTTTGTCGAGTCTTGCGCCCTCCGAGTCCTGTGAACGGGAAATGTTGTTTGTTTCTATTCACATGTAGAAATAATCCTTATGAAGGCTTAAGGATCCAACAATGAATGCAATTTAATGAAGCTTCGTGATGAGGTGCAGTCAAGAAGTGCAGAAGAAACAAATTCCACAGAACAAAGTGCAAAAGCATTCAGAAACAGAACAAGTAAACGCTTCAGTGCAGACACATTGTATGCAAGTAAACAGAATTCCAGTAAAAAGAAAGGACAAACTTAAGCAAGAGTAGAGAATTAAATCCACGCTGATACCATAGAAAGACATTCCAAGTCCACATCCACAAATCTTATTTAATGATTTATGTATAGCGTAGAGCTTTATCACTAGTACTCACTACTAAATTGCGGTATTTTGTTACCTGTTGGAGCGCTTTCAACCGCATGGAGCGGCCATCTTCAGCAACTGACTTCCGTGGTGTTGTTGTTGGGAAGACATTTCTGGATAACTGTATCGTACAACGCGTGCGATTTGAATTGTAACTGTTCGTTTAGGATGTTGGTGTTGTCTTGTGTGGTGTGTCTGTATATTTCATATTGTTCGAGTGTGTTGAGTGTGTGACCTTTGTGGTCCCCACAAAGGTCACACACTCAACACACTCGAACAATATGAAATATACAGACACACCACACAAGACAACACCAACATCCTAAACGAACAGTTACAATTCAAATCGCACGCGTTGTACGATACAGTTATCCAGAAATGTCTTCCCAACAACAACAACAACAACACCACGGAAGTCAGTTGCTGAAGATGGCCGCTCCATGCGGTTGAAAGCGCTCCAACAGGTAACAAAATACCGCAATTTAGTAGTGAGTACCAGTGATAAAGCTCTACGCTATACATAAATCATTAAGATTATCGCTACAGAATGGACAAAACTCAAGAAATCTTATTTCTTTCGTAATTTTACATAGAGAAATGTTCCGAGTAGTCATAATTCTCATGTCCTGACTGAGCCGAGCCAAAACCGCTCAAGCTATAATATGAAAATTGTCCATTATACTCGGAAGTTTTAATTAAAAATATATATATATGCATAGAGTCTCAATTAACTGAGGTTCCATATTATCCGAGCCTAAACTAACTTTGTCTATGCAGTCTTTGTCTATTGTCTGATAAAGGAGGTCTTCTTAATAAAAATAGCCTTTTGCAAACAGAAGTGTCAACCATGAAATTTGGAATCTGTTGAATACCATGAACCTCGTGATTCAAACTGAGGAGCTAATTGATGAAGTAGTGGCTACCATGGGTGTCGGGCCTTTTTTCTTACAAAAAAAAACATTTTTATATTACTCGCAATATTCCTATCACAATTCCCATAAAATTATGGCCTATTATTTAAAATGAAGCTTGTTTGTTGGTTTTGTTAGATTTCTGCATACATAATAGCCTACATACGAACACATGACAGTTTCTGTAAATTGCTGTGGCTACTGGATTGCAAGAGGGTTGGGGGGGGGGGGTTTTCCAGCCCTCAGCAAACAGCTCCTATGGTCAAGATCATTCTAACGGTGTCAGTATTGCACAAAGTGCAGTTAATGCTAACGTAGTAACAAACAAGTAGTAAGTAAGTGGAGGGAAAGGAAATAGACATTAAATCCATGTCTGGGATATTAATACAAGTAAGAATCAGCTTGAAAAATTTTATGTCATAACCGGGATTTGAACACGGATCTTCGGCTTAACGCGCCGATGCTCTACCATTGAGCTACCATGAGAACATGCCAGTACGACATCAAATTCCTCAACTGATTCAGAAGACAAGGCAGACCACGGGAGGTTTCTCCGTTGAGAACACACATCCAATGGCGTCCTACATTTGTAGGTACTTTGAAGCCTTGTCTTCTGAATCAGTTGAGGAATTTGATGTCGTACTGGCATGTTGTCATGGTAGCTCAATGGTAGAGCATTGGCGCGTTAAGCCGAAGATCCGTGTTCAAATCCCGGTTATGACATAAAAAAATTTTTCAAGCTGATTCTTACTTGTATGAAGTAGTAAGTAGCTAACCACCATAGTTAATCAGGGGTTAATGCGTGTTTAACTGCATTCATTGCTTAGAAAAGCATAAACCCTTGGTTCGTGATGCAGAAGCGAGTTCATAGTTGTTTAGTACCATTGCAGGTGAGCACATGGTTCACAAGTAGAGAAGTGAAATGAGAAAATAAGTAATTATTTTGTACCGGTGCGTAATAAAAGAAAGCATGACAATATTTTTGAAGCATTTCATAAACCTACAACCAGTGAATAAAATGAATATGAAGAGAAGGCTGCAAGTACCGGTAATTTTACTGCAATTCAGCGGAGAAACAATTCTGGCCATGATAGACCCAAATGTTGTACATTAACTTAGAAAAATGACTTCTGGAAGAAGTGTGGAAGCTCCCGTGAGATTCAGTTAAAAAGTTTCGGTGAGTACCACCAGAGTTAGAAAAAAAGCACTGGGTGTCAGTATGCTAACCACATGCCCTCCAATCCTGCAGTCTGCCTATGTCCTGTAGATGATGCAAGCTTAGTCCCTTTAAGGATGCAGCGCCACGGAAACTAGTTTAGAATGCCACAAGTAACTTCTTGTCAGTCATAGACACAGCATGCTAATTGCAAATGCCAACACTTTTGATTCTAAACCTTATTTTCTCAATAAGTATGAAATGCAACTAAGTTTGCAATATTTTGTGGATATAATTTGCTTAATACTGGTATTTTAAACATCCATAAAACTAAATATAGCTAAGGAAAGCTGTTTTGTAAAATTTCACACATTTCGCTATTACCAAAAAATTCAGTCCCTAACCATGCAGTGTGTCAGAACTCAAATTGTTCGTAGAGACGGATGAACCGAAACACGAAGACACTAGGTTTCGTAACCACTTTTATGAAAGTGATTTTGTGAAACTAAATACACCCATTTTCTTAAAAACTAATTCCAATGCAACCGCACGTTTCATCTTATTTCTGAAGTTCAGCTTGTTGAAATCCAGGCAACGAACAAGCAGACCGTTTAGCAAAGAAAGGCTTCAAAATCAAACAGAGAACAGCAAAAGAGATAACGATACAAAGGAGGCAACAAAATACATCAAAACAGAAGACAAAAGACCTCCAAGGCAGGAGATATGAACACATAGCTAAACATGCAGAAAAAAATCAAACACCTCCCCAGAAAAACAGCAGTAGTGCTCTTCAGGCTGGAAACAGGCCACGACTGTCTAGATGACCACCTTAATAGAATGGGAATTGTCCCCAGAACCAATGGATGCTCCTTGTGCGGTGAAAGTGTCCTCCTAAGCAAGGAACACCTGCTGCACTGCAGGTGATTAGACCCCGAGAAAAAGAAGAAACAAGATATAGCGGGACTCTATTGGGAAGCAAGAGGACTAATGGTGTAAACCAAGCTCCAACCATTTGAAAACAACAACAACAACTTGTTGAAATCCCATATACACATTTGAAACACGTATAAATTCAGGCATTTCACAATTTCCTCACTTCCCCACTTCATTTTACGAAATGCGAACAAGCTAAATATGCATAAAATATCAAAATTACTATTAGAGATGGGGTACGCAATAGCTCAGTGGTTGAGGTGCTGCGCTACAAACTGATGAGTTCGTTGAAATTTTTCAATTGGCCTATCCTTCTGGTGCCACTATGGCCCTGGGGTCGACTCAGCCTCTAACAGAAATTAGTACCAGGAGCAATCCTGGGGGTAAAGGCGGCCGGTGTGTAAGGCTGACAACCTTACCACCTTCATGTGCCGAATATCCAAAATCTGGGAGCCTCAAACTCCTGGAACCCTCTGGGCCTCCATGGCCTGTATAGGGATCACTTTACCTTTACTATTATAGTTTCGTGAAAAGTTGAAATCAGCTGAAACTGCATAGTGTCGTAACTCATTGTCGCCAGTACATCTCACGCTTGCACAATCAAGCAACCTAATTTTGTCATGTAAACTAGCTTAAGGAAAGCTGTTTTGTAAAATTTCACACATTTTGCTATTACCAAAATATTCCGTCCCTAATCATGCACTGTGTCAGAACTCAAGTTGTTTGCTAGAGAAACATTCACGTTCCAAAATATCAAAAAGTGTGAGCGCTTAAATGCTAGTAGAAAAGCAAAACATAAGCAGGCTCACGTGAGGAGATCAAGAGTAAACTTGAAAAACATGTAGTTTCTGACCTGCATTGCAGTACGCTGACACCTTGAAGCCTGTTTGCTGCAGAACGTCGATCAACTCGCACCTCAGCGCTGAGATGTCCTGCTTCAGCTCGTTGATGTCATCCTCACAGACTGGACCTCGCTCAATGCCCTGCTGGGTTGTGAGGATGTAGCGTCTCACCAGGTGACGCATCACTTTCTGTTGAACAAAGCATGTGTCAACTCCTTAACCAGGGTTAGGGAAAAGTAAAATGCAAAATAGGGGACAAACAAATTTACATTCACGAACAGGAAGCAACTGACTAATTAGAAAGACAAAATGGAATATACAAATAATTATTTGCCTTCAATCCAGCACTCGCTACTCCCATGTTCGCTCAAAGTTACTTAAAATCTCGGATATTGAAAAGAAAATACGATTTGATAAAACTCAAGGAAAAACGGAAGAACAGGTCACCACTTAAGCTCCCCCCTGAGAGACATCTATGTGGTAACGATGGAATTACTAGCAGCGTTAAAAATTGTAAAAAATTAATTTTTTTTTTCCTTTCCTCTCTTCTTTTCCTCTTTCTACTATTCAATCTCTTTTCTCTTTTAGCCTACCTACCTATTCCTACCATAAAAAATTTTCGACCTATCGGGAATCGAACGCGGGACTGCTACCATCATAGCCAGTCGTCATATCCACTACGTCATCAAGTGATTGTTGAGGTATGAAGTGAGAATTCATCTGTTTAATTCTAGAGAGCCGTTTTGGTTCAAAGGGATGCCTCGTATTGTAGTAATTAATGCAAGGGTATTTCATATGGTAATAATTAGTGCATATGGTGTGGTACAAGAAATATTTACGTATTGGGGATGCCTCGATTGTAGTAATTAGTGGTACAAGGGGCTGAAGTGGGCCATCACCATAGCAACACTCGGCCAGGGTGGGCAGTGCTTAATTGGCAACCTGTTCTTCCATTTTGCCAAATTCAATGAAACTCAAAAGTCATATAAATAATAAATTGTGATTTAAAAGATATTAAAAAGTTGCAATAAAAACAAACAAAAAATAGGATAAAAGTCCTAAAAATAGAAAAAACAAAGGTGCCAGAAAATTGCCTCCATTCTGAACTAGAAGACAACACTTCACAGCTTAGAACCTGCCTACATACTACAGTCAACACAGAGTGGTCAGTGTGATTCCAGTTGATATTACACAATATTATTCCGGCCAAGTTTCATAGAGCTTTTAGACCTATACTGATATTATTAGTTTCCTGTTTCATAAGAATATTAACTAATATTATTAGCAAGTTCTGGGAAACAGGAGAAAAATTAATCAAGACACTGGGATTTGAACACATGACCTTTGGCTTTGCCAACGCTCTACCAATTGATTCTTGGCACCAGATGGAATATCTTTCATACTGATTACCCTTAACTGTAGAAATAAGAAAAAATGAAATGAGTCGTTAAACAAGGAAAGGTTAGATTTCTCACCTCGTAACTGGCTTCCTGTTCCTTGAGCAGTTCCTGAAGAAAAATGTGAACAATCGTATTACAATAACACCACTCATCCATATATAAGCTGGGTGGTGTGAGTATATTGTTTTTTTAATACAGTTCTGCAAGATTTTATCTATGGTATTTTTGCTATAAGAGCTTTTTTTTTTAAGGCTAAATAATCTTAGTGTTTTTATTTTGCCAGTCGAACCCCACAGAATAACACCATGCAGCCATTTCATAATTATGGGTGGGACATTCTAGCAAATTATAAAAACTGTTTTTGTTTATTACATATCATAAATAATAAACTAGAATTGGTTCTTCACATTCTGTAAAATTTACAATGCCTTCTCCCCCACACTACATGCAAAGCATTATGTAAAAATTTATTTTAAATTTGTTTTTCAAAATCTGTTACGGGTGGGACATAATTTGGACACTGATTTTAATGATGCAAAACAAAAGTTCATTTGCTGTTCTGCTATTACTGTTAGGGTCTTAATGTTGTTATTAATGAAGGTATGGGGGATTAAATACAAATTATAAACTGTTTCCAGGTTGTCAGAACATTTATTTAACTCATCAATAATAATTTAACAAAACTATCACCATTTTGGGTGGGACAAAAAGTCACTTGTTTGTTATTTTACATAGTAATTAACCACAGATATTTTTTTAAGTTAATCTTATACCAAATTGTACCTTAAGATGTATATTTTTTCAAATGAAAATGGACATAGCTGATTACTCTTGGCTACTTGGTATTAAAGAGTGTTAAAATCATGCTAAAAATGGCAAATAAAGTAACTCAATGCAATAAATAAGTTAATCTACAGATTTTACACATGAAACCACTTCAGATACACCTAAGTCCTTAATATTAAGAGAATTTGAGGTTTTAAACTCATTTTTGACCACCCAATTACAATAACTTCTCTCTTTGAGGGAAAAATTCCCATATTTTATTAAATTGCTGCATAGTTTAAGTGGGAGTGAACGAATGTGAAATATAATTGTTTGAGGGTGTCTCTATCCATAACTTGTGCATTTTGTTTCATACCTTTGTTTAATTTCTTTCTGACTTTCTCAATAAATAATACTGCACAACCAAATTCTAGAAAATAGATTCATAGGCTTCATAACTGCCTAGGCTGTCCGGGCTTGTAAGTCAGACTACATGGCTGAAGTTATGATACTCACCCTCCTTGTTTCGTCGGGTTCTTCGCATTTAACTTCTGAAGGACTCGGTTGGCCGCATCTACAGCACCTGCACATCTTACGAAAGAAATTCCACACACGCAGCAAGAACTTGGATGTAGGGAAGATATTAAACGGTGGGGGAAGAGTGCATTTCTCATCAAAGTAGCTGATCCAAAGTTTGCTGCGAGCAAATTTCCACTCAACGTCTTCCTTTCCCTGTCAAAAAAATAAAACAGATCAGTCAACACATTTTTAGGATTCAATTCAATTCAATTATTTATTCATCCTCTGGATCATATTACAATGATATGGGAATCGTCAATTTCTTAAACTACTAATTAAATCTAAATATTAATTAAATAAAACTGACGAAAAAGAAAACAGAAATCGGTACTTTACATTTCATATTACTTCAAGTATTGAATTTCGCGCGATTTTTCTATTTTTCATAACAGGCCCTTTCAGTTACCATAAGTTTAAAATTACAATTATTGCATTCCCATATTATGTTACGGCATCTTTCTTTTACTTCTGAGCAACTCATAATACACGCATATTCTATAATACCGCCATAAAAATGACAAAATATGCAAAACATACATCATAAAATGAGCATCGCTTGCGCATTTTCAATCTTCTTGTACTAACCATTCAATTAAAATCGATATATTCTCGATGTTAAATCGATTAATATATCGTTAGTCCTGGAGATTCGAGATAATCGATAGATGGCGGTGCTTGGAGGAGGGCATCCAGCTACGGTAGATCAACCGGCTACATTGTGCGCATTTCTATCATTATTGCTTAAAAACTCGATTTTAAGAGCCGCAGGCACATTTTGCTGGGCTTAATGTAGGAAAAAAGTGCGGCTTATATTCAGATAAATATGGTATTTCTATTAATACTATATAAAACTGTTTCTCTCACTACAATTCTTCCCTTGCATAAGGATGCACCTAAATTTTGTTATAAAAATCTGGGGAAAAGTGCGTTTACTATGCAGGTACATAAGGTACTCATGTTCTTAGCATGTCAAACCAGCTCTAAGAGTTATTTTATTTAAACAAACTGACTCCTAAGCATTATTCTTACACCACCATTTTATGGGGGTTTTCAGGGCACAGTTTGGAAGATATGTTAATATTTTTCAAGTGAATAGTTCATATTCACAAAAGCTTATTTAGTATTGTGACCACTGCCATGGTCTTCTGGTTAGCGTCGCTGACTTCAGATCCCTCGGCCCTAGTATCAAGGATCTTTCTGAGGTAGCCCTAGTAGCACAGATCGTTGGGCCAATGTTGGGGAATGATCGCCATGTTTCGTTGGTCAACGGTTAGGAATGTCCGTCGGGGTTCGGTTGCCAAGAAGCGTTTTATCCAACCAACTGCCAACTGTAGCCAACCAATATACAACAAAATCCCAACAGTTGAGAGACATCTATTAGGTAATGGTGGAACTACTACGCAGCGCAGCGCAGAGACATCTGGCGGAAATACTAGAAGCACACAAAATTTAATTTTTTATTTTCCCTTTCATCCCTTATCTCCTCTTTTCCCTATTAACTACCTTCTCTCCTTCACCCTACCTACCTATTCCTATCGTATAAAATTCGCACCTATGGGGATTCGATCTCGGAACCGCTAGCGTTATAGTCTATCGCTTTAACCACTACGCTATTAGAGCTCGTTGAAATAAAAATCGAGAATTCTTCTAGCCTATTTACTACAGAGATGTGTAATACATGATAAATAGTAAGAAGGATATACATCTCGTATTTTGAATATTTGATGTGAATATATGATAACGTTATTTTCAGAGAACAAATAAAGAGCCCTAATATTAATAGAAGTAAAACACCAACATATCAAGATGGCGAATAACTGTTGTATCTTCATGTCTTCATGATGACCCGAACTACGCCGGAAATTGCCGAAGACAGGCAGGAAGAGGTGGAGATTTAGTATGTAACGCGCACAAAGAGCTCGAATAATTAATGAATTAAAACTGTTTTATTTTATAGGAAATGAAAATTTAACGCTTATAATGTTATTTCAACACTTTTTAATTTTAACATAAATGCGATCACATTACAACGAGATTTATTGTTGGGCCAGCAATCATAACCCCAACGGTAGGAACGGTAGGAAGAGCCCTCGTTGGGCCAACGTCATAGCCCCAACGGTTGGACTTAGCGCATGACGCAACGGAAACGTAACGTGGGCTAACCGAGGAAATTACAACGAACGTTTTCCCAACATATCCCAACCATGCCAACGAAATCCCTCCGTTAGGCCAACGAAGTGTGCTACTAGGGAGGAAGGTCTGGAATGGGGTGCACTCAGCCTTGTGATTCAAATTGAGAAGATACTTGAGAGAGAAGTAGCGGCTCTGGTCAGTAAAACCACCATTAATGGCCGTGGGTGTCGGCATGCTGACCACATGCCCCCCAATCCTACCATCTGCCTATGGTAGATGACGCAGTGGTCGGGTGGTAGGCATTGTTCCTTCTGGGATGTAGTGCTACAGAGCATAGGCGTAACCAGGCCGACCATATGGGGGGGGGGGGTTATAACATCCGCGGGGTCTAAGATGCAAAATATCGAGTTTTAAGCTTCCGGGGGTTCCCCCACGGAAAATTTTAAAAATTAAGATGCAAAATAACAAGTTTTAAGCTTCCGGGGGTCCTTCCCCGGAAAATTAAAAAAATTAAGATGCAAAATAACGAGTTTTAAGCTTCCCACGCTTTATACTTGTATTAAGCAATTTATGGGCAGACTTAAAAAAATTATACCATTTTCCTTTTTTTAATCAATGGGGGGGTTCAAACCCCCAAAACCCCTCCCTCGCTACGCCTATGCTACAGAGTATAGTTTATTTAGTAATGTCATTCACAGCAAGTATTAATCACAGTTCATCATAACAAGTGCAGTAGAAATGAGACATACAGCCATTCTCTCTAAACATTCACTGCAAAATTTCATCATAACTATCATCACATAGTCTTAAAACTCTCGGCTTAACAGTCTTTTATGGTCCCACCGTTCACTCATTGTTATTCACAAACTAGTAGCCTAAACTATAAAAGAAAACTTACATAAACCAAACGTGAGGTCTCACAGACCACTACAAAATAAACTGTTTTCTAGCACGGGCGATGATGGGTCACTGATGATTTGATTTGATTTGATTTTGTTAAGTTTTTGAACCACATCAAAATGTGGCTTTCAACATACATAAATAAAGAGAGAGAATGAAAATGGACAACAGAATTAAGTCGAATAGCAGTATAGTGTATAAATTTAGAAAACAACATCAATATTAACTTCAAAAAACTCACTAATAGAATAAAATGGATTATTCGCAAGCCAGTCTCTCAGAACAGTCCTAAACCTGTTTAATTTAACTGAATGTGTAGTTTTGGGTAAACTATTGAACAACTTAATACCAAAATTACCGCACCACTTCTTTGTTTTAGTTAGGGCTTGTATTACCACCTGCCGACAATTCCTCCAGATACGTGACTTCCAGATAGCTTGACTGGAAGATGCCTCGTAATACCACCGCTGAACTGCTACCGGCAAGAACGCAGTAAAAATTTGTAAAATGGTCCTTAGCTGACTGAGCAAAGAGGTGTGTTTGTTGTAGATCGGTACACCTCCACTAGGTGCGGCTGCTCGGATTTGTATTTGTACAATTAAATTACATAATAACACATCATTTTAAGTGCATTAATCGATTTGTGCAATTCTATTTCATTCATATGTGAGCCTAAAATGACATTTTTGTGTAAATTAAATCTTCCAGCATCAATTCTGAAAATCAGATGGCGAGGAAGCTTCCGCACCCTGCCATCTTGTTTCAACCAAGATCCCTAACTAGCAGTTGGTACTTTGTCAGCCACTCCATCCTGCTGCTAGCTTATCTGGAAGTTGTCTTCCCAGACAGACTTTGTCAGGAGACCATAATATGCAATTCTTGGCAAACTTCCAGTTAGGTTCTCTATCTGGTAGATAAATACGATATCTGGAGGTCGTCATACGGGCCCTTAATCTTGTACTTTGTGTCACTATGAGGTAATTATTCCTAGTGTTATGTTGGTGTAAATTATATTGAAAATTTTGTTCATGGAGATTAGACTTAATATTTACCAAACAGTTGAAGATATATTGATTGACTACAGTGAGAATTTTAGAGTGGTGACACATACGGGGTAATGAAGGGTCTTGAGAAGGGAAGGTAGTGTAAATAACACGTCCATGCTTAGAGTTATATTGTACTCACAGCGATGAGTTGGTAGGAGTTGTTGAGCATGGCGATCAGAAGGTTGAGGAGGACGACGTTCATGATGATGCTGTAAGTGCCCAGGATGAACTTGGCTGAGAATCGAGTGAAGCCCTCGATGCTCTTCAAGTTGAACTGGTTCATGTCGATCACTCCAAACACAGTCCAGAACATCGTCTGCATCGTCTCCAACAGCCTGCAATGTAACAGTAGCCAATCATCAAATTACAAATTTATATTGTGATATTCGTGTGTTCTAACACAATCAAGACAAAGTTAGAAGAATAAGACAAAGTGTAGTTTCCAACATTTTGTAATACAGTTTACATACAATGGGGAAAAGCCTTAAGGGTATATGTATGTGAATTATTTTGAAATTTATGTTTTTTTTTGTTTATAGCACTAAAAATTGTGCTGAATTTTCTGCATCCATTGATATATAGTTTATATAGGTTTAGAAATTATTTGTGCCATTTAAATGGACATTTAAATATGTTTACACGCTCTGAGCCATGCCCTTAGAAATGTCAGATGAGAAATTCACTATTAACTTAAAATTGAATTTCCCAGTAACTCTTATTTTACACACATATTGTTAGGTAGCTCCACAACCATTAAAGATAGAAGGCTGAATTTTTTTACACTAATTTTACATGCATATATGTATAAGGTAGACTACAATGATGCCCATAGGTATAAAATTAAAGAAAATGTGTCCTGTAATATTGATCAAATATCAAGATATTTTATATGCGATATATAAAAATTAATTGCATTAAAAATAATAACTTTAGCTGTATAAAAGTAGTCTACTTTGTAGAAAAATATGTTCATTATATGCATTAAAAAATAAAAGGCGTCAGAGAAACCAGAAAAATGTTATGCCTATAGGAAGTGAATTTTTTTCATGCTCCTATAAAACGTGTAATTTAAAATAAACTTGGTCAATTTTTTACACTTTTATCTGCTAGTTATGTTCTAGTAAGCCTTGTTATAGGATCCTGTAATTTTTGTCCACTTCTGAGTTCATTTTCTTGTAAAATTTTAATATTTTAGAACCTACATTTTTGTTATCTTTTTGTGGTTGTTCACGTACATATACCCTTAAAGCAAGCTGACTCCCCCCTTCGAATATTTTGAAATCCTCACACCCCCTTTGATAGTGATAGGGAGAAGAAGGCTTAAAAACATGATTGTCAATATTTTTGTATCATAAAAGATCCCTATAATACTTGTAAAAATAAAATTAATATTGCTCACCTCTTTTATTATTCTTATTTATCCTTAGATGCTTTTCCTGTCACACACACACACACATACTTTTGAGGCACAAAAGTAATTATCTCTATATATATAAAAGGCTTTGTCCTGACTCACAGAGAATCAACGTAGAGCCTAAATTATAATAGGTAGAGACTTGGAATTTTGACACTACCTTCGTTTCATAATGTATAGGTGCTCACTAAGAAAGGATTTTGCAAAATTTTGATTTTAAATGCCAAAAATTAAATGTTTTTGAGAATACTTAATCCCTTTTTACACAGAATTATCAAATCCAAACCACAGTTCACTTGACAACAGTATTGTTGGCAGTGTTCACATAAGGTTTTGGAAATAAATGAAACAAGAGTTGACAAATTAGAGAATTATAAATATAATCCCTGTTATAAATAAATATTAAAGAATGAAATCCACGAAAATAATGCAGTCACATAACTTTCTCTACCCTGGACATAGAGAAAACAATACGAGGTATGGTAATCTGTTACATTTTTATTCATAAAATAGTCTTAATAAATCCAACTCGACTTTACGAGTTTCATCACATAAATTTGCTCCTGCTGATGATAACATCGTGCGGTTGTACATGAATGAAAAGCAAAATAAGGTACACAGGAATCTATTTTGTTTCCAAGTGAACCAACCTTAAAAAGTTACTATTTTATCTTGGTGCACTGCCTGGCTTTGCTGTTATTAATGCTCATGTTACTAAACTTACTTCCTGATTTTGATGTAATGACTATGGACCGGATTCTTAGGTTTTAACCTATTTTTTTCCTTACTTCCAAAACAAAAAGCGCTCATACACTTTTTCGAATCATGTCCATAGGATTCTCCCACATTAATTCTGTGGAACCTAAAAATACCTAAATGGGATATAAAACCCTAAATATACCTAAACGGGATATAAAACCTAAAATATCTAATTTAGGCTACTTTTTTGTCTTTTTTGTGTGTCAGTTGAGAAATCTATATTTTGCGGTGAGACAATTTTTGTTGGGTTGAAATTAATACCACCAGCGTTTCGTTCAACCCATTATCGTCTAGGATGGACAGTATCAAGAGAGGAAGTGTAAGAGTACCGGCGTATTCCTTTTAAAATATTCATACGAACAACCATTGTTGTCTGTGTTTTAAAACGCTTGTTTTTTTGTTTGCCTTTAGTACTTCCCTGTTATTCATACTGAGTGGTCACACTGTTAGTTTTAAGAAGACATGTTAATTATGCAGAAACAAATGAAATCGAGTTTATTACGGCAGTGGATTGGCGACGACCTGAATTTCACTACAGATGGCAAAGTAATATTTTGTCAAGCCTGCCATAATCACGTAAGTATTATTTACCTTTTTAAAAAAGGGGGAAGTTTTCGTCCCTAGTTGATCTGTTAGCATACGTAACAACCGAAGAAAGGAAAATAATCAGTTTCACATTAACCACATCCAACCATAAAGTATTTTACTCACTAAATTAGAAGCATCGGATTCGAATCCTCAGAAGGGTAGTGTCTAGGTACAGTATTAACTATAATGTGAGGCAATCATATTTTCACTGCTTCTTATGATTGTTTATGCTTTCTTTCTCCAATTGTATAATATTGTCCTAAAGCAAGTTTACACAATTTTAAGTCAATTTTGTTAAGTTAAACTTTACAAGTATTATGTATTGAATCCTATGTAGCACATTCAAATTCATTAAACCAATTATTCTACCCGAAAACGATATTTTGGACAAAAAAACCTAAAAAAAAACTATTTTAACTAATGGAAAACCTAAAACAGTGTTTTTAAGAACCTAAAAATCCGGTCATTAGTAATGACTCACCTACTGGTACTAAGCTCTAGCGTAAAGAAAAGAAACTTACGTTGAGAATCTCAGTCTGACATCACAGTTGGGATCCTCCTTGTTTGACATATGCATGAAGCAGAAAGAAGAGTTGTTTGTGACGTTCGTGGAGCAGTTGAGAAGGTTTCCACTGGTGTCTCTGAAGCAAGTTGCATTCTCTGTAGACACCAGGCTGTTTATGCAGCTTTCATTTGAGTATCTCGCAAGCCGATGGTCATCCGTCAAGCTCAGGTTAAACCTCCAGTTGTAATCCGGGTTGGTTGCAGGCTCGCAGCAGAGTCTTCTCTCATTGGCAGCGTCCACTCGAAGGAGTTGGATCAGGCCTACAACATGAGTTTCACAACAATTGAAGCGTTTAGTTTTATAAGGGTCTAATGCACCATAATTAGGGCCCTGAATTATTGGTGAAATAAAATGGTTGATTTCGGTGTTAACTTTCTTCTATTTCAGTGGGTATTTCGTGAAATAAATTACTTTATACTACATTGGGAACATTGCGCAATGATAAACTTTGGTTCTTTATTTACATGAACTAACACCCCCCCCCCCTCATTTTTATATTCTTCTGCCCTTATATGAACTGAAGTAACTTTTGAATTAGGCATGATTAGAGTTAATGTTAAAATATAATGACGAGAAATATTATCTTAATTTCTACTAAGCACCATCAGATAGCCATTTGCAAATAGAAGTGCCAACCATAACACTGTGGATAAAAGAAGAAATCTGTTGAATACAAGTAACAAACATTCTACACTCTTCTGTTGTAATCCATCATAGGCATCGCTAACTTGGCAAAGGAAAGGAGTGTATTGTACTCAACAGTACAAACCAGGTTACAGACAATCTTTGCGTAAATTCTGCAATCTTTGTAATCGATCACAAATATCGATATATCGGCAAATCTTCAACAGCCACAGAAAAAGCAGAAAAAAGCATGCCGCTAAGAAATAAAAAATACAGTACACCAAAACACAATATTGTGATTTTAAGGCACATTTTCTTGCTAATTTCTCACTTTACGGACAGGAGTGGCATATTTCGCGCTTATACACACATTTTGCGGAATCGAGTAAATTTCACGATATTTCGTGGATTCAATTTGGTTCATATCGGTATTTTAAGCACATAAAAGTTAAATATAGCTAAGGGAGGTTGTTTTATAAAATTTCGCGCTTATCGTTGTTACCAAAAAATACGGCCCCTAACCATAATGCACACTCCAGCAAACTGAATAGCAGTGAAAAGGAAGCTTAAAGTCTCTTATTATTAAATAAACTTTCTGTAAACATTTCATACCACAAGAGAAGGCGAACAGAACCAGCATGAAGAGCAGGAAGAACCGAACCATATCGGTAACCATCCTACTGAGCGACACTTGCATGGGGCCCAGGTAAGGACTCACAGAGAAGATGTACACCATTCTCAGGCAGCTGCAAACACACAACAGTAACATTTGTTATTCACTGTTGACAGATAAAACATAATTACAACATGGCCTTGTATTGATAAATTTCATCTTCAGTGTCTTTGAGGGAGAATTTTTACAAAGTATAAGAGTTAATTTTTCGCCTTATACCCTCAAAAAAATATAATAAGATGCCAGAAATATATATAGAGTAATGTGGACAACCTTTTACATTAAAATGAAGACAAATATTTATAAGTTTGTTATTTTTATTGTGTTATAAATTATGTGAACAGATTACTGATATATTCTATTGGACAGTGAATTACTAATTTATATGGTTAGGTCTATGCTGTCTCAATTAATTGAATTAAAACTGTTAGATAAAAATATAAAATGATAAAAGAAAGCAGTTTTAATTCAATTAATTGAGACAAAATAGACCTAACCATATAAATGATTAATTCACTGTCCAATAGAATATATCAGTAATCTGTTCACATAATTTATAACACAATAAAAATAACAAACTTATAAATATTTGTCTTCATTTTTATGTAAAAGGTTGTCCATATATATATAGAAAATAATTTTGGACTGAAAATTAATAAAAACAAAACAAAAATGATGAGATGCAGCAAGAATGCCATAAGCAACATGAAGAACATTAAACTCGGAAATGACAAAATACAGGAGGTGAATGAATTCTGCTACTTGGGGAGCAAAATTACTAAAGATGGACGAAGCAAAGAAGATGTGAAAAGCAGGATATTACAAGCAAAAAGGGCTTTCTTTAACAAGAAAAGTCTATTGGTGTCAAATATTGACCTAAAAGTCAGAAAAACATTTCTAAAGTTATATGTTTGGAGCATAGCACTCTATGGCAGTGAGACGTGGACTTTAAGTAAAAGTGAAAGGCATAAAATAGAAGCTTTTGAGATGTGGTGCTATAGCCTAGACGAATGTTGAAAATCAGGTGGACTGACAGAATATCTAACGAAGAGGTCTTAGAAAGAATAGAGGAGCAAAGAAGTCTATGGACGACACTTATTAGAAGAAGGGCCAGACTAGTGGGGCACATTATGAGGCATCCAGGCTTGGTCAACACTATATTACAAGGAACAATAGAGGGGAAAAATTGTAAGGGAAGACCGCGATTAGAATATGCAAAACAGATTATTGGCGATTTTGGATGTAATAAATATGTAGACATGAAGAGACTGGCTCAAGATAGGAAGAACTGGAGAATTGCATCAAACCAGTTGTAAAACTGATGACTACAGATATATATATATATATATTTATTTCCAGCATCTTATTATTTTTATTTTTATAATTTTTTTTTGAGGTTATAAGGTGAAAAATTAACTCTTATACTTTGTAAAAATGCCTTGTATCATTGTGTCTTGTGTTGCCCCTGTGGCAGCCTCTAATAAACAATAGCTCTTTGCAAATAGAGCAAATTATTACTGTAACCTATAACTTCTCAAGAGTCATGGGGAACAAGCTATTAAGAAATTACAAACACTAACAACTACAAATTAAAATCATATTTTCGATACATTTCTCAATATTAATCCTGGAAATAGCATATTTTATGCTTATTCACATTTTTTGTGAAATCCAACAGATTTTTTTTATATTGTGGATATGACTTGCTTAATAGTGATATTTTAAGTACAGTAGAGTCCCATTATTCCGAAAATCCGCCTGTTTCGAATCATTTTTAATCACTGATAAACACAAAAATAACTAATTTACACACACTTCAGAAGTAAACTCAGTGATTTTTTTTCTGACGAAGAGTACTGAATCGACTTGAGGATGCAATGTTCCCCCATTGCCGCATGAACATAACATCATTTGGTCTTGATAAAGCATGTTGTTCGACGTAGCATAATGCAAGGTCAAGAGCATTTGTCTCGTCAGTGTGTGACATGAATTCAGTTTGAGCGTTCACCTCCTCCTCGCTTTCCTCTAAGTCAAAATCTGCCTATTCCCGCTAAACCGAACAGTGTTCCAATTAATTCAGAATAGCAGGACTCTACTGTATCTATAAAGCTATTTATTGCTAAGGAAAGCTGTTCTGTAAAATTTTCGAAGACTTCAAAACGCTATGAAGACCCTTCTCAATACACTGGCGGGAAGTTAGTTTGAAGAGGGTATTGGAAAGTTGGTAGCATGCTATGACAAACGTCTCAATCGGAGCGCAACTATGTAGAGAAGTAGCTAGAAGGGGTGCCTAAATGTTCGAAGTAAAACAGTTTTGATTTTCACTGTGGTTTTCATTTTATGCCCCTTTGGAAGTTGAAACAAAATAGCCCTCATATGTAATCAAAACAAGACCTCGATTAAAAGAGCACCGAGTGTTACCTGAATACGTTGGCCGCAGAGAGCAGGCATTCTGACAGCACTCTCACATCGACATTGTAGTCTCGGCATACAACGCTCTTCTCCATGTCCATAGGGGGAGTCATTCCAATCTGACAAAGAAACACAACATCAAGCCAGGGACTTAAGGGGGGACATACAGCTTTTGGTGAAATTCATAGGTTTAGAAATAGGCGAAGTTCGTTACTTTTTCTCTCAGCAATGAATTGCTTTACAATCTTGCAATCTGACATACTCTTTATTGACTACTTTTACAATTGCATACTATTTTCAAAATTAATCAAACTGTTACAGTTACGGGTAATTATCGTTTCAAAATAGCAGCCACGTTTCATGCACTGAAATGCATGATAATTTCCACAAATAGCATTAATTTTGAGTGATTCTTTTTCTACCTATTTGCAAACATGAACAACATCATAGACAGTCTTTGGTATATCTACAGTATGAGTATTTTTAGAAAAATCTATTTTTTAAATTTTCTTTTTCATTTAAATATATATATATATATATATTAAATAAACTTTATCACTGGTACTCACTACTAAGTTGCGGTTTTTTGTTACCTGTTGGAGCGCTTTCAACCGCATGGAGCGGCCATCTTCAGCAACTGACTTCCGTGGTGTTGTTGTTGTTGTTGTTGTTGGGAAGACATTTCTGGATAACTGTATCGTACAGCGCGTGCGATTTGAATTGTAACTGTTCGTTTAGGATGTTGGTGTTGTCTTGTGTGGTGTGTCTGTATATTTCATATTGTTCGAGTGTGTTGAGTGTGTGACCTTTGTGGTTAATGTGTAGGATTTCCAGGACACGAATACGCAGACATCAATACAGACATGGAAATCCTACACATTAACCACAAAGGTCACACACTCAACACACTCGAACAATATGAAATATACAGACACACCACACAAGACAACACCAACATCCTAAACGAACAGTTACAATTCAAATCGCACGCGCTGTACGATACAGTTATCCAGAAATGTCTTCCCAACAACAACAACAACAACACCACGGAAGTCAGTTGCTGAAGATGGCCGCTCCATGCGGTTGAAAGCGCTCCAACAGGTAACAAAATACCGCAACTTAGTAGTGAGTACCAGTGATAAAGCTCTACGCTATACATAAATCATTAAGATTATCGCTACAGAATGGACAAAACTCAAGAAATTAAATAAACTATTAATAATTAACACTATTATATGCGGGAATCACAGTGAAGTAATCAAATATTACAAAAAAGATTGCTATGAGTGCTCCATAGCAATCTTTTTTGTAATAAACTATTAATGTTAAATGAATGACTGTAGATAGTGTTGTTTATATGATATTAATAATATACCGAAAAATAATCCCTCAGAAATATTGATATTTGTGGAAGTTATCAAGGAAACAGCATTTTAGTGCATGAAATGTGGCTGCCATTTTGTTACGATAATTACCCATAACTGTAAGAGTTTGATTAATTTTGAAAATAGTATGCAATTGTAGAAGTAGTCAATAAAGAGTATGTCAGATTGCAAGATTGTGGAGCAATTCATTGTTGAGGAAAAAAATTTCACCAAAAACTGTATGTTCCCTCCTAACACTACGAGGACATGGACTTTAGAACTAACTAATAGGACCAGGTCATTTTGAACAAGAAGCATTTTCAGTAACTGTTACAATAATATGTCCGCCGGCGTGGTCTTGTGGTTTGTCACTGACTACAGATCCGTCGGCCCGGGTTCGATCCCTGGTACCTCCTCAGATTTTTCTGAGGTAGGGAGGTCTGGTAGGGGTGCACTTAGCCTCGTGATTCCAAAATGAGGAGCTACTTGATAGAGAAGTAGCGGCTCCGGTCATGAAAACCACCATTAACGGCCGTGGGTGTCGGCATGCTGACCACATGCCCCCCCAAACCTGCCATCTGCCTACGGTAGATGACGCAGTGGTCGGGTGGTAGGATCTTACTACAGGCTTAGTGAATGTGATTGAAGAGTTAAGAGATATGCACAGTACAAATGCTAAGAAGGTTCATGAATCCTCACCCCATAGAACTCGAGGACTCGCAGCACGATAACAATCACGTAGAGGATGCTAGTTCCGAGGTCCATCAGCTTCCACATGTCCTTCAAATACTCCTGGAGATTCTCTTCAGCTAGCATTCTCTTCATCTCCAACTTGAACATTCCTGTGACAAGTACATATCATTACAGCCCAGTGTTGCATGTGCACGTTACTAATAACTAGGGACCGGATTCTTAGGTTTTTACCTATTTTTTTCCTTACTTCCAAAACAAAAAGCGATCATACACTTTTTCGAATCATGTCCATAGGATTCACCCACATTAATTCTGTTGCACCTAAAAATACCTAAATGGGGTATAAAAACCTAAATGTACCTAAACGGGATATAAAACCTAAAATATCTAATTTAGGCTACTTTTTTGTCTTTTTTGTTTGTCAGTTGATAAATCGATATTTTGCGGAGAGACAATTTTTGTCGTGTTGAAATTAATACCACCAGCAGCGTTTCGTTCAACCCAATGTTGTCTAGGATGACAGTATCAAGAGAGGAAGTGTAAGAGTACCGGCGCGGTGTATTCCTTTTAAAATATTCGTACGAACAACCATTGTTGACGTCATGTGAGGTTGAAAGGACATTTTCTGCCTTCAAATGTATTCTAAGAGATAACAGGAAGAACTTCACAGTTGAGAATCTTGAAAGATATTTAAGTATTATGTATTGAATCCTATGTAGCACATTCAAATTCATTAAACCAATTATTCTACCCGAAAACGATATTTTGGACAAAATCCTAAAAAAAACTATTTCACCTAATGGAAAACCTAAAACAGTGTTTTTAAAAACTGTACTGTATTTACTTCAATCTAATGTGCACCTTTTTTTGTCATTTGTAGCATTCGAAATTGGGAATATTTTCCAGCTATTCTATTTGGTTCATTTTTCGGTTCTTTTATTTAACAGAAAACTAGAACCATGGCAGATCAAGGAGAAAATTATTGATCTTTTCACGCAAATTAAAACAAGAAGAATGCATTTCATTTTTAAACAAATAGATCAAGTTTGAACGCTAAAAACTGAGATTAAAGTTTTGTTCTTTTAGGGTTTTATCAAGTTTCTGAATAAATTTTCTTTTTATATTTGTATGTTTCCTTTTACACAATTTTAAAACAAAGGCTAAACATTTTCTGGAGCAGCAACCCTACTAATTTTAGCTACGAGCCACCCCTGGAACAGTTTCCATCTTTCTTTCTTTATTGTTGCTGTTAGGTATGCGGCCTAATAAGAACATACTTTCATTTGTACTCAGCATATCGGATTCAACAGTACCTGTCATTGAATATGATAATTACCACAGAGCCAGAGGAAGATGAGGTACTCGGCCTCCTGTATCTTGCGACTGTTCTCCTTGGAATCCATGCCTGTCGTCTCCTTGCTCAGCGACACCCATATCAGCAGAACTGCACACAAATTGTTTTCATTACACCTCAGAACTTAAATAGCCTATGTTGGGGGATATGAAGCATGCCGAGATTGGTTGGTTATATACAGTGAGTCCCACGCAAAAGTTAGCCAAAGACATGGGTTTCTGCATCAGGGCAGGCACAGCTCCAACTCCTGAGCAATTGGGTGAAATATCTACGCAAATAAAGCCGCAATCAGTGTAATGATTCAGGTTCTCACATTTACAATTAAAATTACAATGCAAATAACCAAGTACCTCATCACAAGAGATGTTGGAAATGTCCTCCTCTTGCATCCACACAATACTGGCACCTTTTTAGGAAATTTTCTTTCACGGGTGTAAGTGCAGCTTCCGAGACAGAGTTCATTTCTCTTGTGATGTTGTCTTTAAGTTCTTCTAATGTATGGTAGATTGACCTGTACACTTTATTTTTCAAGTTCCCCCGTAAATAACAGTCACATAGGCTATTGTTAGAAGAACTTAAAGACAATATCACAAGAGAAAATTAATGAACTCTGTCTTGGAAGGTGAACTTATGAGCGTGAAAGAAAATTTCCTAAAAAGGTGCCAGTATTGTGTGGATGCTAGAGAAGAACATTTCCAACATCTCTTGTGATGAGGTACATGTTTATTTTCATTGTAATTCCAACTGTAACTGTGAGAACCTGAACCATTACACCGATCGCGGCTTTATTTGCATAGATATTTCACCCGATCGCTCGGGAGTTGGAGCTGTGTCTGCTGCAACGCAGAAACCTGTGTCATTGGCCAACTCTTGCGTGGGACTCACTGTAGTTATTTAACGCAGGGATGTACTGCAACTTACGGCTGTGACCATCGCCAGTGTGCAGAGTTCTTTTACATAACTGTAAATCTAGAGTAAATCTGTTACCAGTAACAACTTACAGAGGAATGTGATGTAGGAGGCAGAATGACATATGAACTTGATGAACGGCTTCTTGAGTCTCCGCCCTTGTGCGCTGTACGGAGCCAGCATATACACGAGAGACAGCAGCGGGAAGGAGAAGGCAATCTTCAGCGTCTCAAACAGTTGGAAACAGGCGCTCTTACGTCGGAACCCAGGCAAGCCCTCGTACCATATTGCAACCAGTAGCTGCTGGACATTCGGATGCGTCACAAACTGAAACAAAACATTATCTTTATGTTTCGAGTAAGGTTAACGCTTAATTTATTTATGGATCCTGTCTGTGTAAAATAGTCTCTCGTTCAGATCTCCAGGTAGGGACTATACTGAGGGAGTCTAAAAGTCATAGGAACTATCACAATCACCCTATTTTAGATTATGTTTGTTAGATGATGACTTAAACACAATCGAGAGAAATCCAGAAAGTCTTTTCCATGCCTGCAGGAATACTGAATTGAAAATTAATACGGTAATATGGTATGTGGTCATGATACGTAAAAATAATGCGTTACAAAATATTAGAATACCCAGTTCAAACAAGTGGAGAAATTCAAATATCTGGGAGCAATAATTGCACTACAATAATATTAATTTAGAAGTCAAATGTATACTGAAATCAGGAAATGCTTGTTTTTATGCAGTTCAGAAACTCTTATCTTCTCATCTTCTGTCCAGAAATCTAAAAATAAAGATATATAAGACTACTAGCTTAAAAGACCCGGCGTCGCCCGGGTTTTGTATTTTGTAATTGGAAATTAGCTTTGAAATAGGAAGAAAGACTTATTACACTCAAACTATTCCCTCAGAAAACGCTTGATATAGTTTTTTATGGCTCATAGAGGATCTAGAATTTTGCATCCCATCGCTTGTACAGTGCACAGCAAGCCTGGTAGAGGTTTAAATAAGAAGAAACAGAAATTCCTGTAACATAAAATTGTAATATCGAGGCAGGAAATTTCCCACTCTTATGTTACCATAAAACCGTTTTGGGGATGAAATTAAACAGAAAGCAATATCACTTTCATACTTTTCTCTCCAAAAACCTGCGATATAATATAATAACATACACATTACCATACCTGGTTTTGTTTCCTCTATGTCCAGGGTAGAGAAAGTTATGTGATTCCATTATTTTAGTGGATTTCATTCTGTAATATTTATTTATAACATGAATTATTTTGATAACTTCTCTTATTTGTCAAAAGTGCATTTCATTTGTTTTTCCAAGCCCATCTGATACCATTTGGCAACAATATATTCTGTGATTTGGAATTGATAATTCTATGTAAAAAGGGATTAAGTATTTTCAAAAACATTTAATTTTTGGCATTTAGAATCAAAATTTTGCAAAATCCTTTCTTAGTGAGCATCTACATTATGAAACGAAGGTACTATCAAAATTCCAAGTCTCTACCTGTTATAGTTTAGGCTGTACGTTGATTCCTGTCAGTCAGGACAAAGCCTTTTATATATATAGAGATATAGAGATAGAAGTACTCACCTCTTTCTGATGCAGTTTGATGGCCAGTTTGAGGCGTCTTAGAGTCATCCGGCCATCCACCTTCATCACCGGATCCATGGGGTCATAATTGAGTATGATTTCCAACTCATTAGAACTGCGAGTGTGGTCCAGCAGAGCCGTAGCAAACATCTTACACTTCCTCTTCAGTTCCTGTGGCAAACAACGCTATCAGATGTGCACCTTGACCAGTCTTTGGGATCAGGAATTGGTGATGGAATTAAGTTGGTTGTTTAAAATCAGTATTGGGTGAGATTTTGTGTGTTTGTAGCATTTACTTTCCTACTTTATTGTGTGATGTCTTCATAAACATGGTCTGGGCCCTATTTCATAAAAGTTACAATTTTACAGGTGACAGGTGACATAAAATTGTCTTACAGGTTTACATTTTGACAATTGTGTTTTTCATAAAGGCTGACAACTTTACATAAATGTCATGACAATTTTGTACATTTGTATGAAAATTTTACATATTGTTGTTTCTCAAAACTTTTGAGTTTACAGGTAAAAGTGTGACAAATATGTCAAATCTTAGGATACCTAACATTTATGAAACATTAATTTTTGCTGACATATTTACAAATTTACAAAAAATGTAGAATTGTCATTACAGAAGTGACAGACAATCTTTCATATGTAGGCCAACAGAGTAGGTTATGTAAATGTGTGGCATAACTTGGCAAACTTTCTTGTGATTTAAACTTTGTTAATAAACTTGCTAAATTGTCTTGTTAATAATGAACACTAGTAGTAGTGATATTGGTAGTTGTGAAAGTGGTGAAGAAATAGACATGAGTCCACCCAGTGTTTTTAGGCAATGGATTAACCTAACTTTCAATTTCAGTGACTTTGTATTAAAAGGGAAATATAATTCAATTATTTTCAATAGTAATAATCGATTGCTTAGGTATCATATTCGATGTTGAGACATGTATGTGAGAGCCATCTACAGTGTACAAAAGTAATCTTTAGGTGTGACATAAAATTGTCGCGTTTATGAAATGGGTTCTTTTAGTCTGACAATTTACATTAATTTGCCTGTAATGAAAGGAAAAGTTGTAATATTTATGAAAAATACAATTGTCGTTACATATTGACAAATTTGTCAGACTTGACATAATTGTCATATTTGTCACACCTGTAGAGTTTTATGAAATAGGGCCCTGTTGTTCCTCTTTAACATGTTCCTTGCATATGACCTGCCTGTTTTCATATTCCTGTTTAGTGTGTTCTGTAGCTATGTTGTATTACAGTTTTCTCAACTGGTTCTACCTGCCTTGAATTTTAACAAACAAAATAAAAATGTACAGTTGTTGTAAAATATTCTCTCTCTCTTTTGGACTATGTACGGTTGGTGCTGCTTCTCTGCCCCCAGTCTCCATAGAGACTGGGTTCATTTTACCTATGTAAATTATTTTGTTATGCTTATTTTCCAAGAGAGGGCAGATGGACAGGTGGTAAGCCCATCACCCCTAAACGCCCTTCCAGAAACTGAGGTATTACTTGGACGTGAAAGGCTCTAATTTAGGCTTGGAGTTCTTTTACATGCAGTAAATCTATGACACGGGCCCCCCAGCTTAAAGTCCCTCCCGGAGGACTCTGTGCCCAGGATTTTTACGTCCTGAAAAAACCCATCGACTGCAGCCGGGTTTGATCCCGCGACTTTCGGATCTAGAGGCAGGAGGACAATCTTTTTCCACTTTAAACATATGCATAATTAATATATAATAATAATCGTCTATGTACAAATCAAACTGTCCTAAAATAATCTTTTCCAGCAACAAATGTGCCAAACTCAGGAAAACAGCTTTACACTATTAATCACCTTGTATTCGTTCTTGAATTCATGTTCAACATCGCTGAGTCTTCGCAACTCCCATGACAGTTGGAATGTCGAGTTGATGGGATCCTTAGCTGTGAGGCAGATGAGGGATGGACTGGCCAGCGCACGGAATGTGTTCATTCTTGATCTTGAATGGTGCACAGAATCCCTTGTCCTTGATGTTACACAGTCGTCACATCCACATCTGCAAATTATCACAAGACATGAGCAGTTTCAGAGGACTATTGTTCCTCCATCTTCGGGGAACAACTTGTGTAATTATATGAGGGATGGAGCATTAAGTCTTGGCAACTCTAAGTAAGGCGATGGTACCATGAGATATTGCATGACTAATTAACTAACTAACTATCTCCGTGGACAAGGAGGGACAAGACCTACCACCCGACTGCTGTATCATCTACCATAGGCAGACGGCAGATTTGGGGGCCATGTGGTCAGCATGCCGACACCCACGGCCGTTAATGGTGGTTTCTATGACCAGAGCTGCTACTTCTCTTTCAAGTAGCTCCTCAATTTCAATCATGAGGCTGAGTGCACCCCGTTCCAGACCTCCCTACTTGAGAAAAATCCAAGGAGGTACCAGGGATCGAACCCAGGCCAACAAATCTGCAGTCGGCGATGCTAACCACAAGATCACATCGGCAGTCGATACTGCATGACATGGTAATGAATTTTAAAAGAACAGAATGGATGCAGATCAGCTTGAAAGGACAAACAGATTAAAATATAAAACTTACAATTAAATACCAAGAACTTCTGGAAGTCAGTCACTCAAATTTTTTAGGCTTAGTTATAGATCAGAATCATTGGTGGCGTTTACAAATTGAGAAAAGTCAGAAAGAAATTAAATAAAGGTATATACGTTCTAAAACAGACTGCACAAGTTATGGATAAGGACACCCTCAAACAATTATATTTCACATTCATTCACTCCCATTTAAACTATGGAGTTATTCTGTAGGGTTCAACTTCAAAAATAAAAACACTAAGATTATTTAGTCTTTAAAAAAAACACTTAGGGTTATACAGAAAATACCACAGATAAAATATTGCAGAACTATATTCACAGAGGTGGACAACAGGTCTATGTTCTTCTTCCATGACCGCCTAGGTCACCGGACCTTACCCACTGTGATTTCTATCTGTGGGGAGTACATGAAAGACCATGTATTCGTCCCACCACTGCCTGCGTCTCTTCAGGAACTACAACAGCGAACTGTTGAGGTGGTGAGCTCCATAACGAGGGACCAGCTGATTCGTGTGTGGCAAGAACTGAGCTACAATTGTGACATTGGTCGTGCCACTCATGGTTCTCATATTGAATGAGCCTAACTTTGAGATGTCTTTGAGTCCAGTGGTGTTGGAATTGTGTTTCTATTTTGTGTGGTCCGTGAGAAATAAATTTCTAAAATCTGCTCTTTCCTTTTGAATAACCATGTATTAGCACGCTCTAAAACATGATGAAGTGTTTTTAACAATGTAAAAACTGCTCTCGGGTTTCCAGTCGGGTAGTTATAGATGTGTACTCTAAGCTTTCGGCGACTGTCTGCGTCGTCATCTTCGGAGAAGTGAGATCCAGAGGTTATGGCTTTATATACATGCCCATATAGGACTAGTCAGATGCAGTCGTGGATCCTGATTGGTCAGTGGACAGTGGCGCCAACTTATATGGGCCCATGGGGCTCTAGCCCACCCAATAATTTGTCGTATATTATTATAATTTATTGTTTGTTGATATTACTAAAAATCGTGTTTCTTTGTTGAATCATTGTAAAGCAGCAATCAGGCTTTGTTGACTTATAGGCTATAGTACGATCTCCTCTTGTTCAAAATCACTCATGATCGTTTGAAATAGTCGAATTCATTCAAGTTTTACATTTTACTCTGTCAATGCAGTTTTACTGACTGCAGTTTTATGATGCTTGTGATGAATTTACTGGGAGAACTCCAGTCAGGAGAAATACATTTTGCAACACTCCGTGCTATATAATTTTATTTTATAAGTTGCCTGAAACCGAACATTAAAAAATAAAGATAGATATATAAGCATTCATGAGCCACAGATTATTGTCTCTGTTGGACACTACATGAGAATATTATAGGAGAAAAATTCCTCCGGCACTGGGACTTGAACCCAGGACCTTTGGCTATTCGCGCCAATGCTCTACCAACTGAGCTAAGCCGGAGCTCAATTCACAGCGCCAGATGGAATTTCTCTCCTATGACTGATTGCCCCAATGGTCTACCTCACAGACAGACAAGTTATGTCATATGCAGTACTGTGAGGCACACTAAGTAGTGATTTTTGTGACCGGGCTCCCACTGTTATTGTACAGTTAACATTCAAGATAGATAGATACATTTTTCTCCTATAATATTCTCATGTAGTGTCCAACAGAGACAATAATCTGTGGCTCATGAATGCTTATATATCTATCTTGAATGTTAACTGTACAATAACAGTGGGAGCCCGGTCACAAAAATCACTACTTAGTGTGCCTCACAGTACTGCGTATGACATAACTTGTCTGTCTGTGAGGTAGACCATTAGGGCAATCAGTCATAGGAGAGAAGTTCCATCTGGCGCTGTGAATTGAGCTCCGGCTTAGCTCAGTTGGTAGAGCATTGGCGCGAATAGCCAAAGGTCCTGGGTTCAAGTCCCAGTGCCGGAGGAATTTGTCTCCTATAATATTCTCATTAAAAAATAAGTGTAAACAATATTATAAACTTTAAACAACTTTTGTTAACTAGGCTACACACCACTTTCTTGGGGGTTGAATTACAAAATGTGATTGTTATTACATACACTGAAATCGTTTTTTGCACAGTTCTGTATTTATTTCTAGTCACTTCAATAATACATTATAAGAACTATTTCATAAACTTTAATAGGGGTGGAAGTGTAAAAATTTTAAAATCTTTCAGCCCACTCAATGTTCTTCAAAAGTTGGCGCTACTGTCAGTGGAAGTAAACGGTCTCTCCCTCCGTGATTGCAGCAGAGAAATAGCAGGTTGCCAGGAATCGGCCAATTGGAACCCTCCGTCTCTTTTGATGTTATTGGGGTTCAGTCTGAGGTGAAAGGCTTCTTTAATGAGACGGTCCCATAAGCCCATGGTAGTAATTCTCTTACTACCCGACTGGAAACCCAAGAACAGTTTCTACATTGTATTAGTCGGGAGAACCTTCAAAGTTTTATTGTTTTCAACAACCTTCTTGCACTGAACTGCCTTTTAACGGTTAATTGGATAAACTACAAATAATTGGATTATTAGTTAAAATGAAATGATTATGCCGTTAACAGGATAATCTACTTGATTACTTCTCTTTCTTTCTACATTTTAACTAAGATGTCTTCCACTTACCTCACATCATGTGGCAGAGGCAGAGTAGCTCCCCGGTCCAGCAGGAGTTTAACTATCTCAAAGCGATCCAACTGTGCAGCCAGGATGAGCGGCGTGATGTCAGAACTGAAGTTCCGACTCTCCAGAGGCAGATCTTCCCAACTCTGTGGAAATAAATGCTTTCTGACTCATTCAGGGCTATATTCTAACATCTTCTGGGTCTCGTTAATACTTCAGACCCAGAGTCCAATCCTCTAGAGATTCGAGGTATCGAGGCTCGACTGTATACATACTTTTTCAACTCTTGTTTTCATTTAGATTATAACTTCGAGACAAGTGTAATGTAATATGATTTATGATGAATAAATAGCCTGTAATAATAATAATAATAGTAATAATAATATTGTTGTTATTGTTATTATTATTGTTATTATTATTATTTTATTATTATTATTATTATTATTATTATTATTATTATTATTATTATTATTATTATTATTATTATTATTACTACTACTACTACTACTAGCAGTTCCCAGCAGCTTTTCCCCTGCTTATCAGTTTGACCGCTAATTCTTTAAAATCATTTATTTAAGAGCAAAATGTTTAAAACATTTTTATTAACAAACCAATTTGTCCTGTGAAAATGTAACATATGAAGTGCTTTCCAATGTCCTGTCCTGGTGATTAATTCTTTCTTACAGAACTTCTTTTTAAACTATATTAAGAGTCCTTCCTTCAAAAATATTAGCACCAAGTACCATGTTTTTTGACAGTTTTTCAATTACAACTCGAAAACAAAAGCTACAATTAAAAATCTGGCTTTGAGGTGCATTCGGCCACCCTTCAGTCCATCTACGTTTAAAATTTCAGATTTCTGCATGCAGTAGATTTCGCTGGGCATCGCGGACAGACAGACAGACAGACAGGAGGAAAGACAGACACTTCCTTTTATTAATATAGACTGGTGTATTTTAAGAATTGGATTTGAGGTCTGTTCCTTGAATTATCCCATGGATTACATAATATTATGCATGCAGCACAATCAGTTGCTTACATGTTGTCTTCCTAACGCTGTTATTGAGTCTTCGTGCGTGAGCAGGAGCTCGACAGCTTCAACAAACTCCTCCACGATGGCATGCAGCAGTGCATCCTGGGCGTCCACCCCCAGCGACAACAACAGTCGCACCATTTGCAGATCCTCGTTTATGATGGCCAGGGTGAGGGCACTGCGACCCATCGGGTCTGTACAGTTCTTGTCCACTGCTCCCAGCTCTATCATCCTGCAATACATGTACACTTCAGCCCTGGGTCAGCCAATCTCTTATTGGTTATTGGTTTGGTGAAATGCGGCTGGAGTATGGGAACATTTCATTTGAGTAAATAAAAGGCATGCCTCACAACGAACGTCCACACCAGCCCCTGGATGAGTCTGGCTCGTAATGGTTTGATGTCAAACATTAATCCATGATCAGGTTCAGGAGCAAAGAAGGGAGGGGAATAAGACAAACATTACGGGGAGATATACGTGTCTCAAATGTTCCACCTAACCACAAAACATTTAAGTTGCAGTAGTTTAATCTGGATACACGGAGTCTAATATATTATTAGCTATATTTTTATGTACTCTTAGACACATACAAGTCAAAATGAGAATAACGTCGGACCTAATTGACCTACAAACCTGGCTGACAACCCGAGAATCCTTTATGAATAAACTTCGCCAGGAAAATCTGAAATCTTACATTATCAACTAATTGTCGCCTTAGTCCATATATATATATATATATATATATATTTATATTTATATTTATTTATTAAGACTTTAAAAGCAATAAGTTTTAAAATGCCATTAAAATTTGTTTGACCCTAAAACTAAAATATATACATGTTTTTCAGATGTTCATATCTTACTACGTCCATTAATCAAATTCTTCTTTCAAGTGGTCTAATACTTTCAAGTAATTTACCCATAACCATCACTACGCACTGTTCACTGTTTATGTCTTGATGATATTATGTACAATAGTCAGATTCTTTTTACAATCTGAACAGACAGAAATGAAGCATTACATTTTTATATACCATATTTTACGGACTATAAGACGCTCCAGACCATAAGACACACCTTAGTTTTAGGATGGAAATTTAAAGGAAAATAATTGAAGAGTGTAACCCAAATAGCTGCTAAGTGCCATTTTTGTAAAAAATTAGTTTTTGCATCAAAAGCCATCTATATGTCATTGCCATTTGACCCAAGACACGGCTGTGTACCACAGTATTTAGTTTAGTTCAAACATTGATCACAAGATGGAAGCTCTGCTATGTCCCTCATGCATTTAGGAATACATATTTTACTCCAACAACTTTTTGGCACTTAGCAGGTATTTGGGTTACACTCTTCAATTGTAAAGTGATTCCAAAAGAAATATTTTAAAGGGAATAATATACCGGTACTTCATTACATAAACAATTTATAACCTTGTACAATGGCATCGGTGTGAATCACTTCTAACTCAAAACTTGCATTGTACAAAAATCTCTTCTGTACAGGTGACATTTGGTAAATTTTAACCATTGAAATGATTTCTCATGAAAAACTGAAAATACTTTTACACCCTCTAACCCTCAATTGAGCATACGGTAAGTGTAACGCGACAAGGCAGAGACAACTCCTTTCATATAAAAGAACTCAACATTCCTCTCTTTTCACCTGGCTTCCAGCTACCCTCATTTTACAATTGTGACAAGTGCACTGATGTACATTCTATGTCAAAATTTGTAACTGTCTTATCGTTTACAACACCTTGTTTATAACTATGGTATTCCAGCAATATTTACCATAATTTTAATTTTTTTAGTGTACTTTGGACCATTAGACACATCCAACTTTTAAGGTTCTGTTTTGAAGGTAAAAAAGTGTGTCTTATGGTCCTTAAAATACGGTGAATATAAGTTAAGACTCACCTCCTGGTAGCTTTGATGTCACCTTTCTGAACAGACAACAGATATCGTCTCTCGTCCACAGACAGCTGGGATCTCACTCGCTCTTTTCGTCTCTTCTGATCACCACACTACAATTACAAGCACACAAGCGAATGTAAGTAGAACATCTCAGTTATCCAAATTATTTTTTTATTTACTTTTATTATTTTTAACTTACTTAATTTTACATTTACTGGATGGCTGTGATATCAGTTAAAGGATATAGTATCACACATTGAACAGTTAAGAGTCAGTACAAATTGCGACAACTAGAGCCTTTTCACACTGGGTCACTTGTGATGGTCACCGCACTTTATGACTGCCAACACTACAAGTTGTATATACATAATTCAGTTGTTTAATCGAGGTCAGCAAAACTAGTTATCCAGCCAAGAGTTTAGATTTGATTAATACTGAAGAAATTTTAAGTGAAGAAGAATGTCGACCAGCCAGTTGGGGTGTCAAAAGCTACTATTGGCAATAGTACATCCTTATTCCAGAAAGGAGTAATTTATGCTGGAATCAATCTATTCAACAAACTACCTCACCATTTTAAAAATATACATTGTGCAAATAAATTTAAGAGATCACTAAAAAGTTTTTTTTTTAATAATGCATGGTTTTATAGTATTGAGGAATACTGCAATCTTGTCTAAGTCATACTCACAACTCCATCAAAGGCTCATCAATTAAATACCTAAAGTTTTGCATTTTATCATTTATGTATTATTTGTAGATTATTGTATTATTTGGTGTATTATTTGTAGATTGACCGCCGGCGTGGTCTTGTGGTTAGCGTCGCTGACTACAGATCCGTCGGCCCGGGTTCGATCCCTGGTACCTCCTCAAATTTTTCTGAGGCAGGGAGGTCTGGCAGGGGTGCACTCAGCCTCGTGATTCAAACTGAGGAACTACTTGATAGAGAAGTAGCGGCTCCGGTCATGGAAACCACCTTTAACGACCGTGGGTGTCGGCATGCTGACCACATGCCCTCCAATCCTGCCATCTGCCTGTGGTGGATGACGCAGCGGTCGGGTGGTAGGCCTAGTCCCTCCAGGGATGTAGCGCCACGGAGTTTAGTTTTTTTTTTAGATTATTGTATTATTTGGTGTATTATTTGTAGATTAATGCATTATTTTGTTTTGTATATGTTGAGTATCTCGATCTACACTGTCCCATATCAATGTATATTGATCTCGTAGTAGTAGTAGTAGTAAGTATTCTGCCTTCCGGCAGGTTTTCAAACTTGGTACGCGAATTTTGTTTTCCAAAACTTTCTATCCTCTGCTTCCTCCTTCAGCATCCAATATTTCCGCTTTTCCCTTAAATCGTCCAACAGCTGAATTCTTCTTCTTCCAAGTCTAGTTGTACCCTCCAATCTTCCTTCTACGACATCATGTAATAAGCAGTTCCTGAGAATGTGCCCAACCCAGTTTGCTTTCCTCTGACGAATTGTGTGTGTTTGATTGACTTCTTCTCAACCACTCTACTCAGAACCTCTTCGTTTGTCACCATGTCCATCCACTTTATCTTTTCTATCCGTCTCCAGCACCACATTTCAAAACTTTCCAAATATTTCTTCTCTAATTTCCTTAAAGTCCACGTCTCTGATCCATACAAAGCAATACTCCAAATATAACACTTCACCAGGTTTTTACGTAGCTCTAGGTTCAGATTACTAGTTAGCAGAGTTCTCGTAGGACGTAAATAAATAAATAAATACTAGCAGTGACTGTCACAAGTGACCCAGTGTAAAAAGCCCTTAAGCTACATACTTATATCGATTGTCTTTCCCGCACCATATTAGCATGTCTTGGATTCTAACAAGAAACTGCAGGAAAATATGAATTGGAGGAATAGAGGATGTGGGTAGACAATATTTGAACTCATTTCTGTATAGGATCCTGTCTCTCTTTCAAGTTATAGGCCCTACATGATATTGATATGTTAAGGCCTTCGAGTGTATCTAACTGACCATTTCAGGTATTTTGTTGTGTGGATTTCAAAGTGAAAGAGGAAGTGAAGTTGATTTCAGTTTAGAAAAGAAATGAATTTCGGAAATTGTGGAGGAAAAAGTTGATGATTAATTCCATTACAATATAGAACTTAATAATTAACAAAGCAAGCGCAAGAGAGTTGTGTTATTCCTGTGAACCTGTTAAATTCTTATAACAGTTCAACATCATACAATGTTTTATGTAATTTTGAATCATAAATTTTAAAAGGAAAATAATTTCAGTTCACTTTTGCTTAGAACGGTAATCAAAAAGCTTTTTGATCATTTTGTTTATAATAGGATTCAGGCTCTTTTAGTTGGCAACAATTTGTTTCAAACAAATTAAATAAAGGTCATAAGTAATGTTTTGAGCGAAACTAAATATTGTGTTGGCTCATGTTTGTGATTTGTCAAAAACCACCGAGTTTATGGACGAAATTCTGAATGCTGAAATAGTCATTTATGTTATTTTGAATTGTAAATGATTAATAGATACACGATGATAGTAGTAGTAGGAATAATAGTATTTGTAGTGGTTAAAACGAAGGAAATTGATAAACATTTATTTGTACGACAATGACATCTGGTGGTATCATCAATAATTGCTACAACGAGCTAGCATTTTTTTTCACGCTTAGTCCATAAAACGGAACTTCACATAAACGGACAGAGCTCTGTTAACCAATGTGTTTTATTCAAAATAACATAAAGATACATAACTGTATTGTTTTCAATTACTGTATTATACTTGGTGAAAGACAAGCTATGTTAGAAACGTAAAGAAGTTACCTTGTCGTTAGAAGGCATTTTCTTGTCCTCCATTTCCACATGCGTAGCCGGTTGCTCTTCCGCAGGAGCATCTGTAATATCACAATCAAATGAAAATGTTATTATCGCATTTCACATGCATTTAGGCAGAATATTAAGTAAGAAATAGGATAGTTCCTTGGTATTTGGTTATTTAACGACGAGGATGTACAGCAACTTAGGCCTGTGACCGTCGCCGATGTACTAGAATTTTGTCCCACAGGAGTTCTTTTACATGCCTATAAATCTACTGACACATTTATGCACACATAAATGCCAAAATCGAACCCACAACCTTGAGCACAGAAAGCCAGTGCAATACTGACTGTGCCATGGAGGCTGAGAAGAAAATACAGTAGTAAGCAAAAGATTGGATAAAGAGAAAAACAAACATTTGTTTTAATATAGACTACTAGCTTAAAAGACCCGGCGTCGCCTAGGTTTTGTATTTTGTATTTGGAAATTAGCTTATGAAGGATTTTCAATTTTAAATTCTAGGTCCTTATATAGGCATTTATAATTTGAAATAGGAAGAACGACTTATTACACTCAAACTATTCCCTCAGAAAACGCTTGATATAGTTTTTTATGGCTCATAGAGGATCTAGAATGTTGCATCCCATCGCTTGTACAGTGCCCAGCAAGCCTGGTAGAGGTTTAAATAAGAAGAAACAGAAATTCCTGTAACATAAAATTGTAATATCGAGGCGGGAAATTTCCCACTCTTATGTTACCATAAAGCCGTTTTGCAGATGAAATTAAACAGAAAGCATTATCACTTTCATACTTTTCTCTCCAAAAACCTGCGATATAATATAATAATATACACATTACCATACCTCGTTTTGTTTTCTCTATGTCCAGGGTAGAGAAAGTTATGTGATTCCATTAGTTTAGTGGATTTCATTCTGTAATATTTATTTATAACATGAATTATTTTGATAACTTCTCTTATTTGTCAAAAGTGCATTTCATTTGTTTTTTCCAAGCCCACCTGATACCATTTGGCAACAATATATTCTGTGATTTGGAATTGATAATTATATGTAAAAAGGGATTAAGTATTTTCAAAAACATTTAATTTTTGGCATTTAGAATCAGAATTTTTCAAACTCCTTTCTTAGTGAGCACCTACATTATAAAACGAAGGTACTGTCAAAATTCAAAGTCTCTACCTGTTATAGTTTAGGCTGTACGTTGATTCCTGTCAGTCAGTCATTCATTCATTCATTCATTCAGTCAGGACAAAGCCTTTTATATATATAGAGATACCCCCTAATGTGTGCTTTTTTTTAAGTCTATAAATATCTTTATATCTTTAGGCCTACTTCCTCTGCCCACACCATAGGTACTATAGGTAGAGGAAGTATTGTTTTCGACCCCTAAATTCGAAATTTAGTTTTAACACAAATACACGTTTTGAGGACCCCTAGATCCAAAAATATTATTTTCGGAAATATGTGTGTCCGTAATCAACCTAGCACGAGAACGGAAAATCGTATGAAAACAAAATTTCATATTTGGGTCAGGTACCTTCTGAAGATGTGACATGAAGATTGCCAACAAGTTTCTTTTATTTTTAAGGGGACTTTACATGAAGAAAATTTAGGTTGTCGCGATTTTCTCGAAAACAGCTTTTAGGATTTTATTTAAATTTTACTCATGGGGTGCTTATACCAAGAGCTAAAAGTTTTATTTGAAACAATTTTTCGAAAAAAAAAATCTGAAGGGTAGTTATAAGCCACCAATTCATCGCCAGGAAAACCGCTCTTACATAACTCTGAATATGTTCTTGTTCTATATCAGAATGTTAAGTGAGAAAAAAAATATGTTGGCCATGCTCAAAGTAAAGAAAATTACGAGAGTACAATAATCAGATTTTATTTGGGTTATGTATCCTTCGGGGATGCGATACGGTAACTACACTTTTACAATCAATTTACATGAAGAGAATGTCATACATAATTATATTATACTAAGAGACTAACTTTTATTTGGGCAGAGAAAGTTATGTGAATTCACATCATTTATTTTTAAAGAAATTCATTTTCTTCTGAAACTTCGTCATAAAAGTCAGCACATGATAAGTTACCCCATTCAAGTGTTTTGACAATGAGCAAGTCCTTCATTGTTGCAACTTCCGTTAACGTAGCGTAATATGCACTAGCCAATCACAATCACAAAAAGCGGGATATTTGAGCATCCTAGATAAAACTTTCGGGACAGCGCGACATTTAAAAAAAAGGGACTGTCCCGGAAAAAACATGATAAATGGACACCCTAGCCCTATTTAGTAGGGCCCGAATTTGAAGGTTTTAACCTCCCCCCAGCTTTCTAATTAGAACATTTTAACGCGTTTTTCTGTTTCATGCCCCTTGCTTCCGAATATATGAATCTTATAGAACCTAAAAAGGGCTAATCGGACAGAAAGGCCTAAAGGGGGCTAAGGAGGACTTTGGCAGAAAAAACACGATTTTAAAATAGATTTTCCAATCAATGCAAGGGAAAATGATTAATATGTGAATTTGTGCATTGTAAGAAAATACATTATAAAAATGAATTTATACAACGCACTGAAATTAACAATGTATACTTCGCTTTGTCGTTTGTCTTTGTAACTCGAAAATGTGCCGCCTCGCCGTCGCAGGAAATGAAACTTGAGCCGTCTGCAATACTTTGAAATCTGCAACTAATCCATCGTCGTTTCAACTTTAAAATAACAAGATAGCAACCAACGACAGAGAAATATATTAAAGGAACAAATTCGTGACACTCCAGTCAACTTATTTGTGTAGATCGGAAGTGAATTGAATGGTGTATTGATTAATTGTATCATTGAAGGCTAAATATCTCAATTGTTTATGCTATTTTTCCAGTGCCGATATAAAGAATTTATTTTCGTTTAGAATTTTATTCAGATTTACTGTGTCAAAATTATAATACAATTTTTGGTGTTAATATTAGTGTTCATTATGTTTTATTAATGCCCGGTTTCTATAACTCGCGAAATACCTATGGGTAAATGATCCAATGGAGAGAATTAACACAAAGACAACTTGTACAAACTCAAATAATTTAAAGATTGCAATCAGATACACTTGTGGCGAGTTTCTAGATAAATGTCCTCTGGGTAAATATAAAAATGACAGAATAAATTTTCGGGCTAGATCTTTCCAAGGGTAAATCGTCGGGTTAAATTATCCTTTCATGGATGGCTGGATAAAATTTAACCTCTCATAGGATCAATAATAATTTAAACAATGAGAATCAAAGCCTTCTGAATTAAATTAACTGTACAACTCCAAGGCCTTCTTCATTATATCATTGCGGGTGATTCTGGAACTAATCTGCCCATGGATAATTTTACTCATAGGTAATTCACAAGTTTATAGAAACCGGGCATAAGACGGTTAAAATAGTTTGTTTAAAGTCTAAAAAAAGGCTATTCCACGAAAATAAAAGGCTAAAATACGTATTATAAAAGTCTGAAATCTGGGCCCTAGTAGGCTAATCACAAAACGCAAAATACGTTTTGTTAGGACGTGAATAATAGCGGAAATAAAAGATAATCACACAGATACGTACTGGTTGACTCCTCACTGTTGGACATCGTGTCTCTTCATCAACTGAAAAGCAATTTTTTACATCGAGATAAAAACTTGAGGCGTGGTCCCTTATTACTATTATATAACATGTATTCTCCCCTCTCGCAAGGGAGCCAACATGAACAACATTTGGGTCAGTGGAAATAATAATTCATACAATTTTATTTTTACCTTATTAACATAGCACGTGTTAGATACCGTAGGCCATGTAAATACTTATGTGTATTTCTTTTCAATTGTTGCTGGATTATGGCTTCTGTTAATTTTAACGGATATTTCATGGAAACGATACAGGATGACGTGGTAAGTAAATATCCAATTCGGCATTTGCGTTTACGACTCTGGAAACCGTGAGAAAAACCCAAGTCAAATTGGCCGGCCACGGGGATTGAAGCCGCTACCATCTCGGCCACCTAACTGGTGATATTGAAGGAGATTCATAACCTATGCATAGTACAGATATAGTACTGTATAGACAGTAATGGAAATAGAAATTTCACGGTGGTGTCCGGCATTTTAGACATTTATTATGGATTTTGTTTTGCTCTCACTGTTAACCCTTTAATTTTGTTTATACTAATAAAATATTGAGGGGAGTAAATTTCAGTACAAATAATTAATTCCACTAGAACCTCAAGATGCCGGGTCCGGTTTTTTCGCATCATTATGAAAGCAAGGAGACTACACTTTATTTGTTGGGAATTTTATTTACGTGTGCTAAATATAAAAAAAAAAAAAAAAAAAAAAAAAAAAAAAGTTTAGGTTGTAAACCACAGGAAAATTTCAAAAAGTTTATTTTATTCATTTTTAGAATTAAAAACTCCTGAAAAAGGGCTCGGTTTCCATGGCAATGGTATTATCAGTGTTCACATAGGACTCTGAAAGTTTAGAAATAATTATTTCCGTAAACTTAACGGGGTGGTCGAGATAGTAACGTCTGGACTCGCATTCGGGAGGTCCCAGGTTCAAATCCCAGTTGATTTGAGTTTTTTCATGGTTTCTCCCAGTCGTAATGGCAAATGCCGAATTGTATATTTACATACCATGAATCATCCTTGCTATTTCATCGTTTGATATCAGTTGAAATTTACTTAATAAAATACGCCATTACAGTATTTTTCAAATGAGAAGCCATTTCCTTCACCGCCAATCACGTGCACGAGCTAAAGTAGCACCGCTAGCAGGAAGAGTCTTCCCTCCGTCTCGCCATCTGTGATTGGACCGCGTATCTAAGCAGGAGAATGAACAAACGGCTTGTCATCTGCAAAACACTTTAATGGTTACCAGTTCCAGATGAGCTAGAAACCTGAGATTTGGCAGATTGTACCTTTTAGCTTGTAACCAACGGGAAAAAATTCCAGAAAGTTCAATTTTTTAATTTTTTTTTACCCCGAAGAAGTCCTAAAGTCTTCCCGCATTTTTTAGGGTTTTTTTATGGCTACACGGCAACAAACTATAGGGCAATATAAAGACAGCAGCTTTCCCGAGAAACTCACGGGGGGTTTGGGGGCTGAGCCCCCAACGAGTGAAGCGAGTCTATTTTATGGAACCCGAAGGTTCATTGCCGCGCTTACCTGAGCCCGCCATTCAACCCTATTCTGTGATAACTCCATCCAACCATCCCTCGCAAATCCTACTTCCCTTAAATCAATCCTAATATTGTCCTCCCACCTACGTCTAGGTCTTCCAAGTGGTCTTTTCCCATCGGGTCTCCCAGTCAATACTTTTGAGATATGTCTTTCCTCCCCCATTTCATCCTCCGTGATTTATTTACCCTTCCTATTCTGTTTCAAATTAATTAAAATTAATATTAGTTGAAATTAGCATTAAGAAAATGAGTATCGATTGATGGTGTCGAGGGGAAGATGGAGCTAAGCCACACAAGACTCATTTTGAGATTTACATTTTAAGAAAGATTGCGTGGAACGCCACGCGACAGAAGTAAAACTTTATTTTATTTTTTCAATTTTTGATTATTGGATTTTTTCAATTTTGCGTTATTGGACTTTTTAATATTGGGTTTTTTGACTTTTTTAATTTTGGATTTTGGACTTTTTAATTTTAGATCTTTGAATTTTTAATTTTGGATTTTTTAAATTTTCGATCTTTGAATTGTTTATTTTTTTATTTTTAAATTTTTTATTTATTGATTTTTAAATTTTTTATTTTATTATTTATTAAATTTTGGATTTTTGGATCTTTGAATTTTTTAATTTTGGATTTTTTAAATTTTGATTCTTTGAATTTTTTATTTTTTGGATATTTTAATTTTGTATTTTAGTTTTTTCAATTTTGGAGTTCTAGATTTTTCAATTTTGGTATTTTCGATTTTTTCATTTTTAATTTTTAAATTTTGGAATTTATCATTTATTAAATTTTGGATTTTTGGATGTTTTAATTTTTTTTTTTTTTTTTTTTAATTTGTATTTTTTAATTATGGATTTTTAATTTCGGATTTGCGCGGTAATGAACCTCCGGGTTCCATAAAATAGATAATATACCTTTAGATTGCTTAGGAATTGTCTATTGCCATTGAGGAAGTAAGGTCTGAAAAATTTCCTTTGATTACTCCTAATCATTGAGTTGATTGTTTTCTGTGCAGTCCGCACCGAAACAAGTCGGTTTTGAGTGTGACTGATTTCGTGACGGTTTTAGTGTGACTGATTTTCCCGATTCACCCTCTACCGCCACTAAAGAAGTTTTACTTCAAAAATTAGTTCAAATCTGCAAATTTTAATTTTATTTTTTATCTTTATATGTTACTAACAAGACTTATTGACAGAATTAGTCTATGCTCAGAAACATTGGAATAAATAGTGGCTAAGAAAAAACACAGAGTGCTTAAAAAAAAAACATACACAGACTTTGAACTGTCATAGAAAATTTATTTCCCGTTCTACAAGGTTAAATTTCTGGGAGAAAGTAAAGTTATATTTTTTAACAGGTGGCAGCAGAATAGTTTCAACAACCGTGCTAATAATCATTTCAACAATCACCCAACAATTTTTCAACAATTGTTTAACAACTGGGGCAGAGTAAAAAATGAGGGGTACAAACGTAAACCACGTAACCTAGACACACTTAGGAATGAGATTCAAGCTGTGTGTGCAGAAATTTCATTACTTTGATATGACGTACGGAATTAGTGGTGACTCGTACTCAGAAATGTATTGATGCTGAAGGCCACCATTTTGAACATTTGAACATTAATCAGACTTTCATCAGAAAGCCGTTTATTTTTTAAATTGGACTTTAAGCTTTCCATTTTCAGAAATTTAACCTTGTAGAACGGAAAATAGATTTTCTATGACACTTCAAAGTCTGTGTACATTTTTTTTGAAGCACCCTGTATAAATAGGGCAACAATCTCAACTTTTACAACAAGAGGGTTAGCACTGTCTTTTGCCAACCCATTCAATTGAAATTAACAGACGTCATAAAAACATCAACAATAGAAAATAGTTGCACATGAAGTTATATGGCCTACTCATGATATAACCTCTATAGGTGTGACTGTACTGAAGCAGGCCATCTCCCAAGGGTCTTGCATGTCACCAGGGTGGCAGGAAAATGTCACGTCACAAGCAAATTCATAACTGTTATGTGGTCCACTATCTCCTGGAGTTAATGAAGTACAGAGATGGGTGTGTACAGCAACTTAGGCCTGTGAGCATCGCCAGTGTGGTGGAATTTTGTCCTGCAGGAGATCTTTTACATGAACATCTAACATTTATGCACACAGAAACAGATCTGGGCCAGGATCGAAGTGGAGAAAGCCAGAGCAGTACAGACTGCACCATCCAGGCTTATTGAAGTACACAGACCTGAATCCTATCTCTTTTAAATGCACAACGGAAAATAATTCAAAAGAAAATTTAAAATACTTGTAAAATTATTATAGAATAAGGCACAAGAATTAAACTACGAGTCTAATAATTGTGTCAACTGTTTTCTGCGCAGTCCGACACAGGTTTGTATATTGTGTGAGAAATTAAGACTCATGCATTTAGGAAATAAGTTCTAACGTTCAGGGTAGAAACCTGTAACGAAATAAAAATAATCTAAAAGAAATGAAACCGAGCATAAACAAAACGAAAAGAAATGTAAAGAAACAAAATGATATCTAAATAAATTATATGAAACTAAAGGGAGATTTTTCTTTTAATTTAAACACACAAAAATAAAGCTAAAGAAAAAATTAAATTAAATTAAATTAAAGGAAAGTACCGTAAATTAGACCAAACGAAACGAAATTAAATGAACAAAAATGGAAATAAATGCAAAAGATTGAAAAATAAAGAAATTGAATTTAAAAAATGAATGCAACTAAACAAAATGCAGAAGAAAGAAAGCCAACCTAAGAAAATTAAACTACAGAAGAAATGTAAATAAACAAACAAAAAATAAAGAAATTAAATTAAACGCAGAGAAATTAAACTAAACAAAACTAATTTTAAAAAATTCAGATGTGGGATGGAAACTAAACTAAACTAAACTAAATTAAACTCTTTGGTGCTACATCCCTGAAGGGAAAGGGCCTACCATCTGACCACTGCATCATCTACCATAGGCTGATGGCAGGATTGGGGTTGTGTGGTCAGGATGACGACACCCACAGCTGTTAATGGTGGTTTCCATGACCAGAGCCGCTACTTATTTGTCAAGTAGCTCCTCAATTTGATTCATGAGGCTGAGTGCAGCCCGTTCCAAACCTCCCTACCTCAGAAAAACCTGAGGATGTACCGGGGATCAAACCCTAGCCAATAGATCTGTGGATTTATTCATCATGGTTTTCAAAATGTTGTTTGCACTTATATAAGGGGAATTTTGTTTCAGGGGATACATTATCGACTTCAATCTACCAACACCTAAACTACCTTAATACAAGAATAAAGTTCACCCCAAGCCATGCAAAGAGAGAAAATAATAATAATTATAGCTGTTCTGTCCAAGGTTACCAGAAGACACAGCCTACCAAGATCAGTCTGCTAGAGACAATTTTATGTATAGGGCCTACATTATCTTACAGTTTTTAAAACAAAATAAACTGCCTATATGCATAACAATTGAGAAGGCATAGAAAAATCATTAATTCGCAGGTGTGCGGGCAAAGGGAGTTAAGTCCACTTTCTTGTTACTAAGAATTAGAGTGACTTAACACACTTTGACTGCCCAAACATAGCTTTAGAGATGGATAAATCCATGAGGCACACATCCATAACTACCGTACAATTTTGAATATGACTTACTGGACTTAACACAAATGTAGAGAACATTTTTATCTATAACTCTATGGACATATCTCAATTTTTGAGGATGGTGGACTTAACTCTCTTTGCCTGTGCAAAGAGAAATTGAAAATTAGAAAGATAATAAAGATAATAATAATAATAATAATAATAAAGAAAACCTCTTGGAGACAGCCATAATCATTATTAAAAGGTTTATTGAAATTTTATTACTGATTAATAGTAAAAGTATAGTAGCATCACTATGTGGGTTAGACCTCTGTTGCACTATGACAAGAGACACAACTATAAGTCCTTCACCTCCTACTTTCACCTCAGCTTGCACACCTATAAAGGCTAATTGACACGATGACACTAGGTTTCGTAAGTACTTTCATGAAAGTGATTTCATGAAACTAATTACGCCCATTTTCTTTAAAACTAATTCCAGCACAATCTCACGTTTCATCTTATTTCTGAAGTTCAAGTTGCTGAAATCCAATACACACATTTGAAACACGTATGAATCCAGGCATTTCACAATTTCCTCACTTCATTTTATGAAATGCAAACAAGCTAAATATGCGTAAAATATCAAAATTACTCAGGAAACGGCCGTCCAGAAGTTTACTAAGGTAAAATAAAGTGCGTTAAGAAAGTGTTTTTATTCAAATATCAAAATTACTATTATGGTTTCATGAAAAGTTGGATCAGTCGAAACTGCGTGTCGTAACTCATTGTCGCCAGTACATCACACACTTTTCAAGCAAAAATCAGATGCAAAACTTAGTTACGAAACCTATTTTCATTGTGCAAACTAGCCTTAATACCAGGGACAAGTGAAAATAAACCAAACACATTTCTCAACAATTTATTTGAAATACAATAAACAACAACTGTAATCTACAAACATAACAAAGCTCTAAAGTCAACCAACACCTGAACAACATTCAAATAAACAACAACAATCGACACTACTCTTATACTTTTCAGGAAAGTTAGGTTAGAACAGAAAATGTATTTTCTAAATTCTTATCCATATGACCATTCATTACAATTAAGTGATGAAGGGTTGAGAATTGGGCCACATCACATTATAGTATCTAAAATAAATAACTATGTCAAAGCTGGAACTTAGAATGTGAAAAATACAATTTGTTCTAACCTAACTTCAAGCTCAAACCAATGAAACAATGGAATACATCTCTACAATATAAAATATGTATAGGCCTACCACTATTATGCTACCAGAGCAAGATAACTATATAATAAAGGAAACAGAAATATTTAAGGATCCAAATATCTTATACTTTCAATGCAATAATTATGCAACAACATTTTTTTTAGTCCTTTTCTTTCAAATTGTCAGTGAAAAGTAGGGTTCAATTATAACAACCATAAAATTTCTACTAATTCATCCTAAAGTATATATACATGCATACCATCTATAGAACAATCTACCCAGAATGTACTTCAAGAAGGAAAATTCACCTACTATGTAAAAAAAAAAAAATGTTAACTGTCGTAATCTTCAGCTTACTGTAATTCATTAGGGCCCTCCTTACAATACCTCAGATGTAATGGGCAACATGGAAGTCAAAATATATGCTCAATGTATACTGTCAGGGCTGCCAATCATAGAGCAATAATGATAAGAAATAATTTTACAATTATAATGCTCAATTATTACATTCCTAAATATGATCAAAACAATTTTGATATTTACGTCAAGAATTATTTACAAGTCATCCTCAGTTATACTCCATATAAGTAAACTTGGAGTACAGCTGAAGATGAGCAATTAAGGGCCCTCGAAACATGTTCCTTTACTTATGGATTAAGTGAAGTTCAATACATTTTGTCTAAAAACAAAACTGTTTCATACATACAGAGTCCGCCATAAAAATGTATACACTCTTTGTCAGACTGTATCGGGATATTACCAGTATATTACCAGTATGTTGTAGTATGGTCTTACGCTCAACACATGTCGTTACTTTCAACACGATAGTGACAAAACAAAATGGCTGGAGAACGCTTAACGTTCGAGCAGCGAAAATGCATTCTGAAGTGGTTTATCAGGTTTGATAATGCCATTGAAGTGCAGCATCAGGGGAGGCAGGAGTTTGAAACCGAACCCCCACCCGTCTATCAATTAAACGCATTATTGGCAAGTTTGAGGCACATGGAACGATTTGTGACATAGGCGTAACGAGGGGGGGGTTTTGGGGGTTTGAACCCCCCCCCCCCCCCATTGATTAAAAAAGGGAAAATTGTATAATTTTTTTAAGTCTGCCCATAAATTACTTAATACAAGTATAAAGTGTGGGAAGCTTAAAACTCGTTATTTTGCGTTAATTTTAAAAATTCTCCAGGGATGGACCCCGGAAGCTTAAAACTCGTTATTTTGCGTCTTAATTTTTAAAATTTTCCGGGGTTACCCCCGGAAGCTTAAAACTCGTTATTTTGCATCTTAATTTTTAAAATTTTCCGGGGGAGGACCCCCGGACCCCCCTCTCCCTGGGGGATATTCCATACCCCCCAGACGTTATAACCCCCCCCATATGGTCGGCCTGGTTACGCCTATGATTTGTGATATTCATAAAGGAAGATCAGGAAGGCCGCGTACAGCTACAAGTCCTGCTTCGTCGGATCTCGTGTTGGAAAAGTTTGTTACTTCTCCACAAAAGTCTGCTATGCATTGTGCGCATGAAGTGGGGATTAGCAGTACAAGTGTACAACGAATTCTGAAAGGTGCTAAGTGGAAACCTTACATTCCACGATTACTGCATGTGATTAATGATGACGATCCTGATTGGATGAAGTTCCCTCCACGGTCGCCAGAATTAACACCTATGGACTTTTACTTATGGGGAACCATGAAAGATCAAGTCTATCGACGTAAGCCACACACGTTGGAGGAACTTCGCCAGGAGATTACAGCGACATGTGCTGCGATCTCCATTGAAACATTGGCCAACGTAGCTGCGGCGACCACTCATCGTTCAGTAATGTGTCTCGCCGACAACGGCCAACATTTTGAACATCTAATGTAACCACTGAACTAAGAAATTACTGACGGTTGATGTTTGATTAGTATATAAATTAAAAAAACAAACCTAATAAATAGTTTCATTCCTTAAAGTGTGTATACATTTTTCTGTCGGACCCTGTAGAATGACCAAGTACTACACAATGGATTCACCCTTCACCAATTATTAGCACAGATTCACCCTTCACCAATTATTAGCTTAGATTCATCCTTCACCAAATATTAGCAGAAAACCATTCACCAAGAACAGAATGAATTTCACAGAATTTATAATCACAACGCATAATTAGGATAGAAAAGAAGAATCAAAGAGTTCAAAACATACATGATGTTTCAAAAATACTTTTACTTCATTGTCTGTGTGAATGCAATGCCCAGCCATATCTAGGGAACACAGAGAAGACAGAAGGGGGATCAAGAATGTAGGTCTAAACCAGAAAACACTAAACAATTTGGATAAAACTCATTACGTGGCGGAGGAACTCAAATTTTTCTTCCTGGGTGGTGCACTTTGAAGCCAGATTTTAGGTTTTTAAATTGATAGTCATTTTTATATTATGTATGAACAATTTGCATGTAAGGGTAAGGTTCATGAATCAATGGTTCATTTTCAGAATTTTAATTGCCATATTTTTTGGACCATAAGACACACTTCTTTACCTTGAAAACAGAGTCTTGAAAGTTGGGTGCATCTAATAGTCTGAAGTAAACTAAAAAATTACGGTAAATATTGCCTGTAATACCATAATCATAAAGAAAGCTTTGTAATAATAATAATAATAATACTTTATTATCACATACGTCTACAATTGAGCAATGCTCGTAAACAGGTGATTCGTCATGCTTTCCTTAATGCTAAACTTAAAACTAAACAAAAGTTAAATATAAATATGAATATAAATATGAACAATACAACACAATATAATAGTTAAGCCATTACATTCAAACACGGGACTGTATATAATCTTCAATGGAGTAGAAGAAGTGATCAAGCAGATATGCTTTGATTTCAGTTTTGAAAGAAGACATATTGACGATTTTTGTAATGGAGGCTGGTAATTTGTTATACAGTTTTACTCCCAGTTTTGTAAGGATAAGTTAGTTGCAAATTCTGGCACAGACTGTACATCAGTGCACAATCGGTAAAATGGTGTACAAAGGAACGGAATATTGGGTTCTTTCATATAAAAGGAGTTGTCTCTTGGGGGTGGTCTAAATGAAGGCAATGGCCTCTAAACAGCCTGACATTGAGCACTGAATCCATTGTAGAAAGTCATGATTTGTGTACGCAATGAAGTATATTATTCCCTTTAAAAATTTCGTTTAGAATCACATTAATTTTCTTCCTTAAATTTTTATCCTAAAAACCAAGGTGTGTCTTATGGTTGAAAAATATGGTATTTATTTATTTACTAGCATGTGCCCACGGCTTCGCCCGCGATAATTATTTCAAAAATTAAAAATTAAGAGCATAATAGTTAAATCATTATATTTATTAACACCTAAATCACGTGGACTACATACCACGATTAGATAGCGTCGCCTGGTAAAAGCGACCTCAGATTCGATTTCCTTGGCTCAGAATACCCCTGTACAGTGAGTTTCGTCCAAATCGAACTATGTTTGACCATATTTAGGCCTATCCCTCTTCCGTGTAGGTTGAAAATTTCATATGTCTACGGGCCTTGACATTCTAAACAAATGAATCGACCAGCGTGGGCTTACAACAATCTAGCGATCGCGATGCTTTTATTACCACGGTATGACAAAAATAGCCAAAGCCAACTGCAATTGATTTGACATTGAAATGTATTACTGAAATCTGATGCTTCGACAGCGCTAAAATCACGTTTTCTGCCAGTTTTTCACTCACAACTCGCGAACGAAAGCTAAAATTAAAAATCCGGCTTCGATGCGCATTCGCCCACCTTTCAGCCCATCTATGTTTAAAATTTCAGATCCCTGCGTTCAGTAGATTTCACTGGGCATCGTGGACAGACAGACAAACACGTCCTTTTATTATTTGAAGATAGCATGTGCCTGCGATAATTATTTCAAAAATTAAAAATTAAGAGCATAATAGTTAAATCATTATATTAACACCTAAATCATGTAGACTATATATCACGATTAGATAGCGTCACCTGGTAAAAGCGACCTCAGATTCGAGTTCCTTGGCCCAGAAAACCCCTGTATAGTGAGTTTCGTCCAAATCGAACAACGTTTGACCATATTTAGGCTAATATTGATTATCCCTATAATAATAATAATAATAATAATAATAATAATCATCCTCTTCGGTGTAGGTTGAAAATTTCATATTATGTTTGCGTGCCTTCACATTAAAAACAAATGAATCGACCAGCGTGAGCTACAACATTCAAGAGATCGCGATGCTTTTATGTCGAAGGAATGACAAAAATAGCCAAAGCCTAGTGTAATTGATTTGTTTTATTGAAAACTCATGCTTCGAAAACGAAATAAATACACGTTTTCTGCCCGTTTTTCACTCATAACTCACGAACGAAAGCGAAAATTAAAATTCCGGCTTCGAGGTGCACATTCCGACCCTTTAGTCCATCTATATTTAAAATTTCAGATCTCTGCGTTCAGTAGATTTCGCTGGGCATCGCGGACAGACAGACAGACAGACAGACACTTCCTTTTATTAATATATTATTCTGTTTATTATTATTATTCTGTTTATTTATTCTGGCAGAGCTAAAGCCATTTGGCCTTCTCTTCCGCTCTACCAGTAAAAAAAACTACATTACTATTACATAACACAAATACATAATATTACAGATAATTAATTAATACTTAATACTTAAATACCAAGAACTAAACATGGTTATAATTTATAAACTAGAGTGCTATAAAACATTAAATTACAAAAGAAAATTACAAAATTAAATTACAAAATATAAAAATACTAAAGAAAATAATTAGGATTATAGCCTAAGATATTTAAAATTATACTAACTAATACAAAAGAGAAAAACGTATAGTTGCAAGAAGTTAGGCTACGGGTTACAAATAACAAAAAGAGCTCCAATTAAGATTTCTAGTTACTACGATGAAAAACAAAACTAAATTACATGGTTTAAAATTAATATGTTAACTTCTCTCTGAAATTTACCAAGAGTTCAACAGCCTCTGACCGTGCGGGGGATGGAATTCCATTGGCGAGCTACTGATACGGAGAATGAGGATGAATAGGATGAAGAGCGATGGAGAGGAATAGAGAGTACATGACTATGTTCTGATCTTGTATTTAGGGTGTGATGAGAAGACAGCTTAAGGAAGCGGCTAGATAAATATGATGGTGATGAAGTATGAAGAATTTTGAAGAGGAGACAAAGACAGTGAAACCTTCTTCGGTCATTCAGACGGAGCCATGACAACATTTCGAAGGAAGGCGATACATGATCGAACAGACTTACATTACAAATGAATCGTACGCACATATTATGGACACGTTGCAACCTTTGGGATAAGTTAGAGCTCAAGTCCGTAAACAGGACATCACAGTAATCGAAGTTTCATTATTTAGCATGAATACCTTTTTAGAAAATGGTACCTGAAGTACAAAAAATGTAATTTTACAGGAGAGCGAAAAGAAGATGACGTGCCTTATGGTATTTTATCCATTTTAGGAAGCTACAGGTCGCTCTGCTTGGCTTAATAATAACGCAACATATAAGACCTATATATCAAAATGTTCACAAAACTATACTCTATTACATGAGCCTAAGAAAAAAAAATAGATTTTTTTGACACTGATAACTACCATCTCCCCTTAAACTAAATCCATGGCACTGTAGACCTGAAGGGACTGGACTTACCATCTCTTATAGATAGATGGCAGGATTGGGGACACACAGTCAGCATGCCAACACCCATGGCCATTGATGATGGTTTAATTCATAGTAGCTAAGTAGGAGGCAATTACTAGTGCCTGAGTAAAGTAATCGATGTATTGATTGCCGGCAATAACAAAACTTTTTAAGTTAATATGTGTGTGGAACTAAAAAACCATTTCATCAGCTGTTTGCATATAATTACACACTCACATATTTTTCACTTTCATAGAAAAAATAGTATGCAATACACATGCACCTCTTACCTCTGGGGTATAAATGAATTCACATGGCTGTAAAATCCTGTCTATGACAAAGCCTATGAGCTTGACGATGATTTAGATCTGCAGAAGCAGAGCGACTCCAGCGAGTGTCCACTTGGCGGGTTTGTCCTTGGTCTTGAGATTGAACGTCCACACATACGTGGGTCCCCTGGTGCGAGTCTTGTACACAGGACACTCGTACATGTTGCGCAAGTCCTGCTTGTCCTGCGTGATGGCCTGCGTTAGAGAGCGCACTTGCTTATCACAGGGCAATTTGTTATGACATTATTTTACATTTTTCATCATTTTCAAGAGGTAGTTTTTGGGCAGATTTAGATCACTTTTAGCATTTTTTGTTGTTGCAGTTTTTAAAGAAAAGTGTTACATCTCTATATATATAAAAGGCTTTGTCCTGACTGACTGACTGACAGGAATCAATGCAGAGCCTAAACTATAACAGGTAGAAACCTGGAATTTTGACAATACCTTCGTTTCATAATGTAGGTGCTCAGTAAGAAAGGATTTTGAAAAATTTTGATTTTAAATGCCAAAAAATCAAATGTTTTTGAGTATACTTAATCCCTTTTTACACAGAATTATCAAATCCGAATCACAGAACATATTGTTGCTAATGGTATCAGATGGCTTTGGAAAAAAATGAAATGCAAGTTTGGCAAATAAGAGAAGTTATCAATATAATTCATGTTATAAATAAATATTATAGAATGAAATCCACGAAAATAATGCAGTCACATAACTTTCTCTACCCTGGACATAGAGAAAACAATACGAGGTAAGGTAATATGTTTTGGGGAGAGAAGTATGAAAGTGATATTGCATTTCTGTTTAATTTCATACCCAAAACTGTTTTATGGTAACATGAGAGTGAGAAATAAAATATTCCGCAAAGTCAATACAATTTTATGGTACCGGAATTTCTGTTTCTTCTTATTTGAACCTCTACCAGGCTTGCTGTGTACTGAACAAGCGATAGGATGCAAAATTCTACATCCTCTATGAGCCATAAAAAGCTATATGAAGCGTTTTCTGAGGGAATAGTTTGAGTGTGATAAGTCGTTCTTCCTATTTCAAATGATAAATCCCTACATAAGGACCTAGAATTTAAAAATCTAAAGTCCTTCATAAGTTAATTTCCAATTACAAAATACAAAACCCGGGCGAAGCCAGGCCTTTTAAGCTAGTTAGGTTATATTTTGATCTTTTCATTATTATTTCTAGATTTGAAGGTTTATTAGCCAGACATAAAAGGTTTACAGGGCTTTGTTAAGTACATGAATTGAAGAAAATAAATTTTAGTTACACAAATATATTTAATTTGTAGGTTATAAGCTTTGTGTAATTTACTCAATATAGCCTACATATCTTATAGTTTAGTCCCAATAAATTCTCTAAAGAGTAACTATGCAATCGAAGGTAGAATTTATACGTGATGTTGAATACAGTTAACTTGTCTCATGTACTCTATACTGGGTAGAGGAAGCGAAACTCACCCTGATGTTGACGACAGGCATCATGGGGAAGAGCTCCTTGAGTCTGGATTCCATGATCACTCCTTGCTGGATGTCCCACCTCGCTCCTTCCATGAACAGACCGTGCACATATGCTCCCTCTCGTGGTGCAGACCTAAAGTAATGACCACAATATTATTAGTAGGAGTTGGGTCTATGACAACATTTATTCACCATAAATTTCCATAAAGAAATATTGGTTCTGTCAAAGACCTAAAGGACTAAACCTAACAGCTAATACCTACTTACTTAAGACTAATTAAAACTGAAGGCTAGTTTACATGATGATACTAGGTTTCGCAACTAAATTTCCCAACTGTTTTTCTTGAATGCGCAAGCACAAATGTACTGGTAACGATGAGTTACAACCAGTGAGGGAAGTGAGGCGGTATGCACCGGTATGGAATACCGTCACTGGTTTTAAAGGTTCAATGGCATACCGACACTGGTTTCAATGGTGAAATAGCATACCGTCACTGAAAATCAATGTGTATTTAATACAAATTGTTCATGTTCTTTTGAGTTGTAATATAATAATTACTTTTCATGATTATTCACAAACTTGTACGCTTTCATCGGTAGCCATTGTCACTATAACTTGTGATGGTCTTCGTTGCCATCTTAATGACTACACCACTAGATTCTATATTTTAAAAATATTTATCGGTAACAAAATGTTGTGACTTTTATATTGGCCTTAAATACTTTTAAAATATACTTAAATACTCTTAAAATATCTTTATTGAAGTAAATAAACTAAACTCAATGGCTCTACATCCCTGGCCTACCACCCGACCACTGCTCATCTACCACAGGTGGCCGGATTGGGGGCTTGTGGTCAGCATGCTGACACCCACTGCTGTTATTGATGGTTTCCGTGATGTAAAATAAATAAAGGTCTGTCAATCGACAGGACATGATGTTCTAGTCTTGTGTTGTGGTCCTACTTGGCAATCAGCTATAAAGCAGGGTTGGTTACTCATGAAGGAAGTTAATTAAGAAACACTTATCCTGCATATCACATTATTATTTTGTAAAGGAGGGAATGTGGTTTTTTAATTGAGGTATGTTAGTGAAAAATTTTGGGATAGCATACCGCCTCTGGATTTTTCTCACTTCCTTCACTGGTTACAACACTACGTAATTTATAGTAATATAATAGTAATTTTGAGGTTATATGCGTATTTAGCTTGTTTACGTGGGAAGTGAGGAAACTGTGAAATGCCTGGATTCATACATGTTTCAAATGTTTATATGGGATTTTTAACAACTTGAACTTCAGAAATAAGATGAAACGTGAGATTGTGCTGGAATTAGTTTTGAAGAAAATAGGTGTAATTAGTTTCATGAAAGCAGATGTCATCATGTAAACTAACCTTGATACTAGTGTGAAGATATGTACAATAGATTGAATTACAAAGTTAGAGTTAGATCATACAACTTAATAACTAACTTGAACTAGGATATGGTTACATTTTTCAGATTTTGTCCTATATTATTTTACTGTTATTATTTTTACGGAAAGCTGGTGCTGAGAATTTTTTTTATAATATATAAAAATATTATAATTTGAGTTGGGAAGAACCCTGATTGAAAAGTTCATCCACCCGCCGCTAGAGTGACAGTCGGATCAACTGATGATGGTGGAAAGTGTCCATTGAAATGCATTCTGAGGTGAATATACCTATTAAGTGAAGTTCGTGGGCAAATCCCGATCTCAACAATTTTTATGTTTATAAATAGTTTTTTAATAGAATAAATTACATTTGTATATAAAAGTTAAAATATAATCGAGAAAACATAGTAATTCTGAGGCTTTCACGGCCGGGGTCTTGACAATTGTTCATCTTTCGGGCCATGGTCAATGGCTTCTAACTTGCCAAATGTTTCGTTCCCACCGTGGGAAACTTCTTCGGTGGCTGATGACCAGTCGGAGTCTCGGTGCTGAATGAACTGTCTTCTGAGAGGCAGGGTTGCTTATATATCAGCAAAGGGCCTGGCTTGCCTGGTTGCAACTGCTACCGCCCCACTGCCTACAGCCCGAAAGATAAACAATTGTCTAGACCAGCGTTTCTCAACCTATGGTCCGTGAACCACTGATGGTCCGCGAAGATGGTGCAAATGGTCCGCAGACATAATTAAAAAATATAGCTGTCCTATTGCAAGTTTTCAACAATCTATCTTTGTAAGAAGGGATTTTCATTGCTCAATCAACTAAAAACAAAATACAGAAACCGACTTAATGTACCTGCTGATCTTCGACAAAATTTGACTAATATTGAGCCAGATATCCAGGACCTCTGCAAGAGGCAAGCTCAACCATCTCATTAAAAGTAGTAATAACATAATACCTAATTATGTTAAAGTCTGTTCAAAATATAATTTTGCTGTCAATAGTTTACTTCCAATTCAATAACTGTGTCCGTCAAATTAAAAAATGTATTTAGATTTATTTCGTTATAATGACCTATAATTAATACCCCAAAATATTAAGAATATAGGCCTACATATAGCCTACTTTTAAAAATGGGAAGTAAAATTAGGGGTCCGTAAAATGTTTTAGACATTTTAGAGGTCCTCGGGTTCAAAAAGGTTGAGAAACGCTGGTCTACACAACATAACTTCTTTAAAAATGAGCCTATGAGATCCAAACCCATGCACTGGCAGGTCAAATTGGCACATTACACATTAATGGTCAACATTACACTTTAAAACATGCTTCAAAAGCTTGCTATCTCCATCCTCAGTTGAGATCCACTGATGTCCACCAGATGTCTATCAATGACAATGACCTCAATTTCAAATTCATACAGAGCAGAAGACATCTGGTGGACAAACATGTCAGTAGATCTCAGCTAAAGCCCAGGCCCGACGAGAGGGAGGGGCAGCAGCCCCGGGGCCCGGGCCCAAAAGGGCCAACCAGATTTTATTTTTTACTTTCTAAATTTACTCTACCTAGGTATAATAAAATTGGTTATAAGTCACTAAAAGCTTCAGTTATGTTTTATGTGTTTATTTTATCTGCATTGTCCTGTCCTATAACGGTGACATGGAATTAATTAGTTAATCTGAAACGGATTATTCTTGAAGAAAAATTGCTATTTTTGAAAAGTAGAAGCAGAAATCCTTTTAGATGAACAGTAAAGTTCGTCATTTAAAATCATAATTTTCAAAAGATTAAACTGGTACATCATATAAAATTGTTCCTAATTATAACATTTTAATGTATTTTCTGTTTCGTCCCCGGCATCAGTTAAGCGATTTGGTCCAAAATCAATAGGCTTCGTCCCATGGGCGTTATAAATAGTAACCAAGTTTTATGAAAATTCGATAAAGCGTATTTGAGTTATCGTGCTTACAGACACACGGACAGACAGACAGACGGATAGATATTTTCCTGTCTACCAGACAATCTCAAAAAGTATCGGTACCATTCTGGCACTTAATTATGTAATATCATTACATAATCTTTTTGTTGCATACATTAAAGGGCGAGTTGGGTAGTGAATGTAAAATTCGACAGGGGCCCGGGAAAATGTATCCCTGGGGCCCTTGCTTTCTTTCCACGGCCCTGCTAAAGCCTGAAAGCCTTTGAAACAATTTGTGGGGTTACAGGAAAACCTTAGTAAGTGCCTTAGTTTACTTTTATTTTTGCCTGGAAAATGTATGTGTAAGTGCTAAATGTTGTCTGTATAGACGTTCTGGAGACCTCAAAAAATTGTTAGGCCTATTTTATTTTATGACAGAAAAAGGTTTCAGAATATTTTAGGAGACTATTCAGTTTAGACTCATATGCCGCATGTTTGAAATTGACCAATAACATTTAACAATTCCTCGGATATAGACCAATCACGGTCGTTTATCTTATAAAATGCTTGCTATTAATATGAGGAAGGGATTTTACCTGATAAAATGGTCAGCTCATTACTGGACATGAAAGCATCAGTATGCAGTGATTAAGACGTTGCATGTTGCCATTAAGCAGCATGAAAACAGATTATTTTATACAACATAACTTGTTTGGAAATTGAAATATTATAAATGTACATTGATTAAAAACACAACTTGAAGTCAGTGCAAGCCATTTCGTGTGCTTTTATTCTGTTCTGCTTTTAGCTTACTATTCATGGAATAGTCTTAATAAATCCAACTCAAGTTGACGAGTTTCATCAGATAAATTCACTCCTGCTGTGCAGTTGCGAATCTATTGATAAACTCGTAACCTCTCGTGGGATTACCTATGAAAATTCCTCCGACGCTGGGATTCAAACCCATGACCTTCGGTTCTCCTTGCTGATGCTAGCTTGAGTTGAACTCTGGTTAACTCGGTTGGTTGAGTATAGGCTGAAGATCATGGATTTGAATCCCCGGGTCGAATGAATTTTTCTCCTAAAATATTCCCATGTAATGTTCACCATGTGCTTTCATGAACACATATCTACAGGAAAACTTTGCGCTAAACTTGAGAATAAGGTGACCGCCATCATAACCGGGCCGTACCGAGTGGGACCAAGTCTACAATGTCGCCAATATTACGAACATGATTACATGCCGATTGAATTCGGTAGATAAACGACTGTTGTAGCGATGTTTTATGTAAGATGTGGAGTTAAAAAAGCTTCTGCATTAAGAATTCTAGGTCCGTGACAGGTTATGTTAGGTTAGGAACAGTCATGTTAGTTTAGCAGCAGAATTCTGCATAGTGCAGGGTTCGTGCCATGTAACGAAGTTTTATGAAAGATGTGGAAAGGTAATAAGGCTCCTAGAAGTAGTGACAGCCAAATTCTAGGTTAGTGACAGCTTATGTTAGGTTAGGAACATTTGTATTAGTTTAGGAGCAATATACTGAATAGCGCTGGGTTTTTTATGTCTCACATTGAATATGACGGGAAATTTTACCCTTGTGCCGATCGTTTCTCTTTTGTTCCCTGCGGCTCGGAGGGGCACGGCCGCTAATGGCAGAGCATGGCTGGCTACGCTATTCTGAAGGAGTTCCAAACTTTGTAAAGCCATTTACCAATTTCTTCCGTTCTGTTTGTAAGTAACCAACTTTTCCTGTAACCCCATGATATGTTCTAATTTACTTCCAATGTGTGACTTACGTGAAATCTTCTTTTTGTTTCTTGGTGACATCGCATTGAAGACACATCTTGTCGAGTGGCAACTCGTTCTTACGAGCTGTGGACTGCATGATGGCTGTGAGGAAGGACTGCGGATTGAAGAATCCCGCCAACCACACCGATGACGGCAACTGCAAGCATTTGAGCCCGGTTAAAAGCACGTCTGACTGTTCTGAACAGAGTCTATGCTTAAGGTAGAGTACTCACCACAAAGTCTGTGGACCAGGTCTCCAACTCCCTCAGTCGTAGCAGCAGATCAGCAAACCATGCAGTAAGGCCCTGCAGACTCGGATAAGCACGCTGTGTCCAAATGTGGGGCACCTGGTCCAGAAACAATGCATTCTGCAACTCCTCCATGTCACCTGTGATCGTCAGCTCACCCTGTGAGAAGAAACATCCGCTGAGTTATGCAAAAATGTACAATCATGCATATATCTAACATATGCTCTCTCACTAAATGTAGAGAACACCATGAACCAAGCTTGTGAGTGGTTTAAAGCAAATGGTCTGGTATTGAACCAAGGTAAAACTCAAAACCTTCTTTGTACACTAAAGGGAAACTTAAATCACTATGCAAATATGGATACTGAAGTTAAGATACAATAAGTTAACATGGATCCCCCACATTGAATTAATGTGCACAAAATTATCTAAAATAATATTTCTACTTAAAAGCTTATCAGCTATCATATCGTTAGAGTATCTACGAATCACCTATTTTGCATTTTTTCAATCCGTAATTAGTTACGGTTTACTTCTCTGGGGAAATAGTAGTCATATAGAATATATCCTTTTACTTCAAAAGAAAGCCTTAAGAATAATCACTAAGTCACACAAAATAGCACATTGTAAGCCTCTTTTTGTAGAAACAAAAATTCTGACAGTGATCAACTTGTATATTTTTATCTGCCTACTGAATGTAAAGAAAAACGCTACCGCAGTTACAATGTTTAGTGATGTCCACAGTTATAACACACGGAATCAATCTTTAGCAATAGTTCCCTTCTGTAGATTGAGCCAGAGTACAAACAGTCATAGTATTATAGGACTAAAGCTCTACAATGAGCTAAATAATGAATCAAAGCTATTACCATTTAAAGTATTCAAGACAAAATTATATAACTGGCTAATTTTAAATCCTTTTTATAGTTTAAAAGAATATTTTAGTAAGGACAAGGTAGAATTTTTAACTATTCAAAAGCATAATTTTAGATTTCTTTGACAATGTCTATTGCATTTCAGTAATGTTGAAAGAAAAACGTACAATTAAATTGTTTTAAACTTCACTACCTTGCATATACGTCTATGAAGACTTTCTAAAAGCCCTTGTATGTACAAACATTGTGTGACTCACTTTGAGACCCAGATCGAGTTCCTTCAGTGAACGTTTCATCTCTCCAGTGAGGTAGTTCATGCGTTCACACTCCTGGAATGCCACAATCACATACGGCGTTCTCTCCTCCACTTTGTTCATGATCTCTATCATGTTGAAGTCTTCTGGCAGCTTCTCCATGATTTCATCAACTATCTGCTTCACCTGTAGAGAAAACACCACGTCTTTATTTTCAGCCTATTCCCAGAAAACATGAATACTATTATTTTATTGTCTGAGTACTTAGAAATGAAGTAGAGTACTGTACATTCTACACTATTTGTGACAATGAAGACAAAGAAAAGAAGACATTTAGAAGAGAACAAAAGATGGAAATAATGAGGAAAGTTAAGGCACGTGTTTACGATATCAAACTTACAGCAGTGGTAAAGGACAACAACAACAACAAAATCCCTGGCAAAGGCACAGTGTATTGTGGAATAACTCTTACCGAATGATTTATTCTGAAATCACAATTTCCCCCCCCCATATCAGCTGTGTTTATACTCCTTTTAGCTACGAGGCTATGTCAGGAGTTTGGGATCTGTGTCTGTAAAGTAGGGTAGGCCATGGAACTATTGCTTGTCAGTTGTTTCTATTGTCGATGTATTGTATGGAGTAAATTTCAACTGATATTAATTTAAATGGATATGATACAGGATGAAATGGTGAGGATAATTCATGGTATGTAAATATCCAATTGGGCATTTGCCTTTACAACTGGGGAAACCATGAAGAAACCCATGTCAAATTGGCCGGCCCCGGGATTTGAATCTGGGACCTCCTGAATGCGAGTCCAAGACGTTACCATCTAGGCCACCTTGCTAGGTCACAATGATTTTGTTTAGACTGGTTGTGTTTACCTTCTCTTCCGGGGTGACGGTGGCTCCACCAGAAGCCCCAGCATCTCGCGGCTGCATCTCAAAGACAGTTCTGAACAGATTCTCAGACGTGGTGGTGAGGAAACCTATCTCAGCATTGGGGTGCAAGCCATACAAATATGGCGACTCTGGAGGCATAACTTCATCTGGAAACAAAGAAATGCATATTGTACTATACGACCATAGCATATTTATCTGGAAGTTGGCCAACAATTGCTTTCTACGTCCTCCAGTAAAAGACTATCTGGAAGGTCAAGCTATCAGGAGAATATGAAGACTAGGTGGAAAAAAAATGACTGTCCACTGGAGCTTTGTAGCGACCTGGATTTTAGAATTGATGCTGGAAGATTTAACTTATACAATAATGCCATTTTAGACTCACATTTGAACGATAAAGAAATGCACAAATTGATTAATGTACTTGAAATGATACATTCTAATGTAATTTTGTTTACATAGACCAGTGGTTCCCAAACTATGGGTCACGACCCACTGGTGGGTCGCGGGATCAATTTCGGTGGGTCGTGAAAAGGGCGGGAAAAATGAAACTTGTTTTCAATATAAGGAAAGAGTGTTTAATTTAAAGAATCCAAACCAAACTTCCATAGCTGAAGGAAACAATTACAAAGTTAATACTACTTATAAAAACATAATCGAATCTCTTGTAAATAAAAAACAGCAGTTTCACAAATATAATTAATTTTTTATAAATAAAATGTACTAGTTGGACAATGTTCTTTATTGAAATAAACTTTACCATTTTTATTTCAACTGTGTTTTCTCAGCAGGGCATTTGAACACAATAAAACTATTGAAAGGCATATGAAAAACATGTGCTGCATTTTATATAGCCTATATTGGTTATCGTTATGTAGTAGTGGGTCGCGAAAAAAAATTCTAGGTGAAGGTGGGTCCCAGGACAAAAAAGTTTGGTAACCGCTGACATAGACTATTCCATTCATATGCCACATGTTTGATATTGACCAATAACGTTTAGCAATTCCTCGGATATAGACCAATCACGATCGTTTATCTAGTAAGATGCTTTCTAGGGTCACAAGGATGCAATTTTATCTGATAAAATGACAGCTCGTTAGTGCACAGGTAAGGTATCAACGTACTGTGATTAATACGTAACATGTTGCCAGTGAACAGAATGAAAAAAATGTTATTTTATACAACATAACTTGTTTGGAAATTAAAATAATGTAAATGTGCACTGATTAAAAACAATTTTGATTCGTTTTAAATTTATTACTTGACAAGCAAACTTTGATTTACCTTTGGTAATCCGGACGGCCGTTTCGCACTACTTTAGTGCATCATCAGCGGTTTTCGAACTGCTACTGGTGGGTGCCTGTGTTGTGCGCCTAGGTGGTGTGGGTGTCGCATTGGTCTTGAAGTGGGAGTGGGAGTGGGAGTATTTGGTGGTGTTTGAATACTCCCACTCCCACTCCCACTTCAAGACCAACGCAACACCCACACCACCTAGGCGCACAACACAGGCACCCACCAGTAGCAGTTCGAAAACCGCTGATGATGCACTAAAGTAGTGCGAAACGGTCGTCCGGATTACCAAAGGTAAATCAAAGTTTGCTTGTCAAGTAATAAATTTAAAACTAAACTTTTGTTAAAGCAATCAAGAATGGACACGCAAACATGCAGTTAATTTTGATTCAGTGCGAGCCAGTTCGTGTGCATTTATTCAGTCCTCATGTTAGCAATCTATGATGATGCTCTCTATCTTGTGGTATGCACTTTAGCAGCACTGGTAAGTCAAATCGACTGTCCATTCATTTAGTACGCCATGACCTCACAGTTGACAAGATACTGACAACAAAATAAGAAAATAATTATTTACAAATCCGTTACATTTTATTTATGAAATACTGTTAATAAATCCTACTCGAGGTCACGAGTTTTATCAGATAAACACTACAATAGCGTTATTGCATGTAGCAGAGGTCGCTCGCACCTTAGGGCTCTCTGTTCTACTGTCCTGGCTTGATTGTGGCTTCCAGTCAAGCTATCTGGGAGGATTTACACAGGCCCTTAGTATTGAATTGAAAAGTTAAGCACAGATTTAAGATATTGCATTACCTATGTAAACATGGTATCCAACGTAATCTGTGTTGGGAGGCGCTGGGAAGCCTGGAGCGAGTAACAGTTCACCATCCACCTGGAATAGATTATTATTCTCGTTACAATTTTATGAGAAATATATATTTTGGTGAATTTGAAAGCTTGCTGTTTTTGTCTAATCTCTCTGGTATCTGGGGACAAACCTACCATCAAATTATAGACCTATATTGCTCTTAACCTCATTTTCAAGAGTTTTTGAAAAAGTTACGTACAACCACATAATACACTACCTTAATCTGAATAACAATGTTACATCATCTCTGTTTGGATTTAGAAGTGGCATGTCCACTGAGAATGCTACAATTCAACTTCAGTGTGTCCAACTGAAAAGTTTTAAAATAAAGGACAGACACACCGAGTGAAGAGGGTGTGGGGGCAAAGCTAAATACAACACATTATACTAATATACCGTTAATAAAATATGGTACAGTTTGGAGTTTGTTTTTATCACTGCTTTCATCTGTAGCAACTGAAAATGGACCTTGAATAACAGTCTGAACAATCTGAAAACCTGCAGAGTTCTTTGGACGAAAAGTTCAGCTTAAATTTAAGTTTTTTAACGTAGTATCTATTAAATAAAGGAAACAGTATATTCTTTTTTCAAAATGGCCTCCTCTTCACCCCTCATAGTTTTAATTCTTTATTTTTTTATAAGTTTATTTTCTACATTTATAATTGATTATAAACATTATACAATAACAAAAGATTACAAAGCTCTGCATGTTTTCAGCTTAAATCTGTGTTTAGACATGTTAAAAAAGAAAATATTGTTTTTTATTGGCCTCTTGATAGGGTATTTGTATATAAATTGAATACATTATTTAAGAAAAAAGTTCAAGGTACAAGAAAACAACATATATCATGGTCTACAAGTATGAAAAAGACACTTAATAATTCTGGAAACTGTTCTCAACTCGCTGAAAAAAAGGACAGCACTTTAAAAAAAAAACAATTAAAGGACTTTTTTAATAGTCATAATTTTAAAGGACTGTTGGACACACTGCAACTTACTACAGAAATATTGGAAGCGTTAGATAAAAAGAAATATTCTCTGGGAATTCATACAACCTGGAGGACATCTGGTGGACAGGAAAGCAGACTTGTGAATAGAGATCAGCTGATGATGACAGGGAACCCATCGAAACATACATTTTAATTTGGTAAGTATTTACTAAGAATAATAATTATGTGAAAATTTAATATATAAAATTGACACTTCACAAGTTCAAATAGAGAAGAAGCTTTGCTCACCAGTTCAGGCTGCATGAGCTCCTCCAGGTAGGAGATGCACAGTCGTCTGTCCCAGTCGTCCGTGATGTGGCCACCATACATGATCTCCCCAAACAGGTACCTCAGATCCTCCCAGGGGATCTTGGAGTTGGCCTCCAGGTAGTTGTACAACACGCTCACGCTGATGTTGAGGTCACCCACGTTGAACGGGTAAATCTTGTTCCAGCCCTGAGGTCCGAACTTCCTGCGCTCGGCCACCACTGCATGGAAGTAGCAGAGCGAGAAGAGGATGGCTTTGAACTCAGCCTCCTTGCTACACATCTCTAGTGTTTCTTGGTTGAAGTTGTCCAGCGCCTTGTGCAGGTTCGCTTGCATCCCCGTGGGGGGCTCATTTGTGATCTTGATGGAGGATTCCAGAATACCCTAAACACAAGACAGAACTCAATGAAAAGAATATTATAGGAGAAAAATCCCTCTGACACTGGGACTTGAACCCAGGACCTTTGGCTATTCGTGCCAATGCTCTACCAACTGAGCTAAGCCGGAGTTCAATTCACAGCGCCACATGGAACCTCTCTCCTATGACTGATTGCCCTAATGGTCAACCCCAAAAACAGACAAGTTATGTCATATGCAGTACTGTGAGGCACACTAAATAGTGATTTTTGTGACCGGGCTTCCACTGTTATTGTACAGTTAACATTCAAGATAGATAGATATATAAGCATTCATGAACCACAGATTATTGTCTCTCTTGGACATCCGGCTTAGCTCAGTTGGTACAGCATTGGCGTGAATAGCCAAAGGTCCTGGGTTCAAGTCCCAGTGTCGGAGGAATTTTTCTGCTATAATATTCTCATGTAATGTCCAACAGAGACAATAATCTGTGGTTCATGAATGCTTATATATCTATCAATGGAAAGAACCTATCAAATATTAATTAGCTAAAGTGACAGAACCAATTTAACAGCAGTTATAGGGTGATATCAGAGTTAGTGTTAAATAGGACATCAGATTTAGTGATAAGAAGGCCGACAAAATGCCACCTCGCTTGGAATGGCTCATCAAGCGACGAATAACGAGCCACCCCCTTTAATGGACATTATGGCTAAAATCAATTAATTTCAAAAGTTGTCATAAGTTGAAATGTTTTTCTCAAAATCCATAATAATTACGCCAATGAGAAGGCCTACAACTTCAATTTTGTTCAAGTTGTATAAATTATGTCCACAAAGTAAATAGATCTTATTTCTTTATGCACCTGTAATGACTTTCACAAACAATGGCAAACTATAATGTCAACTCCAGTGCACTTCTTCCTCATTATGACGATGAGCATACCAAAGATATCCCTTCTATATGTTCAGAAGTACTTAACAATTTCAAGATCCAGACAGAAAAGCTGCCAAAGACATCACCATCTTGTTCACATACACCCCATGGGCAGATATACACAGATCAGAACACAATTTGGCCCACAGAATAAACACAGTATTGGAAAATTATTAATACCTCATACCACATAGTAACAAATATCAATATCAAATAAATTGTAAGGTAATAAAACGATAAACGCGGGAAGTGATATAAACAGTGAAACTAATGAATCTTAATCAATACCTAAGGTAAAATTGTAAGGTACTCAAGTATACACTGCAAAAACAAAAAGAAACTTAAAAGCCACAACTCAGGATCATTTCCGAAATATAAAGAATTATGAAACAGATAAATCACCAGTTGTGGCTGAACACTCTATCAGAAACAAAATTAATAAGGGCCTGCTGATAAAATATCTATTTGCCAGACAAGAAGCGGATACTACGACTTCCTGATAAAAACTATCTGGAAGGTCAACTTCCAGTTAAGCTATTGGGAAGACGGAGTGGCTGATAAAACTACCAACAACGAAATAAGCAGACTAGGTGGAAACAAAATAGCTGTCCACTGAAGCTTCATAGCCACCTGAATTTCAGAATTGATGCTGGAAGATTTAACTTATACAATATTGCCGTGTTAAACTCACATTTAAAAAAAATGATTAATGTATTTCAAATACATTCTGACGTACTTTCACTGTACAAATTGTAAAATACACTACGATCGACACGTCACACCTAGCAGAGGCTGCCCACCTCAGGGCTGAAGTAAGAACATCCCAAGCTAAAAGATTTTACTGTACTCTTCCTGATAGCAATTCGGCAGTGATGTTAGAAGACATCTTCCAAGCTATCTGGAGGTGGAAGTACAAGCCCTAAGAATTGAAGTACGCCCCCAAACAACATATTATCTATTTTATGGAACCCGAAGGTTCATTGCCGCACTTACTTGAGCCTGCCATTCAACCCTATTCTGTGGTAACTCCATCCAACTATCCCTCGCATATTTGATTTCCCTTAAATCTATTCTAATATTGTCCTCCCACCTATGTCTAGGTCTTCCAAGTGGTCTTTTCCCTTCGGGTTTCCCAGTCAATATTTTTTAGATATGTCTTTCCTCTCCCATTTCATCCTCCATGATTTAATTACCCTTACTATATTTGATGAAGCTCACCATTATGCAGTTTTCTCCAGTCCCCATTTTCATCTCTCTTAGGCCCAAATATTTTCCTAAGCCCCCTGTTTTCGAACACTTTCAGATTATGTAAGGGGCCATGTCTCTAATCAATATAATACAACTGAACAACACTACACGGAACATTTTCTATTTTTCAGAAGAGAGGCAATTTTACCTGGGGATGTGGCAGTAAGAATTAAACTTCACCCAACATCTGCTATGCAGTGTTGTTCAGGGACATATTTCAATTAAATAATTGGAGGAAAATCTTCATCCTTAAAAGCCAAGAGAAAGCTACGAATTTTGAAACTCCGCCTCCCTAGAGCCTTAAACAAGAAATTTATCTTCAACAGGAACAGGAAATTATGGTTAATGGGAAAAACAATGCTTCCCGAAACTGCTATAAGTGAAGCAAACTACATAATGATTCCAAAGTTTAGGAATGAAGTTTTTTTTTGACAGTGAAACTATATTAATTATGAGAATGCCAGTCGACCGCTAGCCGACGATGGGAGGGTACTTACCTCTTGAAACATGTCCTAGTAAAGGTACGTAAGTGAGCTAAAAGTGTTTCAAACGTTCGACTACTTTTGAATACATAATGATTGTCGCTACCTGAGGAATGATGTGCGCTGCTGCTGTTGCTGCAGGCTCTGCACTCATGAACACCCTGTAGTCGGGGTGGGATCCTTGACTGAAGTGCTCAAGCTTCTTCTCTAGCGAGGGTAACCATTTCTTCACCAAGTGAATATTCTGTAATATGCATGCCACATGATAAACACAATGAAATTATTACTACTTTCAATTTTTAATACTACGAGGGCCAAACACAAAGTAAGTTTCCCTAGGGCTGTTTACACAAACAAAACAAAATTTCATTGAAATATTTATTGCAGCAGATAAACACTTGTGTCGTAGAAGTCTGCCGCCTAGGATTTGAACCATTGTGTGACAACCATCACCGCTTCTCTGTCATTCTCTGTCATTTATTGAGGTGTAAGAAAAGATGGAAATCACTGGGAGTGAGGTCCGAGCTTTAGGGTGCATGCTGAAACACCTCCCAGCAGAACTTCTGCCGGAGACTTGCAGGGAGGTGTTGAAGTCTCCACCCTACAGCTCGGACCGTGCACCCAGAGATTTTCATCTTTCCCTACCCCTCAAGAAATGACAGTGAATGGTAGAGATTGACAGAGAAATGGAGGTTATCACACAATGGTTCAAATCCCAGGCGGCAGACTTCTACGACACAAGTGTTCAAAAGGTGGTTTCACGTTATGACAAATATCTCAATCCATGTGGTGAATATGTTGAAAAATAGCTGAACATTTGCTATATCTGTTGTAATAAATACTTCCATGAAATTGTGTTTGTTTGTGTAAACGGCCCTTGGGAAACTTTCTTTGTGGACGGCCCTTGTACATCCTGTAAATGTATTAAACATGCTGAAATAGCTGGATGCAGATTAACAATAGTTTCTATTTTAGCTGTGGCATGTTTGGGGAAATGATCATGAAATCTGTAAAGAAGCAAAATTATTCAATTCAAGTCAGTCAAAAAGTATAAAGATATAGAAATATGGGAAAATTGTACAGAGTGGACCAAAAGTCACGATCGGATAATGTTTATATTGTAATAACTCATTTTCCGAAACCGAAAACTAATTAAAAACTATTCATAGGCTGAGAGGAATATTTACCCCCTTCATATACATTTTGTAGGATTAGCTTGTCGATTTTCCGATAGAGCAAGGACATTGTTATGTTTTAGTGACAAGCCAGAGTTTTCTTGCACGCGGGTTTATTAGGCGATTGTTGTCGATGTGAAGCGCTGTGTTATGTTTGTGTTGTAAGCAATGGCGAATACAAGCAAATATACGATTGAGGAACGTCTCATTGTTAGTGTGGGTTCATGAAAAAGAACAAACTGGCGAAACATATGAAGAAATCAGAGAGAACTTCTTTCTTCGTTTCAATAAAGCAGCTCCCACTGAAGCCAAACTATGGAAACTGGAAAAGAAGACTTTCTCAAAACGCAGCGGAAGACCTAAAAAATATTGCGGCGATGATGTCAGTAATCGACTGAGTGAATCATCGGAGGGTTCACCGATGAAATCAACAAGGAAGCGATCGGCAGAGATGCAGATCCCAAGGACTTCGTTGTGCGACAACTGGCTCTGGTCCTCCTTAGAAGAAAATCTTGGGTTGGAATGAATCGGATGGATTCTGTTGAACAACTGAAGAGAGAGATCATCCGTAGCTTCAGAACGATCACTCCCGAAATGCTGAGGCGGGCGGCGCATTCAACTGTCCGCGGAAAACGATGGTGCACATGCCGAAACTTTGGACGTTTAACAATGATGCTGACAGGCCTAGGGTACTTTATTTTACGATATTTCCATCCCTTAATATTTGCTACTTCAATAAATAAAGTTTTTACGTCAATTGTGGTATTTTATTATTCCATAAACTAACATACAAAATATCCGATCACGACTTTTGGTCCACTCTGTACATTAAAAAATTTGAAAACTTATTGATGAGTTTTGATATACAATCTGATCAAGAAAGTCAGGTGTGTAACAGGGCATTCCTTGGTAGTTGAAAATAAGGAGGATCCTTGCAACATGTCCTACCAAAATAAGGGCAAGCGAAGCAACAAACTAAAAAATAGAATTAATTTGCTTAGGAAAACTATTTTTCTATTTGGTTATGTACCTGTAGCACTACCCAGTGGCCACTCACAGCTGCTATGTCCATGGCTTGTTCAGCGACCACTTCTTGTCCCTGGCCAAGGGAAACATTATGGAAGTTTCCGTTGTCCGATGTGAATCCCAGCTTCTTGCCCAACTCCTCCACATCCTACAACACAAAACTCCAGTCATACACGTACTTCCATAGGAAGGCAATGCATCACAGTGTGGGAAATGCTAATGTTGTTGAAAATGCAATCATGAATTATTTTTCTACCATTTCCTGCAGAATATTTAGATTTGATGGATTATAAGATAACTTGATTGTGAGACTGTAATTAATTTAGCTGAGAAATACCCATTTCTCTATGACAAGTACCTGATTGTTATTATTTGTTGCTTTCATTCATGAGTTATGAGCAAAATACTGGGTGAAGACATGATTTTTAGCACTATCAAAACATTGTATTTCATTGCTCTGTTCCACAAAGCCTGGCAAATGAGAGTAGTGCAGAAATAAAGCATCATTGCTTCAAGTTGTATGGCTTCTCCCACAGTCTATGCATGTTACAACACTTCATATAGTTTGTCTGGAAACTTGATAAGGATTCTTTTTGTGTGTGTATAATACTCAATCTGTTATATTATTTATAATTTGTACCAACGCTCACTCAGTGTGCAAACCATTCAAAGTAACAATAAAATAAAATAATGTAATTCGTGCAGTTTATGTAAAAACAATATCAGTTTTAAGAAATATGTTTTAATTATTTTGCTGTTAAATAAATGGACCGCCTGCGTGGTCTCGTGGTTAGCATCACTGGCTATGGAACCATAGGCCCGGGTTTGAACCCCAGTACCTCGTATTTTTCTGAGGTCTGGACTGGGGTGCACTTAGCCTCATGATACAAACCGAAGAGCTCTTGATAGAGAAGTAGCGGCTCCAGTCTTGGAAACCACCATTAACGGCCGTGGGCGTCGGCATGCTGACCACATGCCCCCGAATCCTGCCATCTACCTATGGTAGATGACACAGCCCTAGTCCCTTCAGGGATGTAGTGCCACGGAGTTATTTTGCTGTTAAATAAATTATTTAAATACATCTAGCGGTTGAATTAATAAAGACAGGATGTACCTTGAGAGGGTTGACGCCGGGTGACAGAATGAAGAAGATCGGGGTGGAAGGACTTGTTTCCTCAAATGACTTCGCAAACTCCACAGTCTTCCCCTCCACGTACTTGGCTCCCAGCTTTTCCTCTATGAATGCACTGGAAGAGATAGGAAATCTTGTCATGTGTGACCTTACAGGCAATATGTGAAGGCAGTATCAGATGATGACTTACGCAATGGCATAGTTCATTCTGTCGGGTCGCAGAGCCCTCATCATGCAGAGTCGCTGCAGCGCCGTCTTGTTCTTCCATTCCTGAGGAAACTTCTCTCGCTCTGGACAATCAGACTCCACCAGTTTCTTCCACCTCTTGGGCGATGTCTCAATATCTCGGTCCAAGTTTCTACAACAAATAATGTTTCAATCAGTGAAGGAAGTGGAAAAAAACAGAGGTGGTATGCTATCCAAGATTTCTCCCTCTCATACAAGATATTACGTGATATGCAGGAAATGCAGTGTAACTTCCTCCATGAGTAACGAACCCTGCTTTATAGATGTTCGCCAAGCAGAAGCACAAAAGTCACCAACATCTTATACTGTTCATTAGTAGAACTTTGTTTATTTCGATAAAGACATTTTTAGTACACGCTCTCTAAAACAGCTGCTAGTTGGACTGGTAACAAGCCAAAAATTGCATTTTAGCAACCAAGGCTGCAGTTTTAAAATGCAGTTTTATCGGGCTTTTACTTTAAAGTTGTCATGGCAATCTAGGAACGAAATCCCGATGGCATTGACCAGTCACACCAACTTGAACATGGATTTAAGCATATATTTGATTATAAAACAACAAATTTAAGCCAACATGTTTGTTTATGGTAATTAGAAACTTTATAAGAGTTTTTTTTTTTTTTTTTCGAAAAACACGGTACCTTACTTCATCATATAAGAACAAATATAAGCCAACAACTTTTCACATCTTCGTTCACAAGAGAATCATTGCTTACCATGGATGCACCAGCATTTCATTGCAATAATATATTCCTGCTGGCAGCAGCTCCAATTCAATGTTTCTGGCTTGGATTAAAATTTCCTCGGGGTTATCATTCATGTTTTCACAAGCTTTTCATAAATACTAGTACACATCCATTATTGTTTACAAAAAGCAACTCATATAAATGCATCTATACCGCATTTCGTATTAGTACGGTTCATTGTTCTACAATTCAGGTGGCTGTGGAAATATGACATTAACAAATGGCTGACTATACCTTTCAATTTAATTAATAAAATTATACGGTATTTTTGTTTCATTTCATACAATTTAGAGAGCTGTTACTAAAAAATAATGTTTGCACCACGCATGCAAACGCTTTATCGGACTCACCCAGTATTTCGGCCTCAGCTTACACCTCGGTCGCTATACTAGAATCGTCCACTAAAGCGTTATTTTGCATACTTCATACATAAATAGCTATTAAAGTATTTAAGACCTATTTAAATAATATAAAAGTCAGAATATTTTGTCATTAAGAAATATTTTAAAAACATTGGATCTAGTGATATACGAGAGTGATTTCAGAAGTCATGGCAATTATTTTATATATTCCGGATAACCGCATATGCGGTTATTGCACTATATACCTTTGAATACAAGGTGTATACAGTACGTGATGTGACCACCAGATGACGTCTGAGTGCATTGGTGTCCAGTAGACAACACATGCAAACGTTAGTATCCTAAAGACTGTGTTCCGAAATGGATGTCACTAAAGTTGAACAACAAGAATATGTAAAAATTGCATTTCTGCATGGCAGAAATGCTCGTCATGCCAAGCTACAAGAAGCATTGGGTAATAGTTGCCCTATCGAACAGTTGCACGTTGCACAGTGGGTGGAGGCCTTCACAAAGCTGATGGTGATGGTATTCAGCGCCTTCCTCATCATTGGCAAAGATGTGTGAACGCCTTGGGGGATTATTTTGAAGGTTGTTAGCTCGTAAGAGTACGAGTATTATGCGTAGGCCTACTGTTTTGTGCATATGTAATATGAATAAAACAATGATCTCTATTTACGCATATTTCAATGACCCTTACCCATAGCGCCTTGTATCCGGATCCCAATTTAGTACCAGCATTGCGAAGTACATTCCAACGACTTTCAATCGTATATCCTGATTTTTGTTTCCTGCAAGTTTATTGACTGATAAATAATAGTTGCCATGACCCTTGTAGTAATTAATTTGGCAACAAAGACCATCACAAGTTACTGGCAATGGCTACCAGTGGATGAATGATCATGAAAAGTAATTATATCACGATCCAAACAAATAATAGGGCCTACTCTTTGCCACTGACTTTCACTGATACTATTGAAACCAATGCCAGTGGAATACCGGCAAATACTGTCTCGCTTCAATGCAGCTGTAATCGTAATACAGTAAACATCTGCTTCCATCTAATTTTGGTCTTACTGGTTTAGTAATTAACAGATGTACCTGAATTCATCTTTGGCAGAGAGACTGCGAATGCCGCCCCAGCTGCTGTTGGAGAGGAAGTCCACAGGACTGATGACGTGTTGCTGCAGAGGGAATCGCAACAGGAAGTCCAACTCACTTGCCTGGATCTCCTCGTTCATGAGAAGTATCTGCACCAATACAAATCATGACACAATCATAATCGTCATCAATACAGCAATATTTGTGAGATGAAACCATAGAATCATGTATCTGTTGAACATTACATGAGAATATTTTATGAGAAAAATTCTTCTCACATTGGGATTCAAACCCTGTGAATCTCTCCTGTGACTGATTATCTTTAATGGTTGACTTTACTGGAAAACATTTACAGCAATATTCTGATGTAATGTTCTGTGGTTTCATGAACACATGTCTACTGTACAATAACAGTGGAAACACTAAAAACTGTACATGACGTAAGTGTCTTTCAGGGTAATCAGCTGACGATGATGGGAATACCCACTGAAATTGTTCTGGGAAAATATACCTAATAGTGAAGTTAGTGTGTATATTTCTGTACTCAATCTTGCTATAGATTTGTGGAATTTTTTTCTTTAAAAACAGGAATTATAAATGACAGTCCCCCTAAAGACTATTTACCAGATTTTAGTATTCATATTATAGCAGTATTACAATAAGTTTTTCTAGAATTAAGTGTGTAATATTGTATAAATTGTTTACTTAACTTATGGTTTGTCATAGCGGCTGCATAAAATATTGGGAAGCAATAACAATTTTTTTATACTTATTAAAATAGTTGATTTATCAATTTTAAATAAATTTTACATTGCTTTCTATGTTTCAATTATTCATTGCTAAATCCTAATGTTCCAATAAGATACACTAGAAAGCCCTGACTCTCTCTCCTATAACAATTTATCATCTTTTAGGCTTTACTGTGAAATGCAGTACAGTACCTGAAATGCCATTTGCGAAGAGAATATGAGTTTGTCTCTTTCAAAGAGGCCTCGTGATGTGTACATGAAGACGGAATATGTGATGCAGTCGATGAGGTTCACTACTCTTGTGGTCACGTCTTCAGCTGGTACAGCCTTCTCTATTGCTTTCTGGAACACCACACTGAAAGCCTGCAAACACAAGGGTTACATCTATCATAGGCAGATGGCAAGATCGGAGGGCATGTGGTCAGCACAGACAACCAGAGCTGCTACTTCTTTATCAAGTAGCTCCTCAGTTTGAATCGTGAGGCTGAGTGCACCCCATTCCAGACCTCCCTACCTCAGAAAAATCTTGTACACCATCATTTACAAGGGCGGTTACTATCAGTGCATTCTTTTTGTTTAAAGAAAACCTGTATAGCATTTTATGAGTGCTGTAGTATTGCTTTATGACGGCTGCAGAAAAAAAAAAGAACGGCAAAGTTGATTAGCTGAGAGCTTGCTCAATAAAACCGGCAATGTGTACAGCCCTCCAACATGAAACAGTTATCCAGGAATGGAAATAATAATTATTGTAAAATATGATGTACAAGTAAGATCAAATACTACTAACTGTGCTGAAGAAGGCATTCGTACTCGGGAATTTGAACAATAATGTTAAAGTCATCAAGGAAATTTTCAATGACAGTTCATGCAGCAAAACCTTGCAGCACTTGTAAAGCGAGATTTGAGATTGCTGCACTGACAGTGAAGTGGGGGTAAGCAAAGCTGCAGCAAAATGTAAAATGAAAGCTTATGACGTAGCAATGGTAAAGCGTTGTAGCTTTGCTTTAAAAAAGAACACACTATATATAACATGTAATTCTGAAACCAATCTAATCTAAAATAGATTTTCTATGATTTTTTGTAAGAGTGGAATGTGTCCTTGAACTTCGTGTAAATGCATACTGAAATTGGTTAAGTTTTATGGACATTTAATCTGAAGTACAGCTGGCAAAATGAGCACTAAGTAGTGGATAGAACTTTCCCCATGAGAAGGAAGAGTAATCTTTACAATATTTTGTATGTAACACAATGACGTCATCGTGAAAACACTTCACGTTCTAGCATAAAACTGAGTACCTATCCTAGGTACATACCTTAAGGGAGAACTGATAGATGGGGTTAATAGTGTTGAGTTCGTTGAGGATAAAGTAGAGCAGAGAAGCTCGAGCAGCAGCTGGTCGATACAGTTCTCGAGCTTGATCTATCTTGGCAGAGGTTATCTTGGCCTCAGCTACTTTCTGCTCTATCTCAGCAGCAGTTCTCTTGGTTGTCTCCAGGTTCTCCACCAGTGCTGTGTCCCCGAGAATGTTTCCCCCAGCAGACGACAGTCTGGACAGTAAGTCATCTTCCAGCGTCTTCAGCATGATCTTGAAGTCGTTCTGCTGCTTTGTCAATTCAGCCTAGAACAGTGTGGACATGAGAATTCTGCTGTTGCCTTACACACAAATATAAGATAGACAAATGCCAGCAACGGATTTTCCCTTCACTATCATCACATTACACTATGCTAATTTCACTTTAAGTTCAAAAGAGATGTAAACAAACTCTAATGTACAAAGCGTGTCCAAAAAGTAAGTTTCCCTGTGGCCGTTTTCAGAAACAAAACAAAATTTCTTGGAATTATTCATTGCAACAGATACAGCAAGTATGCAGCTATTTTTCAACATATTTGCCACCGGAATTGAAACATTTGTGTTACCATGGCACCAACTTTAGAATACCTGTAGTCGTAGAAGTGTGTTGCCTGGGATTTGAACCATTCTGTGATAACGACCTTCACCTCTATGTCATTCTCTGTCATTCTTTGTCTTTTAATGAGGTGTAGGAAAAGATGGAAATCACTGGGAGCAAGGTCCGAGCTTTAGGGTGAATGTTTAAACACCTCCCAGCCGAACTTCTGCAGGAGACTTGCTAGGAGGTGTTTAAACATTCACCCTAAAAAATGCCCAGAACTCTATACCAGGACTGCATACAGAAATATACACATTTTAAAAATAGAAGAAACTAATATAGGTGTAAGACCAAGACGCACTGTGTCTCCACTACTTTTTAACATATACATTGACAAAAAATCAATAGACAATGGATGAATATTGTACCCTTTCGTAGATGCGTTTTCTTAATTTGGAAAAGTCGGCATTCCTCATCAATTCACTGGTTTAAATCCAGTCTTGGATTCACCACGCATCATTGCTGGATATTTCTTCTTCTGTTAACATGATTAACACAGTAATCTGGAGCAGTTTCCCACACCGCATCAAATTACTCTAGCATTATCCACTTGCTGAATTCTGTAACATGATATTAGAGAATACTGTATTGCAAAAACGTCTAATATGTTCTTACTTTCAAATCCTCTAGATCTGGCCGCTCTGCCTTGACGACCTCGGCCAGCAACTGGTCCTCTAAACCATCCCGGGTGACGGTGAAGTTGATGAGCGTGGTCTGAGCTTGCATCTCAGGCTTGTAGTGTGGGTTGGCCAGTTTCGTCTGCAGAATCAACTGAAATGTCGCGTTGTACTCTATCTCCTTGTCTCCAATCTTTATAGCTCTGCAAACAAAGTCTTTTGTTAAATTCTGTTGAGGTGGTGGTGGGAATGCCATTCCAATCCTGCCAAGATGATGCAGCATTTGGATAACAGGAATAATCCCTCAAAAAAATGTAGTGCAACAAAGTTTAGTTTTTTATATACATGTAATCATATTTTCAACTTTTTGTAATGAAATTTCTGTGATACATTCAATTTATGTATTTGTGAGCAAAATGTAGACTTAAAAGGCATGTTGTTATTAGGTGTTAGTGTTGTGTTAGAAATGGGAAAGGAAGTACAGGGTTAAGTCAACATTTAATTAGTGAAAACCACAGGATTGGCGATTTCAGAATAATAAAAAACGAGAGCGATTGCATTCAGCGGAAAATATGCGAGGCGAAGCATATTTTGGAAGTAAAGGAAAGATGCCTTAATAATTACGAAGGTGACTTAGGTGAGACATGGTTACAGGTTATAAAGAACGTGGGCAAAAAAAACACGGTTCCACGGTTTCCAAGACCCATGGATTGTTTAGAATCTGATTTCAATATACCGAATGAATGGGTTACAGAACACTACAAGTACAACGCTCCAGGTGATCGTGAGTCGATGTCTCAGATCGATCAGCAACAACAACAGCAACAGGAGCCCTTCCTTGATGACTTCGCAGACGTTAGTCAGTTGACTTGAGAAAGATCCAGTGGTCGGATTGAAACGTAGCCTGTGTTTTAGTTTTTTAATTCTTAACTATTTTGCATCCACGCTATAAGTGTTTTATCTATTTTTTATATTCTATTATAATTTAATTAGGTGTTAGTGTGTGTTACATTCTAGTTTGGTGCTTAAAGCTTATTCGTGTTTATTAAGGGTCTCTTGTACGATTCTAATGATTATAGCTTGGATTCCTAAGCAAAATGCATACACACTGACAGGCAAAAAAAAAAAAAAAACCAATCACTTTAAAATTTTTTGTACTTTTAAGATTAAATATAATTTTGATTGGATCTTTATACATTATTGTTGGTGAGGATGAATTATTATTTTTAATGGATCATTAGCTATAGATACAGCATATCTCCTTTCTTCATACCTTCACTTTACCACCAAAAAAACAACAAAAAAAACATCACAATAGGGCAATCTGATTATGTGCACTAGCTTGTCATACATATTGCTAGGTGTTTCAGTGTTGTATTGCATCATTTCCTTCCAAACTGAAAGGAAACTGTCTCCCTTTGCATCGTAGGTAAGTTTAGCTGAAATTATGCCTCTCAGTCCCGAGACATTGCCAAAGCTGTTGCTCTAATTAATGATGGACGCAGCCTCCATTATGCCGCTGCAACCTTAGGCTCACCATTCACCACCGGTGCAAGAGGCAACATGGGGAATTAAGTGTGAAATGTGTCATTTAATTTTAATCTTAAAAACATATACAATTGCAGTAATTTTATTTCAAGCACTCGGCTACTACATAATTTTTATTTAAACTTAATTTTTTTTAAATTTCTTTAAGTGATCAGTTTTTTTGCCTGTCAGTGTATATTTTCAGACTCCTAAACAGAAGCAGAAATTTTGACAAGTAAACGCCCAGACGGTTTGACACTAATTCCATGGAGACAAGGCAAATCCTTGATGTGGGATGCAACACTAGCACCATCCTAGCACCTGTAAACTTATTGGGTCTGCTACTGAATCCGCTGTCCAGCTAAAGAGGTTGAAATATCGAGCTATAATTGACAATTACATCTTTGTCATCTTCGCAGTAGAAACCTTTGGTCCCTGGTGCTCTGAAGCCAAAGCCTTCGTTATTGAATTGGGCAAACAATCTGCGGTCCATTACTAATGATCCTTGCGCCACTGAATATCTGAGGCAGCGCATAGGCATAGGCAACCGAAGGGGAAATGCCGTAAGTATAATGGGGACGTTTCCCCTTCTTCATGAAAAGAAATATTTTGTTTCTGATGTTATAAAATAGAACTGTATTTTAAAAACTGAATAAGGATATATAAAATATATTTTTACTTTGTGAAAAAAATAAATAAATAAATAAAACAATTTGATAGTGCTTATTTTACTTATTCAGAGAGAAAAACTATTTTTGCTTGCTTATTTTATGATTCTGAATTAAAATAGCATATTTAACTTAAAATTGCTTATTTCACTCCTAGATGTCATTATCATCAGTTCCCTGTTTCCTTTCTTTTGTCGACTAATAGAATTACTGAAAAATCCTAGTTATAAAACACTGTCAGGTTTCTAAACAGCTTTCCAGTGAAGAAACAGATATTGAAGAGGAATTAATTGAAGAACTGTGTTGCTTTTCACATGCGCCTGTGAACATTTTCACTTCACTGACAGACGCAGGAGCTTCCTTACACACTGTAACAGCCGTGAACAAGATAAGATTTCTACGATACTAATAATTTATTTAGATCTCAACTTGCCGGTTCTGCTGCAGAAACAGCATTAAACGGAAACGTGGTATCACAAAGAACTGCTTTTTTACTGTGTGTGCTGTTGAGACCTTTGGACCATGGTTTTTGCAGGTAGTGAAAGACATCACACGCCACAGATAATACTTCATACTGCTGTCAAAATAGACGTTGCCAAGACGTTGCCAAGGAAGTTGGTGGAAGCTTTGGGGAATGATGTCCTTCCATATTAAAGTATGAGAGCTTAAAGAGTGGGTATGAGTGTTTACATGATTCAAACTACTGCAATACATTAAAGTGGCACGATGCAGTCGTCCTTGGATGTTTATGGTTGCCTGTTTCCTTCACTATCCTACATCTAGTGACCATAATCTGCATTATACATACTTTCCATACTCTGCCCTTTCATTTGTATATTTCAGATTTTCAAAATGGTCCCACATTTGCAAAAAATAAGATAGTTACCATACAATGGTTAATAGTTACCATGTGTTTGCCCCATCTCTAAAATTATTTTTAAAATATTTCGTGTATTTCATATCTCAAAAGTATTAACTGGGAGAGCCGAAAGGAAAAGACCAACTGGAAGACCTAGACGTAGATGGAAGGATAATATTAGGATAGATTTAAGAGAAGTAGGATTTGCAAGGGATGGTTGGATGGAGTTAGCACAGAATAGGGTTGAATGGCGGGCTCAGGTAAGCACGGCAATGAACCTCCAGGTTCCATAAAATAGATAATATTCTTTAGCTTGCTGAGGAATTGTCTATTGCCATTGAGTAAGTAAGTAAGTAAGTACGTAAGTAAGTACGTAAGTAAGTAAGTAAGTAAGTAAGTTAAAACAACACACTTATTTTTATCACTCAACTTCACTTATTAAGTAGATAATTACCCATAACGCGTTTCACAAGCTATAGTTTGCATCATCAGATGGACACTGCCGGTTTCACTGGATTGCTGGTAGATGGCTCTGTAGGAAGGCTACATCTTGGCTCCTTCTAACCAATATAGCATAAGAAATCTACTAAAATCAGAACAAAGGACAAAATTCCTCCCAACAAGAATTCAGGCATCTATGAACTAAAATGCAAGGACTGTGACAAATCATATATTGGCAAGACAAAAAGAAATTTAACTGTCAGGCACAAAGAGCATTTAAGAAATATCAGGTACAAGCAATTAGATAAATCAGCGGTGGCCCACCATTACTGGACTGAAAAACATGAATTTGACGACGACATAAGATTATTAAAATGTGTAAATAAACCGGTGGACCTGAGTATATGGGAAAGAATTTATATCCAAAGGAACAAGAACAATTTAGTTAATTTTGACATACCAAATGAAAACGACTTGATCGCAAGATGGATCCTTCCTACAGAGCCATCTACCAGCATTCCAGTGAAACCGGCAGTGTCCATCTGATGATGCAAGCTACAGCTTGTGAAACGCGTTATGGGTAATTATCTACCTAATAAGTGAAGTTGAGTGATAAAAATAAGTGTGTTGTTTTAATTTAACCACTTCACTGTGTATTCCCGCAAGAATTATCGTATAAGTAAGTAATACACCACAAAGTAAGTAAGTATTTCTGTTTGCTTATTTCTTATACTTTTTGTGCTCATTTTTATAACCGTTAGTTTGACTTACTTGCCCTTCTTGATGAGATTGCGACCCAGCAGTGGGTCCAGCACAGGATCTGTGTTTTCCTCAATGCTCTCTAGAAGTACAGTGGCGCCACACGTGATGGACTGCTCTATGACGTCCAGATAGCCTCGCTGTCCCAACCTGATCACTCTGAGGTCGTCCCCGTACTTCTGTTTGATCCACTTCACGCCTTGCAACTGTGACACACAAACATGGATGCTGCCTTACTTCAAACCTGGCTACTAACCTAAGCATTTATTCATGTGCAAATGCCGGATTGGATTTTTCACATTCTGGATAGAGCTTATAGTGGAACATGTAGTAAATTTGACAGCATTTCATGCTAAACCTCAACACAACCTACAGTAATGTGAGAACATGAGAATATGTCACTGTTGGTGAAGTAAATGTTAAATGGTTCAATAAAATAATAGTCACCTCAAACCGGCAATAATATATTGTAAATAATAAAGAACTGGTTATTTTACTGTACGTTTCATACATTATAATTACGATAACAGTTATTTCTAACAATCCATCTACCATTTGCCACACATTTTCATTTGTGTAACTATCTTTATGGTCCTTTAGGCTCATGCCATACAGGGCAATGTGTTTAGATACGGAATCTTTTAATATTTCATTCACAACTTGGAAAAAATTACAATACTTTGGTCATGATAAGTGTTAAATGTTTTCCTTGACTTACTACATACATGATAATCAACAACGCCCTAAAAAACTACCAGCCAATATTGTCGACCCCGACGTTGATCATTGGAGCATGTTGAGGATGAGAATAATTTTCTGGAAACAATTTTCAAGGTCAGTTTTATAATTAAGTTAAGTTCTGTGTATAAAATCTCCACTCTCTTAAGGTTTCTAACAAATAATAATTAATTTTAAATAATTTAATGCTCTACAACTTTGATTATGAGGACATTGTTGTAAATCTAAAGAATGGGGTACTATAAGGCAAGGTTTGTCGAAAAGTTTGAGGCAAAATAGCATTTTCTTGGAAAAATACTATTTTTGGTACTGGATATCTCCAAAGGAAAAATCTTTAACACAATTATCAGAAGCACTATGAGATATGGATCAGAAGTATGGACAGTTAAATCCCAAGTAATAAAAAGATTAATGGCAACTGAGATGGACTTTTGGAGGCGGTCTGCAGGGATATCTAGATGAGAAAGAGTAAAAAATGAAATCATCAGGAAGAAAGTGGATGTCACAAATTTGATCACTGATTTTGTAGAAGAAAAACAGCTCTTATGGTATGGACATACAAAAAGGATGCCAGAGGAAAGACTATGGAATGGGAACTACCAGGAAGGAAGAAAAGAGGGAGACCACCGACCACACGGAAACAAGGAATTCAGGTATCAATTAGAAGAAGAAATGTTGAAGAGAATTAATGGACAGATAGACATAAATGGAGAAAGAAAATTATATATGTGATCTTGGGTTACTGGAAAATGTAAATTGAATACATTGTAAAACTGGATAAATAATAATATCTCAAAAGATATTAGAAATAGGAAAAAATGTGTAGTAATAATCTTGTGGGAAATTATGTCAGCTTTCATATTTAATCAGTGATGGGAAGTAATTGAGTAAAAGTAATCGGATTACAGTAACAATTCCTTTTTTGGTTCCATTTTCTTGTAATCAGTAGGCCTACTTTTTAAAAAATGTAATTTATACTTGTAATTTACTTCTGGATATAAAATTGTAATTATTACAATTTAGTAGTCGTTAGAATTAGTTAACATTCTTGCTTGCTATATCGTCATCATTACTGTTTTTGCAACTAATATCCAAATTAGAGTTAATATTAACAAAAAGTTACTCAATGTTTCCGAAAATATTCTCATTGATATGTTTTTTTGTTTGTCCATTAATAATTTGGGCTTATATCCAAAACAAGCCAAAAACAAGGAATTTTTAGGTACTGCCATTTTGTAAAGTAATTGTAAATGTAATTGTAATTTTACTGTTTACTTTTTGAAAAAGTATTTTGTAATTGTAATTAAGTAAAATGTCTCTCAGGTAATTGTAATTCAGCCCAATTACTTTCTTTTTGTGCTTTTCCCATCACTGTATTTAATGGAGTAACTTTTTCACTACGATGCATTTTAGAGATATGTGACCTTCTAGGGGACCTCCTGCCTTCATTCACCTGATAGGGATATTGTTAAAAATTCTAAATGCTTATTGTTTGCAGATGACTTAAAAATATATAAAGAGATACGTTTATTATCAGATGAATTGGAATTACAATTAACAATAGACAAGCTTTTTGAATGGAGTATCCAAAACAATTTGGTGTTTAATGTTAGAAAATGCTATTTCATGAGTTTTCACAGATTTTCACTTCACCCGATTATTCAATACAGTATGAATTCGGAAATGTTAACAAGAATATTTACCATTATAGATTTAGGATTAATTATTACGTATAATTTAAATTTTCGAAAGCATATTGATAAAATAATAGATGAAGCTTATGGACAGTTAGGATTTATTTTTCGTAATTCCAAAAATATTAAAGACGAACGTGTCTTACAATTACTTTATAATAGTTTTGTACGCAGTAAGTTAGAATATGCATCAGTTATATGGTCACCATTGTATAAAACTCATATTAATGACATAGAAAAAATTCAGAAGAGTTTTCATCGATATATGTATTTTAAAAAATATGATAGATGTGCTTTAATTGATATAATTTCTTATAATACTTTATTAAATGAATTTAAATTTGTTACTTTAATTGGTAGAAGGTTGGTAGCGCAACAGTTATTCTTATATAAAATTATCAATGGTAAAATTGATAGTAATGAACTTTTAAAAAGTATTAAATTTAATGTAGTGCAATTAAATTTAAGGAATAGGGAATTGTTATATATTCCTGTCATTAGGTCAAAACTATTAGAATGTTCATCTTTCATTCAAATGTGTAAACAATATAATTCTGTATCACTTCAAAATGCTCTTCTGGATTTTGAATTGTCATTGAATCAGTAGGCCTACATAGGACTTCTTCATAAACTGTTATATGTTCCATATGATTTGGCTTAATTTTTAGATTGTCTTGTTAAATTAATTGTAGTTATTGTAAATCATTTATGTTTTTTTTTTTCTTTATCCTCACACATTCGTTCATTTATTGTATTGTATTTTTATACTATACAACATGTATTGGCGAAACTATGCCAACTGTAATTGGGATTTATTCCTGTAGTTGGCAGAATAAAATAAATAAATAAATAAATATTCACTTCCTAATCACCCCAAACATAGACCTGAAGTCAAAGATTCTGTTCCCACTACAACAGGCTAAAATCTGGTTCTTCTACAATAATTTAAGCATAAATCAATCAAAAACTGAAACTATAATGTTCTCTATAGATCCAAAATTTAGCAACACTACTGAGATAAAGTCTGTAAAATTATTAGGCCTATACTTGGACACAAAGCTTACCTGGCAAGACCAAATACTGTACACATGTAAAAAGCTGGCAAGAGTATGGTACTTGATGAGGAAGTTAAAACAATGTGTAAATTTTGAAATGCTCATAACAGCTTATTATGCTTTTGTTCAACCACACCTACTATATGGGGTTATGCTTTGGGGCGATTCCCATTCAGCAAACAAAATCTTCATCTGGCAGAAAAAAATTATCAGATTGATAGCAGGAATTGGACCAAGAGAATCATGTACTTACCTCTATGTACATTTTAGCTAATATTACATATGTTAAAGAAAATAGCACTAAATTTACAACTAGATCGTCAATGCATAACTACAACACGCAAAGGAAAAACCTCAACTTCAGTTAAGTACAAATATAAAAAGTCACTGCTATCAACAGATAATTTTTTTTAATAAAATTCCATTAAAGATAAGAAATCTTGAAAAAAAACAACTGTACAATATTCTATCTATTTGGTTCAAAAGCAAAGCGATATACACCGTAGAAGAATTTTTAGAGAGTAATATACCAGAAAATATTATGGATATAAATTTGTATTCTTAGCTTTTTTGTTATTATATAAAACTATCCAAAAACTGACGAAGCCTATTGTACAAATATATTGTATTTAAAGGTGAATAAAGATTTGATTTGATTTTATCGACTGGACTATAAGAAAAGAAAAGACTGTATATTGTACCTGTGGATCTATCATGAGAGGCCATCTGTCAGAGTTGGAGAGAATCGTAGCATTTTCTGTTGACATCCTGTCGCTAGGCAGGCCTTCATTGTTCCACACAGCAATCTGAGCATCGTCTGTTAACAGCGACAGAGGATCCAGGCCTGGCGTTATTGGTACAGGAGGCTGCAACATTAAAGATATACAGTGTTTCATATCAGCTTAGAGTCCCATACCACCTAAATGACTTCTGAAGCATGTGGTTCAGTGTGTTGTATATTGAGAACACAAAAACTGTATTACCAAATTTGTTGGCATTCCAGTTAAATTAAAATCCAACTCTCTTATTTTAAATGGAATACCCAATAGAGTAAAGTGATCCGTATACAGGCCATGGAGGCCCAGAGGGTTCCAGGAGGTTGAGGCTCCCAGATTTTGGACATTCGGCACTTGAAGGTGGTATGGTTGTCAGCCTTATGCACCGGCCGCCTTTACCCCCAGGATTGCTCCTTGTACTCATTTCTGTTAGAGGCTGAGTCGACCCCAGGGCCTTAGTGCCACCAGAAGGATTAGGCCAATTGAAAAAACTCCAACAACCTCATCGAGAATCGAACCCGTGACCTTCCGGTTTGTATCGCAGCGCCTCAACCACTGTGCTACGGTGTACCCCGGAATACCCAATACATTTATTAATTTTTCAGAAAGTACCGCACAAAATTTTGTGAAAATTGGTCAAAGCATTTAGATTTGTATAGGGAACATTCCTACATTCATACCCACACACAGTCAATTTTATATAGTAGATAATGTTACAAAAAAATTATCAAACAAAGCAGGCTAACAAAATCAATCTGCTCAACAATTGGATGCATACTATTTTTACCTTTGCTCTCTTCTGTGTGCTTTTTTTTACTATATAAAATCAGGTAAACTGAAGTAACAAAGTGTCAGAATGCTTTTGATTAATCAGTTATAATTGTAACTATGATATTGCAGAATATAAGTTTTTTTAAAATTGACTTCCAAGTTAAGCTCTAGATTAATTCATTAAGCAGGGCTTACAGAAGAACAAAGGTCTAGGTTTTATTTATTTTTTTAAACAGATTAACATTGTCCAGCATCAGTTGAATTATAAAGATCTGAGATATTTGACAATCGCACACTCACATAAAAATACAAAAAAAAAAGTCAAATTGGCCAGTTCAGCGATTTGAACCAGGGAGCTCCAGAATGTGAGTCCAAGACGTTACCATCTCGGCCACCTCGCTCAGTTTAACGGCTAGTTTGATAAGCAAACATGAAGGAATAGTGTTACATGTCATAGCTAACTGTACTGCAATTTCCAAAGCCGTATATGAACACTGTAAAACAATATGTTGTCATCAGAACTGATTTGCATTTGATAAATTCTTTCTAATACATTACCATAAAATAGGCACTAAATTGGGCATTACTCCGGTACCGGTCAACTGACGTGGTCCAATATCAATAGGCTTCTTCCCATGGACATTATAAATGGGTATACCAAGTTTCATGAAAATCAGAAAAAGCCTATTTTAGTTATCGTGCGTACAGACGCACTGATGGAAGAACAGACATTTCCCCATCCCGTACACAATCTCATAAAGTACCATTCTGGCACTTAATAACAAGCGACCTCTGAGTTAGCCTGGGTCAGCTGCATCATGAGGTCATTTTGACCACCTGGTTATTTTGTTTTTTGATCCAGACATTAAAGTGATTCTACGGATAAAGAAAAACTGTAAACAAAAGAAGCATTAATAATTTTTAATTTACTATATGAGTTGACATAAACACACTTTTTGCTTCACTTACCATATTTTGGTATGGCGCGTTTCAAGGAGCCTCCTCCCCATTTTCAAATAGTCTGTCAACTGAAAATCCTTCTCAGGAAAATTCTTTTGCGCACCTGGTGGGCTTTTTATGAACTTTCTGATTAAACTGTCTTCCTCAGGTATTTTGAAATTCATTGGGCTATTCTTGAATTTTGCAAAGTAAATTATTTGCAAATTTCCAGATCCTTGTGTTCAACTGACTGACTTTAATAGTTTAGGTTCTTTCGAAAGTCCATGGTCATATTCCCAAGCATGTGATGCCACAGCTGATTTTTCAATTTTACAGTTTTTGATGCTCCTCACATGTTCTTTTACTCTTGTGTCAATGTTTCTTTTTGTTCTTCCTATGTAAAATGGGTCACAATTTTGGCAATTAATTTGGTATATTCCTGATTTTTTCCCTGGAGGTATGCAGTCACCACGGTTAGTTTTTATTAAAATCTTAATGCTGTAATTGTTTTTTGTGGCTAAAGTGATCCCAAAATCTTTGAATATGTTTTGAAATTTCGAAGAAGCCCAAGGATGATAGGTAAAGCTTCTGAATTTTGTCTTTTCTTTAATGGGTGAAAGTGTAGTTGTTTCTTTTATTTGTTTCTGTTTTTTGAATTTGAAAATCTTTTTTGTCATTAGCATTATTCATTAGGTCTACGCTTTTCACATACCTCGAGTTTCTCCAAGCTCGGCAGCCACATCTTGTTGAGCAAATCCAGTCGGAACTGTTTGGTGAAGCAGCCCACGTAAGAGATGAACGCCGTGACCAAGAGAACGTCTCCGGGCAGCATGTTGCCTTGCTGTTTGAAGCTGCAAACATACAGAGCGTTAATATTGCACAACCATAATTAACTCAAATCACGCTTGCGTATGTGTACATACTTAGCTACGGATTCAGCCCAGCGCACGTTTTCCGAGGCCAAACCGCCCACTAGTCGGTTAGCTAACTGGATTGTCGCGTTGGTAGCATCTGCTTCCTGCTGACATCTCAGCTTCTCGGCCACCGCCTGCTCAAAGTCAGCTGTCAAATTGGCTAGTTGTTCTTCCAGTGACTGTAAAATGAATATTAGAATATTATTTTGTTTTATGGGAATGTCAAACAACAACATAGCTAAAACAAATTAAAACAAAATGATGTAAACAGTGGAGTATACTGAATATTACGAAAATAAAAACACTTTTGACTCCACTTACATCAATTTTTAAAAAATTGGACTAGTTTCGGGAGTATTTCTCATATCATCGGCTGGTGGTCGACTAGTTTTTTAAAAATTGATGTAAGTGGAGTTAAAAGTGTTTTTACAAGGTGACAAAAAAAATGGGAACTTTTTAACATCAAATAATGAAACCAAAAGTGATGAAAGAAAACATTTTAATCATAGTAATTGAAACCTTAAAACTTGCCATTTAAGAAACATTAATGGAATTTATCATTTTTTAAAAATTACGTCCTTCAGATGGCGTCCTCCTGTACGAATGCATTCTTGAAACGTGCTGTTGAGATTCCTCATTGGCTGCTGCAACATCGCAGCTGGGATACTGTGAATTTCATCACAAATTCTCTGTTATAACTCATCTAGAGTTCTTCGTTGAGTCGTGTATACTTTACTCTTGAAATAGTCCCACAAGAAAAATAACACAAACAGACAAATCTGGCAATCTAGGGGGCCAGGGAAAGTTGCCGAATCTTGAGATCACATGGTTACCGAACAATTCTTGCAAAGCTTCCATCGATTGTCGTGCAGTGTGTGACGTCGCTCCATCCTGTTGAAACCAGGGTTCTTGAAAGTGTGGAAAATTGTTCAATTCAGATGTAACGAAAGATTGTAGCATCTCCACAAAACGATCCGCATTGACAGTTACTGTGACCCCCTGTTCACGACTCGACCAACAACTCTGGATGAGTTAAAACAGAGAATTCGTAATGAAATTCACAGTATCCCAGCTGCGATGTTTCAGCAGTCAATGAGGAATTCCAACAGCAGGTTTCAAGAATGCATTTGCCATTTAAAGGGTGTAATTTAAAAAAAATGATGAATTCTATTAATGTTTCTTAAATGGCAAGTTTCAAGGTTTCAATTACTATGAATAAAATGTTTTCTTCCATCACTCTTGGTTTTATTATTGGATGTTAAAAAGTTCCCGTTTTTTTGTGTCACCTTGTATTTTTTTACTTTTCTTAACCCTTTCACTGCTGAGATATTGGCATGCTGACATACCCTCCTTGCTGAGATATTTTCACTGTCACTCTGTGTTAAATCCGAAAAATAAGAAGGCAGTTTTAAAATACGCCAGAATTTCGTCATCACGTAAGAAATGCTTTTCCTTGCTCGTGAAAGCAATGACTGTGTTGAAATTGAACATACCATGGCCTTGACGTGATTCCCCACATGTCAGATGACTCTTGAGTTCATTGGCTTCTTCAGACATCACAACATTGTGCAAGGCCTCACATTTTTGTCTACAGATTGCACCACAGGGCAAGGAAAGCAATGAAATTAAGTTCTATCTAACCCCAAGAGATGGTGTTAAAAAATCCCATGCCTTGTAGAATCGTCTCGTTCATAGCACCAACTTAGCGGGCAGAACTGCTCCGTCAATAGGACATGTAAGTGCCATTCTCCGCGACGGAACAGCTCCGTCGATAGCAGTGAAAGGGTTAATAATCGACATCGATGTTAACTCTCGCATAGCCGAGAAGGCAAACCGGCCCTGCTAAGGACAAAGACAGGAACTACTTATACATGGAGTTGAAAAGTGAGAAAATTGAGTTTAATCAAATTCCCTTCATTTTCTACTTAATGGATGACATTGAAATTTACACATTGAAATATAAAAACATGCAGGAAAATTTATGTCTGGCAACAAAAATTATCTTTTTTATTCAATAATTGAGTTATGACTCATACTGCCTTTTTAGAAAGTGTATGTGAATTTTGTCTTTGATTGCTAAAACAGTAAGTGGAAGTTATTGCTTTTTTATATTGTAGTCAGTAATTACTGCTTTCTGTCACTGTTGATGTGAAAAACTTTGCAAAGCCAGTAACTGATTTTTCCTTACATTTTTAACAAGAAATCAAGTATTTTAAAAATAATGTGAATTGATTAACTCCACTTACCGAATTTTTGGTAGAAAAATGTTATAACTTCACTGTGAAAGTTCCATCATAACTTTAAAAAAAATCATATTACTGCTTTTTAAGGTTGTATTACAATGCAGAACATCGAAACGATTCCAACGATACCAAAAAATCCATATTTTTAATTTCAGCAGTTACCATAATTAGCACGGCGACTTACAGTAACTTTCCTCTTGATGATGCTGAGCTTCTCCTGAGCTGCAGCAAGCTCTGCGTTGGCCTGCGCCAGGGCTTTGCGCTTGGGCTCCACGTCACAGTACACCTCGTAGAACTTTATTATGTTTATCACCCAGGCACACAACCCTGCAAGTATAACGAGCATCATCACATTTACAGTCTATTAAAATCACATTAGACTATATGTGTAGTCCATAACAACATTGTCTGAAACTCCTGTTATGATAGTTGGTTTATAAAAACAATATACGCCTAATCTCTATTATATGTATAAAAGGCTTTGTCCTGACTGACTGACTGACTGACTGACAGGAATCAACGTAGAGCCTAAACTATAACAGGTAGAGACTTGGAATTTTGACAGTACCTTCCTTTCATAATGTAGGTGCTCACTAAGAAAGGATTTTGCAAAATTTTGATTTTAAATGCCAAAAATTAAATGTTTTTGAGAATACTTAATCCCTTTTTACACAGAATTATAAAACCCAAATCAATATTTCAACACAGGACAGGATCTACATTATTTTGAACGTAAGTTAAATGCAGGACTAAGTGTTTATGAATATAGTTACACAGAAACATAATTATCATTACCGTTATATTTAAAGTTTTCTTCTTTCAGTATTCTCTATATATATAAAAGGCTTTGTCCTGACTGACTGACTGACAGGAATCAACGTACAGCCTAAACTATAACAGGTAGAGACTTGGAATTTTGACAGTACCTTCGTTTCATAATGTAGGTGCTCACTAAGAAAGGATTTTGAAAAATTCAGATTTTAACTGCCAAAAATTACATGTTTTTGAAAATACTTAACCTCTTTTTACACAGAATTATCCAAACAAATTCACAGAACATATTGTTGCCAGTTGTATCAGGTGGGTTTGGATTAAATGAAATGGATGTTTGACAAATTAGAGAAGGTATCATTATAATTCATATTATCTGTATTAATAAAAGGAATTGTCCTCAATGTCCAGCGAAATCTACTGAACACAGAGATCTGAAATTTTAAACATAGGTGGGCTGAAGGGTCGGAAAATGCACCTCCAAGCCGGAATTTTAATTTTAGTTTTCGTTCGTGAGTTATGAGTGAAAAACGGGCAAAAAACGTGCATTTTGTGCGTTTTCAAAACATAAGTTTTCAGTTATACATTTCAATGTCAAATCAATTACAGTTGGCTTTGGCTATTTTTGTCATACCTTGAAAATAAAACTTTCGCGATCGCTTGAATGTTGTAAGCCCTAAATATGGTCAAATGTTGTTTTATTTGGACGAATCTCACTATACAGAGGTTTTCTGGGCCAAGAAACTCGAATCTGAGGTCGCTTTTACCAGACGATGCTATCTAATCGTGGTATGTAGTCCACGTGATTTAGGTGTTAATAAATATAATGATTTTACTATTATGCTCTTAATTTTTAATTTTTGAAATAATTATCGCGGGCAAAGCTGCGGGCACATGCTAGTCTCTTATAAAAGTCAATACAAGAAACATTTTACTCACAGCATAAGTTCACTACTATTTTTACATGCTTCAACTCACTGCAGAATTTTCAATGTATTGCAAGTAGAGTACTTTCATATCAAAAAATGGGATCAAAGTCTATAAAAAGAAACAATAGGCATCCTGTTATTGGGACAACGGGACCAGAGTCTAAAATAGGGACAATCCTGTTAAAAAAGAGATGCCTTGTCACTCTAGTCACTCTTAAAACTTATGTACTATACTTTTAAATTTTAAAATCTAATTTTTATTATTATATGCTGGACAATCTGAAGGTGGTATTACTGTATATGTTGTTACCTGCAGCAGCTCCGGATTTACTGCGAACAAACTCAGGGTCAAACTCAGAATCCTTGAGGTAGGGTTGGATGGCTTTGATGACTTCAGGGTGAATGTTCTCTTTATCGTAAGTTATAAGAGCATCCAGGAAAGAGTCCACTTTGGCCATTACAATCTGAAACATAAAGACGCTGTGTGAGATGTACTATTACTAGGACGTGCCCACGATAATTAATTGAAAAATTAAAAATTAATAGTATATTAATTATTAAAGCATTATATTTATTAACACTTGCACGCGAATCATTCATAAACTAAACCATTAATAATTAATGAAACAGCTAAAATTCCAGCTTCAAGAGTACATTCCACGATTAGAAATCGCCACCTGGGAAAACGATCGCAGATTCAATTATGCAGTTCCAAAGATAACTGTGAACCACTGCCTTCTAAACTGTTTAATTCTCGTGCGCAATTCTCGAGACGGCGGTGGATAATACGCATCGTTTCTCAACTGTTTTCGTTGACAGATGAATATGATGTGAATTTTATTTGATAAATTCAGTGTAATTTTCAGAAATCATATAATTTTTCAAGGGAAGGAGTGATTGATTTGGATTTTTTTTTACCGCGATACTTCGAGGATTAAATTATCAATATATTAAAGCTGAAGCCCGTGGATTCACCCGCCATTATTAATTGACTCCAGGATTTTAAAGAAATTTACACTGGTAGATTATTAAAAATGTTTGTGGTTCAGAGCTATGAAAATTGTAAGTAAAAATAAATTAGAATATTTGTTCATTGTGTTCATTTCACTTAGGCCTTATATAATAAAGAAACAGTTTTCCTTCCTAATTTTGTAGTCGTCATGAAAGTTTAGACTGCGAGAGACGCACAAAGCCGAGTATATCCGATGTCTCACGAAGCGGGCGAGCAAGCACGCTATTTAGGGCCGTTGAATTGTATAAGAGTAGATATTGCATGGTAAATTTTTCAGGTTTCAGCACATTATTTATTACCTTCATTTCGAAAGCTCAGGTTTTGTCTACTTTTCTGACCCCCATAAGAGAAAACCAGTAATTGAATAAAAGTAATGGGATTACAGTAACAATTCCTTTTTTGGTCCCATTTACTTGTAATCAATACTTTTTTAAAATGTAATTTCTACTTGTAATTTACTTCTAAAAATGAAATTGTAATTGTTACAATTTAGTAGTCGTTAGTATTAGTATCATTCTCGCTTGCTATATCGTCATCACTACTGCTTTTGCAACTAATATCCAAATTAGAGTTAATATTAACAAAAAGTTACTCAGTGTTTCCAAAAATATTATAATTGATGTGTTTTTTTGTTTGTTCATTAATAGTTTGGGATTGTGCCCAAAACATACCAAAAACAAGGAATTTTTAGGTACTGCCATTTTGTAAAGTAATTGTAAATGTAATTGTAATTTTACTGGTTACTTTTTGAAAAAGTAATTTGTATTTGTAATTAAGTAAAATGTCTCTCAGGTAATTGTAATTCAGCCCAATTACTTTCTTTTAGTACTTTCCCCATCACTGGAGAAAACAAATCCATCTAATGGGTGTTACGTAAAACAGTCACAAAAAAATAACTACTAGCATGCGTATTACTTTTAATTTTCAGCACTGACAACCTTTGCAAAATTATTAGGAGAATTACCTGCTTGTATACATCTTGAAAATATTATTAGTGCTAGCCTAGTATTAAACTGTCGGCCACAGTGGTCCAGAGGTAGTGTGACCACCTCTAGATCCAAAGGTCGTGGGATCATACCTGGCCATGGGGGGCCCATGTCGTAGATTTACAGCACGTAAAAGAACTCCAAGCCTAAATTACACACTCTGGACAAAAATTCCTCCGTCCTTTCACATTCAAGTAATACCTTAGTTTCCTGAGGAGGATTTGTGAGGTGATGGGCTTACCATCTGTCATTCTATCCACTCTCGGAAAATAAGGGTAAAAAATTCACCTACATAACAGAAACCTCCACAGAGGCAACAGGAAAAGACAGACAGGTGTGCATCGAGGTCTTCCTGAGAAAGATTTGGCAGGTGACGATGCAGTTGAAACATGTGTATCCATTGAGGGAAGTGAGGTGGTATGTGTCGGTATGGAATACCGTCACTGGTTTTAAAGGTCCAAAGACATACCGGTACTGGTTTCAATGGTGAAATAGTATACCGTCACTGAAAATCAATGGCTGTTTAATACAAATTGTTAATGTTCTTTTGAGTCGTAATATAACAACTTTTCATGATTATTCACCAACTCGTACGCTTTCATCGGTAGCCATTGTCACTATAGAAGGCTGCTACGATAACTGACTGGCTGTTGCCATCTTAATGACTACACCACTAGATTCTATGTTTTAAAAATATTTCTCGGTAACAAAATGTGACTTTTATATTGCTTAAATAGGTCTTAATACTTTTAAATTATCTTTATTGAAGTAAATAAACTAAACTCAATGGCTCTACATCCCTGGCCTACCACCCGACCGCTGCTCATCTACAATAGATGGCAGGATTGGGGGCATATGGTCAGCATGCCGACATGCTGTTATTGATGGTTTCTGTGATGTAAAATAAACATAGGTATGCCAATCGACAGTACATGATGTCCTAGTCTTGTGTTGTGCTCCTACTTGCAATCATCTATAAAGCAGGGTTGGTTACTCATGAAGGAAGTTAATTAAAAACACCACCGAGTGGATATCACATATCATGCATATCACATAAATTATTATTATCTTGTAAAGCAGGGAATGTGCTCTTTTAAATTGAGGTATGTTAGGGAACAATTTTGGATTTTCCTCACTTCCTTCACTGTGTGTATCACCAACTCATGCCCTGACTATAGCTGTATTACCTTGGCTGACTTCCAGCTGCGGTCCTTGGGTATCTTCCCATTAGGTGCCAGCAAAACCATCACAGCTGCCGTCACATTGGTAACTGCTCCAGGCGGTGAACCAAAAGACTTTAGTTCAGTCAGATTTGCCTGCAACACAAAAAGACACATCAGGTATGTGGACCTTCAAACTACTGGTAATGCTGGATAGGCCTATACAGTGCTTTTTTTCTGGGGGTACGCATACCCCTTAAATATTTTTCCACTTTCATATAGGACAGTGGTTCCCAAACTATGGGTCGCAAACCACTGGTGGGTCGCAAAAAGGGCGGGAAAAATTAAACTTGTTTTCAATATAAGGAAAGTGTGTTTAATTTCATTAATTTTTTAAAAAATAAAATGTACCAGTACTAGTTGGACAGTGTTCTTTATTGAAATAACCTTTACCATTTTTATTACTTCCTCTGCCCGTACCATAGGTACTATAGGTAGAGGAAGTATTGTTTTTGACCCCAAATATTTTTTTAACATATATAATCCATTGAAAAAGAAAATTTAAAAAAATATATTTTAAAAAATACTTATACTGAAGATATTTCAAAGATCCTAGATTATGTTGTTCACATGGTATTAACAAACACACAGAAAAATAATCACTCAGAAATATCTATATTTGCGGAAGTTATCAGGGAAACGGCTGTTCAGTGCATGAAACGTGGCAGCCACTTTGAAACGATAACTACCCGTAACTGTAACAGTTTGATTATTTTTGAAAATAGTATGCAATTGTAGAAGTAGTCAATAAAGAGTATGTCAGATTGCAAGACTGTAGAGCAATTCATTGCTGAGAAAAAAAATAATGAAATTCACATATTTCTCACCAATGAATTTCATCGAGAGCTGTTTGCTTTAGAAGCTCCTGATAACTGTATACACGCTTTCTTTCAAATCATTTTCCCTTGTAGGCAGGTATTATTAGCATTAACTATACTACTTTATCCGGATGGCAATAACAAGAATCCCTAAGCCTGGTATTGACATTCTTATTCCACTTAGTGTCGCTATCTGGTGGGGGGGGGGGGGGGACTTCACATACAATAAATAAATAAACAAATAAATAAATAAATATTAAACACATTATCTTCAAGAGCACTCTCTACTTCATTGAATTGACTACTTACTAGTTAGCTGGCTTTCAGGTGGACATTCCACCCATCGTCAGACTATGTCCCACTGCTGAACTTTCATCCTGTATCACTTGATGGCTCTGCAGTAGTTTCACGAATTTTTCAATCAGCCCCAATTCATTCTCCTCCGGGATGTCGAAATTTTGGAGGTTATTCCTATGTTTCTGAATGAAGATCTTTTCCCATATGGTCAATTCAACTGTGTAATGGAGGTTTTTCAATAAGGCTGCTTCTTTTATCGCGCTATGGTCCGAATTCCAGACATGTGAAGCTACTGCAGGCTTATCAGTTTCCCCTTGTCTGATATTCCTGTGGTGCTCTTTCCATCTCGTATTGACGTTTCTTTTTGTTTTGCCTATGTATACAGTGTCGCAATCATTACACTTTATTTTATAGATGCCTGATTTTTGTCCTGGCAGAATTTTGTCTTTCAATTCTGATCTTAATAATGTTTTGAGTTTGAATTTATTCTGGGGAGCTAGTTTTATATTAGTCCGCCGGCGTGGTCTTGTGGTTAGCGTCGCTGACTACAGATCCGTCGGCCCGGGTTCGATTCCCGGTACCTCCTCGGATTTTTCTGAGGTAGGGAGGTCTGGTAGGGGTGCACTCAGCCTCGTGATTCCAAATTGAGGAGCTACTTGATAAAGAAGTAGCGGCTCCGGTCATGAAAACCACCAATAACGGCCGTGGGTGTCGGCATGCTGACCACATGCCCCCCAATCCTGCCATCTGCCTACGGGAGATGACGCAGCGGTCGGGTGGTAGGCGAAGTCCCTCCATGGATGTAGCGCCACGGAGTTTAGTTTAGTTAGTTTTATATTATGTTCTTTGAAGATCTTGTTGAATTTGTGATTTGCAAAAAAGTGAAATGTCATCTTTCAAAACGAGTTAAATAAATAAATACCCATACAAAAATAAGTAACGGGGACTTACCTTGTTGAGTGTATTGAGAGCTTCTTGTGCTGCTATGAGAGCGGGTTCGGCCTTGATGAGGTCCAGTTCACATTCTCTCTGCTTCTTGCTCACCTCCTCGGCTATCAACCCCACCTTCAACTCCTCCTCGTCAGCTGCCAAGGTCAATCAACAGTTAGTTCAGTTATACAGGAATACGGAAGCTCATGCAAAGAGAATCACATCTTCATAATCTGCTGTCAACATCAAGCAGACAAAAGTGCAATTATAGGAGAACTCCAGCTAGCTCATCAGCATGGGAAGTCCCAGCATCAAAGGAATTTTTCTCCTAAATATTCTCTAATTTATTATATATATAAGAAACTTTGTCCTGACTAACTGACTTAACTAATGACTGAAAGAGAATAAACGTAGAGTCTAAACTATAATAGGTAGAGACTTGGAATTTCGACAGTACCTTCGTTTCATAATGTAAGTGCTCACTAAGAAACGATTTTGAAGAATTTTGACTTTAAATGCCAGAAATCAAATGTTTTAAAGGAGACATAATACCTTTTTGCACAGAACTATCAAATCCAAATCACATTCCATATACAGTGGTCATAGGTAGCTTTGGAAATAAATGATATGGGACTTTGACAATTTAGAGAAGCTATCAATATAATTCATGTTATAAATAAATATTGAAGAATGAAATCCACTAAAATAATGCAGTCACATAAATTTTCTCTACCCTGGACATAGAGAAAACAATACGAGGTATGGTAATGTGTATATTATTATATTATATCGCAGGTTTTTGGAGAGAAAAGTATGAAAGTGATATTGCTTTCTGTTTAATTTCATTCCCAAAACAGTTTTATGGTAACATGAGAGTGAGAAATAAAATATTCCGCAAAGACAATAGAATTTTATGTTATCGGAATTTCTGTTACTTTTTATTTCAACTCCTATCAGGCTTGGTGTGTAGAAGCAATGGGATGCAAAATTCTACATCCTCTATGAGCCATAAAAAGCTATATCAAGCATTTTATGAGCGAAGAGTTTGAGTGTGATAAGTCGTTCTTCTTCATTTAAAATTCTAAATACCTATACAAAGGACCTATAATTTGAAAATCGAAAGTTGTTCGTAAGTTAATTTCCAATTACAAAATACAAAACCTGGCCTTTTAAGTTAGCAAAGGTAAAGATCATGTGTTTATTCTGTTCATTTGCATCCTATCTATGGCTTAGTGTACTGTGTGAATGAGTGTCAGTGTACAGCACTGGGAAAGAAATGTGCAACACAGCCAACAACTTTACAAACTAATAAATTTTTCCAATGATCAGTTACTTATATTTAAGCATGGAATAAAATGTAAAATAGCTACAGTTAATCAGGCCAAGGACAATCAAAAAGCTATCTGCAGTTTCTAAAAACTGAATGCGTTACTTACCTATGGCTTTTTCTTTCGACACTTTCTCAGTTTCAACTCGTACAATTTCAATGAGAGCGTCTGCTGCCTCGTTCTTCTGTTTCAACTCTATTTCCTGAATTGCAAGTTTTGCTTTCAAGTCATCCACCTGAAATATAATCAGTAATGCTCTGTATAGTAATCAAGGTCAACAGTGGTGGATGCAGGGGGGGATAGGGGGGATATATCCCCCCCCCAAAAAAAAAATATTAAAAAAGGCTGTATATGTACTCTAAGTAACCAGTTTTATAAACTAATTATATATGAGGGTAATTTCAAAAGTTCTGCACACTGTAAGATAGAATGGAAGAAAATAATTTATTTTGCAAAATACCTTTACAGGCCTTCAATATAATCTTCATTCTTGCTTATGACAGCTTCCCAACATTTTGGCAAATTCTGTATTCCGGATAGGGCACCTTCATTGTTGAGCTGTCTGATTACTCAGGTCACCTCACTGGAAGCTTCATCAATTGTAACAAAATGTTTTCCACGACTATGGATGGGAAAGACTTCCCCACCCATCATACAGTCCTTATTTGAGCCTACCAGACTTGATTTGTTTCCCAAATTGAAGGAACCACTCCATGGAAAACATTTTGTTACAACTGATGAAGCTTCCAGTGAGGTGACAGCTCAATAATGAGGTGCCCTATCCGGAATACAGAATTTGCCAAAACGTTGGGAAGCTGTCATAAGCAAGAATGAAGATTATATTGAAGGCCTGTAAAAGTATTTTGTAAAATAAATTATTTTCTTTAATTTTATCTTACAGTGTGCAGAACTTTTGAAATGACCCACGTATGTAAGTTAATTAATCTTTTTATTATTCTTTCTACCTATTCAAATTCCCCCCCCCCCCCGAAAAATAATTCTGCGTCCGCCACTGAAGGTCAATAAGGCTTTCTTTAAAACATTACGAGACGTCCAAAATCTATCTTGAGACTAAACTCCATGGCACTACATCTCTTTGAGAGACTAGGCCTGCTATCAGACCGCTGCATCATCTATCATAGGCAGACGGCAGGATTGGGAGGCATGTGGTCAGCATATCAACTCCCACACCCATTAATGATGGCTTACTGAACTGAAGTCGGCCGTGGTGGTCAAGAGGTAGCATGCCCGCCTCTGGATTCGAAGGTCACGGGATCAAACCCGGCTGCAGTCAGTGGATTTTTCAGGACGTAAAAATCCTAGGCATGGAGTCCTCTGGGAGGGACTTTAAGCTGGGGGTCCCGTGTCATAGATTTACAGCACGTAAAAGAACTCCAAGCCTAAATTAGAGCCTCTGGACAAAATTTCTCGGCCCTTTCACGTCGAAGTACTACCTTAAGTTTCTGGAGAAGGGTTGAAAGGCGATGGGCTTAACACCTGTCCCTCTGCCCTCTCTAAGAAAATAAGCAGAACAAAAAAATTTACATAGGTAACAGAAACCTCCACTTGGAGGCCCTTTGTCCCAACATAGGGGATAGATGATACCAGATACTGAACTAGAGTCGCTACTTCTCTATCAAGTAGCTCTTCAGTTTGTATCATGAGGCTGAGTGCACCCCGTTTACAGACCTCCTTAACTCAGAAAAATCCAAGGAGGTACCTGGGATCAAGCTATGTTAATTGCACCTATTTAGTGAATACTCGCATATTTAAAAAAACCAACAGAAGATAATCAAACAAACAAAACCACTCAAAAGAGTAAGAAAAGTATAAACACTCGGAGATGAGAAATGAAAGGGATATTCACCTGTTCGGCAGTGCTGCGTAATTTATCCAGGCCGTTTTCAAGGCGTGCTACTTTGCCAGTCAGTTCTGCAGCCTTCTGACGCAGGAGTTTTGAGTATAGGCTGATCTGCTCGAGGAACGACTTTGGAGTGGTGTAGTTGTAGCGACGCTCATTCTGTAGGTAAACTCGGGACGTGGAGTTTACAGACATGTGCACGAAACCCATAAAGCGTGCCACAGAGTCGCGATAACACTCCTGCAACAAATATATCACATACCGGTACTCAATCACTGATATTTAGGGCGAGGCATTTATGACCATAAAATAGTGAAAAAATGCAAAATAAAAAATGCATTTATGACCTAAAAATAATGAGAAAATGACACAAAATTAAAAAAAGGCCAATAAATTTTCCATTAGTACTTATATTTAGTATTTTTATAGTAATAAATTGCTGGAAGGAATGACAGTGCGTTATACATGAATTTAGAATATAAAACACACTTATTTTGTTACTAAAGAAGTAAGTAAATTTATACCACTTGGACACCCTTAGTGAAAAAAAATTCTTTATGAACTGGCCCATCAAATTGCCCCTAGCAAATATATGCCATTTAAAAAGAAAGAAAAAATAATTATTTATTGCTAAAGCCAAGCTGTTATGGTGTTTACAATAAACGTGAATTAAAATTAACTATGAACACTTGGTGGAGATGGCAAAGCTCCTCTCTACCTCCACTGAAACATGACTTAAAATGCCAAAAAAAGACTTAAAACTCCAAAAAATGTCTTAAAATTGCAGAAAATGACCTAAAAATTGCCAAAAAATGACCTATCTCTTGAAAATGAGAAAAAATTCAAAAACAAATTGCCGTTATTTAATTAATTACTTCATGATACATATTTATGTATTTAACTTTCATATAAAAATTATGCAAAATCATCAAATGTCTTTTCAACATCTATTTTTTGATACTATCATTGTAGAAAGTTGGATTTCCAGTATCTGCATTATTAATTGACTCCAGGATTTTTAAGAAATATACACTGGCAGTTTATTAAAAATGTTTCGTGAAAGTTTACACTGCCAGAGATGAACATCGCCGAGTATACCCAATGTCTCACGAAGTGAGGGAGCGAGTGAGCACGCTATTTAGGGCTGTTGAATTGTATAAGAGTAGATTTTTGGACCCTCATGGTTTGTGGTAAAAACAAATAATTATGTACAAATTGAAAATGAGTCTCTGGACTTACAGGCAAGACATCAAGCTCCTCGAGGAAGCGTTTCGAGACAGATATGAGAGCCTCCTGTGGCCATTCATGGAACCAATTGATAGCTGTGCAGTTGATGATGGCGGGGAACTTGCGAGCTCGCACTCTCAATGTGGAGCCAACAGGAGAGAAGCACAATACCACTTTCAGTTGTCGACGCACTCTGTCTATGAAGAACTTCCAGCAGTTCTCTCGAGTGTCCAGCAGACCGGCTCCTTTCACCTGCAATCAGACGTAACCCCAGAGTGCATGAAAAGTCTTCTTGATCATCAACATGCTTTGTACATAACAAACTACTTTCACTTTTTAAATAAATACAGTGCCATCAGAAAGTCGCTCCGCAGCACTTGTGCAGGTGAGAATCTGCAAGGAAACGGAATTCAGTTGGTGTGGTTATAATGTTATAAGTAGGAAATAAAAATAACATAAAACTCATCTATTTAGAGAAGATGTTGAAAATGTTTATGTTTTCTTTAAGACACAAATTCACGCACTTTAATTTATTTTCAAAAACATTAATTTAAAGATGTAATTACTGACCGCCAGCATGATCCGTCGGCCCGGGTCCGATCCCCAGTACCTCCTTGGATTTTTCTCAAGTAGGGAGGTCTGGAATGGGGTGCACTCAGCCTTGTGATTGAAATTGAGGAGCTACTTGATAGAAAAGTAGCGGCTCCGGTCACGGAAACCACCATTAATGCTGTGTGTGTTGGCATGCTCACCACATGCCCCCCCAATCCTGCCATCTACCTGTGGTTAGTTTTTCAAAATGTAATTACTTATTCCAGTTTTCGACTCATCAACAATAGCAAACAATAATAGTTACATGGCTACTCTGGTATACCTGCTACGAGTCTGTAATACGAACTTACAGATGCCACTGTAGAAAAGACAGAATGTATACTCTCTTCTCATATGTTATAGGATATCATTTAACTAATATAGCTATAATTTAACAAACTTTCCCAGTTAAATCTGTACATCTAAATCAAGGCTGACACAATAAATTAAAAAATTTATTTGACTATATCGAAGTCAAGGCCTTCTCTATTCATGATAATATTATAGGAGAAAAATTCCTCTGACACTGGGACTCGAACCCAGGACCTTTGGCTATTCGTGCCAATGCTCTACCAATTGAGCTAAGCTGGAGTTCAATTCACAGCGCCAGATGGAACCTCTCTCCTATGACTAACTGCCCTAATGGTCTACCTCAAAGACAAACAAGTTATGTCATATGCAGAACTGAACTCCGGCTTAACTCAGTTGGTAGAGCATTGGCACAAATAGCCAAAGGTCCTGGGTTCAAGTCACAGTGTCGGAGGAATTTTCTCCTATAATATTCTCATGTGGTGTCCAACAGAGGCAATAATCTGTGGTTCATGAATGCTTAAACTTCTCTATTCAGTATCAAGAATGGAATAAACCTACTGAGGTTTTGGTTTCTACATTCATTTACATTATAAGTGGTAGCAAGTTAACCTCCACATAACTTTACTCGTCAAATTATTAAACCTCGAAATTATACTGTTGTGCAAATATAGGGTGGCAAAACTATAAGTATTGATACTGATCTTCTCAGGAATACACTCGAACCTCCATATAACGAAGACCGATATAACGATAAACCCACATTAAGCGATATTTTTCTATGGTCCTGGAAAATTTTCTATCTTAATAAGGTTACTTATCCCTCGTTATAGCAATTAAGGTAGTTCGCGAACACCCTTTTATAACTATACATATTTTGAAGTGAAATTGCCATTCTAGATCAGCAACTAGCATCAGGTAGCAGATTAGTGTCCTTCCCAGCTGGTGCGAACCTTTAAGCCACTTTTAGAAATCCCCGAAGTTAAATTTTATTCTCAGTAGAGGGTGGAGTATAAGATCACTGACCAATGTCATTGTTCAGTCTTTCTTCCTGCTCTTTTTCTTCCCTCTTTCTTTTCACTCTATTTCTTCCCTCTTTCCATTCTTCCATGTGACTGAACTATCTGCGACGATAAACAATTTAAACAAAATAAGCAATTTAAACAGCTAACCAGTCTTTAAAATTATTTTTCTGTAGGTGGGCGAAAAACAGTTATGGCCTCCGTTCAACGAAAATCAATAAGTCTCAAAACAAAATTAGTGGAGTTTAAAGATTTGGATGATGGTTTGAAGCAGACATAAGTTGCAAAAAAGTACAGATTTTCACAATGTACGTTGTCTAGCTTTGAGAAAAGTGCTGTGTGTGTTACAGTACATGTTAAATAAATTCTTCCATTAGGCTGTGTATGTACATAATTTGGTTTTTTGTTTTGCATGCAGTTTTCATAAGATGTCCCTCGATGTAACGATAACCCTCATATAACAATATGATTTGCTTGGGCCTGTAAATATCGTTATAAGAAGGTTTGACTGTACACCAAACTAGCTGTGAAAATTGTGAAAAGATTTACATAGAAAGAACAAAAATAAACATGATACAGGAGTAAAAAATATTATGAGGAACAGCTGTGACATGGCATAATCACGAAATTTTATAGAAGTAACATTTTCAAAATCGCTCAAAAATATAAAGATCCGGAAGTATGGGAAAAAATCTGAAAACTTAAAACAAATTAATGAAGTGGTGTAAACAGTGGAACATACTGAATATTGAAAAAATTAGAAAATAAAAACACTTTTAACTCCACTTACGTCAAAAAGCTGTATATGGAGTTAAAAGTGTTTTTATTTTTGGCTTTTCTTAATATTTGAAAACTGATTGATGAGCTTTGATATAGCAGAAGAAGACATACCTCATTCCTCACTCCTGCAATGATGTTCTCCACATCGTCATCTGCAAACAGGTCAGGAATTTCTCCAGACGCCAACATATCATTGATGAGGACCAGGAAGTGCTCGTTGGGCACCTGAGCGTCCGTCATGAGGAACATGATGCCCACGTTCTTAAGACCCGCCTTCAAGTACAGACCTGATAACTCGTTCTGAAAGTGAGCACATCAGATAAGATAAGATAAGATTGATTGCTGTTCTGCATAGTTAGGTCTATGTGTTTCAGCCCACACTACCACTAGAGTTACCTTGAGGTCTGGAATGCCGTATCCTTTGCGAAGCTGAATCTGGAACACTTCGAGACTGGATATGAAAGCAGCGAGTCGTGATAGCGACTGTTTGCCTGATCCACCAACACCCACCAGCAGAGCACTTCCTCTTGGAGATTCCAGAATGCGATTAATCCTTCAACACATCACAATTAATATTACTGCACTTTTACACTATGTTTTGTAATGAATTATCTTAAGGAGCTTGACTATATTTAAAACTAGCTTTGCCCATGATAATTAACTGGAAGATTAAAAATTGTTTTATTAACACTCGCATGTGAAACATTCATAGGCCTATACTAAACGATTAATAATTAATGAAACAGCTTAAAATCCAGCTCTGAAGCAAATTCCACAATTATAAAGCATTGCCAGGAAAAAAAAACTCACATTCGAGTTCCCTGGCCCAGAAAACCCCTGCATAGTGAGCTCCGTCCAAATCAATCAATGTTTGCCCAATTAGGCCTATATTCATTTTACCTCTTCTGACAACGTTGAAAATTTCAAATGTCTGCGAGCCTTGGCATTATATACAAATGAATCGACCAGGGTGGGCTTACAAAATGAAGCGATTATTTTCTTTCCAAATTATGACAAAAAACAGCGAAGCCACCTGCAATTGATTTGACAAATGAAATTTATTACTGAAAACTGATGCCTGGATAGTGAAAAAAATGACGTTTACTGCCAGTTTATCACTCATAACTCGTGAATGAAAGTAAAAATAAAAAATTCAGTTTCAAAGTGCATTCATCCACCCTTCAGTCCATCTATGTTTAAAATTTCACATCTCTGCGTTCAATAGATTTCGCTGGGCAGTCTACTATAGCCATAGGAATTTCTGCTTCGACCCTGAAATTCTTGTTAAGCTTTCAGCATTAATACACATTTTGGAATCCCCTGAATCCAAAAATACAATTTTCAGAAAAATGTGTCTGTGTATCTGTGAACAGCGTAGCATGAGAAAAAAAAAAATCACAATAATACAAAATTTTGTATTTTTTGGTTAGACAATATTTCCTGGGAATCTTACTCTTTTACTCGAAAATTTCTATTTTCATTACTTTCTGGAAAATAGCTCTAAAGAGAATATATTAGACACACCTGCAGACATGCATCATGGCGTCCTCGAACAGCACGAGATTGACAGCCGCCACAAGGTCATTGTAGCTCATGAGGGCATCCTGCAGTAGCGCAGCGAGCGCCTCCCAGCTCTTCACCTTCATATATTTGGGCTCTCCGATGCCCTGAGCAAAGTGACAGTAGATGTTGGGCTTCTCGGCCAGCAGAGATTCGTCCAGTTCCTGAATACAACACAACATGTATTTATATACCTATGTGATCTAATCTATCTTGTTGATAATGTATATGAATAATAGTGAGAATGACGGAATAGAAATAATGAGACCATGTCGGGTTATTACGCAATGGGTTAACCTAACATTTAATGTTGAGGTCGTATCACACTTGTAAATAAGAGCCATTTACAGTGTGATAAAATCAACTTTAGATTGACATAAAATTGCCGTGCTTATGAAAAGTGTTCCTTTTTGACAATTTATATTGATTTGGCTGTCATGTTAAGCGAACTTGTAATATTTATGGAACATAGAATTGTCATGACCAGACCTCGGATTTTAAGGCAAATGCCTATTTTGTTCCTTATGAAATAACATGAAATTTTTAAAATATGTTGACATTTCATGATAAATCACTTATATTTATAGTTTTATAGTGCCCTAAAATGCCTATTTGGGCCTTTGGAGCCTATTTTTACTATTTTTGTGCCAAAAATGCCTATTTTGTACATTTAAAATAAAATTAGGTATGGGTCCTCGATACTTTCGATACCTCGATACTCTCGATACTTGCATGGTATCGGCATCGAACGATACTTCAGAAAACTAGCTCGATACTTTTTCGATACTTTTGTAACTCTGCAATTAAGTGAGAATGCTAGTATTTTTTAACAAAAACTTGTAAGTGGATTGTTTAAAAAACGAACTACTTTTAATGTAGAGTTTAAAAATAATTATAGGCTACTGATGATATTAAATTTTGTCTCATTAAATATGCAGACTTAATTAATTTAGTTGCTATTACACAGTTCTCTAAAGTTTTAATTTTTAATGTACCTATTTATTGAAACTGGAAATGTTGACGGTATCGAGTATTGAAGTATCGAGTATCGAGGAAAAAATCATGTATCGGTATCGAGTATCTAGTATCGAGAAAATCTGGTATCGACCCATCCCTAAATAAAATCCAACTTCTGTAACTTTTAAAATCATTTAATGGACGTCCCTGAATGAAGGGCAGAACAGCAGAGGATGGGTTTTTCACAGAAACTTGATTTTCCCAAATAATTGCCACCAAAGGAATGCTGAGTGACAGGGGAGGATTCGCTTGAAACAACAAGTAGCAGGTATATATAGTAAGAAGGGACATACTGTGTCATCAATTTTTCATATAATCCAAAACTGTTTTTGATAAATGTATTTTTAATTCTGTCTGAATTTTGCAATTATTCCTGTTAAGGATAGGTATACCACGTTTCTTACAGTATAAAAAGATCACGTTATAGTTTAAGAGCATGTTACAGTATTTTAAAATCTATTTTCTGTCTATTTACACATTTTTAAAGCTTATTTTAAAAGCCTATTTACTTGTTTTAAAAGCCTATTTTAGGTGCCTAAAACTAATTTTTCTAGAGCCTAAAATTCCAGGTCAAGTCATGACTTATTGACAAATTTGTTGAACTTGACATAATTGTCATACCTGTCAAGTTTTATGAAAAAGGGCCCAGGTTAGTAACCCGAGAACAATATATTTAAATCATACACAATGAAAACATCAAGTCATTCATCAAAAAGAAAGAAAGAAAAAGAAATAAAGAAAGGAAGATAGAAAGAGAGAGAGAAAAATGAAAATGATTATAATGATTGTTTGTGGTAGTGATTTGTTCTAACCTCGAAATTCTTCTTGACAAGGTCAACTTGTATTTTGTAGTAAGCTTCGATGTCTTTCTCATCCACCAGTTTATCTCCGTACACTCGCTGAGACTCGTGCATCCACAGTCGCACCAGGTCCGTCGGCTGTGGCAGACATTCGTTCGCACTGAACAGTAATCCCTGTAACACACAGTATTCTATGAATACACTTTATACAGCAAATACTGGGCCACTACCACACCTTGCAATTTTAGGCATGAACAAATTTATTTCTGGTATCTAAAATGAGTGTAATGCATAAAGTAAGTATTTTACAATAATGAATGGTAAAAGGAAATTAAAGGTAAAGAATTGATTTAAGGTTGTATTGTATACCTCATATTCATTGCACTATTTTTATTTGTATGTTATTTGCTATTAATTAATTAATAATAATAGCAATAACATTAACAATAATAATAATAATAATAATAATAATAATAATAATAATAATAATAATAATAATTCATTCCAATGAATGAATATGGGAAGGAGTTTTCCCGAAACTAGTCTCCAAACAAGAGGACTTAAGTGTCACAAAAATGACTCATTTCTTATATTACTATACTAGCCTAAAAGGCCCGGCATCGCCCGGGGTTTTTATTTTGTAACTGGAAATTATCTTATGAAGGACTTCAGATTTTTAAATTCTAGGTCCTTATATAGGTATTTAAAATTTGAAATAGGAAGAACGACTTATCACACTCAAACTATTCCCTCAGAAAACGCTTGATATAGCTTTTTACGGCTCATAGAGGATCTAGAATTTTGCATCCCATCGCTTGTACAGTGCACAGCAAGCCTGGTAGAGGTTTAAATAAGAAGAAAAAGAAATTCCTGTAACATAAAATTGTAATATCGAGGCGGGAAATTTCCCACTCTTATGTTGCCATAAAGCTGTTTTGGAGATGAAATTAAACAGAAAGCATTATCACTTTCAGACTTCTCTCCCCAAAACATATTACCATACCTTGTATTGTTTTCTCTATGTCCAGGGTAGAGGAAGTTATGTGACTGCATTATTTTCGTGGATTTAATTCTTTAATGCTTATTTATAACATTATTATATTGATAGCTTTTCTAAACTGTCAAAGTCACTTTCATTTTTTCCAAACCCAACTGAGACCAGTCGTGGCAACAATACACTGTTGTGATTTAGATTTGATAATTCTGTGTAAAAAGGGATTAAGTATTCTAAAAAACATTTGATTTTTGGCATTTAAAATCAAAATTTTTCAAAATCCTTTCTTAGTGAGCACCTACATTATGAAACGAAGGTACTGTCAAAATTCCAAGTCTCTACCTGTTATAGTTTAGGCTCTACGTTGATTCCTGTCGGTCTGGACAAAGCCATTTATATAGAGAGAGATAGAGATTAGAAAACTTCCTGTAATAATTAATATTACTGGGATGCCCGTGGGAGAATGGAGGAAATCCAAGTTCCATAAGCTTTGGCAATAATATCAACATAATTATGAACGCAATAGTTAGCTAAATTCCAGTTTTCTGGCTTTTGCCAAAAACGGGGAAGTGCGAAAGTGCAAAATAACATGCAAATATTGAAATTTAAAAACATACTTTGTTTGGTATTAGCTTACCTGGAAAACATTGGAGAAGTCTCTGAGATTGAAGATGTAGTGAAACTTGATGGCAGTTGGCAGGAAGATCTGCGACACCTTGTTATGCAGAGCGAGAGACGCTGCTACGACGTTGGGTGTCAGCTTTGCTACAGACGGTGGGAATCGATGTTCAGGGTTGGCCATGTGCTGCGACAAGATGGAGTGGTAGATGGTGTTCACCCCTTCTGCATTTGGGAAACTGTAATTCATAGGTAATGGTAAAAATACACTCAGCGACCACCAATAATCATAAAAGTTGAAGGTTCAAGTTAGACAAGGGGACTTTCTTAACTTTCCTGAACATGAAACAAATATATTTGCCAGTGGCCAGCTGAGCACAATATTATATTCATCTGTCATATCTTAAGCAGGCTTGTTCACTAGTGATATCTACAGGATCCTTGGTAAACTACAATCAAACCCTGATAATACACTCCCGTTTGTTACGCTATCCCATGTCATATGCTCTTTTCATCTGGTCCTTTGACATCACTATATAAAACTATATAAAATCCACCTCTTAATAGGCTCATCATCCCATTTAATACACTCTTTCGTCTGCCAAAAATTCTAAAATATCATGCATTTAAGGATACTGAGAAAATATTTTCCAGACCTCTACATTTACCGTTAGCGCCTGCACATTCAATAGAATGGAATGCAACTCTTGAGTACCTGTACTGATTCAGTCCTCCACGGACCTCTTTGCTGCCAGTTTTAAATCGCATTGTGAAGAAGTGCGAAGCTATTTGTTAGTGCCAACATGAGTAAAGGAGTGAAACGGAAAGCTTTGTCGATATCCGTAAACATGATGAATCAGTATGAATCAGAAACAGTTGGTGTAATCATTATGAATCCCTTCTACGACGCTTAGAACAATGGTGAAAAATCATGAAGCGGTTTACGAATTGTACTACAGTAGTGTATCCTTAATTTGATTCAACAAATGTTTATTTTGATTCAGTGATAAAATTTTTAAAACCTAAAAATGACCCACTCTCGCAAATACATGGACCCGTGTAAGACGCTATTTTTACACGGCCCCTTGAAGAGCATCTTGCCGAGTTTTCACTCTATATTGAAAAGTAATTGCCCTAAATATGAAATTAAGGAATTATAATATGAGCTTGTGACCCATGGCACATGGTATACTCATAAATACTAATATTTTCAGGCAAAAATGAGAATTTTGTAAGTAAACTTTGTTCTTTTATGTGGCCACGAGGATGGATAATGCAAAGCTTGTATTTCGTCTGATGTTGCAGGGAACCATTGAGTTAATGCAGGAGAATTAGGATTTATATTGTAAACCGGTCACAGAAATCACCATTAACGGTCATGTCAGCATGCTGACCACATGCCCCCAATCCTGCCATCTGCCCATGGTAGATGATGCAGCGGTCGGGTGGTAGGCCTTCTCCCTTCAGGTATGTTGTGCCACGGAGTTTAATTTAGTTCCTATTTGAAAGGTACTTTGAACTTTTTCTGGTGTGGTAATAAAATGGTATTTTCCTGGGTTTCTAACCAATTTGGAGAAATTCTGATGTTTTGGGGTATATCTGAGGTTCCAACTAAAATCAGGAAATGCTTGTTTTTATGAAATTCATAAACTTTTATATTCTCATCTTCTGTCGAGAAATCTAAAAATACACATTTATAAAACAATTATCCAGCCAGTTGTATTATATGGATGTGAGACATGGCCCCTTATTCTTCAGAAAGAACATAATCTGAGAGTGTTCCAAAACAGGGGGCATAAGAAAATATTCAGACCCAAGAGAGATAAAAATTGCATAACGACGAGCCTCAAAACCTGTACCCTTCACCAAATATAGTAAGGGTAATTAAATCACAGAGGATGAAATTGGGGAGGAAAGATATCTAAAAAATATTGGCTGGCAGACCCAAGAGGAAGACCCTTGGAAGACCTAGACATAGGTGGGAGGACAATCTATATTAATAAAAGGAAGTGTCTGTCCTCCGTCTGTCTGTCTTCCGTCTGTCTGTCCGCGATGCCCAGCGAAATCTACTCAACGCAGAGATCTGAAATTTTATACATAGGCGGACTAAAGGGTCGGAATGTGCACCTCGAAGCCGGAATTTTAATTTTCGCTTTAGTTCGTGAGTTATGAGTGAAAAATGAGCAAAAAACGTGTATTTATTCCGTTTTCGAAGCATGAGTTTTCAGTAATACAAATCAATTACACTAGGCTTTGGCTATTTTTGTCATTCCTTCGACATAAAAGCATCGCGATCTCTTGAATGTTGTAGCTCACGCTGGTCAATTCATTTGTTTTTAATGTCAAGGCACGCAAACATAATATGAAATTTTCAACTACACTGAAGAGGATTACTATTATTATTATTATTATTATTATTATTATTATAGGGATAATCAATATTAGCCTAAATATGGTCAAACGTTGTTCCATTTGGACGAAACTCATTATACAGGGGTTTTCTGGGCCAAGGAACTCGAATCTGAGGTCGCTTTTACCACGTGACGCTATCTAATCGTGATATGTGGTCCACATGATTTAGGTGTTAATATAATGATTTAACTATTATGCTCTTAATTTTTAATTTTTGAAATAATTATCGTGGGCGAAGCCGCGGGCACCTGCTATCTTAAAATAATAAAAGGACGTGTTTGTCTGTCTGTCCACGATGCCCAGCGAAATCTACTGAACGCAGAGATCTGAAATTTTAAACATAGATGGGCTGAAAGGTGGGCGAATGCGCATCGAAGCCGGATTTTTAATTTTAGCTTTCGTTCGCGAGTTGTGAGTGAAAAACTGGCAGAAAACGTGATTTTAGCGCTGTCGAAGCATCAGATTTCAGTAATACATTTCAATGTCAAATCAATTGCAGTTGGCTTTGGCTATTTTTGTCATACCGTGGTAATAAAAGCATCGCGATCGCTAGAATGTTGTAAGCCCACGCTGGTCGATTCATTTGTTTAGAATGTCAAGGCCCGTAGACATATGAAATTTTTCAACCTACACGGAAGAGGGATAATCAACATAGACCTAAATATGGTTAAACATCGTTCGATTTGGACGAAACTCACTATACAGAGATTTTCTGGGCCAAGGAACTCGAATCTGAGATCGCTTTTACCAGGCGACGCTATCTAATCGTGACATGTAGTCCACGTGATTTAGGTGTTAATAAATATAATGATTTAACTATTATGCTCTAACTTTATGCTCTTTTTTATCGCGGGCGAAGCCGCGGGCACATGCTAGTATTAGAATAGATTTAAGGGTAGTAGAATTTGCAAGGGATGTGTTGGATGGAGTTAGCACAGAATGGCGGGCTCATGTAAGCTCAACCTCTGGGTTCCATGAAATAGATAATATTCCTTTAGCGTCCCTAGGAATTGCCTATTGCCATTGAGTAAGTATAAGTAAGTAAGTAAGTAAGTAAGTAAAGTAAGTAAGTAAGTAAGTAAGTAGCCACCTGGTTAGAAGCTCAGGAAAATATTCTATAGGTATGTCTATTCTAAACTGAATTTTATCTACTGTTATTTCAAGAAATAGTTTCTACAAATAGTTTCTTAGTTTCTTAGTTTCTACAAATGTTAGTACTTTGTTGTTGGTTAACATGCTAGGTAGGTTTGGATGATTTAATACCTGACAGCAAAGACGCAGAAGTGGCGCTGCAGACGAGGGTTGATGGTGAAGCTCCCGGCTGTGGGATTCATGCAGGCCACGTACTGACACTTGTGAATATCTTTGAGGGTCAGCTTGTTGCGATCGTACCAGTGTCCATAGTCGAGATGCTGCCGAATCAACGTGTGAGGCTGTACGGTGCCATAAGTGTCCACCTGTAACATTACATTGGTCAGACACTCGGGTTTCAGGAAACTACAAGCACTCCTCATGGTATTACTGATCACATACCTCTGGCATGTTCATGTCGTCAATGAAGTAGATGAGGGTTTTGTTTCCTGGTGGACCATAGTTCCTGCCGGCTTTCTTCTCCAGAGGCTTCTCCAAGATCTTCTGCAGCATTTCTGTCAAATACAACTTCATTATAGCACCTGTTTAATATCGTACACAGAACAATCTAACAAGGGTGGATCGAAAAGTAACACACAATAATTTTTTTTACAAAATGTTTAATAGGTACAATTACAAACAAATGCACACATGAAGGGACATCTTTTGTCTATTTTTCTGTATAGTCACCAAGTTTCTCAACACAAAAGATGAGCACAGCTAATGGCTGAAAGGTCACAGAGAGGTATAGGTCTAGTTTAATAAAAAGTGTGAAAACTGCATATTTTTCTAAATAAATTATGTCATTGGTACTATTTTTTAAAAATCATATATTTTTCCGAAAAAAAGTGTCTAATTTAAAAAAAAATTATTTTATTTTTTGAATAACTGAAGAAGTTTTTTTTTTTTTTATTTTTTTTTTTACAAAAAGTTTAATAGGTACAATTACAAACAAATGCACACATGAAGGGACATCTTTTGTCTATTTTTCTATATAGTTGCCAAGTTTCTCAACACAAAAGATGAGCACAGCTAACGGCTGAAAGGTCACAGAGAGGTATAGGTCTAGTTTAATAAAAAGTGTGAAAACTGCATATTTTTCTAAATAAATTATGTCATTGGTACTATTTTTAAAAATAATATATTTTTCCGAAAAAAGTGTCTAATTTAAAAAAGAAATATTTTATTTTTTGAATAACTGAAGAAGTAACAAATTGCAAGAAATTACGCGTTTTAACAATTTTCTAAGAGAACCCATTTTAATATCATGTATGTAACGACAAAGAATCATCCAGCGAACATTACTCATGCATTTTCAGTAAATCAGAACTAAATCCCATTCCATGGAACATGCATCAGTGTTTTATTTAGGAAGTTGGTAATGTGTGCATCAATTGGGCCATTACAGAAAGCATTATGGCTGACTAAAGTTTCTTGCAGCCAAAATTTTGCTGTAATTTGTCTTTATTTTCATTTATAAAACATTTCATAAACTCGTGTGAGGTATACACACTTAATTCTGTTTTCCACTCAACTTCACTTATATAAGTAATGACTTACACAATGCATTTCACAGCTTCTTAGCTGCATCATCAGATGAGGTCAACTGCCGAGTTTGCTGGAAGACCGGTAGATGTCTCTGTTGTCCTGTTAAAGCTGGCACAAACTGGGGGGCCTTGTATTTTGAGGTTATGCATCCATTCTTAAGGTAACTTGTTATGAAACATTCTGGGCTACTTTTGCGGAATTATAAACATTCTTCCTTGTTTGCGGGACATATTTCCATACTTGTACCCATGATTACAGCTTTCTGAAAACAATATAATGAAATACTGGAACTAGAATTACTGTCTGCAGACGATCCATCGTTGTTTGCCCGCTGCACCGATAGATGGCGTTCAGCAGTCCCTTCATAGCCAGAGGCTAGTAACGTCACAACTAGAGTGACGTATTGGATGACGTTGGACGTACAAACCCGGTGTAAACTCGGCAGTTACACTCCGATTATTGGTAATGCGGCTTATGCAGAACTTGCACGGTGAACAACCAAACAACCGTTCAACGCAGGTATAAGCAGCTTTTATTAGTAAGGCTGTTAGTGTACTAAACTATGATGATATGCCTATCTTATGCCAAATTACGAGTGTAAGTGCATTACTATTGCCTTATCTTGAAATAATGCACATTTTTGTATAAATTAAATCATTTCATTAATTTCTTTCCAAGAATCCAGTTAAAATAAATTCCATCAAAATTTCCTGGGAATTGAACCCAGAACCTCTTGACTAGTATTCAGAAGCTCTGGCCATAAGATCACAAGGTCAATCACAAACTACAAAATAAGAAATAGGTCTACAATATGGTCTTATCAAATTTTCACAAATAAACTCTTACCTGAAGTTGTATAGAAGTTAAATGGGACATTTGTGATGGCATAGTTTTCTGACAAAGAAGACAGCTTGTCGCACACGAGCACAGTTTTGCCCACACCTGCATTGCCCACCAGCATGACAGGGTGTCGCTGCTCCATGAGGAGATCTAGGAAGAAGCGCACTCGGATGGATTCCGAGGTGTGCACAAGCGCTGCCTGAAGCGGCATGTCTGGGTCCAGCGTGAAGATGGGCAGACGCTCCGTCCACAGCATGAACTGCTTTGTCTCTGTGTCGATGTAGTAGTCAAACACGGTGCCTTGTGAGGGGAACTTGACCGACTTGTACTCGTTCACCCACCATTTGGTGAACTCCACACGGTAGTCGACTGCCTGCAACAATACAGCATAGAATGTGGGCCTGTATCACAAAAGCTCTGTTGTATTGGCAAGGAAAGAACAAATATTCATGGAGCCTTTTCAGCTCTTATTGTGGAAAAGTAGAAATTTGTGCTACATAGTTACAATGTAGATTACAGTTATGAATGGGATACTACAGTTGTGGTGGCCAGGTCAAATATTTACACAAATAAAACTGTTAATGGTGTAATGTAGTGGTTCCCAAACTATGGGTTGGGACCCACTTGTGGATCACAGGAGCAATTTCGGTGGGTCGCAAAAAGGGCGAGAAAAATTAAACGTGTTTTCAATATAAGGAAAGAGTGTTTAATTTCATTGATTTTTTTAAAAATAAAATGTACTAGTTGGACAATGTTCTTTATTCAAATAACCTTTACCATTTTTATTTCAACAGTGTTTTCTCAGCAGGACATTTGAACACAATAAAACTACTGAAAGGCATATGAAAAACATGTGCTGCATTTTATATAGCCTATATTGGTTATCGTTATGTAGTAGTGGGTCACGAAAATAATTTCTAGATGAAAGTGGGTCCCAGGACAAAAAAAAGCTTGAGAACCACTGGTGTAATGATTCAGGTTCCCATAATTACAGTTAAAATAACCAAGTACCACATCACAAGAGATGTTCGAAATGTCCTCCTGTTGCATCTACACAACACTGGCACCTTTTCAGAAAATTTTCTTTTAAGCACATTAGTTTAGCTTCCGAGGTAGGGTTAATTTCTCTTTCAGTTATGTAGATATTTCACCAGAGCTTGAAGTAGAAAAATAAAGTGTACAGGCCAAATCCCCATACATTAGAAGAACTTAAAGACAATGTGACAAGAGAAATTAACTCTATCGTGGAAGCTGAACTTACGACCGTGAAAGAAAATGTCCTAGAAAGCTGCCAGTGTTGTGTAGAGGACATTTCCAACATCTCTTGTGATGAGGTACGTGGTTATTTACGTTGTAATTTTAAATGTAATTGTGAGAACCTGTATTATTACACCGTTAGCAAACATTTCACCCGATCACCTGGAAGTTAAAACTGTGGCCACCACGATGCAGAAACCCCCATGATTGGCCAACTCATATGTGAAAGACACTGTATTTGGTCATATATAAAAGCACGTTATATGTTACTAGACATTATATTTGCTTCTAAAACACCAATCGAGTTAGCTATGCTGTGATACAATGCCCCAGTGCCTAAATAACGTAAAGCAATTTGCAATATTGCTGAGTTAGTGTTACAGCTTTATGTTCCTGAAAGTGCTGTTCTCTAGAAATGTTTCAATGGCAACAAATGTTTGCTTGAACTCATTTAAGGCTAATCACCCTCTACTTTCTTTCAGCTGGGCCTCCATCTCTGTTAAAATTGTTAGTGACGACTAGGGCCCAGATTTTTAGGCTTATATAAAAGGTATTTTAGCATTTTATTTTCATGGAACAGCCCTTTTTAGGCTTTAAACAAACAATTTTAGCCATCTTAATAAAACATATACTGAGCGTTAATATTAAACTGAAAATTGACCAAGTTATTAATTTTTTTTACAAAATAAACAAGTAACTATTCCTTATACAGACACTCGAAAAATAGCATAAACAATTGAGATATTTACCCTTTAATGATACAATTACTCAATACACCACTCAATTCACTTTCGATCTACAAAAATTAGTAGACTGGAGTGTTATGAATTTTTTCATTTAATACACTTTTATGTTATTGGTCGGCAACTTGTTATTTGAAAGTAGAAACGACAATGAATTATTTGCAGATTTCAAAGTATTGCAGACGGATCAAGTTTCATTTCCTGCAACAGCAAGGCAGAACCTTTTTGAGTTACGAATACAATAAATTTATTGTTATCATGTCTTTTCTTAAAATGCACAAACTCAGAAATTTTTTTTCCTTTGCATTAATTGGAAAACCTATTTAAAAACTGTGTTTTTCTTTAAAGTTTTCTTTAGCCCCTGGTTTTTCAGCAAAAGTTCTCCTTAGCCCCTTTTAGGCCTTTCAGTCCTATTTAGCCCTTTTTAGGTTCTATATTCAGAAGCAAGGGGCATGAAACAGAAAAAATACATTAAAATGTTTTAATTAGGAATATGGGGAAAAATAGATTAAAACCTCCAAATCCGGGCCCTAGTGATGACTTCTCTGACTAATCCGTACAACCCCTCTGTAAAGACAACTCAACACTTCAATATCCCTGAGAATGGAGGCAGCGTGGAAACACTTCAAGATACAGCATTTATTTATATGGTATACCAGGAAAGTCTCATAACAAAATGGTTAGATTGCTTTACCTGATCTTGAAACATGGCGGCTCCAAATGCCCAGACACAGGCAAACACAAAGTAGATCTCATACCATTCCTTGGGACAGTCTGGAACACACAAATACATGTGATCATCAAGACTGGGATACCTTACCGACCATTAAAATATGTGAACTTTTTCTCTGTGTTCCTTATTCCAGCATATTATTTATGAAAAAAGCAAATAATAATATAATGATAAAATAATAATAATAAAAATGATAATAATAATAATGATAATAATAATAATAATAATAATAGTAATAATAATTTATATCTATATCTATATACACAGGAGATATTTTGGACATGAAAAGTGCTATTGATGTATGGTTTTCACAGCAGATAAGATAAGATAAGATTTATTGCTGTTCTGCATAATGTCAAGACATTTCAGAACATTGTCAAATTGTGTTTTTACAAACATACATGTGTACTTTCAAAGCTGAAAACACAATAACAAAAGCATTGATTGGTAGTCAGGGGCTCATACGTTTAGCCTATAAACAGATTTGAATAATACTTAGAAAGTATGTTTTCTGAGCAAACATACAATTTTTTAAATAGAACAAAGCCTAGTTACATCAATAAAACAAAAGTAGAGTAAATTAGAATGTCGGTGGTGTCTGTCGCAGGATTCTAGTGCCAGAAGTTTACAAGAAATCATATTTTGAAAAGTTTCCACACTGACAATATTGTTCCATTCAACCTGCTTAGTCACTAGATAAGATGTTGTTACGTTTTGTTTACATTGTGTTTTGTGTCCATTATTTAATTACCCTTACTACCGGTATAACCGGTGAAAAGTACAGGTCATGAACAGGGCTAGGATTTATATGTAATTACATATTTCTTAATTTCACATATAGACATATTTTTTTCACTTATCTCCATCTATTATGCTGTCCTCTATTCAAATTAAACAAATTTATTTTACATATTTTTCCATATTTCTGACAATAGCATATATTTATATGTAAAATAAATATTTGTCCATATTTAGTGATTTGAATGCAATATTCGTACATATTTCATTCTTAAGAGTAAAACTATATAAAATTGCCGTTTTCAGTGACAGAAAATATGGCAGCACAGAAGTTTACAGTTATGGACAGAAATTAATGTGTGAAAAATGATTTGTGTTACATCGAATCAAATTTTTGTAATATAACAAAAATAATTCAGAAACTACAAAATAATAATCTGACATTACTTGGAAATATTGACATTGTGAAAAACATGATTCATGAACTCAAATGTATACGTGGACATTTAGCCGATCTTATCAAATGTAAAGTGGACAATGTGTTTTCAAGAAATCCAGGCTTTGAAGAAATGTGTAAAATCAGTGCAATCTTAAGTAGCTCATCAAATGTAAAACTAGAATCAGTGAATTTTAAACACGCGCCAATCACTTCATGTGCAGTAGAACGAAGCTTCAGCCAATACATATCACTTTTGAAAATTTAAAACAACATTTTGTGGCATACTGTTATGGTAGCAGAAATAATCAATGAATGAATACAAATAAAGTAAGTGATCTGAAAAAAAAATTGAATAATTTAATTTATGAATCCAGTATTTGTAATCCAGGTTCTAAAAGGAACAAAATGTAGTGTCTAGTGGTTAAATTTGTTTTGATGTCCATATTTTACACAATATAGTTGCATATATATATGTACGTATTTTGACATTTTTAGTACATATATATGTACATATTTTGGCATTTTAAAGTACATATATGTGTACATATTTTGACATTTTTAAGTACATATATATGTACATATTTTGACATTTTTTAGTACATATAAATCCTAGCCCTGGTCATGAAGCTCATCGTATATTTATATATAATATATGTTATCTAATATATAAAATTGAAAGTGTGTGGGTATATATGTATGGTTGTACGTTCCCTATACAAATCTACATGTTTTGACCAATTTGCAGAAAACTTTGCACACACTTGCATTTTGAAATGTGGGCAACATTAAAATTCAAAGAAACCATCCCTTTCCTTGCAAAATCATAATTACTTAAAATTCCTAGGACAAGACTGACCTGGAGGCGTGTTGGCAAGCGTGAGGAGACAGTGTAGCAGGTGGCAGAGCATCTGTATGTGCGCCATCTCAGTGATAGGAGTGATCTTCTTGAAGCGGACTCTCATGTTCTCCAGACACGAGGGAATGTATTTGTCAAACAGCATCACCAGATTTGACTTCTCTGCCGGATTGGTCCTTGTTTCAAGCCAACATGTCACGTAACTGAAAAAACATCCGATTTGCTTTGTTACAGATGAATGAAAACAGATGAAAAAAACAAGTATTCTCATAGAGAGTTAATGAGTTTATCGATAGATTCACGACTGGATAGCAGGAACAAATTTATCTGATGAAACTTGTCAACTCGAGTTGGATTTACTACGACTATTCCATGAATAAAAATGTAACGGATTATAGAAATAATAATTACTTTCGTGCTTTGTTGTATGAAAACAAAACTAACAGCTGCAAGATCACGGCATACTATGAATCAACCATCCATGAATCGATTCGAGTTACCATGTTTGACCAGCGCTACCAATGGTGCATATAAGATACAGTTAACTTCATTCAGGTAAGCTAACAGCAGAACAGAATAAAAGCACACCAACTGGCTTGCACCGAACTGAAACTGTGTTTTTAACCAATGTACATGTATATTACTTCAATTTCTAAACAAGTTATGTCGTAAAAAATAATCTGTTTTCAAGCTGCTTAGTGGCAACTTGTGACATATGAATTGATGCTTAAGTGTCCAGTAACGAGCTGATATTTTATCAGGTAAAATCCCTTCCTCATATTAATAGCAAGCATTTTATAAGATAAACGATAGTGATTGGTCTATATCCGAGGAATTGCTAAATGTTATTGGTCAACATCAAACACGCGGCATATGAGTGGAATAGTCTGAACTGAATGAGACTGAATGAGTCACAAAACACAAAGTTTTGAGAAAATACTGGATAAGAGCTTCTGTAGGCAAAACAATATTTTTCAAGTAGAATACAATTCAGTAATAATGTTTGAAGGCGTCTGTCTCAAAATCATGTGCAAATTGATGACTTCATCAGGATTGTGGTATGCCTGAGCCCCAAGTTGCCACAGGAGATTTATCGAGATAGGAGAGCCAAACCGAAGAGAAAGAAGGTGATATTCGTGTCCAGATTTGATCCTGAAACATCAACTGAGGAAATAGTTCAACATGGTCGTAACAGCAACCTAGAATTCAAAGTTACAAAACTGTGTACAAAATATGACTCTTACTCGTCATTCCACGTAGAAGTCGATGAAGAAATATTTGAAACAATATTCAAAGCTGATCATTGGCCAGATGGTTGTCTAGTAACTGAGTTCTTTGGAAAATTAAGGCCTGAGCAGGAGTGGAAAAATAATGGGGACCGCAAACCACAAAAATGACAAAAAGGGCAAAGTAATGGACTCAGAAAGCTAGAGGTTGGGGAGTGGAAAACACAAAGCAGTTCTAATACAAAGAACTACTATGAAGTAGAAACAATATCTGGTTTGAGTATATTGTACTGGAACGTGCAGAGTTTTGTGAATAAGCTAAGCTACATTTCTCTACTACTTTCTGAGTGGGAAGTTGACGTCTTATGTATAACAGAGCATTGGCTATGCGCCTATGAATTGGCCATACTTGATGTCCCAGGATATGTACTATCTGATTTCTTTTGCCGGAACAGAAGTGGCCAGCATGGTGGTTCAGCTATCTATGTTAAAAATGGTCTTGAGGTCTCTAAATTTGATCTCTCTACTTTATCTTCTATGTTTGAATTTGAAGCCTGTGCTATTATGCTTAATTCATTTAATGTCCTGTGTGTGTGCTTTTACCGAATACCTGACCACAGTAAACATGGTACCGACAATTTTGTGATAAAACTGCATGATCTGTTCAACCTAGTTTACAAACACAGTGTGAACAAACAAATTGTCTTAACTGGTGATTTTAACATAGACCTCTGCGTTGATAGCAACGAAGTAAAAGAAATATATAATTGCTTCGACAGCTTTGGTGTCAGGCATTTAATCGATGAACCCACTCGACCTCACAACAATGGGTCTGGAGGAACTTGTATTGACAATGTTATTACGAATATTGATACCAACAAATGCTCAGCCAAAGTAGTTCATACAATTCTATCAGACCATGATGCCATTCACTTCAACACTAATCTAAAGCCCAGCAGAACTCAGCCATCTAACCCTGCATATAGGCCTACATTTAAAAGATCACTTAATGCATCTAATATACCATATTTCATGTATTTATTAAGTTTAGTCAGCTGGTTAACATTGTATGGCTTAACAAATCTAAGTGATAAAGTTGATTATTTTCTGTCAATCTTCTCAAAGATCACTGATGCAGCATTCCCTTTTGTACGATCACGTATTGGACCAAAAAGAGGGAATAACAAAGAGTGGTACAATGATGACCTCCATAAATTAAAAGAAGATTGTACTATGTATTACAAAATGTACATACACAATGGCAAGAAACAATATAAAGATAGATACAGTGAATTACAAAAAAAGTACAAAAAAGCCCTTAAGGCCAGTAAGATAAATTATTATTCTAATAAAATCAATGGTTCAATCAATAAACCTAAGTCTACTTGGTCAATTATTATTAATGATCTGATAAACAAGAGTGATAGGAGTTCTACTCCAAATATTGACCTAGACGCTGAAAATTTTAATTCTTATTTTATTGACAAAGTACATGACATTGTCAACAACATACCAAGTGATTTAGATCCAATGAATCTCATGAACAACTTATCCAAGCCTCAGATCAGTTTCCTATTTAAACATGTAAGTGTTGAAGATGTTTACTCTGTCATACTAAATTTAAGTAATAGTTCATGTCTTGATATATATGGCTTAAACTCTAAAATCTTGAAATTAGCATCTGTGTATATTTGTGAACCTGTTACCCATATATTTAACAACTGCATTGAGAAGGGGTACTTTCCCAATACTTTTAAAGTTGTCAAAGTTATCCCTGTTCATAAGAAAGGGAGTAAATCCGATTATGGAAACTATAGGCCTATAAGTATAATACCAGTGCTATCAAAGGTCTTTGAAATATTACTAAACAAACAAATAACCATGTATTTTGAAAGCAACTCTATATTTACACCCTCACAATATGGATTTAGAATGGGACATAGTACTATTGAAGCTGTACTTGCATTTATTAAAAAATGTTTTGAAGGCATCAAGAAGGGTGATCATGTTGTAAGCCATTTTTTTGATCTATCCAAGGCTTTTGATACAGTTTCCCATGACATATTAATTCATAAACTTGTTTATTATGGTTTCAGCGAATCTAGCTTAGAACTTATGCGTTCATATTTGAGTAATAGGTATCAATCTGTTCTCTTTAATGATAATGTATCAGATTATAAGCTGGTAGAGTATGGTGTACCTCAAGGCTCTGTCATGGGTCCTGTCCTTTTTATAATATATATTAACGATCTTCCCTCTACAGTACGGGAGAACTGTCTCACTACCTATCTTTTTGCTGATGATATAGCACTTGTATCATGTGACAGAAATGACTCTATCTGTATTGACAATGCTTCTTCTGACATTACTAAATGGTGTGATGCTAATAACCTGAGTCTTAATGCTAGTAAGACTGTTGAATTGACAATTAATCTTCAACGCTCCAATAGCCTACTAAGGAATCCTGTAAGATTTTTAGGATTATATATCCAAACTAATTTGGAGTGGAATTCTCACATTGACTGACTATGTTGCCAAGAAAATAAGTAGAGGTATATTTATGTTGAGAGTACTAACTCATAACATAGATGCTAAGTCACTCTTACTAGTGTATCATGCCCATATACACAGCCATCTCAGTCATGGAGTCCTATTGTGGGGAGGACATCCTTATGCCAACAAAATATTCATCTTGCAAAAAAGAGCAATAAGAATTATCTCTAGAGCATCGCCTACAACATCCTGCAAACCACTCTTATCAGAACTTAATGTACTTACATTACCATCAGTGTTTGTTTTGAGCTGTCTTCTCTATATAAAAAAGAATGCACACTTGTATAATAAATGCTCTACTATCCATAGCTACTCTACCAGAAACAATGAAAACTTATATATAAATAAATGTAAATTCAGCACCACCCAGAAAAGTTTTGAATATGTTGCCCTCAGACTATTTAATTCATTGCCAAACAAAATTAAGGAGTTATCATATGTTCCATTTAAAAGGTCAATTAAATCTAACCTGTTGTCAAATACCCTGTACAGTGTCAAGGACTTCAATGACATTTTCTGGTGAAATGTGTACTGTTATATTTTATCTCATTTGTGTTTATTGTTATTGCTAATACATTGTACAATGTCTGTGGCAAATAAATCTAATCTAATCTATTGCACCTGGGAATCATTTATTCAGGATAGTCTTAGAAGATACATTAGAGTTGGCAATGCTTACGGGTTCCATCCTAGGTCCTGTGGGTTTATGTAGAGGATGCCAGCACGAGACACAGTCGCTGGAGTTGCTGTGCGCAGGTTCGAGATCTCGAACAGCAGTCGCATCACTGGAGTCAGAGCTATCCTCTCATTGCTGGCCAGCGTCAAAATCTAAAACAGATAATCACACATCCATGCACCATGTTCACTCTAGAGGCTTTAATTCGCGGGTGCGCAAGCAGAGAGAGTTAAGTCCACCATTTTAAAAAATTCAGATATGTCCATAAAGTTATAGATAAAAATGTTCTCTACATTTGTGTTAAGTCCAGTAAGTCATATTCACAAACATAAGGTAGTTATGGACGTGTGCCTCGTGGGTTTATCCATCTCTAAAGCAATGTTGGGCTGGTATAGTGTGTTAAGTCACTCTAATTCTCAGTAACAAGAAAATGGACTTAACTCTCTTTGCTCGCGCACCTGCAAATTCAATGGTCCTGCTGTTCAAACTACATCTGTATATGAAACTTGCAAAGAAGATCTACAGTTTAACGTAGCGTTACCTTATTGTCATCCATGACAGTGTTGAGCGATTCTATCCACATGGGGTCTATGTCGCCGTCGAGTACAATCCACTTTGGGTTGTCACCACCAAGGTTGGCCTGGTCCCTCATGATCACAGAAAACAGACCTAAAGCATACAAATTATTGCAGATTATATCCCAACAATCTAATTGGCTGGCTATGATCATCTTCTGCATTCGTTGCCACATACAATGCAATGTGTCACAGCATCCTCAAAGCATCTAGTATTACTGTTAAAACACTTAAGTTTAGAACATGTTTCAGGAGCAGTTGGCTCCCATCCTCAGCTGGATGCTTTGTACTCGCTCTGGTGGTGGATGGATGTACCTGTGCTTTTTCGTTGAATGAATACTTTCTCCCAGACTGGTAATTTACAGTGATGGGAAAAGTACAAAAAGAAAGTAATTGGGCTGAATTACAATTACCTGAGAGACATTTTACTTAATTACAATTACAAATTACTTTTCAAAAAGTAATCAGTAAAATTAAAATTACATTTACAATTACTTTACAAAATGGCAATACCTAAAAATACCTTGTTTTTGGTTTGTTTTGGGCACAAATTATTAATGAACAAACAAACACATCAATGAGAATATTTTCGAAAACACTGAGTGACTTTTTGTTAATATTAACTCTAATTTGGATATTAGTTGCAAAAGCAGTAGTGATGATGATATAGCAAGCGACAATGATACTAATACTAACGAGTACTAAATTGTAACAAAAACAATTTTATTTCCAGAAGTAAATTACAAGTAGAAATTACATTTTTTTAAAAGTATTGATTACAAGTAAATGGGACAAAAAAGGAATTGTTACTGTAATCCGATTACTTTTACTCAATTACTTCCAATCACTGGTGACTTATGGTTTCAGCAGCCTGCCTTCCTCCCAAAAACAAATTGCTATTGCTGACTTATCTGTTGTTCCAAATTAATTCCTAAGTTTTCATGGAGAATTCAAACTGAACTGAATGCGCTCACCGCATTGAAGATGTCATTAAAATGGGAATTCAGATCGATTTGACTGTCAAGGCCGATAAACATAAAAAGCGAGATCGGATCGAATTGAGATCGTATATTCAATTTGATCTCAATACACTAAAACACCGTTTCATTTGTCCTCGCTTGTATGGTGTGAATGTGGGGCAAGCCCAATCTGTGGATTCTATTGGAAAAGTTGTTTTTAAAACCCTATCAAAAACTACATGAAAACATGGATCTTATTGGAATGGGATCATATTCTTGAAAACTTAGTAAATGTTTCTAAACTGTTCCTTGACTCTTCTTTCAGTGTTCGCTTTTGATGTCCAATGTAAACCTTTTCACTGTCTATACCAGGTCCTTCCAACTAAGGTACTGCCATGGCGCAGGCCGCCACCAGAGTAGCACCAGAGGCAGCTCCAAAGTCTAGTCAGCCTCAGCTTAAGAAAACAATTAAAAAAATAAAACTAAAAACTAAACTCCGTGGTGCTACATCCCTGAAGGGACAAGGCCTACCACCCGACCACTGCATCATTTACCATAAGCAGATGGCAGGATTGGGGGGCATGTGGTCAGCATGCCAACACCCACGGCAGTTAACAGAGGTTTCCAAGACTGGAGCCTCTACTTTTCTATCAAGTAGCTCCTCAATTTGACTCACGAGGCTGAGTGCACCCAGTTCCAGACCTCCCTACCTCAGAAAAATTTGAGGTATCGGGAATCGAACCAGGGCCTATGAATCTGTAGTAGCAACGGTAACCACAAGACTATGCAGGCGGTCAAGAGAACAATAATAATTATTATTAATAACAATTCTGTGAACACATAAACACACCATATATTCTCTACATATATTGTGTTTGCCTTTGTGTACATTTAGAATTCAAGTCGATTGTGAACATTATTTTGTTGTAACTAATTCACCAATATTACCATTGAAGTACTGGTTTTACTTTTATTTAAAATCATAATTGAAAACATCTGTTCACATGCATAAGTTGTACTGAACACTGTCGTAAATTTTAAGGCAAGTGCCTGAAGTTTGGGAAACTTCTGTGGATGAATACCTTTGTAAAATGAAAGTAAATCGCCAGCGTAGTGGTAGTACTGTACTTTTATTAGCTCTGTTTGGTAATATGATGATTTTAAGGAGAAATATTTTGAGTTGAGGTCCATATCACTAATTTCTTTGAATGGGCATTGAATTCATCATGCAAATTTGGTAACAACATCTGATACTCCGTAAAGGGACAAATTTAATTATTTTTACTAAGAAAAATTGTCAAAATTTCCGGCTTTAAGCTGATCTTTAAATAATAAACTCTGCATTTTGAAAGCCTTGATTCTGTCACACATGGTACTAATTAACTAATTTCTCCTCTGCAACTAAATATTTAAACCATCTAAAAAAGACTTTATATCCACTAAGAAAGCGAGGACAGCTACCCTTCGTACTGTTTCTGTCACACACATTCAGTTGCAGCAGCTGCTACGTGGGGAAGGAGAGCACTGGTGCTGCTGAGTGCTGCATGGTGCGCCCCAGTGCAAAGTTGGAAAGACCTGGTCTATACAGTTCATTTGATAGGTAACTGCAGAACACACATCCACCACAAGAGGAACTCTAAAGCATCCAGCAGTCAAAATCAGCTGAGGATGAGAGTAACAGCTGTTCTACTTACCATCCTTCCACTCTCTGGTGTTCGGGTTGATGATTCCAAACAGTTCATCATTTGTAACAGCTTTAGGGTTCAGATCGTTGTACACAGGTTTTCGTTTCATGTTCTGATATGTTCGGAACAGAGTCTTCCACACTTGCGTCTTCCCAGTTCCAGCATTGCCAACCACAAACACTGAGTGTCGCACCTCCAGCAGCTCTTCCAGTTGTACCACCTGCAATTCATTGCAAAAATTTTACAAACAATTTCTTGACCAAAAAAGGATTCAAAAGTTGTTCAGTTTTGCCACAAGTAAAGAAGTAATTGCATTGGCTCACAAACAGAGTACTTAAAAAAACTCTCTCATGTAGAATGAAATCAGTAATTCTGTATGATCTGACCAAAGGCACAAAGAATTTATGGCCAGATGATCTAGTTTTAATCTACTGAAAAGGGACGTTTTAGTCAGGGAAATAACTGGTTATGGAGACCAAGTATTCCTTCAACCTTTTAAATTTACAGTTAGCAGAACAACAAATATTTCCTATCGTGGAATGAGGAGTCAGCTTCACCCTTGTTCAATACATGTCTGAGATAAGTTCGTAGGCTTCCATGGCAGGTGTAATACATAAATCTGATTGTGTTGGCTATCTGGGTTGGGCCGCCTTGTGTTTTTAGTACCTAACGTTTCAGACATTCTGTCGTGTCCTTCTTCGTAGAATGATTCACACTAAAACGAAGTGCCTGTGAAGAATCAACAGTCGCAGTTGTCATGACGTCAGTGGGTGCATTCTTTAAAGTTTTAATAGTTTCCCACCAGATGTCAGAAGCCATAGAAATAATTAAACATCCTCATAACATAAACAGAGAAGATAGGTACAAGATCAGTGACATCTGGCAGGAAACTATTAAAACTTTAAAGAATGCACCCACTGACGTCATGACAACTGCGACTGTTGATTCTTCGTTTTACTGTGAATCATTCTCCAAAAAAACACGACAGGATATCCAAAACGTTAGGTACTATAAACATGACGTGGTCCAACCCAGATAGCCAATACAATCAGTTTATATATGAGGAGTGTCGGTTCAAAACGCATTAAGTCCACCTCCGATCGTAAAGTAGTTTTTTGCAGATTCGCATTCTCTGAGGTTTCTGCATGATACTACATAACGTTTTTGTTCCAAATTGCAACTTTTCCCCGTTAAAATTGAGCCTGAAATATGGGGTTCGATGCAAAACGCGTTCAGTCCAGAACTTGGTTCGGTGCAAATTACATTGAGTCCACATTTAAGACGCGATCATGTGCGAAACAGGTGGTGCGTTGAACTTTACGTCTATTTTTGCAGGTGTTCTTTTAATGAAAACGGTATTCACCATACGCCGAAAAAATGTCATTAGCGGTCAATAATAAAAGAAGAGAAGCATGGATTTTCCATGATTTAAAATGCTTAAAAAACAGAAATTGTTTAAATTTTGACAATTTGGTACTTCGGCAATAGTTCACTTTGCATTAGTGCAATCAGATGTGATTGTAATTCTTAAATAAAATAATAACTTTCATCTTTTTACTTGATTATTATTACAGTGTTGGGTCAAAACGCGTTAAGTCCGTTACTTTTGAAACTTTTCCTATCAATAAAAGATGTAAATGAAAAGAATTATTTGACACACCCAATACATTTAACTATATATTAATTACTGATTCTGATCAGAAAAAAATATTGCAAATTCGTTTGATAGTTTGGCCACAAACAGTTTTTCGTCATTCCTGAAAAATCATTATTTGTGGACTAAACATGTTTTGAATCGACGCTCCTCTTATGTCTGAGATATTCCTGGAATGTATAACCAATGCAGAAATGGAACATACGAGGTCTGTTAGATAAGTATCCGACCTTATTTTTTTTCTCGGAAACCTGACGGATTTGAATTAAGCCCGCTTGCATGAGCCGACCTTAAACCTTCGTGCGCATGTGTGAATTTTTTCCCGCCTATAGATAGCGTCTATTGCTGGCAAGCAGCATTTGAGTGAGGTAGTGTATAGTGCTCTCGTCATTGCAAGGAAAATAACGGAATGACTGGAGCAGCGTTATTTGTCTGAAACTGGGCAACAGCCAGGTGGAAACCATTCGGAAAATTAAGACGGCTTTTGGCGATGATGCTATGGTCATCACACAGATTAAGGAGTGGTATAACCGGTTTAAAGACGGCCGAACATCGGTGGTGAGCGAGCCACGCCCCGGTCGCCCATCAACATGCCGAAATGACCAGGTCATTGCCAAAGTGAACGCGGTGGTGATGAGGGACTGATGTGTGAGTATCCGAGTAGTTGCGGAAGAGGTGGGCATCATCACTTTCTCGGCCCATTTAACTATGACCGAAGATTTTGGCATGAAGAGAGTGGCGGCGAAATTCAATGCCGATGCTGCTGACGGCGGAGCAAAAGCAACTTCGTGTTGAAGTCTCACATGACATGCTTTTGAGTCCACAAACAGTGACCCCGACTTTATGAACACCTTAATGAGTGGTGACGAGTCCTGGTGTACGGGTACGACCCGGAAACCAAATTCCAGTCGTCACAATCGTTATTTTCCTTGCAACGATGAGAGCACTATACACTACCTCACTCAAATGCTGCTTGCCAGCAACAGACGCTATCTACAGGCGGGAAAAAATTCACACATGCGCACGAAGGTTCAAGGTCGGCTCGTGCAAGAGGGCTTGATTCAAATCCGTCAGGTTTCCGAGAAAAAAAATAAGGTCGGATACTTATCTAACAGACCTCGTATGCTCTTCATGTTTAGCTCCTAAAATGGCAGTAAAGGTTCAAGAGAAAATAAGAACAAGTCAGATAATCAGGAGTTTGCTGATAGCTATAATAACCTTGAGAATGAAGTTGTCTTCAGGCTGCAGCAAGAGATCAGTGGCTGCCTGCTTCACTGTGCGCTCAAAGTCCTGGTCTCGCTTCCTGGGCACATCCAGTGCAGGGAACAAATCTCCTATGAGGCCCATGAACACTGGCACATCGTCTGTCACAACCTTGGGGATGTTGAAGTCCCTCAGCGCTCGCATCAGCACCTGCTCTTCCGGACGACCTGGATCCCCTCGCTGCAAGTTACCAACATAGTAGTAGAATGGAAACTGTGTTTTTAATCAATGCACATTTATATTATTTCAATCTCTAAATGCATTATGTTGTATAAAATACCGTATTTACTCGAATCAAATGGGCCATCGAATCTATTGTGCAGCCCAATTTTGAAACTTTAAATAATAGAAAATAGAGTTTGTTGGCAAATGCACTGCGCATCAATGGTAGGATATTTTATTTTGTTTTAGATATTTTATTTGTTATTTTAATTAAAAAGTCGGCTGCAGTGGTCTAGAGGTAGCATGCCCGCCTCTAGATCCGAAGGTCATAGTATCAAACCAAGCCATGGTCGATGGATTTTTCAGGACGTAAAAATTCTGAGCACAGAGTCCTCTGGGAGGGATTTTAAGCTGGGGGCCCATGTTGTAGATTTACGGCATGTAAAAGAACTCCAAGCCTAAACTATAGCCTCTGGACAAAATTCCTCAGCCCTTTCATATTCCTTTAGTTTCCGAGGGGGGGGGGGGGATTTGTGAGTTGATGGGCTTAACACCTGTCACTCTGCCCTCTGTTGGGAAATATGCGTAACAAAATTGAGGACCATTTTGACAAAACTCAACATCTCCAATTTTTGCCAAAATCATTTTTTAATGGTTTTAGGTGCTTTGAAATGAAATCTTTAAGATGGTGAAAAAAAATATAAGAAAAGTCAAAATAACCAATTCATTTTTAAGCCTCAATATGCAAGGTTTCTGTCTTCTAAAAACTTAAAAACTTCTGAATTAAGGGTTTCATTTCTAACTCAACTGTATTGTGTTGTACTGGAGGTAGCAATTCTGTTCCCAGCTCACAGGATGACCAGTTCAAGGTGGTGGCATTACCTAGCTTTCTCTTTTAAGCAATAAAACATGTTTCACACCACAGTTAAGCTGCAGCTTTTGATTTATGAAGATAACAGTGTTGACATGCAATGATGGCTAGTGTAAAATGAAAAGACTTGACAGGCGTTAGATGTTTTGCTATACTGTGTTCAGTACACATCAGTTGACTTCCAAAAACAATCGTAACTGAGTATGGAGTTAATGGACTCCTAAAGGAAAACAAAAACAATTAAAAACTTTGTTACTTGTTCAATAGTTGGTTGCAGTCTATTACTGTATTATGAGTGGTTCAATGATTCACAGTTACATATTACCTCATGAATAAATAGCTTTTAAATCTGTTTTGTAGTGTCTCATATATTATATATGAATGAATAGCCTTTATTTAATTATTTTGGATACTGTTATCAATCGGTTAATATTATCAGATTAGCTGCGTCCCAAAGTGATCACAATAAGCAGTGTGCATTGAACATAAGGTAATGCTTTTTTATCTTCCTCACTGGCAGCATCATGGATTCGTGACTTATTAACATCCTAAATTTCCAGAAATGAGCTGACATTTTATTAGAAAAAATTTAATTCCTGTCATCTTTGCAAGCATATTATAAGATAAACAATTGTGATTGGTCGATATAAGACATGTATGAACGGAATAGTCAGTGTTACCTTGAGGGAGCCGGCTACGACGAGGACGGACTTGATGGCTCTGAGCCCCCAGTCATAGTGGTCTTGCTTGGAAAGCAGCTCTTTACACAGAGTATACAGGGTGATGAATTTCCTGGCCAGCAATCGTGCTTCTTGAAAGCCCTCGGCAACTAACATGATCTCACAGATGAGCTCAAAGTCCGGGACACACATTGCACAAGGCCTATAACAAATATAAACACCTTTGGTCAAGTTTAGAGATAGAATTAATTTCTCTTGTGATATTGTCTTTAATTACCTTTAATTACCTTCCTCAAGTCATTAAATTTCAAAAAAGCAGTAAGATCAAAACTATTGACCTATTTGCCATTCAATGCACATGAGTGTTTTTAATTAATTTTTTTGAATCCAAATCTGTCACATACTGTTCTGTAACTTTTACATTATTGTACCACTATATATGTCTACATATATTTGTGTGATTTACTTATTTGTCTTGAATTGTGTTACCTGTCCGATATCATGTATATGATTCAAGGATGAATAAATAAATAAATAAGTTCTTTTCATGTAACGGGGTTTGAACTTAACACTTTATTTTTCAATTACCCCTATAAATAATAGTCATATATTGTTAGAAGAACTTAAAGACAATATCACAAGAGAAATTAACTCTATCTCAGAAGCTGAACTTATGAGCTTGAAATAAAATTTCTTAAAATGGTGCCAGTTTTGTGTGGATGCAGAAAAATCAGCGGTAGCAGCACATCATTTGGAGGAAAACCACAAAATTAGCGAGAATGCGCAATTATTAAAATCAGTGAGTACACCCGCAGAACTTTATATTTGGGAAAAGATATACATGAAGAAATTCGAGAGCAGACTCATGAACTTTGACATTCCAAAGGAAGACAACCTGATATCAAAGTACGTCAAAACAACACCAGGGGAACAGGAAGAACCTTCAAACTTCGGAGATCCGGCAGTTGACATGTAGTTGAGGATGCAGGCAGTGGCCTGTGAAACGCGTTCTACCATAAATTGGTAAGTGAAGTTAATAAAGTGTGTTTAAGTCAATCTCATATAATTTGAAATATTGATTCACTTCACTGTGTAAGTTCCAACAGTATTCTTTACATTATTCGCAATTGTTTTGTTTGTTTACTGATTACTTAGACCAGATAATTTTGCTGCTGAGTGTATTTTCGTCTTGATACTTGTACAAAAGTAATTTCATACCTGAAAAGTGCTTTAAGGTTCTCTGGGAGCTCAGTCCTTCCAGCATAACCAGGGTTCATTGTGATGAAGATGCCGACGGTCGTGACAAGACCGATCATCTCGCCCATGAAGTTAAAAGTCTTCTTCTTGTCTCTTATGGCGTCCTGTGAACACAAAGATAATGTTACATAGGCAATCAATGTCCAGAAGTAGTCATGATTCTGAAACTTAGGCTTGAATCAGTCATTGCAGGAAGAGGAAATTTCAAGAAAAACGCAAACATTGCTCTCTCTAGACCAGGGGTTCCCAACCAGGGGGGCGTGCGGCTCTTCTTAGGGGGGTGTGCAACAATTGAAAATTCATATTTTGATTTAGTGTTGTTGCCTTGTCGATCGACAAGAATTTTTAATCGGTTAACTTTAACCAAACAGATACACAGACACATACCGTAATTAACAAGAATAACAGAACAGTGTGAATTTACATTTTATAATCTTATAAACTGTAACTATATTTTCCCTGTCATATTAAATAGTCATATCTTGTCCTCAACATGTTTATAATAATTTGGAAATGCAAATATGAGATACGAGTGATCTGCGTTGTGCTCTGTCAAACATAAAACCTAATATCTCAGAGCTGGTGAAAGCAAAACAGTGCCAATCATCTCACTAATATTAAGTTTTTAACTCTACATTGGACATTTGTGTTTTTTATGAACAGTACTGAGACTCAAATAAGATTCACAATAATTAGATATGCATTGTCGTGTTTTATACGTGTATGTGTGACAGCAAAAGCATCACAGGATAAATAAGAATAATATAAGAGGTGAGCAATATTAATTTTATTTTTACCAGTATTATAGGGATCTTTTAAAATACAAAAGTATTGACAATCCCGTTTCTAGGCATTCTTCTCCCCATCACTATCAATGAGGACATGAGGATTTCATGATATTTGAAGAGGGTTTCAGCTGAAAAATGTTGGGAACCACTGCTCTAGACCGATATTCACATTTCCATAGAGAAATGAGGGGCGCTTTTCAAAACTCGATAAAGTAAAAATTTAAGTTATTCAAGAGATTGATATGCATCTGTGAAGTCAGATTTCACATAATCCAATATTTCACGTTCCTACAGAAGATAGAAATACAAGCATTTTTTAGAATTCGATAAAGTATATGGAGTATAACTGAGGATGTTGGCTTGAAACATGTTCAGGCTGGTTTTAATTGAAGAGTGTTTTTCAAAAGCCGATATCTACATGGATGGCTCAGTGCAAGAGGTGACTAAGTGCCGTCAAGAAAAGTGCTAATATTTGTGTGTATTGACCGCAAAGATTGTATTTTATCTTCGCCAAACATGACTAGCAGCCATTACTTTGTCTGTAACTGATTCAGCAAGGCTGTTTGTCATGTTTGGCTTAGATAGAATACGATCTTTGCTGGTCAATACACACAAATATTAGCACTTTTCTTGATTGCACTTAGTCACCTCTTGCACTGAGAAATCCATATAGATATCGGCTTTTGAAAACACGCTCCTCAATTAAGTGAAGTTATGTATGTTATCCATCTCCATCTCCATCTCAAGTATTTACATATTATTTATATAGTTCATTAATTAAAAGGGTTTGACATTGTATAACATAGTGTCTTAATATCCACTGCCCAATGCTTTACTTCCCATCCCAAGCATGCACAGTGGAAGTTTGCTTACCTGCACAGACTTGACCTGCACGGCCACCACAGACAGGACCTCTACCGTGATGCGGTTGAACTCGTCAAAGCACCCCCAAGCTCCCGTCTGTGCCAGGCCCTTGTAGATGTTGCCACAAGACTGAAACAAATGACACATGGTGACACATCTCATTTTGAATTACATAATTATGCGATACTTTCATTTTCATGATAATTCACCTTGTAGTCCATCTGCTCTGAACAGTTGAAGACGTACACTGAGATGCCAAGCGCTCGTCCCAAGTCCTTGGTCGTCTCTGTCTTGCCTGTTCCCGCAGGACCTGCAGGACCTCCGCCCATCACGAGATGCAGTGACTGAAACATGCCACAATGCATATTACATGTCACATAACAATACCATAATGATATCCGTTAAGATACAGAATTTCATTATAACACTGTTGTGGTATCTATTAATATTGAACACAGACAGTCCTGAAGCATTGAAAGCAGCAATTCAAACTGTGTGCATTTAAAATCAAATCAATTCTATGTTAAATTGACTTTAGGTCTATAAGCCTGATATCACATTCTGCAAAGATTCTCCTGCGAATACTGAATCGATGCTTACGATCTAAGATGGAAGATGAATTGGAAGAAGAACAGTTTGGATTTAGGAAGGGGAAAGACACGAAAGATGCAACTGGACTGATAAGAATAATAGGAGAAAGATATATAGGAAGAGGTAAAGAAGTGTACACAGTATTTGTTGACCTGGAAAAATCATTAGACAGAGTGAACTGGATTAAACTCGTGAGGATCCTGAAGGAAATTGGTGCAGGCTGGAAGGAGATGAGACTCATAATATAATCTATATATGGCACAGCGGATAAAAGTCAGGTTAGAAGAAATATCAGAGGGAAGAGTAATTGGAAGAGGGGTAAGACAACGATGTCCTCTATCACCTATTCTCAATAATATATACTTGGAAGATTTAATAAAGATCTGTTTCTGGAACATGGGAGATGTAAACATAGGAGGAAGAAAAATAAAGTGCATACAATTTGCAGATGATATGGCTTTTCTATCAGAAGATGAAATGATACTGTGTGTCATGCTGATGGAGCTAAATGGCAAATGTGAGGACTATGGGATGAAGATAAATATAAATAAGATGAATACCATGGTTATTGGAACAGAACTCAAGAAGTTAGACATGAGAATTAAGGATGTGCTCTCTGTGCTCGTTTCATAAACATACTTGTGTCTTAACAAATGCCATTATTTTTGTTCAACCATAATTAAATGTTTAAATTTTGAGATTTTAGATTCATCCAAGATACGACGAGTCGATTGACCTCAAAAATCAGCTCTTAGTAAGTTCTTGTAATTCTCATATTTTGTGAAAGATGGCAGGTGATGGTATGCAGGTCAGTCGAAGCTTCTCTTGGCCGTTTTAACCGAAAACCAATGGGTTTTAAAACACGAAATGAACTCAATTTTGTGTCTTATTAAAACTAACACAAACAGAATTTATTTTATTTTAAATATAGGTTGTTTATTATGCAGTTTCATTTGCAGACTGTTCCCTGTTCAATATTAATCAATACCACATATAACATACCGGTACTGCTATCATTATTTCATTAACATACTACTGCTATTTTTGAGATGCACTTACCTGGGTGAGTGTAATGTAACAGCGGTCAGTAAGTGGAGTGATGACCAGGCGGGGAGTGTTTCCCAGGTACTCATAACTGTAGCGAAACTGAGCATCGCAAATGTTAGCAAAGCAATCCTTCTCCTTTTCATCCCACCTGAAACATACAAGTTTACCAGTCAAAGTATCTCTTACACCGTCAGCTACTCATCCACTCTTTAGTCTGTACAACAACCACCTGATATATTTATCTGCCAGATAGAGAACCTATCTGGAAGTTGGTCAAGAATTGGGTACTATGATGTCCTGACAAAATCTGTCTGGGAAATCAACGGCCAGCTAAGCTAGCAGGAGGATGGAGTGACTGATAAACTACAAACTGCCAGTTAGGGAAGCTTGGATGAAACAAGATGACAGCACTCCAAAGCTTCCTGGCCACCTGAATTTCAGAGTTGATGCTGGAAGATTTAATTTTTGCAAAAATGTAATTTAGGCTCACATGTGAATGAATTAGAAATGGACAAATCGATTAATGCACTTAAAACGATGTGTTATTATGTAATTTAACTGGACAAATACGAATTTGAACTGCCACACATAGCGGAGGCCTACTGAACTACAACAAAGACAACTCTTTGCTCAATGACCTAAGGTAATTTTACAAAATTTTACAGTGTTCTTTCCCATAGCAGTTCAAGTATCACAAGACATCTTCCAGTTAAGATATCTGGAAGTCACGTAATGGGAGGAATTGTCGGCAGGTCGTAATACAGGCCCTAAGACAAGCACATTCTCCACACAGCAACTAACAGAACATAAAAAGGAAAAACCCCTCACAACAACGGCTTGGTAAGTGAAGGTTACTGCAGGATGATCCATCTCAAGGATGGCAGGAAAGGAAGGTGTGATAATTATGCATGTCTCTTCTCTTCTCTTGGCATATACATATTTAAAACTGTTTAATAAATAATGGTTTGGAGTCTGACCTGTGTCTGAGTTGTGACTGCCATTGGAATGCGGATGCGCTCTCTATCTTGGTCTGGATGAACTTGTACACCACGTCACGAGAATGGACATCTATTGTGCAGATCGTCATGATCTTCTGTCTGTCCTGCTTGGTGAGTTCACCGATGAGCAGCGTGATCAGCGTACTCAGTTGATAAATCTGTGGATCAGGATTACATTATCAATACTGACTGTAATCATTTTAATACTTTTACAATTATAAGGGTAATTAGGGGGGCATTGAAAATGTCTGAATTAAAATCCCGTGTATACTCATTTTATAACTGTAACTATAGTAAATATATATTGGATTAAATATCAGGTGTGTGTGCAAAGAGGGGTAGCTCCAAAATTGTGGGAAATGAAACACAGTGAAACCCCGGAAAGCCGCTTTTCAATGGGCCACGTAAAAATAGCGTATTACACGGGATCGCATATTAGCAAGAGTAGGTCATGTTTAAATTTTAAAAATTTTAATGCCACTCAAGGGAATCGAAGCATCTTGACACTGGTTAAGCCATTCCACAAGAATTTTTTCCACGTCTTTGTATTTTCTGGAATTCACCTTCATTCGCTTGCAGCTTCTCATTGCGGCCTCGTAAACCACTTCACGATTTTTCACTATTGTTCTTAGTTTAGAAGAAGGGATTCGCAATGATTCTGATTCATAGGTCTACTGGTGTTTTCATCATGTTTACGGAGAATTTCTAATTTCTCTGATATCGACAAAGCTTTCCGTTTCACCGCAATTTAAAACTGGCAGCAAGGAGGACCGTGAGGACTGAATCCGTGCTATGATTAGTCTTGCAGGTACTCAAGAGTTGCATTCCATTCTATTGAACGTGCGGGTGCTAATGGTAAATGTAGAAGTCTGGAAAATATTTTCTGAGTATCCTTAAAAGCACGATATTTTAGAATTTTTGGCAGACAAAATAGTGTATTAAATGGGATGATGAGTGTATTAAGAGGTGGATTTTATATAGTTTTATATAGTGATGTCAAGGGACTGGATGAAAAGAGCATATAACACAGATTACCATAACAAATGGGCATGTATTATCAGGGTTTCACTGTATTTGGCAACCGTGTGTGTAGCGCATACATCATAACATGTTAACACATCTAAATTATACACATTTCTATTACTCTCTATTACCTGTTTCTTCTGATAATCCTTGATGGCATTTTCATAGCCTTCCTCGAGTCTTGAGAATGCAATGTTCACCTCGGTGGTCCACCAGATCTGTGTGCCGCATAGAGACACCTGTGCCGGGTAGTCAAACAGCCACTGTTCCCGAGGCTTCTCCTCATAAGCGACCACAGCATCAGCAAAGTACTGACGTAGCGAAGAGCGCATCGAGTCTTGTAGGCGATTCAGCCACACCTCCACCTGACATCAAAATAGCTTCATTCACACCACTGTTGTTCCCAAAGAAATATCAAATAAGATAGAATATATCTCAAACTATTCATATGTGTACACATCGACCTTTCCATAAATGAACATTTGTTATCATTTTATTTTACTTAGCACACATGAAACTTCATATCTAACAAGGTGATGGTATGTGTAATCATGTAGGTCATTCCAAAATGGAATAATTTGGACAGTGAGACCGTTAAACTGAAGCTTGAAATTTGGAACCAATCTAGTTGGCGCTCCTGACTGCTCTATTTCTTATCACTCATTCATGTGTTATCAAACATGGTCTCCCTTTCTTCCCATATCACACTATAAACAAGTGTCTCCTTGCAACAAAACAATAACTATTATTATTATTATTATTATTATCATTGTCATTGTCGTCATCTCTGAATGTGTAGTGTAATGAGTAAGGCAAAGAATTTGATGACTTTGAATTTTTTTTATATGAAGGTTAAAAGCTAGCTCAAATATAAATAAATGTGTATCATGAAATAATTGATTAAATAAGGGCAATTTGTTTGTATTGTTTTACTTTGTTTTGCATTTTTTGTCACTTTCAAGAGATAAGTCTTTTTTGGCAATTTTCTGGTCATTTTCGGCACTTCTTGGCAATTTTTAGGGCATTTTCAGCACTTTTAGGTCATTTTTTCAGTGGAGGTAGAGAGGAGCTCTTCCATTACTTTCAGACAACAGACAATTGTTTCTATTTGAGAATCTCCGCCAAGTGTTCTGGTTTATTTAAAACACCACAGCAGTTTGACTTGTAGCAATAAAGGATTCTTTCTTTCTTTTTAAATGGCACATAATTGCTAGGGATAATTTTATGTGCATGCCAGTTCAGAAAGAATTTCTTTTTCGCTGAGGGTGTCCAAGTTGTATAAATTTACTTACTTCTTTAGTAACAAAATAAGTGTGTTTTCTTTAGTAAATTCTTACATAACACTCTGTCATCCATTAAATTACTCTTAGCAATTCATTACTTGAAAAAAACTAATAAGTAATAATGATAAAATGATTGGTCATTTTTTTAAATGTTGTGTCATTTTTTCATTACCGTTAGGTCATAAATGCATTTTTTATTTTACATTTTTCACTATTTTATAATCATTTTATAATCATTAGTAATGAGACTAATATGTACGTTTCCCTGTGCAAGATGTCTACAGCATCAGAACATCTCATACGTACCGGTCCACTGCAATCGCTAGAGTGATTAAACTCCACATACTCGCCATCCTTGGCAATCATGCCAAGAGCTACTTTCCCCACCGTCCCATCGGCTTCAACCTTGAACTTGAGATGTGCTATGGAGTCGAACAGCTTGGTGAGATGTCTGAAATAGAGCCCACTTGGTTAGCACATAGACGTGCAGATATTTATAAACAGTGGCAAACGCATCTCATACAATATAAGTACTTTTACTTCCTCTGCAGGTAGAGGAAATATTCTGTTCCACCCCGAAATTCAATGTCGAGAATTTAACCTAAATACATGTTTTGAGGTCGCTATTTTCAGAAACATATCTGTGTGTGTCTGAAAGCCTAGATTGAGAACTAAAAACAATGTTAGATACCTTCTCAGGATGTGACATGAAGACTGGTGGCGACTTTGTTTACTTTTAATCAGGGGCGTATACTCTATTGGTGCTATGCGTGCACCGCACGCCCTAATTCTAGATGGAATATATTCATTCATAATATTTGATTTTTTCAGTAAATTGTAGAGAAATCAGTGTCATTTTATTTGCTGAAATGAGAAAACAAGGGCCCCGCTGCGAGGCTGTCACCCGTGGAGTTTCTGAGCGGTACGTTAGGTGTGGACTTTCCTCGAGGCTAGAACTTGTGTGCTATGAGTTTTGAAGAAGGGTGATATCCTGACCGTGGGGTGGAGAAGGGAATAGGATAGGTTATTTTTAATACGCACGGTGGAGATTTGGCAGTATCTTGAGTGCCTTGCGTGCTACTGATGTTCCGCACTCAGCTGTGTTGTAGCGAAGTATATTGCGATTTTAAGACGTTCCAAAGTAAATTATTGTAAATATTATTTTATTTAATGTTATCAAAAGTGTGTAATTAATGTTTAGTCTTTTATTTTAAGAATTTCAATAGTAAATAATTGTAAATATAGTATTACTTTATTTACTGTTATTCTCAGCACGGTGGGAGATTTGCCAGTAGTTTGCGTGCTACTGAAGTTTTGCAAGCAATAAAATTGTGTTGTAGCTAAGTATATTACAATTTTAATAATTTCAAGGCAAATATTGTAAATATTAATACAAGTAAGAATCAGCTTGAAAAATTTTATGTCATAACCGCGATTTGAACACGGATCTTCAGCTTAACGCGCTGATGCTCTACCATTGAGCTACCATGACAACATGCCAGTATGACATCAAATTCCTCAACTGATTCAGAAGACAAGGCAGACCACAGGAGGTTTCTCCGTTGAGAACACACATCCAATGGCGTCCTACATTTGTAGGTACTTTGAAGCCAAGTTATTATTTATATACTATTAATTAAGTGGAGGGAAAGGAAATAGACATTAAATCCATGTCTGTGGTCTGCCTTGTCTTCTGAATCAGTTGAGGAATTTGATGTCATACTGGCATGTTGTCATGGTAGCTCAATGGTAGAGCATCAGCGCGTTAAGCTGAAGATCCGTGTTCAAATCCCGGTTATGACATAAAATTTTTCAAGCTGATTCTTACTTGTATTAATATCCCAGACATGGATTTAATGTCTATTTCCTTTCCCTCCACTTAATTAATAGTATATAAATAATAACTTGGCTTCAAAGTACCTACAAATGTAGGACGCCATTGGATGTGTGTTCTCAACGGAGAAACCTCCTGTGGTCTGCCTTGTCTTCTGAATCAGTTGAGGAATTTGATGTCATACTGGCATGTTGTCATGGTAGCTCAATGGTAGAGCATCAGCGCGTTAAGCTGAAGATCCGTGTTCAAATCCCGGTTATGACATAAAATTTTTCAAGCTGATTCTTACTTGTATTAATATCCCAGACATGGATTTAATGTCTATTTCCTTTCCCTCCACTTAATTAATAGTATATAAATAATAACTTGGCTTCAAAGTACCTACAAATGTAGGACGCCATTGGATGTGTGTTCTCAACGGAGAAACCTCCTGTGGTCTGCCTTGTCTTCTGAATCAGTTGAGGAATTTGATGTCATACTGGCATGTTGTCATGGTAGCTCAATGGTAGAGCATCAGCGCGTTAAGCTGAAGATCCGTGTTCAAATCCCGGTTATGACATAAAATTTTTCAAGCTGATTCTTACTTGTATTAATATCCCAGACATGGATTTAATGTCTATTTCCTTTCCCTCCACTTAATTAATAGTATATAAATAATAACTTGGCTTCAAAGTACCTACAAATGTAGGACGCCATTGGATGTGTGTTCTCAACGGAGAAACCTCCTGTGGTCTGCCTTGTCTTCTGAATCAGTTGAGGAATTTGATGTCATACTGGCATGTTGTCATGGTAGCTCAATGGTAGAGCATCAGCGCGTTAAGCTGAAGATCCGTGTTCAAATCCCGGTTATGACATAAAATTTTTCAAGCTGATTCTTACTTGTATTAATATCCCAGACATGGATTTAATGTCTATTTCCTTTCCCTCCACTTAATTAATAGTATATAAATAATAACTTGGCTTCAAAGTACCTACAAATGTAGGACGCCATTGGATGTGTGTTCTCAACAGAGAAACCTCCTGTGGTCTGCCTTGTCTTCTGAATCAGTTGAGGAATTTGATGTCATACTGGCATGTTGTCATGGTAGCTCAATGGTAGAGCATCAGCGCGTTAAGCTGAAGATCCGTGTTCAAATCCCGGTTATGACATAAAATTTTTCAAGCTGATTCTTACTTTTATTAATATCCCAGACATGGATTTAATGTCTATTTCTTTTCCCTCCACTTAATTAATTGTAAATATTATTTTATTTAGTGGTTAAAAAATCTGCTAAATTAATTTTTAGTTAATGTAGCCTATTTCATTCTGAAAACATTATGAAAGAGCACAGCTGTATTTTGGAAGGTCTTCTGATAAATACATTTTTATCCAAAACTTTTCAAGATAAATTGCAAATTGTGACAAATGTACGGCCTTGCCCTGAGTTAAAAAGTCTTTCTACATTACATAAAGGCAAGAATGTACCTTAGAATATACAGAACATTTTTCAGTCTCACATTCCTAAGGAAGGTCCCAGAGTGAAAATTGTTGTAAGCTCGAGCCTAATAATTTTGACACGGCTGATAACCCGAGAATCCATCTTAACTAATCAGCACCGTGAAAGCTTCAATTCTTATAAGTACAAATCCTTCATGTTTTAAAAGAAAGAATAAGTCTACTTGAATAAAGTAAGCTATTTTTAACTGTTCAGTTCAAGTTAATCTATATTCTCAATTAACTTAGGAATCAAGTATATTTTCTGTGTAGGACGATAGCATAGCACGCCCTTTATCAGAGATCAGGATACGCCACTGCTTTTAATGTCACTTTACATGAAGAAATTTGTATTTTTTTGTGATTTTTTTGATAACTACTCTAATGATTTCGTTGCCATGTTTTACATGAATTCCATAATACGCACCAACTTATTAAATTATATGATATATTATTTACTTACTTACTCATTGGCTATAGACAATTCCTCAGCAAGGTAAAGGAATATCTATTTTATGGAACCCGAAGGTTCATTGCCGCGCTTACCTGAGCCTGCCATTCAACCCTATTCTGTGCTAACTCTATCCAGTCAACCCTCGCAAATCCTACTTCCCTTAAATCTGTCCTAATATTGTCCTCCCACCTATGTCTAGGTCTTCCAAGTGGTCTTTTTGCCTTAGAGTCTCCCAGTCAATATTTTTGAGATATGTCTTTCCTCCCCCATTTCATCCTCCGTGATTTAATTACCCTTACTATATCCAGTGAATAGTACAGGTTATGCAGTTATCCAGTTTTCACCTTTCTTAGGCCCAAACATTTTCCTAAGCCCCCTGTTTTTGAACACTTTCAGAACATGTAAGGTTCCATGTCTCACATCTGTATAATATAACCGGCAGGATAGTAGTCTTATAAATCTTTATTTTTAGATTTCCAGACAGAAGAAAAGAAGATAAGAGTTTCTGAACTGCATAAAAACAAACATTTCCTGATTTTAGTCGAGACTTAACTTCTGCCTTAATTTGATATATTATGTATTATAATATACTTTTAGTTGGGTAGAGGACGTTATGTGTAAGCCTTCTTGAATTTTGCATTTAAGTTCGCTACAGCAAAAATATTTATTAAAAATTATTTCTTTTACTTGAGATTTTTTAACATGAATATCAAAGAATTTAAAGAATGTTTACTAAGAAATTGTACAGGTACTTACTTGGCAACAACTTTGGGTTGATTTCCATTGGACAGGATGTCCAGAAGATCTGCTGATGACACAAAGTAAAACCGAGGGAAAGCCAGACGTTTTGTCTCCAGATACTCAGCCAAAGCTTTCTCACAGAGAGTCAGTTCTTTCTGAAGCACTTCAAGCTTCTCGCTGAGTCCGTCTTTATTTGTCGCTTCCACCACGTTCGGTGTGAGTTTCATCTCCTCCATCATATTCTGTAAAGCAGGCGTGACATTGTGGGTAAATTTATTTTTATTTGAGAAATGAATCAAGGTATTTTGCTTGACATGAACGCTTATTGGCATAATAATAATCTCAACCAAATCAGAAACTACAACTATGAATAAGGTATCAGTGGATAGGATTTCTGACTCAGTTTATGTTAAAACACATTGTTTGATTTAAATTGTCATTATATATATATAGGATGCTTTGTCCTGACTTAATGACCAACTGATAGAGAATCAACGAAGAGCCTACAGTATAATAAGTAGAGACTTGGAATTTTGACAGTAACTTCATTTTAAAATACAGTGAGTCCATTTTATGAGGAAACCTCGCATCACTGCCGCATTGTACAAAGCATAGACCCTACAAGCGGTTAGTTGCTTCGGTGTCTTGTAGTGAGACGCTTGTCTATTGTTGTGTGTTACGTAAGACAATAATCGAAAATGTATACGGTTGAACAGCGAATTTATTTGGTGGAATGCTACTTATTCAGAAATAACCATAGAAGGCGCGTTCGGAGATTTTCTCGTAAATATCCTGACTGTACCATCCATACAAAATGGTGAGTAATAAGCCTCTACATGTAGGCCTATTTTGATAATAAATTGGTTGAGTTATTCTATTTTGTATTGTTTCTAAAGTCTTGATTTGCCGATTTGCCGGTAGTAACAGAACACGGTCCCGGCCGGTGCAAGCGCAACAGCGGGGAAAGTGTGAGCAGGGGCAACGCTGTTAAAATGTTTCCGCATAAAATGGATTCCCTGTATAAGTGAATATTAAGAAAGGATTTTGAAAAATTTTGATTTTAAATGCCAAAAATAAAATGATTTTACACAGTGAACCCCCCTACGGGAATTGTGGAAGGAAGTGCAAGGTTCCCGCCCAAGGAAAGCTAACCTAAATTGAATTATGGACCCGCCCAGAGGATAATTGGGTTTCCCGGGGAGAACAAAGTTAAAATACTGAGACAAACATCCAGTTTTGGTTTCTCTTAGATATAATTTGAAACTGGTCGTTGTTCTCTTTTATCTTTTCAAAGTTTCCATTAACATTACAAAAAATATGATACATGAAATGTTACAAATAAAATCTGCAAATTAGTTTCAGGTACAATTTTTAATCACATTAATAAAAGATTTATATGAGAAAATAAATATTCACACTTTAGATGTCAATATAATTCATTAGAGTAAATAAAATTTGATTTGGAATTAAATAAAAATTCAAGTGTTTCGCCTGAAGGGCGTGATATGAAATGGTTAAAAATAAAATGTATATTTACAAATATTAATTTACATAGACCAATAATACATAAAAGCCTGAAGGAAAATTTCATTAGTTAGAGGTAAGACCCGAAATACTATGTTTGGAGTACCTCTTTGCCCCAAAACATAGGTCCTTCTCAATAGGCGAGAGGTAGTCAAATAAAATAATTAATTAATTATAAACAGCATGAAAATTAACAAGATGTGACAAAATAAAACTTTAAGTTAAAAGATTGCAAAACGTGGCAAGAATGTTTGAGACGAAGCCTAGCCAAAGCGTGCAAAACGGACACAAGAAACAGACGCTATGTTACAGCCTGGCGGGAAAAGAACATTAAAAAAAACTCATTGCAAGAAACTCTACATTAAGCCAAAAAGAAAGAAAGAAAGAAATACTAAAACTACCTAAAAGACAGACTGAAAAAAAAGAAAAGACAAGGAAATAACTAATACTCGAAATAAGGAAGAATTAAGCACAGCGGGAAAGCGTCCCCCACGCTATATGTGTATTTCCATTTCGGAAACAAACTACGTTAAGGCGGATGCTACAAAAATTTTTGCCAGCGTGAAATCACCTAACAACAAAATTATAACATGTGAGAAAGCTTTACTCTCCAAAAAGACAAAACTACACTGTTTTGTTCTTTCAAGGGCTTAAGGCCCCGACTAACCTCTGGTGATAGCCATATTGGAAGAGGATAGTTGCCGGAAGTGACAAAAGCTAGTAGCCGGGAAACAAAATATTACACTTTACCGCCAGATAGCGCCTAAATACGCAGAACAAACAGATGAAACTTGAGGAACTTGCGAACTTTTGCCGATAGTCGGCGCCACGCGACGTAAATCCAAATCAAATTCCATGTACAGTTCTCATGACGACAGTGTATTGTTGGCAGTGGTCACAGATAGCTTTGGAAATAAATGATATGGAACTCTGACAGATTAGAGAAGCTATCCTCATTTCAAATTCTTCATACCTATTTAAGGACCTACAGTTTGAAAATCACAAGTCCTTCTTAAGTTAATTTCAAATGTCAAAATACAAAACCCGAATGATGCTGGGCCCATGAACACACTACATGGAATTAACATCCCATGACTAAACTACTGTTTGCAATGTTCACAGCGACTTGGGAGATCGCATGATACTGGAATTTGATGTAATCAAACAAATTAGAGACGCTATCAATAGAATTCATTCCTATGGATCAATAATAAATATATCTGTGCTATAAATACATATATGAAATAAATATATAATAGTGTAAATAAATATCTGAGTTGATGCACTCACATAACTTTGCGTGGGAAATATCATTTTCTTACATCACATTTTGATATAGAATAAAAGGCCAAGCAAATGCAGGACCTAAAAGCTTGGGTTAGTGCAAATGAGGGTAGCACGTTTGCTATGTCAGAGGTTTGTAAGAAATCCTATCCACTGATATTTATTCATTGCTGTAGGCTTTGTAATAGACGAGAAAAGACTAAATAATTTTTGTGTGGGAGGGGAGAAGATTGAAAATGTAAAATTATCATACAGTTATACTGGTTACCTTGAACTCAGCATCCATCTTGTAGAAGCGCTCCGAGTCTTCAGGGAGCTGCATCTTGATGTCCTCGGAGCTCATGAAAATGGACTCGAGGTGCGTCCACGTCCTCTGGACCTCAAACCACATGGTGATGACCTGGTCCGCCTGACACAGCTTCTGTTGCCACGCCGACACCTCCTCCAGGAAGTGCGCTATGAACTTGGATGTGATCAGATTCTGTAGTTGTACCTGTGCACCAAAAATACCTGGGTTCAATCCCAGAATAGGCTAATGCCGGCACCCTTCCTCACATGCACCTAAATATACAGATAGCCAATCACAAGTATTGTCCAATAAATTGTTACACTGTAGGCAGTGAGGACATATGACATGACCAGACAGGTATTGGTTAACTTCATTAACGCAGTATAAGTTTTTCAGGAAACAAATTCATATACAGGGTGTATCATAATTAATAGCGCAAGTATACGATAACAGAAGCAAAAACGTTCCAGCAAACACAGGTCCGCAAACAAACCATTTGCATACAATATCTGACAGCGCTATGTGAAACTAACTTCTACTGGTTTGTGGTTTCCAGTGTGGGTAATACACATCAAGGGAAGGAATAAACCTTTTAACAAGACAAAATTGCCGAGGTGTACATTCGAATAATGATTTGAGTCCTTGGTCAGTTTTTAGTAGTTCTCAGCTACCAAATTCTCACTTCTCGGATCTCACATCGCAAGAAGTTCTCGGATCCTGCATCCATCCAAAAAAGTTTTTATTAGACTAATCATTTGATTCTTTATATTACTCAACAACACATTATTCCATTCTTAAAACTATTTGATTCTGCCCATCACTAACAAATATATACGATCAAGAGGCAATTTTCATCAGGAAGTTCATTAATCCTACACCAGAGGGCGCACCAGGATACTCCAAATCATGCCATATGGATGCTGTTTATAGATTGCCATGACGACTTGAAAGTACTATTTCAAAAAACTCTGGTCGGAACGTTCACAGTGGAGTGTAACAACATTTGAAATGATGCGAGTTGACTACACACTATTTTCTCCACTTACCAAAAAAATTTGGTAAGTGGAGAAAATAGTGTGTAGTCAGCTTGCATCATTTTCAAATGTTGAAAGTACTAGTCTGATAAAACTGCATTTTGAAAGCAATTTTATGCAAGGTTCCTAAAATGCAATTTTTTGGCGTGTACTAAAAATACATTTATTTGCTTTGAAGCAGTGGAAAACTTACCTCCTCAAATGATACAATTAAGCACTTTAAATAGGAAAATGCATGAAAGGAAAGCAGGGACAAGTTCTGCATAAATACTTGAAAACTGACTGAAAAGCACAAATACCTGATTGTCTTCTAGAGTCTCGATGAGTTCCTCGCTGGCTCGCAACAGACTGCATCCAGTGCGAGCATGCGTCTCCTGCTCAAACTCCATGGCTGACCAAGTTGTGTGCAAGTCTCGCAAGTATTTCTCCATGGACATCTCTTTCACGGCTGCAATAGTAAACAGTAAGGTGACTTACCCCTAGTCAATCACTACTAGTATATATCTAGAGAAACAACAAATCTGTTGTCAGAGAAAGTGACAAGTGTAGTTGAGTTTGGTTTAGGAAAGATGCTATGTTTGGAAATGGTGCAAGAGAAATCTATTTCCATTAAGGTATGTACCGTATTTTATGGACCACAAGACGCACTTTTTTACCTTGAAAACAGAGCCTTGAAAGTTGGGTGCATCTAATGTTCCAAAGTACACTAAAAAGAATTAAAATTATGGTAAATATTGCCGAAATACCATAGTTATAAACAAGGTGTTGTAAACTATGATAGTTACACATTTTGGTACAAAGACCTTTAAACAGCCTTGTCCCGTTACACTAACTGTATGCTGAATTGAGGGTTAGAGGGTATAAAAGTATTTTCAGTCTTCCATGAGAAATTAGTTCAGTTAAACTTTACGCGATGCCACCTGTAGAGAAGAGATATTCGTACAACGTAGGTTTTAAATTAGAAGTGATCTACACTGATTCCATTGCACATGGTTATATTTGTTTATGCAATGAAGAATATTATTCCCTTTAAAATTTTTAATTTAGAATCACATTCAATTTATTTTCCTTTAATTTTCCATCCTAAAAGCAAGGTGCGTCTTATGGTTCGGAGCATCTTATAGTCTACAAAATATGGTAACTGTTATAGTGCTTTTTCTATTTGGCTGGATATATTAAGGAGTTAAAAAGAGATTAACATGTTTCTGTACATTTACGGACAGTAGGGACAGTTTTTATTTTGCCTTTTTTTTATTTTTGGCTTGTGCTGCTTACTTTAAAACCTTTTTATTTATTAACTGATTAAATTTATTGCACTAGAAATAATACTTGTGCCTGGATTCAAACCTTTGTCCACAATGTTCTTCACTTCCTCTTCACATTCATGCAGGTTGAGTTCCAGCAAAGCTTCCAGAGTCGTCGTCTCGTCCATCACAAACTGTACCTGTAGCATAAACCAATATTCTTTCAATTGAGAACGATCCATTAAATGGAGCTAGAAATGACAAAAACTTTTGTTTTTCCTCTAAAATACCCCCAAAATTGCACGTAAACAATCAAAATGCCATTTTTTTGGAGAAAATTATACAAATGTAGAAAAAACGACTTTTGAAATTACTTTAATACATTCCTGATTGTATACTTACTGTATATTCCCGTCTGTAAGACACACCCCAAAATTTAACACAGTATAAGGAAAAACAAAATTGAAAGTAAAAGTACTGTCCGTACTAGTGATAACTAACAATAAACACTATTAAACTAAACTCCATGGGTCTACATCCCTGGAGCGACTAGGCCTACCATCTGACCTCTGTGTCACCTACCATAGGCAGATGGCAGGAGTGGGGGGCATGTGGTCAGCATGCTGACACCCACGGCCGTTAATGATGGTTTCCACGATTGGAGCCACTACTTCTCCATCAAGTAGAACCTTAATTTGAATCACGAGGCTGAGTGCACCCCGTTCCAGACCTCTCTACTTCAGAAAAATCTGAGGAAGTACCGAGGATTGAACCCAAGCCTGCGGACCTGCAGCCAGCAACGCTAACCACAAGACCACCACAAACATATACTTGTAAACTATACTCAGTATGGTGAGATCAAGATTCCTCATGTGGAAGTCATTTGGAACCTCCATTTTACATTGTTCAAGGGACTGACGCAAGAAAATGTAAATGGCAGGGAATGCTAATACATGAAAATAAATATAGGTACCTATGTACATTACACAGACGAATAGCCATTTTGGTGCCTTAGAGTTTATACCTATTCTTGGGTATATTTAGGCCGCTGATGCCAAATGTGCCATTAGTTTTGCCCTATCAGCTTTAGGTTTTTAGATATGGTATTACCATTATGCATATTATCCCATTTTACGTTTGATATAAATAAAAAACAGTGCCTATTTGTAGCTTCTAAATCATGTGAAGAAAAAAGCAACACATTAACATTACATTAAAATTACAATAACAATATAACATGGGGTCTTTCAAAAATTGATATTATCACATATTTTACGGTCGTTTATGACTTATGAGCTGTCAATTTGAGGGCCAAAAAATAATCCAGGTTTTAGTTTTCGTCCAACGTATCCAAAGTATGGTCAAGAACCTTCACCAGCTGTATTATCAAGCAAGATTTTGTTTCGCTAGACTAAGAGTTCACGAATAAAATCTAAGTTGTATAAAAGTAGAGCTGGTAGAGAAAAAACTGTTTACATATTTGGAATAAGCACACTAAAGTATAGCCAAAATCCGGTAAAACATCTGAGACACCAAACAAAAGTTCTTTTTTTTTGGGCTGTGTTAATTATTTAAATTATGGTGCAAAATGTGTTGCACAAACTTCCTCACATATACGTATTGTTTTTAATATCGAGCTTTCAAGGTTGACAAAAGAAACCTGTATGTATCATTAAAAAATTAATATGCAACCTCTAGGTTAATTACATTTACGGATTATACGGAATTTTTCATATAATATTCTCCTTGTAGCATCATACATATTAACTGAATAAATAATTGCTCTGAATTGAGTCTCAAGGTCGATACACCTAAAAATTAAGATCAGATTGGATTGAGATCATATTCAACGCCTTGCAAAAACTACTGTTATTCAATTCGATCTCAATATGCTAAAGCAGGCATTTCATTGGTCCTCAACGTCCTGGTCATTGAATTTATTGGTCATCAAATGTGGGGCTAGTGAATTCTGTGGATTCTCTCAGAAATATCTTTTCAATACTGTATCGAAAATTGCATGAAAATGAAATTGTATTGGGATGGGATTGCATTCAGAGCTATTTGAATTGTGCATGAAAACGTTAAATTAAAAGTAATGCGTATAAGGTTCAGATAACATTGAGACTTGTCCTTGATCGCTCTATACAAATAATGTAATGTAAGCCTATAATTACTTTATTGCAGCTGAATGGCATAAACAAATAAAAAATCAGCCCCATACAGTGCCAGCCCACTTATTTAAATTTGAATTTCTGTTTGGCATTTTTCTCTTAAAATATTCTCTTGTAATGATATGTGGTTTCATGAATACACATCTACATCTTAAATATTGCTGTAGAATAACAGGTGACTGCTACACCTGGTGGCAGAATAAAATAACATTCATTTAAACTAATTTGTAGGCAACATTGTACAAACCCTTGGTTAAAAAATAGAAACTAGCATGTGTTTTGTATAATGAACGGTCCACCTATACCACAAATAAATAGAGTTATACAAAAAGTTCAATTTGTATAACGTTTACTACGTTATTATAGATATTATACACTCACTACAAAGGGTAGCTCATGATATACCAAAAGGTATGATATATTACATAATCTTTATCAATGGACCAGTTTACAATAGTGTTGATACATCACATAAGTAGACATATTTAAAATATTATCACTGAATAGATAATAATTGCGTTAAATTCAATCCTTTGTACATACCGGTACTGAACTTTTTGGATATCTCTATTTATTTGTGGTATAGGTGGACCATTCATTATACAAAAAACATTTAGTCATCACAAACGGAAAATGAAATTCATGAATAATAGAAACTAGCATATTGAAAAAGATGTCAAGTTGACAGTAGATAGAAAGATGAAGCAACAGACTGTTGTGACAGATACCAAGAAGAAACACACACACACTCATTCACAGCAACGACTTTCATACTTGAGCAGAAGTCTACCAATGTCACTAAACCATTCTTTAGTAAGACGAATGGATAGGCATTGCCTAGACCTCTGCTCTTCAATATCTGACAATGGCCAAACTCTTAAAATTCTCGCATCACTCATGGGCACAACTTGATTAGCAGTAAGAACACAGAGTGATCAGCTTTCTTCTTGCTGCCAGGGCCAATTCAAACTGGTTATGGGCACTACCATAACTCTCATACCTAGCCTTAGAGCAAAGTATGCAGCGGATACGTTCTGTTGCTCCACGGGTTATACAAAAGTGTCAGTCATGTGTTGTTTGCTAACTGTAAATTTGATAAGGAAGGAAGGAATTCTTAGTTTCCGCAATCTAGTTGTTTCCCCGACTAAAATTTTCCTTTTCAATAGATATGGGAAGCAGTGAACTCTCACAAGCAAGGTCATCCTTCTATAAATCCTACCTCTCTTGCCTCGTCTTACAGAGAACCATAGAAGCAATGCATAGTTTGAGGACATATAACACTTTGAAACTTTTAAACTAAAATTTTCAATAAGCTGCCTTCATCTTCAAGAACGTTCAATGTTGGGAATAATTGATAATAATTATATAAGAATTGAATTTTACACAAAAACTTCATTTTTGATATAGTTTACTAGTTTTGACGCCTTTGCTGTCATTGTCAGCAGCTGTACTTCAACTGAAGGTGAAGGTGAAGGTGAAGTGAAGTATAGCTGTTGACAAAGGTGGCGAAGGCGCCGAAACTAGTACAGGTAAACTATACCAGAAGTGAAGTTTTTGTGTAAAATTCAACTCTTATATACTTATTATGCTATATACCGTAACTTCACTGTGTTAACTTCCAATACAATTTAATAGGGAATTATTGACTTTCACACCTGCCTGACTACCCGAGAAATGTTCACTCAGTTTCTACATCAGGAACACCCCTTAATTTATGTTACATGTGGTTTCAGCAAATGACTGTCTACAGAATGCTTTTACACATCGGAAGTGTGTACCTCATTTATAATTTGGATGTGTAATTTCTATTTGGGCCACTTATGTTACCTGCCCTGTTATGTAGAGGAAAGAAGGCATTATGAAGCTGTATTACCATAGGCCCTAAAGAACTGATAATTAATAATTAATATCAAGGATATCATTTCATTGAGGCATAGATGTAATAATGAGGTAATAATATGGTATGCAGAATAGGTTGCTGTACTTATGCCTGTCCTGTATGAAGGACAAGCATAGTAACATATTTTAAGGTATTCTCCATAATTGTTGTTGCTGACTAATTCTAGACAAATCACGCGTTTCATTAGCCAATGAGAGGGCAATGTTCATTTTCGCAATGGGTAAGAGATTAAAACAAGATTTCACATGTCTCGTGAGAGAGATGGGGTCCCCTACAAAAGGATCTCGCACACCCCAACGCCCACAAGAATTCTGACAGCTCGGACATGTCGCCATGGTACATCTATTCAGCATGCAAATGGCCTCCAACAGTTGTATTATTATAGTACCATCTGCAATAAGCGGCACACTAATACTTTGTAAAGTCGTCATCAATAAACCGAATAAATCAACGTAAAAAGTATTAAATAATCGTACTGATTTTCCTGTCAATTTGACCACACAACACCCTGAAAGATGATCGTAGTTTTACCGAGGAGTGGTGGAACCCTGAGACCATAGCTAACCGAGACAACAAGAATCACCACTCGGAGGGAACAACGAAGAACAACCACCTTCAATTACTTGATCACGCATGATGCATTTGGAGCTAAATTCAACCTCACGTGCAGGAGTATGTTTGTTCATCCAGAGCTCATCAGGAGTGTGTACTCTGAATTCCCGATACAACCTACACAATTTCTTTCTTTATTCAGTATTCAAAGATATGATACGATAAGAGTTTGGCATTATCAACCACACACAATTGCACACACATACACACAAGTCAAACTCTACTGCCTAAATCACACTAACACTAAACTGCATGCAACATGTTTTTCTCTACTTTGAAGTTTCCAAGTTTGTCGCTCATCCAATGTTCGTGGTACTTACAATGAGCTCTGATGGGAGTGCGGCTAAGCTCTGGAGCAGCGTGCAAACACAAGCCCATGTTAGTTGCGACACAAATCTCCCATTTTCAAGGAGAACCATTCCTAAAAAGTTTTTCCCACAAAAATGGTTTAACGATTCATTATTTATAATTAAAAAATCTTTTGAGGCCTTAGTTTTTTAGGCTGTTGGATCATGTAATGGGCATCTGCACCACCAAACCCATGGGTGAAACAACATTCCTTATTAACCTGAGACCATGGCTGTGAAAGCCTCAGACAACAATCCAAAATTCTGATTAAATGAATCGGCAAAACATTGTGAAATGTCAATATTATATATTAAAATTGAAAACATTCAACTTCACATAATTGTTGTAAGTAAAAACTTGCCAAATTAGGACATTTGTTTCAATGGGTTCCCCACCATCATCAGCTGAGATTTACTGACAAGTTTGTTTCTCTGTCCACCAGATGTCCTCAAGGTTGTATGAATTCGAAAATGAGGTCATTGATTTTAGTGAAATCAAAAGTCATAAGTATACCTTTTTTTTTTTAACTTTTAAATCTTTGGAACAAGGGACACATGAGGAATACTTAAATACCAACAGCAGATAAATCTGAAGTGGCTCATCATTTCTGGTCTGATTTCAATAGACCTACTGGGGCAAAATTACTGAAATGTGTTCAGAAACCACTTGATTTAACTGTTTGGGATAAAATATACATCCAAAACAACAAAGATCTTTCAACTCATACAACCTGGAGTACTTCTGGTGGACGGAGATAAAAACTCTTCAGCAGATCTTTAGTGATGATGGAAGTGAGAAAAAGAGTCTTTGAAACCTGTTCTATTTTGGTAAGTTTTTATTTACAAACAATCAGGTAAACTGATGTAACAAAGTGCCAGAATGTTTTTGTTTAATCAGTGATGACTGCAATTATGATAAGCAGAAAATAAATTATTTTTGTAATCAATTTCCGAGTTAAGCTCCAGATTGGTTCGTTTAACAGGGCTTGCAGAAGAACAAAGGTCTAAAGTTTGATAAGCATATGTGAAGAAATATGTGGGTAGTGTTATTTGTCAAAGTTAACTGTATTGAAACTTCCAAAGCCATATATGAAAACTGTAAAATAATACGTTGTCATGAGAACTGATTTGCATTGAATAAATTCTTTCTATTATATTACCATGAAATAGGCACTAAATTGGGCATTACTCAGGTAGCGGTCAACTGATTTGGTTCAATATCTTTGGGCTTTTTCCCATGGACATTATAAATGCATATACCAAGCTTCATGAATATCCAATAAAGCGTATTTGAGTTCTCGCGTACAGACACACGGACGGACAGACATCTTCCGTCCTGCACACAATCTCATAATGTACCATTCTGGCACTTAATAATCATGTGAAGTTGAATGCTGTGAGATTGTAGTAAATGTATTAGCAATGGTTCTCCTGTGTTATTTCATATAATGTGAAATTAGCCTGGTTTTCACAACCAGGTTAACAATGCATCATGCATACTTAACTATATTACAAGTCAACACATTACCAGGACACACACGAACTTCATCACCTCAGCTGATCAGCTGATGCTTTGTAGACCTTTAAACTGCCTTCTGCTGGTATTTCAAAATTCATTAACCAATGTTTATTTTCAATGCTTCGTATGTACGTATTATACATGTATAATATATATAGAGGGTGGGTCTCTGTCACCACGACATGGTGCATCCTCAGGATGTAGTAAGGGTGATTAAATTACGGAGGATGAAATGGGCTGGACATGTTGCGTGCATGGGGGAGGAAAGAAAATCTCAAAAGTATTGACTGGGAGACCCGAAGGGAAAAGACCACTTGGAAGACCTATACATAGGTGTGAGGACAATATTAGAATAGATTTAAGGGAAGTAGGATTTGTGGGGGATGATTGGATAGAGTTAGCACAGAATAGGGTTGAATGGCGGGCTCAGGTAAGCGTGGCAATGAACCTCCAGGTTCCATAAAATAGATAATATTCCTTTAACTTGCTAAGGAATTGTATATTGCCATTGAGTAAGTAAGTATGTTTATTTATTATTTTTATGAATACTAAATCCAATGGTCTTTCTACTGGTTTATCTGTTTGTTTTAGAAAATATTCAACATAGATAAGTCAGCAATAGGAATATACTTTTGGGAGAAAGGGAATGAGACAGAACAGGAAGTCTGGTTCTGAATCCAGTAAAAAGGACACAAGAATTAAAATTCATCTCTTCCCCAATAAAAAAGTTGGTTGATGGATTCTGAAATACCAGGAGAAAGTGCATTCGTATACCACGAAGCATCCATCAGTAGAGACCAGCTGATCCTTTGTGTGCGTTTCGTAACAATAACATATGAATTTAATAATTCATGTAGAAGTATCCTTAATGGAATTTTGATCTGGACCCCAGAAATGCATTGACTTGAAATAAGGTGTGCTGCCAAGATATCAACAGTCTCATCGTACAAGAATAATTTATATGATAAAACAAATTAGAACGAATTGATGTAAACAGTGGAGCATACTGAATATTGAGAAAAGTCAAAAACGAAAACACTTTTGACCCCATTTACGTCAATTAAAAAAAAATAGTCCAGTTTTTAAAAAAGACGTGAGTGGAGTTAAAAGTGTTTTTATTTTCGACTATTCTTAATATAATTTATATGGTTTTCAATTGGGTGGATGGTAGCTTCCAGCAGCTTATTCTTCTGGAGGATACAAGCATTCCTTATGAATAAGTCCCGGATTTTTAGAATTTTATAAAAAGTATTTTAGCCTTTTATTATCATGGAATAGTCCTTTTTTAGATTTTAAAGAAATTATTTTTGCCGTCTTAATACAACATAATAATGAACGCTAATATTAACACCAAAAGTTGTATTAGCCTATAATTTTGACACACTCATTATAGTGTTTCTTTAATACAAAATAAACAAGTAACTATTCCTTATATCGGCACTCGAAAAATAGCTTAAACAAATGAGATATTTACCCTTTAATGATACAATTATTCAATACACCACTCGACTCCTTTCCAATCTACAAAAATAAGTAGACTCGAGTGTCACGAATTTGTTCCTTTAATGTACTTCTCTTTCGTCAGTCGGCAACTTGTTATTTGAAAGTTGAAATGACAATGGATTAGTTGCAGATTTCAAAGTATTGCAGACGGCTCAAGTTTCATTTTCTGCGACGGCAAGGCAGCACATTTTCTAGTTACAAAGACAAGCGACAAAGCGACATATGCATTGTTAATTTCAGTGTGTTGTATAAATTTATTTTTATTATGTATTTTCTTAAAATGCACAAATTCACATATTTATTTTCCTTTGCATTAACTGGAAAATCTTTTTAAAAATCACATTTTTCTGCAAATTTCTCTTTAGCCCCTTTTAGGCCTGTAAGTCTGATTTAGCCCTTTTTAGGTTCTATAAGATTCATATATTCAGAAGCAAGGGGCATAAAATGGAAAAATATTTTAAAATGTTCTAATTAGGAAGCTGGAGAAAAAATAGGTTAAAACCTTCAAATCCAGGCCCTATATATGACTTTCATATGCTTGGGAAAATAAAATCCGGTAATAAAGATGCGACTGCCAATATGCGGCAACACACCTCAATGTCGTTTAACAAAGTGTTTCTCATTCTGAAGAAAGAAAGAAGAGAAACCAGTAAGAAAGACAGACAAGAATTATAGTCACAGAGAAACAGAAGAAGCAACTGAAAGAAAGTATGAAGAGACAGAAAGAGAAGTTTCAGCAGGATAAGGAAAAACATTGTCCCATGCTGTCTCATTCATTCAGAAAAAGTCATCAATCATAGTTAAAAAGTTTGAATTCATTTGTTTACAAGAAAACTGTAAAAACTGGCACATGTAAATTTTGAAGTTCCCCAAATTAAAGAGCATTACGATATTTACACTACCCTAAACCACATTTATTTTGTGGCCTGTGGAATATAGCATAGATTAGTATAAATCAATCCATTCTGGGTTGGTGTTGTCCTTTTCAATCTCAAACTATACTAGGCATGTCCATAAAGCAAGTTTCCATGCAGCCATTTACAGAAACAAAACGCAATTTCAAGGTAATATTTATTGCAACAGACACAGTAACTGTTCAGCTATTTTTCAATATATTTTCCACCGGAACTGAAACATCTGTCTTACTGTGGCATCAACTTTTGAACACCTCTGTTGTAGAAGTCAGCTGCCAGGGATTTGAACCACTGTGTGACAAACATCTCTGCCTCACTGTCTTTCTCTATCATTCTTTGTCATTTCTTTAAGATGTACGTTAAGATGGAAATCACTGTGAGCGAAACCAGGGCTTTAGGGTGGATGTTTAAACACCTCCTAGCAAGTCTCCTGCAGAAATTCGGCTGGGAGGTGTTTAAACATTCACTCTAAAGTCAGGACATCGCTCCCAGTGATTTCCATCTTTTCCTACACCTCAAAAAATGACAAAGAATTACAGAGAATGACAGAGAGGCGAAGGTGGTTGTCACACAGTGGTTCAAATCCCAGGCGGCATACTTCTACGACACAGGTGTTCAAAAGGTGGTGCCACAGTAAGACAAATGTTTCAATTCCAGTGGCGAATATGTTGAAAAATAGCTGAACACTGGCTGGTGTCTGTTGCAATAAATATTTCCTTCAAATTGTGTTTTGTTTCTGTAAACATCCCCAGGGAAACTTACTTTATGGATGTGCCTCAAAATAAGCTTTTCTTTAATTAAAACTTTTTTTCCCAAAAAACAGTTCTATCAGTTCTTGCACTGTTATTAATAATTTTATGTCCTCTTAAAATTCATCATCTGTAATCAAAAAAAGATGAGCAATGGCAGAGGAAGTCTTCATTTAAAAAACAGAAATAACTTGGTAAATTTTAAATTTCAAAAGGACAATGGTCTCACCACTAAGCTGACATCTTCCAGTCTTCCAACAAACTCGGCAGTTTATGGCAGCTGAAAATGCAGACAAGAATGTCTGTGAAAGTAAAGTTGAGTGGTAACTCTACTGTTAATTCCAATGTCTACTCATTTTCTGTGTCCATCACCCAATGACTTCTATTATAAACTGCATAAAATTGCTAATTTTCAAAATACAAGTTTGAAGATATAAGATATTCAGAGTACAGCAAAGGACAAGAGGAAACTCAGAGTGGTGACAGAAGAAAAGATGCAAAGAAGTAGAGAAAGAAGGCGTAGAAGAAGATTGCAGAGGAGACAGAAACAGAGAGAGAGAGAGAAAGAAGTACGAGAATGCACAAGAGCAAGTTGTGTTGGTCGTGACCTTGGTGGACTTCATGAGTTGTTGCCAGTGTCGCTCTCTGATGGCTGAATTCTGCAACTCTCCAACAGCTCTAAGCGAGGTCAGCATGTTCTTCACGGTGGCCTCCAGGCTGATGTAAGTGTCCCACGTGCGCATCTCCTTATCCAGGGCTGCCAACAGACAATCAAAGCAATCTTTTGTTAAGGAGCGAAGTATTCTTGTTGACAGAGATGCCCACTACAATAGCAGGTGAAACTTCAGATTTTAAAAACCATGGAGCAGATATAGAACAGATTCAGAAAGTGAATATGATGAAGATATGTTTTTATTTATTAAATCATTCAATTCATGAAGGGAATTAAAAGAAATTACTTAATAACGAAATAGATGATATTAATATTCTCATAGAAATATATTTCTATGTTCCACGTTATATATCTTATAAATTACAAAAGCACACACTGACTCACATAATAATTCCCCTCTTTAAGGGGAGGTTGTAAGCACATTTGATCAAAAATGTGGATTTTCGGTTTATTGTATATTTCAATTGAATTAAGTATAATTTACATGTTACATAGTCGTTTTGTGCTATAAGGGCCATAATGGCGTAGTAAATCTCTTTATAATCTCTTAATACGTTACCGGCTGAGTGCCGGGCACAATAATGAAAGTCCATTCATACGTTGCCGGCTGTCAGACGGGACCAATTCCTTTTCCTTTTAGTTCTAGGTTTCCCTGAGTAGATGGCGCAATATGCTATGTACAAATTTACAGCTGAATATACTGTATTTTTTAAAATGTTTTTCACGGAAGTCAGCTTAGCATATGCTTTCATATCTACCGACTGAATGTTGCAAAAAATTGTTATCTTACACAAAAAACAATAATTTCCCAAATATATATTCATAAAAATTAGATATTTCTTTTTTTGCATATCCCTCGCTTGTACTGTGCGCAACAGTGATCTAACTATATAATGCAGTTCGGAGAGAACTTATCTCAACCTTAGCATTGTGGCATCCTGGCCAGATGACGCAATGTTCCCGGAGTATCCGGGGTTCGAGAGGCTCTGGATGCCTGTGGAACTGAGGTGGGGGGGCCCAGGTAAAATAATCGGTGGTTGGCAAGCCTGGAAGATGACGGGGCATGAAGGAGCCTCTCGAATAACAAGGTATTTTGCTCTTTTCTATAGTTAAAAAAAACGTATCCATTAAATTTTAGCATGTACAGAAACGTATGGCCTCACGCCTTAGAAAATCGAGAAAAAAATTCAGTGGGAACCGTCTTGAAGCCACTCACACGGCAACGAAGGCCCACTGAGAAGGAGCTGCAATTGTACTATGGACAAGGTTTTAGCACTAATACAGATGTAGGTACTAATACAGATAGCTTGGAAAATATGAAGAGAGCAGTGTGGGCTACATTCTTCCATAGGGTTTCATCCGACATACAAGTTTTGTCCTGAATATGCACTTCGAGCACATTATGGTACATTTTATCTTTAACGTACTTTTTCTCTCGTTTTGTTTTTTGTGCACATTTGTTCCTTTTTCTCGGGAGTTATTAAGAGTAGAGATCTGATTTTTGTTCCAGTTACTAAAACTACATTAATACAGAAACGGTGGTTTTTTAATGCATTTATCTTCAATGGTAAGAAATTTATATCATTTTTAATTAATAAAACCGAATGGAAAAATTCAATTTTCAAAAAAAAGTTATAACATATTTGTTTACAAACATATTCCTTTTAAAAAACCAACGTTTAAAGACAAGATACAGATCTAAAAGTCTACCAAATTTTGTTTCAATTGATCAAATGGTTTTTGAGAAAAAGGAACATGAACATCAATAATTTAACATGGCAGAGATACAGCTTACAACCTCCCCTTAAAATGTGCTCCGTCTATACAATCAATTGCACAAAATGGACAATATAAATATATTTAAAACTATGCGGGTTATTTTTTTCAACCTCCGATGGGGCATAAAATGAAAACAACAGTGAAAATCAAAACTGTTTTATTTGGAACATTTAGGTACATCTTCTAGCTACTTCTCTACCTAGTCGCGCTCCGATTGAGACATTTGTCAAAGCATGGTGCAACTTTCAAATTCCCTCTTCATAGAAGCTTGCCGCCAGCGTATTGAGAAGGGTCTTCATGATATTTTGAAGTGTTTTGAAATTCTTCGTTGGTGTGGAAGCCAGATCTTGGATTTGTTCAGGGAATTTGTGTGCATCCATTGTTTGGATCGTTCTTTTGAATCTGGATTGTCGTAACGAATCCACGTTTCATCCCCTGTCACAGTGGATTTCAAAAACCCATTCCCGTGCCAAATGACTATCAACTTTTTTGGCAGCTGAAGAAAGATCTGGGAGGACAGAGCTTCCACCTCAACGAAGAGCTTCAAAACACTTCAGATTTCATGGCATCACAAATCTGATTTTACTACAATTCTCATTAGCCTATTTTACATTTTTAAGCTAATCTATTGGCCAACAGAAGTTCAAGGGAAATTATCACTGGCTTTTATAAAGCTCCAATCCAATAACAACAACAAAATATTTGGACATAGCAGCTGAACATATTTGTAGCAGAGAATATTATAGGAGAAAAATTCCTCCGACACTGGGATTTGAACCCAGGACCTTTGGCTATTCGTGCCAATGCTCTACCAACTGAGCTAAGCCGGAGTTCAATTCACAGCACCAGATGGAACCTCTCTCCTATGACTGATTGCCCTAATGGTCTACCTCACAGACAGACAAGTTATGTCATATGCAGTACTGTGAGGCACACTAATTAGTGATTTTTGTGACCGGGCTCCCACTGTTATTGTACAGTTGACATTCAAGATAGATATATAAGCTTTCATGAACCACAGATTATTGTCTCTGTTGGACATTACATGAGAATAACAGTGGGAGCCGGTCACAAAAAATCACTAATTAGTGTGCCTCACAGTACTGCATATGACATAACTTGTCTGTCTGTGAGGTAGACCATTAGGGCAGTCAGTCATAGAAGAGAGGTTCCATCCGGCGCTGTGAATTGAACTCCGGCTTAGCTCAGTTGGTAGAGCATTGGCGCGAATAGCCAAAGGTCCTGGGTTCAAATCCCAGTGTTGGAGGAATTTTTCTCCTATAATATTCTCATGTAATGTCCAACAGAGACAATAATCTGTGGTTCATGAAAGCTTATATATCTATATTTGTAGCAGTTACCACACAAACAACGTGCGATCATGACAGTTTCACGGACTTTGACTGAACTGATGAAGGCCTAGTGGTTTGGGCCGAAACGTCGTAATATTAATAAAAAAGATATCCATTGTGAATTTTATATTGTTTTGTGTTTAAGTTTTATCGCACATACAATGGAAAAAGTACTACCTGCAATTTTATGTTTGACTGAACTATTTACCTCTGATTTCCTTTGCAAACTTCTTGCACTCGATGTCCATGTTCTCCACGTCTATCTTCCTCCATGGAGTTGTTTTCCAGTCTTCAATGCTCGTCTGCACTATGTACACATAGTCCCACAATTGCTGTCAATAATAATAATAAAATCAGGTAAACTGATGTAACAAAGTGCCAGAATGCTTTGTTTAATCAGTGAAAATTGCAGTTACAATATGCAGAAAATAAGTTATTTTTGTAATCTATCTCCAAGTTAAGCTCCAGATCGATTCATTACGCAGGGCATGAAGAACAAAGGTCTATATAAGTTTGATGCTTAACCTTAATTCATACTCGTATTCACTGATATAAGAAATTCATAAAATATGTCAACATTTCACAAAATGCACTGGCAAAGAACTCTGCTTAATGCACTTAGACCTAATTATTTCACAATCAACCTTCTGTATATAACAGTATTCATGTAGTACTCATTTCAACTTGATCAACAAAATAAACAAACATCTGACTGCATTGCACTCAAGGTACTCAGTGATTAGATTTGTAGTACAGTCATGATTTCCCATTTAAAAAGCATGTAACAATTAATTAGTCATTACTACTTCGGTACCGGTCAACCAATTTGGTCCACAATAAATAGGATTCTTCCCATGGACATTATAAATGTGTATACCAAGTTTCATGAAAATCTGATAAAGCTTATTTCAGTTATCGCATGTACAGACAGACAGATGGACAGACATTTTCCCATCCCTCATACGATTTCATACAGTACCATTCTGTCGCTTAATAATAATAACATAACATTAGGCTCACAACTTGGTTGGAATGGAGTGGTTTTATTTACGAAATTCGTGTTATTTCAGGACTTACATTTGCCCGCAAATGGTATGTAACATCTTAATATATCAAGATAATATAATCTTGACATCGAAATACATAATTTTATAATTGTTTTAATTTATATAAATTTCATTATATTTTTTTCTTGTATCTGTCCTATAAGATGACCCTGGATTTTTGGGGTCTTTTTTATGATTCAACTATCATCTTAACTGCGGAAATACATGGTAAGGACAAAACTCAAGTAATTAAATCTGTTAATACTAAAGCAATCCTGCTAGTTTCAATAAATATTGCCATATTTTAAATCCTCCTTGGTTTACCTGGCTTTTTGAGGGTATAAAGCATAAGAAACGTCTTATATAATTTTGTTGTGACATGCTGGATCACTCTATGTAGCTGTCTTTATTGAACAGATTACTGAAAGCAAAGCCAAGTTTACCTTAAGCATACGGAGTTCCTTGCGACACTGTTTGATCTGCTTGAAGTCTGGCACGTTGACTTCAAACAAGGAAGCTGAGTCCTGGATATTTCTCATTTCACCCTCGTGTTCTGCGATTTCCAGATGAATGTCATCCAGCAAGTCGTACGGGTATTTGCAGTCAAAGCTAAAACCATACAAGGCAAAAGAATGTCATCAGAGATGATTGGGGAGTACATTGAAATCTTATTCAAATGAACCAGTTGGGGCTGACAAAGTCTTAATTCACAGAATGGAAATCGAACAAGAGTTTTCAGCTTGGTACCCACACCCAGTCCCATTCCAGATATTCATACAGACCTAGATCACACTGCACATTCATTCTACTCTTATACAATTCAATGGTCCTAAATAGCGTGCTTGCTCGCTCCCTCAGTTTGTGAGACATCGGGTATACTCAGCGATGTTCGACTCTCACAGTCTAAACTTTCACGAAGAGTACAAAATTAGGAAAACCTTTTCTTTATAAAGGCCTAAGTGAAATGAACACAATGAACAAATATTCTAATTTCATTTTTACTTACAATTTTCATAGCTCTGAACCACAAACATCTATCAAATAAAATTCACATCATATTCGTCTGTCAACAAACAGTTGAGAAACAATACGTATTATCAGTGTTCACAGTTAGCTTTGGAACTGCATAATCGAATATGAGATTGTTTTCCCAGGCGGCACTTCCTAATCATGGAATGTACTCTAAAGCCGGAATTTTAGGTGTTTCATTAATTATTAATGATTTAGTTTATGAATGATTTGCATGCAAGTGTTAATAAATATAAAGCTTTAATAAATTATTACACTCTTAATTTTTAATTCTTCAATTAATTATTGTGGGCAAAGCTGTGGGCACCGGCTAGTATTAATACATCACTGGTAATCATAAGAAAGATTTGTTAGGTTCATAAGTTAAGCTGAAAGGAATAGAATTTGGAATTACATAAAAATTGCTCCTTAATGAAAAGAAGAGCTAGAAAAGTGAGACATCGTACCTGAGGAAAGGTAACTTGCGGAAGTAGTCTCGATACTGGTTCTGGTGAGCATCGAAGTTGGCGATCTTGTTGCGAATGCAGGAGACTTCCTGAGCTTGCAGAGGCGCCACTTGTTGCTTCACAGTCACTGCGATCTTCTTGGTGTTACTCCACTGTTCCGGCAGTTCCTTCAATAACATAAACAAAACACATAATGTTACTATCTGCATCAATGCTTTCTACAGCTTGTTTAATCTCTTTTATTGTAATTGTTTTTCTTTCACTAAGTTAAATAAATACTTTACTTACTTTTCAGCAGAGTGAAAATAGAAAGTCTTCGGGTGAGGATGGGGTGTTATGGTGGGGTGTAGTGAGGGTTGTGTGTATTAAAAATATGAGCAGAAGGTACATCCATCCACCACCAGAGGGACTACAAAGTATCGAGCAGTTGAATACCACTAACAAACGTTTTGACAAACTGTAAATCATATACAGTAAAACCTGTCTTAAAGACCACCCCTCTTTAGCGACCACCTCCTTTAAAGACCAATTTTTCTAGGAACCGACAGTAAAACCCATAAGGCCAATGTTATTTGTACCCCTATTAAACGACCACCCCTCTCCCCGACCAACGACCAGAGTTTCATTTACGTTAAACTCCTCTATAACAACCAAAATCGTAAAAAATATTTACTCAAATGGTAGGCATTAATCAGCATTGGAACAGAAATACTGCAAGTTGTCTCTTCAATTTTCAATACAGTGCTTTTGCAAGAGTGATTGAACAGAAATGAGAATATGGTTGAACAATGCTTTTGGGCTGTTTTCCTCTTCGCCTTCTAGGAAATACCTTACAGTAGACAGCGTACAAGTACCGCGGCTTCAACAGGACACATTGCAATCTCGTACCTCTTACCTGCTTGTTTCAATACCCTTAAGAATTCATGCCTTTATTATCTACATGATGGCAGTGACTCGGAGGGGTAATTCTATTTCTTATGAAAACGTTTATTCAGTGGACATCAGGGGGTTTCTGAAATTCTCGATTCTAAGAAGCATGCCGGTCGAGTTCCTTTCATTGTCCTAATAGCAAAATGTAATGTAGGGAAAAAAGACGTGTCTTTCTTTTCCTGGAAAACATTACCCCGTTATACTGTAAAAGTAAGTAATAATCAACTGTGCGTTAACTTGCATATTACACCTTTTGTATTGTATCGTATTTATTCTATTATATTTTCAGTTTCAAGACATAAAAATGCATTCCCCCTTTTAAGAGACCACCCCTCTTAAAGACCACTTTTCCATGGAACCAGTGATGGTCGTTATAGAGAGGTTTTACTGTAAATATTTTATCTCTTATTTAAACACAATATTTCCAAAGCTAGAACCATAGTCGAATTCTGTTGTGTGTATGTATAAACATATATATATATATATATATGTGAGTTCATGTCATTATTATTGTTAGCCATTTCATGCATTATACATGCTTTAGTTTTTAGGAATGTATTATATGTTTGTAAATAACCATAATTTTATATTTTTAGCTATTTCATACATAAAGAATTATTGTATTTTTAAAAAAAAAATTTTGCATAAGTTATATTGACGTGTTCCATAATATGATACTCTGTACATAAGAAGAACAAATAATAAATGAAATGAAATGAAATGTATATAGTCATATACTATATTAAATACTATATTAAAATACTATATTACTTTAGCATTTAGAAATGCATTATATTGCAAATAATTTCACATTACGATTTTTTTTATTTTGCATTATAAATAATATTATGCTTTAGAATTAGGAATGTCATATATTTTTATAAATAATATAAGCCTACATTGTTAGCTATTTCTTGTACTATTCATATATTACTTAAGAATTTAAGAACGTATAATAATATTTGTAAATAACTATAATCTTAATATACCTATGGTAAAATAAGGTTCAACTTTTGGACAATTAATAATAAAATAATAATAATAATAATAATAATAATAATAATAATAATAATAATAATAATAATAATAATAATAATAAGCTGAGGATGAGAGTAACAGCTCTTGAAACGTGTTCTTCCCTAAGTGAAGTTTATGTGTTCTTTTTTGAAGTCGAACGGACAACTCTATGATGAAGAATAACGGTGATTTATTGATCCAAATATCCAAAGCATTAGATTAAATACTGTGAGGATGATAAATGTCGTATTACAGGAATATTTGGTCAGGAGATGAAATACACTATACTTTGCTGCCAGAAAATGTTTATTAGGTGAAATCAGTATAAAACTTTGTATACATATTTTTTCTGTTATTTAAAAAGGTTTAGATACAGTCTTAATACATGCAGTCTTTTGTAACCCTGAGGATGCGTTGGCTACTTAACGTATGACAGAAATGTTTATGCAACTTGCTGCACCATTGTTAATATTATGCGATTCAAAGTTTATGGCATCAAACGTTCAAAATAACATAAAACTACACTTTGATGCAGTAAATTCTTCGTACTCAATACTTTGTTGCCATTATTAAACACTTCACACTAGCCACATGGCGCAGATTGCCAGCCGCCATGCGGCTGGCAATCTGCGCCATGTGGCTAGTGTGAAGTGTTTAATAATGGCAACAAAGTATTGAGTACGAAGAATTTACTGCATCAAAGTGTAGTTTTATGTTATTTTGAACGTTTGATGCCATAAACTTTGAATCGCATAACATTAACAATGGTGCAGCAAGTTGCAGAAACAATAGACTTCCCGCAAGAGGAGGAAAAAATACTAGAAATGTTTATTTAGCCGTTTCTGAGATATTAAGTATTACAATCGAGTTTTAAATAAAAATAAAATATTAACCTCAATTTGTTATGTACCGCTAACATTCTCTGATGCTCGGTTTAGAAAATAACTTATGCTTTTTGCTAAAAGAATTTGACGTATGGTGACATTAAACATTTTTTTTTTTTTTTTTTTTTTTTTTAAATAACTAAGGTGTTATTAATAATTCTGTTGCACATATTGTGAAGGAATTTAAGAATATTATCTGTGTTTTTGTGCGAGAAGATAGATTGAAAATTGAAACTGAGAAAACAGGCGGTTAAAGTTTGCCATGCATTGGCAGTATGAAGTGCACAGTACTTTAAATATGGCCTCAACAACACCTTTCTAGGTGCCCAAATGGTATAAAATTTTACAGGTTTACACTTTGGGGTATTGCATTTTTTTACATTAAAATCCAAAAACAAACTCTTTTCTTTTTTTAACCCTCAGAAACAAATCTAGATAAGTCAAATCTCCATATAATGATAATTGTGGCCCCTAGGAAATAGTATTGTTAGATGAGAGTTATTGTTATATTGAGGGGCTTTATAATGGAGATTTTATAACTGTGTGATCTACAGCCATCTACTCTTATACAATTCAATGGCCCTAAATAGCGTGCTCACTCACTCGCCCGCTTCGTGAAACATCTCTCTCAGTCTAAACTTTCACGAAAAGTACAAAATTAGGAAAACCGTTTCTTTATTATATAAAGCCTAAGTAAAATGAACACAATGAACAAATATTCTAATTTTACTTTTACTTAGAATTTTCATAGCTCTGAACCACAAACATTTTTCATAAGCTACCCGTGGAAATTTCTTAAAAATCCTGGAGTAAATTAATAATGGCGGGCGAAACCGCGGGCACCAGATGTAAAATATTGATAGTTTAACCAAGGAAGTATCGCGGACAATACGAATCCAAACAAACCATTCCTTCCCTTGAAAAATTATATAATTTCTGAAAATTACACTGAATTTATCAAATAAAATTCACATCACATTCATCTGTCAACAAACAGTTGAGAAACAATACGTATTATGTGTTCACAGTTAGCTTTGGAACTGCATAATCGAATCTGAGATCGTTTTCCCAGGGGGCGCTTTCTAATCGTGGAATGTAGGCCTACTCTGAAGCCGGAATTTTAGCTGTTTCATTACTAATTACTAATGGAATGATTCGCGTGCAAGTGTTAATAAATATAATGCTTTAATAATTATTATACTCTTCATTTTTAATTTTTCAATTAATTATCGTGGGCGAAGCCGCGGGCACCTGCTAGTTCAATACAAAGACGCTCAAACAGTTAACCATAAATGCAAATAATTTACAAGAGCTGATTTTGTATTCATATTTACAGTGAGCACAAATATTTAATGCTACAGAAAGGTAGCCAACATATGAAAGAGAATGTTATCTTTATTGACAAGTTGTTCGTTCAAATTTCTCTCTTTGCTATGAAGTTGGTCTAGAAAAATTTCTAAATTCTCAAGTGTATTAAATTTAGAGTTCGACTTTTGTTTTTGATGTGTCAAATGTGCATTTCTTTATCTATGATTTCAAAACCGTGTTGTGTATCTACTCTGTGCTCATCTAGTGAAGCTTCAGATCAAAGCTGGCCATGTAATTAACACAGGCCTAGGCCTATATCATAATATGTTACAAAAAATGTTATCACAAGTTGGTTGAAATATATTTGATTTCAGCATTTTAAGGACTTTAATATTGACAAGGCGGAATTACTGCATTATAGTAATTTAAATAAGCCAATATGGGTCTATTTTACAAACATAATCCATTCAATATTTTGAAGTTATAAGAATCGCAATTAATTTTCACCCATTAAAAATGTATGTGAGCAGCTAATTTTTTGCACGTGTCTTTCTGAAGTGAAGACCTATCAACATGTCAAACTTGAGGGTAGTTTCAACCTGACAATCCTTACAGTCTCCTTGTTGAATGATTAACCAGGTGTTTGCAATTATTTGGCAATATTTTTATTTGTTCCGATTTAATTGTAAGTTAAACTAATTATAATTTGCAATATTGAAATATGTTGCTCCCTGCCAGCACTCGCAGATAGAGCTTGGAAGCTATAATCATCTTCAGCACTGATTCGACAGCCATCTGAGGGCCTCGGCTTTCCTGTTTAGTGCTGTACTCCTCCAGTTCTTAATTCCAATAATCTTTACGTCTTCTCTCACACCTTCTTCCTATCTTAGCTTAGGTCTTCCACCTTTCCTGGTTCCTTTTGGCATTGTATTAAATATCCTCTTTATCATTATTTCCTCAGCATGTAAAAATAAGCTATAAAATTACCTCAAATATGTGAAAATATGTCATGAAAAATTGAAAAAAATGTAGTCTTTCTAAATATGTATTTTAAATAAATGGTGCAAAAATATGTTGCACAAACTTTCTCGCTTATACGTGTTAAAGGCAAGCACAGAAAAAAGTAATTTAAACAGACAATTAAATTTTACTTATTACATTTTCATAAAACTAACAAGTAGCCTATCCAGAACGGAAAGCATCAGGGTCAATCGTTATGTTCAATGCTTTTACCGTGAAATCATATTAATAATAACAATAATAATGAATGGCAGTAAAACTGCATATTATTAGTACTACTAATACATGGGAAAATTCAAATATAAGTCGCACCTTGGGATGAATCGGTCTCACCCAACCCACCCTCACCGATGCTGTTTCTTTTCTACCACGATCTAGCGAATTCTTCTGTCTTCGTATTATGAGAAACTCGTGATTGGACGTTGGAGGTGTGACGTCATACCGCTAAACGAGAGGTGACAGGCTGGAAAACCTTGCGGGAGATATGATATCCCACATTTCCTAAACCTACAAACAATGTATCGTACATTATTCGAAAATCCAAGGGCGCTTCGCTATGGCTGCCGCCTCCACGCACTTAACTATGTGGTTAGTGTTATGCATTATTTAGCTATATGTAGAGGTGGATACAAGGCACTTGCGACAATATACAGGGGCAGTTGGTCACTCTGCTTCACTCAGAAACAAAATACATCACAAAGTCCGTGCAAATGTGATATCGAATGGGCGAAGCTTAAGGGGCGACTTATATTTGAATTTCGCCACTACTAAAACTAAAACTAAACTCCATGGCACTAAATCCCTGGAGGGATTTGGCCTACCACCCGACCGCTCCGTCATCTACCACAGGCAGATGGCAGGATTGGGGGGCATGTGGTCAGCATGCCAACACCCACGGCCATTAGTGGTGTGGTTTCCATGACCGGAGCCGCTACTTCTCTATCAAGTAGTTGCTCAATTTGAATCACGAGGATGAGTGTACCCCTACGAGACCTGCCTACCTCAGAAAAATCCGGGGATCGAACTCGGGCCGACGGATCTGTAGTCAGCAACGCTAACCACAAGGCCATGCCGGTGGTCCTACTACTACTACTTAGGTTATATTAGATTAACTGCATGTAGGTCATATGTGTTTAGTATGTTTGCGTGACATTCAGTTTAAACGATTATAATATCCAGTGACATAGCGGCGATGAGTTGTCCTACAAACCCAGCGTTTGCCTTTGCGAACGAGGAAACCATGAAAAACCCAAGTCAATTTAGCGGCCACGAGGTTTGATTTGAACCCAGGACCTCTTCCCTGTTAGACCCATACCACCTCGTTGTAATTGGTTTTGGTGTGTTCATTGCGACTGAGCTAAACTGATTGCATTTCACAACAATAAGTACATTGGGCCTATAGTTTTCTTGTTGCTAGGGGCAACAAAATGTCATTCATATTTCAATTGACATGTTCTGAAATTCGCATTTAAGCCGTACTTATTTCGTTTTTATCTTGATATCTATTAAACGTATAAAGAAATGTGTTAAACAAAATATGTTCATTTTAATTTTCTCTACAACTTTACTGTGGTAGGTTTTCATGTATCGCCTACTGTAATGGATATAATCTAGAAAAATTGAAAATGGATACGAGTAAAGTACCCCTTAAGTCATTTTTGCAGAAATACAGATATAGCCATTTTATTAGTCATAGATAAGAGTTTCCAATTTTAATTTTTTATTAAAATCGTTAGAGACATTTTTTAGAAAATCAAATTTTTTAAAAAAGTTTTCATGAAAAGTCCCCTTAATATTTCAGTTGTAAAGCTAAATTTCAGGGCGGTTCGACAAAATTTCGAAAAAGTCCTTATTTAAAAAAATGAAGTAAATACAATGAATTACCCGCTGTGCTTGTCCACGGACAGACGCTCGATTTTTTGTCACGATCACAATACTTTCTCTATACTACGTATAAGCGAGAAAGTAAAAAGGGAATATATAGTAGTATAAAAATAAATAATAATAAACAAAGGTCAATATTATGTAATTAACAAAGTTGTTAGGCCTCACTTTTCCTTACATTTTTGCAGGACGTACGTTTCAACTGTCTATTTTCTGCTTGGAGAAGCAGTTGACAAGCAGTTGAAAATGTGGGCAAAGCCCATGAAACGTACGTCCTGCAAAAATGTAAGGAAAAGTGAGGCCTAAAGTGTTTAGTAGTCAACAACTTAGTTAATTACATAATTTGTTGCTTCACTGTATTAAGTTCCATTATCTATTGAGTCCTCATAAAGGTCAATATATATTACTACTTGTATTACGATTTCTATAATTATTATGTTTACTATACTGTAGTCTTGGTCAGCCAAATTAAACCAGACCTCGAGAAGGTCAGATCACTAACAAATTTGGAAAATGAAAAAACTAAGAAATATATACCTAATAAAATATCAAAATATGCCCATCCTAGCTTTAGCCTCCATGTTAATTAGCGCTATCTCTACTTCACTTGTGTCATCTTGTTTGCTCTAGTGCTGTTTACACAGTTTTACAGCTCGACATTGAGGGATACTACAGCATACAGTTACAAAGTTCACCAAAAATACAGTAAAGAAAAAATTTTCCGAACCACGGATGATATGGAATGTCGGATAACTGAAGGTTGGATAATTGAAACACTACTGTAATTATTAATGAATGCCTCATAGCCAAAATCTCGCCATCTTATATGTGCAACAATAACAACACTCTTCGTTCGTGAATCCAACTGTTCTGTGGGAATCACACGTGATGATGTGCGCCAGACCCAAGGTCAAAGTCGTGTAGAAATTCACCGAACTTTACCAAACTTTCCGGAATTAGTGGATCTGCTTGTACTGCACTGTTTGCTTGGCGTCTCTATGCGGACCATGTGCATAAGAAAGCATCTTCTTTGTTTCATTTTCATTTTATTACAGCTTCGCTACTGTTATACTATATTGTGATGCTACTACAAAGCATTGTGATATATTGAGTCGATATGGTACAAAATAGTCGAAATTCAGATGAGAGAAGTCCAGTATTCAAATAATACCCGCACCCCAGTTTTGTATTCGTGATTTTTTTTTTTAAATATGCAGGTAGTATTTGAGTATATACATACAACTTCCACCAGACTATCACATGACAGGGAGCAACACTAAAAACTAGTTATTTGAGCTTTAGTGTTATGTTTACCTGAGAAGCAGAAAGCTTATCTGAGCTGAGTTTGAGGCGTGGGGGAAGAAGCGGGTGTAGGCAAGCAGTAGAGCAGGAAGCACAGCATGTTGAGTTGTGCGAGCGCTGTCTCGCTGCCCCCAGTTACCTGCAGCAGCACGTTTACTTCCTCTGGCAGCTCCTGGTCGTAAAACTTGAGCAGCTCGATCGTCTGCCTGAGAGGCTCAAACATGTCATCTGTAGTGAGCTGCCTCTCCTTGACGTTCATCAAGTAACCCATGACGTTCACCAGGCGTTCATAGTCACCTTCCTCCACCGGCTGCTGCAGTCCTTCGTCTGCTTCGTGTATGAACTTGGCCAAATCTGACAGACTGAAAAAACACACAAGAAAGCAGAAGTGTGACTAAATGCACAAGACAGACATCACCATGTGATTTATATCAGACTAGCTTAAAAGGCCCGGCGTTGCCCGCGTTTTGTATTTTGTAATTGGAAATTAACTTATGAATGGACTTCCGATTTTCAAGCTCTAGGTCCTTATATAGGTATTTAGAATTTTAAATGAAGAAGAACGACTTATCACACTCAAACTATTCCCTCAGAAAACACTTGATATAGCTTTTTATGGCTCATAAAGGATGTAGAATTTTGCATCCCATCGTTTCTACACACCAAGCCTGGTAAGGGTTCAAATAAGAAGAAACAGAAATTCCAGTAACATAATATTGTATTATCATGGCAGAGAATTTTTATTTCTTACTCTCATGTTACCATAAAACCGTTTTGGGGATGAAATTAAACAGAAATGCAATATCACTTTCATACTACTCTTCTCAAGACATATTACCTTACTTCGTATTGTTTTCTCTATTTCCAGCCTAGAGAAAGTATGTGACTGCATTATTTTCGTGGATTTCATTCTTTAATATTTATTTATAACATTATTATATTGATAGATTTTCTAAATTGTCAAAGTCATGTTTCATTTATTTCCAAACCCATCTGAGACCAGTGGCAACAATACACTGTTGTGATTTGGATGTGATAATTCTGTGTAAAAAGGGATTAAGTATTCTCAAAAACATTTAATTTTTGGCATAAAATCAAAATTTTTCAAAACACTTTCTTAATGAGCACCTACATTATGAAACGAAGGTACTGTCAAAATTCCAAGTCTCTACCTATTATAGTTTAGGCTCTACGTTGATTCTCTGTCAGTCATTAAGTCAGGACAAAGCCTTTTATGTATTAGAGATAAACTCCAGTTTAGAGCAAAGTGTACTGCAACATTTGATCCCGCTGATAAACAATGCAGTTGCTATGGTAATACATTTGTTGGGCAGGGTTGCTACAATATTTGCACAATTTTTAACCTATTTTGGTCACCAAAAAATAGGGGTGGGTGAAACATACAGATTTTTTTTTTAAACAGGTCTTGATGTGGTAACTTAAACACTCAGTACTTTTGTCAATATTTTGTAACATCGCAACAATTTCTGGCACAGTGTTCTTCTTGAACATGGGGAAAGACCTTTCCTTTCCATGAATCGCTGAAGCCACCCTCGTTATCTGATACCAGTATAGCAGCATTACTCTATTAATGTTACATGTCTGCTCTTCAACAATTCTTGAGAGAAAGCATTTATTCGTCAGTAGCAGTGAAAATGTTAAGCTGATTTATGTTACCAGAACTGAAATTATCAGAATATTTTTCAACGTACTTTGCTTTTGCACAGACATTATCGCAACCATCTCTTTAGATTCTATAATGTCTTTATATTTTACTAAAACAATTTCAATCAGGACATCTTCCTCCTTTTTCTGCCTTATTTTGATAATATTTTCCCTTCCTTTCACACAACACAATCTGAATATGAAGGAAAATAGAGTAACAATGTAATAAATATATAAAACAGGAGAAGTGGTATAAACAGTAAAGCTAATGATTCATTAATTACAATGGACAATTTTTAAACACTTATTGCTTGTGACGTAAGTAGAGCTACAAGTAATATAAGAATTGAGTCAATTTTTGTGACACTTATTTCACTTGAGTTCTCTATTTGGAGACTAGTTTCGGGAGATTTTTCCTCCCATTTTCATTCCATTTTGACTGCTGCTTGTTGCTGTTGCTGCTTGACTGCCCTCTGGTTTCTTTAAGATGAATTTATTGAACAGTTCATTGGAGGCGGGGATTTCAAAATTCATGGTTTTGTCTTGATGTTTGAGGATGAAGATTTTTTCCCAATTGATTAATTCCGTATGTTCTCTTGCAGATTTTAACAATTTTGCTTCTGGTTCAAGGTCATGGTTTTAATCCAAAAATGGGCTGCAACTGCTGATTTATCTATTTCATGGTTCTTTATGTTCCTGAAGTGCTCTTTTGTCCTGATTTTTAAATTTCTTTTTGTCTTTCCGATGTAAACCTGGTTGCAATCCTTGCACTCTATTTGATATATTCCTGATTTGTTGGAATTAGGTATTCTGTCTTTTAGTGAGGATTTTAGTAAGTTTCCAATACTATGTTTGTTTTGTGGTGCCAAAATTATGTTTTGTTCTTTGAAAATTTTCTTGAAACTGTTGTTAGCCAAAGGGTGGTAAGTGAATTTTTTGAATTTTCTATCTTCTTCTTTATTGGTCAAAGTGCTAACCTCTTTAACATCTTTCTGTCTTTTATGTCTGTCAATCTTTCTATCTACCAGATCTTTGGTGAATCCATTGTGATAAGCTATATTCACAATATACTTGTATTCAGCTGCATATTCTTCTTTAGTTATTGGTTATTGGTGTGCTTACTAGTCTATAGGTTTTGACTCAATTCTTATATTACTATATTAGAAAAACTTCACTGTTACTAACTTCCTGTAATAATTAATATTTAGAGCTACAAGTGTTTAAAAATTGTCCATTGTAATTAAAGATTAACAATGCTCTCGCCTTGCGATACTCAATTGTTTCTGAGATGTTGCCAAACGCTCACGTACAACCTAAGATTAAAATTGAACTTCGATTAGCTGATCTTAGATCAGTGTTATACAACACAACTCCAGTCTGAACTCAGATCATTTTCTGAACTAAGATCATAACTGATCTCCAGTCAATGATGTATTTGCACTTGGCTCCTAGTAATTTTACTGGTTGCCACTTTCGTTAATATGTGAAACCTACTCCACTCATTGCATACCTGCTTGTGACGTGGTCCACCAGATGCTGCTTGAACATGTTGCCCCACTTGCGCACGGTATTGAGCAGAGCCTGTCTGAACGGACGCACATCCACTTGGAACCACGCACTGAAGATGTGCACAGATTCCATTTCCTCTATCTCTATGTACAGACTCTCGTAGTTGTCAATCTGAACACAACAACACAAAGATATTCATACAAGTATTCAAATATTTACATTTTATCTAGATAGATGTTATAATTAAATTCACTTAGAATGAGAAGACAAAATGTAGTAACCGGTTTTCAAGAGGCCTTCCTTCTCATTGTCAGCTATGTCCAACTGCTACAGAAATATTGGATAAAGAAAAACTGAAAATTCTGCAGTAGCTCCACGTATGGAATTCGGATCATGATGTGGTAAAGGAAGTGGTCTTCATGACCATATGGGAGAAGATCTACTAACAGAAACAAAGGAATATCCCCCAAGAGAGAATGAGTTAGGCCTAATTGGGAAACTCGTTAAACTGCAGAATGTCATCGGGTGATACAAGACAGAAGTTCGGCTATTGGACGATGCTGATGATAAGAGGAACGTCGTATTGAAAATGGTTTACCAGTAAGTAATAATTATAATGAAGTAGCGAGTGATGTTTGACGTAATATGTAATACACTAGTATAGGCCCTTCCTGCAAGCAGAATACAGATATAGTAACCCAGTAAAAGTGTTTTGATTTCCTGCATTTTATTTTGTCATATTGTGCATAGGGAATGTTACATGGTTTCCAGAGACCAAAGTAACATTCTCTATGCACAATAGGGTTAAAATACTATTATCGGACCGAAAACAGAACAGCTGCTCCCTGATTGGTCGACTCCGCCCAACTCGGGTTGGTATATATATCCCCTACATGTCAAAACTCGACACTTCAGATTCCCTGAGGATGGAGGCAGCGTCAGCCTTGGAAACGTTGGACCACAACAAACTTCTCACCTGGCTGCAAACCCGAGAAGATTTTCTACATAAGATTCGCCAGGAAAGCCTCAAATCTTATACCCTTAACTTTAGCTTGTCGGGTACAGTTCAACATGCTTACCTGCTCTCTGAACTGATCCATAGTGGGAGCACTTGGCTGCGGAGCAGAATCGTCCTCTAGAGCCAGAAGCTCCTGCTCCTCGGCTGTTAACTGGCGTCCATACATGAGGAACTGCTGCATGTAGGCTTCTCTATCGTCTAGCCACAAGTACGAGTACGACTCGAATGCATGACAAAATTCGTTAGCCTACAATGCAAACATACATGGAAGGAAAACACATAATAGCATAAGCAACATATCTCTCAAAGTAGTGGAAATGTTTAATATAAAAAATAAGTTTGGCAGAAACTGTGTTATTATATGTGGTGTTTATTACAAACATTATTGGTATTACCATTAATCCATGTGTAACATTTATAACTTTATAACATGTGTAACTTTTATTTACTTATTTAATTAATATAAGCATAAGTGTGAATATGAGAATAAATGCAAATGTAAGCAATATTTTGCATGTAAGATCTGACGTGTCCAACATCGTTTGTACCCTGTTTATGTTTATATGATGTAATGGATGAATAAAATAATAATAATAATAATAATAATAATAATAATAATAATAATAATAATAATAATAAAAAAATTATTATGATCATTATGATTATGATTATGATTATGATTATTATTATTATTATTATTATTATTATTATTATTATTATTATTGTTGTTCTTGTTATTATTATTATTATATTATTATCACTATTATTATTATCATTATTATTATTATTATTATTATTATTATTTTTATTTTTATTATTATTATTATACGAGGAATGTACACAGCTGGCCTGTAATAACTGAAATATGACATCGCATTTAAAATATGGCCAAAATATGACCAAGACCACAAAAATTACCAAAATATGACTTTATATGCAAAGTAAAAGTGGTCCGATTAAGATAACATTCATGCAATTCATATTTAATTTGTGTCGAGAACAGAGGTCAGGATAAAAATATGATATGTCATAGATATTGAAACCCTAATCATAATAAAATCAGGTAAACTGATGTAACAAATTTTGTTGCTTTTGTTTAATCAGTGATAATTGCAATGATATGCAGAAAATAAATTATTGCTTTTATCGATTTCTGAGTTAAGCTCCAGCAGGGCTTATGAAAGGTCTAGTTTGATAAGCATATGTGAAGGAATATGTGGGTAGTGTTATTTGGTTATTTGTCAAAGCTAACTTTATTGCAACTTCCAAAGCTGTATAAGAACACTGGAAAACAATATGTTACCATGAGAAGGGATTTGCACTTGATAAATTCATTCTAATATATTACCATAAAATAGGCATTAAATTGGATATTACTCCGGTACCGGTTAACTGATTTGGACCAATATCAATAGGCTTCTTCCCATGGGTGTTATAAATGCGTATACCAAGTTTCATGAAAATCCAATAAATCGTATTTGAGTTATCGTGCTTACAGTCACACAGATGGACAGACAGACAGACATTTTCCCGTCTCGCACACATTCTCATAAAGTACCATTCTGGCATTTAATAAAATGAAAGCTGCAGGATGGGCTGCTTTTCGGAATATCACCAAATGCGAAATACAAAATAAGAGTGAGTTCAAATGAACAGTAAAGAATTTCTTAGAATGAAATTGCAAGAGGAATTATGTGTTTAGCTTTCTTTATTTTATTAATATCTTATTTTTCCTGAAGAGGTGAATTTAGGCAGCTCTGTCTTCAAAATTTAAAAGCCCAGTTTAAAAAAATACGTTTATCATGGTTGGGCAGGGGAATTTGAATCATAAGCTGCAAAGGGTTAAAGAGCACAAATTTTAAATATGCAAATGTTGATCATAATATGACCATCATTTTTCATCCTTCATGTGAGAGATGATAGAACTTACCTCATTCATCACTGTCTCTACTCCCTCCAGTATCTCTCGCTTCATCTCTCGGATGTCCTCGTTGTTCTCCATATCAGCCTGGAACAAGATGGAAGTTAGAGACAGCACAACATTTTTTTTTTTTGGCTCTCTCAGATATAGAGAAATTATAGCGATCTTAGAAAAAAAGGAAATTGAGAGAAAACACTGGAAAAACATGTTTTTAATTATTCATGTTTATCTGTCCAATCATTGTGGGTGAGCAGAGTGAGGACAGAGTGACAGATTGCCAGGACAATCATTATTTCCATCTCTCACCAAGGTATTTAAATTTAAAAAAAAAATCAATTTTTTTATCAAAGAAGCTATACGTATGAAGATGTTTCAGTGTTCAATCCTCATGAATTTAAATAATAACAAATGCATGTAGGTGTGATACAAATAAAGCGATACAGTGATGACTAGGGCCGGGATTTTTAGGCTTTTATAAAAGGTAATTTAGCCTTAGATTTTCGTGGAATAGCCCTTTTTAGGCTTTAAACAAACAATTTTAGCTGTCTTAATAAAACATATAATGAACACTAATATTAACACCGAAAATTGTATTATAATTGTTACACAGTCCAGTTTTTTTACAAAATAAACAAGTAACTATTCCTTATATAGGCACTCTAAAAATAGCATAAACAATTGAGATATTTACCCTTTAACAATACAATTATTCTTCACTTATTGTAGTATTTTAATGAAAAGTCTGGAGTGTCACGAATTGGTTCCTTTAACTGTTGTCGGCCGGCAACTTATCTGAAAGTTTGATTACTTGCAAATTTCAAAGTATTGCAGACAGCTCAAGTTTCATTTCCTGCGACGGCAAGGTGGCACATTTTAAAGTTACAAAGACAAGCGTCACATACATTGTTAACTTCAGTGCGTTGTATAAATTTATTTTTATTATGTCTTTTCTTAAAATGCACAAATTCACATATTTATTTTCCTTTGCATTAATTGGAAAATCTATTTAAAAATCGTGTTTTTCTACAAAAGTCCTCTTTAGCCCCTAGTTTTTCAGCAAAAGTGCTCTTTAGCCTCTTTTAGGCCCAGTCCGATTTAATCATTTTTAGGTTCTATAAGATTCATATATTCGGAAGCAAGGGGCATGAAACGGAAAAATTCGTTAAAATGTTCTAATTAGGAAGCTGAGGAAAAAATACGTTAAAACCTTCAAATCCGGGCCCTAGTTATGACGACATATTCTCGTACTGGAATGGTCGCAGATTCATAAGCCAAATAGTCAATGTCATGTCATCTTACCTCGTAATCAGCAGTTTGATTGGAGTGGGCAATGCGAGGCACCAGACTGGCCATCTTTATGATATCGCATATCAGACCCTCCACCACAGTTGAGAAACATTCTGGGTCTTCCAAGTCCAGGGAAGGTACAAACACGAGATCAGGCTCGCGTAACTCTAGCTGGGCTTCAAACAAGGGTGCCAACCCATTGCTTGGATCCATGTTCTCAGCGAGGTATCCTAAACTGTAAACAAATGCCTCATGACCACTCTGATATCAAAGTTTTAAAATATATGAGCTCGGTCAATAAAATAAAATAATACATATGATTAAAACATTTAGGGCTATTTTGTGTTGCCTGATAACTTAATTTGGCGTGGAGTAAGTTAATATTGAAATTCACTTTCAACAGGATTATTATTAACCCTTACTTGTTGTAACGGAAGAGGACACATGCAGTGCTTTTGACCACTTCGTTTGGACTAACATTCTGGCCTAGCATTTTATATAAGCCCTATTAGGTAGATTTAGAAGAAAAATCCGCCTATTGCAATCGATACCCTGTCATGACTTTCGAAAAATCCTTTCATATCTTTTCGTTTCATGCCTCCCTAAGTACGAAACCACCGCCTGTTAAAAAAAAAATTGTGATATATATATATATATATATATGTTTACATGCTATCAGCCGTAATTTTCAAGATATTTGAACCAAATTTTATTATGTTATTTCTAGGCCCAATAGTTCGGACAAGTTCGTTAATGAGCAAAATTGGCCCAACGGGGTGGTCGGGGGAAGGGGTTGAAATTTTAAAACATTTATATCTCTGCCCCTATGAAGTATAGAGGGAAACTCTGTTTGAATAAATTAGAGTACTCCCTATGGGGTTCACAGTGACGCCAACGATTTGGGGGTTTTGGGGGTACGAGTGGGGGTAGGGGTGGGGGATGGAAATTCGAGATTTTTGAAACTACATCTTGTGGGGTATTGTTGAAAAGCTCTTGATGAGTACTCTACAAATCAATAACTAGTTTCTGGATAGTTCTCATATAAGGCGAGATTTGAATGTTTGAAAAAGTGCTCTTTCCTCTTTTGTTTGCAGTTATTATTGCGGGTTTGTCATGCCAAGCGTAAAGAAGAAGAGTGATACGCAGCGACAGTAAATTAAACCAAAAGCACTTCAAAATCTACCTCAGCCTGTAGGCTTGCCTAAAGGGATTTTTTAAAATATAATAATCATTTTTTTTAAATAATGTGAATTAACTAATACACTTAATTGCTCCACTTACCAAATTTTTAGTAGAACATTATTAATGAATTTCATTTTCAGACAGGGTTAAAATAGTTATAAAATTGCAAGAGTGTCCACCTTAAACCCTTGTCGTAGCACTTATCTGGGGCCACTAATATAAAATATAAAATAACATAGAAGATACAAGCACTCATTTAAAACAATGTTGTCACAGTATTAAAATCTTCTTATTGGTCCCAGATGCGTCCTTCACTATTCGAATTACCAATTCTTATTACAGGGTGTCCACCAAGTAATGCTGAAGAAATTCCCGACTTATTCCCTGATTTCCATTGATCATTTCAGAAATTCCCGACCAAAATATGAAGCACTTTCTAATAACTGTGTAAGAAAAATAATAGGATTATACATACTTTAAGTAAGAAAAACTTTTAGTAACAAAAGTAATTGCAAACAATAATTACTTAGGCTATAACAGATACAAAAATTAGCAACAATAAAATAAATTAAATATACTTTCGTATAGTCCTATTATTGTCTAGAAGTCTTTTTCATCCCACTTTGCAATTTTTCGAATTTTCCCGGATATTTTAACAAATTCATTGACTTTTCCCGGATTTTCCCGACCAGTGGACACCCTGTATTACCAATATAAGTTTTGTTTGTTGCCCCGTACCTGCAGCCCACTGTCTTCAGGAGGGACTCGGATGTGATATTATCGACGTAGTCTATGTAAGCAAGCCATCTAGATGAGCCAGGATCGTGCTCCATAGCAAACAGCTCCAGGTTCTGCTGCACAAGGGCGTGGATCTCAGTAGCTGCGGCGCTGATCTCTGCATATCTACAATCATGTAAGTGAAGTGAGAATAATATTAAATATATGAGGAAATGAATCTAACATTGTAAGGCACTCCTTGCATACGAAATCATACTTAGGATCATCATACAGAACTTAATAGGCAAGCACAAGGTTAATAAAGTGTGTGGCAGCGAGTTCTGTTATTTGTGTCAGCCTGTTAAGTTCTTGTAATGGATGAACAACATACAACATTTCTAGTAAATTTTAAAACAAAATCAATTTAGTTTGTCCTGCTTAGAATAGTAATCACATAACTTTTTGATAACTTTGTATTACAGTGGAATTCAAACTCTTTTGGTTGGCAACAAATTGTTTGAAAAAAATTACATATAAAAAGTTGAACATAGCAGAAACATTTGTGTAGAAGACTGAACTATTTGTAAAGAAATCTATATCTCTCTTGAAGTTATAGAAAAGCAAATCTAACTAATATTGCAAAATCCTTTGCTATAAGGAATTGCAGACTTGGAATGAAGTTCATAATTAGTAATATTCTGAGTGAAACTAAATACTGTGATGGCTTACATTTGTTTTTTGTCATAAACATCGTAAACAATTAATAGACACATGATAATAGCAGCAATGGGCTCAGCCAGTAAAATGGAATTTTACACAGATGAAGAGAGCTTAGTTGAAAAAAAAATAAATAAATAAATAAAAATAAAAAAAAATAAAGAAAAAAAAAATTGTACATAAGCGGCACGTCCATAAAGTAGGTTACCCTGGGTCCACTTACAGAAACAAAACATAATTTCAAGGAAATATTTATTGAAACAGTCACAGCCAGTGATCAGCTATTTTTCAACATATTCGCCAACGGAACTGAAACATTTGTCTTACCATGGCATCAACTTTTGAATACCTGTGTTGTAGAAGTGTGCTGCCTAGGATTTGAACCACCGTGTGACAACCACCTTTGCCTCTCTGTCATTCTCTGTCATTTCGTGAGGTGTAGGAAAAGATGGAAATCACTGGGAGCAAGGTTTAAGCTTTAGGGTGAATGATTATACACCTCCCAGCCAAACTTCTGCAGGAGACTTCCTAGGAGGTTTTTAAACATCCACCCTACAGCCCGGACTTCACTCCCGGTGATTTCCATCTTTTCCTACATCTAAAGAAATGACAAAGAATGACAGAGAATGATAGAGAGGCGAAGGTGGTTGTTCCATGATGGTTCAAATCCCAGGTGGCAGACTTCTATGATACAGGTATTCAAAAGTTGGTGCCACGGTAAGACAAATTCTGGTGGTGAATGTGTTGAAAAATAGCTGAACACTGGCTGTGTCTGTAGCAATGAATATTTCCTTGAAATTTTGTTTTGTTTCTGTAAACGACCCCAGGGAAACTTACTGTCTAGACGCGTCTCGTAATATACTTGCACTCTGAACCACTGCTACCAACATACCTTCGTTGCACGTGTTCAGCTCTCTCTTCGATGCACAGTAACGTGTCTTTCTTGCCATCCCTCCTCTCAAACAGAGCGACTCTGCTCCACACGCCCATGATGCTGCGAATTTGCTCTAAGTTGTCCTGTGTGTGCTGAACTCTAGTCTCCAGCGAGTGAACCAGCTGGTGCAGATTCTCTATGTAGTCCCACAGATCTAAAACAAATTACACACTATAAACCAGGCAATGGAAAAATGGTCATTACAAAGTTGGAATACCACATTCATTCCATCACTTCACCGTTTGTCCACTGTAATAATTCTTTCTGGAGACTGCCATTAAAACTGCACTTTTATTTTGACAATGAAAGTGTAATATCTTAAAAATTTGGAAACCAGACCCTCTAAATGGTTCGCAAACAGGCCAGACATTGGGCTGGGTAAATCAGGAAATATAAGTGCCAAGTAGCGTTGCACAAGGTATTCATAACTTCTTGATGATTTGCGGAATTGCATTTCAAAGGTGGTTGACAGTCTAGTAATTGCGAAATACGAAATAAGTATTTTAAAGTAGTAAAGTTAAGAAATACGCGGAAAAGGAAATTGCAAGTAAGGAGTTTTTGGTTTGAAACGTCACGGGTGCAAATGGATAGACGTATTGACGCACGATGTTATAAAACGGGCAGACTGACCAGTTCGGCCCTCTTGTTACCTCTACACTCTTCACGACTGGATCGACAGCACCCCGGTGCCAGTTTATTTTAAATTGTGCAACATTTCGTCATGAAGACACTATGTAAGTAATCTATGTAATTTCATTTAATTTTACATCTAAATAAACTAGTCATTTTATTATTTTAGGGAAAGACAGCTTTTGTAATTTGTGCATGGAGATAAACCGTTCCTTGCCCCTGTCCTCGAGGTTAAGATGAATATATACATATATTGGGCCATCCTGATAAATCGTGTCCCGGGGTAAAAGGTGTCAGAATAAATATAGGGCCCCGGGATACGACAAAAGCATTAAAAATAATTATCCAAAAAGTGTAAAATTTAAACCATCCGCTTTCAATAAAAAAGTCATCAGGAAACAGTCTAAATTAATTCTGGTAGAATCACTCAATTACACAAGAGAAAAGTAAATAAATAAATAAAGGGAAAACCGAACTTTGTGCCCCATGCGAGTCCCTCACTCCAACTCTCTAACTCCCTCCCCTAGTGGCAGCATTTGAACTACTAGTAGCGACGGTGGCGCCACCTCTTAATGAACTGATGAAACAAAAAAAATAATTTATTTCTTCTTTATTTTCTTCTTTTCCCGTCTCCTTCCTTCCCTTCCTCTCACCTCCTCTTCACCCTACCTACCTATTTGAGACCTATTCCTAATAGTAAATTTTGGATCGACCGGGATTCGAACTCGGGACCCCTAGCATTATAGCCAGGAGTCTTAACCACTACACCACGAGCTGTGAAGGAAGCTTTCGTATATTTGAGTTATGATAGGGGGGTTTCATGAGTTTTAACGCAAGAATCGGCTTTTATAATTTTGAGATATTTTGTTAGTTATGAAAAGAGTAGTATTGGTGCAAGGGAATTTTCCTGCATCAATTAAGCCACATTTTATGTTATAATACAGGGTTTTTTATAATTACGAAATATTATGTATGGTACAAGGGTATTTTTTGTATTGTGAAATAGTCTATTTCGTTGCAAGGTCTGTTTTTATAATTGTAAAATATTATGTGGAGGTGCAAGGGGTTTTTTATTGTGAAATGTTAGGTGGCATGTCAATTGCAATTATTCATTACTGGCAAGCAGTAAATAAATAAGCAGGCAAGCGGGGAAGCGGCCAGGTGAGTGGCGAGTGGAAAGGGGAGCAGCATGGGGTGCAAAGTTCCATTATGCCTAAATAAATAATATCTATATAATCAATAAAACACAACATACAATGCAATAGAAAGCATGTTTACAATGATGTAACTTACAGATCCTGGCAATAGCTAATTGCAAGGGAAAATATTATCTGCCAGGGAAACAGTTTGACGAGCGAAGAAATTTTCCCCCTTCCCTCCCGTTAGTTCACACTCTGGTTTAATGATACTACACTCTCATTTGAAACAACCATACAGAGATAGGCTGAGGACATACCAGGTGAATTCCAGTTGAGGCTAGTTCGTCCCTGTTCCACCAATGTGTCTATCTCCTGCAGCTGTTCCTCCACCAAGGCGAACTCCACAGGACGACTTGTGCGTCTCACTTTATTGTACCTGCATTTCACAAACAATCCACCATTACTTCCTGTTTACCTTGTCCCTTAAGGCATTAACATTTTCTAAGTGGGTCACACATTTTAAAGCCGATGTCCCAGGAACCAATTTTTGGTTCAAGTTTCTACAAACCATCAAATTGGATCATGTGACATGAACAACTGCCATTGCATGCAATGGAATAGAAGGATTTCTAATTTCCTATACAAAAATATCAAGACTTGAATATATCAAGCAAAAGTTAGTTAATTAGCTTCATATTTCTCCAGTGGTATAATTATAGATTGAATGTTTTGAAAAGTTCCGCCTATATACCACTAAATATTAAAACAATCAATTTGAGTAGCACTCAAACATTCACCGTAGAATGTTCAGCTCTCAAGACTATCGGCGTGACTGATGATGACGCATATGACGTCGAAATGCATCTCAATATATTGAAAAACAACGAAAGCTGAAGATTACAAGAGATAAGTATCTACACTACTCAAGATCCGCTAATCTAATCCAAGAAGAAGGACCACATAAATTACATTTTTCACAATATGACATTGTTATAATTGACTCTCTAGTAATAATAGTCACACAACACAAATATAAGAAGAAAGAAGCTAAGTGCATTTTATCCAAGAAGACAATTATTTATGACATACACAGACATCTGTGTGTTATTTTAAAACATTTGATAAGTTTTAGAATATTTTATCTGTCTAAGTTTCATATATGTTTAATTTTAATTCATATTTTAACTATTGTGACAAGGTTAACTTCGTAATTTTATTACTAATTATTGTAAATAATCTAATTTGACAACAGGCCTACATTGAGCTCAATGTTATTTTAATATTGTGTATTATTAAGTGATAAACTAAATCTAATACAATAAAATACGTTTACAAGAACACAATAAAAGTCAAATTCAAAACACGTGTTGTTAATTAACTGTTCTCCTTACCTCATGTAGACTTCAGCTGATTGTTTTAATATTTAGTGGTATATAAGCACAACTTATCAAAACATTCAAGCAAAAGTTGCTTCCAGTAAGAAAAATTAATTATTCACATCCAATAATATTAGTGTCAAAGTTCACAAGAAACAGTTACTCCTACATAATGGCTCAGGAAACCTATTTCCTAGAAGATATTAGACGCTCCTTCAATCTACCAGAAACGCCGGCATATAAAATCACCATCAAAGAAAGACAAAACAAAGCCAAGGACATTCCAAAAGAAATAATGGAAACAAAAGCTATGACAACCGACGCCTGGAAGGGTCAAAATTTTGAGCTCCGGCACCTGATGACACGCTTCCATCACAAGATATGCTTCAATAGGTCATACCACATCCCCAAGGAAGACTGCATCTGCAAACTCTGTAACAAGCCGTGTCCCAAGTACCATCTGGCAAACTGAGAGAATAGAACTATATCAATCAACTCGTTGGCAAAGGAGTGGTGAGAACCAAAGAACTGATTCTGTAACTGTTATATACACATTGTGTTTGATGAAATTTAAATAATATTAGTTTATAAATAAGAAAGAATGTGATGAAAACATACATACGGAGCATAATGTTGTATGGATCTGAAACTTGGTCAATCCTGAAATCAGAAAGAAGAAGAACAGAAGCATTTGAAACAGAAAAATGCTGAAAATTAGCTGAATCCATAAAATTATCAATTATGAAAGAGCGAAAATAGAGGAAGAAATTTGGAACCACATAAGAAAAAGAAGAATAAGACTCATAGGGCATTTACTAAGGCACCAAAGTCTTTTCAAAATTATTACCGAAGGCACAATTGAAGGTAAGAGTAAGACTACGGTACATTAAACAAATTAAGGATGACATGAACTGTAAAACGTAAGAAGAATTAAAAAGGAAGGCATGAAGAAGATCAGAATGAAGAATCGCTGCAAACCAATCCAAGGATTGAAGACTAAAGAAGAAGATACAAAAATATGAATTCAACCGAATAGCATCATTTTCACTATCTAGAAACATGGCAGCTTCCTTCAAACAGCTGATTCTCTGCACTGCGAACATTAACCAAGACGATAAAATGAAATAATAGAATAAACCCTGTTCACCCGAGTGAACAGCATACGATTTCTTTCTGCGATGATTTTTTAAATTTGAAGCGTATGCTAACATGCCAGCAAATATCCAGGAAGTGAAAACAACATTTGTGCCAAAACGTGAGATACTCTAACAATATGATTCATCACGTTGCTGCCAGGCGTCGATACAATCAGCTTCCCACTGCCAGACTTTGTCTAGAATGACAGAGCTTTTTACATAACTTGCACAGTTGTTGATTCACAGAGGCCAGAGTTTTGCCCCCTAAGGGAAAGTTTTTCTTTAATCTTACTCAATGACAATAGGCAATGTCTAGGTAAGTTAAAGGAATATTATCTATTTTATGGAACCTGAAGGTTCCCAGGTAAGGTAACCCACGCTTACCTGAGCCTGCTATTCAACCCTATTATGTGCTAACTCTATCCAATCATCCCTTGCAAATCTTACTTCCCTTAATTCTAACTTAATATTGTCCTCCCACCTGCGTTTAGGTCTTTCAATTGGTCTTTTTCCTTTGGGTCTCCTCGTCAATACTTTTGAGACATGTCTTTCCTCCCCCATTTCATCCTCCGTGATTTAATTACCCTTATTATATCCAGTGAAGAGTACAGGTCATAAAGCTCGTCGTTATGTAGTTTTCTCTAGTCCCCATTTTCATCTCTCTTAGGCCCAAACTTATAGTAATAGAGATACACATAATTTAGGTATGTAATAATATGCTATGATTCCATTAAATTACTGTTGTACCCTGGTACAATCATGATGTCACAGTGTAAATCATAGTAATGATATTCACTTTCTCCGGTGACAAATATGTCTTTTGAATGCCCAGACATGATTTCTATGAAACATAAAATCTGTACTGAAATAAGGTGACCTATTAATCCATTTCACTTGCACAAAACACCCTCTTCTGAAAGGCTGAAATCCTCACAAATTACAGCACTGGAAAGATACTGACAGCTCCAAAAATAAGTATATTATTTTGTAAAACTAAACTCGGATGTGATGAGCGATGGCAGTAGCACAGCCCAGTTAATTCATGCTAACTTACCACTGTATTGTCTGATTGAGGTTAGAAGTGTACTTTCTGAATGTTTCGCTTCTCTCATAGATACGCAGAGCTTCTTCAGGTATATCCGTGTGTTCCATCAGATTCAAGTAGTGCACCTCTCTCAAGATGGCCGTCAACTGCAATATAGAGGCATCAAGAATCTAGCTTAAAGAACCAGTACCTAGAGATGCTACCCAAAAGTTTCCGATAGTATATTGCGATACAAGTGCGCTTGTGGTGAGTTTTTTCAATTTCCGAGATCCATTATGTGCTTACGGCCCGAGTATTGCATGCTATTTTTTTGCACAATGATTATTTATTTCAATTTAATTATATTAATTGAGATATTAGCTGAAAATATTATGTATATACATTATTGGAAATAGATGTTATATTTCAGAAAGTGATTCGCATGTGTTGGTTGTTATGGGGACTGAATATCTGTCCTGTTAAAGTCGCCACAAACTGGGGGGGCCTTGGTTCTGGTTTTCCATAAAGGCTTGTATTATTATTTTACTTACGGCACAGTGTGCTTTTTGTAATTTTTACCGCACGGAGATTTCTTTTGTTTTCATAGCAACCAGATTGCATGCAGGAATGTCAAGTTACAATCCACGGCAACAATATTCGTAAGTACCACTAATTAGTTACGTCTTGCAAAAAATTCATAAGCTGTGCATGACCCAGTGGTAGTACATACATCTCTTGTGAGCCACTGTGCCAAGCGGCTTCATTCTGGGTTTACGTATTTAGTATTTGTTCCATTGTTGCATTTTACTTACGGTATATTGCAATTTCACTGTGAGGGACTCAGTGCATCTGCATCAAGTTTTGTTTCAAACTTGCGAAAACCTGTGAGAACCTTGAAAAGGAAGTCTGGGCCACCCCAAAGCTGAGTCTGAAGACCTCGCTGAAACACAGGCGATTCTGCTCCCGCTAGCACTAAGAAGTTGCAAAACAAACTTTGCCTTTGCATTTTGTTAAGCTGAATAGTAGTAGTGATCCCTATACAGGCCATGGAGGCCCAGAGGGTTCCAGGAGGTTGAGGCTCCCAGATTTTGGACATTCGGCACACAAAGGTGGTAAGGTTGTCAGTTTTACGCACTGGCCACCTTTACCCCCAGGATTGCTCCTGGTACTCATTTCTGTTAGAGGCTGAGTCGACCCCAGGGCCATAGTGCCACCGAAAGGATTAGGCCAACTGAAAAACTCCAACCTCATTGGGGATCGAATCCACGACCTTCCGGTTTGTATCGCAGCGCCTCAACCACTATGCTGCAATGTACCCCTGTTAAGCTGAATCTCACACTTAAATAATAAAACCAACAAAAGAATGCAATATTGGAAATCTAGATTTAGTAAGAATATGAGAATATTATAGGAGAAAAATTCCTCCGACACTGGGACTTGAACCCAGGACCTTTGGCTATTCGCGCCAATGCTCTACCAACTGAGCTAAGCCGGAGTTCAATTCAAAGCGCCGGATGGAACCTCTCTCCTATGACTGATTGCCCTAATGGTCTACCTCACAGACAGACAAATTATGTCATATGCAGTACTGTGAGGCACACTAATTAGTGATTTTTGTGACCGGGCTCCCACTGTTATTGTACAGTTGACATTCAAGATAGATATATAAGCTTTCATGAACCACAGATTATTGTCTCTTTTGGACATTACATGAGAATATTATAGGAATAGCCAAAGGTCCTGGGTTCAAGTCCCAGTGTCGGAGGAATTTTTCTCCTATAATATTCTCATGTAATGTCCAAAAGAGACAATAATCTGTGGTTCATGAAAGCTTATATATCTAGATTTAGTAAGTTTAGGAAGGAGTGCTTATGTTCATATAGGAACAATTCACTATAATATTACAGTTCACAATGCATAATGCTACGTACAGAAAAGAGCCTAGGTTGGGAGACAAAGTCATTGACTATTACAAAAATGGAAGACTTTTGGAAGACTAAAAATCTGTTTGAGGACAGAGACATAAAAATGAGGGCACGTTCATAAAAACTTCTAGTCTCCCTAGTCTCCCTTGTTCAGTTATGCACTACTTATGAATTTACAAAATTTTGGGTAGCACCTCGTAAACAAACAAATAGGTAAAAAAATTAATAAATGAATAAATAAATTATATAATATAATAGAAATATAAAGTGAGGTTGTGTGGGATGACTTACCTGTGGATGGAAGTTGAGCGCTAGCTCGTTGTTGCTGCTCTTGCGAATGAGAAGAGAAAGCTCCAGGTTACTGTCGCACTGGTCAGGCACAGACACAACCCAGTCGGCAAACACTTTCTCCTCAAACTTGTCAAGAAGTTCCATGACATGCTGGTACCTCGCCAGCACTGCTTCAGCCTCAGGGGAGCCCACAATCCTGATAACATAACATGTTCACTCATAACTGATGAAACTGGATACCAGTACTCACTCTAGTACACCAGGCTGAATTATTAAGGTTAGTAACTTAACATATAATATCGTCACTATCTCCAGGGCCATGGAAAGAAAGCAAGGGCCCCAGGGGAAAATTTTCCCGGGCCCCCATCAAATATTAAATTCGCTACCCAACTCGTCCTTTATAATTTATGCAACAAAAAGATTATGTAATGATACTGCATAAGTATTAAGTGCCAGAATGGTACCGGTACTTTATGAGATTGTCTGGTAGACAGGACTGTCTGATTGTCTGTCTGTCCGTGTGTCTGTAAGCACGATAACTCAAATACACTTTATAGGATTTTCATGAAACTTGGTATACCATTTATAACGCCCATGGGACGAAGCCTATTGATATTGGACCAAATCGGTTAACTGATGCCGGGCACAAAACGGAAAAATATGTTAAAATAGCTGCCCCTCCCTCTCGTCGGGCCCGACTATCTCACACAATAGAATTTTATTATTTAACCCAATACATGAAGTATTTATTGATGTTTATGATTTTCTATGGCTGAAGATGGCATAAAAGTTCATGCCAAAATGCATTTCCGATAACAATAATTGCAGAAATCAAAACTGATACACAGACGTACTACTTCATATATAGGAAAAATTATAACTTCGATAATTTGCACCTGCAATTTTATTAATTTCTTAACATCCAGCATTTTATAAATACAAACAATGTATAACCAATGCTTGTATACGACGAGGCTATATAAACAATTTACTGGTCAAGACTCAAGTTAATTTTAAAATTGTTAATGATTTTATAATTTCATCTTTCTTTTTAACTATTTGGTAACATAATATATAATTACCATTAATTTATATGTGAAGAGAATAATTGTATTGTACATAAGCTTAAATTATGAATATAATCTACATATCCACAGTGTGTTACAACATGACAATTACACTCAACAACTAGTGTAATATAAACTTATAACTGCGTAGACTCTACTGGGGCCTAATGCCTAAAAAGAAGTATTTTTTTCTTCTTCTGTAATAATTATTGTACTCTGAATTGTTGACACATCTTATAATACAAGCTAATTTAAACTTGGATGTTTTTCTCTCTTTTATATTCAAAATAGTAGTTAACCTTGTATCAAACATTTCTACAATTTAATATACTTTGTGGTATAAGATGGATATTGTTTTACCATATTATGTTCACTCAGTATAAGCACGCAATCAAGTGGTAGTATGAGAAAATGCCACTAGGTGACACTTCATTCATCTTTTATGAGTCAGTGTGCTCAATGGATTTGTTCTGAGTAAATAAAATACATTTAGCAATTTTTAGCATTTTTTTCATTTTTGCATGTTGCTTTTCACGATTTTCACAATGATGAACGTCTGCTTCAAGTTTTGTTTCAAAACTCTGCAAAACTGCTGCATAAACGTATGAAATGTTAAAGCAAGCATTGTAGACAACTAGGAGGTGCCCGTGGCTTCGCCAGGATAATTCTTTTAAAAATTAAGAGTATAATAATTATTAAAGCATTATATTTATTAACACTTGCACGTGAATCATTCATAAACTAAGCCATTAATAATTAATGAAACAGCTAAAATTCCGGCTTCAGAGTACATTCTACGATTAGAAAGCGCCCCCTGGGAAAACTATATCAGAATCGATTATGCAGTTCCAAAGGAACCTATGAACACATAATACGTATTGTTTCTCAACTGTTTATTGACATGAATATGATGTGAATTTTATTCGATCAATTCAGTGTAATTTTCAGAAATTATATAATGTTTCAAGGGAAGGAATGGTTTGTTTGGATTATTATTATCAGCGATATTTCAAGAGATAAAACCATCAATATTTTACAGCTGTTGCCCCCGGCTTCGCCCGCCATTATTCATTGACTCCAGGATTTTTAAGAAGATTACACTGGTAGATTATTAAAAATGTTTGTGGTTCAGAGCTATGAAAATTGTAAGTAAAAATAAAATTAGAATACTTGTTCATTGTGTTCATTTCACTTAGGCCTTATATAATAAAGAAACTGTTTTCCTTCCTAATTTTGTAGTCGTCATGAAAGTTTAGACTGCGAGAGACGAACATCGCTGAGTATACCTGATGTCTCACGAAGCGGGCGAGCAAGCACGCAAGGGCCGTTGAATTGTATAAGAGTAGATGCTCTAGCCCAGACCTATGAGTGGTTCAGGTGGTTTAGAAATGGCCAAACATGATCATTCACAATTGCAATCAACTGATATTACAGTAGGAAGTGTTGCTGCTGTTTGGGCTGTGATCTTGTAAAATCACAGGCAGACCATCGAACATGCCTGCGATGTTGTTGGAGTATCGTATGGCTCATGCCAGAGGATTTTGTCCAATGCCTCAACGAGAGAAATATTGGATGACTTCTGAGTGCTATCAGATGAACATTCTACTCCAATGTGTATTTAAAAACTTCATATAAAATGTTAGGATTAAAACTTATTGGTCTTACTTACGGATGTTGGAGAGATTTGAAGCTCTTGATAGGAATGGTTACTCTCTGCCGCAGTTGGTAAGCCCATCTCAGAGCTCCCGCAACAGGAGGCAGATTCTTGCCCACCGGCATCCAGCCGTGACTCCGGTAGTAAATCATCTGCTGCTTGTACATATCCTGAATCAAGGAAAGATTTAACCTTCAACTACTGTCATATGCTTTTACTAGCTTAAAAGGCCCGGCATCGCCCGGGTTGAAGGACTTTAGATTTTAAAATTCTAGGTCCTCATATAGGTATTTAGAATCTCAAATGAGGAAGAACGACTTATCACATTCAAACTATTCGCTCAGACAACGCTTGATATAGCTTTTTATGGCTCATAGAGAATGTAGAATTTTCCATCCCATCAATTCTACACATCAAGCCTGGTAGAGTAAGATTACCTCCACAACGTCTCTGGGTTTTTACGTATATACCTTAGGAGCGAGTCTCACCGCTCGTAGAGTTCCTGGCTAGGGGAGGTAGCTGCACCCTGATTGGATCAGCTCTCCTATCCCACTCTACGTGTTGTCTGTCTCTCTCGCAGCGGCATCACCTCTCCACTCAACTATTATTGTATTTTCTACGACTGACGACGACATGCTGCATGATGTTCACTCTCTGCCCAGCAGTAGCTTACTGATCTTACGCGCACCGAATTCGCGCATCTTGGTAACGAGACGTAACGAGAAGCTCGCTGGCTGGGTTTGTCTTCAAGGCCAGAGACTTTGTGGGAATAATCCAACTCTAGGAGTTGAAATAAAAAGGAACAGAAATTCTGGAACATAAAATTGTATTGTCTTTGCAGAATATTTTATTTCTCACTCTCATGTTACCATACAACCGTTACAGGGATGAAATTAAAAAGTAATTCAATATCACTTTCATACTTCCCTCCCCAAAAATCTGAGATATAATAATATACATATTACCATACCTCTACATCAGGGACGGGAAGGAAAGCACTGGAAGTGTGAAGTTACCCTTTCTTTCGTCCCTACTACTGTCTCTCAGTCACAGATAGAGATAACTAAACAGGTTCTTTCTGGGACTAGTCGGATGGCAGATAGAAAGAATAAGGAAGGGGGCGAATGAGGGTTAGATCATTTCACACGTCCAGTGCTTCCCGAGCCTGCTCTACATGATCTGACCAATTTGTATGAAATTTTGCACACATACCCTTCTTCTTTTTCAAGTTTATTTTGCGACGCCCCTCTTGCAAACACAAATACCCTCTTCAACTAGGAAAGAAATGTAGGCAACATTAAAATTCAAAACAAACCTCCCCTGCCTTTGTAAAATTCTATAATTTTTAAAAATATTACACTGAATTTACCAATTGCAATTCAGACTGCATGTGCAGTCCTCATGGCAAACACTACCATTTGCTGTGTTCACAGGTGACTTTGGGAGTTGCATGATACTGGGATTTTAAAAATTGAGAGGGCATCGATTAATTTCTGTAAATCAATAATGGAGAAAGAAATCCATGTAAATAAACATCAGATGTGATACATCACATAACTTTCTCTACCCTGGGCATGGACAATATAATTTTCTCACTTCACATTTTAGTCTGGAATATGAGGTCATATTGCAGGGACAGCTTAATCCAGCTGTCTCGGCCTGAGTTTGTGCCAACAATGTATAGCAAGTACGTTGTGTCAGAAGTCAGTAAATATCCTGTCCATGACAATGGAGCCTCAAATTGGCTTTGAAACGTCGGAATTAATCCATTTCACCACCTGGTTAGTAGCCTGGGAAAATATCCTATATTTTTAGTTCTACGAGCAAAATAAATTATTATACCCAGGTTTTGGAGAGGAAAGTATGATTTCAACCCTAAAACGGTTGTATGGGAACATGAAATAAAATGTCCCAGAGAAAACAGCAAAATGTTATGTTACCAAAATTTCTGTTTCTCTTATTTCAACATCTACCAAACATTGTGTGTAGAACCAACGGGTTGCAAAATAATTCTAAGTCCTACATAAGCCATAAAAAGCCACATCTAGCGTTTTCTGAGGGAATACAGTGCACGCCGCTTCTTGTGATCACTTTGGGACACCACTAATCTGATAATATTAACCGACTGATAACAGTAGCTGAAGGAATTAAATGAAGGTTATTTATTCACTTAAAAGACAATAGGTCTACACTACAAAACAGAATTAAAAATATTTATTCATAAAATAATACGTAATTGTGAATCACTGCTGATAATACAGTATTAGACTGCAAGCAACTATTTTTTCAACCAGTAATGAAGTTTTTAATTGTTTTCACTTTCCTTTAGGAGTCCAATAACAAATACTCCATTCTCAGTTACAAGTTTTTTTGGAAGTCTACACTGATCTGTGGTGAACACCACGTAGCAAAACATCTAACGCCTGTCTGTTTACACTAGCCATCAATGCATGTCAACACTGTTATCTTCATAAATCAAAAGCTGCAGCTTAACTGAGGGGTGAAACATGTTTTATTGCTTAAAAGAGAAAGTTAGTAATGCCACCCCCTCGAACTGGTGAGCTGGGAACAGAATTGCTACGTCCAGTACAACACAGTATAGTGGAGGCAACTTCTACGTATACAACTTGGTTCAAGGCATGCAGACAGACCCTCATAATCTGCAGTAAATAACTTGAAATGAGGGTGTCTTGGACAATAAAGTTGTATATTCTGGATTTTCAGCGTGTTTCTTGGGCGTTGAACATACCTGACAGCCAATAGAATTTCGTGTGCAACCAATCAGTGCTCATTTCTGAATTTTTGACATTTAAGCTATGACTCCACATGAGGCACCAGACGAGTGCCGTTCAGTCAGTACCATACCACTCCTTAAGTGCCAGACAATGGCTTAATCCTCAAAGCATCCCGACTGTCTACATAGATTTAGCCTCCACTATACAGTTGAGTTAGACACGAAACCCTTAAAAACAAAATTTTGAATGACATACAGTACTTGGAAAAAAAGCAGTAAGAAGGAAAATGTGATAACATAAACCAAATGTTTGATCACAATAAACAGCATTTTTTCAATGTATCAGTATTAATCCGTACGGGACTTCATAAAAGTCATAACATTACCCAAACTGTTAACATTATCCATGATTACATTAAGCGGCGTTCACTGTAGTTTGGATGTGATAGGTTGTTCTTCTTTGCTTCAAATTCTAGCTAGCTATGCAAGGACTTAAAATCAGAAGTCCTCCGTAAGTTAATTTTAAATTACAAGCAAAATACAAAACCCGGGCGACATCAGGTCTTTTAAGTTATTATTAGGGACCGGATATTAAGGTTGTTAAAAACACTGTTTTAGGTTTTCCATTAGGTGAAATAGTTTTTTTAGGTTTTTTGTCCAAAATATCGTTTTTGGGTAGAATAATTGGTTTAATGAATTTGAATGTGCTACATAGGATTCAATACATAATACTTGTAAAGTTTAACTTAACAAAATTGACTTAAATTTGTGTAAACTTGCTTTAAGACAATATTATACAATTGAAGAAAGAAAGCATAAACAATCAAAAGAAGCAGTGAAAATAAGATTGCCTCACATTTCCTGGTTACAGTATATCACTAAATATCTTTCAAGATTCTCAACTGTGAAGTTCTTCCAATTATCTCTTACATTTGAAGGCAGAAAATGTCCTTTCAACCTCACATGACATCAACAATGGTTGTTCGTACGAATATTTTAAAAGGAATACGCTGGTACTCTTACACTTCCTCTCTTGATACTGTCATCCTAGACGAATTGGGTTGAACGAAACGCTGGTGCTATTAATTTCAACTCGACAAAAATTGTCTCTCCACAAAATATCGATTTCTCAACTGACAAACAAAAAAGACAAAAAAGTAGCCTAAATTGGATATTTTAGGTTTTTTAACCCGTTTAGGTACATAAGATCTCTGCTTTTGTGAAGCCTGGGGCAAAGTTCAAAGATGTGGTTCCCTCAAGTACACAATCCTTTGGTGATGATGACTTTGTGGTGTTGCTTGGTGGAACAAATGATGCTGACTCCATGGAATCCAAGAAACTTCGTGTAGCTCTTAGGAAAAAGATATATGATCTAAGGATGACAAATACTCAGGTTCTCGTTTTCTCTGTACCACATCGCCATGACTTACCTCAATTTTCTGGTGTAAATATTGAAGTGAAAAAAATTAATGAAGAGTTTAGGAAAGTGTGTAAATATTTTAAGAACTGTACATATGTAGATATAAGTAGATTAGGAAAGCGATTTCATACCAGCCATGGTTTGCATCTCAACTGGTTAGGGAAACAATATGTTAAAAATGAGATACAGAACTGGGTCAACAGCCATTTGATCAATAAAGATCAACAAAAATCTGTCTCTCTTCCTCTAAATGATGGTCATTTTTTAGAACAATAGATAGGCCTATTCATATAAATCAAAACAAGGTTACTAACACTGTGGATATTAGTGATCAGTTTAAAAAAGAGGTTCAACCTCTCTTTACAAGACATAATATTAATAAAGAAGACAATGAAATAGGTCTAAAAATAGGTTTTCAAGTTATGGTTCAGAATGTACAATATATGTGCAGGAAAAGAAATGAAATTGAGTTAATGATGTATGATATAAATCCAGAACTAGCTATATTTACGGAACATGGTCTTACTCAGGAACAAATAAACACAACCAATTACAACTGTTTTAACATAATATCTAGTTATTCAAGACAAAATGCAAAAGGGGGGGGGGAGTCGCAATTTTAGCAAAACAAGGATTGAAATATAAAAATTTGACAAATATTAGAAAATTATCTGTTGAAAGGGAAGTAGAATTTGCTGCAATTGAATTTTATTTTTTGGGACTAACATATCTCATTGTAGGAATTTATAGACCACCTAATTCTAGTTACAATATTTTTTTTCATCAGCTTCAACTCCTCCTGGATAATATAACTGATGTACATAAATTCACTCTCCTAGCTGGCGACTTTAACATGGACTTAATAAAAAATGATACACATACCAGTAAACTATTAACATTATTAAAAGCATTCAACTTACTGCCAAGTAATAATTTGCCTACTAGAATTACACCAAACTCAGCTACCTGTATAGATAATGTTTTTTCTAATATTCCTACACAGTACTCCAAAATTAATTTATTTGACTTTGGAATATCTAATCATTCTGGATTACAGTTTTTCTGTAATCTCTCGGCACCTCAACTCAAAAAGACTATTAATAAAAAAACCTATGAGTATAAACGAATTATACAAAAATCTCAGATACCTGTATTACATCAGAAACTTGGCATGGAGAACTGGGATGAAGTTTACAAAGCAAAAAATGTTAATGAAATGATAAAACAATTTCAATCTATACTACTATACTATGTTGATATTGTATTCCCAATTGCTAAATGTAAAGTATCGAGTCACAAAAAGCATGAAACTAATTTTAGCTGGTTTACAAAGGGATTATGCATATCTAGAGACAAACTTAGAACCTTATCCAAAATCAATAAAATAACTACATCGGCTAATTTCAAGAAATATTTTAAGAATTACAAAAAAATTTATAATGAAGTAGTTAAAAAAGCCAGAGCATTACATAATGGAAGGTTAATTATTGAATCGCAGAACAAACCAAAAATGGCCTGGTCTATCATAAATAATTTGCATAAAACCAGCTCCAGACAAGATTCTGAGGAAAATATATATATCAAAAGGAACAATCTACTAATCACAAATTCAATAAGTGTTGCAGAGATCTTTAATAATTACTATACTAATTTAGCTGAAAATTTAATCACAGAACAAAGGAAAATGGAATCATATGTCTTGGAACATCATATAACTGATTCAATGTTTCTGTTGCCAACTGATGAACTTGAAGTAAAACAGGTCATTGTGGAACTAAAGCAGAGTAAGACAATTGGACTTGATGAATTCTCAAATGAACTGATTAAAATCTGTAAGGAATTTATAGTTAAACCACTTACACATATAATAAACACATCGTTTGAAACTGGTACTTTTCCTGATGCTCTTAAAAGAGGAAAAATAATCCCTGTTTTTAAAAAGGGTGAAAAAACTGATGTTTCCAATTACAGACCAATAACTATTAATTCCTCCCTTTCAAAAATAATTGAGAAAGTATTTTTGAATAGAATGATTAAATTCACAACTAAGAACAATATCATAACAGGAAATCAATTTGGCTTTCAGAAAAACAAATCCACTAAGGATGCCATTAATTTAACATTAAATAAAATTATAGACTCTCTAAATAAAAGGGATAAAGTTATAGGCTTATTTCTTGATTTAAGCAAAGCGTTCGACTGTGTAGACCACAAGGTATTATTATACAAATTAAATTGCTATGGCATTAGGGGAATATCAGGAAGCTGGATAGAAAGCTACCTCTCAAAAAGATTACAGTGTACTGAAATTAGTAATTTAAGTAAAAATGGAGAAAAAACAAAATATTGCTCAACTTTCCAAACTGTTAAATTTGGAGTTCCTCAGGGGTCGGTCCTTGGACCATTCTTATTCTTGATATATTTAAATGATTTACCTAATAATTTTAAAAAATTTGACATTGATACTACTTTATATGCCGATGATACTACTATGTTGATATCTAGTAAAACAATTTCAGAAATCAACCATAAGTGCAAGATATTAAGTGAATTTTTACAAAATTATTTTAATGTACACAACTTGATTCCAAATGTATATAAAACAAAATATATTGATTTCTCCTTAACTAAAAGTAATCCTGATGATATTAATTTTCTGTACAAAAATCATCATGTTCTCAAATCTGAATTTATAAATTTTCTTGGTATTAATATTGATAGTAAATTGAACTGGAAAAAACAGACTGAAAATCTCTATAGCAAACTAAATAAAACAATATACTTATTGGTGCAACTATCACAGGTTATAACACAAGAGACATTGATTGTAGTTTACTTTTCGTTATTTCATTCACACCTTGAATATAATGCCTCTCTATGGGGAGTTATAAATAGTCTTAGCTTTAACCAATTGTTTTCACTACAAAAAAGAGCTATTCGAATTATTGGGAAATTACAATATAATCAAACTTGCAGGCATACTTTTCCCAAATTAAAAATACTTACACTGACTGGAATCTATCTACATTACGTAATCACATTTGTTAAAACTAACAAAAATATTAAATTAGTTAGAAATGCAGATGTTCATAATCATTATACGAGAAGAGGTACTGACCTTTTCTTGAACTCTTACAGAGGTGAATTTGCAAAGAAGAACATAATCTTTTCTGGCTCTAAATTTTATAATATGCTACCACCCCAACTTAAAGAAATACATTCGACAAGAAGTTTTAAGACAAAACTCAAAGAATTTTTAATTGCCAAATCATTCTACACTATAAAAGAATATGAAGAATACTGCACGGTTTCTAAATTTGAATAAGTATTTTTGTCCTTATCAAATATAATAATGCATTATTACTGTATCTTGATAATCTCATACCGATACTGGTCTGTTTTACTTCACTTTATTTTTTTTTGTATTTTTATTTTTTTTATTTTTTTTTTATTCTGATTTCACAAAATGATGTGGATATTATATATACGTTTACATGTGTATTAATTACTGAGTAGGGCATGGAGCAAAATGGGTCTGAACAGCTAATATTGTACTTATAGATCACAAATTGTATACCTGTGTAAACAGCAATTTTAATGTATACTGCAGGGTATTTAAATTGTATATTGTATGACGAAGCCAAAAATTGTAATATTTTATATGGTGAATAAACAAACAAACAAACAAACAAACAAATTTAGGTTTTTATACCCCATTTAGGTATTTTTAGGTACCACAGAATTAATGTGGGTGAATCCTATGGACATGATTCGAAAAAGTGTGTGATCGCTTTTTGTTTTGGAAGTAAGGAAAAAAATAGGTAAAAACCTAAGAATCCGGTCCCTAGTTATTATATACATAAACGTCTATAAAAATGTCATTTGATGATGAGCTGTACTAACCTCGGTAGTAGTCAGTTCTTCATTAAGCTTCAAGATAATCGAGTCATACTTCCCAGTGAATTCTTCCTTGATGAGAGGCCTTTCAAGAACAGACCCGACAATTTCTATCAACTGAAACAGATCAACAGGAACACCCATCTTCAATACAAAATTCAATACAAGAAAATCATAAAAATAGTAATACATCATATCATAAAAGCTTTAATATTACTGTATTTTTCAGACCATAAGATGCACCTTTTAACCTTGAAAACAGTCTTCAAGTTGGATCCGAAGTGAACTAAAAAGAATTAAAATTATCGTAATACCATAATCATGAAGAAGATGTTGTAAGGATAAGTCAGTTACAAATTGTGGTACAGACTGTACATCAGTGCACTTGTTGTGAAACACGAGATATACAACTCAATTTGGGTTCTCTCATACAAAAGGAGCTGTCCCTGTGGGATGTGAAGTCTTTCCCCCTCACACTTAAACACTGAAAGTGATTGATTTGTGTATGCAAAGAAGTATATTACTTCCTTTAAAAAATGTTGACTAGAATCACATAAAATGTTTTTCTCCTTAAATTTTCATCCTGAAATCAAGATGCGTCTTAGGGTCCAGAGTTTAAAAAATACATCATGATATTAGAATAATTAATACATATATCATTGTTTTATCTAAGAGCCTGTTTCAGGATCTGTTACTATCATCATCAGCTGATTCTGACTGCTCAATACTTTGTAGTCGCTCTAGTGGTCAGAAGACAATTCGATCAGAAGGTACAGTATATAGCCCCTTTCATCTCAGACTTATTTTTGAAGTAAAACTTCTTTTCTCGCGGTTGGGGTAAATCGGAAAAATCAGTCACACTAAAACGAAATCAGTCACAAAATCAGTCACACTCAAAACTACGTGTTTTGGAGCGGACTGCACAGAAAACAATCAACTCAATGATTAGGAGTAATCAAAGGACATTTTTCAGACCTTAATTCCTCAATGGCAATAGACAATTCCTAAGCAATCTAAAGGTATATTATCTATTTTATGGAACTCGGAGGTTCATTACCTCGCAAATCAAAAATTAAAAAATACAAATTTCCAAAACTAAAAAAAAAAAATTAAAACATCCAAAAATTAAAACAATAAACTCAATGATTAAGCTTATCCAAAATTTAAATAAATTATCCGACATTGGTAAAGTGTGTTAAAACCACCGCCTTCTCGAGAATTACACTGAATCTTTCTTTTCGTTTGACTGTGTACATTTTGAAAAAAGTTGAACAGCACTATAATCAACAAAGTCGTAGCAGAAAACGCATACAATTTTAAATGAAGTGCATGATAGAACTGATACGTATGAACCTATATTAAAATCTATTTTGCCTTATGCAAACTATAAAAGTAGTTTTGTATTCTGTATCACGTGGTTGGTGGCGCAGCGGTGGCGCGCGGTGGCGCGCTGACCACTGTCCACTCGGAGGAGCAGCTGACCACTGACCACTGACTACTGACCACTGCCCTTTGGCCACCTGGTTGGTTGCGCCACCTGTGTAGAACAACGGCCTAAGTGTTCGGCTCGTTATTGGGGAATATCGGTAATTATTTGTGAGTTTGTAATATTACATGTCTCGCTATCGTAGCGGGTGGTCCAGACGGGATGCAGCCTCGCGTGGCAGCCAAGCGTCTGAAAATAACTTACCTCCCCGCGCGGGAGGTCCAGATGCTCGCGTGGCAGAGCCGCATCTATGCGTACCAGAATAACACAGTTCGCCGCGCGTGGGGTCCAAGCGTACACGTTGTACTCTAGCATGTGTCTCGATGCTGCCGTACATGTATAATTATTTGTGATCTTCTCTATATATATATATAAAAGGCTTTGTCCTGACTGACTGAATGACAGGAATCAACGTACAGCCTATGGAATTTTGTTAGTACCTTCGCTTCAGCTCACTAAGAAAAATTCTGATTCTAAATGCCAAAAATTAAATGTTTTTGAACCCCTTTCTACATAGAATTATCGAAACAAATTGTTGCCTATGGGCTTGGATTACATGAAATGGATGTTTGACAAATTAGAGAAGGCATCATATTATCTACTGAAAGCAGAGATCTGAAATTTTAAACATAGGTGGGCTGGAAATACACCGCGAAGCCGGAATTTTAATTTTAGTTTTCGTTCGTGAGTTATGAGTGTAGAAACGTGCATTATTTGCGTTTTTCAAAACATAAGTTTTCGCAATGTCAAATCAATTACAGTTGGCTTTGTCTATTTTTGGACATAAAACTATCGCGATCGCTTGAATGTTGTAAGCCCTAAATATGGTCAAACGTTGTTTTATTTGGTCGAATCTCACTATACAGAGGTTTTCTGGGCCAAGAAACTCGAATCTGAGGTCGCTTTCACCAGACGATGCTATCTAATCGTGGTATGTAGTCCACGGGATTTAGGAGTTAATAAATATTATGATTTTACTATTATGCTCTTAATTTTTAATTTTTGAAATAATTATCGCCGGCGAAGCCGCGGGCACATGCTAGTATTGTAATATTGCATGTCTCGCTATCGTAGCGAGAGCCCGACAGCCGCGCGTGTACCAGAATAACCGGCTCACCGCGCGTGGGGGGTCTTGCTGTCTCGCATCTCTGCATCTCAAAATAACACAGCCTAGCGCGTGGGGTCCCAGCGTGCACGTTGTACTCTAGCGTGTGTCAATGTTGCAGCACATGTGATATAATATTATTGCGTTGTCCGGCAGATGTTATCCAGCAGCCACGCATCTCATCTTTGCATACGAAAATAACACACAGCTTACCGCAGCAGTGGCCCCCCGCTTGTATACCGTCACCGTACCTCTGCGTGGGTCCTGCATGCGCGTGGACGCAGTACCCTAGCGTGGGTCGATATAAATACACATGCTGCAGACGATTTCGCTCATTCAACGGATAGCAGCCGACATGGAAGGTACTACTACTGCGTTCTTCAAGTGCTCCGAGTGCGATGCCAAGTATAGGCATAAACGAGACCTGAACCGGCACGTGAGGCAGAGGCATACACAAAGCCAATTCTCCTGTGATTCGTGTGGGGCTTCATACACACGTCGCGACGTATTGACCAGACATGTACGGGAGGCACACTCTAACAACCAGTACGTTTGCTCTAAATGTGGAAAAAGTTTCACCTGTCAACGTTATCTAAATCACCATTTGGAATCTACCCATAATCCAATGAACCCCAACGAAATGTACCGACAACGGGAGATGGCAAGGACACCGACCGCCAGACCATCCATGATCCGGACAGCTTTGGGTGACCAAGCCATTGATTATTCGGTACGTGTTATATATACGTATATATTAATGTGTTATATATTAATGTGCCACTTCCGAGATAACTCGTCTCATTATAAGTTTTTTGTTACAGCCTTTCACCATGCCAGATGCAAACACGCAACCCATTGCAGTATCATCTCAGCAAACTGCAGACGGTGGCCAAGGAGTCGCGCCCCATCACATGCCAGATATTAACGTGCAGACACAAGGATCCGCTTCATCTCGCGCGGTGACAGATGTCGGCAGCCATTATAATGTGGGGGGAGCTCTCAACGCTCACAGCAGCCAAGCAGTCTCGCAGTCAGTGACAGATGTCAACAGACATGGGGCCGCTACTCAGTCTGATGTGAGTAGCTTACTACAAACACGTGTTTTTTACGCTCCCCCTCCATGTTTTACGCTAATGTCTACATGGTTTTTCTGTATGTTATGCTAATGTATACATTGTATTAATTCTTACAGAATGATTTTCGCAAAGTGGACTCAGCCTTCAGGTCGAGAATCGCTACATATGCAGCAACCAATATTCCGAAAGCGGACCTGGAGAGCGGCCTAGCAGCCTACAAACCCAAGATGGAGGCACTGGTGAGGGACTCTATCCAACAATTTAAGTCTGTAAAAATCAATCTTTTTGTGGAATGCCGTTTTGAGAACTTGCAAGGAAAATCCACTCTACGTAATTTCAAATCAAAAAACGAGGTCGCCGTTCTAACGACCAACCTATCGGAACTGTTAGATAAACAAATAGAGAAAATTCTTCAAGAATACCAAGATATAGCCTTACGAGGGTCTGGGTTCGTGTTCAAATCCATACATAAAATTGAATTACGTGTCAACCATTATAAACCGTTTGTGGGTAGGAAATTCCTGCTCCTACCCGAACGTTTTAGGCATTTAAAATCTCTAGTGAACATTGACAACCATGACGATTATTGTTTCAAGTACTGCATCTTGGCAAAATTTATAGAAACTGAAAAGTATTTGTGGACTTCTTATCTGGACAGCCCGGAATTGGAAGAGAAATACGACTGGAGCTGTGTAAAATTCCCCGTTTCATTACACGACATCGACAAGTTTTCAAAAATGAATAACATATCGATCAATGTGTTTGGTTTAGACGAGCGGGATGAAGTTGTACCAATCAAAATTGCTGATAAGGAGTTGGACGACCATAGAGACTTGCTCTATGTCTGCGATGAAGTAAATTCACATTATGTCTTAATTTCTGATTTCAACGCATTCATTAGGCCTTTCATCACATCGGACAAGCGTCAAGTCAAAGTATGCAAACGGTGCTTTACCCACTTCCAGTCGTACGGTACCCAGTCAGCCGACCAGAGACTTGAGGCTCATTTGGCTGTATGTAATTCCTTCTCACCCGTCAGGTGTGAATTTCCTAAACGTCTGGAAGTAAGTTTCACTAAGCATGAGTATTCGCAGAAGATTAGGTTCGTTATCTATGCGGATTTTGAGTGCTTATTGGAGCCTATTGCCGGATGTCAAAATGAGCCTGCAAAATCCTGGACTCAAAATTATCAAAAACATACACCTTTCAGTTACGCCTATTTTATTAAGGACTTGGAAGGTGAACATTCGAATCTGCGGCTATACAGAGGACCCGAAGCAGGAGCCCATTTTATGAGTTCTCTTGTAAAAGACATAAAGTCCATAGATGCCATATTAAATTCTGAAATTAAACCCATGATCCCTCTCACGGCAGAACAGAACAACCAGTATATGACCAGCACCATCTGCCATATCTGTAAACAAGGTAACTTTACCGAAGTGAACTTTAAAGTTAGGGACCACTGTCATGTCAGCGGGCGATTCAGAGGGGCCGCTCACAGGAATTGTAATCTAAATTACAGAAACCAGACATTCGTCCCTGTCGTGTTGCATAACCTCTCCAATTACGATGCTCATTTCATTGTGACAGAGTTAGGCTTTGACAAGAATAGGATCAATGTCATTTGCAACTCTCAAGAGAAATACATTACATTTTCTAAATTTATTCCCTCCTCTTATTTGACGCGGGGAGGTATGGAACTTAGATTTATCGACTCTTTCCGATTCATGGCAAGCAGCTTGGAGAAGTTAGCGGACAATCTACCCAAGCAGAAATTTATAGAAACCAGAAATTCGTTTGGTAACAAAACCGATTTGGTGTGTCGAAAGGGGGTCTTCCCCTACGACTATGTGTCGTCCTACGAAGTTCTTGATGAGACAAAATTACCGCCTAAAGAGGCGTTTTACAACAAGCTCAGCAATGCGGGTGTCTCAGATCGAGACTACTCTCATGCTGTTAATGTCTGGAATTCATTTTCGGTCAAGTCTTTAGGGGAATATTCAGACCTATATTTAAAAACAGATGTATTGATTTTGACCGACGTTTTCGAGAATTTTAGGCAAATGTGTCACGATACGTATGGGTTAGATTGTCTGTACTATTCGACTGCTCCTGGATTCGCTTATGCATCCATGTTAAAGTTCACAGAGGTAAAATTACAGCTATTGAACGATATGGACATGGTGCAGATGTTTGAACGTGGGATAAGAGGTGGTATTTGTCAGTGCGTAACGAGACACGCTGTGGCAAATATCCCTTGTTCCGCCGACTACGACGCATCAAGGTCGAGCTCTCACCTTTACTACGTCGACGCCAATAACCTTTATGGTTACGCCATGTCTCAAGCGTTGCCTACTGGTAATTTTCGCTGGCTCGATAAAGATGAGATAGCGTCCTTTGACGTCATGTCCGTACCGAGCAATTCTAAATTGGGATATGTCCTTGAGGTAGACATTGAGTATCCAGATCACCTCCACGACGCTCACACAGATCTACCATTTTGTTCAGAAATGAAGTGTCCTCCGGGTAGTAAATTCAAGAAACTTTTGACCACGCTTGAAACTAAACAAAATTACATTGTACACCATTCCGTGCTTATACAAGCATTACAACACGGATTGAGGTTATCCAAGATCCATAGAATTATTGAATTTCAACAAAGCTGCTGGTTGAAACCTTACATTGACTTTAATACGGTCAAGCGTAGGGCTGCAGCCAACAACTTTGAAAAAGACTTTTTTAAACTGATGAACAACGCCGTTTTTGGCAAGACAATGGAAAATGTACGAAAGAGGATAAATTTCAGGCTTGTTTCAGATCAAAATTTAATGAGAAAGCTGGTGGCTAAGTCAAACTTTTTAGATAGAACCATCTATAACGAGAATTTGGTCGGCGTCCATCTTGCTAAAACTAGCTTGATGTTTGACAAAGCAATCTATGTCGGTATGTCTATATTAGAAATATCCAAAGTCAGAATGTATGACTTTCATTACGACACCATGAAACATTTTTATAAAGACTGTTTGAAGTTATGTTACATGGATACTGACAGTCTGGTCTATAAGATCGAAACGGATGACCTCTTCCGTGACATGATGCATTTCCGAGATGAGCTGGATACTAGCGTCTACCCACCCGAACACCCCTTGTATTCCCCTCAAAACAAGGCGGTGGTCGGTAAATTCAAGGATGAAGGTGCTGGTCATACTATAAGTGAATTTGTAGGCCTGCGAGCAAAGATGTACGCTATAAAATTTAATCATATGACCATAAAGAAATTGAAAGGCATTAGGAAAAATGTTATTGACAAAGATGTCAACTTTGAAGATTATGTTGGCTGTCTTCAGAGCGGACAATCAACATTCTCGGTAAATAGATCCATCAGATCGTTTAAACATAACGTGTTTTCGATTGCTATGAACAAAGTCACTTTATCTAGCAACGATGACAAGCGTTACATTTTACCCAACGGCGTAGATACTCTTGCTCACGGGCATTACAAAATCAGGGATGATGAGGGACCCCCAGCTAAAAGATGTAAAGTGTAAAAATGTATATTTGTTTATAGACTTTGCTTTATGAAGTATTATCTGTAATTTATATGATGTAAGAATCAATATTTATATTCTATATGATGTATGAAGCAATAAATGTTACTCTGTTATCCCATGAATTTTTATTACATATGATGTATGATACTTTATTTGTAATACTTATGATGTGAGAAATGTAATATATATGATATGAAAAATATTATACTTTGTATGATTTGTGTTAAAATAAAATATTAAACAGACGCATTATCTTTAATATTAACCCCGAGCTTAAAAATCCCATTCCCTACACATATACCTCCTTCCTCCCTTTTTTCTAGGCAGAACTAGTCTAGACTGGTTTTTTCTAGATAGAACTAGTATGGATTGGATTTCTCTAGACTGAACTAGTATGGACTGGTTTTTTCTAGGTAGATCTAGTCTGGACTGGTTTTTTCTAGTCAGAACTAGTCTGGACGTGGTCCACAACGGTAAGTATCCTTTTTAATCAAGAACAAGAAATAGATCAAGAACAAGAAATAGAACAAGAACAAGCAATAGGACAAGAACAAGAACAAGAACAGGACCATTCTAGTCATATCTGCTACAGGATTTGGAAGGAAGTGATACATTTTATAACGAGAAACTACAGAAAACAGATGGCTTAGGTTTGCAGACTCTAAAAACTCATTGGTTATCACTAAGAATATTCTATCTGACTAGGACCTATACGTATGGGAAATGAAAAACATGAACATTTGTATAACTTTTCTTTTTATTCTAACCCTCATCTTATTTTCATGACCCAAATTATAGTGTAAGACGCATTATATCACAACTCTGGTTAGGATAGGTTAGGCTAGGCTAGGTTAGTTTAGGTTATGCTAGGTTAGGTTAGCAGGATCTAATTTTAAGATTATTTCTACATTGCTGAAAAGGCTAAGTTCCTTGGCACATTTTGTTATTGCAGCATCAAAGACGAAAAGCAACTAACTATATTTTGACATACATCAATTATTTATCAAGTTTTACTTTGGTAAAACTAGTGGACTCGGTCTCGCTCCATGTCTCGGTCTCGGTCCTATGCATTTACCATACATCATCTCTTTATTGCTAAAACTCGTCAGACCTCACTGACAGCTGGTAGGTCTAGGTCTAGGTCTCGTTCTCGCAAGACATCACCCTTTTGAAAGAATCTTATACGATTTTTTCGATGTTATAATGGCGCGCCAAGGAGCAAAACTAATAGTTTTCCTCATGATGTTACGGGTGGGTTGTAAGTGGGACTGGTCAATATCAGTCTGGGGCTGGTCAATATCGATCTTGACTGGTCAATATCGATCTTTCACTAACATTCACTTTTAGTGAGCGTCCCACTTACAACCCACCCGTAACATCATGAGGAAAACTATTAGTTTTGCTCCTTGGCGCGCCATTATAACATCGAAAAAATCGTATAAGATTCTTTCAAAAGGGTGATGTCTTGCGAGAACGAGACCTAGACCTAGACCTACCAGCTGTCAGTGAGGTCTGACGAGTTTTAGCAATAAAGAGATGATGTATGGTAAATGCATAGGACCGAGACCGAGACATGGAGCGAGACCGAGTCCACTAGTTTTACCAAAGTAAAACTTGATAAATAATTGATGTATGTCAAAATATAGTTAGTTGCTTTTCGTCTTTGATGCTGCAATAACAAAATGTGCCAAGGAACTTAGCCTTTTCAGCAATGTAGAAATAATCTTAAAATTAGATCCTGCTAACCTAACCTAGCATAACCTAAACTAACCTAGCCTAGCCTAACCTATCCTAACCAGAGTTGTGATATAATGCGTCTTACACTATAATTTGGGTCATGAAAATAAGATGAGGGTTAGAATAAAAAGAAAAGTTATACAAATGTTCATGTTTTTCATTTCCCATACGTATAGGTCCTAGTCAGATAGAATATTCTTAGTGATAACCAATGAGTTTTTAGAGTCTGCAAACCTAAGCCATCTGTTTTCTGTAGTTTCTCGTTATAAAATGTATCACTTCCTTCCAAATCCTGTAGCAGATATGACTAGAATGGTCCTGTTCTTGTTCTTGTTCTTGTCCTATTGCTTGTTCTTGTTCTATTTCTTGTTCTTGATCTATTTCTTGTTCTTGATTAAAAAGGATACTTACCGTTGTGGACCACGTCCAGACTAGTTCTGACTAGAAAAAACCAGTCCAGACTAGATCTACCTAGAAAAAACCAGTCCATACTAGTTCAGTCTAGAGAAATCCAATCCATACTAGTTCTATCTAGAAAAAACCAGTCTAGACTAGTTCTGCCTAGAAAAAAGGGAGGAAGGAGGTATATGTGTAGGGAATGGGATTTTTAAGCTCGGGGTTAATATTAAAGATAATGCGTCTGTTTAATATTTTATTTTAACACAAATCATACAAAGTATAATATTTTTCATATCATATATATTACATTTCTCACATCATAAGTATTACAAATAAAGTATCATACATCATATGTAATAAAAATTCATGGGATAACAGAGTAACATTTATTGCTTCATACATCATATAGAATATAAATATTGATTCTTACATCATATAAATTACAGATAATACTTCATAAAGCAAAGTCTATAAACAAATATACATTTTTACACTTTACATCTTTTAGCTGGGGGTCCCTCATCATCCCTGATTTTGTAATGCCCGTGAGCAAGAGTATCTACGCCGTTGGGTAAAATGTAACGCTTGTCATCGTTGCTAGATAAAGTGACTTTGTTCATAGCAATCGAAAACACGTTATGTTTAAACGATCTGATGGATCTATTTACCGAGAATGTTGATTGTCCGCTCTGAAGACAGCCAACATAATCTTCAAAGTTGACATCTTTGTCAATAACATTTTTCCTAATGCCTTTCAATTTCTTTATGGTCATATGATTAAATTTTATAGCGTACATCTTTGCTCGCAGGCCTACAAATTCACTTATAGTATGACCAGCACCTTCATCCTTGAATTTACCGACCACCGCCTTGTTTTGAGGGGAATACAAGGGGTGTTCGGGTGGGTAGACGCTAGTATCCAGCTCATCTCGGAAATGCATCATGTCACGGAAGAGGTCATCCGTTTCGATCTTATAGACCAGACTGTCAGTATCCATGTAACATAACTTCAAACAGTCTTTATAAAAATGTTTCATGGTGTCGTAATGAAAGTCATACATTCTGACTTTGGATATTTCTAATATAGACATACCGACATAGATTGCTTTGTCAAACATCAAGCTAGTTTTAGCAAGATGGACGCCGACCAAATTCTCGTTATAGATGGTTCTATCTAAAAAGTTTGACTTAGCCACCAGCTTTCTCATTAAATTTTGATCTGAAACAAGCCTGAAATTTATCCTCTTTCGTACATTTTCCATTGTCTTGCCAAAAACGGCGTTGTTCATCAGTTTAAAAAAGTCTTTTTCAAAGTTGTTGGCTGCAGCCCTACGCTTGACCGTATTAAAGTCAATGTAAGGTTTCAACCAGCAGCTTTGTTGAAATTCAATAATTCTATGGATCTTGGATAACCTCAATCCGTGTTGTAATGCTTGTATAAGCACGGAATGGTGTACAATGTAATTTTGTTTAGTTTCAAGCGTGGTCAAAAGTTTCTTGAATTTACTACCCGGAGGACACTTCATTTCTGAACAAAATGGTAGATCTGTGTGAGCGTCGTGGAGGTGATCTGGATACTCAATGTCTACCTCAAGGACATATCCCAATTTAGAATTGCTCGGTACGGACATGACGTCAAAGGACGCTATCTCATCTTTATCGAGCCAGCGAAAATTACCAGTAGGCAACGCTTGAGACATGGCGTAACCATAAAGGTTATTGGCGTCGACGTAGTAAAGGTGAGAGCTCGACCTTGATGCGTCGTAGTCGGCGGAACAAGGGATATTTGCCACAGCGTGTCTCGTTACGCACTGACAAATACCACCTCTTATCCCACGTTCAAACATCTGCACCATGTCCATATCGTTCAATAGCTGTAATTTTACCTCTGTGAACTTTAACATGGATGCATAAGCGAATCCAGGAGCAGTCGAATAGTACAGACAATCTAACCCATACGTATCGTGACACATTTGCCTAAAATTCTCGAAAACGTCGGTCAAAATCAATACATCTGTTTTTAAATATAGGTCTGAATATTCCCCTAAAGACTTGACCGAAAATGAATTCCAGACATTAACAGCATGAGAGTAGTCTCGATCTGAGACACCCGCATTGCTGAGCTTGTTGTAAAACGCCTCTTTAGGCGGTAATTTTGTCTCATCAAGAACTTCGTAGGACGACACATAGTCGTAGGGGAAGACCCCCTTTCGACACACCAAATCGGTTTTGTTACCAAACGAATTTCTGGTTTCTATAAATTTCTGCTTGGGTAGATTGTCCGCTAACTTCTCCAAGCTGCTTGCCATGAATCGGAAAGAGTCGATAAATCTAAGTTCCATACCTCCCCGCGTCAAATAAGAGGAGGGAATAAATTTAGAAAATGTAATGTATTTCTCTTGAGAGTTGCAAATGACATTGATCCTATTCTTGTCAAAGCCTAACTCTGTCACAATGAAATGAGCATCGTAATTGGAGAGGTTATGCAACACGACAGGGACGAATGTCTGGTTTCTGTAATTTAGATTACAATTCCTGTGAGCGGCCCCTCTGAATCGCCCGCTGACATGACAGTGGTCCCTAACTTTAAAGTTCACTTCGGTAAAGTTACCTTGTTTACAGATATGGCAGATGGTGCTGGTCATATACTGGTTGTTCTGTTCTGCCGTGAGAGGGATCATGGGTTTAATTTCAGAATTTAATATGGCATCTATGGACTTTATGTCTTTTACAAGAGAACTCATAAAATGGGCTCCTGCTTCGGGTCCTCTGTATAGCCGCAGATTCGAATGTTCACCTTCCAAGTCCTTAATAAAATAGGCGTAACTGAAAGGTGTATGTTTTTGATAATTTTGAGTCCAGGATTTTGCAGGCTCATTTTGACATCCGGCAATAGGCTCCAATAAGCACTCAAAATCCGCATAGATAACGAACCTAATCTTCTGCGAATACTCATGCTTAGTGAAACTTACTTCCAGACGTTTAGGAAATTCACACCTGACGGGTGAGAAGGAATTACATACAGCCAAATGAGCCTCAAGTCTCTGGTCGGCTGACTGGGTACCGTACGACTGGAAGTGGGTAAAGCACCGTTTGCATACTTTGACTTGACGCTTGTCCGATGTGATGAAAGGCCTAATGAATGCGTTGAAATCAGAAATTAAGACATAATGTGAATTTACTTCATCGCAGACATAGAGCAAGTCTCTATGGTCGTCCAACTCCTTATCAGCAATTTTGATTGGTACAACTTCATCCCGCTCGTCTAAACCAAACACATTGATCGATATGTTATTCATTTTTGAAAACTTGTCGATGTCGTGTAATGAAACGGGGAATTTTACACAGCTCCAGTCGTATTTCTCTTCCAATTCCGGGCTGTCCAGATAAGAAGTCCACAAATACTTTTCAGTTTCTATAAATTTTGCCAAGATGCAGTACTTGAAACAATAATCGTCATGGTTGTCAATGTTCACTAGAGATTTTAAATGCCTAAAACGTTCGGGTAGGAGCAGGAATTTCCTACCCACAAACGGTTTATAATGGTTGACACGTAATTCAATTTTATGTATGGATTTGAACACGAACCCAGACCCTCGTAAGGCTATATCTTGGTATTCTTGAAGAATTTTCTCTATTTGTTTATCTAACAGTTCCGATAGGTTGGTCGTTAGAACGGCGACCTCGTTTTTTGATTTGAAATTACGTAGAGTGGATTTTCCTTGCAAGTTCTCAAAACGGCATTCCACAAAAAGATTGATTTTTACAGACTTAAATTGTTGGATAGAGTCCCTCACCAGTGCCTCCATCTTGGGTTTGTAGGCTGCTAGGCCGCTCTCCAGGTCCGCTTTCGGAATATTGGTTGCTGCATATGTAGCGATTCTCGACCTGAAGGCTGAGTCCACTTTGCGAAAATCATTCTGTAAGAATTAATACAATGTATACATTAGCATAACATACAGAAAAACCATGTAGACATTAGCGTAAAACATGGAGGGGGAGCGTAAAAAACACGTGTTTGTAGTAAGCTACTCACATCAGACTGAGTAGCGGCCCCATGTCTGTTGACATCTGTCACTGACTGCGAGACTGCTTGGCTGCTGTGAGCGTTGAGAGCTCCCCCCACATTATAATGGCTGCCGACATCTGTCACCGCGCGAGATGAAGCGGATCCTTGTGTCTGCACGTTAATATCTGGCATGTGATGGGGCGCGACTCCTTGGCCACCGTCTGCAGTTTGCTGAGATGATACTGCAATGGGTTGCGTGTTTGCATCTGGCATGGTGAAAGGCTGTAACAAAAAACTTATAATGAGACGAGTTATCTCGGAAGTGGCACATTAATATATAACACATTAATATATACGTATATATAACACGTACCGAATAATCAATGGCTTGGTCACCCAAAGCTGTCCGGATCATGGATGGTCTGGCGGTCGGTGTCCTTGCCATCTCCCGTTGTCGGTACATTTCGTTGGGGTTCATTGGATTATGGGTAGATTCCAAATGGTGATTTAGATAACGTTGACAGGTGAAACTTTTTCCACATTTAGAGCAAACGTACTGGTTGTTAGAGTGTGCCTCCCGTACATGTCTGGTCAATACGTCGCGACGTGTGTATGAAGCCCCACACGAATCACAGGAGAATTGGCTTTGTGTATGCCTCTGCCTCACGTGCCGGTTCAGGTCTCGTTTATGCCTATACTTGGCATCGCACTCGGAGCACTTGAAGAACGCAGTAGTAGTACCTTCCATGTCGGCTGCTATCCGTTGAATGAGCGAAATCGTCTGCAGCATGTGTATTTATATCGACCCACGCTAGGGTACTGCGTCCACGCGCATGCAGGACCCACGCAGAGGTACGGTGACGGTATACAAGCGGGGGGCCACTGCTGCGGTAAGCTGTGTGTTATTTTCGTATGCAAAGATGAGATGCGTGGCTGCTGGATAACATCTGCCGGACAACGCAATAATATTATATCACATGTGCTGCAACATTGACACACGCTAGAGTACAACGTGCACGCTGGGACCCCACGCGCTAGGCTGTGTTATTTTGAGATGCAGAGATGCGAGACAGCAAGACCCCCCACGCGCGGTGAGCCGGTTATTCTGGTACACGCGCGGCTGTCGGGCTCTCGCTACGATAGCGAGACATGCAATATTACAATACTAGCATGTGCCCGCGGCTTCGCCGGCGATAATTATTTCAAAAATTAAAAATTAAGAGCATAATAGTAAAATCATAATATTTATTAACTCCTAAATCCCGTGGACTACATACCACGATTAGATAGCATCGTCTGGTGAAAGCGACCTCAGATTCGAGTTTCTTGGCCCAGAAAACCTCTGTATAGTGAGATTCGACCAAATAAAACAACGTTTGACCATATTTAGGGCTTACAACATTCAAGCGATCGCGATAGTTTTATGTCCAAAAATAGACAAAGCCAACTGTAATTGATTTGACATTGCGAAAACTTATGTTTTGAAAAACGCAAATAATGCACGTTTCTACACTCATAACTCACGAACGAAAACTAAAATTAAAATTCCGGCTTCGCGGTGTATTTCCAGCCCACCTATGTTTAAAATTTCAGATCTCTGCTTTCAGTAGATAATATGATGCCTTCTCTAATTTGTCAAACATCCATTTCATGTAATCCAAGCCCATAGGCAACAATTTGTTTCGATAATTCTATGTAGAAAGGGGTTCAAAAACATTTAATTTTTGGCATTTAGAATCAGAATTTTTCTTAGTGAGCTGAAGCGAAGGTACTAACAAAATTCCATAGGCTGTACGTTGATTCCTGTCATTCAGTCAGTCAGGACAAAGCCTTTTATATATATATATAGAGAAGATCACAAATAATTATACATGTACGGCAGCATCGAGACACATGCTAGAGTACAACGTGTACGCTTGGACCCCACGCGCGGCGAACTGTGTTATTCTGGTACGCATAGATGCGGCTCTGCCACGCGAGCATCTGGACCTCCCGCGCGGGGAGGTAAGTTATTTTCAGACGCTTGGCTGCCACGCGAGGCTGCATCCCGTCTGGACCACCCGCTACGATAGCGAGACATGTAATATTACAAACTCACAAATAATTACCGATATTCCCCAATAACGAGCCGAACACTTAGGCCGTTGTTCTACACAGGTGGCGCAACCAACCAGGTGGCCAAAGGGCAGTGGTCAGTAGTCAGTGGTCAGTGGTCAGCTGCTCCTCCGAGTGGACAGTGGTCAGCGCGCCACCGCGCGCCACCGCTGCGCCACCAACCACGTGATACAGAATACAAAACTACTTATAAATCTCATAAAAAGGCACACACAGACTTTAAAAAACCGAAATCAATTGCAGAAAGAGCAAGAGGATACCGTGAGAGGATGAAAGTGACAAAGAAAAGAAAAATTGAAGAAAATACATGAAGTGTAACGGCCAAAACTGCAGCAGAACGCAAGAGAGAAAGCCGATCACGAAGAATAGCATTAGAAAATGCTCGTGAAGCATCAGTAAGTGAAGTGCATGATAGAACTGATACGTGTGAACCTATGGTAAAATCTATTTTGCCTTATACAAACTATAATTCTCATAAAAAGGCACACACAGACTTTAAAAAACCGAAATCAATTGCAGAAAGAGCAAGAGGATACCGTGAGAGGATGAAAGTGACAAAGAAAAGAAAAATTGAAGAAAATACATGAAGTGTAACGGCCAAAACTGCAGCAGAACGCAAGAGAGAAAGCCGATCACGAAGAATAGCATTAGAAAATGCTCGTGAAGCATCAGTAAGTGAAGTGCATGATAGAACTGATACGTGTGAACCTATGGTAAAATCTATTTTGCCTTATACAAACTATAATTCTCATAAAAAGGCACACACAGACTTTAAAAAACCGAAATCAATTGCAGAAAGAGCAAGAGGATACCATGAGAGGATGAAAGTGACAAAGAAAAGGAAAACTGAAGAAAATACATAAATAAATAAAGTTTTACTTCTGTCACGTGGCGTTCCACGCACTCTTTTTTTAGTTTTAGGTTGGGTTTTACCCAAGTTTCAACCAATAGTATTCCAATAGTATTTATTATTCCCAGTAATCCAATTGATACCGAAGCTACACAACAATTTTTTTTTCTAAAATAAAGGTAAATATGTTTTGGGAAAAAATGCACAATTGCTTTCGTAATTTTATTTTTAAAAAGTTGCATAAGAACTCTAAAAAATTTTTAATATGTAATATACTGTCAATTTTTGAAATTTTACAAAAGTATTTAATAAATTTGGTAAATTTAAAAACAAATGCTATATTATATTTAGGCCTAATTATGTTAATAAATAGGGTTTGGATGTTTATGACCTAAAAAAGTCGAAAATATGACTGCAAATATGACCTTAAAATGACTAAATATGACTTCATAAAAGAATGTGTTTTCTATAAATAAATGTACCAGTTTAAAACGTTTTGTGACACTAAATTATTACATCACATCAATTCAATCACACAATCATTTTTAACGATTTTACAGGCGATTTACAGTTTTACTTGTAAAGAACTTCTAATCTAATTGAATTGAAACTTGAGATGGAGGTTTAACATACGTAACTTCACTTAATTCAAGCACTAACCTGAACATGTTTCGAGCAAACTTCATGACTCATCATCAGCTATACTCCATCTGTCTGTTGTATATTGGCAGCAATTCCTGGTGGTTGTTTAATGAACTTCTTGATGAGATCCATCCCCGCGGGTATTTCGAAATTCATGAGTTGGTCCTGATTTTTGTAAATATAAATCTTTTCCCAAATTGTGAGCTGTTTGTGTCCTTGGACACATTTTAGAAGTTCCGGTTCCACATTTATTTCATGGTCTTTCTCCCATACATGTGCAGCTATCGCCGATTTATCAGTTTGTCCATACTTTACATGTCTCAAGTGTTCTTTAGACCTAATCTCCAAATTTCTTTTTGTTTTTCCTATGTATTTTTGGTTACAATCTTTACAGTTAAATTGATATATGCCAGATTTTTTGTTTTGAGGAATATGATCTAGGTTATTGGATTTAAGTAAATTTTTTATACTATATTTATTTACTGGAGCTGTGGTAATGTTGTATTCCTTGAACACTTTCCTGAATTTTCCATCTGCCCATGGGTGGTATGTTATTTTCTTATAGATAACATCCTCTTTTTCTTTTTTGAGTGTGGTAATTTCCTTGATATGTTTTTGTTGACTGAATTTCTTAACTTTCTTTATGATTAGGTCCTTGTGGAATCCATTATTTTCTGCTATGGAAATGATGTTGTGGTATTCTAGATCAAACTCAGTTTTGTTTAGGGGAATGTTGATAAGTCGATGAACCAAACTATTAAATACTGCCTCTTTGTGTTTTCTGGGGTTATAACTATTGGCTTTGATGTAGCAGTCTGAATGTGTAGGCTTTCTGTATATACCAAATTCAATTTTGTTGTAGTGTTTAATGATTTTGAGATCAAGGAATGGGAGAACGTTATTCTTTTCTTCTTCCAATGTGAATTTTAAAGAAATATCCTGTAAGTTTAGAAGTTTTACACAATCTTGGACTTGATTTCGATTAACTATGGCAAAGATATCGTCAATGTATCTATGCCACGTCTTGAACATGTGAGGGAAGGCAGAAGTGATGTGGGTCTCTAAGGAACTCATATAAAGATTAGCCAAGAAAGGAGATAGGGGATTTCCCATTGCCAAGCCCGATCTTTGCTGATAAAATTTTCCATTGAACTTGAAGTAAGTTTGTTCAATACAAAGTTTAGTCAAATTGCAGTATTCTTCTATGGTATTGTCTTTAAATCCCACGGAGGTAAGCCATTTTCTCAGGTATGTTAATAATTTGTCTTGGGTGATGCTTGGAAACAATGACACTACATCAAATGATACTAAAACATCATCTGGGGATAATTCCAAATCTTTGATTTTCTGAGTAAGTTCAAAAGAATTGTTTATGTTTTTACTACTGAAATTTGGGAAAGCGTGGAATCTATTATTAAGCCATTTTGCTAGTTTGTATGTGGGGGCATCAATATTATTAATTATAGGTCTCATCTTATTACCCGGCTTGTGTATTTTGGGCAGACCATATATCTTAGGCAAAGTGGGGTTAGGAATTTTGATGTTTCCCTTCTCATTTTTTGGAATAATGGTTGCTTTCTTAATAGCAATGTCACAGGCAGAAATGCATTTTTTAAGTGGATCAGAATCTACTTCCACAAATTCCTTATCAGATAACAATGTTTCCATTCTTGCTATATAATCTTGTTCATCCAGAATTACCAACTTGTTCCCTTTGTCTGCTTTTGTAAAAATAGTGTTCCTTTCTTTTATAGTTTTAATGATTTTTCTGTGTGAATTATCTTTTCGGTGTTTACTCTCCATATCCCTTACAATTCCCTCACATTTATTTCTAATTAAATATTTATCATCTTCTTTTAAATCAGCTATAGCTATCTCAATGTCCGCAATATAATCCTCAACATTGTTAGAAAAATCAACGCATGTATTTAGTCCTTTATTTAGCAACAGCAATTCTTCCTTAGTGAAAGTTTTTGATGATAAGTTCAGTACATTATCAATTTTCAGGTCTTGTGTTTGTCCAGGTTGATCATTGTTGATTGGAACTTGTGACTGTGTATGCTTGTTTATTGGATTATTAACTTCAGGGATTTGAACTTGAGGTTGTGTAGGCCTAGGGATCTGATCTTGAGGGACCTGATCTAATGGTAGTGTAGGTTTACCCCCTGTATATTGTTTTTTGTGATTACCATTATTTCTAACCATATTTGGCTGGCTATTATTTAAACGTTTGTTTTCTGGTTTTTGTTTCTGGATAAGATTACGAAGTAGATTCTGATCCACTTAAAAAATGCATTTCTGCCTGTGACATTGCTATTAAGAAAGCAACCATTATTCCAAAAATGAGAAGGGAAACATCAAAATTCCTAACCCCACTTTGCCTAAGATATATGGTCTGCCCAAAATACACAAGCCGGGTAATAAGATGAGACCTATAATTAATAATATTGATGCCCCCACATACAAACTAGCAAAATGGCTTAATAATAGATTCCACGCTTTCCCAAATTTCAGTAGTAAAAACATAAACAATTCTTTTGAACTTACTCAGAAAATCAAAGATTTGGAATTATCCCCAGATGATGTTTTAGTATCATTTGATGTAGTGTCATTGTTTCCAAGCATCACCCAAGACAAATTATTAACATACCTGAGAAAATGGCTTACCTCCGTGGGATTTAAAGACAATACCATAGAAGAATACTGCAATTTGACTAAACTTTGTATTGAACAAACTTACTTCAAGTTCAATGGAAAATTTTATCAGCAAAGATCGGGCTTGGCAATGGGAAATCCCCTATCTCCTTTCTTGGCTAATCTTTATATGAGTTCCTTAGAGACCCACATCACTTCTGCCTTCCCTCACATGTTCAAGACGTGGCATAGATACGTTGACGATATCTTTGCCATAGTTAATCGAAATCAAGTCCAAGATTGTGTAAAACTTCTAAACTTACAGGATATTTCTTTAAAATTCACATTGGAAGAAGAAAAGAATAACGTTCTCCCATTCCTTGATCTCAAAATCATTAAACACTACAACAAAATTGAATTTGGTATATACAGAAAGCCTACACATTCAGACTGCTACATCAAAGCCAATAGTTATAACCCCAGAAAACACAAAGAGGCAGTATTTAATAGTTTGGTTCATCGACTTATCAACATTCCCCTAAACAAAACTGAGTTTGATCTAGAATACCACAACATCATTTCCATAGCAGAAAATAATGGATTCCACAAGGACCTAATCATAAAGAAAGTTAAGAAATTCAGTCAACAAAAACATATCAAGGAAATTACCACACTCAAAAAAGAAAAAGAGGATGTTATCTATAAGAAAATAACATACCACCCATGGGCAGATGGAAAATTCAGGAAAGTGTTCAAGGAATACAACATTACCACAGCTCCAGTAAATAAATATAGTATAAAAAATTTACTTAAATCCAATAACCTAGATCATATTCCTCAAAACAAAAAATCTGGCATATATCAATTTAACTGTAAAGATTGTAACCAAAAATACATAGGAAAAACAAAAAGAAATTTGGAGATTAGGTCTAAAGAACACTTGAGACATGTAAAGTATGGACAAACTGATAAATCGGCGATAGCTGCACATGTATGGGAGAAAGACCATGAAATAAATGTGGAACCGGAACTTCTAAAATGTGTCCAAGGACACAAACAGCTCACAATTTGGGAAAAGATTTATATTTACAAAAATCAGGACCAACTCATGAATTTCGAAATACCCGCGGGGATGGATCTCATCAAGAAGTTCATTAAACAACCACCAGGAATTGCTGCCAATATACAACAGACAGATGGAGTATAGCTGATGATGAGTCATGAAGTTTGCTCGAAACATGTTCAGGTTAGTGCTTGAATTAAGTGAAGTTACGTATGTTAAACCTCCATCTCAAGTTTCAATTTGATTATAACTTCACTATATAAACTTCCTTCAAATTCTAGGATTAACTTCTAATCTGTTAATATTTCCGGATACCATTGCAAATGTGTTAAAATTATGTCTATTGGAAGTTGTTAGCAACAAGGAGGAAGAGGTAATTGTGCTTTAACTTGTTACTGTCCATTCACATTTCAGTAACAGTAAAACCAAAATATTCGTGACCCATTTAAAAAAAAATTAAGTCGACAATTTAGTGCACATACTGTATAATTGTGCTCTTTTACTGAATTTATAACTGAATTATTTCAATAAATTATAAATATGACGGAAATATGACCAAGAGAATGAAAATGATCAAAATATGACTTTACGTCATACTGGATTATTTTCATAAACATTGTGACAATTACAAGTCAGAATCTCACGTATATAACACGCGAAGGAATCAATTTAATTTATTACTTGAACCGAAAAATGTTACAACTGCTGGAGCTAAGCCCTGTTCAAGTTTTGGCGCAAGACTATTCAATTCATTTATTACCAACCATCCTGATCTAAATAGCTTAAACAACAAACAATTTAGGTCTAAAATTAGAAAATTTATATAATTATTACTTCTGTTATCTACTAATACTGTTATAACATTTTTCATATTAAACTTTAAAATTTGAATAGAACTTAATTTCTTTGTTTTTTACTAAAATTGAACAAATAAATTGTTATGTATTATTATTGTATTACCTCGTACCTTTGTATTGTAAATAGAACATGATCTAGCCTATTATACATCATTTTTGTCATACTTCTCCAAATTATGTATTGCTTAAGTAATTGTTTAGTATAAGTTCTTTTTTTTTTTTTCTATATATATTGAACTGAACCACCCCCGAACACAAGCTCTGCTTCTTCGGGTGGTGTATCAACTTTTGTATTTTTCGTGTAATTTGGAAAAATAAATTGTAATTGTAATTGTAATTGTAATTGTAATTGTAATATGCAAAATAAGAACGGTGTGATTAGGACAACAAATGTGTAATTTATGTTTAATTTGTGTTTGTGGTGAGAATGGATGTCAGAATAAAAATATGACTTTTCATTAACATCCAAACCCTATTAATAAAAATATATATTACAGGTATATCGAAACCAACATTTTTATAACACAGCACATTTCATTGCCTTATTTCTACTTTACAATGAGAATCTAAAACTGAATGTAATGTATCAGAGGGCTGTAAAAGCACAGTATAATATTATTCAAAGTAGTCGAACGTTTGAAACACTTTTAGCTCACTTACGTACCTTTACTAGGACATGTTTCAAGAGGAAAGTACCCTCCCATCGTCGGCTAGCGGTCGACCGCGGTCGACCGCTAGCCGACGATGGGAGGGTACTTACCTCTTGAAACATGTCCTAGTAAAGGTACGTAAGTGAGCTAAAAGTGTTTCAAACGTTCGACTACTTTGAATAATTAGTATAGTTTCACTGTCAAAAAAACTTCATTCCTAAACCTTGTACAGTATAATATTATTCAATGTAATACATTTTTTAATAAACATTATGAAAAATTCACTCTAAAAATTTGCCGCCCTTTCTAGATTTGTCATCCTGGACAAATGCACAGTCAGAACCTGGGTAAGTTGAGATCAGCTGATGATGGGAACAACAGCTATGCACTTAAACTTAACGTGTCTTCCATTTTCGTGGCTGATGCCAATCACCACTAAAGAAAACCAAGGAACTGCGTAACGAAGTGCATTCATAAAAATTATTTTTTAACCACAGTCATCTGGTTACTACTGTTCCTATTTCCTATGAGTGCCTCGGCAAAAAAATCACCAAGAAATGCATGAGTCAAGAGATCGAGCTAAAAAGTTTAGTCCGAAGTTAACAAAGCCGGGGTTAGTGCATATTTAACCCCTGTCCATGAGACTTGGCATAAGGGTACAGTATTTTACAAACCATAAGCCGCTCCGGACCATAAGACGCACCTTAATTTTAGAATGGAAATTTAAAGGAAAAGAAATTTAATGTCATTCTAAACGAAACATTTTAAAGGGAATAGACTAATATACTTCATTGCATAAAAAATGTAATTAGTGTAAATCACTTCTAAATTAAAATCTGCGTTGTACGAAAATCTCTTCTGTACAAGGTAGCATCGCAAAAATTTTAACAACTGAACTGATTTTTCATGAAAGACTGAAAATACTTTTTCACCCTATCACCCTCAATTCAGCATAGGGTGAATGTAGTGGGAGGTCATGCCCTTCATTTAAACCGCCCAGTGCAGACAACTCCTTTTGTATAAAATAACTCAACATTCCTTTCTTTCTTCCAACTATCCTCATTTAACGATTGATACAAGTGCACTGTGCTAAAATTTGTGTCTTACCTTTTACAACACTTTGTGTATAGCTCTAACTATGGTATTCTGGCAATATTTACCATAATTTTAAATTTTTTGTGTACTTCGGAACATTAGACACATCCAACTTTTAAATCTCTGTTTCCAAGGTAAAAAAGTGCGTCATATGGTCTGTAAAATACGGTAATCAAAAGAGAAAGTTTCCATCATCTGCCGTGTATTGAACTCTGGCTAGCTCAGTTGGTTGAGCTGACTCTCATTTTTCATAACTTGTAAACATACGTTTTCCTAAAGAAAAACAAATACAAGGCCCAAAGATTTACCTTGAATACACTCTCCAGATTGCAGCAATCATCAAAAGCATGACACAACACAGAAGACAGCCGTCGGTCCAAGTCTCTGATCTTGCTCTGGAAATCTGCGTAGTCGAGCTCGAATGCTGGGTCTTCAGGATCAAGAGCATCGTACTGCTTGCTGCTGAACACCGACAGATGCTCTGTGAACTCAGCATACACTGCCACGACTCTCGAGCTGAGGAGTCGCCCCTTCAACCCCCCAATCTCAACTTTCTCCAGTTTGGTGAATTCCAGTACAGTGTCAAAGAAGCTCTGCAACAGGAATCAATCCATCATAACCTGACAATGCTTTTGAGGAAAATTACATTTCAGGAAAATGTATTTTACAAGAAAGGTATAAGAAATAAAAATAAATGGTGCAGAATATGTTGCAAAAATTATATCACATTTACAGAGCGCTAGGCAGTGCTCTCATGGATAGAGTAATCAGACAATAAAAACACTTTGGCTTCACACAAATGCCTACCAGAAAAGTTTCCTCTACATGTATAATAAATTACCATCATGCATTAAGGAAATACCTACTTGCCAGAAGTTTAAGACAATATTAAAGGGATTTCTACTGAATTGCTGTCCTTATGATACAAACGAGTTTATTGAAATGTGTAAAGAATAGAAAATCTTTAATGTATCTAGTGGATCTATGATCTATGTTTAGTTATAGTAATTTGGAATTATTTTGTAAATTTGGTGTATGGTTCTTCATTTTTTTTTTTTTCTAAGTTCCTAGGGTGTTTTATATGTCCGCCGGCGTGGTCTTGTGGTTAGCGTTGCTAACTACAGATCGTGGCCCGGGTTCGATTCCCGGTACCTCCTCGGATTTTTCTGAGGTAGGGAGGTCTGGTAGGGGTGCACTCAGCCTTGTGATTCCAAATTGAGGAGCTACTTGATAGAGAAGTAGCGGCTCCGGTCCAGAAAACCACCATTAACGGCCGTGGGTGTCGGCATGCTGACCACATGCCCCCCAATCCTGCCATCTGCCTACGGGAGATGATGCAGCGGTCGGGTGGTAGGCCAAGTCCCTCTAGGGATGTAGCGCCATGGAGTTTAGTTTTTTAGGGTATTTTATAGGGATGGGTCGATACCAGATTTTCTCGATACTCGATACTCGATACCGATACATGATTTTTTCCTCGATACTCGATACTTCGATACTCGATACCTTCAACATTTTCAGTTTCAATAAATAGGTACATTAAAAATTAAAATTAAAATTTGAGAGAATTGTGTAATACCAACTAAATTAATTAAGTCTGCATATTTAATGAGACAAAATTTAATATCATCAGTAGCCTATAATTATTTTTAAACTCTACATTAAAGCTAAAATTAGTTTTTTAAACAGTCCACTTACAAGTTTTTGTTAAAAAATACTAGCATTCTCACTTAATTGCAAAATTTCAGAATTACAAAAGTATCGAAAAAGTATCGAACTAGTTTTCTGAAGTATCGTTCGATGCCGATACCATGCAAGTATCGAGAGTATCGAGGTATCGAAAGTATCGAGGACCCATCCCTAGTATTTTATATATATTTTTGCAAATGTATATAAGCTATGTATTTTATTTTGCATTTCTGTATATATTTGAGACATCCAATGTCATTTGTAATGACATAACTGGATGAATACCGTATTGGCCCGAATATAAGACGATGTTTTTTCCCTGAAAATGTGCTTTTAAAAACTATACTCGTCTTATAAGCGCAGCCTAAGACTCAACAACTCTCCATTCATGAATGCAGCTGAGCACGTGGGCAGCGGCGAGCAGCGGGTATCCCCAAGCAAGTGACGTGCGTCCAACCCAAGGTCAAAGCCGCACGGAAATTACCGAACTAATTTTTCTCGACTTCGTGTTTCTATTTGTACTTCACCAGGACCTTCTGATCCTGCCTGCACTGTTACTTGCCTGCGCGTCTCTATTATCCACGCGTAAATATTTTGTTTGACCACCAGTCATGGCAGACCATGTGGAAAAGAAAGCATCTTAATTGTCTCAAAGCGTAAATAAAGGCGAGAGAAGAAGTTACGACATGAACTTCAAACTTCCGTTTTATGTGAAGCAAAATGTACTAATAAGCTATTTTATTTATTTTTTCGTAACTACCCTTGAAAAATTCAGGGTCGTCTTATATTCGAGGTAGTCTTATTTTCGGGCCAATACGGTAAACACAAATACAAACACCACTCTTAAAACGCAGGACTACGTAGTTTCAGGAGAAATTCTCCCATCCTCGGCTGATGGTTGACTGAAGCTTGGGCGGTCACGGTTATTTATAGTTTGCCCCATACTGCCCTCCATCTTACTGGTTGTGAGTCTGATGACATCATCTGCTAGTGGGATTTCAAAGTTCATGATGATGTCTCCATAAGGCAGCACATTTTAAGATAACAGAGAACTGGGATGTCACGAAATAGACAAGAAATGACTCTATAAGCTGACTTGCTAGGAACCCCCAAGCTGAAGATATATTTCGTCTATTGGCATGCAACGTGGTGCATCTGTAGCACAGTCAGTAGTGACACTTAGGGGTCGTATTTTTTGGTAACAACAATAAGCGCGAAATTTTATAAAACAACCTCCCTTAGCTATATTTAGCTTTTATATGCTTAAAATACCAATATGAACGAAATTGAATCCACGAAATATCGCGAAATTTACTCGATTTTGCGAAATGTGTCTATAAACGCGAAATATGCCCCTTCTGTCCGTAAAGTGAGAAATGAGCACGAAAATGTGCCTTAAAATCACAATATTGTGTTTTGGTGTACTGTATTTTTTATAGATATATAAGCAATCATGAACCACAGATTATTGTCTCTGTTGGACACTACATGAGAACATTATAGGAGAAAAATTCCTCCGGCACTGGGACTTGAACCCAGGACCTTTGGCTATTCGCGCCAATGCTCTACCAACTGAGCTAAGCCGGAGCTCAATTCACAGCACCAGATAGAACCTCTCTCCTATGACTAATTGCCCTAATGGTCTACCTCACAGACAGACAAGTTATGTCATATGCAGTACTGTGAGGCACACTAAGTAGTGATTTTTGTGACCGGGCTCCCACTGTTATTGTACAGTTAACATTCAAGATAGATATATAAGCAATCATGAGCAATATAAGCAATAGTCATAGGAGAGAGGTTCTATCTGGTGCTGTGAATTGAGCTCCGGCTTAGCTCAGTTGGTAGAGCATTGGCGCGAATAGCCAAAGGTCCTGGGTTCAAGTCCCAGTGCCGGAGGAATTTTTCTCCTATAATGTTCTCATGTATTTTTTATTTCTTAGTAGCATGCTTTTTTTCTTCTGTTCCTGTGGCTGTCGAAGATTTATTGAACTATCGATATTTGTGATCGATTACAAAGATTACAGAATTTACGCAGATTGTCTGTGAACTGGTTTGTACTCCTTTCCTGCTATGTCTTTGCCAAGTTAGCGATGCCTATGATCGATTACAGCAGAAGAGTGTAGAATGTTTGTTACTTGTATTCAACAGATTTCGTCTTTTATCCACAGTGGTATGGTTGGCACTTCTGTTTGCAAATGGCTATCTGATGGTGTTTAGTAGAAATTACGATAATATTTCTCGTCATTATATTTGAATAATAACTCTAATCATGCCTAAATCGAAAGTTACTTCAGTTCATACAAGGGCAGAAGAATATAAAAATGGGGGGGGTGTTAGTTCATGTAAATAAAGAAGCAAAGTTTATCATTGCGCAATGTTCCCAATGTATTAGCCTATAAGTAATTTATTTCACGAAGTAACCACCGAAATAGAAGGAAGTTAACACCGAAATCAGTCATTTTATTTCACCAATAAATCAGGGCCCTAGTGACACTCGCTGACGCATATATACGGCTGTAGCGGGTGAAAGGGTTAAAGCTATGTAGAGTTTCATGGAAAATTCATTACTAGAATTAAAATCTTGCGAGGTCATGCAAACTATAGTTCTGGCTTAGCATTTCATATAAGCCCTATTAAAAAATCATTTCTTTTGTTTTTTCAAACATTATTTGAAAGGAAAATCTACAGTAAAGAGTAAAAATAACTTTTCTATGACAGTATATTGAATGGTATTTCATACTTCATACCTTGATTGCAGTGTAGAAAAATAAATTTACAACATGTGTATGTAAAGAAATTCAACTATGCTTAAAGTAATATTATTTTTCGCATTTGTGTTTGCTTTAGCAACTACTGATCCAATTTCCAATGCCATCCCCTTATTGAAATTATAGAAGCCAGGTAGCAAGACGGGTCGATTCATGAGGTCACTGGACTCCTTAAGGGTTAATCGAACCCAAGCCACCAGTACTAACTCTGCATGGCAGTAGACTTTTTTTTAATATCCATCCTAAATCAAAACATGTTCTAAAGAAAGTACTCAGTGTTACCTTAATAGTTTCCAGCCGGTCAAGGAAAGCCTGGTAGCGCTCAAACACAATCTTGGGATGAAACGTCCACAATATTGGCTCCCTGTTCTTGAAATACGAAGGGAGGTTTTCTCTGCAGTCATCAAATATTTGTCTGAAAAACAATTTAAAATAATTGGTTTTATGTTATGGCTTTACCCGTATATAGTCAACAGCCGTCCTAAGCTAAATATTTATCATACTTAATTATTTATTACGCTCTAGTAAAGTTAAGGCCTGGCCAGAACAAATACAATACTTATTGTATAATTATTTACAGTTAAAGCTGTGAATAATATGAAAATAAATACAAATTTTAAAGATTTAGATTAAATTAAATTTATAAAAAATTTAAGTGTGGAGTAACTGAATGGCAGTACTGCCATTGGATAAGAGCTAAAAAATCCAACCAATCAACTTAACTTAATAGCAGCAATCAGAGAAAAAACTAGAGAATTGGAAGCAAAACATTGGACAATCCACTTTACCTGGATCAAGGCACACAACGGGAATACCGGTAAGGAAATAGCCAACCGTCTAGCAAAAGAGGGAACGACGACATACCAGTGAGTTACGATCATAAACCACTAAGTTCAGTGCTAAACGAACTACAGACAATAAGTGTTAATAAATGGTAAGAATAATGGAACACTACAAAAAACGGCACAGTGACAAATTCGTTTCTCCCCAGTATAAAAGACAGGTTAAAAATAAACGTACCACTAAATGGAAAAATAACTAGCTTCTTAACAGGCCATGGGAAAATGAACTCATACTATTTCCGATTTAATATAACAACCAGTCCTATGTGTACGTGTGGAAACGAAGAACAAACAGTGGATCACCTACTATTTAAATGTATCAAACTTGAAAGGGAAAGACAAATTTTTAAGAACAATATGATAAGTAAACATGGAAAATGGACATTTGACAAAATCAAATTAATGCGCTATTATACACAAGAACTAATCTCATTCATTAATTCGATAAATTTAGATAAGCTGTAAAAGAATGAGATACCGTACTAATACAAGTGGTTAAATACAGGAGATTAACTAATATTATATAAATAGAGTATACCTACATGTCAAGTAATATTGTAAAGGATAGTATGAAAATTTAGTTTTAATAAGGTAATGAATAAGTTCCACAATAACCAGACATAGAATAAGGAAAATAAAAGACAGGGAAATTGGTACATTGCGACTCACCCGAGTCCCCCACTCCTACTCTCAATCCCTCCCCTAGCGGTGGCATTTGAACTACTAGAAGTGACGGTAGCGCCATCTCTTAATGAACTGATGAAACAGAAAAAATAATTTGTTTATTCTCTTCTTTTCCCGTCTCCTTCCTCCCTTCCTCTTCACCCTACTTACCTATTTGAGACCTATTCCTAATAGTAAATTTTGGATCAACCGGGATTCGAACCCGGGGCCCCTACCATTATAGCTAGGAGTCTTGACCACTACGCTACAAGTGAATGTTGAGCACTGAAGGAAGCTTTCGTATATTAGAGTTATGTTAGGGGGATTTCATGAGTTTTAACGCATGAATCGGTTTTTATAAATAGTGTTGGTACAAGGGAATTTTCCTGCATCAATTAAGCCACATTTTATGTTATAATACGGTGTTTTTTATAATTACGAAATATTATGTATGGTACAAGGGTATTTTTTTGTATTGTGAAATAGCCTATTTTTTTGGAAGGGTCGTTTTTATAATTGTGGAATATTATGTGGAGGTGCAAGGGGTTTTTTATTGTGAAATATTAGGTGACATATCAATTGCAATTATGCATTACCGGCGTTGAGCAATGGCTATAGGCATGAAGGTATGCATTGCGGGAAGCAGCCAGGCGAGTGGCAAGTAGAAAGGGGAGCAGGGTGAGTCGCAAAGTACTAACTTGCCAAAAGACAGTATATTATATGCATAAAGAAATGTAATATTAGTAATTAGTGCATGTAGTATTTACTCTCATTGTAATGGGACATGGAGTTAATAAATAAATAAATAAAAAACTAGAAACTAGAAAACAGGCTCAATTACATACAATATAAAAAAAATAATATAAAAAAAACTAGCACAAATAAAACATAATTTATACATCCATTTAAAACAGACGACAATGTGCAAAAGTAAGTGCTTTTTTTGCTTCTTTTTTTTTTTTTTGGAACCAAGAAAAACAGCCATATTTGAGGCTATAATGTTCATTACTAGGATGTGCCCGCGGCTTCGCCCACGATAATTAATTGAAAAATTGGAAATTAATAGTATAATAATTATTAAAGCATTATATTTATTAACACTTGCACGCGAATCATTCTTAAACTAAACCATTAATAATTAATGAAACAGCTAAAATTCCGGCTTTAGAGTAGGGCTACATTCCACATTAGAAATTGCCACCTGGGAAAACGATCTCAGATTCGATAATGTAGTTCCAAAGATAACTGTGATCCACTGCCTTCTAAACTGTATAGGCTAATTCTCGTGCGTAATTCTCGAGACGGCGGTGGATAATGGCGTTTTTCAACTGTTTGTTGACAGATGAATGAGATGTGAATTTTATTTGATAAATTCAGTGTAATTTTAAGAAATTATATAATTTTTCAAGAGAAGGAGTGATTGATTTTGATTATTATTATCAGCGATATTTCAAGAGATAAAACCATCAATATTTTACAGCTGTTGCCCCCGGCTTCGCCCGCAATTATTCATTGACTCCAGGATTTTTAAGAAAATTATACTGGTAGATTATTAAAAATGTTTGTGGTTCAGAGCTATGAAAATTGTAAGTAAAAATAAAATTAGAATATTTGTTCATTGTGTTCATTTCACTTAGGCCTTATATAATAAAGAAACGGTTTTCCTTCCTAATTTTGTAGTCGTCATGAAAGTTTAGACTGCGAGAGACGAACATCGCCGAGTATACCCGATGTCTCACGAAGCGGGCGAGCAAGCACGCTATTTAGGGCCGTTGAATTGTATAAGAGTGATAATCTACAGAATTTATACATACACTCAGTTTATTCCTAAAAATACAAGAAATTTAAGAAAAATTATGGAGAGGCAGACACTTGGATTAGTCAATAAATAAGTCGAAAAAGATTTTGGCCACTCCATCCACTTTTCTTCTAATTATTTACAATTTTGGACTATCTCTTGTGAAATGTGAACAAACATAAGAAATTTGATTGTTTGATTTCTTTTCCTCAATTTAAATACATAATTAGAAATTAGGTCACATCGTTTTGGTATATCAAACATACCACATTCAACACGCCATTTATGAAATGTTGTTGTTGTTGTTGTTTTCTAATGACGGACGTTTGACAACAAAGTCATTTGTCCTCTTGGACCCCAATATTTTTTGTAGATATTCTCATATTTAGCCACTGAAGTACATGTTTTGAGATGTTCTGAGTTCATTTCTTGATTTGAATTGCACAGTGGACAGTTTGGGGACAGAAATATTCCAATTCTATGCAGATGTTTCGCTAAGCAGTCATGGCCTATCGCCAATCTAAAGGTAGCTACAGATGATTTGCGTGGTAGATTCGTGGGTTTTGATACAGGGAGTTCCAATTTTTGCTTTGAGATTGTGTTATCAGGTTTCGTTTGTTGATGTCCTTATATGTGGATTTGATAAATCTTTTTACAGACTGGAATGTGGAATGTGAATTTGACGACAGGTCTGTAAGCAGCTGTGCTGCCTTTTTTGGCTAAAACATCAGCATTCATGAAATGCATTTATGAAATGTTAAAATCCTTCAAAATGTAATTTTTGAACCAGAGTGTCCCCTTAAAGACTGGGTCAACCCAGGGTCATAATATGCCAACAGAAAGATTAGGACAAGTTTCAAACAACTGTTCCTTGGCGTAATGCCAACTCACCTGAACAGAACCAATATGTCAACAGATTCCTGGACTCGTTGTTTAGTTTCATCTATATCACTCTGGAAGATGGAAGCTGGGTCCAGAAATCGTTTTGCCTACAATTAAAAACTGTCATTAGTATTACAGGAGTGTTACAGGTTTAAATGTTTGTTACAAAAATTGTATTGTTTTTAAACTTTTAAATAATTTATGTGATATTCTATTTTTAATATTTTGTTTGATGAATTAATGGAGTATTTTATGAATTTGTGATAATTTTATATACTTTTCTTTTAAAATTTATTATTTCGTGATGATAATTTTGGATTTAGTTTGATTATTCCACTCATGTGTCATAAGTTTAACGTTTAGCAATTCCTTGGATATAGACCAATCCTGACTGTTTATCTCATAAAATGCTTGGTATTAATATGAGGAAGGGATTTTACCTGATAAAATGATCAGCTCGTTACTGATCACTTACGCATCAATGTGTCGTGATTAATACGTCACATGCTGCCATTAAACAGCACGAAAACATATTATTGTATATCAAATCAAATCAAATCAAACTTTATTAACACATACGTTTACATTTTGAGCAATGCTCGTAAACTGGTGTATCGTCATGGTTTCTTAAAACTAAACTTAAAAAGACTAGAACAAAAATACAACTAGAACAAAAGTACATATTACCGACAAAAATACATATGCCTAATACAGAAACAAACTTACATAATACTACAAAAAATACATAATACAACAAAAGTACAAAATGCATATATATCATATAAAGGATTAGCCTGAAAAATTACTCATATATTCGTCTATTGTGTAGAATTGGTGCTCTACCAAGTATTTAACTACTGCTGATTTAAATATTGCTAATTTAGTTAGAGCTTTGATTTCTGATGGTAATTTGTTGAAAAGTTTGGCAGCCATATATTTAAAACTATCCTGACATATTTTAGTATTTACTCTTTGTATGTGTATATCTGTTCTTTGTCTTGTTCCATGATTGTGTATGTTTCCATTAATGTTAAAGGAATCGCTCTCAGTGTTATAGTTGTTTTTTAGGTATACTACACATCTATAGATGTACATACACGGCAATGTTAAAATTTTCAATTTTTTGAAATATGGTCTGCAAGAGACTCTCTGATTTACCCCCACCATAATTCTTATTATTCTCTTTTGAATTATAAATAGTTTTTTTGAATTGGGGGAGTTCCCCCACAACAGAATGCCATAATTTAATCGTGAATACACATAAGCATAGTATAAATTATTAAGAGTATCCACATTTACAATTTTATTTAAGGATCTGAAAACATAGCAACTAATACTAAGTTTGTTTGACAAGTACTCAATGTGTTTATCCCATTTTAGATTTTCACTAATCCATACTCCTAGAAACTGTATATGTGTTGCTTTTGAGATTGTCTTGTTATCAAAAGTTACCGTAGGCTCAAGTATGTTGTTTTGTGGCGTAAGATAAAAATGCATCGCTACTGTTTTGTCTGTGTTTACTCTGAGATGATTTTGGTTGAACCAATTTAGGGTTTCAGCTGTAATTTCATTTATTGATATCTGCAGATTTTCATGTGACCTATTTTCAACTGTGATATTTGTGTCATCCGCATACTGTATTATATCTTTTGACGAGATACTGCTTTTTAGGTCATTAACATATACCAAGAATAATATAGGCCCTAGTATAGAACCTTGTGGAATTCCATATTTTATGTCCTGCAGTTTTGAATGGCAGTGTTTAATGTGTCCTTCTTCTGTATATGTAATTTCTACTAATTGTTTTCTTTCATTAAGATAGGATTTGATCCAGTCAAGTGCATGACCTCTAATGCCCATTATTTCTAGTTTTTTGAAAAGTATCTTATGGTTTAGGACATCGAATGCCTTGGATAGGTCAAAGAATATCCCTGAAATGTTCATTTTGTTGTCGAGAGCTTTTAAGGTGTTATTTACAAAATAGTGCAGTGCGCTTTCTGTGGATTTGGATTTTCTAAAGCCATGCTGACTATCAGAGAGTAATTTATTTATTTCCATGAAAGTTACTAATCTTTTGTAAAAGACTCTTTCTAAGATTTTTGCGAAACCAGATAAAAGAGAAACTGGTCTGTAATTATTAATTTCATGTTTGGAGCCTTTTTTATACAAGGGTTTTATTTTTGCTATTTTAAGTGCTTGTGGAAAGATTGCTTGTTGTAATGAACTATTGCAAATATCTGTCAATGGTGGTGCTATGCAATTAGCACATTTCTTGATCACTACATCTGGGATGTTATCTATACCGCAAGAGAATTTAGATTTTAATTTACAAATAACATTTTGTATTTCAATAGCATCAGTGGGTTTAAGAAACATAGTTGTGTTGAAGTATTCTGCTTTCTTGGTATCCCCGTTATTGGTCTTACTAAAGTTTATAGTATTTACAAAACTACTATAGAAGTTATTAAAAGCTTGTGCAACTAATTTGGGGTCTTTAATGGTTGCCGTGTTTTCTTTTATTTCAATGTTATCCTGTAAGGTATCTCTGTCTGTCTGATTTTTTATCACTCGCCACATGGCTTTAGCTTTATTTGGGGGGGCTTGTATGTACCTATCATTTTCCATCTTTTTTGCCTGTTGTATGACTTTGGTTAATATCATTTTGTACTTTTTTAGGTAGTTTTTAATATGATTGGAGGCGGAGTGCTCTTTACAATAATCGTGCAATATCCTTTTTTTAGCACATGAAATTCGTATTCCCTTAGTTATCCATGAGTTTGCATTTTTTGTGCCAATTTCTTTGTTTTTCAGAGGGAATGAAATTTCGAAATAGTGCTTGAAGGTCTTTATAAAATTGTCAAATTTACTATCGGGACTCATTTCATTATAGACTTCTTGCCAGGATTCATTCTTCAGTAGATGACAGAAAAATTCTAAGTTACTGCTACTAAAAGTACGCACTGCTTTTTTGGCTTTGGGGTGCTTAACTTTTATAGAGAGTGTTAATATTTGTGCTTCATGATCACTATATCCTGTATTGAATGGCTTAGCGTTATGGTCATAATTGGTTTTAATGAAAATTTGATCGATTGTCGAAGAACTTCGTTTTGTTACCCGTGTTGGAAAGTTTACAGTTTGTGTTAGACCATAAGTAGTGACAAGGTTTGTTAAATCAAAAAGATTTTTTGAGGGTTCTTTGAAATTGATGTTAAAATCACCACATAATATAATTGCCTTCTTCTTGGATTTGAGACTAATAAGGGCTTGCTGTATGTTATTTAGGAAGACCTGAAAATTTCCCTCCGGAGATCTGTATATACATAATATTGTAAAATTTTCTTCCATGAGATCAATTGCAGATATTTCTATGTCTACTTCTTTAGAGATGTTTTGGATGTGTGGTAAAATATCAAAGCTAATCCCTTTTTTTATGTATATACAGGATCCTCCACGGGAATGATTTGTTCTACAAAAGTATCCTGCTAGGGTATAGTTCGTTAGTGCACTGCTTAGTATTTCTTTTGGAAGCCAATGTTCCGTTAGGCAAAGAACGGAAATATCTTTCAACTCCTCTGTTAACAGTACCTCTAGCTCATTCACTTTGTTTTGTAAGGACTGCACATTATGGTGGAGTAATTTGAAATTTGTTTCTGGCATAATGGTGCTTGTTTGACCCATTAGCTCATTTTTTGAGGTTAAATTATCTATGTTTTTATTATGAGAGATATTATGTTTATTGTATATAGTATCTGTTGTTTTGTTATTTTTCCCTTCATTAAAAATATTATGTGAATTAACACTGTCATCATCTATCCTACTAATCCGTTTCCCTGACCCTTACAAATTTCAATAACATTGCTGATGGCTTTGCCAAGTAAGTATGAACCCTTCCTGTTCAAATGCAAGCCATCCCTCCCCAAACATGTTTCATCTATGTATTTATTCACATCAAAGAAAACTGCTTTCAGTTTATCGCAGACCCATCTAATGTTGTCATTGATTTGCTTCATGCAGCTTAGCTGGACGTCTCGCCTGTTTATAATGCTGTTTACTACAACTTTGGCAGTCGGAAATTTCTTTTTTGTTGCCCACAAAACACTGTATAATTCCCCCATCACATCATCTACATTAATACTATATTTAATGTCATTTGTGCCCACATGCAGTATTACCACTTTGTCTTTATTAGTATATCTCACTTCTTCAATTTTTTTGATGAGCTGCGCTGAATTTATGCCCCTAAAGACATTTACTTCGTCTGCGTTTTCCACTTTAACATGTTTTATTATGGAATCCCCATATACTAATACTTTCGGTTCTTCTGCTTCAATGTTTGGGTTCAGCCACTTGAAACGGGATGCAATACTTTGTGACCTTCCCCTTATGTTCGTATTTTTTGTGATGTTAGATGCAAAGTTTGGTGTTGTGTTGTTTGCGTTCGCGTCTTCCATTGCCTTCCGTTTAGACTGGTAAGCATCTTTCTGCACCATGGAAGTACCTGACTTTCCACAACATAACTTGTTTGAAAATTGAAATAATAGAAATGTACATTGATTAAAAACACAATTTTGATTCGGTGCAAGCCAGTTTGTGTGCTTTTATTCTGTTCTGCTGTTTGCTTACCTGAATGAAGTTAACTATGTGTACCATTGGTAGCACTGGTCACAACATGGTAACTAGATTCGATTGATGGATGATTGATTGATTCATAGTATGCCGTGATCTCACAGCTGTTAGTTTTGTTTTTATACAACAAAGCACGAAAGTAATTATTATTTGTATAATTTGTTAAATTTTTATTCATGGAGTAGTCTTAATAAATCCAACTCGAGTTGACGAGTTTCATCATATAAATTCATTCCTGGTGCGCAGTCTCGAATCTATCGACAAACTCGTAAACTCTCGTGGGATTACCTATGATCGTGGGATTACCTATGATAATTACCTCGGAATGATTTCAACTGCATAAGAAGTCGCCAGGTTCACTATGGGATCTGGGTTTCTACGCATGCCAACATTCCCTTTGGCTATTGATGAACTTTAGTCTCATTGGTCCATTACACACAGGGTGGGCATAACACAAAGCGTGTATAAAATCAGAATGGCTGGTGCTACACTTAATACCCTGCGAATTGCACCGGATTTGCCGGTCTTCTACGTAGAGAGATGCTCTGACATGACGTTTTCCTGACTTCTATAGGTAGGTATTACATTTATATAGTACAGAAGAATCAAAGTTGGATTCATAGTTAGGTTAGGAATAGTGATATTAGAGTTAGTGACATGTGGAACTTAGGTTAGATACAGAGACACTAGTATTGATCGCCATCCAGTTTACAGTACCCACCCCACAGCTGAGCAGATGATTATTCTTGTGAATATGTATCACTTCATAGCACCGTTTAAGGTTAATTTTGTGTGAACTTGTAAGAGATTTTACTCAAATTTACAACTAGCAGGTGCCCATGATTATTTACTCAACTGCTAGATGTTTTATTCAAATCATTTACTTAACAGAAAAAAATTAGAACACTACATTTACTAACACTGACATTTTTTTTTACATAAATTGCATGAATTTTAATTACGTTGTTAGACGTAGTAGTTAAATAAATTAAACAAATCTTGTGCTGCCATATGGACATACAGATTTGAAATAAAACAATTAAAACGAACCACAGATTCATGAACCTTACCCAAATCAAGCATAAACAATTAAAATATTGATAATTAAAAAGCTAAAAACTTGGCTTCAAGGTGAAAGTGTGCTGCTTGGGGAAAAAAATACAGACTTCAGATTCGAGTTCCCTAAAACAGAAAACCCCATTCTTCCAAATCATTCGATATTCTCCCATTTAGGCCTGTATTCTGAGCACAGAAAGCTTTGAAAGGTTTTGACAGCGTATTTCTAAGCCTGCAGATGCTTTTGCAAAAATAAAGGAATATTGTTGATGTGAGGAATTTGTTGTAAATTCGTCCTGTTAATATTCTAGTTATCCCCTTAGTCCTTCACATATTCCGATCAAACTTTCTCAAGAAATCGTGCTCTAAAACTCAATAGATTTTGAAATACCTGTTTGACGAGGAGATTGCAAATCTGCCTGAGGAGTACAATGATCTTGGACGAGGTGCAGTAGTAGTGACTATTGGCCCACACGAGACACACGACATGCATCAGAGGACGGAGGCAAGGCGTCACTTCTGCAAAGTCTGTCTCCTCCAGAGCAGCAAAATGACGCAGGAGCGGCTTCAGATACAGCACTATGTCCTTTGCTTCAGCCAGCGCTAAAATAACATTCAGCTATAAGACTTATGTGCGTAACAGCATTTACTTGCAATATTTTCTTATCATTTTTAAAAACTTCTCAATTAAAGATATATATATATATATCAAAATATCTTACAGTGGTATTAATGAGAGGTGGCAGTCAGATGCGCGTGAGAGAGGTGACGCATGTAGGAGGAATCATGGGGAGGGGTAAAAATCTAGCGGGAGAGGAGAAGCGATTGTAACGAGGTCTCTTGTTTCTTCACTGCATTATACGATCTTACCGCTCTGAAAGCAACGACATAACTAACCCATACACCCCTCCATGCATACGAATGTTTATTGGACTCGTCTGCATCTACTGAGCATCCATCCTTGGACTGCCACGTCTGATTAATACTACTGTACAGTAAAATTACCATTATCAAAGTTTCTAGTGATATAATGATTAAAATATATGCTCTAGAAAACAGTTGTGAAGTAAAACTTGTGAGAAATATCGTTAGGAACACAATGAGGGAAATAAATAAATAATTTATATATATTTATATTTACATTTATATACATTGAACTGAACCACCCCTGAACACAAGCTCTGCTTCTTCGGGTGGTGTATCAACTTTTGTATGTATTTTTCGTGTAATTTAGAACAATAAATTGTAATTGTAATTGTAATTACCATATTATGTTAAACACTACGGGTAGTGGAGATGAGAATGTTCTAGCACAGTGGTGGCAACATGACAATGAAAAGGGAAAATAAAATAAAAAATAAAGTAGTAATAAACATAGAAATGAGGTCGTTGTCCTTTACAATTTCAAAATGTACCTAGTTTTTTCTGTGTGCTTTTATTTATTTTTTTTATAAATAAAGAATTTTACTTAAACAGTTCTATCAATTTTGTACAGCTTTGTATTACCTTCAAATTCATGGTCTGTGTCTCAAAAATGATGAGCAACTTCAGATTTAAAAACAAATTAAAATGAAGTAATGTAAACAGTGGGGCAAATTAAACTAAGATAGTTGAAATACAAAAACACTTTGTGCTCCACTTAACGTCTGGAATTAGATCGCCAAACTCCAACTCCAGTAGACCAACAGCCGATGATGGGGTAACTCCCGAAACTAGTCCTGTGATTCTAATTCCAGACGTAAGTGGAGCACAAAGTGTTTTTGTATTTCAACTATCTTAGTTTAACTTCAGATTTATCAGTTTGCATTTGATGTTTGATGTCTCTTTGGGAAAAAAGTTTGTATTATAAAAAAAAGACACTGAAACAACTTGATAAATTTTGCAATTACAAAGTACAATGACCTAATTACGAAATTTGTACAACTAGCAAAGACATCAGATGAATGTGCAACTAGAGTCGAGTCTAGTATTCTGTTACTTCACCAGATTAATATTTGCATATCTCTATATATATATATATATATATATAAAATGCTTTGTCCTGACTGACTGACTGACAGGAATCAACGTAGAACCTAAACTATAAGAGGTAGAGACTTGGAATTTTGACAGTAACTTCGTTTCATAATTTAGGTGCTCACTAAGAAAGGAATTTACAAAATTTAGATTTTAAATGCCAAAAATCAAATGTTTTTGAGAATACTTAATCCCTTTTTACACAGAATTATCAAATCCAAATAACATTTGACATTAAAACATATTGTTACCAGTAGGTTTCAGATGGGTTTGGAATTAAATTAAATGGAAGTTTGACAATTACAGCTGGCATTGGCTATTTTTGTCATACCTTGGAAATAAAACTTTCGCGAACGCTTGAATGTTGTAAGCCCTAAATATGGTCAAACATTGTTTTATTTGGACGAAACTCACTATACAGGGGTTTTCTGGACCAAGGAACTCGAATCTGATGTCGCTTTTACCAGGCGACGCTATCTATTCGTGGTATGTAGTCCACGTGATTTAGGTGTTAATAAATATAATGATTTAACTATTATGATCTTAATTTTTAATTTTTTAAATAATTATCACGGGCAAAGCCACGGGAACATGCTAGTTATAAATAAAGTAATTCAATAAACATTTGAAAAAAATATTTGACAGACCTAAAAATATTTATAAATGCAGAAAGTTTTTATCTTGAAATACAAAGTTGCTAATTTTATTGTATTTAACTGCTGTCAACATTCATGGTTGTATATTTATACATGAGATATGTGTTGATTTGACACTAGTTATGTATCATATCCTTAATTGTCAATACTTACACACTGTTTATAAAACTACTAGCAAGTGCCCGCGGCTTCGCCCGCGATAATTATTTCAAAAATTAAAAATTAAGAGCATAATAGTAAAATCATTATATTTAATAACACCTAAATCACGTGGACTACATACCACGATTAGATAGCATCGTCTGGTAAAAGCTACCTCAGATTCGAGTTTCTTGGTCCAGAAAACCTCTGTAAGCTTATAGTGAGATTCGTCCAAATAAAACAACGTTTGACCATATTTAGGGCTTACAACATTCAAGCGATCGCGAAAGTTTTATTTTCAAGATATGGCAAAAATAGCCAAAGCCAACTGTAATTGATTTGACATTGAAATGTATAACTGAAAACTTATGTTTTGAAAACGCAAAAAATGCACGTTTTTTACCCGTTTTTCACTCATAACTTACGAACGAAAACTAAAATTAAAATTCCGGCTTCGAGGTGCATTTTCCGACCCTTCAGCCCACCTATGTTTAAAATTTCAGATCTCTGCGTTCAGTAGATTTCGCTGGACATCGAGGACAATTCCTTTTATTAATATAGATAATATGAATTATAATGATGCCTTCTCTAATTTGTCAAACATCCATTTCATTTAATCCAAGCCCACCTGATACAACTGGTAACAATACGTTCTGAGAATTTGTTTTGATAAATCTGCGCAAAAAGGGGTTAAGTATTTTCAAAAACATTTAATTTTTGGCATTTAGAATCAGAATTTTTCAAAATCCTTTCTTAGTGAGCATCTACATTAGGACACGAAGGTACTATCAAAATTCCAAGTCTCTACCAGTTATAGTTTAGGCTGTACGTTGATTCCTGTCATTCAGTCAGTCATTCATTCAGTCAGTCAGTCAGGACAAAGCCTTATATATATATAGAGAAGATTAAAACAGATAACATTCAAGATAGATGTATAAGCATTCATGAACCACAGATTATTGTCTCTGTGAACTGAACTCCGCACAAGTAGGTATGCAGTCGGCTAGTGATTCTTCTTCAACTTTTCTCTTCTTATTCAAAAACTTGTCTATATTCAACTTATAAAATAACAATTTAAAAAACTCAAAAATACAAAAAGTTAAAGCCATACAATATTGTGCACTCACACAAGGACTTATAGAAAACTGTAAACAAAGAAGTGTTAGTCTGCTTCAGAGTTGCCGAGGGTAAAATCAAGAAAGGAGGCTGTGAGAACCACTGATCTAACATCTAACCGAACATCTGGTTTCGTAATAGACCATATAGTCCACTTTGAGACTGAAGAAGATCAACCTGCAGCAGTTAATAACGAAAAAAAGATATATATGAACCAACCATTGAGTACTACAAGAACAAATACGATTTGAAAAATGTTGAAGTCTTTGGACTAATGGTTGGTAATAGGGTAACAAAGTTCTTTCTCAACTTCTGTAAACATTTCTTATTGTCACAAGATCTGTACACTGAAGTGGCGTTATTATCGCTTAAGGGATCCATCCAAATATTAAGAAACCACCTATACAATAACAACAATTAAGCTGATCAGGTTTCCTTCTATTTTTATTGGTTTTACTACTTGATTGTCATTGTTGAATAATTAATGGTTTAACTGAAAGCTAATGTAATTTTTATGTAAGTGTATATTTTGTTATAAGATATTCTTTGTCTGCAAGGCAATCTGCACTGTGCAGAAAGACTGCATAAATATATAAACATACAGAACTCAGCTTCTTCCACACCAACATACCTGCTACGACATTCTGGAATTGTGTTCTGAAGCAGGGATAATAGGCACTGTCCGTCTTCTCCAGGATAACCGCCATCTTCCTTACTCTTTCATCCTGGAGCTGATTATAGATGTATTCCAAGTTTCGCAGCCTTGAATTCCAGAAGTTTATTTCTGCAGACATATCATTAAGACTAGTGTTACAGTTAGATATATAAGCATTCATGAACCACAGATTATTGTCTCTGTTGGACATTACATGAGAATATTATAGGAGAAAAATTCCTCCGACACTGGGACTTGAACCCAGGACCTTTGGAGAGAGGTTCCATCTGGCGCTGTGAATTGAGCTCCGGCTTAGCTCAGTTGGTAGAGCATTGGCGCGAATAGCCAAAGGTCCTGGGTTCAAGTCCCAGTATCGGAGGAATTTTTCTCCTATAATATTCTCATAGTGTTACAGTACTATTTCATTTTCTGCTTCTTCTACAGTGTGTCTTGTGGTGGGATCTGGCTACAGGCACTACAATCGGGTGAAATATCTATGCAAGTGGAACCAGTAATAGCCGTCTGCATTCCCGCAACCTTGGCCTCAATTTCTTTTGTTTTGTCAACAGTTTAGTATCGCTTCGGCCTCTGTCACGTATAAGTGTTTTGTTTTATAGAGCGATAATGCCACGAGATAAGTATACTTTACTGCAATTGCTTCTAACATAATTCCCAGGTTTCTGTTACCTATGTGAATTTTGTTACGCTTATTTTCTGAGAGAGGGTAGAGGGACAGGTGGTAAGCCCATCACCCATAGTAAACCCTAAGGAAATTAAGGTGTTACTTGGAAGTGAAAGAAATTTTGTCCAGATGCTCTAACTTAGGCTTGGAGTTCTTTTAAGTGCTGTAAATCTACAACACAGGGCCCAGGTTAAAGTTCCTCCTGGAGGACTCTATGCCCAGGATTTTTAAATTCTGAAAAATCCATCAATTGTGGCCGGGTTTGATCTAGAGGCGGGCACGGTACCTCCAAACCACCGTAGCTGACAGGGTTTGACATAATGATGCAAAAAAGAGAAAAGACACAGCTAGGTTAGTTTGGCGACACTGCATACTGGAAATTCGACTTTTCACCATGATAGCATGAACGAAAAATATATAAAAAAAACAATATTGTACGAGGGTTGATCCAGAAATAAGGTTCCCATCAATTTTACAAATAGACAACATTGTTTATTCTCATAGTAATGTACATCGTTGGAAAGAAGACACTTTGCTCTATTTTTCGACAAAATCGCCATATTTTTTTAGACATTTTTGTAGACGGTGATCCAATTTTTGTATCCCTATGTCGTAGAACTCCGCCGCCAACCCGTTGAGGAAGCGTTTCACCCCATCTTTGACTTCATTGTCGCTTCGGAAGCGTTGGCCACCCAAGAGTTCCTTTAACTTCGGGATCAAGTGATAATCGCTAGGCGCGAGGTCCGGACTGTACGGTGGGTGACAGTCCACCCAAAGTTTGTCAAAAGGTCCTGGGTTTGACGGGAGACGTGAGGTCGGGCGTTGTCGTGAAGCAGCGTTACACCGGCTGTCAGTCGTCCCCGCCGGCGGTTCTGGATAGCTCGCCTGAGTTATCTTAGTGTTGCACAATAACTGTCTGAGTTGAATGTTGTCCCAGGTTCCATGAAATCAATCAGCAGTATCCCCTTACGATCCCAAAACACACTGGCCATGACTTTGCCAGCAGAAGGAGTTTGTTTGAACTTCTTTGCGACTGGTGACCCTGAGTGACGCCATTGTTTGAACTTTTCTTTCATTTCGGGAGTGAAATGAAACACCCACGTTTCGTCTCCCGTAACAATGGAGTCCAACGATTCTTACGGAACGAATCTCGCACTTGGCGGGAGCAACAATGAGCACCTCCATTTCGGACGGCTGCTGAGCCAAGGCTGAACGGCGCAGCAAAGCGAGGCCAGGCGGAATCGAGAGTGGAGGAACAGCCGCGCACAGCGGTGTTGCTGGATTTCACCTAGCACCTTCCCGTGCGGTTGGAGCTCTTTGGGAACCTTACTTCTGGATCAACCCTCGTAGGAAAAAGAGTTTATAGTCATTTCAAAGAGGCTGGCCATTAGTACTTGCCTGAATTCGGGGTGGGGTTCTGCCCCCCAGCAAACGCCTGACTGGATTCCTCGGTGAGGACATCATTAATCTGCGTGGCCCACTTGATGACAACACCTTCGATGGCGCTCTTCAGGTACAGATCCACCACTTCACCACCACTGCAACACATTACAATAAATATAAGGTTCCGCAGAACTGTGCTTTCCATTCAATTTGCAAGAAAACTATCAATTGTATGGAAAAATCGCAAGGAAATAAAGCATTCCTTTTTGTTCCTGGAACAGCAAGTGTAGAAATCACAGTAATAGAGATAATTTGCATCAACTAAATCGGGGTTAAACATTTAGGAACAAAATATTTTTTTGGATTAACATGGTACAGTAGAGTCCCGAAAGCTCGGCACTCAATAACCCGGCAGTCCGGATAACTCGGCCTCACCCTGGCAAGGCAAAATGCAGAGTGTAGTGAGAAAAACAACAGGATATTACGCATTTCTTTAAAAAAATGTAGCCAGTTTTTGCAAAGTCGGCTAGTTAATTTTCGTTATAGACAGCTTTATGCCTTATATATTCTCAAACAATCAGTACATACAAGTACTGTATTTTCTGAGGAAACACTCGTACTTATTCTTTTTTAAAACCTTTCCTGATAACCCGGCATTATCACACACTTGGTCCACATTAGACCGAGTTTTCGGGACTTTACTGTATTTGGATTTTATTGTTTGTTTCTGTTGATATATCTTTTCCACCCAGTACTCCTATTACAAACATCTACTTGTGGAAAGACGTCTTGTGTGTTTTCATATACCATACTAGCAGGTGCCTGCGGCTTCGCCCGCGATTACTTACTCATACAAACAAACTGGCACCGAATCAAATTTGAGATTTTAATCAACACACGTTTATAGTATTACAATCATGTAACAAGATACGCTGTATAAAATAAAGTTTTTATTCTGTTCACTGGCAGCCTGTGCCAATAAATGTCCCGTGATTGTAATTTGTTATCCCCGAAGTAACAATGTTTTATTATTCACAGTTACCTAGCAACATGAAAAAAGACTTTCAATGAAGAAATATTTATTGATTTTTTTTTTTAAAGAAAAACTAATGTGGTAAGTTTAATACATATTCCAAGGAACCTAAATACAATAATCAAATAATCCGGTTATCACAATTGTACATAAAGTACAGCCATCCATATACGTCTTAAGACATTAAACAAAGTAAAAGATTTCTTCAAGAGCAAGATTTTTAGGGAAAGTGCCCATAATGCAAGCCGCATTTCCCCTTTGAATGGCAATACTGATTCTCTGCCTCAGGAAAGTCGTGGATCGAGAATCTCCGTTTTGATGGATTTAAAATTAACTTCTAGTTCAAAAACAAAATGTTGTCTAGAAGTTTAATAACATTCCTACACACAAAAAGAGTACTCTTTGTAAGTGAAATATATAAGTGCACACGCTTATGGTAAAGAAAGTTATTGAAGTGCATTAATCAGATTATAATTGAAGAGTGTAACCCAAATACCTGCTAAGTGCCAAAAAGTTGTATAGGAGTTACAGTAAAAAATGTATTCCTAAATGGATGAGGGACATAGCAGAGCTTCCGTCTTGTGATCAATGTTTGAACTAAACTAAATACTGTGGCACACTGCCGTATCTTGGGTCAAACTGGCAATGACATATAGATGGGTTTTGATGCAAAAACTATTTTTTTACAAAAATGGCACTTAGCAGATATTTGGGTTACACTCTTCAATTGGGGGACGAGAGCAACCACGGAAGTCAGTTGCTGAAGATGGCCGCTCCATGCGGTTGAAAGCGCTCCAACAGGTAAAAATACCGCAATTTAGTAGTGAGTACCAGTAATAAAGCTCTACGCTATACATAAATCATAAATAATACATTATTAATTCAGTAAGGAAATTGGTGATTAATGTTTCGCCTTATACCCTCAAATAACTTAATGATAAAACCAAAAAAAAAAAAAAGGCTAACTGCGGCTTTTTGGTTTTATCATTATTTGAGGGTATAAGGCGAAACATTAATCACCAATCTCCTTAATACTTCAACCCTCAAAGAAAGAAAGAAAGAAAGAAAGAAAGAAAAAAAAATGAAATTTATTATTATTAATTCAGTAGTTTAAACTCAATCAATATCCTGCCAGTTAAGAGATCAAGGCATACTACACCACCGATTAACTGAATGATTATCAGATTCTAACCAATGCTACCAGTAATGCCTATGAGAAATAGTTAACCTAATTAAGATAAGCTAATATCAGAACAGAATAAAAGCAAACCGAATCAAATTTGAGATTTTAATCAACACACATTTATATTATTACAATCATGTAACAAGATACGCTGTATAAAATAAAGTTTTTATTCTGTTCACTGGCAGCCTGTGCCAATAAATGTCCCGTGATTGTATTTTGTTATCCCCGAGGTAACAATGTTTTATTATTGACAGTTACCTAGCAACATGAAAGAAGACTTTCAATGAAGAAATAGCCTATTTATGGATTTAAAATTAACTTCTAGTTCATGCGAGGATTTAGAAACAAAATGTTGTCTAGAAGATTAATAACATTCCTACACACAAAAAGAGTATTCTTTGTAAGTGAAATATATAAGTGCACACACTTATGGTAAAGAAAGTTATTGATGTGCACTAATCAGACCATAATTGTGTATCCTTCAGGGATGAGAGGAGTCCTCTTCATTTTTGGAACCAATTTATACAGACAATGTCACACAGCCATAATGCGTTATACTAAGAGGCAAAACTTTTATTTTGCACAGGAAAACTATTCTTGTTTATGTTATAGGTTCTCAGATCACCCTCACATCATTCTCATCTGTCTCAATGTCATCCACTAGTTTCCACTATTACTACTGCTTTATTCCTCGGTGCTTGACAGTAAGAAATTGTGTTTAAATCTTAACAGATGCTTCCAAATGAATGTGACTGAAACATAAAAATGTTAAGTTGAAATGTTATTGGTGGAAAACGATAATGTAACAAGAACGCAAGGAATAATATAATTCAGGGGGTGAAAAGAGAATGCAAGCATGTAAGTTCAGATTGAAATTATATATCCCGTATGTATGTACGACTACACGTATATGCGAAAGTTATACCTATATACCTATATACATATATACGTACACACCGCAAAGGGTTTGACACACCAACATTATTGTTAAAGTTTTGTTTTCTGATTTCCAATTTTACCTTTCGAAGGGCACGTTGTATCAAATAATAGTTAAAGGGTGCTCAATTTCTCAGAAACATAACCTAGAGTCCCTTCCATTGGACATGGGATGATAAATTCACATTTTAGTCGTAACTATACTAGTTCCAACTAAAGAATAAAGTAGATGTAAACAAAACCACGTGACATGATGGGTTCTGATTGGCAGTTGGACGCACAACCCCTTCAGGCTCTTGCTTGTCGTCTTCTTCCGAGTATTAATGTAGTTTCTTCAAAACATAAAAAGTAAGTAATGTATTTGATGTAGGACTAAATTAAGCACGTTTCTCAAGTTTGTAGCAACACTTTCTATGTGATTTAAGCAATATCAATATTATTATTATTTGATATTATCGGTTGAATGTAATGCGACGCGCATGCCTGAAGACAACAAAGGTATGAAAAAATAACACAGTCACTTGTCATGTATTCCTCGAAGACAGTTAACGTTTAATTCATCGGTGAAAACAAGCTTACTACAGCTATTATATAACAAAAGACAGCAATACAGTTCAATGGCTGAAGCTAATCAGGCCTCACCACCTCGTGTTGTTAAGTACAAGCGGGGAAAGCCGTTAAATAGTGGCGAAAAAACTGTGATCTTGAATGCTTTTAATCAATTTTGCAGTAGGTAGATTTTCATTAGACATTGAAATATTACAATGCCTTAGCATTTTAAACGTAGGCATATGTAATATTTGTGAAATCCAGCTTTGTTTCTGTAGGTGCCAGCTTACTTTGATCAATATTAACGAGTTCTTCTTGCATTGGAAATTGCGACATCTGCAATGTGTCAACGAACACGTGGTCGCGGAGTAATACATATCAGTGTGTTTGTTTACATCTACTTTATTCTTTAGTTGGAAATAGTATAGTCATAATTCGTGCTTAACTGTGGCTACTCAGTATTAACCATTTTAATTTTTTCAGGTACTTTCATCGAAAACAGTCTGCAAGCCAGGGATATGGAGTTTTGGAAACATCTTTCAAAAGATTTTCATGGACATTAAGCTAAGTACCACGCATTAACTATATTTGGAAAGCATGGCCCTCTAAATTTAGTTGTCCTATGAATGCTTAGTTGCAAACAGTGTTACAAACTGGTTGCTCTCCAGTTCGTCGTCTCTCCGAAAATAACGATGTCCGAAATGTCGACGTCGTTTAAGGAGGATGACACAAACACTCAAAATGTAGCCAAGAACCTGTTTGAGTATTGTGTTGCCAACAGTGCTCATAAACTGGTTGCTGGTATTCCTCTCCCCGAAAATGACGATGTCCGAAATGTCGACGTCGTTTAAGGAGGATGACCCAAACACTCGAAATGTAGCTAAGAGCCCGTAGGATATTGATTGCTAACAGTCTTCATAAATGGGCACTGGTTATCCTTCTCCCGGAAAATACGATGGCCAAAATGTCTTGACGTTTTGGTGAAGACCGATTCGCGCTTGACATTAGAGGGGTCCTATAAGGGATTGATCCAATGAGTCGATGTGCCTGAGAGTCTGTAAGATATTGTAGAGGCCAACAGACTTCATAAATTGTCATTGGTAGTCCTTCTCTCCGGAAGATACGATGGCCGAAATGTTGTCATCATATAAGGGGATTGATCCAATGGGTCGATGTGGCAGAGGATCTGTAGGAACATCTGAGTCTTATTAAGCATTCATGAACTTCTAAAATTAATAGGCCTTCATCAACAATACTTTCGGGCAGTACTGTTGATTATTTGGCTTTTATTTGTGGCTATTCAGTATTAATAAATTTTATTTTTTTCAGGTACCGTACTTTCATCGAAAACAGTCTCTATGCCAGGAATACAGTGAAATCTCGATACAACGATTTCGCAGGGACCAGAAAAATATATTGTTGTAGAGAGATATATTGTTATATTGAGAATTTACAAAAAATGTTCAAATTTTGGTAGTATATAGGAAACAGCTGAAATTCTTTAAGTATTGAGAAAAATAAAGAATTTTATCACAAGAACTGCTATACTGTACTATATTCACTCCACCCTTAAATTATTACACTATGAGCAAACACATTTTACATTGCATTATAGCACAGCACCATGAACAGGATGACTCATTTTTGCCCCTGTTTGTAAAAGTCAGAAATGACAGTCTGTTTAGCTTTTTTATGAACAGGGATACACACAATGCCCTTATTTGGTTCGAGGTTCACTAAATGACATTCTGGCACCGATGGAACACTCGACAGAAAATTCTGCAGAGCCTCGCAAGCACAGAACACATAGGCCTACATAGAGGAAATGGCTGTGAGTGCGGTTAAGGTTGGTATATAGATGCACACTTTGCTCTACCTCCTCTTCTTCATCTTCCGCCTGCTTGTTTTGGATTTCCTCAATGTTTTCTTCCGTTAGCTCTGGGGAGTTCATGATTTGCACTTTCACGACCTATTTTTATCCTTGTACCGAGGAAAAGGTATTTTACGGGGATTCTAAATGTAATCGTAATGGAGAGGTTTATTGTTATTAAGAGTATCGTAAAACCGAGGGGAATTTTACATTATTTTAATGGAAAGAATGCCGGGACCAAAATATTTTAACGTTATAAAGAGTATTATCGTTATATCGGTAATCGTTGTACGGGGATTTCACTGTATGGTGCTGTGGAAACATTTGAAAAGGGTTTTCATGAACGTTCTGGCGTAATTCTTTTCTCTACGGTAAGGGCTTTTAAATGCCGACGAACTGCTCACATTGAACATTGCTCTAAGGCCAATATTCCACTATCCAATGCATTGGACAAGAACTTCACCAAGAAACTTGTCAGGCGATATTTGAATCCAAGATGCACTACGCTACATCTAACAGCTTCGACCAAAACCAGTTTCTTTTGTACAAGGCTATCTAGGGAAAGCTTGAATTTCGAAAGGTAAATCATAAATGATTCTATATAATGGCACTAGCTTAAAAGACCCGGCGTCGCCCGGGTTTTGTATTTTGTAATTGGAAATTAACTTATGAAGGATTTTCAATTTTAAATTCTAGGTCCTTATATAGGCATTTATAATTTGAAATAGGAAGAACGACTTATTACACTCAAACTATTCCCTCAGAAAACGCTTGATATAGTTTTTTATGGTTCATAGAGGATCTAGAATGTTGCATCCCATCGCTTGTACAGTGCACAGCAAGCCTGGTAGAGGTTTAAATAAGAAGAAACAAATTCCTGTAACATAAAATTGTAATATCGAGGCGGGAAATTTCCCACTCTTGTGTTACCATAAAGCCGTTTTGGGGATGAAATTAAACAGAAAGCATTATCACTTTCATACTTTTCTCTCCAAAAACCTGCGATATAATATAATAATATACACATTACCATACCTCGTTTTGTTTTCTCTATGTCCAGGGTAGAGAAAGTTATGTGATTCCATTATTTTAGTGGATTTCATTCTGTAATATTTATTTATAACATGAATTATTTTGATAACTTCTCTTATTTGTCAAAAGTGCATTTCATTTGTTTTTTCCAAGCCCATCATATACCATTTGGCAACAAAATATTCTGTGATTTGGAATTGATAATTCTATGTAAAAAGGGATTAAGTATTTTCAAAAACATTTAATTTTTGGCATTTAGAATCAGAATTTTTCAAAATCCTTTCTTAGTGAGCACCTACATTATGAAACGAAGGTACTGTCAAAATTCCAAGTCTCTACCTGTTATAGTTTAGGCTGTACGTTGATTCCTGTCGTTCAGTCAATCAGTCAGTCAGTCATTCATTCAGTCAGTCAGTCAGGACAAAGCCTTTTATATATATATATATAGAGATTCCTCGCAAACCAGAGTCTCATTATTATTAGTGAATATTCCCTGATTCCTTAGAATTGTCTAAGGTAGTACTAAATTGTCACTTTTTAAAAAGTGATCCTTCCAATCCCCAGAACTACTATTTCAACTTCAAAGTCAATAGAAACTGCTACAAGGGAGAATGAAATGAAAACCGCAATTAATTTTTTTCCAGAATTTTACTGCAGGAAGAATGTTTGCGTGTACATTTTTCCTACAGAGTCCCCTCCCAGTTCAATGCACTTATGCCATCAAATAGGAAAAGCTTCGATACCGCATGAGAAAAATTATATTGGTTGATGCTGTAGCCACTCCTGCACCATCAATTGGACGTCTTCATCAGATTTGAACTTCTGCCCTCCAAGGAGATCCTTTAACGGACCAAAGATTCGGAAATTTCATGGTGACAAAGCAAAGGGGGTTGCTGAGAGCAGATGTTTTGCTTCAACATGATAACGCCCGTCCTCATGCTGCTCATGCAACCATGAAAACCATTGACGACATACACTTCAAGTGCCTCCCACATCTTCCATATTTGCCAGGTTTGAGTGCCTACAGTGTCAACCAGAATAATTTTTCTCACACGGTATCGAAGCACTTCCTATCTGTTCGCATAAGTGCATTGAACTGGGAGGGGACTATGTAGAAAAATAATGTACTTCCTGAAGTAAAATAGTGGGGAAAAATTAATTGTGGTTTTCATTTGATTCTCCTTCCTATTAAAATTCAATTTAAATATTAGATGGAAATTTACAGTGAAGTGTTCAAAACTGTAGCAAGATTGAGATCGGAAATATACACACAAAACTTCACTAAAAGGTATATTTACCCAGAATGATCATTTCAACGGGTCTTCCCGCCATCATTAGCTGATCATTCTGGGTAAATATACCTTTTAGTGAAATTTTGTGTGTATATTTCCGATTTCAATCTTGCTACAGATAAAATTCAATTGTTTGACTTTAAGGAAGTGAACCGACTTTTTCAAAATCTCAAATTGATTTTAGAACTGAAAGCTTAATTTATTCCTCCTCTGGTCATGTAGTGCAATCGATTCTAACCTTTCGATGAGTTTACGCTCTGCATCGTGAACTCGCTCCACTCCGACAGGCATTGGCAGCACTGTCTGCCCGCTCACTTGTCCCTTCACCTGGTACACTGTGCTCTTGAGGCTGTGCACGTGCTTCTGGATGTCCTGTGCGACGATAGGAGGCCACATCTTGTGATTAGCAGGATTCGACAGCAGCGGCACAAACACCTGAATCAAACACACAACACATGAATAGTATATTATACAGTATATATTATATTAACACGCAAGTACGTTTACAAAACAAGCATAAGCGATAAAGGATATGATATTGAGCTGGGTCTACCACGTATACTTCACTTTATGTATCAATACCTGAACCAGTTTCGAATTAATCATCAGATTAACACCAACTGCCGGCTGGACATTTGTGCTGCCCTCTCGGGGAAGTTTGCTGCATTTGGCGATGAGACTTTCGTCTGTTGGGATGTCGAAGTTCATGAGAAGTTGTTTATGTTTATGGATGAATATCCTCTCCCAAACCAAAAGTTCCTTGTGGTCTTCGAAACTAGTTCAGGTATTTATACAAAAAGTGAAGTATACGTGCTAGACCCAACTCAATATTATATGAGAATATTATAGTAGAAAAATTCCTCCGACACTGGGACTTGAACCCACGACCTTTGGCTATTCGCGCCAATGCTCTACCAACTGAGCTAAGCCGGAGTTCAATTCACAGCGCCAGATGGAACCTCTCTCCTATGACTGATTTGCCCCAATGGTCCACCTCACAGACAGACAAGTTATGTCATATGCAGTACTGTGAGGCACACTAATTAGTGATTTTTGTGACCAGGCTCCCACTGTTATTGTACAGTTAACATTCAAGATAGATATATAAGCTTTCATGAACCACAGATTATTGTCTCTGTTGGACATTACATTTCTCCTATAATATTCTCATGTAGTGTCCAACAGAGACAATAATCTGTGGTTCATGAAAGCTTATATATCAATATTATATCCTGTATAATATAGCTTCACTGCATAAACTTCCAATATATATATGAAGCATAAGCGAGTTTCATAATTTTCATACAAGTGTCTTCATTGCAATTATAGAAAGATGCATTACGACTGGTACTGTTTAACCTAAGTTTTGTGTTTTTACAATATTACCTGCGAAAGTCCCTGCCCCCATCCTTGCTATGTTTTCACTGTTGTGACAGATGGCATGAGTGTTCTGAGTAGTTTAACAGAAGCAAGGTTTTCATTTTGAGATATCAAGGCAATGTTTTATGATATTCTTGTGATATAAAACCTTAGAATAGAAATATAGCTTGTTTACCTATTATAAAATAATAATACAAGGGTTGATTTTTAGCAGTGGCAACTATTTTATTTCTCCATACCTAGCATACGTACATGGTCCTAAGTTTCATAGGCCTTCAACGTAATCACCACCATTGCGCAGAACGTGTTCCCAGCAATGCGGAAGTCTTTGAACTCCCTGATCTGTTGATGGTGAAAAGAGAGCAGTCAGTTGTCTGTAAAAGATCTTCAACTGCACAAAACCAAATCCCACGAAGTGGCGGAATTCTACTGTTCATTTTTGCAAAACAATCTGTGAAGAGCTCTGAGAAGAAAATGGCGACACTTCGTGGATGATCTACCCATCATTCTGCATGACAACGCTAGGGCACATAGAGCAGTCTGAGTTGTGTCTGAACTGTTCAATCGCTGGGGCTGGAAGGTGCTCTATCACCCTCCGTACTCTCCAGATTTAAGTCCCTGTGACTTTGATCTAATCCCGAAGATAAAGGACCCACTTCTCAGGATTCGCTTTCATACTGTTGAAGATGTTTTACAGGCAATTGACCACTCTCTTTGCACCATGAACAGATTAGGCAGTGCCAACGGGATCCAAAGATTTCCGCATCATTGAGAATGCATTGTATTCAATGGTGATGATTACATAGAAGACATTGTAAATCAATGACATTGTTTTTTATATTATGTTTTAATTACATAGAAGGCCTATAAAACATAGAACCATGTATGTATGCTAGGTATGGAGAAATAAAATAGTTGCCAGAACTAAAAAAACAACTCTTGTAAAAAACAGATAATGAAAACATGAAGAATGATTTGTTTGTTCAAAAAACTGAGGATAGACCTGCCTAAAGTAATAATCGATATCGAATAATAACAGTCATTACAATACTGCCATGTAACATGTAATAACTCTTACTTCATCCACCAGAGCTGCAAGCTGTTCGATGGGCTTCACAGCCATGTCCCCCAGTATGATGTGCCGTGACATGTTCTCCTTCGGCACAGGTTCTCGGTGGCACTTGATGAAGTACACCGCCTTGCTCTTGATACTGACGGGAAAGCTGTTTGCAGCGAGCAGTTGTGCTGCATTGTTCTGAAGTATAATCAACACCTGAATCAAAGAAAGCTGCTGTAGGCGTTAATGTCCTTTAGAAATAAAATAACGTTTTTATCAGTTTTGGATTATTAAGAACTTACTAATGATGGTTTCACGGGCTATAAGCCGAGTAAAAGGATATATTGCATCCAAGCTTTCGGTCGCTGACATCTCTACGGCCTTCCTCAGGGAAATGAGTGTAGAAAAAGGGGAAGACAGAAGACACCAAAAACACGACACGGCCTAACCCGGATATCAATTACTATCATTTTAAGTATAACACTGGCCGTGGAAGCCTGCGAACTAAGAGCTTATATATGTTTTGAGTGAAAAAAGAAATTCTGTGATTGGAGGAAATGGGTTGGAGTGTATCGGCCAATCGGAATGCAGGAATTTTCTTTATTGTAAAAACATTGAATAAGCAATTGGTCCATATCAGGACCAATGGGAGAAAAATAAAGATTAATAATGTGGGTCAAAGCAGAGTGGTTTAGGGGGATAACTGGTGTAAAAATGTAAATAGAAATAATCGGTCCTAGTCAGAACCAATGCTTCATTTCCCTGAGGAAGGCCGCAGAGATGTCAGCGACCGAAAGTTTGGATGCAATATATCCTTTTACTCGGCTTAAAGCCCGTGAAACCATCATTAGTAATGAACGCCGAGAAAGGAGATCAAAGCAGTGAGATTCTGTAAATCCAGAGTGCTTCAGAAAAATGTATACACACTTTGAACTGTCATAGAAAATTTATTTCCCATTCTACAAGGTTAAATTTCTGGGAGGAAGTAATGTTATATTTCTTCAACAGGTGGCAGCAGAATAATTTCAACAATTGTCCAACAATTGTGCCAGTAATCATCCAACAACGAAAAGTACGTAACAAAGCTTGCTGATTCCATATTCCCTGCCATTCGTGCATTATACGGTTTTATTACCAACAAGATGGTGCCCTGCCACTATCATAGGGACGTACGAGCATACCTGGATCGAAATTTGCCAAGGCAGTAAGGGGAAAATCGAGTTTCCTGCACGCTCTCCAGACCTTAGGCCGCTGGATTTCTTCTTAAGGGGCACAGTAAAAGATGTGTACAAATGTAAACCACGTAACCTAGACAGACTTTGGAATCTCATTGGACATTTTGTTACAATTTACGAAGTCGATGGTGACTCATACTCAGAAATGTATTGATGCTGAAGGCCACCATTTTGAACATTTGAATATTAATCACATTTTCATCAGAAAGTGATTTATTTTTCGAATTGGACTGTAAGCTTTCCATTTCCAGAAATTTACCTTGTAGAATGGAAAATAGATTTTCTATGATGTGTGTACATTTTTTTGAAGCACTCTGTGTATAGAAGACTGACAGTGGAGAACTGCATGTAGTACATCAAGTAGGAGCGATGCAAAATAACACCAAAATGAACCCAACATTTGTACTGAAATTTAACATTTTTATTCACCACAAAACAGGATCCCTATTCATAAATGGTGAAATCACCAATGAGTTTTAAGTTTCAAAACAACTGGAGGAATTTTAATGTATGGATAAATATCTTCATATTTTTAAATAAAGCATTAATGTATTAAGTCTACAAAAATAGCAGTGAAAAGATTAATATAACTAAGGAAGAACTCACCAGGGGTTCTGGCTTGTTGAGGAAGTCCATCACGATGGTCTTGTGCTCCTCTGTGGTGAGAAGTCTGTTCCATTTCTCGGGCTTCAGTCGTAGTGTCTTCTGCACATAGCGACCCAAGTACTGGAGTCGGGGATCGGGAGCCGACGATGGCTCTGCACCACCGCTCATGGCTGTGGATCAAACATGCAAACGTTTTAGGTGAAGTAGGCCCAAAATAAATGACACTCCAGAAAATGATTTTTTAAAAAGCTACAGACTAGAATAATAATAATAATAATAATAATAATAATAATAATAATAATAATAATAATAATAATAATAATAATAAATTAGCATGTCTTCGACCAAAGAATACTATTGGCATTGTCATGATGTTAAATTAGATCTGTTTATCTACCTGTATATTTAAAAATTCGTCAACATTATAATAGGCCCATTAAGTTAGTCAATCAGAGATAGAATTTTTTAATATTCTTCTATCCTATTGATAGATGTCGTTTGAAAACTTGTTGCCTAATTTTGAGGCCATTCCTGAGAAACTGCTTAGTGTTTTGTTTAGCCTGCATCTGGGTGCCTCAAAGTGAATTCGGTGTCTAAGTTCATAAGTATGAGAGATAGTTATGACCGGAATAGCAGCCAAATTATCCTTTACGAACAAAGGAGCATCTAAAATACAGTGTGTCCACGCTAGAGAGATTGAGAAATAAATGCTCGCCAGTTAAAACGAGATAAGGATATTGCTGCATTCTGCATATGACAGGAAAGGGAAACTCTCCGAGATTGTGCAACACTGTTTTCAGATAGCTCCATGCGCATGCGCATCAAGAGCTTTTGTCTCGAAATGGGGACACCGCAATAGAAAGTTCAGTGTTATGGCTAGCAGAAGAGAAATCTGTTACTCGGATGCAACGTCGTGTTCGTCGTACGTGGAATGTGGATCCACCTGGTCATAAAGCGATTCTCCAATGGGACAGAACACTCCGAGAAACAGGTTCTTTACTACTCTCGATCCCTCTAGCGTGGACACCCTGTATATAGGCTGTATAAACTGATCTATGAATAATGGTCAGCAATGAGTTCTGGGTGATGAATCTATCAAAATTCTCAATGCTTTCTTTTGTAAAATAAATACCTTTTGAGAATGACAGCTATTGCCCCATATCAGAAGTCCATACTGTAAAATACTTTGAAAGTGTGCAAAATATGCCCCTTTGACGTAAGTAAGTGGAACCTGTTCTTTTAAGTTACGAAGAAGATAACTTCCTGCAAATTAATATAATATATAAAAAGTATAAAGTGAAACACATAACTTAATCTATTGCACATAAGAGTACATGGCTGCATTGCACTAGTGAGCATTCGTTCAAAATGAGGCAAAACCTAAGTTTCTGTATGAAATCAGTAACTTGAGTTTGAAATAAAAGTTTTATTATAAAACACAACATAGCACATATCGTACCATATTATCCATATTATGCAATTTAAGACAATTTAAAATAAACCGTAGGATCCATTTTTGAGAAAGCCAGAAAAATTAAATTTTCTTCATGTAAAGTGGTAGTAAAAAAGAAAAGAAAGTCGCTGGCTCGTAGGACTACTGCTTAAAATAGTTCGGCAAGCACAAGAAACCCTCAAACATTTATATTTCGCATTCATTCACTCCCATTTAAACTATGGTGTTATTCTGTGATGTTCGACTGAAAAAATAAAAATACTCAGATTATTTAGTCTTCAAAAAAACAAGCACTTAGGGTTATAGAGAAAACATCACAGATAAAATCTTGCAGAACTATAATTAAAAAAATAAAAATACTCACACTGCCCTGCTTATGTATACAGTGGTACCTCGAGATACGAGTGCCCTGACATATGAGTTATTTGAGATACGAGCTGTCGAGCGAGCGAAGTTTTGTTTTGAAATACGAGCGACATTTGAGATACGAGGACGGCCAGCTGCGACGCTGCACACGGCCCACCAGTTTACTGCGCCTGCGCCTCTTGCGTCTCGCGCATTATCCCACGTATTCCCCCAGTGTGCTTGTTTACCTCGCTGTCGAGGCATCTTTGCGCTTTTTGTGCATTTACATACTTTATCACATTTCTTTTTATAACCATGGGTCCGAAGAAAGTGTAACAAATATGTATGTGCACTTTATAAAACCAGTTTGTTTGCTTTACATTCTCTTTTATTATGTTTTCATACAATATTTGTCATTTATAAATACATTTTTCTTATTAAAAAACACATAACAAAACAATTGGGGGTAGCATTTTTGGAGCTGGAACTGATTAATGGCATTTCAATTAATTTCAATGGGGAAAATTGCTTTGAGATACGAGCAAATTGACATACGAGCAAGGTTGCGGAACGAATTAAACTCGTATCTCAAGGTATCACTGTATATATGAAAATATTAAATTTGGAATAGTTAATTATAAACAGGATAAAAATCAAAACATGCATCATCATTATACGAGAAATAATAAAAACTATTTTAAGAAATCGCTGAGAGGTTCTTTAGGGAACAAGTGTATAGAAATTCTTGCAAAGGACCTATACAATCACTTACTTGACACACTGAAAAATATAACAAATAATAAATTGAAAAAATCTTTTCTAGCCATGGCTATCTTATGAAGAAATCTATTAAGGATCCATGCCCGAAATGTAATGGGGATGTAACTTCCTCCCATCTTATTCTGGAATGTCCACGGCTATTGCATGTAAGGCGTCTGTTAAATATCAAAGGAGACTTATACAATACATTTAAAAATAATGAAGGATGCCTTAAGGTTATCTCACTTTTGGAACTGTCACAGTTAAAATCATTTATATAATGTCAAATCAAATCATAGTTTGTCAATAGTTGCTAAAGTTTTTAAGTTTAATATGTTGTTCTTCTTACTAAATTTCAAGTTGCATATGTTTTACTTCATACTTTACTTCTTGTAGATTAATTGTATATTAATTATTGTGGTCGCTGGTGACCCTGGCAGTTAAAAAGCAACCTTAAATAAATAAATTTAAAAAAAAAATCTTTTCTAGTAGAAAATGCCTTTTACACAATAGATGAATTTAAAAAAGTATAATTATAAGTTATGTAGGCTATATTCAGTAACTTATACCAATTTATTAAATTTTAATATAAGTTTATAACCTGGAAATTAAGTATATTTGTGTAACTAATATTTATTTTGTTCAATTCATACACTTGACAAAGCCTTGTAAACCTTTTACATTTGGCTAATAAATGTAGAAATCTTGAAAGATACAACTATACCTAGGTAGAAGGCTTTGAGACGCTCTTTATCCATGTCTGGTTAGGAGAAGACTGGGCGACGATGGTAATTATTCAGAGCAACATGAACAAAGCAATTAAAACTTGTTCATGACAATAATTACACTGTCAGCCAAGTTCCAACAGACACACAACATAATAATAACAGTAATAAGAGGAAGAAGAAGCAATAGAGAGTACAAATACCTTTTCAAATAGAGGAATCAGCAAAAAAAGAGAAGAGAATCTTAAGGAAAATTATACAAAACAAACTGTCCATGCTTTCAGATTTATTAAACAAAGTATTTATAAATAAGAACATTAAGGCCCGGTATTATAAAGAAAGTTTAACTCTGGTTTAGGTTTAAACTTGAGTTTTTCATATTATTGCGTATTATAAACCTTAACCTCCAGTTAATCTTCAATTTAACTTGACTGGAATTCATCTTCGGTTTAACTAGAGGTTAAGGCATTGTTTCTCATAATCGTGCCACTAGCGCTATTGAAGTCCACCCAAAGTTCATCCCACGCATCTTCTTTTTGTCTCCATGTCGTTGAATAGGTTTTTCTACACTCAATCACTGCGCTGTATTTTTTTGCCAGATCCACGAGAAGTTCTGTTTCTTTGGTAGAAAAATTAGCACATCGCTTAGCATTCTTTCCGTTAATGCCAGCCAGTTTTGCTACTCCAAATACAGCCGATCTTCTTTTGTTTGTGGGTAAACAACGATCGAATGTCATATTTTCTCAGTCAGCAAGTCTACCAACATCTTGCACTACAGTTTAACTTAACTAGAACATTATAAAACGGCAGCTACAGTTAAACTTTAGATTAGGTTTAACTTAATCTAAAGATCAACTTTGTTTATAATACCGGGCCTAAACCAGCATTTTAAAAGAAGTCAAAAGAACTAAGAACTACTTAGCATCAGAAAAGAGGAAACTGAAAACAGAGATAAGAATATTCGAGAAGCCCAAGAAGAAAACAGGAAGTACTGGCATTAAGCTTAAGGATTATATATTGCACAAAACATAAAGAAAGAATTAAAGAAAAAGAACTCATTATATTAAATGTTATCGATAATATCAACTGGAAATAGTGGGTGCTGCAGTTTCACAGTGCTGATACACCAGTCGTCACTGGCTGCAAGGGAGAGAGAGCACTGTCGCTTCCACAGTGCCAACCCTGGCGTTTTGGTGGAATGTATCGGGGGTTTGTTTTTTCTGTTCCGTGTATTGTTTTTTCTTATTTTGTTGTGCTTAAAAACCATGTACCATATTCTTGAATGTGATAAATTGTAGAATTAGAATATTATCTTGTCGCCAGCTATTTTATTTGATTCATTTATTTCGGCTCTTTTATTTAACAGAAAACCATGGCAGATAAACGAGAAAATTATTGATCTTTTTGCGGAAATTAAAACAAGAATGCATTTCATTTTTAAACGAATAGATCAAGCTTGAACTTTAATAGTTTATATTAAAGTAAGTAAAAAATTTTGATTTTGTTCTTTTAGGGTTTTATCAAGATTCTGAATAAATTTTCTTTTTATATATGTATGTTTTCTTTCACACAATTTTAAAACAATGGCTAAAAATATTAGCTACAAGCCGCCACTGGTTAACTATACCTTTCTTTCTTTATTTCAGCTGTGTTTATACTCCTTTTAGCTTCGAGGCTATATCAGGAGTTTGGTACCTGCGTCTGTACAGTAGGGTGAGCCATGGAACTACTGCTTGTCATTAATTTAATTGGATATGATACAGGATGCAATGGTGAGGATGATTCATGGTATGTAAATATCCAATTCGACATTTGCCTTTACGACTGGAAAAACCATGAAAAAAAAATGTCAATTTGGCCGGCCCCGGGATTTGAACCTAGGACCTCACGAATGCGACTCCAAGACGTAACCATCTCGGCCACCTCGCAAGGTACCGGTAACTATACATTTATTTCTAAATAAAGCCAATCTCCTCTAATCCTGAACATCATGGGGTCAGAATAAATGTAAATTTCGGAAAAATGTGGAAGCAATCTCAATAAATTTAACACTGTAGTAAAAACCACGATAAAATCGAAAAGTAAAACTTAGAAAAATAATTTTACACAAACTGTTCGTTTAAAAAAAAAAAAAAAGGTACTTTGGCCCCTTTTGTTCCAACGTACTTCGGAATCTGCCTGCGATTGCCTGATGTGTATGTAACACGCAGTACACAAGCGCTGAAGAAGTGGCAGTCCGATGCGGCGTCAAGTTTTTTAATTGAATGGGACTGCTAGAGTATTTTGATGCTCATCATGTCGATATTTTGTACTGTTTAGCTCGTACGTATTTTTTCAATGTGGACCAATAACAGACAAGAATGAGTCTGAAATCAGCCAATGACAGACCTGATTCACTGAATGTTTATCGAATTCGCTTCATCACCTCCTACAAAAGTAACAGCATTTTTACATAAATGTTTCATCCTATTTTGTCTCCTTTTACATGCTTAGGGGCTATGATAAACATCCATATTTTTCAAGTAAAAATACAAAGCCTACAGCTATGAATAACGTATCAGTGGATAGAATTTTTTACCGACTTCTGATATGGCACTTTTTACTCGTTCACATACACTCAGACAGCTGGATTAAGCTGTCCCTGCAATACGACCTCTTATTTTACATCGAAATGTGAAGTGAGAAAATGGCATTCCCTAAATCGAGTACAGAGAAAGTTATGTGACTGTATCACATTGTGCGTTATTTTCGTGGATTTCATTCTTCAATATTTATTTACACCTACGAGTTCTATCGATAGCTTCTCTAATTTGTCAATGTCCCGTATCATTTACTTCCAAAGCTACCTGTGAACACTGCCAACAATACACTGTTGTCATGTGAACTGTGATTTCGATTTGATAATTCTGTGTAAGAAGGGATTAAGTATTCTCTAAAACATTTGACTTTTGTCATTTAAAATAAAAATTGTTCAAAATCCTTTCTTAGTGAGCGCCTTCATTATGAAACGAAGGTACTGTCAAAATTCCAAGTCTCTACCTGTTATAGTTTAGGCTCTACGTTGATTCTCTGTCAGGACAAAGCCTCTTCTATACAGAGAGAAGAGAAGAGACTGTTAGACGTAAAAAACTCCTAAAAAAAAAACTCCGTGGCGCGACATCCCCGAAGTGACAAGGCCTACCTATGTTAGACGTAAAACATAAATATAATTAAAACGAATCATTTGCTGTCATACGGTCAAACAGATTCGAAATGAGACTATTAAAACGAACCAAAGATTCATGAACCTTATTAAAAAACGGGCATAAACAATAAAAACTTTGGATAATTAAAAATATAAAAACCCGTCTTGGAGGTACATTTCATGATTATACTGCGCCCGGAAACTTCAGATATCCGCGTATCCTAATGTTATAAACAAAAGAATCAAACAGAGCGGGCTAACAAAATCGCAGCGATCGGCAAATTGATGTGTTAAATTGCAAACAAAAATCTATTCCAGCGATGCTCTTTTTCCCCTGTTGCTATGGTAACCGAGCAAGGCCACCCTTAAATTAATTTCACAATTGAATACGGTCTACACTGAAACACCAGCTGAAATCGATGTAGACCTAGTTAACCGTTATTATTGTATGGAATGTGCATTGCTTATTTCTGGAAACAGTTTAAAAGTTTAAGACTGTGGAAAGGGGGGGAAGGCTTAATAGCTATGCTTGTATCTCGCGTGGCTGGTACGAGCGACTCCGCCATATTTCACGGGACATTTACATACTGGAGCGTCTGCCTTGGCTCGGTCGATACCTCGGTGACATCCTAGTTATTACCACAAAACATGACAAGAGTCCTGCATTGCGACAATGTGCATTCACATGTCTAATTACTAGGGACCGGATTCTTAGGTTTTTACCTTACTTTCAAAACAAAAAGCGCTCATACAGTTTTTCGAATCATGTCCATAGGATTCACCCACATTAATTCTGTGGTACCTAAAAACACCTAAATGGGGTATAAAAACCTAAATATACCTAAACGGGATATGAAACCTCAAATATCTAATTTAGGCTACTTTTTTGTATGTTTTGTTTGTCGGTTGAGAAATATATATTTTGCGGGGAGAGAATAATTTTTGTCGGGTAGAAATTAATACCACCAGCGTTCCATTCAACCCATTGTCGTCTAGGATGGACAGTATCAACAGAGGAAAAGAGTACCGGCCTATTCCTTTTAAAATATTCGCACGAACAACCATTGTTGCCGTGTATGAACAAGGATATAGATTTCTGTGTTTTAAAGCACTTGTTTTTTGTTTGCCTTAGTACTTCCCTGTTATTCATACTGAGTGGTCACACTGTGAGTTTTAAGAAGACGTGTTAATTATGCCGAAACAAATGAAATCGAGTTTATTACGGCAGTGGATTGGCGACGGCCTGAATTTCTTCTTCTTCTTTTCTTTCTTCTTCTTCTTCTGAGGTTATTTTATGACGTTACACCCCGCGGGTTTCTACATCTGCTCTGTCGTTTTCCAAGTTTTACAACTCACAGTTGATAATCTTGAAAGATATTTAGTGATATACTGTAACCAGGAAATGTGAGGCAATCTTATTTTCACTGCTTCTTTTGATTGTTTATGGTTCCTTTCTTCAATTGTGTAATATTGTCCTAAAGCTACTTTACACAAATTTAAGTCAATTTTGTTAAGTTAAACTTTACAAGTATTATGTATTGAATCCTATATAGCACATTCAAATTCATTAAACCAATTATTGTACCCGAAAACTATATTTTGGACAAAAAAACCTAAAAAAAAACTATTTCACCTAATGGAAAACCTAAAACAGTGATTTTAGAAACCTAAAAATCCGGTCCCTACTAATTACAGATGGGTAGTACACGGAAGAAGGTGAATCTGATCGAATTCAAGAGACTGATTTTTCAAAATGTTTTTTAAAACATTAGAGACATTTTTAAGTCAATTTTAATGACAAAATATGTAAATATCTGCATTACTTTTAAATGCAAGGTGCCATATATAGGCCTATAATTTACAAAAATGATCAGAACCATGCTGTTCTTTTCAATAGTTTATAATAATAAAAGGAAGTGTTTGTATTTCTGTCTGTCTGTCTGTGCGCGTTGCCCAGCCAAATCTACTGAACGCAGAAATCTGAAATTTTTAACGTAGATGGACTGAAGGGTGGGCAAATGCACCTCTAAGTCGGAATTTCTATTTTAGCTTTCGTTCACGAGTTATAAGTGAAAAACGGGCAGAAAACGTGATTATTTTTTTTCGCTATCGAAGCATCAGTTTTCAGTAACTTAATACATTTCATTTGTCAAAACCAGTTGCAGGTGCCTTTGCCGTTTTTTGTCATAATTTGGAAATGAAAGAATCGCTTCTTTTTGTAAGCCCACTCTGGTCGATTCACTTGTTCATAATGCCAAGCCCCGCAGACATCTGAAATTTTAAACATAAACGGAATAGGGATAATGAATATAAGTCTAAATGGGCAAACATTGTTCGATTTGGACGAAGCTCACTGTGCAGGGGTTTTCTGGGCCAGGGAACTCGAATCTGAGGTCGTTTTTCCCATGCTCCGCTTTCTATATCGTAGAATTCTCTTCAAAGCCGGATTTTTAGCTGTTTCATTAATTAAATCAATCGTTTAGTTTAGGCCTATGAATGTTTCGCCTGCAAGTGTTAATAAATATAATGTTTTAATTATTTTGCTCTTAATTTATAATCTTCCAATTATGCCCGGGATATGCTAGTTACCTATAAAATAATTGAATTGACAGTTAAAATACCTTTAAAATCTTTTACATAAATTTGAACCGAGCTTGGTGGCCGAGATGGTAACGTCTTGGACTCGCATTCGGGAGGTCCCAGGTTAAATCCCGTGGCCGAACAATTTGACATGGGGTGCTTCAAGGTTTCGCCAGTCGTAAAGGCAAATGCCGAATTGGATATTTGCATATCATGAATCATCCTCACCATTTCATCCTCTATCATATCCATTTAAATTAATAACAGTTGAAATTTACTCCTTTAAATACACCGACAATAGAAACAATTGACAACCAATAGTTCCACGGCCTACCCTACTGTATACACACAGATCCCGAACTCCTGATATGGCCTCGCAGCTGAAAGGAGTATAAACACAGCTGAAATAAAATTTTAAAAAAGGTCTAAAGCATTCCTCTGAAAATAATGTGTGTTGTAGAATTACGCGTGCACAGACATTAAGGACATTTAACTGCACCTAAGCTAATATGTGTTGCTTTCTTTGATTAGTCCGGAACTGATGTTAATAGTAAATAATATATAAAATAAATTTATTTAAATATGCACAAGTAATGTTTTCCTTAACTACGTAAAATTATGTCATGAAGATAGAATTATGAAAAATACGAATAAGTAGGGGAAAAATTAAAAAAAAATTATGCAAGACAATTTTATTCGTAAAGATATTGCAAAAAAAAATGCATATTTAATTCGTTAAACAGAAAGTATTTACATATAAATTCTACCTTTGAATCGCCTCACGTCTTTGTTTTGTTTTCGCAATGCCATGATGAAGAAGAGGAAACAATACACACTAGAGTTCATGTTGTTTACACGCGCTGTATCACTGAGGAACTGACATATCTCACACCATCTCCACTGCAAAATCAATCCATTTCCATATCCACACAGGGTGTGGGAAAACAAGTGATTCTCTATCCATATGAAGTGTCTGACGTGAACCTCAAGGTTCCGTTCTTGGGCCAATTCTCTCATGCATATTAACGATTTGCCTCGATCATTAAAACATCAACGAGACTGTTCGCCGACGACTGTGTAATGTATAAAAGAAAATTCGAGAAAATTCACATGTTGTTACACTTCAAAATTATTTACGGGAAATTACGATGAACAAAACGAAAACTAACCGCAGCGGAAAAAACTACAGTTTAAACGAAGAAACGATACCACGTGCTTGGGTACTTTGGTAAAAACTTATGTACTAGCTTGGGATGGAACCAACAGGTAAATTCAGCTACAGGGAAGGCTTGGAGAGCATGAGTATCCTGAAAAAAGTGTGCGTGGAACACCACGCGACAGAAGTGAAACTTGTTTTAATTTTTGGATTTTTTCAATTTTGGATTATTGGATTTTTTCAATATGGTTTGTTGGACTTCTTAATATTGGGTATTTTAATTTTGGAAATTTTGATTTTTTAATTTTGGATCTTTGATTTTGTATTATTTTTATTTTCGATTTTTTAACTTTGGATTTTTTTAAATTTTGGATCTTTTAATTTTTATTTTTTGGATTTTTTAATTTATGATTTTTTATTTTTAAATTTTGCGTTTTTAGTTTTCAAATTTTGGATTCTTTTATTTTTAATTTTGGAGTTTTATATTTTTTAATTTTTGGATTTTTTAAATTTTGGATAAGCCTAATCATTGAGTTGCTTGTTTTCTGTGCAGCCCCACTACTTTCGTGACGATTTTGTTCGTAACGCAAGTTTGGGTTAGCTCTCGATTTACTCCTAGCGCGGCTAAGGAAATTTCACTTCAAAAAGGGAAACGTCAACTCAAAAGATTATCTTTAGTGCGTTCAATAATGGAATGCGGCGTAGCGTGTTGGGCATCATTAGGTACAAAAGCTTTCAAGGGGAGTTGGAAAGTTGGGGAGATATTATTTTCTTAATAGGGGTGTAAATGGACTAAATCATTTGCCTGCTGCAATCTTTGATGGTCATCCTTTGACATAGAACACATTAGTATTTCTGTATTAATTAGTTACTGAGTGCAATTACTATTCCTAAGAGAGATGAAAATGGGGACTGCAGAAAACTGCATAATGATGAGCTTCATAACCTGTACTCGTCACCGGATACAGTAAGGATAATTAAATCGCGGAGGATGAAATGGGGGAGGAAAGATATCTCAAAAGTATTGACTGGGAGACCCGAAGGGAAAAGACCACTTGGAAGACCTAGACGTAGGTGGGAGGACAATATTAGGATAGATTTAAAGGAAGTAGGATTTGCAAGGGATGGTTGGATGGAGTTAGCACAGAATAGGGTTGAATGGTGGGCTCAGGTAAGCGCGGCAATGAAACTACGGGTTCCATAAAATATATAATACTGCTTGGGAATTGTCTATTACCATTGAGCAAGTATGTGAAGCACCGCCGTCTCGAGAATTACACTACCTGTCCTATGCTTTATTTTAACATGGAGTTTAGAGAATTGCTCAATTGCCTAATTTCTCCAGTAGAGGCGACACAGTTCACACCCAGGTTGCAGCAATCACCGCCACCTATACAACCGCCGTCTCGAGAATACACGAGTAATAGAGTCTAGAAGGCAGTGCCCTATACATTACCGTACATTGCATCTATGCGTTTGCTGCGTCAAAATAAGCATTAAACAGACACAGATACTTGTGTTATTTGTTTAGAACATAATATTATTCCAGTATATGACACTTACCTTGAAATGGAATTTTGGAGCAATAATTAAAATAAATATAAATTAATTAGACGTATTGATAGTAAATTTTATTATTATTATTATTATTTTACAAAATTTTATTCATAGCAATTAAGTACCGGTACCTAGAATAATAGAAGTTTAAACATTCAGTTTATGCTATATTACTAGACGGCGGTGACAGCACTACATAATCAACAATGTCGTAGCAAAAAACAAGAAGCAATCTGGGTGTGAAAGGTGCTGCCATCTGTAATGTCGCCGAGTACGCAAAATTAGCCGTATAGGACAGGCAGTGTATACACGAGTAATACAATTTAGAAGACAGTGATGTAAAGCTATGCGTGACATAATTAATTTACAAACATGTGACTGAATTGTAGTCAAGGTCTTCTGTATTCAATATCAACAATTGAATAATCCTTCTTCTTCTTCTTTCGTTTTTGTTTCTAGACGCTACTGCCTTTCCCTGTCTGGAAAATTGATATTCCTACTGAGTTCGTGGTTTCTACATTAGTTTGTCCAAACTCGACGTATTCACATTTGGTTTTAGCGTCAAAAATTCAGAGGGATTCGGCACTGGAACCTGTTCAATCTCGCTGCATGGAACCTGCTCCATCTACTTTTAAATGGCTTCAGAAAAACAAAAGAAGACAATATTTCATATAACTCATTTTTGTTAATATCCCGCACGCAAGAAACATCACGCAAATACCACTACACGTGCGGAGCTCAATTCCTAACCCAGAAAATAAAAACATTAAATACTGAGGAGATTCAGAAAATTCCTACAATCTCGTGAACTTTTACGTGATTTATTGGGATTGGATTTCAGTCATGGCCCTCTACATAAATAAAAATTATAACATGCCATAGCGATTGATTAAAGTATGCATTGCTTATTGTTGTTATAACAATGATATAATACGAATAATGTAGAATTTTCTAATTGATAAATATAAGTCACAGAGACTTTCTTAAGTAGAGCATAATACCATGAAACTAAAAGTAACTCGTTCAAAAAAAATGCTCCGGCACGTAAAGTTCAATAGAAAGATGACTGACTATTTTCTGACTACAGGAAAATCGTCATTTATTTTTCTACAGGATGTGACGTCAATGTCAACATTTTAAAATGTTGAGAAGTTGTTATTTCCTATAGAATTTCATTTGTTTGATACAGAAGTTGTTGCTTGAGTACTGAGTATCCTCATATTACTCTGAAATAAATTGCTAAATAGAAACTAAAAGGATTCTAATTGTGAGGAAGAGATACAAATCAAAATAAAATCAGGTAAACTGATGTAACAAAGTGTCAGTATGTTTTTGTTTAATCAATTATGATTGCAGTTATGATATGCAGAATACAAAAAAAAAAGTCAAATTGGCCGGTTTCGGGATTTGAACTATAGAACTCCAGGATGTGAGGCCAAAACGTTACCATCTCGGCCACCTGGGTCAGTTTAACGGTCTAGTTGGATAAGCGCATGTAAAACAATAGTGTTTTTGGTCATAGGTAACTGTATTTTAATTTCCAGAGCCTTATAAGATCACAGTAAAACAATAGGCTATGTTGTCAAGATAACTGATTTTCATTTTTTTTATAAATTCTTTCGAATATGTATATTACCATAAAATAGGCACTAAATTGAGCATTACTCCGAAACAGGTCAACCGATTTTATCCAATATCAATAGACGTCTTCCCATGGACATTACAAATTATCATTATTTATAACGACCGTGGGATGAAACCTATTTATTTTTAAACAAATCGGTTAGGGGCCTTATTTCTGAAAATGTTACAGTGAATTCATGAAATGCAATTCAGTTCTCATTACAACAATATTGTTTGCAGTGTTCACACAGGACTTTGGAAGCTGCAAGTAACAATGCCCCACTTATTCCTTCACACATGCTTATCGAACTCGATCGTTAAACTGAGCGAGGTGGCCGACATGGTAAAATCTTCGACTCGCATTCTGGAGGTCCCTGGTTCAAGCCCCAAAACAGACCAATTTCACTTTTTTTTCTTAATTTTTATGTGAGCGTGCGAGTGTCAAGATATCACAAATCTTTACAGTTCAGGTGATGCTGGAAGATTTTAATCTGATGAAAAAAATTAGACCTTTCCGTAAGCTCTGCTTGATGTATCAATCTGCAGCTTAACTCGGATATCATAATTGCAATTATAACTGATTAAACTAAAGCATTCTGATACTTTGTTACATCAGTTTACCTGATTTTATTTTATTATTATTATTATTATTATTATTATTATTATTATTATTAAGTGCAAGTATGGTACTTTATGAGATTGTGTGGGGACGAAAAATGTCTGTCCGTCTGTCTGTCCGTCCGTCCGTCCGTGTGTCTTCTACGCGCCATAACTCAAATACGCTTTTTCGGATTTTCATGAAACTTGGAAAACACATTTATAATGTCTATGGGAAGAACCCTGTTGATATTGAACCAAATCGGTTCACCGGTACCGGAATAATGCCCAATTTAGTACCTATTTGAATAGATTATGGCGCCTTTGTAATAGAAAGACGCCATCACTCAAATACGCTGTATCGGATTTACATGAAATTTGGTACACGCATTTATGACGTCCATGAGAAGTGCCCTATTGAATTTTAACCTAATGTGTTGACCGGTACCGGAGGAAAACTCAATTTAGTGTATTTTAAAGGCGCAATAACTCAAATACGCTTTATCGGATTTTTATGAAACTCCGTATACACATTTATAATGTCCATGGAAAGACGTCTATTGATATTCGACCAAATCGGTTGGCCAGTACTGAAATAATGCCTAATTTAGTGCCTTTTATGTTAATATATGAGAAGTCGCGATAACTCAAATATGCTTTATTGGATTTTCCTGAAACTTTGTATACCCATTTATAATGTACATGGAAAGACGTCTACTGATATTGGACCAAATCGGTAGACCGGTACCGTAGTAAAACCCAATTTAGTGTCTATTTTAAAGACGCGGTAACTCAAATACGCTTTACCGGATTTTTATGAAACTTGGTATACACATTTATAATGTTCATGGGAATACGTATATTGATATTGGATGAAATCGGTTGACCTGTTTCTGAGTAATGCTCAATTTAGTGCCTATTTTATGATAATATACGTATTCGAAAGAATTTATAAAAAAAAAAGCAAATCAGTTATCTTGACAACATAGTCAATTGTTTAACTGTTATATTATACGGCTTTGGAAATTAAAATAGAGATAGCTATGACCAAAAACACTATTGTTTTACATGCGCTTATCCAACTAGACCGTTAAACTGACCCAGGTGACCGAGATGGTAACGTTTTGGCCTCACGTTATGGAGTTCCATGGTTCAAATCCCGAAAGCAGCCAATTTCACTTTCTTTTTCGTATTTTTATGTGAGTGTGCGATTGTCATGATATCAAAAATCTGTACAGTTCAGCTGATGCTGGAAGATTTTAATCTGATTAAAAAGAAAACTAGACCTTTGTTCTTCCCTAAGCCCTGCTTAATGAATAAATCTGGAGCTTAACTTGTAAACCAATTAAAAAAACATATTCTGCATATCATAATTGCAGTCATAACTGATTAAAAAAAAACATACTGGCACTTTTTTTACATCAGTTTACCTGATTTTATTATGTTCCCTTTCCTTCCCTAACTAATGCGATTTTGTGTTCTGGTACTTTGTTACATCAGTTTACCTGATTTTATTTATTTTTCATTATTATTATTATTATTAAAACGCTGTCGATGACGCTACTAGCAATTGCAGCCGTTAAGAGTTATTTTAACCATGATTAAATTAGTATTCAATAGTTTTAATATTAAAATAGAGAGAATATAGAAAAACCGAATACAACACTAACACTACTGTAAGCATTAACTTCTTGACACTAACACAGAGGACAATTAGCTGATAGTACTATGTTCTAAAATACCAAACTAGAGAAGAAGAAGTAGACAGAAGGAAGCAATTAATAAACAATTAAGAAAAGTAAATAAGGAAAAAAGCAAAAGACTACATTTAAATAGAAAAGAAAGAATGAAAGAAAGAGAAAAAGGACATGAAACGTCGAAAACAGAGTACCCTACAACATTGTCCGCCGCGATGGGTGTATAGGTAGCATACTTGCCTTCTACCCTGGCGGTCCGGGTTCGATTCCCGGCCGGGTAGTGGATTTTTCAGCAACGAAAAATCCCCCGGGTTCAGGACTGGACATCACCCAGGAAAATTAAAGGCTATATTAAAAAGCCTAAATTAAAGTGTGGTGATGACTGCTAGAAAAGAGTAGAGTAGGGTATTCACAATAGATCTATAAAGGTCGCAGTGTTGAGAAGCCGGCAAAAGGCTTATACTACCCCCTTGTAATCTAATCTAATCTAATCTACCCTACAACATGGCAAAATTATTTTTTTACTTCCTCTGCCCGTACCATAGGATCTATAGGTAGAGGAAGTATTGTTTTCGACCCCCAAATTCGAAGTTGAGTTTTTGACATAAATACACGTTTCAAGGCCCCCTGAATCCAAAAATACTATTTTTGGAAACATGTCTGTGTGTCTGTCTGTCTGTGAACACTCTAGCTCCAAAACGGAAAATCGTATGAAAACAAAATTTCGTATTTGGGTCAGGTACCTTCTGAAGATGTGAGGATAAGATTGGCGACTATTTTCTCTTATTTTTAAGGGGACTTTACATGAAGAAATTTTCGTTTTTCGCGATTTTCTCGAAAACGGCTCTAACGATTTTCTTTAAAATTTGCACATGTGTTCCTTTTACTGAGAGCTAAGATTTTTATTTGAAACTTTTTTTCGAAAAAATTCTCTGAGGGTAGTTATAAGCCACCCACTGTTTGTACGGTATTAAGTTTGTCTTGCGTGATGAACAACTGAATACGCGCTCTTTCACGGCCTATTATTCTATATAAGAATGTGAAGTGAGAAAGATGTATTGTTGGCCATGCATAGAGTAAAGAAGTATCTGAGGGAAATATTCGATAAATTTCGGAAATTATATTTTACGGCGTAAAGTTCAATAAACGTCTGCAGTCACTTGTTCTTTTTTTATAAAGTTTGTTATATAGCCTGCGCTTTTAGTCGCATCATTGAAAGAAGAGGTATTTATAGGATAATTAGCGTAAAATTGTGTCTTGCGATTCTGTTCAAGGATATGTGAATACTGCTAACTTTTATTTGGGCAGAGGAAGTTATGTGACTTTCACATCAGATTTTTTCTCCACAATTGTAAAGATTTTTTTAAAGGGGGGACCAATTTATTTATTTTTCTTCTTAATGACAGGTGACCATTGACTGATCAACCCCACTGGTGAAAGGCGGGCACAAAGTAAAAGGAAGTTTTTGTAAAAAACTTCTCTCAAATGCTAAAATGTGACATGTGGGAATGTAACAGGAAACTTACCTCAAGATTCCCGTCCTCCCAGAGCGCTCGCTTCCTGGTGACTGTGGCCACGCGACGTCTGTCATGTCAGCACGACACACAACCTGTGGTCCGCGTCACCATCTGAACAAACAAGCGAGAAACTGGGCCTTAATATTCGCGAAATGAAATGAGTAGCTTATAACTACCCCCCAGAGAATTTATCGGGATAAACAAAATTTAGCTCTTGGTATAATTATACAGAGTGTTAATGAATAATACCGAAATATTTTACCTGTGTATGGAGGGGACTTTTTTTTTTTTTTTTATTTGACCATAGTTGACCCAGAGTCCCACAGCCGGAGGCTACACTACTGGGGAGAATACAGATAATACATAGACTAATATTTACATACAGTTTGCTAACTTTGTTTCAAGGCTTCGGTATAAATGTAGATGATGATGATGTGAGTGATGAATAGCGAAAGGTGAATATTTACAACACACTGAAATGACAAAAATCGGAAGCTGTATAGAGGGGACATAGACCAGCAACTTTTCTTAGGAGATTTTTGCTCTATGGATTAAATTTGTCCTGTTACAGCATAAAATCTCCCAAGGCATGGCCGCCACTGACTTCTAACATTTGAAAAAATGCAAAACAAAGCAACTTCGTTGCTAACACTGGAGTTATGAATAATCAAACTAATGCAATGGCGGCCAGTCATGTGATTAGTCTGTAAATTTTGCAGATTATGAAAACTCTAAATTATGATATACCTGTTGATGAATGATTAATAATAATGTTTTTATCGATCATTAAGAAGGCATGAAGTCAATTTAATGAAAATTTTAACCCTATTTCACTTAATTATTGACTCATGAGCACCAAATTGTAATGACTTTAACGCAAACACATTTTACGTCATAGAGCAAAAATCTTCTAATAAAAGTTGTTTGTCTATGTCCCCTCTATAACTTACACAGGTAAAATATTTCGGTGTTATTTATTAACACCCTATATACACTGACAGGCAAAAAAAACCCAATCACTTAAATAAATTTCCAAAAATTAAGTTCAAATAAAAAATTATGTAGTAGGCCTAGTGCTTGAAATAAAATTACTGCAATTGTGTAAGTTTTTAAGATTAAAATGTAATGACACATTTCACACTTAATTCCCCATTTTTCCTCTTGCACCGTGGTGAATGGTAAGCCAAAGGTTGCAGGGGCATAACGGAGGCTGAGTCCATCATCAATTAGAGCAACAGCTTTGGCAAAGTCTTCAGGACTGAGAGGCATTAATTTCAACTAAACTTACTGACAGAATCACTTCGATGCGAAGGGAGACAGTTTCCGTTCAGTTTGTAAGGAAATGACGCAATACAACAATGAAACACCTTGCAATGTGTATGACAAGTTAGTGCTTATAATCATATTGGAATCACCTTATTGCGATTTTTTTTTTTGTGATAAAGTGAAGATATGAAGAAAGCAGATATGCTGTATCTATAGCTAATGATCTATTAAAAATAATAATTCATCCTCACCAACAACAGTGTATAAAAATCCAATCAAAATTATGTTTAATCTTAAAAGTACAACAAATTTTACAGTGATCGTTTTTTTCTGGCGGTCAGTGTATTATACTATACATCATATCATATAACTTAATATATTATGTTACCCAATTCGTGTAGAATATTTTAACGAAGCCGTAAGGGCTGTATTTGAGAAAATCGCAACAACAAAAAAAGTAACATTTTTCATGCAAAGTGCGGCGCTAAAAGTAAAGTTTTCAAACATTTGTCGAAATTAGAGCAGTTCCTAAAACTAAACTGTCGAACCGGGGATCGAACCCGGGACTACGGATATGTAGCCAGCAACGTTAACCATGAGACCACGCAGGTGGTCCATCCCGTATCTACCTATATCCAATAAATAATGCAATTCCCTCACAATTTAGTACCATTTAGTACCATTAGCAACATTTCGATTCGACACCATTTTGTCGATGCAATTTTCGTCACATATTGTGACAATAAAGATATTCTATATATTATATAAAAGGCTTTTGTCCTGACTGACTGACTGACTGACAGGAATCAACGTAGAGCCTAAACTATAACAGGTAGAGACTTGGAATTTTGACAGTACCTTCGTTTCATAAGTAGGTGCTCACTAAGAAAGGATTTTGAAAAATTATGATTTTAAATGCCAAAAATCAAATGTTTTTTAGTATACTTAATCCCTTTTTACACAGAAATATCAAATCAAAATCACAGAATATATTGTTGCTAATGGTATCAGATGGGTTTGGAAAAAAAAATGAAATGCAAGTTTGACAAATAAGAGAAGTTATCAATATAATTCATGTTATAAATAAGTATTGCAGTATGAAATCCAGGAAAATAATGCAGTCACACAACTTTCTCTACCCTGGACATAGAGAAAACAAAATAATTAAGGAACCGCGGACAGTGTGCATTATCTTAACCTACCCAGTGCTGAAGCCGGGGAGGGGATCTTTCACTACTGAAAAATCGCCACCCGGCCAGGAATCGAACCCGGGCCGTCGGAGTGGAAGGCAGGCGTGCTACCGACTCACCCACGTCGGCGGACATAGAGAAAGCAATACGAGGTACTATCCGCGCGCCATATCTTGAGCGCTGGATTTACGGGGAAGTGAGGGTTGGGGGGAACAAAACATAGCTACTCCGCCAGTCTTTCTGCAGTGTTGTCAACCAAAGAAATCATATTTCAGCAGAATCGCGAATATGGTAAGCGCACGTCAACAGCGTAAGTGTGGATGCCGAATTATAATTATTTCCGATGAATCATCCTCGCTATTTTATGTAGTGACATTTAATAGACAAGGATTTTAATGCAGTCCAATAATATAACGTGGTGACGGTATTGCGTAACAATTAATAACACGTCACAAGGCTTTAGTTATGAAATAAATCATTTTCCTCCGGGAAGAGAATGTTATATAAATAGGCTCAATATATTTACACTGGATGACTAGTTTTAAGCATGAAGAAGAGTCTTAGCAGAACATGCTTCACCATTTCGTGTTGTAAAACATAAGAGAGGTGAGGCATCTAAAAGTGGAGAAAATTAGAGGCCTAATTTTAAACGTATTTAATACGTTTTGTGAAAAGTTCGCTCAACTTTCAGTCCATGAAATTGACATCAGAGTTCACGGGAGTGTCAGAAATTAGCACATACGGAATTCTTAAAGAGGTGAGGAAAGTGTTGGATGTACAGTGACGTGTTTGTGAAATAAGCAATTCGAAAAATTGTATTTTTCCACATAACTCCATGCATCAGAAAAGATAATGTCAATAAATAAATAAGGATCCTGAGACAGAATGAAAGTTTAGTATTGAAGCCACTAGATGTCAGGGTGTATAGCGTACTTCGTGTTTCAATGTTGTCAGCTCAACCTACGAAGTTGAACGAAACCTACCGAATGAGGACTAGGGAGCCGAGCGCTCAAGATATGGCGCGCGGATAGTATGGTAATCTGTATATTATTATATCGCAGGTTTTTGGAGAGAGAAGTATGAAAGTGATAATGCTTTCTGTTTAATTTCAACCCCAAATCAGTTTTATGGTAACATGAGAGTGAGAAATAAAATTTCCCGCCTCGATATTACAATTTTATGTTACAGGAATTTCTGTTTCTTCTTATTTGAACCCCTACCAGGCTTGCTGTGTACAAGCGATGCGATGCAGAATTCTACATTCTCTATGAGCCATAAAAAACTATACCAATCGTTTTCTGAGGGAATAGTTTGAGTGTGATAAGTCGTTCTTCCTATTTCAAATTATAAATACCTATATACCTATACCTAGAATTTAAAAATCGAAAGTCCTTCATAAGTTAATTTCCAATTACAAAATAAAAACCCCGGGCCTTTTAAGCTAGTAGAATTGTATAACGCGTACCGTAGAATATACGATTCTTGGTTTTCGAGCTGTCCTGGTGTCTAGGTTACTAAACTAGGATGTGATTTTATTGTGATAACTTTATTTTTTCTTTTCAGAATTCAGACGTTAACAAGAGATTAATCAATTAAATTATGCTCTTCAGCATACAGTTATTTGAATTGTACAATAGACCTACTTGAATTAAACAACATATCATACTGCAGCTACGTAGCCAGTAGCTTACGGCTGTCCCCTTGCTGTCAGATCCATTAGGCAACACGCAGTACCTCTGTAGTGAAGAAGAGGTCGCCTATGCACGGGGCACATGTGCTTTGTGTACTAGACAGTGGCGGCTCGTGTATAGTCACTGTGGAACTGCAGCACCCCCTATTTCTACTTTATATTATCAATCACATTTAATATAATGAGTCCTTTTTTCTTTAATTCTTTCTTTATATTTGAACAAATATAATCCTTATGCTTAATGCCAGTAGCCATCCCCAAGTTCATTAACAGGCGAAAATCTTTGTATGGGACTGTGGTAGTTTTATTTATTTTTTTCTCCGTGTATGTTGTGCTAAAAACCCATGTCCCATATTCTTGAATGTGTAGAATTAGATTATCTTGTTTCCAGTTATTCTATTTTATTCATTTTTTCGGTTCTTTTATTTAACAGAAAGTTTTAACCATGGCAGATCAAGGCGAAAATTATTGATCTTTTCGCGGAAATTAAAACAAGAAGGATGGATTTCATTTTTAAACGATTAGATCAAACTTGAACTGTTAACAATTTAGATTAAAGTATGTAAATTATTTTTATGTTGTTCTTCTAGGATTTATAAAGTTTCTGAATAAACCTTCCTTTTATATGATATGTATGTTTCATTTTACACAATTTTAAAACAAAGGCTAAACATTTTCTGGAGCAGCACCCCCACTAATTTTAGCTACGAGCCACCACTGGTACTAGTGATTGGGATAGCAGGTTTAACAAACAGACGGGAAAAGACCACTTGAAAGACCTAGACGTAGGTGAGAGGACAATATTAGAATAAATTTAAGAGAAGTAGGATTTGCGAGGGATGGTTCGATGGAGTTGGCACAGAATAGGGGTGAATGGCGGGCTCATGTAAGAGCTGCAATGAACCTGAGCGCGTACAATATTTTTCAGGTATAGCGTACACGAATTTGTTGTTAAATACAATTGAATAATGCCACGACTCGCGCCCCACGAGTTGCTGAACGAGGCTTAATAAGATTGGATGTAACAGAAGTCAGGATTCGCGTGCCTACAGCTCATAAATCTTGTCTGTCTGCCGTATAAGGCATACGTAATCATGAAGAATAGAACATGTCGTACAACAGATGAAATATGTGCGTCACAATGGCCAGAGTAAGTGGGAAATTAAACGAGAATCGATCTATAATCAAGGCGGCCGTGACAAATGAGAGTTGTGAAGTAATTACGCGAGTCCAGGTGGCCGTTCCCAGCACCTGTTACACACCATATACAGGGTGTTGTTATTATATCGCGTGATTCAAGTAATGTTGTTGATTAATTGGAGTAGGCCTACGCCCAATCGTCAGGAACGTCTGGAAAAGACGCCAGTGCATATTCATCCACACGCCCATGACCAAAGGGCGTAAGTAAAACGCCAGGCGTCGGAGGCGAGGGGGAAGGGGGTCACTACGCCCAGTCCCATGGGCAGGAAATTGAAAACCGCTTTCAATCCGACCTACTACTACTTACGTGCCACAGGTGCCTTGCTTGGTTCCTCTACTAGTCTGTGTCTTTACTTCCTTTTTATTCCTTAATGTTGATTTACAATTTCACCCAGCAGCTAAGTAATCGATGTATTGATCGCCACCAAGATTATTAGGGTTTTTAAAGTTGGTTTCTTTGCAGCTTATTATCGCCGGCGTGGTATTGTGGTTAGGGTCGCTGACTACAGATCCGTCGGCCCGGGTTCGGATTTTTCTTAGGTTGGGAGGTCTGGAACGGGGTGCACTCAGCCTTGTGATTCAAATTGAGGAGCTACTTGATAGAGAAGTAGCGGCTCCGGTCATGGAAACCACCACTAACGACCGTGGGTGTCGGCATGCTGACCACATGCCCCCCAGTCCTGCCATCTGCTTATGGTAGATGACGCAGAGGTCGGGTGGTAGGCCTTGTCCCTTCTGGGATGTAGCGCCACGGATGCAGCTTGACCACTGTCCCTAACAGCTGTTAGCGACTAATTATTATTCATGAATGTAATATTTTTATTATTCGCTACCATAGAAAAAATAGTGTGCAATACATATGCACTAAATGCATTAGAGACTCTTGGATATTTAACACCTTTACTTCCACAGGTGAGTTTTCGGGTCCAGGGCAAAGTAACTCAAGCCTCTTCTCCCCGCTGCTTGTGGTCAAGAGGTTGTTGGTGGTGTGTGTTACGAACCTGTCGGGGCTCCCGGTTGGAGCTCCCGCAGGGGGTGGCGCACACGTGGCATGATATTAGGCTTGTTGGATGTAGGGGAGTTCCGTGGGGGCCCACGGGGGGCTTTGCGAGTCCGGGGCGGCCTGTGGGCACGCAACTCATCCCATCCCGGAGGTAGGTACAATAAGTCGGCAACGGCTGCGGTGCTTAGGGGCGTTCCCACCCCGCCTTAAGGGGCACAAAATAGAATAGAATAGAATAGAATAGAACTCAAGCCTCATTCAGTGGGGTAGTAAGTGGTAGAGCCAGTTCTTGTAGTATCAGTAAAGGCAGGTTTTGTTTTAAAAGGTACTGAGTGGTGAAGGAGAGTTTGAAATATCATTCAATTATGATTTAGGAGATGAATTCATTCCATCAGATAGTGAAAGTGAACATTTTTATACTGAATCGATAGGCATACATTTTATGAATAGTCATGATTCACAATGAGTGCCCTTTTGCTCTTTCCTCAAGGTATGTAAAACATCATATTCCTATAGGAGCCCGATGCCCGGCTTAGTCACTGACCTTCTGGCTGTGGAAACATTGGCCTCCGGCGCTACCCGGATAGCCTAGACTGTGATGACTCCGGCCATGGAAGCCTACAGACTTATCATATTCAAACTAACTATGTGAACAGGACCAAGAGTCCCAGACTACCTTGAATTATCAAAAAACTTGGACTTACGAAATTATACGAGAAAGTTATGTTAAACATTACAGCATAATAGTTTATTAAACAAAACATCAGAAATGAAATAAAACAAACATTATAACCCTATTTCAGCACTGACGATAACAAAAGACACCATTACATTTTTACTTCCTCTGCTCGTACCGTACTGTTTTCGACCACCAAATTCCAAGTTGAGATTTTAACATAAATTGACGTTTTGAGGTCCCCTAAAGCCAAACATATTATTTTCAGAAAAATGTCTGTGAATAGCCGAGCTCCGGAACGGAAAATCATATGAAAAATGTATTTGGCTCAGGTACCTTTTGAAGACGTGTGACATGAAGATTGGCATCAAGTTTCTTTTTTTTTTTTTTTAAGGGGATTTTACATGAATAAATTTTCATTTTTCACAATATTCTCAAAAACAGCTCTTACGATTTTGTGTAAATTTTACTCTTGGCCTGGGTAAACTAAGAGCTAAAACTTTCATTTGAAACATTTTTTTGATAAAGTTATCTGAGGGGTAGTTATAAGCCACCCACTCTGAATACGTGCTTTTTTTGCAATAGGGCCTCTTGTTCTATATCAGAAGGTGAAGTGAGAAAAATGTATTAGCCATGCTTAAATTAAAGAAAGTTACGAGAGTATATTAATCGCATTATATTTGGTTATGTATCCTTCGGGGATGCGATGCGGTAATGACATTCTCTTCATTTTTGAAACCAATTTAAAATAAAAATATTGCCATACGTAGTTTAATATACTAAGAGGCAAAACTTTTATTTGGGCAGAGGAAGTTATGTGAATTTCACATCAGATATTTTCTTTAGTGTTTATTTTGAGGCTGCCCTACATAAGAATCAACAGTAAGACTCTACCTCAGTCAGAAGAAGTTTAATATTTGAATATCCACCTTCATCTTTGGTTGACCTGGAAAAAGCATGTAAGTACTATACGCAAACAACTAAATCTAAAACTCAGCAAAATGTCTTGGCTCCAAGCTTATCAACTACAAACAAATCTAACCTTAAACCAATATGCACATATGGAATTCAACTTTGGGGTACATCAAGCAAATCTAACATATAAATTGTAGAATGTTTCCAATCCAAAACATTACAAACTATTGATAAAATTCCCTGGTACATCAGTGACAAATATATTTATCAAGATCTCGAAATGCCAATAGGAAAATATTAAATTACTAAACACAGCATGGTCTAAACAAACACCCCAATTCATAGGCACTTGTAAGCTGAATTCTGCACTTGATCCACAGATTTGAAATGCTATGCATTTAGCCACTAGCAGTCCTGGATTTGTCAATAGGCCTTATAGGCAGCGTCCTAGGTGCGGCAGATTTAAGAGGGCGCTCACTTACTTTTACTTTATGACTAATTAATTCGTTTATTTCATTTTTCAGTACCTACGTAACCTATGTTTAAATATTTAAAATTGTTTAATACCTACTGAAGGCCTGCAAATGAGCGTTTATGATAGGTGGGAACTTCTAGGAAGGAGGAAGGGGGTGTGCAAATAAAGTGGCCCATACTTATGAAAAGTATAACTCCGACACTGGCCACTAGGCTACGTATTTTGTAACTGTATTTGTTCATTCTTGTATCCTTATTATTTACTGTTCACTGTTGAACAGATTGTAATGTTGAAGATAGATAATATACATTATTCATTGTGCAAACTGGTGGTGGAAAACAATCATAAATAATTTGTCAATTCCGTCCAAAACAAGAGGACATCAAGCGAACCCCAGAGCTGCATGTCGTCACAACACAGCAGAGTAAGATGCTATTTGTTTCAACGGATGGTGAAATACATCACCTAAAATATTTAGCTACAGATGGCAGCCCACTGTGGTGTCAGAAATTAGACATATATGCTGAAAAACTTGTAATCCCTCTCACTGAGAATATCTTTCGTCTACTGGCATGCAAAGCGGTATCGCCTCAGGCTGTTGCCCCTTGTTAATAATTCTTAATGCCTCCAATTTCATTTCTTCTAACAGTATGTGTCAATTATTCATGAGGAAACTTGAAAAATAAAGTGTATAGGTCAATTTTCCATACATTAGAAGAACTTAAAGACAACATCACAAGAGAAATGAATTCGATCTCGGAAGCTGAACTTATGCGCGTGAAAGAAAACTTCCTAGAAAGCTGCCAGTGTTGTATGCATGCAAGAGGAGGACATTTCCAACATATCTTTTGATGAGGTACGTGGTTATTTTAATTGTAATTCCAACTGTAAATGTGAGAACCTGAACCATTACACCGCTTGCGACTTTATTTGCGTAGACATTTCACCCGATCGCTCGGAAGTTGGAGATGTGCCCGCCACGAAGCAGAAACCCGCATCATTAATAAATAAATAAATAAATACTTTATTATCACATACGTCTACAATTGAGCAATGCTCATAAACAGGTGATTCGTCATGGATTCCTTAATGCTAAACTTAAAACTAAACAAAAGTTAAATATAATTATGAATATAAATATGAACACAATATAATAGATAGGCCTATTACATTCAAACACGGGACTGTATATAATCTTCAATGGAGTAGAAGCAGTGATCAAGCAGATATGCTTTGATTTCAGTTTTGAAAGGTGACATTTTGACGATTTTTTTAATGGAGGCTGGTAATTTGTTATACAGTTTTACTCCCATATTCATTGGTCCCTTTTGACAGATTTTAGTGTTAAGCCTCTCATGGTGTAGATCTGATTTTTGTCTTGTATTGTGAAAGTGAATTTCTATATTACTTATAAATGGGGTGTTGTTATCCGAAAGGTTTTTTTTTTGTGAATAATAGAAGTTCATATATATAAATACAAGGGAGGGGCAGTATCTGTAATTTTTTGAAAGCAGGTTTACACGAGGATCTCCAAGGTAAACCTAACATTATTCTTATTATTCTTTTTTGCATTATGAATAATGGCTAACTCTTGTGTGGGACTCACTGTATATTGAAACACTTCCTCTAGTAGTCAATAAAACAAAACATATGCGCAAACCATTCAGTCACTGACCTAACTGGTTTGTTTTTGGAACATGGTGGCTTTGGATGAGACTGGGTAATTCCGAACTGCATCTAACCTTCTCTAAACACCCATGCACTGAAATCTGACAATTTCTTATTTTTCTTAATTCAAAAATTTCAGCTCGGATTAATGGGAATATGAAATATGATGTGTTGTCTGAGCCAGTGGTAGTCACTAGGAGGGTGGGAGTGAGGTGCTTGTCTTTCGAACTCCTCCTCAATAATATTATCTTCATAATACAGGTTTTATTATACTAGGAAGGAAATGTGATGAAAGATAATTCTGTTTTATTCTTTGGCAATATTTTTCAAATCACAGATATACACAGATAAGGCAATAGGTTGCCTTACTGTACAAGCTTCGAAACAGGAATTCACATAAGAGTTAAGTTATCCATCAACCCTAGTTATAAAACATTACAATTCCCTCTTCATTACTCTAAAAATTTTATCACATGTTATTTGTCATAAAATGAAAGGGTTTCAATAATAAAAATTAAAAATTTGGGGGCACCAGGGGAAGATTTTTTTCAAAAAAAATTATGTATTTTTTCGGCAAGCATATCTCCACTTCCAATTAAGCTAGAACAGTGATTCTTATACTAAAATGTTCACCATTTCATAGATATGTCTACATACTAGCATCATCTTTGTAGTGCTTATCATAGGTAGTTTAATTTTTTTCTCCCTGAAGCCTAAAAAATAATTCGAATATTTTTCCTTTGATAAGGGGTCAGGATCCTTACCATAGACTCATTTACTTGATTCTAGTGTACAGACTAGCTATATGTTTAAGCTTCATTTTGGTGTTTGGAAGAAAGTCAATAGCTCAATTCTAAGTGCATTTTTCGTAAGCTGAAAGTTAAGAAATGCTAAAATTTTTGAAATAAGATAAAAATGAAGTTAAAGTTTCGAGCAGAGAAGGCTATTAAAAACTCAATTTGGTCAATCAATAACAGAGAAAACCCAAACATGTTATATATATTTGAAAACTACAGAAATCAGGCTTTCTAATGACACAAAGAAAAAAATGGTGAAAAATTCTGATATTAGGGGTAGATGGATACCTTAAATAATCACACATAACGTCAACATGCCATGCTCTACCACCTTTGTACAGATTCTAACCACCAGTGAAGGAAGTGGGAAAAATCCAGAGGCGGTATGCTATCCCAGACTTTTTTCCTAACATACCTCAATTTAAAAAAGCACATCCCCTTCCCGTATGGTGTTTTTAATTAACTTCCTCCATGAGTAACCAACCCTGCTTTTTAGATGATTGCCAAGCAGGAGTAGGCTACAATACAAGACTAGAATATCTTGTACTGTCAATTGACAGATCTTTATTTATTTCACATTACTGAAACCACCAATAACAGCAGTGGGTGTCGACATGCTGACCACATGCCCCCAATCCTGCCATCTGTGTATGGTAGATGAGGATAGTAGACCTAGTCCCTTCAGGGATGTAGTGCCATTGAGTTTAGTTTATTTATTTTAATAAAGATATTTTAAAAGTATTTAAGACCTATTTAAACAATGTTTTGTTACGGTGAGGGGAGATGTTTGTCACTCAGTGGTTCAATTCCCTGGCAGCAGACTTCTACGACACAGGTGTTCAAAAGTTTGTTCCACGATAAGACAAACGTTTCAGTTCTGGTGACGACATGTTGAAAAATAGCTGAACACTTGCTGTATCTGTTGGAATATATATATCCATGAAATTATGTTTTGTTTCTGTAAACGGCCCCTGGGAAACGTACTTTATGGACACGCATACATAAACCACACACTTCTGCATGAACTTGTATTTTCACAAAATAATTAAAAAATTTAGGGGATGCAGTGACTTCTTTTCCTGCCTGTACGTTTGTGAGATGATGTGAAACTCCCGATGAGCTGTACTAAGTTGCATCTGAAGGTCAGCTGTCGGTTTATATGTGTTGTAACAGTGAAGGAAGTGGGAAAATCCAGAGGCGGTATGCTGTCCCAGACTTTTTTTCCTAACATACCTCAATTTAAAAAGCACATCCCCTTCCCGTATGGTGTTTTTAATTAACTTCCTCCATGAGTAACCAACCCTGCTTTTTAGATGATTGCCAAGCAGGAGTAGGCTACAACACAAGACTAGAACATCTTGTACTGTCGATTGACTGAAACCACCAATAACCGCAGTGGGTGTCGGCATGCTGACCACATGCCCCCAATCCTGCCATCTGTGTATGGTAGATGAGCAGCGGTCGGATAGTAGACCTAGTCCCTTCAGGGATGTAGTGCCAGTGCGTTTAGTTTATTTATTTCAATAAAGATATTTTAAAAGTATTTAAGACCTATTTTGTTACCGAGAAATATTTTTAAAATATAGAATCTTGTGGTATAGTTATTAAGATGGCAATAAAGATCATCACAAGTTATAGTGAAAATGGCTAGTCATGAAAATGTACAATTGGGTGAATAATCATGAAGAGTAATTATTATATTACTACTCCAAAGAACATTAACAATTTGTATTAAATAGCAATCGATTTTCAGTGACGGTATGCTATTTAACCATTAAAACCAGTGCCTGTATGCCACTGGACATTTAAAACCAGTGCCGGTATTCCATACCGGTGCATACCGCTTCACTTCCCTCACTGCTAACCACTAAGAGTTCCACGGCTTTGTACACAAAACTGCACAGTTGTTGACAATATTCAAAAAGGAAAGAGTTTAACCCCCAGTACAATAATAGAGGTATGCATAATCTAGGTCTTTTTCCACCATTGTAGAAAACCAAATGCTGTCCTGCCTTTTAATGCTACTGGACATATTACCATAATACCAAAATGGGTTTTTACATGCTTTATGCTTTACAGTTCATCCGCATTTCAGTCATCACAGCATACGACCAAAGAATATCATTCAATAACTTTGATTATACTGGTATAGGGAGATCTTGGAGCGGCGTGTAATAATAATTATTAGCATTCTTCTGGAACTTCTGTTTCCTGTAAGCATATGAGTTGTAGATTCTCCTTTAATGTATGTGTTTGACAATATTTACATGAACTTTATATACAGTATATATATATTAAAAATCACTGCATTTGAAGGGTCTTTGTGGAAAATTATTATTATTGTTATTTTTTTTTTTAAATAGAGAATATGTTCTGCCTTTCATTTATTATATCTGGTAACACTACTGTTATATTTATCGCTAAATAATAACATTACTCTTTATCATCTCGTCTTCTGTCCAGAAATCTAAAAATAAACATTTATAAGATAATTATACTCCCGGTTCTATTAAATGGATGTGAGACATGGAAAATAGGGGGCTTAGGAAAATATTTGGGAAAAAGAGAGATGAAAATGGGGACTGGAGAAAACTGCATCACGACGAGCTTCATGACCTGTACTCTTAACCGGATATAGTAAGGGTAATTAAATCACGGAGGATGAAATGGGGAGGAAAGACATATCTAAAAAATATTGACTGGGAGATCCGAAGGGAAGAAACCTTTTGGAAGACCTAAACGTAGGTGAGAGGACAATATTAGGATAGATTTAAGGGAAGTAGGATTTGCGAGGGATGGTTGGATGGATTTAGTACAGAATAGGGTTGAATGGCGGGCTCAGGTAAGCGTGGCAATGAACCTTCGGGTTCCATAAAATACATAATATTCTTTAGCTTCCTGAGGAATTGTCTATTGTATTGAGTAAGTAAGTAAGTAAGTATGATCATGATGTCTTCGTCACTGCTGCTAAAGCATCTGGGTAAAAATTGCACTGGTCTAAATCCTCTAATAATTATTATTCATCTTCTTTTCTGCAAAAAAATTGTTTTGCAAACATAGATTTTGTAATGAAAGGAGAAGATCTGACAACCGTTTCAATAGCACAAAAACATTACCTTCATAAAGTACATTATTAAAAAGGGGAAAGTTGATTTTTTTCCTACTACCAGCCCTTGTCTACTACTGTATGAGATACTGAATCTATGTATATTGTACTAGCATGTGCCCGCGGCTTCGCCCATGATAATTATTTCAAAAATTAAAAATTAAGAGCATAATAGTTAAATCATTATATTTATTAACACCTAAATCATGTGGACTACATACCACGATTAGATAGCGTTGCCTGGTAAAAGCGACCTCAGATTCGAGTTCCTTGGTCCAGAAAACCCCTGTATAGTGAATAGTCCAAATAAAACAATGGTTGACCATATTAGGGCTTAAAACATTCAAGCGATCGCGAAAGTTTTATTTCCAAGGTATGACAAAAATAGACAAAGCCAACTGTAATTGTCAAACTTCCATTTAATTTAATTCCAAACCCATCTGAAACCCACTGGCAACAATATGTTTTAATGTCAAATGTGATTCGGATTCGATAATTCAGTGTAAAAAGGGATTAAGTATTCTCAAAAACATTTGATTTTTGGCATTTAAAATCAAAATTTTTCAAAATCCTTTCTTAGTGAGCACCTACATTATGAAACGAAGGTACTGTCAAAATTCCAAGTCTCTACCTGTTATAGTTTAGGCTCTACGTTGATTCCTGTCAGTCAGTCAGTCAGTCAGGACAAAGCCTTTTATATATATAGAGATTAAATGCACCCTGAGATGTAAGTACACTTACTCCTCTGAGACCCTTTAATCCAGAGGTCTGAAATTTTCAACATACGTTTTGCATGACTTGGGGAATGTCTACCTCAAATTTCATCTCTTAGCACAATCAGTTCGGTCAAATTTTAACCCTTAAGTTCGGTTAGAGTTATTTTCTGTGCTTCTGATATGAACATTGTTTTGTCATTTTTTTCCTCTTTGTCTCCTGTCACCTGCAAGGCCTTCTGGGTCATGTTTAACAGAGCTTATCCTGATTCAACCAATCAGAAGGCAAAAATTTACGTCAGATGTTCGGACACAACAACAGTCAGAACCCTTCTTATGGAGACAACCTAAGTCTTTGGCTATATTATTATCTCTACTATACTAAGCGCGCCCTAAGATGTGTGTATGCTCGCTTACTCCTGTGATGTCCTTCGACCTAGAAGCCTGAAATTTTCACCATAAATTCCCCATGCTCTGCGGAGTGTCTGTCTGAAATCTGACAGCACAGTCGGTTCGGTCAAAATATAATTCTAAATTTTGGTTAGGGTTATTTGTTGTGCTTGTACAGTCATCGTACTCTAGTGTCCTGTACTCTGGCACTAAATTGTAGCGTTGATCATTTCTGTTTTGGAACCTCCGTGTTGTCATTACTTACTTAGGTTTTCAAATTCTACTGCAATATCAGTAATATTTACATTTTCCCAGCCCATGTACTATACTATTTTCACTTTAAGTTCAAAGTAGATGTAAACTAACTCTAATGTACCACTCCGCCGAGCATGTGACAATACCACATGGATATTTACCCGCCACGGAAAGAAACGGAATGAGGATTTGGTATAATCAAGTGTTCTCAATAGTACTTTTAAAATATTTTTTATGACATGCACCATTGATGAAAAATGTGATATTTATTTTCAAAAGATCGATACATCTGTACAAAATTAGACTTAATATTAGTATTCAAGAAAGTCATAGACAGTTAACAAGAAGATATTAACGAGTATAAAAAATTACTCTCATTTTGCAATGTTGGTTGCCCACTTCAGAGGCGTTTTCTTTTTGAATTCATTAATTTCTGTTTGTAACCGCCCGAATCCTATCAGAGCTGTAAGTTACATGTAACTTTTGACGAAATTTTTGTCTTGTTATAGCACACGACTTTCTTGTCCTCACGTACGTATTGTATAGCCGTTATAAATAAATAAATGAACGCACATTCAGCAGGTCTTACCAAGTTCTTGGAAGGGGGCTGTGGCAAGTTCAATCCAAGATGGCATCCTTGAGTATTTACACAGCTGTCGTAAACGCCTACAATTTACGTATGTTGTAACGGTTTAATTAGTTCACTTAGTTATTATGCGTCAGGAAAATCTGATCAAATTAATTTTGTTTCATAAACAGATCTGCTTCAGAAACGTGTTTTTAAATTTCTCTGCACGAAAATAGCTACAAAAAGGTACGGTTTGAACCGAACTATTTTATTAAGAGCAAGAGTATGCATACAAGCAGCAAAAGTTACAGTTCGTTAGGGTTGCCACCTTTTGGTAAGGCCAAGGAGGGACACTTATCGAATACAGTATATGCATATCGCCGATCTTCATACCTAAATTTGTACATGGAACGATTTATTAATAAGAGAAAGGTGGTATATATTCGTTACAAAGCCAAAACTGAATAGGCGAAGAACAGTAACACTAACATAAGGAAAGAAAATGCTAGCGAAATAGTAAAAAAAAATATATACATATATAATGCGTCCCTCTTAGGCATAATTCGGGACGCTGAAAATGTTCTTAAAATGCGGGATGTCCCGCCAAATTCGGGACAGGTGGCAACGCTACAGTTCGTCCACTAGCCAATGAGGCGCTCCCTTGTGACGTGACTTTGTTTACATCTTCTTTGAACTTAAAGTGAAATTAGTATACAAATATATGAAGACTATCCACAAAGCAAATGATTCTCAGAAAGACCTTTAAAAATGGAGTAAAAAAGCTGTATTTCTACAGCTAAAATGTGACCTATCCAATGCAATTGTAAATATCACAACCTGACACCAAATTGCTAGAAGACAGCGCAGGGAAAAGCAGTCAGCAACAGTGACAGGAAATGTAAGCTACAGGACTTATTAATTTCTCTACCCGTTCCATAAGAATGTTACAATAGGTAAAGGAAGTGTCATGTTCATAATATCTGTGATTCAAAACAATTCTTGTGAAGTAAGTTAATTCTGCAAAAATGTTATTCAAACTGCTAACTTGTTGCATGTATACCGTATATACTCAAATACTACCTGCCCCCGAATAATACCCGCACTCAAATTTTTGGAAAGAAAGTTTTGAAAAAAAAAAAATCTATAGGCCCATACATAAAATTATTTTTCCATTCTTAATTATTCTTAATTAAACAGTTATAATCAACGTTTCATATCATAAAAGAATTAAATACGGTAGGCTAAAAGGTACTTATAAAAATAACGTGCATGGTAAAAGCCCGCCGAAATCTTGCCGTCTGATATGCACAGCATAAACCCTAAACAACAACAACACTTTTCATTTAGCGGAAAACACACGCGATGACTTGCATCCGACCCAAGGTCAAATTCGTGTAGAAATTCACCGAACTTTTCATGAATTAATGGTTCTGGTACTGAACTGTTTTCTTGGCATCTCCATGTGGACCATGTGCGTAAGAAAATATTTTCTTTTTCTCATTTTCCTTTCATTCCAGCTTCGCTACTGTTGTACTATACTGTGATGCTACTGCAAAGCAATGCGTTATATTGAGGCGATATGGTACACAAAATGTCAAAATTCAGATGAGAGGAGTCCAGTACTCAAATAATACCCGCACCTTTTTTTTTTTTTTTTGTGATTTTTGGAAGAAATGGAACACCAAGCGACAGAAGTGAAACTTCTTTGGCAACGATGAGAGTGAAATAGAGAAATACATATATTCAAATGGAAGAAGGAAATCATCTGAATAAAGCTCTATGCTTGCTACTTACCCCCACTACTTTCATGACGATTTTGTTACGCTACAGCATAACGCAACTTTGGGTTAGCTCTTGATTTACTCCTAGAGCGCCTAAAGAAGTTTCACTTCAAAAATATGCAGGTAGTATTCAAGTACAGTAGAGCCTCGGTAATTCGAGCCCCGGTATTTCGAGGTTCCGTGTAATTCGAGATGGTCTTAAGAATATTAAAATTTTCCATAAAACTAGAGTAAAATCCCGTTTTTATACGGTGTCCGCTTGTACGTTTTACGCACTTTCGAATGTTTCACATTTTGAGCTTTCTTTCAATTTTTCCATGTACAAAAATGCAGGTAAAACTGTTCCACTAAGGGTTTTTGTTCATAATACACAGAAATAACCTTGGCTTCAGACTGCCAATGCATTTCTATTACAGATTGACAGAAACCGAGGTTTGATATTTCTTTGTTGGGACCTCGTGTCAATCAATTGTATAGTGCATACCATCCTTTCAGAAAAGAATACTTTATTGTTTCAGTAATCCCTACTCAGCGAAAATGGTAATTAAAAGTGTTTTCCTAGTAGCGCCGCTTTCCCGTTACACTCCATTAAGGGTCAGACAATGACTTAATCCTCAAACGATGCCGATGTAGAAAATTGAAAATGTTTGCCAATATACATAGCCTACATGCGTAACACAGGTATGTAGGCCTACTATATTTATTTTTATTTATTTATTTATTTAAACCATTATTGTGCTCATTAAACATTTATTTATGATTTACACGTTGATTTAGTGATATTTCCGTATAATCCGAGTTTTTTGTAATTCGAGGTAGCCTCAGCCCCAATTAGCTCGAATTATCGGGGTTCTACTGTATATCCATTACTTAATAAGCTTAAGTAACTGACGATCTCTGCTTTCTTTCACTGTATGAACAAACTCTAATTAATGGGCAACACAATAGCTATTCATTACATTTGAGAAAACCTTCAAAACTCTTGTGACTTGTGATTATCATGCATCGACTGTTTCGAACTTAATCTAATATCAATGCAATCCCCACCACCAACATCATCATGCGAGAAAAATGAAGAAATTGCATGTTAGGACTTAGGGAAATTAGTTACATATTTGGAATTTAGTGAAACATTTGGTTAATATAAGATCGTAGGCTTCCAGGCCCGAGTTGACAATAAAATCTTCTTGGCTTCCGGGTATCTGCCGCGTCATGTTTAAGAATTCTGCCGACGTTTCGACCATCTTGCCGTGGTCTTTATCAAGGCTACTGCGGCTCGCTCCAAAACGTACCATCTTGCCGTGGTCTTTATCAAGGCTACTGCAGCTCGCTCCAAAATGTCTCCAGGAGACGTTTTGGAGCGAGCTGCAGTAGCCTTGATAAAGACCACGGCAAGATGGTACGTTTTGGAGCGAGCCGCAGTAGCCTTGATAAAGACCATGGCAAGATGGTCGAAACGTCGGCAGAATTCTTAAACATGACACGGCAGATACCCGGAAGCCAAGAAGATTTTAAACATTTCGTTAGTTTTCAAAGTTTACTACTAATCTTTTCTACTGAAGATCCCTGTCTTTGAATGAGAAACAAACTAGTGAGGTAACAAATTTGATTAAATTAATCAGGAAAACATTGTGAAGTGTCGAAATAGTATATTAAACTTTAAAACATTCGACTTCATACACTTGTTGTAAGTAAAAACTTGCCACTAGAAATCAGCTGATGATAATGGGAAATCCATCGAAATCTACTTACAACAAGTATGCGATGTAGAATGTTGTAAGGTTTAATATATAAGGTAACAAATACCAGAACAAAAGTTCCTGTTAGACTCGTTTGTGTTTGAAGTTATGAGAAAAAGGTAATACTTTTTGCCCCCGAGTCCCCCACCCCTACTCCTATAATTGTGAAATATTATGTTTGGTGCAAGGGTCTTTTATTATCGAGTGGAAGGAGAGGCAGCAGGCGACAAGTATTACCGTATTTTACGGACTGTAAGATGCTCTTTTTTACCTTGATAACAGAGCCTTGAAAGCTGGGTGCGTCTAATGGTCTGAGGTACACTAAAAAATTCAAATTACAGTAAATATTGCAGGAATATGATAGCTTTAAACAACGATAAGATATCGTAATATTTAGGAAGTTTATACAGTGAAGTAATTATTATATAAAAATAAAAATGAGATGGATTGTAACACACTAGAATTAGTGAAGTTAGTGTGTTACAATCCATCTCATTTTTAAACGATAAGATAGTTACAAATGTTGGCACAGACTGTACATCAGTGCACTTGTCACAATTGCAAAATGAGGGTCACTGGAAGCCAGGTATACAATGTGAAAATAAAGGAATGTTGAGTTCTTTTATATGAAACAAGCTGTCTCCGCCAGGTGGTTTAAATGAAGGCAATGGCCTCTAAAAAGCCTTGTCTCGTTAAACTTACCGTAGGCTGAATTGAGGGTTAGAGGGTGTAAAAGTATTTTCAGTCTTTTGGAATCAGTTAGTTGTTAAAATTTGCACGACACCACCTGTACAAAAGAGATTTTCTTACAACGCAGGTTTTAAGTTAGAAGTGATTTACGCTGATTGCATTGTACAGGTAGGGGGAAAAAAGCGGACCAACTATTGTAGCTGATTTCAGAGCCTTGTGATACGTAAATAAATGTAAGAGATGTAACAGAAACGTTTTCAGAAGCAATGCAAATTACGTGAAATTATTTCTCAGTTGATTGTCTATATTGTCTAGAACAAATTCCAATACATTCCTTGCTATGCTGTAAATGCCGCTAGCCATGCACAGTGGCTCATATCGGCAATTTAGATATTTTAGTTGGTCCGCTTTTTTTTTTCCCCCTACCTGTACAAGGTTATAATTTATTTAAGCAAAGAAGTATATTATTTCCTTTGAAATCTTTTGTGTAGAATCACATTAAATTTCTTTTCCTTTAAATTTCCATCCTAAAATCAAGGTGCATCTTATGGTCCGAAGCGTCTTATAGTCTGTAAAATACAGTCTTTTGCCGAAGTTATGAAAGCGAAGGGAAACATATTATCCCAGAGTCAGTGCAAAGCAGTTATTACATTAAACAAGAAACAGGTTAGTTGTACACTCAGAAGGAAAATTCCCCCTTTTCCCCCTCAGATTCCCATTTCTTACAACGGACGTACAAGTGCAATTTAGAAATATTTCAGACAAACCTCCTTATTTAAAAGTGCAATTGGATCTACCGTCAAGTTTTTTTTCTCTTATACAAGGATCAGTTCAGTTTAAATCAGTCTTTTACAAAACTTTTTATTTTTATTTAAAAATTAATCACACATATTTCACTTTCTATCACAGCGCCTTCATTTTGAATTCACAATTACGTTTTCCCGTTATCCTATCATGTCCGAAGTCAACCCCACAAGTGCTGTCAGAAAATAAGGAGTTGCGTAGTAATGATGTGGTAGATAGTTTTGACGTTAACACGCTCGACTTCACTCACACACAAGATGTTTCACAGACTTTCATCGGCATCATCAGCTCATGGCCAACACAGACAACTAACAATAAACTTGGCAACTGACCTGAACTGATAATGTAGATTAGAATTTTCATAGGTAATGCCACAAGTGACTGCAATCTCTGAATCACCGATAAATTCACAAGTGACGAAGATCATTGATGTATCTTGGGGAGGTTCTAACTCACGTGATGCATTTATAATTTAACTAATAATACATAATAAATAATTAATTAATAAAATATACTGAAATTGAATTATCTGAATAACATTTACAGAACTGTTAAAAGGCATTCATGATGTATAATCAGTGTAGGTGTTTTCTGTGAAAAAAGCACGATCATAGAACGAATGGAAACCCAATAGTTAATAAACATTAATTTCTCAAGTGCTGTTTGCTGAAATATAGAAGATATAGCTTGACATTGTGTTCTGGGTAAAATGGATTTTAAAATATTAATTTATAACTTTTCAAATGATACACAAATTCTTTCGCACATGGATTTCATCTATTAGGATTAGTATATATTAGTATATTATTATTATTATTAGTACTACTATTACTACTACTACTATTGTTATTACTACAACTACTAGTTGGCTAGTAGTCGTATTAGTATTATAACCACAATTGTTATTAATTATTATCAAATTTTAGTGGATTTGGATTTTAAACTAAACTAAGTTACATAGAAGCTAATATTGGGAAGAACACAGTGAAGTCATCATATATATTATTAAGGCTATATTTCACACTTGAACTTCACTATTAAATATTTACCTAGGACTACGTAGTTTCAGTCACCCTTGTGACTATCCTCAGCTACATCTGTAGCTACATCAGATGTAGCTGAGGATAGTCACAAGGGTGACTGAAACTACGTAGTCCTAGGTAAATATTTAATAGTGAAGTTCAAGTGTGAAATATAGCCTTAATAATATATAAGTTACATAGATTTAAAAAAAATAAAAGTATAAGATTTAATTTTATAAAAAATGCCTAAATCAAGCTTAGAAGTTGGCTTTTACCCTTTTGTTCATACAATAGAGTCGGTAACGGTGTTATCCATACCTATTAGATTAAAAATTGCAACACGGAAACAATCACAATTTTAAAATATACTGTACTCAATGGTGGGTCAGCAATTGTAATGTTTACAATACCGTATCCTTCCCCTTTATTCAATCTATTGTCCGGCTTCATACTCAGCCACTCTTCAAGTGAGCAGGTGCACGAAGAGACTAGCGTTCTCAAAAACCTCTCCAGTCTCTTTTGTGGTGACTTTATGCTGCTCTTGCAAAGCCTGTATTTGCAACGAGTAGGTTAATGTTCAGTGGGAGATGTCATATAACTCGCACTTGATGAGACTCAACTGGCTGGACCATCGCTCCATCTCAGCTCGTCTTTACTGCTGCATTGTTTGAGATTTCGACACTGCCTAAGCACGCGGCACCACAAGTTGATGCATAAAAGCAGGAGGGGTTGGGGAATGAAGCAGCAAAAAATATTCTGATGACACGGCTAATGAGTTTAAAATTACCGTATATACCCGAACACTACCCGCCCCCAAATAATACCCGCACCCAAATTTTTCAAAAAAGAAGTTTGAAAAAAAAAGATCTACAGGCCCATATATAAAGTTATTTTGCCAGTTTAATTCTTAATTAAAAGTTATAATTAATGTTTCATATCATAAAATAATTAAATATGGTAGGCTAAAAGGCACTTATAAAAATAACGTGAACGGTAACAGCCCGCCGAAATCTCGCAGTCTTATACGCGCAGCGTAATACCTCAACAACAACAACACTCTTAATTCTGCGGGAATCACCCACGATGACGTGCGTCCGACTCGATCCGACCCCGAACTCTACCGAACTCTACCGAACTTTTCCCGAATTATTGTACTGCACGTGCGCCGTGACTGCACTGTTTGTTTGGCGTCTCTATGCGGACCATGTGCATAAGAAAGCATCTTCTTAGTTTCATTTTCCTTTCATTACAGCTTCGTTACTGTTATACTATAAGCCTACTGTGATGCTACTACAAAGCATCGTGCTATAATGAGCCGATATGGTACACAATTGTCAAAATTCAGATAAGAGGAGTCCAGTATTCAAATACTACCCGCACCCCAGTTTTTCGTTCGCGATTTTTTAAAAAAATATGCGGGTAGTATTCGAGTATATACGGTATTAATGGCTTGGCTGTTGTTGCCTTTATTTATTTGTTTAGGAATCCACTTATTTTCTTAAATTATTTAGGTAGACTCAGTTTCCAAGTCTACCCTTACACTACGCCACTGGAAGTTATCTTGCATTAAACATAATTATGTTATTGTTACAGTTCCTAGTGATGCATACTGTTAAGTATAGTTTCTTGAGAAATATGCTGTTGTGGTTGTGTGTTTATAATGTTTACAGGAGGTGATTACATTTAATATGAATGTTGCTCAACTATGGAATACGTTTCCCATAAAATACTGTAAAGCTGATTCCAGAACAGATGTAAGTGTAATATTCACTTTATTTCCATAATAAATCTTAACGTCCCAGCACAATGATGGCGTATGCAAAGTCACTGCCTAAAGACTCAGACCTGATTAGAATATGAAGAAAACAAGACGTGCAGGAAGTGATAAAACAAATTCGATAAACACTGAGGGCCGATTGTATAAACATCACTGACTGGAGATCAATTATGATCTAAGTTCAGAAAATGATCTGAGTTCAGGCTCGAGTCGTATTGTATAACACTAATCTAAGATCAACTAATTGAAGTTCAATTTTGAACCTAGTTCATACATGAACGCTTGGCAACATTGCAGAAACAGCTGAGTATCGCGAGGCGAGACCATTGTAACTCTGTTTTCCTTCGTACTCAGACCGTTTGCTATGCGATGGAAGGGAAAATATAATCGAAATTAAGCAGAAAAAGGATCGTTCCTTAATTTTTCCAGGAGGACAAGGATGTATTGATTGAAATTAAAGACGGAAGCGATAACATCCGTGCAAGAGCAAAATGCGATGAAAAATGTTCTGGTAATTTCATTTCTGGCGATATAAATGGGCTTAACATTTTCACGGCTAAGGACGTATAAATGCTTCGTCTCATGAATTGTATGAAAGCGGAGAAGTAAAATTTGAGGATTTTTTTGTGCATCGGTTATGTTTGTCATTCATGGAAACCAGGTCAATCTCTTTTCTCCTTTACCCTACCTACCTATTCCTACAATAAAAATTTTAGACCTAAGAAGATTCGAACACATTCTTCATCAGTTGGTTAGGTTGGCAACCCTTCACTTTCTCTTCAAGCTCCATTCTCTAAGTGATTGACAAAGGGCAAAGTTTGTCCGAAAATTTTCGTTTTTAATGTTCTTTTTTATGTGTTACTATGATACCAGAGCCAGCACCAATTGAAGACCAGCTTCTTCTGCCAATTGGTAAGTTCTCTGGCCCCTTCCTCTCCTTTTTATATCTTTTTCGTGCTTAATGGCCTAGAGCCACCTAACCTAAACCAATGTATTTAATGTTAGGGATCTGCATGAAATGGCGAAGATTGATAATTTCGTATTAGTTGCAATTGTGGTGCAATGGTTATTTTCGTATTATAGTAATTAGTAATAACGTACAGGTTATGCTGTAGAGTTATGTTACACTGCATTATAAGGAGCCTAAAACATAGCCTATAGGCTATACGCACAACGTTATAGCTAGAAATGAATGAAGTTTTCTTTTGTGTATTTTCTTTATATTTATCGTAACCACACAGGTAGGCCTAATATTATGTTTATAATGAGCTAATCTTATGTCTCAAATAGGAAAACAACCCCTTGAACTGAGATCAACTAGTTTGATCGGAGAAATTTCTCCAGTCAAAATTGATCCTAGTTCAGTGCGAATTGATCTCAGATTAGCGTTTATACAACAAAAATTTCAGAGTTCAGCGTGAACTGAGATCAATTTGGTCTCTGATCCAAGATCAAACTGTTTATACAATCGGCCCTGAGTGTATCAGGTCTGCGACTGGCTGATATGAGACTCATTCTTACTTGCTATTGGTCCTAATCGAAAGAAAGATGTATGAGCTAAACAGTCTTGGAAACACGTTGTGTGTAAAGTGAAGTTGAGTGTTATTATTGCAAGGGGAGATCGCTCGCAGATTTACTTCAGTTTTCTCTGAGACTTCAAGCACTACTCCCAAATGAAGTGTTAGGCATACCTGAAGCTAAGTTTTGCTTGGTTAGTTTTGCTAGTCATGTGATATGGGAATTCCTGATTCTGTACATTGGTGCAGTTAGTCGTCAAGCATGGAGTCAAGCCAGTCTTCAAGGTCTTCAGTCTGTTTCTGAGAGGTGGGCATGGGAAGCTGCGATGATCCTGTAGCGTCATCTGAAACAAACAAACATCTCTCCTTCAGTCCCCTGAGTGCCACATAGAGGATGGAACTTTGCCCCTGGGGATAATTTTTCCAATTATAATAACAGAGATACGCATAAGGTACGTTTCTGTTGTATTTATCGCTACATATGAGGGGTGGATCGAAAGTAAGCAAAATAGTTTTTTTTACAAAAAGTTTAATAGGTACAACTATAAACAAATGCACACATGAAGGGACATCATTTGTCCATTATTCTATGTAGTCACCAAGTTTCTCAACACATTTCTCCCATCGTGATACCAGTTTCAAAATACCCTGTTCATAGAAGTCCGTTCAGTTTGAACATAGCCATCTCCGGACTGCTGTTTCCACTTCTGCATCCGGTGCAAAGCGTTTAACGGCCAGGAATTTCTTCAGCTAGGTGTAGTGCGATTTTTATGGGTTAAAGGGCATGACATGAGTGAAATTCACAGGAACATGCATGGTGTGTATGGGGACGACTGTATGGACCGTAGCAATGTCAGCAGGTAGTGTACATTCTTCAAAATTGGCTGTGATAACCTTTCATTTGTTTGGTCTCATGAAGAAATTCCTGGCCAGTAAACGTTTTGTGTCAGATGTAGAAGTGAAAACAGCAGTCCGGAGATGGCCATACTCCAACCAAACGGACTTTTATGAACAGAGTACTTTGAAACTGGTATCACGATGGGAGAAATGTGTTGAGAAATTTGGTGACTATATAGAAAAATAGACAAAAGAGTCCCTTCATGTGTGCATTTGTTTGTAATTGTACACAATAAACTTTTTGTTTAAAAAAAGATTATTGTGCATTACTTTACGATCCGCCCTCATATTAACAGTATGATCACAATATCTCTGTCGTTATCACAGGATAAATCATAGTAAATGCTTTAGTTAAAATCTTGTTTAGAACCTGGCACAGGTATGCATCAGTAGTACATGACAAATACACAGATGATGCTTTGAAACTGCTAAACTTACAAGAAAAAGACAGAAACAGCATAAGAAAATTGCCTCCCTTTTTTGCACTTGAATATTTTGAAAAAGGATATCAGCACTGAATTTAGCATTTACCGAAAAGAAACACATTCCAACAATTTCATAAAATCCGATAGTTTCATCCCTACGGGCCACAAACATGCAATAAGACAGAATATAATGAAATAGTGGAAAATAGATTTTTGCTCTATGGGTTAAATTTTTCCTGCTACAGCATAAAATCTCCCAGGGCATGGCCGCCACTGACTTCTAACATTAGAAAAAGTTGCAAAACAAAGGAACTTCGTTGTTAACATTGTAGTCGGTAGTTATGAATAAAAAAAAAAGACTAATGCAGTGGCGACCAGTAATGTGATTAGTCTGTAAATTTTGAAGATTAAGGAAACACTAAATTATGATATAGCTGTTGACGAATGATTAAGAATCAGGTTTTTATGATCACTAAGAAGGCATGAAGTCAATTTAATGAACATTTTAACCCTATTTCGTTACATTACTGACTTATGAGTAGGGACCGGATTCTTAGGTTTTTACCAATTTTTTTCCTTACTTCCAAAACAAAAAGCGCTCATACACTTTTTCGAATCACGTCCATAGGATTCACTCACATTAATTTTGTGGCACCTAAAAATACCTAAATGGGTATAAAAACCTAAATATACCTAAATGGGATATAAAACCTAAAATATCTAATTTAGGCTACTTTTTTGCCTTTTTGAGAAATCGACATTCTGCGGAGAGACAATAATTTTTGTCGGGTTGAAATTAATACTACCAGCGTTTCGTTCAACCCATTGTCGTCTAGGATGGACAGTATCCAGAGAGGAAGTGTAAGAGTACCGGTGTATTCCTTTTAAAATATTCGTAAGAACAACCACTGTTGCCGTGTATATAGATATAGGATATAGATTTCTGTGTTTTAAAGCGATTGTTTGCTTTTATTACTGCCCTGTAATAAAATGTAAGGCAAACTTATTTTCACTGTTTCTTTTGGTTGTTTATACTTTCTTTCTTCAGTTGTATAATATTGTCCTAAAGCAAATTTACAGAAATTTAAGTCAATTTTGTTAAGTTAAACTTTACAAGTACAAGGTGGGGCAGAATGGACTCCCTAGTTTCGAAAATTCACTGGAGGTGTTCCAGAGCAGGTAGAGGGGTGGGACAGGTGCCATTAAGTTGGAGTGACAATGCAGTTTTCAGTAGTTACCATGTGGTGGACACGTGAGCAACGGGGCTTTGTTGTGGAGACCTCTTTTAAGAACGGGGAAAGTGTAGTGACGCATTTTCACCTTAGCGGTACAGTAAACAAGCAACATTTTTGTTACTGGGCAACTGAAAACCCTCGTGAATTACACCAAAGACCACTTCACAGCCCTAAAGTGACAGTTTGATGTGCTGTCATCGATAGGCATAATTGGACCTTATTTTTTTGAAGAAGATGGCTTAACTGTAACAGTGAATTTAGCATGCTATTGTGACATGCTAGAGAACTTTTACGCCCCAAAGTGGAAGAGTTTGGTAGGGAATATGACTTAGAAGACTTCTGGTTTCAACAGGATCGAGCCAAGGCCCATACTACCCGTCGTTGACACGAAGTTTTGAAATAAATGTTTCCCGGCCGCCTGATCTCCTTACGAGAGGATGTTCCATGGCCCCCTTGCTCCCCGGATTTGAGCCCCTGTGATTTTTTCCTATGGGACTACCTGAAAGCTTCAGTTTATAAAGTTCGACTTCGAACCCTGGAAGCTCTGAAAGAGGCAATTGAGGATGTAATCACCGGAATTCCACAGGATATTCTGGCAAAACTGGGTGAAAACTTTGTTTTTTAAAAAGGGTCTCCACAACAAAGCCCCGTTGCTCACCTGTCCACCGCATGGTAACTACTGAAAACTGCATTGTCACTTCAACCTAATGGCACCTGTCCCACCTTTCTACCTTCTCTGGAGTACCTCCAGTGAATTTTCGAAACTAGGGAGTCCATTCTGCCCCACCTTGTATTATGTATTGAATCCTATGTACCACATTCAAATTCATTAAACCAATTATTCTACCCGAAAACGATATTTTGGACAAAAAACCTAAAAAAAACTATTTCACCTAATGGAAAACCTAAAACAGTGTTTTTAAAAACCTAAAAATCCGGTCCCTACTTATGAGCCCCAAATTGCAATGACTTTAATGCCATTTAGCTTACACATTTTACGTTGTAGAGGAAAAATCTCCTAATAAAAGTTGCTTGTCTATGTCCCCTCTATACACAGGTAAAATATTTCGGTGTTATTTATTAACACCCTGTATAGAGAGCAGCCTGTACCCGCCTCAAACGTCATCAAACACACATCACCAGGACCAACAACAGAAATTGAAAACAGTCGGATACAAGTAAGTGAAGATGAGTGACCATATACCGTATTGCTCCAAATATAAGACGGCCTCGTATATAAGACGACCCTGAATTTTTGTAGGGTAGTTACGAAAAAATAAATAAAATAGCTTATTAGTACTTTGCTTCACATAAAACGGAATTTTGAAGTTCATGTTGTAACTTCTTCTCTCGCCTTTATTTACCGCATTGAGATAATAAAGATGCTTTCTGTGTTCTGCCTGGGAATTCAACATGACCTCTGGGATGGGTTCGTTTTGAACTAGGTTAGTTTTCCTTGGTTGGGTTTCCTAAATCTCCTTCCACTTTTCCCTTAGGGCGGGTATATCTTCCACATGGTCCGCCATGATGGTTGTCAAACAAAGCTTTACGCATAGAGAATAGACATGCCAAGCAGTGCAGTACACGGCAGTACAAAGAGAAGCACGAATTCAGGGAAAAAAGTTTGGTAAAATTCGGTGAATTTCCGCACGACTTTGACCTTTGGTAGGATGCACGTCATCACGAGGGATTCCCGCTGCTCAGCTGCATTCATGAATGGAGAGTTGATGAGAATGTTAGGCTGTGCATATAAGACGAGTATAGTTTTTATAAGCACATTTTGATGTAAAAAAACATTGTCTTATATTCGGGACAATACGGTACTATCATTCTCTTTGTAGCATCAAGCAGTAGCTGACAGTACTAGAGGAAACAAAAGAAAAGCTCTACCTTAACCTGGCATGTGAAATAGCACTCACCTTCTTCAATCGAAGGCTTCGCGACTTGAGAAGACTGAATCGGTGAAATCTGTGATTCCTGAACAGGCTTCTTTAAGGCTAGGAGGAAGTCCAGGTCATCTTCACATCCCGCAGGAACCCTCTGCGTCTGCTGGGCACGAGACACAGGTCCAATACTTTGTACAGGTTCAGATTTCTGAGCCTTTGTTTGGGATTTAGAAACAGTCTGTTTAGTTTCAGATAACGTAGGTTGAGGTTTAGACATCATCTGTACAGGTTCAGATTTCTGTGCCATTGACTGAGATTTAGATACAGTCTGTTTAGAATCAGATATTGTAGGTTGAGGTTTAGAAGATATCATCTGTTCAGAACTAGGTTCAGGTTTGGGTGCAGTGAGTTTAGGTTCAGATTCAGGTTTGCCCTGGGCCTGCCCTCGAGCCTTACGTCTTCCTGATCTCTGACCTAATGGAACCACTGGCTCTGGAACCACATCCCAAGAGTCTGCACCTGATGTCTGTGCGTTTTCTTGTTTGGGTTCTTCAACTTTGGTTTCTGTCACCGAGGAAGGAGGAAGCTCTCTCTTGGATCCTTTAAGGGGCGTGCTTTCTTTGGTAAAATTCTTGAGCTCTTCCTTAGGTGGAGTGTTTTCTTTCCTTGCATCTGGTGCTGTAACTTCTTTTCTAAGCTCTTTAAGTGCACTGGAGTCATTTGCACGTGCAGGAACTTCTTCTGTTACATCTACTTCTGGGACCTCTTCTTGGTCTATATCAAAGCTGAGAACAGGTTTGTTCTCGTCTCGAGCGGGACTGGGCTCCTTTGCCATGAGAATATCCAGGAGCTTGTTAACAGGATTTGCAGCTCTCTTGTCGCACTGATTCTTTGTAGTTTCATACCTTCTCGACGCTTGCTCTGCCATTCTTTCCATATTCACCATCTCTTCTTTCTGTGTACCGTGCAAAAAAAAAAAAAAGAGTTAGACTTCAAGAAGGCACAGTATTTCATTTGTTAAACTAGACAATTAGCCTTGCCATTCAAATACTATGCAGTATACATGGGCGTACGGTAAGGGGGGGTTCAGGGGTTGAAACCCCTCCCGAAATATCTGCAATATTTCGAAAATTAGAAATCTTGGAAGAAAAAAAAAACTCTCCTTCGGTTGTTACATATTTTACAATTTCGTACATATCAAGCATTATTTAAGATTTATCGTAATTTATTTAAGATTCAAATTTCAGAACCTCGTGCTGTTGATAGTTTACAGCTTAATAACAGTAATATATTACTAGTAAACAAAAATCCCTTCGGAATCTGTCAAACGACAACTCGAATACTCTCGCCGAAATCCATCATCCTGTTTGTAAAGCCAACAGTAATCACGAGCTCATCACAAAATTATCATGAAGTAATCGGCATTAATCGGGCTTTTCCACCGGTGGATTTACAGATGACTTTAAAAATGTGCCTTATGCACCATACAGTATTATGCTAATTTTTCAAAAGAAAGTTTTTATTTACAGACTCTAGCTTAAACGAGAAATGGATAAAAATCTCAAGAAAAACAGTTTCAAAGAGTGAGCTGTATATGAATTATCACAATACAACTGTTTTGTAATTTAAAAAGTAAGTTAATAATTCACAATGTGCACAAGGACATGGAGCTGAGACGACTTTATATTGAACCCCTCCCGAACAAAATTTCACCGTACGCCCATGGCAGTATACAGTGTCAGCAACTTGTTTTGATTTTTTATTAAATTAATCGGGAAAACATTGCAATATGTCAATATTGTATATTAAATTTTAAAGCATTCAACTTCACGTAATTGTTCTAGGTAATAGAATGTACGTTTCGATGGTCTCCTCGTCATCAGTTGACAGAGAATCAAACTTGTCATAGATCTCAGCTGATGATGTTGGGGAACCCACCAAAACTTATGTCCTAATTTGATAAATGTTTTCTTATACAATCCATATTTCATATTTATTGACTTTTTTGACATATTTGACAGGCTTTACCTGCATACAGTCATTAGTTACAAGATTGCAATAGTACCAATTACACACTTAAAAATATAGAAATAAAAATAGACGTTCTTACATGCAGACACTAGTACATTATTTACAATATTACACATTCAATGTAATAGGTTTAAAAGTGATACACTTAATTTTGTAAACTCATTCAACAATAGTGTTTAAAGCATTTATGTTTTTGTAATCTATATTGTAGAAATCATCATCTTTATTAAGTGCCAGTATGGTACGGAGTAAAACCCAATTTAGTGTCTATTTTAAAAGCGCCATAACACAAATACGCTTTATTGGATTTTCATGAAACTTGGTATACACATTTATAATGTCCATGGGAAGACGTCTGTTGATATTGGACCAAATCAGTTGGCTGGTACCGGAATAATGCCCAATTTAGTGCCTTTTTATGGTATTATATAACAAAAGGCCCCATAACTCAAATACGCTTTATCGGATATTCATGAAACTTGGTACAAAACATTTATAACGTCCATGGCAAAAAGCCTATTCTTTTTGGACCTAATTGGTTGACCGGGTCCAGAGTAACAACTAATTAAAGGTCACATGTTTTTTAAATCATGTCTATACTACAATGCCGCATTTTTTTCATTTGAGGGCTTTGTCTGCAGTGCAGTCAGATGTTTGTTTACTTCGTTGATCTAGTTAAAATTGAGTACTACATGAATACTGTTATATACAGAAGGTACATTACTGTGAAATAATTAGTGGAGTTACATGCCACTGAATTTTTCGAAATGTTGACATATTTTAAGAATTTCAAGTTGCAACACAAATAACACTATTCCTTCACATATGCTTATCAAACTATATCGTCAAACTGACTGAGTTGGCCCAATGGTAACGTCTTGGATTCGTATTCTAGAGGTCCCTGGATCAAATCACGGAGCCGGCCGATTTGACATGGATTTTTTATATTTTTTTTATTATTATGTGAGTGCACGATTGTCGAGGTATCACAAATCTGTAGTTCTGCTGACGCTGGTCGATTTGAATCTGATTAAAAAAACTTATTTTCTGCACATCATAATTGCAATTACAATTGATTCAACAAAAGCATACTGGCATTTTGTTATATCAGTTTACCTGATTTTATATAAGCTCTCAATTATCAATATGGTTTTCATTTTAGATTTAAATTTTGTTAGCGGCAGTAGTCTAATATCTGATGGGACTGAACTGTAAAGTTTTACCTGAATTTGAATGTGAAAGACTACCTGCTTACTTTAGAATAATACTGATAACACAGGATAAAACTTTACATACTCTAGAGGGTGCAATATTCATCATTTGTGATCAAAATCAGATTTTTTTTTTTTTTTTTTTCCAACTAAAAAATACTACAGTAAAATTACCAGTATAACAAACAGCAAAAAGGGGGTTCTACTGTATGTAGTAAACAGAAGTTTCACCTTTTACCCCCCTTAAGTTTTCGTGTTTATGTGCTATATACGTAATAGCCTGATGTGAAAATACATTCAAAAGTAAGGGCAGTAGTTGCAGGAACAACATTTTTGTTAACTGGTATTTTTTATATAAAAAAAGTTTGAAATGAACAAAAGCAAACAAAACGGTAGTAACTTACTGAGAAGAGAGAGGTGGGGATGTTGAGCTTCTTGTAGAGGGGGATGGTGGCGAGTCCCACAGACAGCACTTCCATATCCAGTGAGAACAGCTCCCCAGACAAGCCTGCTACCTCTGCGTCCCACGTCCTCTCTGACTTGAACTGAAAATGACCTGCAATACACACAGTTAATGCCTTTACTATGACTATCAGAAAACTTTAACATCTCTCCTTCTCAAATCCCATTTTACGAGGGTGATTTCAAAAGTTCTCGGAATGAGACACTACTGACTTCATTCAAACTATTTTTATTTTTCAATGTAGTCTCCCTGAACATCAATGCACATGGTTTGACCACCAGTCATGGCAGACGATGTGGAAAAGAAACCATCTTCATTGTCTCGATGCATAAATAAAGGCGAGAGAAGAAGTTTCGACATGAACTGCAAAATTCTGTTTTATGTGACACAAAATGTACTAATAAGCTATTTTATTTATTTTTTCGTAACTATCCTTCAAAAATTGAGGGTCGTCTTATATTCGAGGTCGTCTTATTTTCGGGACAATGATAAAAATCCTGTCAATTCATAATCTCTCAAATAAAATACACAGAAAGTATTGAATTGAATTTTCTTTGAATTGAATTTTCTTTATTTGTCATTTGTCAACACAAGTTGAAATAGACAATAGTAATAAAAAACAAATACATTAAAAACATAATAAAATTAACAGAGATTGAAGTCATTAACATGATATTTATACACTTTTCAATTAAAATATTATGAAGGTACGTCTCAAAGACATGAATTGGTAAATGTCTCACTGTAAGCGATAGCATATTGTACAACTTCATACCTGTATATTTAAAACTGTTTTTACTCATGTATAATCTGGTGTAGTCCATGTTTAAATCATTTCTATTTCTAGTTTCATACCCGTGAATGGCTGTTCTGAGTGGTAAAGTATTTGTCTGTTTTTTTATTGAAAGGAGGCATTCTTTAATATAGAGTAAGGGTACAGTTAAGATTTTTAGCTCTTTAAAAATGGGTCTACATGATTCATGGCGTACAGTTCCCGTAATTACTCTTATTGCTTTTTTCTGCCACTTGAACACTGTTTGGGAGCCAGAAGAATTTCCCCATAATATAACCGCATATTGGAGATGGGAATGGAAAAAAGCATTATAAGAGTTAAGTAGATGCTGTTTACTAACTAAAGTTTTTAATCTACTTAACAAGAAGATTACTCTGGATAGCTTGATGCTTAGCTGTTCGGTATGGGCTTTCCAATTCAATTTAGGATCCATATGGATGCCTAATAGTCTAACCGAGTCGGACTCATTTATATTCTCATTTAACCTATGGAGGAAGAAGAACATTGTTTCAGTCTTGCTATTGTTTAAGATGAGGTTATTTTTATGAAACCATGCCGCGGAATTTCTAAGCATTTCTTTTTACTTCCTCTAAATTATGGTCCGCCGTTATGAAAGTTGTATCATCAGCATATATTACGGACTTATGTGGCAAAAATTTTGGCAAATCGATCCCATCAACTGACAGAATCCGCATAGTTTGTAAGTTTCCGAAATGCATCAATTGGTGAAATTAGCAGTCAAAGTGTGGAAAATAATACTCACCAGAAGTAGGAGCTTTCACAAGAGACTCAAAATCTGCGCCTTGCATCTCCACTTCATATTGCGGTTCTTCACAACTCGGTTCTTCATATCGCTCCCAGTTGCTGGATATATGTCTCTTTGAAAACTTCTTTTCAGTCAAAGCCTTGATTTCGTCCGTCTCTCTCTTCAAGTTTGCAAACAATTCTGTAGTATCAATTGACTCTGAAACACAAGAACAGAGGAGAATATAGCCGGCTGCTTCACTATGGGGATTCATGTTTTATTACAATTAGTATTGGGTAGGGACCTGCAAAATCCGCAATTGCGATAATGCAATTATATTAATGAATTTTAACGTTTTCCCACTAAAAACGCGAATTTAAGCGTTTCCCTTAAAATACACGAATTTTAAGGTTTTTAAAATTAAATCTGCTATTTTTACATTTTGACGCATTCCTGAGTATAAAGTCAACTCCCGATTACCCGTGGGTGGCTTATCCATGTTCAAAAATTTGAATTTCCCGCACTTATTTGAAATTTCCTGCACTTAATATCGAATTTCCCACACCTTTATTTTGTCAGATTTTTAATTTCCCGCACTTAATTTCGTCATATGCACAAAAAGGCTACAAAGTGCGGGAAATTCAGAAGTGAAGGAAATTCAAAATCTTGCACCCGATTAATTCTAACATTTGAATTATCTGTTAAAACTATAAGTAATGTATGTATATTGCAAAACTTTTGTAGTTAGTGGTTAAAAAGTGAATAAAATCGGTTAAAAACCTTACACTGCACTTTTTCAAGTAAACTGATAGCAGGGATCTCTTCAGGCTGAAACATCAGTGCAGTGTAAGGTTTTTAACCGATTTTATTCACGTTTTTAACCACTAACTACAAAAAGTTTTGCAATATACATACATTACTTATAGTTTTAGTGGAAAGTGTGGGCCAATCGTTTTATATTTTATATTTTACCATGAATTATCTGTGTTTTTCAAGTATTGGGTGCATGTCAAGGTCCCAATTAACACTGATAATAATCACGAGTTGATTGTAGTTTTAAATGATCCTCCTACAACAATGTTCTGACTGACAGGAAAAAATACTTGAAAAAGAATTTGGCTACAATGGTTATTTTTTCATTTGAAAGGTAAATAACCCTAGGTATCAAATACTCGCTCCAGTGTTTGATTTCTAGAAATCAGCAATTAGTAAAATTGCATTAAAAATAACTCTACTTTTGGGAAAAATAACACCGCTTTTGGGGGAAAATAATACCACTTTTGACCAAATAATAAACACACGTTTTGCATGTCTCTAATAATGGGAGTTGTCAAACAAAAAGCTGTTTCACAATGAAGGATTTTCACTATTCGCGGATGAAAAAAATGCAACCCAATTCGTATATTTGCAGCTAAAAATTTCTTTATTCGCAGATCTAATAATAATAAAAAGATTCCAATAGGTATCCAACCCAATATCCTTTGTAAATGCCGTCAAATGGACTAATAAAAAAAGTAAAATACAGTACTGTAGATCTTATTACAACTTTGCCTTTGTTGTTAAATGATATCGCCGAGGACTTTGACATAAGCCGCCTTCACCGCGATCGGTGTTTTTGAGAATGTAAACAGACAGAATGAAAGCAACCTTATTACTCAATGAATAAAGTATATTTTTAAATGTTGCTGTTCCGTTCTATGGTAAAAGCCACTTTGCGTGTTTTATTGTTTCGTCTTTCACATTCGTTACAAAAATGGAAGTGGCGTTGTCATTATGGATCGAAGACCGCAACCAAAAAAGGGTGCCCCTGAGTGGTCCAATGGTCCGGGAGAAAGCAAAGCGTCTTTACGCTCATTTTAAAGAACCTGATGGTAGTTGTAGTGGTGAATGTACAGGTGGAGGATTTCAAGCATCGGAAGGTTGGTTCAAAAACTTCAATTAAATTGATTGTTTTACGGTCTGTATATTTGTTTTTTTTTTTGTCACCTAGGAATGTATCCCCTATAATCCCATATAAATTACCATTCCGTATTCACGGTTTCTGTATTCACGGCATATTTATAGAACGTATACCCCGCGAATAAGGAGCTTTTACTGTAGCCTACAATGTTTATATTATAATCGTGAAATATTATGTTGGCTCTGAAAAGAGCCATTTTGGTGCAAGGGTTGTTTTTGCTGCATTAATTAAGTAATCTTTTGGATGGCATACCATTCAAGTCTAAAACTCTTTGCTGTACAATATGACTTCTAGGCAGCAGTGCGAGCATCGGCTCGGAAGCCATGGGAAGCGAACCAGCGGGTGAGAGTGGGCGGAGCTTTGCTAGTGTATGACCTAAATCTATATTTCGCCACTATACTATCTACAGTACGCCTATTACAAGTCATCCCCTTCATAACTACTTATACTCCTTTGAACATCAAGGTCATATCAGGAATGTGTATTATGGCATCACTGAGATGAAACATAAATACTGGAGTGAACAGTACGGCCTGGAATGTTTGGCAAGTAACTTTAAAGTTTATCACAGTAGAGTATGAAGTTTAATGCAATGTAAATCTATAACCAACAAAATCTAAAGAATTCAATACGATCGTTATGTTAAATTCATTTAAAATATTGTGATGAATGTTGAGAAATTATAATATATGGTTGAAAACAATCATCAAATCGGCGGTTTTGAAATTTTAGAGGTGGAGAACGACATTACTCGGAGGAAGGTATGCGAGGCTTTTCATATTATCAGGAGAATGGAGAAACTCCTCAACAACTATAAAGGAGACCTGGGCGATGATTAGTTGGACATCGTCAGGAGGTTCGCGAAGGGGACAACAACACCAAAATTTCCCCTCACTTAAGTAGCGACGCCCGCAGAATACGAAATCCCGAGAGAATGAATAAAAGTACATCACAGGGATACCACCTTTATGTTACGCGCCGAGAGTATGGAGGATGAATGTGCACAGGGTGGTTTTCCGAACGGGTACGGGAGCACGGCAGAGACCCCTTCCGGCATGGACAACGTACCAACACGCGAGTAGACTTCATTTCACCTGAGGAAGGCCTGGAGGTCAGGCTGAAACGTAGTGACTGTTCAAGGTAATTTTATCCACTGTACTAAGGTTTTAATAACAGTTTTTAAACAACTTATATTGTTTTATTTAAAAATTGTTATTGTTCATTATAAAATTAAGAAAAAGTAACAGCCTACAATTATCAGTGTTATACTACATGTGGAAGTGAATATGCTTTTTATTCTTATTGTGCAACCTGTACCTGAAAAAGAAATGACTACTTTCTCTATGAAATATTCACAATCATTCGTAACAATGTCCTTATCATCAAAACAAATGCACAATGTTGCCATACATGCTTCACTTCTTAGTACAAGGAATTGCCTGTAGTGTGAGGTCGGTGGTTGCAACTGATACTCAATTTTAATGATTATGATACACAGGGTTCAGATTCTGACGACCTGTCATCTTTCTATTGATGCTGCATAGACATTTCCAACTTGTGGGTGAATCCTAATCATGGCCTCTATATTTTAGAAATTCATTTTCATTACATCATTTTTTGTCGTTTTATATATTTAGGGCATTTATTTTAATTCTATGTCATTATTTTGTCATTTGCTTCCTTATTTAGTCATTTTCACGCATTTACATTGAGTAGGATTATATTAACTTTTTTGTCGTCTAGCTATCATCGTCCCCAGCAATGGTGCCTTTGAAGTGTTGTTTGTTTAATACAAGAAGGACACACTCGGTGTTGAAGTGTTGTCATGTCTCAGTCGGAAACGGGAAACAAAGAAACGCCAAAATTTTGTATTCTATTACTGTTTTTATTAGATTGACTTGGCCCCAGAGTCTATCCACCTGTTTAGATTTGAGAGTGCAAACTACTGTTTACCCTCAATAAACAATAATATAATCCAGCAGACTGCAAAAGGAAATGCCAAAATTTGAATCGCCAGTGCCTCAGTGCCAGTATAAATTTCTGTGAGGAAAGAATATTCTTACTTTTCTTCTCAAATGGTCCAATCAAGAACAAAGAACAAAGAACAAAGTTTTTAGATCTACATCATCAGTTTTGCATTCACAGTTTTTACAATTATGTACAAAGTAGTCTATACCTTTGTGTATACAATAATAATTTTTTATAAATAAAATACCAGTTTTTAGATCATTCTTTATGATTAATAAGTAATTTTCTTTAAAATTTTGGGTTATTTTATAGGTCATTTTTCAAACAATTTTAGGTCATCGGGATCTGGGCCCTGATGATACAGAATGAAATAGCGACGATGAGTCATGTTAAGTAAATATCCAATTCGGCATTTGCCTTACGACTGAAAAAACCCATGTCACACTGGGATTTGAACCTGGGACCTAATGACTGACCTGGCTTAGTGTCCTTAGGGAGAGGTGTCCCAGTTTCCACACTCTTCTCCTTCTTGACATCCTCAGTGTTTTTGCTCGCCTCTCTCTGCTGCTCTCTGTTCCGAGGCTCTCTCTGCCCCTTCGGTCCCACATCAGCTTCACTGCTCGTCTGCTTCTTGGCACCATCTTTCTTCCTTCTATCCTTGCCCATTCTTTCCTGTCTGAAACACAAGGAAAAAGCTAAATAATACAAGTGTACCTGCCACAATAAATATTGTAAAATAAATAATGTGGAAATAATGCCAAGAACAGGCTTTGGGTAGTCAGTCAGTCCTTTTGCGCCCCTCTAGCAAAGCCCCTGAATCCGTTAATTGTTCCTGTGTACATTTTCAAACCAAATATTTACCGGCATGCGTATTTAATTTGTTACAAGATTTAATAAACAGCTTTTAAATTGAGGGGGTCAGGGCAACAGTGGTCTAACCCTTCCGACATGGAAAATTAGATAATGATACTATTTGGAAGACTTGGGGTGAGCTTTATTGTAATATTGAGGTTTAACCGATTACAACTGGTTTAGGTAGTTTTGAAGTCGATAATCTGTTCCCTGAAACAGATTTCCTCTTGCATAAGGGCAACCAAAATTTTGAAAACAAAGATAAATAGGCTAGATCCGGAGAAACTAAAGGCTATTAATGATTTTTTTAAATAAGCAGGCCTACCTTTCATTCAAAATTAATTTTATGAAAATCTGATTTATGTAACAGAGGCAGGTGTTGAAGGAAAGGCAGTGAACTTTTCATGTATTTCACATTGTACATAGAACAGAATAATCATTGAAATTTATAAAAAAAATCAGGTAAACTGATATAACAAAGTGCCAGTATGCTTTTTAAATCAGTTATAATTGCAGTTATTTCACAATAATGTACCTTCTGTTTATACAAATACAATATAGGATTTGTATTGTATATTTGTATTCTATTTGGTATAATTATAACAGTATTCATGTAGGGCTTACGGAAGAACAAAGGTCTAAAGTTTGATTCTTAACCTTAATTCATATTGGTATACACTGATATAATAAATTCTTAAAATATGTAAACATTTTACAAAATGCATTGACAATGAAATAGAACAGTAAACCAATAAGAAGAGGATAGTTCCACCTAGCGGAATGAAGTTTTGTTCTGAGTATAGGCTTATGCAATTTTAACGCAACGCAATAACTTTAAAGATAGTTTCTGTTCGTGAAATAACATTTATAGGCTAATGTTATCATTCTTTAGGATTGATGTTGTAGGTCAATGAAAGACAATGAATTCCGAGTTTTTTTTTTAAAGAAAAATATAATACTTATTTAAGCACATTGACAAAAATAGAACACAAGAATGGAATAGACTCAATTTAACATAACTTATAATAATAAAAAAAAAAATTGGGTTTAGGGTGGATTCGAACGTGACATCTCTTGATTAACAAGACAGTCACCTTACCCCAAGACCAAACCACACTGCAAATGAACAGTGTCCAATACCAGAGAATACTATCTCGTGGTAGCTCACAGAAAAGAAAAATAATCGTATTTCGAAATTAGGCTATATTTCGTGCCTGCTAGATTTCTTATGTTACAATATTGAATTATTTAATTAATTAGTACTATAATATTCGCGATATCTGAGTGATAAATTAGGATGAGGCCCTCGTTGAAGCAGCGTTACCAACCTACCCATTCTCAAATTTTAATGTTCTTATTTATTAAGAGGTCAGGAATTATTAATCTGACATAGGCTGAAGTAAAATTCAATGCTTTAATTCAATTGTAATCAATTTTAGCAAAATAATTAGTCATTATACAACAGCATTTCATCTATAATCGTACATATGGGAACATTTGTTTTTCATGTAGATGGCAACTGTCCATAGCAACTGAAGGAAGCTTTATAATCTGTCATTTATTGAAGACACTATAAGAAAGAACCGAGAATTTGATTTTGCATTTGAATTAGGTGCCTCCTATTTATCCCACCTGTACTAAGGAAGGTTTCAGGAGGAATTGAAGGCTTGTTACAGAATTCCACATTATTTACATTAGTAACGGGACTCGCCCGCTGATTGGTTGGCCGTGAGCCAATCAAAATGCTTCGAATTGAACCAAAATATTATAATGAATTTGACTGTTAATTACTCTTTATTTCGGTACTGGTCAACCGATTAAGTCCAAATTCAAAAGGCTTATTGCCATGGTCGCTATAAATGAGTATACGAAGTTTCATGAAAATCCGATAAAGCGTATTTGAGTTACCGCGCCTTTTGTTATATGATACCATAAAAAGGCACTAAATTGGGTATTATTCCGGTACCGGCCAACCGATTTCGTCCAGCATCAACAGACGTCTTCCCATGGGCATTATAAATAGGTATTCCAAGTTTCATGAAAATCTGATAAAGCGTATGTGAGTTATGATGCCTTTAAAATATACACTAAATTGGGTTTTAATCCGGTACCGGTGAACCGATTTGGTCCAATATCAATAGGGTTCTTCCCATGGACATTATAAACGTGTATACCAAGTTTCATTAAAATTCGACAAAGCGTATTTGAGTTAGAGCGCGTACAGACACACGGACGGACGGACGGACGGACAGACATTTTTCCTCCCCCACACAATCTCATAAAGTACCATACTGGCACTTAATAAAACTCATACAAGTCCATATCTCTTAAAAGAATGTTTCATTATATGTAAAAATCCAACATTTATTGGAATTATTTTTTTCTCCGCTGTCAAGTAGAAATTAATGTCAGTGCAAGATTGGTCCAAGCAAGAAACAGCGTTGTAGTGTCTCATGAAAATTATATTACCTCTGAAAAATCTGAAAATTAGACCATGTAACACCGTAGTTAAGTTGATGAAGCACCATAGAATACCCCACTACCAACAAAACTGTACCATAATTTTCAAACTACGTTATATGAAAAACCACACGGGTAGGACTTTAACATGCTTTTTCTCTAAACTTAAGAAAAGTGACTTAGCCCATTGCTGCGTTGTTCCCCTCAATTGTAACTGTTGGGTCCCAGGAAATAAGAGTTCAAGAATTTTAATACAATTATAAGAATGTTGCTTTCATTCTAAGAAGCCCGGCAGACCAGGAAGCCCAGATGTAAGATTAAACCAATATGCAGCTAAGCAACGTCACTTCCTTCAATGGGAGGCAGATTGGAGCAGATCCATCACTATAGAAGACCCGTTCAGCAGTTAACAGTACTGCAAGATATGGAGTTTTGTTCATGTAGTAGGCCTATTGGTAAGTTGTCGTTAGTGTCCCAGCAACTGGACAGGTTTTGACTGAGAAGACAAAGTCACACTGAACGTCGGCAGATGTTTTTACCAGTTGCTTTAGCTGTGATTGGTTGAGATTCAAGTTTCGCACCATGGGACTATGTCGGATTGTAAGGATTTTTTCAATTACTAAGTTCAAAGGATTGCAAAGGCATGGAAATGGCGACGGTACGATAATGATATATATATATATAGATACGTGTGTGCAGAGCTTTGGGGTGACATGTATTTATCTTTTGCCTCTGAGATAAAACACTTATTCTTAGGAGTTGACTGTCTGGGATGATATGTCATCTGTAGACACTGCTCTTCATTTGACAATTATATTTAGACACACCGCTGAGAAGAAAATGTTTTGTTCATGTAGTATCGGTTAAGTTACCGTTAGTGTCCCAGCAACTGGAAAGGTTTTGACTGAGAAGACAAACTTCCGCTGAACACCTCAGGCTACTCTATACCAGCATCCATTTGTCAAAAGACAGAATTTGAGAAAATCCCCATTGTCAATAATGTTGAACTGTTTTCAAAAGCTAACAATGGGAAGTCGGAAATTTTGCAGTAGGTCTACTTGCAATTGGCTGAACGAAAATCAACTGACATGTAGATAGGCCTAGCATCTGCCGAAGATTACCATACTGGCACTTAATAACGTGGCAGATCGAAAGACTTAACTTACCAACGTCAAATCCCCGCAATGGAAAAAGGTGACGGTCATAAAATAGTATACTATAACTAGCCTACAAGTTCTGCCTAGTTGTTTAAACAGCATGGTAGTAATAGGCCTACCATAACCTACTAGGCCTACAAGTAAGAATGTTTCCACTAAGAATGATTCTTCTATTATGTGTAGCCATACCTTCAATTTCGAGAATCCGTAATTCAATAATGATTATTCATTTCTTATAAGTTATCAGCATCTTTTAAGAGCTAATTACAATCCACCGAAAACAGAGCTCAGGCAGCCATACCCATATCATTTCGACTAATCGTACTTACGAATCGACAAAACAGCATGACAGTCCAAATCGATTATTGACCCTATCATTTGTAGCGGCAATTTTAAATTCAATGTAGATGTAGATGTGTAGATGTAGATGTCTCGTTCTGTAGATCCTGTGTTGAGCAGGGCTCAAGGATATAGAACACGTCAGATAAAAACATACATGCATGTTATAAAAAAAAAAAAAAAAAAAAAAAACATGATACAAGAATTGTTATGTCACACTTACTCAAGCTGAAAAGAAATCATCCATATTGTAGAAGGTGTGAGTTACTAAATATTGCTTCAGAGCTCTTTTGAAAGATTTGCATTTGCTTTTAATACATAGTGATTTAATCTCTTTTGGAAGGTTATTGTATATTTGTATTGCGGAATAATAAGCACCTTTCTGAAAAAGTTTTAATGAGTTAGCTGGTCTATGTAAATCATTCATGTTTCTAGTAGTACGCCCGTGTATACTGTGATTACTTTGAAATTTATCAATATTATCTACCATGTAACACATAACAGAGTATATATACTCTCCGGTGAGAGTGAGGACTTTTAATTTTTCAAACAGCGGTTTACAAGATTCTCGTTTTTTCTTTCCACATATTATTCTTATTGCTCGCTTCTGTAATCTAAATATTTTTTCCCTATGTGCCGAGTTACCCCAAAAAATGATTCCGTACCTCATAACAGAGTGAAAATGTGCAAAATATACCGTGAGTAATGCGTCCTGTTGTAATATATCATTCAAAGTTCGTAGCGCAAAACATGCTGAACTTAGCTTAGAACTTATCATTACAATGTGTTTCTTCCAGTCAAGATTTTGGTCAATTTGTAGTCCTAAGAATTTTATGTTGCTAATTTCCTCTATGATTTGTGTTTGATAATTGATTACAATGTTTGAGATATATCTATTTTTTGTTCTAAATTGAATAAAGTGGGTCTTATCAATATTAAGTGACATTTTATTAGCTTGAAACCAAGTATTTAATTCGTGAAAAGTCTTTGTAGCTAGTCTTGCTAAATCTTCTTGTGACTTTCCTGTTATGAGTACACTAGTATCATCTGCAAAAAGCAATGCCTTTGATTCGTCACTTAAGTTATCTGGTAAGTCATTGATGAAAATCTTTTTCGAAAAGATCTAATTTCTCGTAGTAGAACACAAAGGTCCTTGAGCCGTAATACTTAAAAGTAAGTCGATTAGACGCCAAGCTACAACATAAATAGATCTCAAGACATTTCACCATATATTTAACATGTAATGAACGTTGACCTTGATTTCTTACACTTTCTGAAAAAAATCTGCTCCCTTTACGACCTGGCTTATAAAATCACGATCTGAATCAGACCATGGGCTTACGTTTAAAACTTAGTACTTACTGAATATACTATCTCTTACAATTTGTGTTAGTTTCAAACCACTACTTTATCAGTCAACAGTCCACTCTCTAGACATTTTTTTTTTGCATCCATTTTGAAAATAAAGAATCGAGCTCCTTTACAACCTGGCTCATGACGTCACGTGCTTATGTTTAAAAATTGGTATCTATTGAACGTACGATCACTTAAAATTTGAAAGTTAAAATAAAAAAAATAAAAAAATTGGGCTCTTTTCTAAAATCTTCAAAAATATTGAGTTTAAAACAAATGAACCCCAGATACCTAGAAAGAAAAACTCAAAAAGTATTTGAGTTTACCTCAAAGATGTTCAATGTGAGCCTGCAAGTCAAGTTTCTCCAGCTTAGTATGACCGATCAATGCAATATGTTATATCACCTCGACAATCGTCTACATGAAACTAAGGTAGGCCTATACTTAAATGTGAAAGTACTGGGAAATTTGTTCACATGCTGATTTACGCTTGGAATTCTTTTATTATTCCTTCCTCAATTATCCCTGCGTTCTTCTTAACCCTTTCAGAGCGGAAACTATAAGCAATCATCAAGCAAAGTCGTCTGTGGTTTTGAGCATGAAATCTGTGAGAATTTTAATGGAATACAACTGTTATAATTTAAAAGTTATTAAAAGAAATGGCAATAAAAAAGTTGAGTTTTAACATAAATACATGTTTCAAGGTCACCTGAATCTAAAAATGTTATTTTCAGAAACATGTCTGTGTGTATGTTTGTGAACAGTCTAGCTTCAGAATGAAAAATCGTAGGAAAACAAAATGTTGTATTTGTGTTATGTTCCTTCTGGAAATGTGGCACGAAGATTGGTGATTGCTTTATCTTACTTATATTGGGACTTTACATGAAAATTCCGTTTTCGGGATTTTCAAGAAAATGATTCTAACGATTTTGTTTAAAATTTGAGCATGAGGCGTTTATACTCACAGATAAAACATTTATTTTCAAGCCTTTTTTGGGGGGGGGCAAAAATTCTCTGAAGGGTAGTTATAAGCCACCCACTGTTTGTAGAAACTCAGTCTTGCCTGGTGAACAATAAAGCTTTGCGTCAGGGTGAAACAACTGAATACGCACTCTTATTCTATATCAGAATGTGAAGTGAGAAAAAAGTATTGCCCATGCTTAGGGTTAAAAAAAAAGAAAGAAAGAAAGAAAGAAAGAAAGAAAGAAAGAAAGAAAGAAAGAAAGAAAGAAAGAAAGAAGAAAAAAAAGTTACATAAATTTGTTTTGTTGAGTTTGTTGACCGAATTTAAACGTTTCAGTATGTGGATATATGCATCCATGAAACACAGATTATTGTCTCTGTTAGACAATTCACAAGAATATTATAGAAGAAAAATTCCTCTGACACTGGGACTCGAACACAGGGCTACCTGTGCCAGATGGAACCCTTCTCCATAGGAATTAAGCCGAGAGTGACAACAGTAATTCATAATGATATTAATTGATGTTTTTAAAACTTGCCAATACGTCATAACCTCTTCAATGCTATTATATTCTCATTGTTGAATGCAACTAATAGGGCACGGCATTTAATGACCATAAAATAGAGAAAAAATGACCAATAAATTTTCCATTATTCCTTATATTTAGTTTTTTTTAACTAACGAATTGCTAAAAGCAATTTATCGAATGGCAGTGCGTTAAAGTTGAATGTAAGGTAAAATTGTATACAATATAATCTGTGTCTCATTAATTTTATTATCGCAGTTAATATTTTAAGCATTTGAAAACGGAAGTATTTCTAAAAGAATGTTCCGAAAGCTCAGGAAACCCCAGTCAGCTGTCATGGGTGGTCCTGTATCATACATAGGTACCTATACAGACAACAGCTTCAAAACTAATATTTTTATTAGATGAAGATTTTTACGAGTAAATTACAGCCTTAAATCAGCCACGTTTGTGGTAAATCGTGTGTGTACTTCTGACTGCATCTCTCCCCTTAATAATAATAATAATAATGATAGAAATGGTTATGATCATTATAATAAAAAAAAAGGTCCTAAAAATCTGTATTCTTCACCTGTAGCGTAGGAGCTAATGTGCAGTGTGACTATTGCGCTTGCGGGTCGATCCATGGTCATTACCATTGGATCAACTCCAAAAATTGGTTTATATAAAGATTTCAATAAGAATAGTGGTTAAGAGTGTACAACATGGTACATCATAATAGCATCCAAAAATATTGACGGACTTCATTCATTTATACGTGCAAGTAAAGTTTTCACAAAAGTTATTCCAAATCTGATGACTTGACAATATAGTAGGATTTTTAAACTCTTATGCGATTGTCTACTGGTTAATCTGTGACACCTAGGGATAAAAAAACTGGTAAAAACAAAGATAAATTTAAATACGTACTGCACTCCCATCTAGTGAGGCGCAATTAGCACTACATGTGACTGCCATCTTGTCTCGAGCGCCGGCTTCTCAAGCTCAGCGGATAGTGTGACTTCCTGCTGAATGCCGCTCAATTCAAATGCAGAAACAAACCAATAATGATGATGATGATGATGATAATAATAATGATGATAATAATGTTTTATTTTGCCTGGGCATAGGGCCTTACCTACCATTCAACCAGAATTAATACAAAGTACATTTACTAGAGACTCTTTTCATAAGATGTTTCTAGCATATAAACTTAATTGTCAAATGAGCTCGAATAAGGGGTTATGTCGTCATAGAAACTGATTCTAAGATAGGCCTGAAGCCTGTTGACGGAGCGAAGGGAGTTCCTGTTTTAACTCGACAGTTCTTTGTTTGTAACACATTTACAACCGAACGCCTTGTTCGATTTTCTTCCAATTTGGCGTGAATGTTCTTTGATGTCATTAAAAACGACGTATGTGTAAGGGTTTTTATTTTTTGTATTCCGTTTTAAGAAGGTGGCCATTTTAATACCTCAGTTTCAAGCCAAACTGTTCCCTGGAAACAAAGAATGAAGACGTACTGAACCACAGTCGATTCTTCTTTATCAAGTAGCTCCTCAGTTTGTGTCATGAGGCTGAGTACACCCCGTTCCAGACTCCCCCCACCTCAGAAAAAAATCCGAGGATTTACCAGGAATCTAACGCAGACCTGCGGATCCGTAGGCAGGAACGCTAACCACTCGACCACAGAAATATAACTTAATAAGTCCTACTGGAAGGACTACATGGCACATAACTACAGGTAGGACGATCTGTGAACATTAGTGTTTGATGAAACATATAACTTGCACTGCCAAAATAAAAGTTATAATCTTAGTATAATATATTATTATGTATGCCATTCTCTTCAAGTAAATTCGTTGTAAAAATGAAGAGAATGTCGTTACCACACCACATCGCATCCCCGAAGGATACACAACCCAAATAAAATCTAATTAATGCACTCTCGCAACTTTCTTTACCCTAAGCATGGACAATACATCTTTCTCACTTCACATTCTGATACAGAATAAGAGGTCGCATTGCAAAGTATGTATATTCAGTTGTTTCACCAGGCAAATCATAAGGCCTGTAGTTTGTGCGAACGATAATCGTCTTATAACTACCCTATACATAATCTGCAAGAAAAAAAATATTTTGGATAAAAGTTTTAAACGTTACTGAAGCCCCAGTGTATAAGATTTTTAAAAAATCGCAAAAAATTAAGTTTTCTTCAGGTTAAGATGTGTTATATCGCCAGAAGATATCTAACTCAAATACAGTCGAATTTGGTTAATTCGACATTGGATAATTCGAAACATTGTATAATTCGAATAAATAGGCTACTAATTCCCCTTGAAATTCCTATATAAATGTATGTTAAAAAATTGCAATTAATTCGAAGATTTTAAGCTTAATTTGGATAAATCAAAGCCAAAATTTGTCTCATGTTAATGTTGTAAGGATTCCAAGAGTTCATTGCTGCCACGAATTCCACAAGAATTCTCTACTTCGCTGAAGAACCCTAGAAGGTAGAAGCCAGCAGGTACCTTACTAAAGTGTATTTTTAACCACCGTTATCTTCCTCCTGCTGAATAGATGTTCAATGGAATGCGATGTTCACCCCCTCCGCTACAATCTTGGAGGGATTCAACACATCTGTGAAAATTTTAGTACATTCTATCCTCAAAGTGTGACTGTGTTTGAAAATGTCAAAGCGTGGAGCATACACCAGTTTGACGCCTGCAAAAAAAGTGGAATGTTACGAGAGGTGGAGAGAGGGGAAAGAAAGAAGTGTGACATTGCAAAGGAATATGGAATTTTACCGAACACTTTGTCCACCTATATAAAAAAATAAGGACAAAATATTGGAAAGTTAGATTACACAAAACAGGGGTATGCCGTAGCGCAGTGGTTGAGGCGCTGCGCTACAAACCGGAAGGTCGCGGGTTCGATCCCCCATGAGGTCGTTGGAATTTTTCAATTGGCCTAATCCTTCTGGTGGCACTATGGCCCTGGGGGTAAGGGCGGCCGGTGCGTAAGGCTGACAACCTTACCATCTTCATGTGCCGATGTCTAAAAATCTGGGAGCCTCAACCTACTGGAACCCTCTGGGCCTCCATGGCCTGTAATAGGGAACACACTAGATTACACAAAACGGGGAAATAGGAAACGTATGAGAGGCCGGGAATTTCCCAGTGTTGACGAGTGCACTCTAAAATGGTTTAAGCAGTCGCGTGATCGTAACATCCCTTAAATGGGCCATTGTGTTCCTTTATTAAATTTACGGTTACAGATTTAGAGTGGAAAAAAAAATGGTTTCAATTATCATCATAACAACAGGATGGCAATCATTAAGGTAAGATTCACTGTACAATAATTATTATTTATTGCAATTAGTTAATTTTTTACATTTTTGCGGCATTTTCGTTTAAAAAGTCACAGTTTTGGTTAATTTGAAATTTGGAGAATTCGATTTTTTTTCTATTTCCCCTTGGGGTTCGAATTACTAAGAGTCCACTGTATAAAATTTCATTTTGATAGCGTTTTTGTGCTGTTGGAAGTAATTTAAAGATTAAAACTGTAATGTTTTGTTTCATTTGGCCGTTAAATGCACTTCTTTGATTGAGGTTTGGTTCGTAAGGAATGATTTTCTGTTCCTAAGTTCATGGCCCGGATTGATTAATTTTCTAGCATAGAAGCGAACGTTTAAGAATTCCTATTGGCCTTTAGATTAGGAGGGGAACAGCAAAATAAGCGAGCAAATAAGGACGAAAATAAAAAGCAAAAATACATGAAAATCAAATAAATTGTTTTTCACACTGCGTCTGTCAGTGAAGAACGATTTTGTTCAAAGGGCTCCGTGATATTAAACTAATTTGAATAGCAATTTTTTAGTGTGTGGGTGTAAAGTAGCTATGGTTACATTTCAAGGAGGTCAGAGAATTGAGTAACAAAATTAGTGTGTTTTTTATCTTTCCATGAGTTATCCTGTAGATTACACAGTTTTGTGCATGCGGTTTTTCTAATGTGTGATAAATAGACCTGGGATTTTATAGTCCAGTCAAATTAGATTTTTTGCTGCATTAAATCATGTAGTTCTAAATGTTTCACGAATGTATAGTGTGAGGCCCCTTGAACAACGACTAATATTTTCCCGCCAATTTCAGGTGCCGCGAGGGGTGGGGGGAGGCTCAAAGGTACCTTTTTTCAGTTTTCTGCGAAAATCTCGAAAACAGTGCATCACACAGAAAATATTATTCTTTTTAAAATTAAATCTTATTAAATTCCCAACAAAACGTTATATTCATATTTATCTCTATATGTTACCGACTCCGAGAATGAGCCGGTGAAAGTGGAAAATTTGCAGAAAAATTTGTGGCGCCTCACGTTTTTCGTCAAACTTGCCCTTCCAATTCTTTTGATTTCCATTTTACAGGAAATGTGTAATAAAAGAAGTTGTAGAGATTTAAATTTCCTTCAAGAATATATATATATATACATCTGCTAATTTATCTTCACATAGTTAAAAGTTACAGCGTTTTTACATTTCGGAATCGAGTTTGAGATTCCGCTAGTAAACGGCTCATCATTTTATTTCCGTTTTCAAGGGCAATGCACTGTTTTCGAGATTTGCGCCGAAAACTGAAAAAAGGGTTTTGAGGCTCCCCCCCCCCCCCACCCCCCGCGGCACCTGAAATTGGCGAGAAAATATTAGGCGTTGTTCAGGGGACCTCACAATACACATTCCTGAAACATTTGGAACTACATGATTTAATGCAGCAAAACCAACTTTTTTTATCTAATTTGACTGGGCTATAAAACCGAAGTTGAATGTTCAATCTGGGGATCCTGTCGAGGAGGCAAAATGGAAATGACCCAAATAAATTTATTAGTGTTATTATTACTATATATTTTTATTATTCTACTTGAATTCAATTTTTTGACAATTTCGCAAAATTTAAACATTTCTATACAGAGTGTTAATGAATAACACCGAAAAATTTTACCTGTGTATAGACGGGACATAGACAAGCAACTTTTATTATGAGATTTTTGCTCTATGGATTCAATTCTTCCTGTTATAACATAAAATCTTCCAAGGATATGCACGCCACTGACTTCTAATACTTGAAATGATGGGAAACAAAGGAACAGTGAATATTGTGTAGTGGTCGGGAAAATTGTAAAAAATGACGATCGATATCTTGCAACTCTGAGGGAAAAAAAAGACAAACGAAACTTTTTGTTAGGTCTGGAATTAGGAATAAAAACATAATGCAGTGGCGGGCAATGCAGAGACTAGTCAGTAAATTTTGCAGATTATGAAAGTTCTAAATTATTGTATAGCTGTTGATGAATTATTAAGAATCAGGTTTTTATCGATCGCTAAGAAGGCATGAAGTCAATTTAATGAAAATTTTAACCCTATTTCGCTCAATTATTGACTTATGAGCACCAAATTTTAAGGACTTTAATGCCCCGTAGCATACACATTTTACGCCATAGAGCAAAAATGTCCTAATAAAAGTTGCTTGTTGCTTTACACAGGTAAAATATTTCGGTGTTATTCATTAACACCCTGTATATATAAGAGGCTTTGTCCTGACTGACTAACAGAGAATAAACGTAGAGCCTAAACTATAACAGGTAGAAACTTGGAATTTTGACAGTACCTTCGTTTCATAATGTAGGTGCTCACTAAGAAAGGATTTTGAAAAAAAAATTGATTTTAAATGCCAAAAATAAAATGTTTTTGAGAATACTTAAACCCTTTTTACACAGATTTATCAAATCCATATCACAACAGTGTATTTTTGCCACTGGTCTCAGATGGGTTTGAAAATAAATGAAATGTGACTTTGATAATTTAGAAAAGCTATCAATATAATAATGTTATAAATAAATATTAAAGAATGAAATCCACGAAAATAATGCAGTCACAAAACTTTCTCTAGCCTGGACACAGAGAAAACAATACGAGGTAAGGTAATATTATGTTTTGGGAAGAGAAGTATGAAAGTGATTTGCATTTCCGTTTAATTTCATCCCCAAAACGGTTTTATGGTAACATGAGAGTAAGAAATAAAAATTCTCTGCCACGATAATACAATTTTATGTTACCGGAATTTCTGTTTCTTCTTATTTGAACCCCTACCAGGCTTGCTGTGTACTGTACAAGGGATGGGATACAGGCGAATGGCCTGTGAAACGTATCCTACCAAATGATTGTTAGTGAAGTCCAAGTGTGTTAATCAACTCATATTAATCAAATAGTCCTTTTCATGTTGTATAACAGATCACTGTGATACTTCATCTGAAGGATTGCTTTATATCAGGCCTTTCCAACTTGAGCACTTTGCACTGGGGCGCACCATCACATCATTCAACGGCAGCCCGGTGCTCCCCTTCCCCATGTAGTGGCCGGTGCAAATGCATGTGTGCAATAGAGACAGCACAAGGGGTAGCTGAATTCGTTTTCTTAGCAGATATAACGTCTTATTTAAATATTTAGTTGCAGAGGAGAAATTAGTTAATTAGCACCATGTGTGACAGAACTAAGGCTTTCAAAATGTAGAGTTTATTATTTAAAGACCAGCTTAAAGCCATAAATTTTGACAATTTGCCTTCATTAAAAAGCCTTAAATTTGTCTGTTTACGTAAACCTTCGAGAGTATCAGACGTTGTTACAGAATTTTCACGATGAATTCAATGTCCATTCAAAGAAATTAATGATATGGCTATATTTCTGACGCCATATTTTGTGCTGAAAATCACCATCATGTTTCCAAACACAGCTGATAAAACTACAGGTACTACCACTACACCTGCAATTTACTTCCATTTTACAAAGGTATTCAACCACTGGAATTTCCCAAACTTCACGCACTTGCCTTAAAATTTACGCCAATATTCGGCACAACTTATGCATGCGAACAGATGTTTCTAATTATGAATTTAAACAAAAGTAAGAACAGGACTTCTCTGTCTGATGTTGCCTTAGAGGCCGTGCTTAGAATTTCCATTGCCAAATCGATTGTACCCAATATTGGTAAATTAGTTGCAGTAAAACGATGTTAACAATAGACTTAAATTCTAAATGTACACAAAGGCAAACACAATATATGTAGAGAATAAATGGTGTGTTTATGTGTTCACAAAATTGTTATTGACAATTGCATTCGTAAGCTGAGCGCTGGCTAGACCTGTGGAGCTGCCTCTGCTGCTGGCCTGCGCCGTGGCAGCACCTCAGTTGGAAAGGCCTGCTTTATATGGATTGGAAACATTAGACACTAAGGAAAATGGAGAAGTACCTGGAAAGTTTTGAAATGTGGTGCTGGAGAAGAGATCAATCCTGAACACGGTTCTTCAAAGGAAAGCAAACTGGAAAGGTCTCACAGTGGAGTCAGCAAATGAATGTCTTGGATAGGGAAATGTTTCTTCTTATAGAAGGATTTTTCACTTTGCAATATTCTCAGAAGTGCATAGGTTACAAATTCATTCCTGCAGTGCTGACCACTGGGATAAGTCACATCTTCAGCTACATGATGTCATCAAAGGAATGTTGGATTGAACTCCATGTCTTGGAAGAAGAAGAATCCAATTGCTGTAAGATTGAAAGGAAAATTGAAAATAATGGATGCTGAAAAAAGGAAGTCTAAGACAGGAGGAGATGGAGATGAATTCCAAGGACCTGACCGTGCGAAAAAGACAATATTAATAATGTCATATAAACAATATATTTCATTTATCAAAACTCTGTTTTAAATGATGGTTTACATAATTAATTCAGCATATGTAGACATAAATAATGTGACCTACAAAAACAGATCTATAATAATCTGAAGAAATCCTCACAATGTTACAAAAATAGGCCTTAGAGTACACAATTATAAGATACACACTCACACAAATATAATGCAGCCCAATAGACTCAGTACAAAAATACAAATGAAAAATGAGCAGAGAAAAAGAATGAAAGTACCGTATTGGCCCGAAAATAAGACGACCCTGATTTTTTGAAGGGTAGTTATGAAAAAATAAATAAAACAGCTTATTAGTACATTTTGCTTCGCACAAAACAGAATTTTTAGTTCATGTCGTAACTTCTTCTCTCGCCTTTATTTACGCATTGAGACAATGAAGATCCTTTCTTTACCACATTGTCAGCCTTGACTGCTGGTCAAACAAAAACTTTACGTGTAGAGAATAGAGACACCAAGCAAGTAACAGTGCAGTCCTAATGCAGTACAAATGCGGGAGAAATTAAGTTTGGTAAATTTCGGTGAATTTCCAAGCGACTTTGACCTTGGGTCAGACGCACGTCATTTGTGTGGGGATACCCACTGCATCGCCGCTGCACACGTGCACAGCTGCATTCATGAATGGAGAGTTGTTGAGTCTTAGGCTGCGCGTATAAGACAAGTATAGTTCTAAAAGCACATTTTCGGGGAAAAAACGTTGTCTTATATTCGGGCCAATACGGTACAAATAAGCATGGTTGTGTTGGATTAGACACAATTTGTGAAGTACTGCTAGAAGAAGAAACTAGTAGGTCAAATTCCTTCCTGAAGTCCTCAAAAAACTTTGGAATAGTCCATGGGCACCAGTCTGAACTGCTAGTCAACAAATGTGGGCAAAGTCCATGAAATGTATTTTCTAACAAAAATGTAAGTAAAAAGTGAAGACTACAGTGTTTAAATGTCAACCATCTCATTTAATTAACATAGTATGTTGCTTCATTGTATAAAAGTTTCATTATTATATGTTCTATTCACGAGTGTGCAGGCAAAGAGAGTTAAGTCCACTGTGCTGATTACAGCACATTATGCCGCTTTAAAGCAATTTAAAATCCTAGTTCCATCATTTCACGCTCACACGTCAAAGCGCTTCGTATAGATTCATGCGCCATCTGGTGACAAAGTGCCGGGTTACGCATAAAGCACGCGCGGAACGGCAAATCAGACGGTCGGAGACGGTTGGAGAGAGTGATAGAAGTCAGTGGTGCGCTCCGGAGCCTTGTATCCACGATGCCAACAAACATCTTGACGTGACGTGTGAGTAACTATTTGAAAGTCCCTTTGTCTTCCAAATTAAAGGTTGCTTAAATATCAGATTCGATTTATAATTCTTGTGCAGTTAAAAGAAAATCAAGCTAATAAACCTTACATTTCAATTACCTTGCGGAAAGCATAATGGCTCCGCAAGCTACAACGAAACTGAACCCTGCCATTGTCAAAAGAAAGTTTTTTTTGTATGAGGATCCTAAGCATATAATTATCTTTATTTCCAAGTGAATAAGTATATAATAACGGTGTATGGAAATTAGTTAATTTGGGAATAGGTATGCAGATTGTAAAACCGTTACCGAAAATGCAAATTGCAGTAATGGCGGATTAGATCAAAGTCTTGTACCCGATGTGCGTAGTAGAGAGTAATGAGGGAGAGTGTAGAATACAAAATTTGAATTACTAGAGTTGTTCATTTAAATTTGATTTGATTAATTAATTATTCACAGAAAGTTATTAGAATATAAAGCTATTGTACTTACCATAGACTGCAATGTTTTTCAAGCAGGTCAAATATATTGATAAATATTAATAGCCAGGTGACCTTGTAACTGTAATGGCGGTCAGGTCCCATATTTTCTAGCAGTGAACAGCCTATGTAATAGCCAGATTTACAATAATAACTAGAATACTGAATATTTGTTAAGATAATGAGATTAAGGACCAGTACATTAATCTTGAACCAATGCATATGATTGTTAGGGCGCAGAATATTATTTTAACTGTAAGAAATAGGAATAGAAAAGATGACCATCCTAAAATAATTATTAAATTAATTGGTGAAAGGTGATTGGATAGTTTATTCACAAAGGGGACTTAAATAATTTAATGTGAAAGTGAATTTGTTTTTTTTGTTATATACATTCTAAGTATAGTCAATGCCACCAGAAAAGACATATAATTTGAATTCAAGGATTTAAGTCAATATAATTACTTCCAGAATACATGGTAGTTAGTATACTTCTCAAGATTTTTAACTGGAAAGATGATATTCGTGCTCAAATGAAAATTATAGACTTCAGAATACATTCAAGTTAGTGCTAAGGTGCAACGGCACATAACTTGATCGTGATGAATTTCAAGAGTACAGTTCAGGTAGAGTTAGGCCTAAAGGTGTAATGGTACCTAACGTGAATAGTGAGTTGAAGTGAGACTGATATAATTAAACACAAACAACATGATAGCCAATACTGATTCTGGAGAATGTCAAAGACAGGAATACTAATACTAGTCAGGTGAATTTGTTGAATTTGAGCACGCATTGCAACTCTAGTTAATCCAAAGGAGTAAATGCATATAGGCGATATGACTAAATAGAGAAATAATAAAAACAATTATTGGCATTAATAGTGAGCAGGTATACTGACAAGTGATATATATATTGTTAAAAATATTGATAAATAATATCGCCAGAGTAGTCGTCCTGATAGAGTGTAATTTCTTGGAGGTTAATAATAGCCTGAGGTTAGGCGCAGCAACATATACCTCAATTGTAGGATATGATGTGATGAGGACAATAAGCAACTACCTATAAACCAAAATAACTGGTTTTTGGATCATTAAGTCTAAACTTAGGATGGTCTATGCCTTTGAGTAGGGTTATGTTAGTTAATAAGGTGTATATAAACAAGGGTTTCAAATATTTAGTATATTCGATTTTGTACAGGGTTCTTATAAATAAATTGTTATATATGATGGAATGTAGAGAGTTATCACTTCTCGCGTAGTTTTCGATGGACCTCAGGGAGTGGGCAAGCACATTATCAAATTGAACCATAACCTATAACCAGAGAAGGACGTCACAATACAGTAAACAAAAGAGAGCCATTGCAAGTAAGTGCCGACGGCACACCACCATCCTCAAAAATTGAGATATGTCCATAGAGTTATAGATAAAAATGTTCTCCACATTTGTGTTAAGTCCAGTAAGTCATATTCAAAAACGTACAATAGTTATGGATGTGTGCATCATGCGTTTATCCATCTCTAAAGCGACGTTGGGTGGGTTAAGTGTGTTAAGTCACTCTAATTCTCAGTAACAAGAAAGTGGACTTAACTCTCTTTTTCCGTGCACCCGCGTATTGTTCATACGCCGTTGGCCGGAGAGTACATGTTCATGTACATTCCAGACGTCAGGACACCATGCAGGTAGTCCTCGTACTTACATAAGCTTGATCTATACATTACAAAATGCAACGAATGAAATTTCATGGGCTAAAAGGTCTGCAAGGCTTTTTTCTGATATTTCTATAGTCTCATTTCTCAATTAAATTTATATGTTAGAAACTAGAAATGAGAAGGATAAATACCGAATTTCATGAGTGTAGGCTCACCTCAAACCGGCTGCAGGATCAGAACTTGATGCCAGTGGTCTCTTCATACGATGGTGGAGCTACAATTAAAAAAAAAATAACACTTTCATTCTACAGTATGTGACACATATCAGGAAAACCTTATGAATTAATACAACTACAGTAGAAAATCTTAACTTATGGATAATTGTGTACACACACTTCAGGCTTGCCAACCTTCGTTGATCACTGAAGGGATTGTTCCTCCTCCATGTTTCCCCACTCTTGAGGATCTAGCTTTGCTGGAATTGCCTCAAGTTTTCTTTACACACACTCATATCAAGAAACACAGACATTTTCGTGATTTCTCGCTTGAGATTTTTATTTATGAAATCTTAATTCATGTCCAAATTTGCCATTAAAGTGTCACTTTATGACATAATTTGTCTGTCAGTGAGGTAGACCATTAAGGGCAATAGTCTTAGGAGAGAGGTTCCATCTGGTGCTGTGAAGTGATCTCTGGCTTAGCTCAGTTGGTAGAGCATTGGCACTGACTGCCAAAGGTCCTGGATTCAAATCCCAGTGTTAGAGGAATTTTTCTCCTATAATATTCTTATGTAATGTCCAACAGAGACAATAATCTGTGGTTCATGAATGCATAACAATTTGTATCTACAGAGTGGATCACAAGTCGTGATCAGATGGTGTTTGCATTCAACGATTCTAACCTAAGAGGAGTCTTTTCTCCCTTCAAATAATTTAGGTGGTAATATTTCTCTCAAGAGTTAAGGAACGTCAATTTTGTAGTTACGAGTCAACATTTTTGGGTACAATAATGATTATTGATGTCTTTGCTTTGTTTTCAAATTGCACCAATTGTAAACCATTGACAATGTATTCGATTGTGACTTTTGGTCTTTTTTTCCCCCCATACAATCATGTCATGTACACAAAAGATCTTCATTTGTTTCCCCAGTTCAATTTTTTCATGAGTCCAAACAATAACATTCCCCAATCATGTATTATCATTAGGGCCAGGAGTTTAAGACTTTTATAAAAGGTATTTTAGCCTTATATTTTCGTGGAATTGCCCTTTCTAGGCTTTAAACAAAACGATTTTAGCTGTCTTAATAAAACACTAATATTAACACCGAAAATTGTATTATAATTTTGACACAGTTGTTCTAGGTTTTTACAAAATAAACAAGTAACTATTCCTTACATCGGCACTCGAAAAATAACAAACAATTGAGATATTTACCCTTTAATCATACAATTATTCAACTTGTTATTTTAAAGTTGAAACAACAATGGATTAGTTGCAGATTGAAGACGGCTCAAGTTTCATTTCCTGCGACGGCGAAGCGGCACATTTTCGAGTTACAAAGACAAGCGACAAAGCGACATATACATTGTTAATTTCAGTGTGTTGTATAAATTTACTTTCATTATGTCTTTTCTTAAAATGCACAAATTCACATAATTATTTTATTTTACATTAATTGGAAAATCTATTTAAAAATCATGTTTTTCAGCAAAAGTCCTCCTTAGTCCCTTTTAGGCCCTTCATCCGATCTAGCTCATTTAGGTTCTATAAGACTCATGTATTCGGAAGCAAGGGGCATGAAACGGAAAAGTATGTTAAAATGTTACAATTAGGAAACTGTGGAAAAAAATAGGTTAAAACCTTCAAATCCAGGCCCTAATCTACTCTTATACAATTCAACGGCCCTAAATAGCGTGAGACATCGGGTATACTCGGCGATGTTCGTCTCTCGCAGTCTAAACTTTCATGACGACTACGAAATTAGGAAAACCGTTTCTTTATTATATAAGGCCTAAGTGAAATGAACACAATGAACAAATATTCTAATTTTATTTTTACTTACAATTTTCATAGCTCTGTACCACAAACATTTTTAATAATCTACCAGTGTAAATTTCTTTAAAATCCTGGAGTCAATTAATAATGGGGGCACCAGCTGTAAAATATTGATGGTTTAACTCTTGAAATATCGCTGATAATAAAAAGTTCCAAACAAACTATTCCTTCCCTTGAAAAATTATGTAATTTCTGACAATTACACTGAATTTATCAAATAAAATTCACATCATATTCATCTGTCAACAAACAGCTGAGAAACGATACTTATTATCCACCGCCGTCTCGAGAATTACGCACGAGAATTATACAGTTTAGAAGGCAGTGGTTCACAGTTATCTTTGGAATTGCATAATCGAATCTGAGATCGTTTTCCCAGGTGGCGATTTCTAATCGTGGAATGTACGCTAAAGCCGGAATTTTAGCTGTTTCATTAATTATTAATGGTTTAGTTTAGGAATGATTCGCGTGCAAGTGTTAATAAATATAATGCTTAAATAATTATTATACTATTAATTTTTAATTTTTCAATTAATCATCGTGGGCGAAGCCGCAGGCGCCTCCTAGTTATCATACAACACAACAATAACACAGTGTCATAACATTCATGCTGGCTTGCAAGTGAAACATAACAATAGGTCATAGCTCTATCAGAAAAGTGACAAACCAGTGTCATAAACAGTACATGAGGGGGAAATATCCCCCTCAGCCTAGGAATAGTTTCCAATTAACTTTTGTTTTTTGGAAAATGTGTTAATCTCTACAGAGCCTAAACTATAATAGGTAGAGACTTGGAATTTTCACAGTGCCTTTGTTTCATAATGTAAGTGCTCACTGCGAAAGGATTTTGAAAAATTTTGATTTTAAATGCCAAAAATAAAATGTTTTAGAGAATACTTAATCCCTTTTTACACAGAATTATAAAATCCAAATCACAGTTCACATGGCAACAGTGTATTGTTGACAATGGTCTCAGGTATGTTTGGAAATAAATTATACAGGACTTTGACAAATTAGAGAAGCTATCGATATAATTCATCTAATGCACAATGTGATGCAGGTACATAACTTTCTCTACCCTGGACATAGAGAATACCGTACGAGGTATGGCAATATGTATATTATTATATCACAGGTTTTTGGGCACGGAAGTATGAAAGTGATATTGAATTTCTTTTTAATTTCATCCCCGAAACGGTTGTATGGTAACATGAGAGTGAGAAATAAAATATTCTACAAAGACAATACAATTTTATGTTCCAGATTTCTGTTTCTTCTTATTTCAACTCCTACCAGGCTTGGTGTGTAGAAGCAATGGGGTGCAAAATTCTGCATCCTCTAGACCCATAAAAAGCTATATGAAGCATTTTCTAAGGCAATTGAGTGTGATAAGCCATTCTTCCTCATTTCAAATTCTAAATACCTATACAAGGACATAGAATTTGAAAACTGGAAGTCCTTCATAAGTTAATTTAGAATTACAAAATATAAAACTCGGGCGAAGTCGGGCCTTTTAAGCTAGTTTCAATATAAATATTATCAGGTCACAAGCCCTGGTTACAACTATTTACCTCCTAGTGTGAGAGGTGGCGCAGTTGGAACCGGCATGGGCATGGGCATGTTACTGTACATGGCTGGTGCTAGCTGCTGTTGTGCAGCATTCTGAGAGAATGGAATCGTTCCGATCAAAATAGGGAACTCACATTCCAGATTTGTATGCATTCCACGAGACACCGCCTTCACCTAAAACAAATAAAAACAAATGTAAAACATTGTGAAGATTCAATCTCTATATATATAAAAGGCTTTGTCCTGACTGACTGACTGACTGACAGGAATCAACGTAGAGCCTAAACTATAATAGGTAGAGACTTTGAATTTTGACAGTACCTTCGTTTCATAATGTAGGTGCTCACTAAGAAAGGATTTTGAAAAATTTTGATTTTAAATCCCAAAAATCAAATGTTTTTGAGAATACTTAATTACACAGAATTATCGAATCCGAATCACATTTGACATTAAAACATATTGTTGCCAGTGGGTTTCAGATGGGTTTGGAATTAAATTAAATGGAAGTTTGACAATTACAGTTGGCTTTGTCTATTTTTGTCATACCTTGGAAATAAAAATTTCGCGATCGCTTGAATGTTGTAAGCCCTAAATATGGTCAAACATTGTTTTATTTGGACGAAACTCACTATACAGGGGTTTTCTGGACCAAGGAACTCGAATCTGAGGTCACTTTTACCAGGCAACGCTATCTAATCGTCCACGTGATTTAGGTGTTAATAAATATAATGATTTAACTATTATGTTCTTAATTTTTAATTTTTGAAATAATTATCGCGGGCGAAGCCGCGGGCACACGCTAGTCTGATATATTAAACTTTAAAGCATTCAACAGTTGTAAGAAAAAACTCATCAAGCTAAAATATAAGTTTCGATGGATTCCCCATCATCATTAGCTGAGATCTGCTGACAAGTTTGTTTCTCCGTCCACACCAGATGTCCTCCAGGTTGTATGAATTTGAAAATGAGGTCAGTGTCGTAGGGATGTCAGATTTTATTTTATCTTTGATTTTTTTGGATGTATACTTTCTTACCAAACAGTAAAATCAAGTGGTTTCTGAATACATTCAGTAGTGAGGCAAAATTACTGAAATTTGTTCACAAACAACTCGAATTAACTATTATATATATATATATATGTTATACAGTAATTTTGCCTCACTACTGAATATATTCAGAAACCACTTGATTTTACTGTTTGGGGAAAAAGTACACATAAAAAAAATAGATATGACTATAGTGAACGCCACTTAATGTAATTGCAGATAGTGTTATCAATCAGGTAAGGTTATCACTAGAGGGCAGATTTCTATGACCTAAAAAATAGGATATATTCATGCATTTATGACCTAAAATAACATTAAAATATGACCAATAAAATTGAAAATATGACTTTACCACTTACACATTGTGTGTATTTTTTTAAAAGTTTCATTACAATTCATTTTATTAAAATATAATGGTAATTATTTAAAATATCTGTAAATTCTCAAAAAGTATCATTATAATGCAAAATATACAAAATATGTTATACAAGTTCAAATTTTTTAAAATATGCACACAAATATGCCAAAAATATGACATAAATATGCATATTCATATTAAATATGCAACAATAGTTGAAAATTTCCTAAATATGCAGTTATATGCACAATAAAAGCCGTTCCATTTTCACCAGGATGCTTGGAATCGGGTTTAAATTAGTCGGAAACCTGAAATAATGCAAAGGGGAAAAATATGACATGTCATAGAAATCCGCCCCCTAGTTATCACTTTTATGAACACCCATACGGATTAATACTGGTGCATTGAAAAAATGCTGTTTACTGTGATCAAGGATTCAATATATTTATCACGTTTTCCTTTTTACAGCTTTATTTCAAAGTACTGTACGTCATTCAAAATTTTGTTTTTAAGGATTTCGATTAGTTTGTGACTCAACTGTATTGTGTTGTACTGGCGGTAGCAATTATGTTCCCAGCTCACAGGATGACCAGTTCAAGGGGGTGGCATTACCTAGCTTTCTATTTTAAGCAATAAAACATGTTTCATCCACAATTGAGCTCCAGCTTTTGATTTATGAAGAGAACAGTGTTGACATGCAGTGATTGCTAGTGTAAAATGAAAAGACTTGAACAGACAGGCATTAGATGTTTTGTTACACGGTGTTCACCACAGATCAGTATAGACTTCCAAAAACACATTAACTCGTAACTGAGTATGGAGTATTGGTTAATGGACTCTTAAAGGAAAGTAAAAACAATTAAAGACTTTGTTACTGGTTGAAAAAATAGTTGCTTGCAGTCTATTACTGTATTAGCCTATGAGTGGTTCAATGATTCACAGTTACGTATTATATTATGAATAAATATCTCTTAATTCTGTTTTTGTAGTGTATTATCTTATATATGAATAAATAAATTTCATTTTAATTCCTTTGGCGACTGTTATCAATTGGTTAATAGCTGTGTCCCAAAGTGATTACAATAAGCGGCATGCACTGTATTTTGGTATAGAAAAATGTTTCAGATCTTTTTTAGGAAATTTTAGAGAGACTATTTTTATATGTCAAGTGCTTTTTATGCTAGAACCCACGGGGTTTTTTTTTTTTATTTTTAGGGAAAAATGATATGTGTGAAGAGAAGTAATTCCAAAATTGGGGAAATCGGATATCTAGCCAGGAATGATGACGGATTTATTCTACACAGGTAGTCATGGGGTAATATTGAAGTGTATTATGGGGTAACCATCATTTTTCTCAATTCATGGTATATAAAAAGGGATAATAATTCCATTTGCAATTGAGATCCCTCTCTCTCTCTCTCTCTCTCTCTCTTTATACTAGTTTCATTGTGGAAACAGAGTTGCTAAAATTATTACTTATGAGGGCTATTTTCTTTCAACTTCCAATGGGGCATAAAATGAAAACCACAGTGAAAATCAAAACTGTTTTGTTTGGAACATTTAGGTACACCTTCTAGCTACTTCTCTGCATATTTATACATTGTGTGGGAAGAACATAGTCTGAGAGTGTTCGAAAATAGGGTGCTTAGAAAAATATTTGGGCCCAAGAGGGATGAAAATGGGGAATGGAGAAAATTGCATAACGACGAACTTCATGACCTGTACTCTTCACCGGATATAGTAAGAATAATTAAATCACAGAGGATGATATGGGTTGGACATGTTGCACGCATGGGGGAGGAAAGACATATTTCAAACGTAATTATTGGGAGACCCGAAGAGAAAAGACCACGCGGAAGATCATATACGGTGTGTCCCACGCAAGAGTTGGCCAATGACGCGGGTGCCTGCGTCGCGGCTGGCACAGCTCCAACTCCCGAGCGATCGGGTGATCCTTTTCTTCCACTGCACCAGTAAAACTAATACAAATCCTAAATAATGCATACTACAAACAATACAAGAATTGATAAATTATAAATTAAAACTAAACATGCTACAGACAATACAAGTTACAAGTTTGATAAACTAAGCTAAAATAAAATTAATGACTAATAAAATGGATATTCAATTGGTATATATCCGAAGCATTCTTAAACGTGATTGGTCAATATCAAACAGTGAAGTGTGTGTGTAATTGTTCATAACTTACTGTCATCCTGTAGTAAACATCGATGATGCTGCATGACTTTAGCATAGAAGGGGGAACATTAGGAATCGGTATTTCCAAACTCCATGACTTACTGTCATGTTTATCAATGGAGGATTCTTCAATTTCATTTCTAAAGACCACTACATCTTCCTTGCTGCCCTTCGGAGATGCCGAGTAATACATATTAATCTGAAACATATGTATTGAAAGTTATATATAGTGAATGCATTTCTTGGTGAAATAAAACGACTGACTTTGGTGTTAACTTCCTTGTACTTCAGTGGGTATTTCGTGAAATAAAATATCTGCAGAGTTTACACAAAAATACCCTAACTGCTCTCTTCAGAATCATAGTAACTTTTGATTTTGTACAGCAGATTCCCAATTTTCCGTGGGCAGATTGTCCATCCATTCAAAATTAAGTATTGTACAATGATACGAGCCGGCATGCCTTGTTGGCCGAGGGAAAGAGTGTGTGGTGCAGTGTGTACAACTGAAAAGCTTTAAAATAAAGGACAGGCACACCGAGTGAAAAGCGGGTGTGGGGGGAGGCAAAGATAAATACAACACATTATAATAATATACCGTTAATAACAATATGGTACAGTTTGGGGTTTGTTTTCAGTGGCGCCGACTCCATGGGGCCTGAGGGGGCCCGAGCCCCCTTAAAAATTCGTTTGGGGGGGGCTCCACCCGTTATTTACATACTTTTGACTGAAAGTATTAGGCATATTGTATTAACTATATTAACTGTATTAAAGCATTAACTTTGAGATATTGTTTTTATTTAATGAACCCTCAGCCTTATTCAAAGTAAGCTTAAATTAGCTATTTCACTTATTAATCAAAGTGCTATTACTGTGCGACAGCAATATTTTATGTTTTATTCTTTTAATGATAGTTTAGGATTTATTTAAATATAATTTCAGTCTTTTCAGAGCTATATATTCACTGCTCTGTAATAGTCCATAAGCATAATTATTACTGTAAATTAAATTAGCTTTTTACGAAAATACTGTGCGTGTTTATGTTTTGTTTCTTTTTTCAAAGCCAAAAAGTGTTTCAGGATTGTCGAGTTTCCCGGAGTGTGGAGTTATAGAGAGTCGAGTTTTCGGGGTTCTAATGTTGATCATATGACTCTAAAATACTTTAAAAAAACTTTAAAACTCACTAATTTTCATCTAAAATTTAGAAAATTTCCCGGGGCAGGATCCCGGTATGGGCCCCCCCAATATTTTTTATAAGTCGGCGCCCCTGTTTGTTTTTATCACTGCTTTCATCTGTACCATCTGAAAACGGACCTTGAATAAGAGTTCTTGGGAGGAAAAGTTCAGCTTAAATTTAAAGTTTTTTAACGTATTATCTATTACATAAAGGAAATAGTATACCGTATTGGCCCGAATATAAGACGATGTTTTTTCCCTGAAAATGTGCTTTTAAAAACTATACTCGTCTTATATGCACAGCCTAAGACTCAACAACTCTCCAACCATGAATGCAGCTGTGCACGACGCACGTGTGTAGCGGGTATCCCCACGCAAATGGCGTGCGTCCGATCCAAGGTCAAAGTCGCGCGAAAATTACTGAATTTTACCAAACTTTATTGTTCCCGAATTCGCGCTTCTCCTTGTACTGTCGTGTACTGCACTGCTTGGAATCTCTATTCTCTACGCATAATGCTTTGTTTGACCACCAACATGGCAGACCATGTGGAAAAGAAAGGATCCTCATTGTCTCAATGCGTAAATAAAGGCGAGAGAAGAAGTTATGACATGAACTTCAAACTTCTGTTTTATGTGAAGCAAAATGTACTAATAAGCTATTTTATTTATTTTTTCGTAACTACCCTTCAAAAATTCAGGGTCGTCTTATTTTCGGGCCAATACGGTATTCTTTTTTCAAAATGGCCTCCTCTTCACCCCTCACAGCCATTCCGTTCCTCCCACAGTTTTAATTCTTTACTTTTCATTTTTGTAAGTTTATTTTCTACATTTATAATTGATTCTACACATAATAACATAAGAATACAAAACTTTGCATGTTTTCAGCTTAAACCTGTGTTTAGACATGTCAAGAAAGAAAAAGCTTGTTTTTTTTAATGGCCTCTTGATAGGCCATATGTATATAAATTGAATATATTATGCAAAAAAAAACTTCAAGGTACAAAAATACAATGTATATCATGGTCTACAAGTATGAAAAAAGAGAGAACAATGCACCGGTACATTGTTGGTTACATTTGAAGAACTTAAGTAGATCTCAATGTCACATCTTCAGAAACACATAATACTTAACCCTTAATAATTCTGGAAACTGTTTTCAACTCGCTGAAAAAAAGTACAGCACTGAAAAAGAGGACAATTAATAGTCACCATTTTAAAGGACAGTCCTTTAAAAAAGGACTGTTGGACACACTGGTGGTGGTTGTAGACATGCAGATCTCCGTTACCGCTAGACTGACTTGATCGGTCACATGAGCCAGCATGCATTGCCGACCGAGGGGAGGAGTGTCTAGCAGCTGTCTGCATGTAGGTCTCGCTTAATGCTAGGCAGGTTTCATCAGCATGCCTCGTTGGATGGGGACACCAAAGTATTCAGCACATTGGTCACCGTCATGACTACAATATCATGTTCAGAGTAGAAGTCAATACAGGAGCACCAGATTTATTTTCTACATACATTACTGAGTATGATGAATATTATGACAAAATAGCATTTACAGCCTAATAAAATAACATTAGATTATATCTGTAGCTGCACTGAGAAAAAGTGGCACAATCCATGTGAGAAACATGAAAAGTACCATCTTGAAATGTGCACACAAGGAGAAAGAAGTCGCTCAATGAATATGCGACAGAGCAGTAAAATCTACACTCATAATATGCTCATTTGAGTGTGATTCCCTATTTATTATATTATTGTTAGAAAGCTGCCAGATGAAAAAACAATATGACGTAAGTTTAATCAATATATCATAGTTCTCAAAATAAGGCATCTTTCATCACAAAAAGTCAATTTTATTATCATTACCAGACAATGTTTTTGGTCTAAACGAAGGAATAAACTTTTTCAATGTCAGATGTAATACGTTATAATATCTATCAAAATGGAGGTTCTCACCAAAATCAGTTGTTTTATTTAAGGTTACTAAGGGCCTGTATGACGACCACCTGATATCACATTTATCTACCAGATAGAGAACCTATCTGGAAGTTGGCCAAGAATTGTGAATTATGGTCTCCTGACAAAATCTGTCTGGCAAGACAACTTCCAAATAAGCTAGCAGGAGGATGGAGTGGCTGACAAAGTACCAACTGCTAGTTAGGGAATCTTGGTTGAAACAAGATGGCAGCACTCCGATGCTTCCTGGCCACCTGAATATCAGAACGGATGTTGGAAGATTTCATTTACACAAAAATGTATTTTAGGCTCACACATGAATGAAATAGAATTGCACAAATCAATTAATGCACTTAAAACAATGTGTTATTATGTAATTTAATAAATTGTACAAATACAAATCCGAGCTCCCACACCTAGCGGAGGACTACCGAACTACAACAAACACACTTCTCTGTTCAACGAGGTAAGGACCATTTTACAAATTTTTATTGTTTTTGCCGGTAGCAGTTCAGCGGTGGTATTACAAGGCATCTTCCAGATGAGCTATCTGGAAGTCACGTATTGGGATGAATTGTCGGCAGGTGATAATAAAGGCCCTTAGAATCATGCTACTCATATCAAAACAATTTATTATACTCTGGAGATTGTATACAAACCTGCTCGAAGTTACATTCGACTTTCTTAATCCTCACATTGCTCCCATTGTCCACCTCCACATAGAGAGGAATCCGCTGCCCCACTATGTAGCCCTTTGTAGGGACTTTTGTTGTGAGCGTGAGAGGACCTGAACTGCAGCAAAAGCAGCAAAAGTTCATGCTCTCCTCTCGTACCACAGGATTCTGGAATCAAGATATAACACTTATTTAGCATGCCATGATCTCAACATTGACTTTATTTTAAACAATATAAGGTAGAAAGTACTTTCTTTACCCATGTAATAGACACACTTTTTCCCAGACTATTGTAACAACAAAACTAGGGTGCATCCTTTAGGCGAGGAAAACTTTTAGTGAAACACACACATATTAAAAGATGTACCAGCTCTTGATAGTTTATGTAACGATACAGCGGCCGTAACTGATTTATATATTGATTGTATCACACGTATGACGATTAATAGCTCATTGGGCAACAACAACAATAATAATAATAATAATAATAATAATAATACTAATAATAATAATAATAATAATAATAATAATAATAATAATAATTTATTGCAGTCAATAGACTTGTATACAAGTTTCTCACATTGTTAATGGGAAGCCTTAGAGTTAGGTTGAATTTACTTATTTCTACATAATACAATTATCTACTCTTATACAATTCAATGGAACTAAATAGCGTGCTTGCTCGCTCGCCCGCTTCGTGAGACATCGGGTATACTCGGCGATGTTCGTCTCTCGCAGTCTAAACTTTCATGATGACTACAAAGTTAGTAAAACCGTTTCTTTATTACATAAGTCCTAAGTGAAATGAACACAATGAACAAATATTCTAATTTTATTTTTACTTACAATTTTCATAGCTCTGAACCACAAACCTTTTTAATACATTTCCAGTGTAAATTTCTTAAAAATCCTGGAGTCGATTAACAATGGCGGGTGAAGCTGTGGGCATCAGGTTTAATATATTGATAGTTTAATCCTCGAAGTATCGTGGACAGTAAAAATCCAAATCAATCACTCCTTCTCTTGAAAACTTATATAATTTCTGAAAATTACACTGAATTTATCAAATAAAATTCACATCACATTCATCTGTCAACAAACAGTTGAGAAACGATATGTATTATCCACCGCCGTCTCGAGAATTACGCACGAGAATTATACAGTTTAGAAGGCAGTGGTTCACAGTTATCTTTGGAACTGCATAATCAAATCTGAGATCGTTTTCCCAGGTGGCGATTTCTAATCATGGAATGTACTCTAAAGCCGGAATTTTAGCTTTTCATTAATTATTAATGGTTTAGTTTAAGAATGATTCACGTGCAAGTGTTAATAAATGTAATTCTTTAATAATTATTATACTATTGATTTTTAATTTTTCAATTAATTATCGTGGGCGAAGCCGCGGGCACCTCCTAGTAATGTTACAATTAGGCTGAGTTTACTTATTACTATATTTCCTTTAGACTATATTACTAATTTCTACATTTCATCCAGACTATATAGGCATAATTAAAAACTTCCTTAATTCTCTCTTAAATTCTTTTCTTCTGAGTGATTTTAATGGAAAAGATGGTTTGTTGTGTGCCCATGATAAATACATCTTTATTTGTGGCTGTTTTTGCTAAATCTAAATCACTGTTTATGTATATTGCCCTCTCGATATTTTAAGTACTTCTGACTCAGTTTTTTGTGCTGATTTCAAATATGTTATTAGTTTTCTCGAAATGATAACGGTTCGATCGGAATATTAATTTTTTGTTTTCTTTTGGTATTGGTAAGAATAATACATGAGTATGGCTTCCAGAAGTATCTGGAACAATTCTCCGAATTCTTTCCGCTATGTCTGCGGATATTATACAAGTTCAAAGCAGAAAAAGTAGAAAATAACTCCAGGCATTAAATACTACATAGCTTACAGTGCTTACTTTGGAGTTCCAATAGGCAACCAGGACAAATCATGTACTCCGCACGTCTGCTTACATTATAATAATAATAATAATAATAATAATAATAATAATAATAATAATAATAATAATAATAATAATAATAATAATAATAATAATATTCTATTGTCATTAAGCTTACAAAGAAGCAATAGACAAAGTCAGTTTTACATTTAAAATACATGCCTACATATATATACATAATAGTACTATAAACAAAATAATTTACAAACAACCAAGAGTTAAAATATCAAAAGATAATTGATTTAGTACTAAATTCAAAGAACTCGTCTAGGGAATAAAATGGATGACCAACTAACCAGTCATATAGCTTATGTTTAAACTTGTCAACTGGGTAATTAAGCACACTTATTGATAGCATATTATAACATTTCATTCCCACTACATGATAACTTTTGAGTGTAAAAGGGTACATCAATAAAGTTTCTATTTCTTGTGTTGTGTGAATGTACGTCCTGTCTAAGTTGTTGACTTGGTAGATTATTCCTGGTATACAATAACACATTGTATATGTATAAATTTATAACGGTCATAACTTTTGATTCAACAAACAAAGGCTTACAGTGTTCAAGTTTATGTGCATCAGTAATTATTCTAATAGCTATTAGGTGTGTCTCTTAGGCTAAATACCATTGACTGAGTCTTACTCTCATTCAGCAGGAATCCATTTGCTCTGAACCATATTGTTGCTTGAGAAAGAGTACTCTCTGTCATAGCTTTTAATGTAATAGTATCAGAACTGTTGTTTATAAAAGTAGTGTCGTCAGCATATAAAACTGTGTGTGTATTCACAAAACATGGCAAATCATTAATCATAAGTAAGAAAAGCAGCGGCCCTAGCACCGATCCCTGTGGCACACCACATCTAATGTTAACTACATTAGACCTGTTATTGTTTACACACGTAACTTGTTTTCTATTTACTAAATACGATCTAAGCATATACAAGCTAGTATCATGGAACCCCAAAATACTCAATTTGGCTAACAACAACTCATGATTCACACAGTCAAAAGCTTTGCTCAGGTCACAAAAGGTAACCTGAGCATAGCTATTCCCTTCAAATACCATGAAAACCTTCTTGATCAGGGAGTCAATAGCATTAGTGGTAGACCTATTTTTTCTGAATCCAAACTGCTCGTCACAGATAATCCTATTTTGATCTAGATGGTTACACATTTGGTTATATATTATAGTCTCTAAGACTTTAGAGAAAACTGGAGTCAGAGAAATGGGACGATAACTGGAGGGAGATTTTTTATCACCTTTCTTGTATACCGGCACTACTTTAGACAACTTAAGTATATTAGGAAATATCCCCTGAACTAGACACTTATTTATGGCAAAAGTTAACGGACAAGCTATGCAATCAATTACCTTTTTCAGCATAAGGCAAGAAACACCAAAAATATCAACACTATTTGAGGACCTTAACCTATTTACAACATTTATAACATCTGTTTGTGTTACTTCAAAAAAGGAAAGAAATGTTGAACTACATCTTGAAATACAGTTCTGCATTATATCTATTGCGGTTTCAGCAGGTTTGCCAATTTTGCTATGGATATCCTGAACAGATTGCACACAGAAGGTATTAAATTCATCTGGAGAGACTGTTACTGCTTCCCCTTGTCTATTTTCTGCAACTGAGTTAATTACTCTCCAGGCCTCCTTACATTGGAGGGATGGCTATGCGTATCTAGGAAATACAGTTTCCAGACTTTGGAGAGAGCCAAAAAACCAGCATGATGATTGCTATTTCTGCACGGCTGATTTGTCATCTTTTAAAAATGTAAACCATCGAGTCGGACTGCAATACCCAGATATTTCATCGTCCATTGCTCCTGTCCTCCATGGGCCAGAACTTAATGTTCCTGAACCAGCTGGAAGTGATACAGAAGCCATAAAGCTTGGCACCCATGTGACTCTGACTATGTTGACGATTCAACCAAGAAGCATCATTTTCCAATTTTCTCGAATATATATACAGTGGTGGACGCAGAGGGGGGGGGATGAGGGGATACATTCCCCCCCCCAAAAAGTTGAAAAAGTCAAGTAGAAAGAATAGCCTATAAATATGAATCAGAACAGCAAATTTTATGCACCTTTTTACATCTGTGTCCGGAAATATTTAAATAGCTAATTATTGCTAGGATAATGGACTCTGTAACACAGAAAATATCAGTCCTTAGTCAACTGTGTTTAATGGCCGGTTTCTATAAACTCGCGAATTACCTATGGGTAAATTATCCAATGGACAGAATTTACACAAAAATAACACCACACAAACACAAATAATTTAAAGATAGCAATCACTTACACTTGTGGCGAGTTTCTAGACAATTAATGTCCTCTGGGTAAATATGAAAATGACAGAAAAAATGTTCCTACAAACTCGGGCTAGATCTTTCCAAGGGTAAATCTTCGGGTTAATTTATCCTTTCATGGATGGCTGGATAAAATTTAACCTTTCATAGGATCAATAGTAATATTTAAACAATGAGAATCAAAGCCTTCTGAATTAAATTAACTGTACAACTCTAAGGCCTTGCTCATTATATCATTGTAGGTCAAATGGAACTAATTTGTCCATGGGTAATTTACCCATAGGTAATTCACTAGTTTGTAGAAACCGGGCGTAAGTGAAGCAAAGTGCTTAGTCCTGTCAGATCTGAACTGACTTCATTGCCGTTAAAAAGTTGGGTGCTAATGGGATAATGATATTCAGCCATTTCATAAAATATGGGAATTTTTCCTTTAAAGAGAGAAGTTATAAAATTATTGTAATTGGGTGGTCAAAAATAAGTTTAAAACCTCAAATTCTCTGAATATTAAGGACTTAGCTGTATCTGAAGTGGTTTCATGTGTAAAATCTGTTGATTTACTTATTTATTGCGTTGAGTTACTTTTTTGTTGTTGCCATTTTACTTTCTCCCATATACGTAGTATAGAGAAAGTATTGTGATCGTGACAAAAAATCGAAGTCGAGATAACACCGGGAGAGCATGTTTCATGAAGCCTAGAAACCGAAAAAAGTATTTTTGGAATGACGTCTGTCCGTCTGTCCGTCTGTGGACAAGCACAGCGGGTAAACGGCTCGTATTTACTTCATTTTTTGAAATAAGGACTTTTCCGAAATTTTGTCGAACCGCCCAGAAATTTAGCTTTACAACTGAAATATTAAGGAGACTTTTCATGAAAACTTTTTTAAAATTTTTGATTTTTGAAAAAATGGCTCTAACGATTTTAATAAAAAATTAAAATTGAAAACTCTTATCTATGACCAATAAAATGGCTATATCCGTATTTCTGCAAAAATGACTTAAGGGGTACTTTACTCGTATCCATTTTCAATTTTTGTAGATTATATCCATTAGTGTAGGCGATACATGAAAACCTACCACAGTAAAGTTGTAGAGAAATTTAAAATGAACATTTTTTGTTTAACACATTTCTTTATACATTTAATAGATATCAAGATAAAAACGAAATAAGGACGGCTTAAATGCGAATTTCAGAACATACATGTCAATTGAAATATGAATGACATTTTGTTGCCCCTAGCAACAAAAAAACTATAGGCCTAATGTACTTATTGTTGCAAATGCAGTCAGTTTTGCTCAGTCGTAATGAACACGCCAAAACCAATTACAGCGAGGTGGTATAGGCTAACAGACAAGAGGTCCTGAGTTCAAATCAAACCTCGTGGCTGCCCAAATTGACTTGGGTTTTTCATGGTTTCCTCGTTCGCAAAGGCAAACGACGGGTTTGTAGGACTTGTTTATTTTCCATAACTCATCGCCGCTATGTCAGTGGATATTATAATCGTTTAAACTGAATATTACATAAGAAGACATCACTAAACAATAGATGCAGATGAGCTGTTACTATAGACTAATGGTTCACGCAAACATACTAAACACGTTATATGACCTACATGCAGTTAAAGCGTGCAATATAACCTAAGTAGTAGCAGTAGTGGTGAAATTCAAATATAAGTCGCTCCATAAGCTCCGCCCATTCGATATTCACATATGCATGGACTGTGTGATGTATTTTGTTTCTGAGCGAAGCAGAGTGACCAACTGTCCTTGTATATTGTCGCAAGTGCCTTGTATCCCCCTCTACATATAACTAAATAATGCATAACACTAACCACATAGTTAAAGTGCGCGAAGAGGAGGCGGAAGCCGTTGCGAAGCGCCCTTGCATTTTCGAAAAAGGACGATACACTGTTTGTAGGTTTCGAAAATGTGGCATATTATATCTCCCGCGAGGTTTGTCAGCCTGTCACCTCTCGTCTAGCGGTATGACGTCACACCTCCAACATCCGATCACGAGTTTCTTCATAATACGAGGACAGAAGAATTTGCTAGATCGTGGTATAAAAGAAACTGCATCGGTGATGGTGGGTTGGGTGGGACCGATTCATCCCATGGTGCAATTTATATTTGAATTTTCCCGTATATTAGTAGGCCTACTAATAATATGAAGTTTTACTGCCATTGATATTATTATTATTATTATTATTATTATTATTATTATATGTATTATTATTATTATTATTATTATTATTATTATTATTATTATTATTATTTCACAGTAAAAGCATTGAACATAAAGATCGACCCTGATGCTTTCCGTTCTAGATATTTGTTAGTTTTTATGAAAATGTAATAAGTAAAATTTAATTATCTCTTTAATTTACTTTTCTCTGTGCTAGCCTTTAACACGTATATGGGAGAAAGTTTGTGCAATATATTTTTGCACCATTTATTTAGCATGATTTTAACACTCTTTAATACCAAGTAGTCAAGAGTAATCAGCTATGTCCATTTTCATTTAAGAAAATATAGGCCTACATCTTAAGGTACAATTTGGTATAAGATTAACTTAAAAAAAAAATATGTGTGGTTAATTACTATGTAAAATAACAAACAAGTGACTTTTTTTCCCACCCGTAACAGTTTTAGGTAGATTTTCGAAGAAAAATCTACCTATTGCAATGGATACCACTTTATGATTTTCGAAAAATTCTTTCATATCTTTACGTTTCATGCTCCCCTAAGTGCGAAACCACCGCCCGTTCAAAAAAAAATTTTGTGATATTTATATATATATATATATATATATTTATATATATATATATATATATATATATATTTATATCTTTACACGATAGCGGCCGTAATTTTGAAGATATTTGAACCAAATTTTATTATGTCATTTCTAGGCCCAATAGCTCGGACAAGTTCGTTAATGAGCGAAATTGGCCCAAGGGGGTGGTCGGGGGAGGGGGTTGAAATTTTTAAAAATGTATATCTCGGCCCCTATGAAGTGTAGAGGGAAACTTTGTTTGAATAAATTAGAGTACTCCCTATGGAGTTCACAGTGACACCAACGATTCGGGGGATCGAGTGAGGGTGGGGGTGGGGGTGGGGGCGGGGGATGAAAATTCGAAACTTTTGAAACCACGTCTTGTGGGGTATCGTTGAAAAGCTCTTGATGAGTACTCTACAAATCAATAAATAGTTTCTTGATAGCTCTCATATGACGCGAGATTTTAATGTTTGAAAATAATAACACTTAAAAGAATTATTATAATATCACAATTTTGTCTTGTTTAGCGGCTTTGCTAATTTTATTCATTGCTGATCTTGCGCACGGCCTCCCAGAATATTATATCCTATTCTTGTTGTCAAAACAAATGATTGTAGGCTCTTCCTCTTTACCGAATTCAGTTCTTATTACTGCAGGTTTACCATGCCAAGGCTAAAGAAAAAGAGTGCTATACAGCGACAATAAATTAAACCAAAAGCACTTCGAAATCTACCTCCGCCTGTAGGCCTGCCTAAAGGGATTTTTTTAAATTATTATTGATGAGTTAAATAAATGTTCTGACAACCTGGAAACAGTTTATAATTTGTATTTAATCCCTCATATCTTCATTAATAACAACATTAATACCCTAACAGTAATAGCAGAACAGAAAATGAGCTTTTGTTTTGCATCATTAAGATCAGCGTCCAAATTGTCCCGCCCGTAATAGATTTTGAAAAACAAATTTAAAGATTTAAAATAAATTTTAAACAATGCTTTGCATGTAGTGTGGAGGAGAAGGCATTGTAAATTTTACAGAATGTGACGAACCAATTCTAGTTTATTATTTATGATATGTAATAAACAAAAATATTTTTTATAATTTGCTAGAATGTCCCACCCGTAATTATGAATTGGCTGTATTATGTTCGAGGTAAAACTGATTCAGTGAAGGCCGAGGTTATTGCTTCTATGAAGCATTCAAGCCATGTAAATGTATACTGAAGCTCTCCAAGTACAAAAAATCAGGTAAACTGATGTAAAAAAGTGCCAGTATGTTTTTGTTTAATCAGTTATGACTGCAATTATGATATGCAGAATATTTTTTTTTTAATTGATTTCCAAGTTAAACTCCAGATTTATTCATTAAGCAGGGCTTACAGAAGAACAAAGGTCTAGTTTTTTTTAAAAATCAGATTAAAATCTTCCAGTATCAGCTGGAACCAAGGAACTCCAGAATGTGAGGCCAAGACGTTACCATCTCTGCCACCTGGGTCAGTGTAATGGTCTAGTTGGATAAGCGCATGTAAAACAATAGTGTTTCTGGTCATAGCTAACTGTATTTTAATTTCCAAAGCCTTGTGAGATCACAGTAAGACAACAGACTATGTTGTCAAGATAACTGATTTGCTTTTTTTTTTATATAAATTCTTTCGAATATATATGTTATCATAGAATAGGCACTAAATTGAGCAATACTCCGAAACAGGTCAACTGATTTTATCCAATATCAATAGACATCTTCCCATGAACATTATAAATGTGTATACCAAGTTTCATAAAAATCTGGTAAAGCGTATTTGAGTTACCGCGTCTTTAAAATACACACTAAATTGGGTTTTACTCCGGTACCGATCTACCGATTTGGTCCAATATCAGTAGACGTCTTCCCATGTACATTATAAATGGGTATACAAAGTTTCAGGAAAATCCAATAAAGCATATCTGAGTTATCGCGACTTCTCATATATTAACATAAAAGGCACTAAATTGGGCATTATTCCGGTACTGGCCAACCGATTTGGTTGAATATCAATAGATGGCTTCCCATGTACATTATAAATGCTTATACCAAGTTTCATGGAAATCCGATACAGCGTATTCCATAATCTATTAAAATAGGCACTAAATTGGACATTACTCCAGTACCGGTGAACCGATTTGGTTCAATATCAATAGGGTTCTTCCCATGGACATTATAAATGTGTTTTCCAAGTTTCATGAAAATCCGAAAAAGCTTGTTTGACTTATGGCATGTACAGACACACGGACGGACAGACATTTTTCGTCCCTACACACAATCTCATAAAGTACCATACTGGCACTTAATAATCATACAACTGATTTCTACAGAGCAATTATTAATCAGGACCACAGTTTACTCACTTGATTCCTGGGATCGAAGTTGAGATCCACAATTGGCAGCACCGTGAAGTACATCATCTTCGTCAATAAACTTGAACCTGGACTGTCTATGGTAGCTGTTACTGTGTAGGAAATGGTGCCGTACTTCCCTGTAAAGGAAGGAGGCAGATGGGGCGGCAAGATCATACTGAATGGGAAGAAATGTTCTCCTGGAGGGAAAACTCGAGCAGCATCTGGAAATAACACATTTAATTCAGTTAATACTACCCACCGCCGTCTCGAGAATTACACTGCCTGTCCTATGCTTTATTTTAACATGGAGTTTAGAGTATTGCTCAATTGCATAATTTCTCCAGTAGAGGCGACACAGTTCACACCCAGATTGCAGCAATCACCGCCACCTATACAACCATCGTCTCGAGAATACACGAGTAATAAAGAGTCTAGAAGGCAGTGCCCTATACATTAACGTACATTGATTCTATGCGTTTGCTGCGTCAAAATAAGCATTAAACAGACACAGATACTTGTGTTATTTGTTTAGAACATAATATTATTCCAGTATATGACACTTACCTTGAAATGGAATTTTAAAGCAATAATTAAAGTAAATGTAAATTAATTAGACGCATTGATAGTAAATTTTATAATTATTATTTTACAAAATTTTATTCATAGCAATTAAGTACCGGTACCTAGAATAATACACTACATAATCAACAATGTCGTAGCAAAAAACAAGAAGCAATCTGGGTGTGAAAGGTGCTGCCATCTGTAATGTCGCCGAGTACGCAAAATTAGCCGTATAGGACAGGCAGTGTATACACGAGTAATACAGTTTAGAAGGCAGTGATACTACCACAAGTGAACTAGTTTTGTATGTAGCTATCCCTGTGTTTATCACAGGCAATAATGAATTGTATTTATTGTGACTATTTATTGAATATAAGGGACAATCGGCAGTGGCGTACCAAGGGGGGGGGGCCAACGGGGCGGCCGCACCAAGCGCCGTAAAGGGGGTTTCCAAAATTGAAAAACATCTTTTTCTTAGTTTAAGAAAAATAATTTTTTTCAGGCAAAATATAAGGTTTTATTGGTCCAATTTTCTGTATTTTTTTGTTAAATACTGCAGTAATATAATTTAGAAATGAAATAAACATTTTGTTTTAAACTATTGATAGACAATATGAAATAGGTCATGAGCGTTGAGCACACAGAAAAATTTTATGGTGTAATTGAGCAATTTTATCAACTTTTTTGTGATGTGGCTGGTATTATTAATAGACTTCAACTCTATTATATACAAGTTTGCATCCATCAAGGTTAGGAAGGCACATTTTTAATTTTTTTTTAATGACTCTGAAACTTCTATTCTTTATATTTTTTTTCAAACAAACTAACCTTATAATACTTACAGTTTTTATTTCATTCATATTTTTCACTTTATAATGCGTTAAACTAACATACTAATCTATATTAATAAAAATGAATTTACAAAAGGGTTGTTGCCGCATCACTTGAGAACGGCTCGACCGATTTGGCTGATTTTTGTTTTGTTGTGATCGTAATTGTCTGGAGAAGGTTTGTATGAAAGAAAATTTTTGGAAAATCCATCGGGAAAAGTCGGAAATGTGATGAAATGAGGCAAAGTTAGACAAAGTTAGAGAGTTCTGCTGTCAATTGTTTACATTAAAAAAAAGATTAAAAAAATTGAAGTGTGACAAAAGAAGTGTGATATTCACAGTTTGAGAGTTCCACTTTCACATGTTTTCATAACAAAACAAACAAAAACAAAAGTGAGTCTTGCAACCAAACCAAATCGAAAGTGTGTTATCCATTCATTTTGAGAATGCAAGTCCGTGTAAACAAATGCACGTGAATTAAACCACACCACACCACACATCTACTCTTATACAATTCAACGGCCCTAAATAGCGTGCTTGCTCGCTCGCCCGCTTTGTGAGACATCGGGTATACTCGGCGATGTTCGTTTCTTGCAGTGTAAACTTTCATGAGGATTAAAAAATTAGGAAAACAGTTTCTTTATTATATAAGGCCTAAGTGAAATGAACACAGTGAACAAATATTCTAATTTTATTTTTACTTACAATTTTCATAGCTCCGAACCACAAACATTTTTAATACACTGCCAGTGTAAATTTCTTTAAAATCCTGGAGTCAATTAATAATGGCGGGTGAAGCCGCGGGTATCAGCTTTAATATATTGATAGTTCAATCCTCGAAGTATCGCGGACAGAAAAAATCCAAATCAATCACTCCTTCCCTTGAAAAATTATATAATTTCTGAAAATTACACTGAATTTATCAAATAAAATTCCCATCATATTCATCTGTCAACAAACAGTTGAGAAACGATACGTATTATCCACCGCCGTACCGAGAATTACGCACGAAAATTATACAGTTTAGAAGGCAGTGGTTCACAGTTATCTTTGGAACTGCATAAATGAATCTGAGATCATTTTCCCAGTCGGTGCTTTCATATCGTGGAATGTACTCTTGATGCCGGAATTTTAGCTGTTTCATTAATTACTAATGGTTTAGTTTAAGAATGATTCGCGTGCAAGTGTACTGCTTTGATAATTATTATACTATTAATTTTTATTTTTTTAAATGAATTATCGTTGGCGAAGCCGCGGGCACCTCCTAGTTAAAAATAAATAATTGTGAACATTAAACTGTGTTTAAATTAAACTCATTGAACCTTGAACCTTTTAGTGTTGGGAGCGACTACCATCTAGTTAGCCCCGGGCGCCAAGAAGCCTTGGTACACGACTGACAATCAGTAACATCCTACTCACTTATGTTCCTCTGTTCTTACTCAATATTCTTTATATTTTAGATTTGTCTACCACGATAACCAGAAGATCAGACAAATTGACAAGTATGCCACTTCAAAAGCAACATCCACATCTTTAAGAGACATGCAAAACATGCATATCTCGTTAAATAACCAATGTATTCAAATTTTGCAAGTAAAAAAGTTCTTCGATTACAAATAATCTTATTCTTAACTTAACTTAATTGTCAAGTCAGCACACCAGCATATCTAATAGACTCTTCCATTCTTTTATTTAGTAAATTATTTTCCTTTTTCTATCATGATGGGTGGTATGCATAAATTCATAGTCAATGCTTTTACTTCACCTATAGCAAAAGGTAAAAGAAAAGGAAAGCATAAACTGCATATCGTATGCATAAATACGATTCCCCTACTATGAGGGTTTTACTTTTCCATGATAACCAATTTTGCGCTCTTCGGGCATTTCTGTTACTATTCTCAACTATCAGAACTGAGCATTTTCGCAGCCGTGTAATTATGAGTTGTGATGAAAAAACATTAACTATGAATTTCATTGTTTTTTCATCTCTATATCTAGGTATATATATAAAAGGCTTTGTCCTGACCACTGCCTTCTAAACTGTATTACTCGTGTATACACTGCCTGTCCTATACGGCTAATTTTGCGTACTCGGCGACATTACAGATGGCAGCACCTTTCACACCCAGATTGCTTCTTGTTTTTTGCTACGACATTGTTGATTATGTAGTGCTGTCACCACCGTCTCGTAATATAGCTTAAACTGAATGTTTAAACTTGTATTATTCTAGGTACCGGTACTTAATTGCTATGAATAAAATTTTGTAAAATAATAAAAATAATAAAATTTACTATCAATACGTCTAATTAATTTATATTTATTTTAATTATTGCTCCAAAATTCCATTTCAGGGTAAGTGTCATATACTGGAATAATATTATGTTCTAAACAAATAACACAAGTATCTGTGTCTATTTAATGCTTATTCTGATGCAGCAAACGCATAGAAGCAATGTACGGTAATGTATAGGGCACTGCCTTCTAGACTCTATTACTCGTGTATGCTCGAGACGGCGGTTGTATAGGTGGCGGTGATTGGTGCAATCTGGGTGTGAACTGTGTCGCCTCTACTGGAGAAATTAGGCAATTGAGCAATTCTCTAAACTCCATGTTAAAATAAAGCATAGGACAGGCAGTGCAATTCTCGAGACGGCGGTGGTCCTGACTGAATGAATGAATGAATGAATGACTGACTGACAGGAATCAACGTAGAGCCTAAAGTATAACAGGTAGAGACTTGGAATTTTGACAGTACCTTCGTTTCATAATGTAGGTGCTCACTAAGAAAGGATTTTGAAAAATTTTGATTTTAAATGCCAAAAATTAAATGTTTTTGAAAATACTTAATCCCTTTTCACACAGAATAATCAATTCCAATCACAGAACATATTGTTGCCAAATGGTATCAGATGGGTTTGGGAAAAAAACAAAATGAAATGCAGGTTTGACAAATAAGAGAAGTTATCAAAATAATTCATGTTATAAATAAATATTACAGAATGAAATCCACGAAAATAATGGAATCACATAACTTTCTCTACCCTGGACATAGAGAAAACAAAACGAGGTATGGTAATGTGTATATTATTATATTATATCGCAGGTTTTTGGAGAGAGAAGTATCAAATTGATAATGTTTTCTTTTTAATCTCATCCCCAAAACAGTTTTATGGTAACATGAGAGTGAGAAATAAAATTTTCCGCCTCGATATTACAATTTTATGTTACAGGAATTTCTCTACCCGGCTTGCTGTGCAATGTACAAGCGATGGGATGCAAAATTTTACATCCTCTATGAGCCATAAAAACTATATCAAGCTTTTTCTGCGGGAATAGTTTGAGTGTAATAAGTCGTTCTTCCTATTTCAAATTATAAATGCCTAGAATTTAAAAATCGAAAATCCTTCATAAGTTAATTTCCAATTACAAAATACAAAACCCGGGCGACGCTGGGTCTTTTACCTAGTCTAGTTTATAGTAGTGTATTTAGTATAAAAATTCCCCATCACAAAGCCTGCCTAAGTCGTGCCTTCACTAGCTAAGCAAAAGGTTTCTCGTGAGTACAAATGGCTGCATTTATGAATATCCAAAAAAGGGAAGTCTACAAACCTTTGTTCGTGGAAATAAATTTTATCCATACATGAGCTTTTTCAGTAATTTTTTCTGTTACAAAAGCAACTGCACTTGAACCAAAGCTCTGGTTGAACCCCTATTTCTACACTAATTCCATTCTGAAATCCTAAGTCTGCCATATATCTCAACAAAATTCTCATTTCTTGTTTGGAGATTAGGGTTGCTTCTCATCTTTCGCCCCTATCTCTATATATATAAGAGACTTTGTCCTGACTGACTGAATGAATGACTGGCTGACTGACTGCCTGACAGAGAATCAGTGTACAGCCTAAACTACAACAGGTGGAGACTTGGAATTTTCACAGTACCTTCGTTTCATAATGTAAGTGCTCACTGAGAAAGGATTTTGAAAAATTTTGATTTTGAATGCCAAAAATCAAATACTTTTTGGAATACTTAATCCCTTTTTACACAGAATTATCATAGGTAATCCCACGAGAGTTGACGAGTTTATCGATAGATTCGCGACTGCGCAGCAGGAGCGAATTTGTCTGATGCAACTCGTCAACTCGAGTTGGATTTATTAAGACTATTCAATGAATAAAAATCCAACAGATTATACAAATAATAATAACTTTCGTGCTTTGTTCTACAAAAACACACTAACAGCTGCGAGATCACGGCATACTATGAATCAACCATCCATGAATCGATTCGAGCTATTTTGGTGTAATCAGTGCTACCACCAGTGCATATAAGACATAGTTAACTTCATTCAATTAAGCTAAAAGCAGAACAGAATAAACGCACACGAACTGGCTTGCACAGAATCGAAATTGTGTTCTTAATCAATGTACATTCTATTATTTCAATTTCCAAACAAATTATGTTGTATGAAATAATCTGTTTTCGTGCCGCTTAGTGGCACCATCTGACTATTAATTACTGCACACTTATACTTGCGTCTCCAGTAACGACCAGACCATTTTACCTGATAAAATGCCATCCTCGCGATTCCTACAAGAATATTGTAAGATAAACGGCCGTGATTGGTCTATATCCGAGGAATTTCTAAACGTTATTGGTCTATATCCGAGGAATTTCTAAACATTATTGGTCAATATCAAACACGCGGCATATGAGTTGAATAATCAAAACAAAATCACAGAACATATTGTTGCCAGTGTATTAGATGGGTTTGGAATTAAATGAAATGGAAGTTTGACAAATTAGAGAAGGTATCAATATAATTCACGTTATAAATAAATATTAAAGAATGAAATCCACTAAAATAATGCAGTCACATAACTTTCTCTAAACTGGACCTACAGAAAACAATACGAGGTAAGGCAATATGTTTTGGGAAGAGATGTATGAAAGTAATATTGCATTTCTGTTTAATTTCATCCCCAAAACAGTTTATGGTAACATGAGAGTAAAGAAATAAAAATTCCTTGCCACGATAATACAATTTTATGTTACCAGAATTTTTGTTTTTTCTTATTTGAACCCCTACCAGGCTTGATGTGTACTGTACACGCGATGGGATGAAAAATTCTACATCCTCTATGAGCCATAAAAAGCTATATCAAGCTTTTCTGAGGGAATAGTTTGAGTGTGATAAGTCGTTCTTCCTATTTCAAATTATAAATACAGTGGACTCTTAGTAATTCGAACTCCAAGGGGAATCAGAAAAAAATTGAATTATCCAAATTTCGAATTAACCAAAACTGTGACTTTTTAAACGAAAATGCCGTAAAAATGTAAAAAATAAACTCATTGAAATAAATAATAATTATTGTATAGTGAATCTTACCTATGACTGCCATCCTGTTGTTAGGATGTTAAATGAAACCATTTTTTTCCACAATAAAACCGTATCCCTAATTTTAATAAAGGAACTGGTGTAAACTCTACGCTTTGACGTTTCAAACACAGTTACACTAAAATGTTCACAGATGTGTTGAATCCCTCCAAGACTGTAGCGGAGGGGGTGAACTTCGCATTCCATTGAACATCTATTCAGCAGAAGGAAGATAACGGTGGTTAAAAATAACTTTAGTACGGTGCCTGCTAGCTGCTACCGACTAGGGTTCTTCAGTGAAATAGAGAATTCTTGTGGAATTCCTGGAAGCAATGAACTCTTGGAATCCTTACAACATTATTAACTTGAGACAAATTTTGGCTTCGATTTATCCAAATTAAGCTTAAAAAATTCGAATTAATTGCAATTTTTTAACATATATTTATATAGGAATTTCAGGGGGAATTAATATTTATTCGAATTATACAATATTTCGAATTATCCAACGTCGAATTAACCAAATTCGACTGTACCTATATTAAGACCTAGAATTTAAAATCTAGTCCTTCATAAGTTAATTTCCAATTAAAAAATAAAAAACCTGGGCGATGCCGGGCCTTTTAAGCTAGTAACCTATAAAATAATCACTCAACCATTCAATATTTTCTTTCTCAAATCTATAAATTTTCTTATAAACAGTAACTGATGATGCTCTTTACACTTCATTTCATGGCCTTGCAAATTACCACCAACCATTCACTAGGTAATTAAAGCCATGAACGATGCATGCTCGATTTTTCTTAATAAAACCTACAAAGCAGAGTTCTATACTACACTTTATGCATACATTTCATGGTTTATTCTAAGGCTTGAATGAAAATCTAATCATAGCCTACACTATCAATTTTTTGCTAAGAGGAAAAGCTTTTGCTAAGGTTTTTATACATACAATTTTATGCACACCACCCAATAAGCAGAATCTTTACACAAGTAGCATGCAGACGAAGTGTAGAAAACTAGGAGGTGCCCGTGGCTTCGCCCACGATAATTCATTTAAAAATTAAAAATTAAGAGTATAATAATTATTAAAGCATTATATTTATTAACACTTGCACGCGAATCATTCATAAACTAAGCCACTAATAATATTAATGAAACAGCTAAAATTCCGGCTTCAGAGAACATTCTACGATTAGAAAGCGCCCCCTGGGAAAACTATATCAGAATCGATTATGCAGTTCCAAAGGAACCTGTGAACACGTAATACGTATTGTTTCTCAACTGTTTATTGACATGAATATGATGTGAATTTTATTTGATCAATTCAGTGTAGTTTTCAGAAATTATATAATGTTTCAAGGGAAGGAATGGTTTGTTTGGATTATTATTATCAGCGATATTTCAAGAGTTAAACCATCAATATTTTACTGCTGATGCCCCCGGCTTCGCCCGCCATTATTCATTGACTCCAGGAGTTTTAAGAAATTTGCACTGGTAGATTATTAAAAATGTTTGTGGTTCAGAGCTATGAAAATTGTAAGTAAAAATAAAATTAGAATATTTGTTCATTGTGTTCATTTCACTTAGGCCTTATATAATAAAGAAACGGGTTTCCTTCCTAATTTTGTAGTCGTCATGAAAGTTTAGACTGCGAGAGACGAACATCGCCGAGTATACCCGATGTCTCACGAAGCGGGCGAGCGAGCAAGCACGCTATTTAGGGCCGTTGAATTGTATAAGAGTAGATAGACATCCACATTTCATTAGTCAGTTTCCAATCCAGATGCCCCTAGCCTCCCTAAGAGCCCCAGCCAGTCTTGGAATTTCATTCTCCTTGATAATGGAGCCTTAGAACGGCCACAAAATGTCTGAGTTCTTCCAAACAACTACCTAGTTAGAAGCCAGGAAAATATTCTATACTGGCGATTACATACTGGGGCTTATAATCCACTTCCAATGCTATGGATTTGAAGCTTTCATTACAACTGAAATCAAGTATACATACCCACACCCCCATGCACCCTGACGTTGTTTTCAAAGTACAGATCATTGTCGTGGTACTCGACTATCACCTCACTGTCGTCATCGTCTTTCTTCTTCTCCTGCCAGCAAGTGTTTGCTGCTCCTTTGAACTGCACTACAACGCCTGCCAACACAATACAGTCAGGGTTTTATATTAGTACATCGGAGAATCAAGGAATGGTTTGTTATGAATATTAAAGGAGTTTACACAAATGTTTCTCAGTATCAATGAGGCAATCAATCAATTTATTTGCCATTAAGTAGCAAGTCACAAGAGCCATAACACAAAGTAAAATAAAAATAGCATTGTGTAGCTGATTAGCTACAAACATATTTTCTCTCATTATCTTGTAAGAAATTAGCAGGTGCCCGCGGCTTCGCCCACAATAATTAATTTAAAAATTAAATATTAAGAGTATAATAATTATTAAAGCATTATATTTATTAACATTTGCATGCAAATCATTCATAAGCTAAACCATTAATAATTAATGAAACAGATAAAAATCAGGTTTTGAAGTGAATTCCACGATTAGAAAGCGAGGGCTGGGAAAACGATCTCAGATTCGATTATGCAGTTCCAAAACTAACTGTGAACACTGATAATACCACTGCCTTCTAAACTGTATTACTCGTGTGTGATTCTCGAGACGGCAGTGGATAATAGTATCGTTTCTCAATAGTTTGTTGACAGATGTATATGATGTGAATTTTATTTGATAAATTCAGTGTAATTTTCAGAAATTATAGAAGTTTTCAAGGAAGGAGTAGTTTGTTTGGATTTTTACTGTCCACGATACTTTTAGGGTTAAACTATCAACTGTTGCCAGCAGCTTCACCTGCCATTATTAATTGACTCCAGGATTTTTAAGAAATTTACACTGGTAGTTTATTAAAAATGTTTGTGGTTCAGAGCTATGAAAATTGTAAGTAAAAATAAAATTAGAATATTTGTTCATTGTGTTCATTTCACTTAGGCCTTATACAGGGTGCGGCATTTATCGTTTCCCATTTTGAAAACCGTGTAACACATCTATTTAACAAATAAATAAGCTACATAGAACATTTTTAAAAGTCTTACAGTCTTGGATTTGCAATTGTGGTCTTACTTTTTTAATATTTGATGTCCTTGAGATGCCCTCCATTAACTTGAACACATTGCTGCAATCTCCCTCGTACACTGGCCATTGCGCATTGTGTGGTGTCTTGCGTAACATTTGCAATTTCCTGCAAATCCACTCATAATTCAAAAGCGACCACTTCACAGTCCTAAGACCGTGGTGTGGTGTGCCATTGCAGCACAGGGTAGGCCTACTATTGGCCCTTATTTCTTTGAGAGTGATAATGTCACTTCGGTTTCTGTCAATTCTGAACGTTACAATCACATGCTGCAAACTTTCTTCCTACAAGAATTGACACATCGCAACTTGGATATTGAGAGATTGTTGTTTCAACAGGATGGTGTTGTAGGGTAGCACATACTGCGCATCTTTCAATGGACAACCATCATCCTGCTTTCCCCGGCCGAACTCTTACCAAATTCTTTCCCTCCAAATCTCCCGACCTTATAGCACCAGATTTTTTTTTTTTTTGGGGGGGGGGGGGGCGGACCATCTGAAGTCTCCAGTTTTCGCTCATGTCCTCCCCGACATTAACAGTCTTAACAATGCAATTCAGCAGGGAATTGCAAATGTTACGCAAGACACCACACACCGCGTAATGGTCAGTGTAGGAGGGAGATTGCAGCAATGTGTTAAAGTTAATAGAGGGCATCTCAAGGAAATCATATTCAAAAAGTAAGACCAGAATTGTAAATCCAAGACAGTAAGACATTTAAAAATGTTCAAAGTAGCTTATTTCTTTGTTAAATAAATGTGTTACATGGTATTGAAAATGGGAAACTTTAAATGCCGCACCCTGTATAGTAAAGAAACAGTTTTCCTAATTTTGTACTCTTTGTGAAAGTTTACACTGCAAGAGACAAACATCGCCGAGTATACCCGATGTCTCACGAAGTGAGGAAGTGAGTGAGCACGCTATTTAGGGCCGTTGAATTGTATAAGAGTAGATTATAATGCATGTTGTTCATATGAGAATTCATATGCTCCATGCTTCTTGATCTGAATCCATATTGGTTGCATGTGTAATATTAAGATGCATAGAGATATGAGAGATCAGTATATTCACTTGTAAATGCATGAAGCAGACGATCAGCTACTATCAATTATTATCAAATATTCACCATAATTTCAAAGAGAAATTTCGCTCAATACTTTTCTCATTTTATTGACTGCAAAGCAACCATGGCGATTTTCTTACTTGAAAATAAAACTTCATGCACTGAAGGGTTAACTCACTGTGCTGTGACGATATGCGGGCCACCACAGGGTTACGTAAATCATTCTGAACTTGAAGAAATATGTGCTGTGCTTTTGTTTTGGAGGAAACTGACAAATTACTCGAAACTGTTTACAATTACAATAGATATTGGCGAATTAATTCAGTACCACCAGTTTGCCCAGTGTATAATAAGTTAGCAGTGAAGGATAAATAAAACAGGAATATTTTAATAAAACAAAAAAATGGCCAACACTAAAGTGAACAGGTTTTACCTCTCCTGTAAAATTTGTCTTCCAACAAACGGTCCCTTTTTATTTTCTGCAATACATACAATACAAAAACAACTGCCATAAAATGAAAATGTTCAATATTTTCAAATTCCCAGTTTCTTTAAGACAAAACACTTACTGCATAGTCTGGTTGGTCGCTTGGGAGTGACGTGCACTCGTCCAGAGACTATGTGTCCGCTGTAGTAGCGGGCATCAGGTTGATCAAGCAGCAGATGGAAGTCGTTCACTTTCATAGTGAACGAACTGGTGGTAGGAAATCTGTACAAAGAAATCACAGTCACAATACAACACAAGTCACTATGCTATTCACTTAACACAGGATTACCAGATGTCTGGAAAATCCCGGACATACCCTACATTTCAACCTTATGACTGGTATTTGGGGGGAATTTATTAAAAATCTGGATGTCCAACGTTTTGAGGAATGGAAATATTCATAAGTAGGGTTCGGATGTTTATGACAAGTCATATTTTTATTCTGACCTCCGTTCTTGCCGCAAACACGAATTACACATGAATTGCACATTTGTTATCCTAATCGGACCGTTTTTGTTTTCTATGTAAAGTCATATTTGGTAATTTTCATGGTCTTGGTCATATTTGTAATTTAACGTCATATTTCAGTTATAAATTCAGTAAGAAAGCACAATCAAGCAGTATGTGCACTAGATTATCAACTAAAATTGTTTCCGAAAAATCAGGAATATTTTGGTTTTGCTGTAACTGAAATGTGAAGGGACAGTAACAAGTAATAGCACAATTACCTCTTTCTGCTTGTTGTTAACAATTTCCAATAGACATGTTTTTTAAATATTTTCAGTTTATACAGGGTCTTTATTATAAGTTGAGACCGGGCGACGGAAGGTTTGAGACCGGGCGGCGGGAGGCGCGCGGAGCCGGTCTGACCTTGATGCAACATCGGCACGTGCAGTTATTGTTAAAGTGTCAACATGGTGAGACCCATTTCGCTGCAGCATCGTAATTTTGTGTGTAAACATTATTTTAAGTACGAGTCTGCTGGACGTGTACGTGATGAAGATAAGGTTTATCGAACAAATCCTCACGCATTGAAGGAGCTGAAAGAAAACATTACGAATGAAATTAGGGGCATTACAGTGAAAGAACTCACTCGCGTCAGCCAGAATGTGGTTTCCAGATGCAATGCCTGTATAACACAGGAAGGACGACACTTCCAACATATGTTATAAGGTAAGATATGTAATACTTTATATAGCCTACACTTTAAGCAGGGAAGCCGCGCGCGCGTCACCGGTGGCTAATGCGGACTCCGTAGCGGAGAGTGAAAACACCGGTTGCCCGGTCTCAACTTATAATAAAGACCCTGTATTTGCAGTGGTATCTGGAAACATTAACAGATTATAAGAAAAACCGTAAAACACCTGTAAATTTACTAAAAAGTGATTATCTGATTGAATTAATGTTTTGTAATAATTGTCATTAAACGTTTTAAGTTAGAACATTTATTTTTAGAAAATATGTTCCTTTATTAGGTCATATTTTGTCAATTTTAAGGTCATATTTGCAGTCATATTTTTCACTTTTTAGGTCATAAACATCCGAACCCTATTCATAACTTTCAAAGAGATTAGCAAGTTGGGAAAGAATAGAAAAATATTTCTTGCAATGTACTCTGGGCTTCCAATCAGGTAGTTACTTTTATGAACTCTGATGTCAAGGAGAATGAAGTGCAGGAAGTCTTATCTCAACAGATTGCTTCACTCAGCTATTCTTATCTGTCAAGGAAAAACTGTGTATCAACACTGAGGCAAGAGTTCCTTCTTATTATTACTATTACTGTTCCTTGTCTATTATGCTCTCTTATGGCACCCTTTGCAATTAATTTTTAAAGATTTTTTTATTGTAATAAAATATGTTACCGTATTTTATGGACCATAAGACGCACTATCTTACCTTGAAAACAGAGCCTTGAAAGTTAGATGCGTCTAATGGTCCAAAGTACACCAAAAAAAAATTAAAATTAAGGTAAATATTGCCAGAATACCATAGTAATAAACAAGGTGCTATAACGATAAGATAGTAACAATTTTTCACACAGACTGTACATAAGTGCACTTGTCACAATCGTAAAGTGAGGGTAGCTGGAAGCCAGGTACACAATGCGAAAAGAAAGGAATGTTCGAGTTATTTTACACGAAAGGAGTTGTCTCCGCTGGATGGTTTAAATGAAGTCAATGATCTCTAAACAGCCTTGTCCCGTTACATTTACCGTATGCTGTATTGAAGGTTAGAGGGTGTAAAAGTATTTTCAGTTTTTCTTGAGAGAGAAATCAGGTCTGCCTTTAAAATTTAAGCACTGCCACCTGTACACAAGTGATTTTCGTACAACTCAGGCTTTAAGTTAGAATTGATTCCATTGTACAAGGTTATATGCAATGAAGTATGAAATTTATGCAATGAAGTATATTATTTCTTTTTAAATGTTTCGTTTAGGATCACATTAAATTAATTTTCCTTTAAATTTCCATCCTAAAATCAAGGCGCATCTTATGGTCCGGAGCATCTTATAGTCCGTAAAATACTGTACTTATGAAAGATGCTCGTGGTCAGGGCAGTTCAGAAGATGTGAATAAACGTTTTTTTTGTTTTTCATCTTAACAGCACCATTCTCATGGTAATGAAATTTTTATAGCAGGATTTTTATTGCGCCGGCTACTTTATGGTTAATTTTATTACAGTGCCTACCATGAAAGAGTTTCACCAAGATACACAATTTGTCCAGAAAATTACTTTAATCCTAACAAAGCTTGCACACAAGTTTCTTATACACAGTGATGGGAAAAGTACAAAAAGAAAGTAATTGGGCTGAATTACAATTACCTGAGAGACATTTTACTTGATTACAATTACAAATTACTTTTTCAAAAAGTAATCAGTAAAATTACAATTACTTTTACAATTACTTTACAAAATGGCAGTACCTAAAAATTCCTTGTTTTGGTTTGTTTTGGGCACAAGCCCAAATTATTAATGAACGGAAAAAAAAAAGAAAGAAGAAAAAAAACACATCAATGAGAATATTTTCAGAAACATTGAGTAACTATTTGTTAATATTAACTCTAATTTTGATATTAGTTGCAAAAACAGTAGTGATGACGATATAGCAAGCGAGAATGATACTAAGTTAATACTAAGGACTACTAAATTGTAACAATTACAAGTAGAAATTACATTTTAAAAAAGTATTGATTACAAGTAAATGGGACCCAAAAAGGAATTGTTACTGTAATCCAATTACTTTTACTCAATTACTTCCCATCACTGCTTATACAGTGATAAAATTAACACTACGGGTGTTTTCCCAGAGATTAAAATCGACAGATTTAATTTATCTTATGTACCTGAAACTAAATTTCTTGGCTGAATGACCACATTGAAACTTAGTAAACCCAGAGTAAGCACAGACGTTTCCAAGTTACGTGGCAATGCAAAACATGTATTCCATGAGTGACGGACAGGACTCATAGAGCAGCCTATAAATGCTCAACTGTCCACAGCTACTCTAGTAGAAATAAAGAAAACTTGTATATAAATAAATGTAAATACAGCACCACCCAGAAAAGTTTTTAATATGTTGCCCTTAAACTATTAAATTCATTGCCTACCAACATTTAGAAGTTATCTTATGTTCCCATTAAAAGGACAATTAAATCTAACCTGATGACTAGACCGCGGATCTTTAGGTTTTTACCTATTTTATTCTTTGACAGATATCTGAATATAATTAAGTTTATTTATGTTTCAGACTTATCTACGTCTATTAAACACAATTTTATAGCACCTAAAAATGCCTATTTCAACGTTACGGACTATTTTGACCTAATTAACACAAAATCCCGAAAACCTTAGTTTTTTATTTCATATTAAATGGAACGTAAATATAATTTGTGCTATATTGTATGGAAAATTATAAACGAAGACATTTTAGATCAATATACTGTATTTCGATTTTAGGGACACACAGTGGTCCAAGCACGTTGCACTCTCCCTACAGTTGCAGCTGTCAAGGTCAAGTCTTATTGTTTAAAGGGTGACGAACCAATGCCTACGGTACTTCCTGACCACGAGCCTCCAAAAATGGTTTTCGCTTGTTCTACACCAGTTTGGTGGAAGATTCCAAGGTGTGAATGTGTGAACTGTGAAGTGAACAAAAATGCCGAAAATCGGGACTTCAAAGTCAAGTTTGATTCGTCAGTGGTTGAACGAGTTTCCGTGTTTTACATCGGATGGGAAAGTAATTTTCTGTCAAGCTTGTAATAAAGAGGTATGTAGTCTAAACAATTAACAAGTTTGTATTATTTTTATTAAATTCAGTAGGCCTGCAATGAACGTCACACTGCTAGAAGTGAACTTACTTTCTTCCCTTTTTTAACTTTCAAATTAATTTAGTCTGGTGGCATATTTAAATAAATCAAATCTCTTTGTCCAAAGTGCTAGGTTCAGACATTTCTTTGCTCCGTAAATCAGAGTTACCGGTAAACTGACGTGTATAGAACTCTTCGAACCCAGTCTAAATTGCATTTCGCTGTTTTTGTTGTTGTGCATTTTATGGAAACAATGAAAATCGCCTGAAGTTTGTCATACATTAATATTAATATAAAATATTACATTAAAGTAGAAGTAAAAAACCACCTTACAAATTTTATATTTTGTTTTAGGTTTCAAGTGACAAAAAGTCCCATCTATCACAGCATGTCCAGGGGGCATTACACAAGGCCAATGAGGAGCGCAAATCAAAATCTAAACAGTTACTCTTAAGTCAATCCTTGGAGAAGACGAGCAACAAAAACAGTTTCTATGCAGAATTGTGTCATGCAATGATAGCGGCCAATATTCCATTCAGAACAATTGAAAATGAAGCATTTAGGAAGTTCTTGGAGAAGTATTGCAATCGATCAGTTCCTTCCGAATCAACAATAAGGAAAAATTACGTGCAGCAATCTTACGATGACGCAATGAGTAAGATACGGGAGGATATAGGGGAATCGTATGTTTGGATCTCAGTCGACGAAACCACCGATGTTCGTGGTCGATACGTAGCAAACCTGATTGTTGGAAAATTAGACCCAAATTCATCCTCTAGGGCATATCTCATCTGCACGAAGCAACTTGAGAAAACTAACAAACAAACTGTAGCGAACTTCGTGAACAATGGTCTGAAAGTGTTGTATCCAAATAGCATAGACGAAAACAGGGTACTTCTTGCATACACAGATGCGGCAGCGTACATGGTAGCAGCTATGCAGCTCCTGAAAGTTTTTTATCCTGCACTAGTACACGTGACTTGCCTTGCGCATGGTATCAACCGCATAGCAGAGGAAGTCAGGTCACAATTTCCAATGGTCAACAAATTGATTTCCACCATAAAGAAGGTCCAACTAGAGTTCAGGCCTTCCAGGAACAGCTACCTGATGTCCCTTTACCCCCTGAACCTGTACTTACTCGTTGGGGTACGTGGCTGAATACTACAATTGTCATCTTCACGAGATAAAAAGTGTTGTAATGCAGCTGGAAGATGGTGCATCGACCTACATTACAACAGCAAAGAAGCTGTTGGAAGATTCCTCTATTCCGCATGACTTGGCATATATCAGGGCTCACTTCACATTCCTTGTGGAGATTATTTCAAAATTGGAAAGAAGAGGGACCCCCTTATATGAAAACATTGATTTAATTCAAGAAGTTAAAGACAACATTAAGAATGCACCAGGTGAAGTTGGGGAGAAAGTCAGGATAAAAATAGACAATGTGCTTAAAAAAACACAGGTCTGCAAATTCTCTATGCAGCGGCAGATATACTCAGTGGAAAGGGCAGTGACGTAGATCATCCACTTGTAATGCAACATACTGCCAGGCTCAAATTTGCTCCTGTTACGTCAGTGGAAGTGGAACGTTCATTCTCGGCCTATAAACTGATTTTAAGTGACAAACGACAGAGTTTCACAATGGAAAATATAGAAAAGGTACTTGTAGTCTATTGTGCGGCTAACTATGGTGTACGAGAATTAATCTAAGTGAATCAAAATACTGAAAAATGTGAATTAAACTTGAAGTGAATTTAATTATTTGGTTGGTAGGCTATTATAAAACACAATAATGTGAGTTATATTAAATTTTAGATATGATTGGCCTATTCATATTTTAATAAAATTTACGCTGTCACTCTATTTCAAAGTCGTTTTAGAGCCTATTTTGTAACCTATACAACCTAAACAAGGTATAATAAACGCCTAATTTAGGTGCCTAAAGCTCAAGTTTTTAGTACCTAATAATCTGCGGTCTACTGATGACAAACACCCTTCACAGTGTCAAGGAATTCAATGACATTACCTAGTGATAAATGTGTATATGTGTACTTGTATATTCACTTGTGTTTATTGTAATTATTGCTAATATATTGTGCAATGTCTAATACACTAGGTTTGTTCACAAAGCAGATCCGTGACTGCTTGAGAATTTGTTGTACTGCGCATGTCCATTCTGTAACGTACCCGTGATTTGCACTTTGCAAACGGTTACAAGAATTTGGAATTGATAGTTTCTGTGTTTAATTGATATGATATGGAAATAAAATATATATTTCCCTTTAACATGTTGTACATGCAATATACATCAGCAATATAAACTATGTTTTGGGAAACTTTTAATTATCTTCCATTATTCATACATATAAGTAGCCTATGCTTATAAATCTGGTGCAAGGTTATTGGAGGGAGGACTCAGGCGCGTGAAAATAGGTTACTGCGCATGTCTCTGATAATTCATTGTACAGCCTGCAAACTTTTCTTATAGTACAGAAACTGTCCGTGAGAGCTTTGCGAACAGAAGATTACAATCAGAATCACGAATTCTCGCTTTGCGAACGCGTGTGGAGAAAGAGTGCATGCACAAACGATGTGTTCTTGGTTTCTGACTGCTTTGCGAACAAACCTATTGTATAATGTCTGTGGCAAATAAATCTATTCTATTCTATTCTATTCTATGAAATTCAAAATGAATAGCCTATTTTTTATTTAAATCCTTCATTTATTCCTCGAGTACAAAGTTTTGTTATTTGGTAAATAAGAATAAAGTGCAATTTTAATAATCCATCACCATTTCTGTCTGCAATTCAGAAAAATATTAAGTGTTGGAGAGTATAGAACATGACATTATTTCTGTGAGTTATGTAAGCATATAAAACCAATTGTAACTTACACATGAAATTTATTAAAAGTCTAAGAATTACACATAGCACGTTTTAATACAGGATCATTAACAAATTTAAGATTCTTACAAAATAAATTATATGTGACGGATGGGACATGTCCAACAACTGTATTCCATAAAATTATGTTCAACACCTTTGAGATAGATAACCCTAAACAGAACTACTGTAGAACAAAAAAGACACTTCAGTGAAAGACCAGTGTATAAAAAATAAGGTTTGTTCGCAAAGCAGTCAGAAACCAGGAACACATCGTTTGCGCATCCGCTCTTTCTCCACATGCGTTCGCAAAGCGAGAATCCGTGATTCTGATTTCAATCTTCTGTTCGCAAAGCTCTCACGGACAGTTTCTGTACTATAAGAAAAGTTTCCAGGCTCTAGCATGAATTGTTATCAGAGACATGCGCAGTAACCTATTTTCATGCGCCTGACTCCTCCCTCCTATAACATTGCGCCAGATTTATAAGCATAGGCTACTTATATGTATGAATAATGGAAGATAATTAAAAGTTTCCCAAAATATAGTTTATATTGCCGATATATATTGCATGTATAACATGTTAAAGGGAAATATATATTTTATTTGCATATCATATCGATTAAACGCAGAAACTATCGATTCCAAATTCTTGTAACCGTTCGCAAAGTGCAAATCACGGGTAAGTTACAGACTGGACATGCGCAGTACAACAAATTCTCAAGCAGTCACGGATCTGCTTTGCGAACAAACCTATAGTCAACAGGCTAAATTACACAACAGAAACACAGTCTACTTTAAAGGTCATCCAGTGCCAACCTGACTTGTAACCTACTATGTACGTACCATTACCGACCAATGACTACTTCCTTCCTAAGTTGATGGTGATAAACTAAAGAAAAAAAAAAGAGTTGTAGAATGTTTCTTCCCCTTTACATGCATTTTCAATATCTTAGGATTTCACTACAGCTCACAGTAATGATTTCAGGATTTTTAAATTTCACTCATAGGCTCACTCACTCACGGAATGCATGAAATCAGTGAGATCAATCATGAACAAGTTACAAAGAATACTTCAAAGTTGTTAATATATCGCCATTACAGTCCAGATCAAGAAGTCATTAATCTTTTTACTGCTAATGATGCCACCTTAAAAACTGTATAAAAGCAGACAAATAAGGTCAATACGTATAAACATGAGGGTCTAAATAAAGAAACAGACTTAATGCCACATTAGACAGTAAACAGCAAAAACATCAGTCACATTGAATTTCCAGATTCTAATTTTACCGTTGTATCAATAGCATGACTTTGAAATTTGTTTGGGGGGAAATCCTGTCAGGATAGCTTCCTTAAATTTAGGGTGACAATAGAACACAGGGAAATAAAAACAATTCTAAGAACTATATATCATAGTAGCTCAATGGTAGAGCATCGGCGCGTTAAGCCGAAGATCCGTGTTCAAATCCCGGTTATGACATAAAATTTTTCAAGCTGATTCTTACTTGTATTAATATCCCAGACATGGATTTAATGTCTATTTCCTTTCCCTCCACTCAACTATATATTTATTTAAGATGAATTTATTTCCTAATTTCAATATTCATATATTTTTATACTGAATTTTAAAGCAGCTATCAATAAATGGCTCCCTTCCTATTTATTAAAATATTGTGAATACAAACGGTTATGCACAATATGGAGCGAGTCTTGAAGCATCATTCAATTAACAAACAATAAGAGGGAAATGTTGACCGCCGGCGTGGTCTTGTGGTTAGCGTCACTGACTACAGATCTGACGGTCCGGGTTCGATCCTCGGTACCTCCTCAGATTTCTCTGAGGTAGGGAGGTCTGGTAGGGGTGCACTCAGCCTCATGATTCAAATTGAGGAGCTACTTGATGCAGAAATAGCGGCTCACGGCCATGAAAACCACCATTAACGGCCATGGGTGTTGGCATGCTGACCACATGACCCCCAATCCTGCCATCTAAATATGGTAGATGACACAGCAGTCGGGTGGTAGGCCAAGTCCCTGTAGGGATGTAGTGCCACGGAGTTTAATTTCGGATTAAGAGGAAAATGTTACATATGAATGCTATCTAACAATTTTACGTTTGGTAGAATTATGTACCCTAGTATTCATAGCCTAGAAATAGTCCGCTATACACCTCACTAGCATGTAATGTGGTAGTAAATTTTTTTATTTTTTTTTATAAACAAGAACCTGTTGATATCCCATCTTGAAATTTTGCACGCATGTAGTCAATTAGAGTAGGCAACACATAATTTTTCCAAAAAAATCCGAGGATATGTATTTTGAAAATTAAAAAATTAAGATAAAAAATTAAGAAACATAGCCGTGTGAAACATCAAATTAAAGGGAATTTTTAGAGGAAAAAAATGGTGCAAATTTGAGCTCTCTAGGTGGTATAGTTTTTTAGCTACAGCATTTTATAATGATCTTAAAGCGATAGAAAACCATAGTATTTGGATTTTTAAACCCTTGTAACTCACAAACCAAAAGTCAGAAAAATTTTAAATTCAAACTAGTTTTGGGGAGTACAATGCCTGGAGAAAAAAAAATCACACAAATCTGAGAGATCAAGGTTTAGACTGTTAGCTGATTTGACATGGAATGACCCAAGAATCTTCCGATTTTTTTTGTCCAATCTTCCGAATTTTTTTTTTTTCTTTCAGATCTGGCAAGTTCACTGCTCTATGAACTCGAACGAAGCAGCGGTCTGATGGGAGGCCCTGTCCATGCACGGAAGTAGCGCCGCGGGATAAATTTCGGAGTATCGGCTGGAGAATTGAACTTCGAGCCCACTTCGTAATGAGTGTTATCGCATATGGAAACGCTGCCGTGAAATCCCACAATCGGTGCATACCGGTATGAGGAAATTCGAAGCACGAATTCATGACCGGATGCAATAAGAATTAGTAACAACGGCTAACTGCGTATTACCACAGTACTATACGTATTAATACGTAATACTTATACTGTGGTAATACCGAATACAAGCAGTAGCCTACTACATTTATATTATTATGAGATGTTACAGTGATATGCCACGGTCTTGGAATGATTTATTGTTGACGAGTTTGTCAGGAGGCCGTGTCGATCCTAGCAAATAATCACAAAATTCAGTTCAACATAAATAACCTACCACTATGAGTGAATCCAGTGGCCCAAAATGCTTATAATCAGCACAAGAATTCAACAAAATCACCACTATTACAGAAGCTAGCGTCACTCAGCCCTTTTCAATGTTTTCCTCGTCTTGTTGTTGGAATCAGCTGACAGCTGACGCAGCACGCGGGATGTCCCCTTTCCATCATGCAACCATCAAAACAAAAGGAACACATGTTCAACCTTGAGGGCAGGCCCGACGAGAGGGAGGGGCAGACGGGGCTGTAGCCCCGGGCCCAAAGGGGGGCCCGGCCGACCAGGTTTTATTTTATACCTTCTAAATTTACTCTAAAATAAAATTGTTATAAGTCAATTCCCAGCTTAACTTATGTTCTGTGAGTTTATTTTATCTGCATTGTCCTGTCGTATAACGGTGACAGGGAATTTATCAGTTAATCTGAAACGGATTATTCTTGAAGAAAAATGGCTATTTTTGAAAAGTAGAAGCAGAAATCCTTTTGGACTCAACAGTAGGCTTCACCAACGTTCGGCATTTAAAATCATAATTTTCAAAAGATTAAACTGGTACATACGGATAAAATTGTTCCTAATTAGGACATTTTAATGTATTTTTTTCCTTTTTCTGCCCGGCATCAGTTAACCGATTTGGTCCAATATCAATAGGCATCGTCCCATGGGCGTTATAAATGATATACCAAGTTTTATGAAAATCTGATAAAGCGTATTTGAGTTATCATGCTTACAGACACACGGACAGACAGACAGTCAGACAGTCCGGTCTACCAGACAATCTCATAAAGTACCGGTACCATTCTGGCACTTAATAATTATGTAATATCTTGTTGCATACATTATAAAGGGCGAGTTGGGTAGTAAATTTAATATTTGACGGGGGCCCGGGAAAATTTTTCCATGGGGGCCTTGCTTTCTTTCCACGGCCCTGCTTGAGGGTAACGAAACGCAACATGATTTTTCAAAACTCTTATTGCAACATGCATTGATTTTTAATTTAGATTTTGTTTGGTTGGTATTACGGTTATTTAACGACGGGGTGTACCGGTACCCACTAGTCACTGCCTAGGAGAGAAATAATTTCGGGGCTCCCCTCAATTGCCACCTGAATCATTCCATTTTGGTGATATAGGGCTACCCTTTGAGGTGCAAGTTAACTGAATTTATTTCTATAATCTTCTGTCCTTTTTACTCACTCTACAACATTTTTTTAATTTTTTTTTTTTTTTAGTTTTAATGTCGCGTTGAAAATTTCAGTTAAAAAAAATCTAAGATAGGATCAGTCCCCTGAAGGGGGAGAGGCGGGTTGGAAACAACCCTAAACACTTCTGCCACTCATCCCACTGTGCCAACCTCCGGTAATGAAATGATGTACATGCCCAATGGCCCCCCGTCAAAAGACCCCCACTGCGAGCCCCCACGGAACTCCCCTACATCCAGCAGATACCTTTACCATGCCACGTGTACCGCTGCCTCGGTACCTCTTGGGATATAGAGCCCCCATCCAGCAGCTTCATGACCACAAGCCACGGGAAGGACAGGAGAGGCCCCAAGCGAGGGCATATGCGGAAACCAGGAAAGGAAACAGGATAATGAGGGGGAGTTTGAAGATGAAATGGAAAGTGTTGGTGGAAGGAGAGGGAGAAACAGAAGGATCCCCTAGAAAACCCCCCAAAGGTCATGGCTTCGTCCACAATGGTTAAAAACCTAAATGTTGCTGAAAATTTCCCAACCTAGGCAGCTGCTTACGTTACGGACGAGCTGGCCCTGGGTGTGTTGCACCTTAGGCTTGTGACATCACCGTGAGCCTGAATTTATGCACACATAAATGGGCTGGGATCAAACCCGCGACCGTGAGAACAGAAAGCTAACACCATATTCACTGCAGTACCCAGCAACAAGATTACATAATTATAAAAGTGTCTTGTCAAAACGTATTCCTATCAGTACATAATAATATAATAATAATGACTATATTTACCTCTTTTTTTTTTTTTTTACTAAATAATGTCAAATAGAATTACCACACCCATCATAGTCCTAGGTACAGAGATAGAAAGTGTGGACGAGTACATCTACCTAGGGCAAACTGTCTCACTAAATCAAGGGACGAAGAAAGAAATACATAGGACGATAACACAGTCCTGGAAAGCCTTCTGGTCATTGAAATACATCCTACTCAACAATTCCATAAGCCGGAAGCTCAGACTAGAGGTCCTCAACTATTGCATCTTCCCAGTTCTAACATATGGCTGCCAAACCTGGGCCCTCAGAGAGCGACAAAAAACAAGTATCGAAACATGCGAACAAAAAATGGAGAGGATGATAATTGGCATCACACTGAAAGACAGGGTCTTCAACAAGGCATTACAGAAAATCACAGCTTCAAAGAGCATCGCACAACAAGCCCTCAGGACAAAGTGGAAGTGGGGAGGTCACATAGCAAGACAGCAGCAAGGCAGATGGGCGCAGGAAACCACTATGTGGGACCCTTACATAGGCATGAGAACACCAGGCAGGCCGAGGAGAAGGTAGGCAGACACCTTCCAACAAAAACTGGGTGTAAACTGGTTGTGAAATACCTCACCACGCGGATTACCTACCCGAGCTTCCCCTCTTGTAGGAGGCCCTAGCCCTTCGTGGGACATAGAGGCTAAATTCATTCATTCATATTACTTTCCAGATCGATGTGGGTAGGCCTATGTATTCATGTACCATGCTTCTGTTAAACATTGCATCAGAATACTTCACAAGAAAAATTCCTCTGAAACCAGGATTCAAACTCACAACCGAGCTAGCCTGAGTTTCCTTCACAGAGCGAACTCGCTATGGCAGGAGTGCCCCCCCTCCTGTTTCATGGAAAGTAACCCCTCAACGCAATGAAAAGTACCCCCTTACAATCAGTGGAATAACAGTAGATCTGCTTTTTTCATTAATGGTGCAGCAAACTATAAAATCTGGAGCATTACTTTTCAGAAAAAAATGCCAGGAAAGTTTTCAAATGAGGTCCTGGAGAAGAATGGAAAAGTAAAATAAAATGGACGGACAAAGCAACAAAGCAATAACACTGTATTTAAACCAGAGTGCCTTTATGGAGCCGAAACTCTAATTTTGAACAGAAAAACAGATGTAGAAAATATAATTTTAAAAAAATATTACAAAATTATAAGAAAAAGTTTAGGTCCACGAAGCGCAGGTGAAGAATACAGACTTAGGAGTAAAAAGGAATTAAAACATACCGTATTTACAAACCTTCATAGTGATATCAGGAAACGAAGGTTAAAATTTTATGGATATATTAAACGAATGAATTCAAATAGGCTCACAAAACAAATATTTTAATTCTATGAAAGTAGAAGTAAAGCAAAAGTAGATACTATGAAATGGATTGGTGAAGTAAAAAATGACTTAAAACTGGCAGAAATTACTCCAGAAGATATTTTAAAAAGAGATAGCTTTAGAATTAAGGTGCATAAGTGGGAAGTTGACCAAGAGGACAGACCGAAGAAAAAACTGGAACAACATGGACAAACGAGAGGAAGGAAGCTCACAGTCAAAGGAAAACACAGAAACGCCTCTAAGTACTTTGTGCAGTCCTACATGGGCTCATGCACGAACAAAAATAAAAAAATAAATAAAAAAATAAAAATAATAAAAATAATAATAGTAATAATAACAATAATAACTTAATAATAATTTGTGTACATGTGTATATTTATTGTATGTGTTCTGTGATTCATAATGTTGTAAATATTTGTGGATGTTGGCAATCATATAGTTAAGAGAGGGACTCCTTGCTTAGGCCGAGTCTGCCCAATATGTTACTGGTGTAAGCCGAGCCTACCTAAATGTTAATAATATTATTATTAATAATAATAACAATAATAATAACAACGTCTGAATCCCTGTAAGCTGGTGACTGTGCACTCTTATTAGCTACAGATGTTATCAATTGAGCATCGACGGCCAATGTTTTCGTGTCGAAGACCGATGTTTTCTACATCGATGGAAAACAACCAATCTTTTTGCTACATTGATGTTTCTTCCCGACATCAATGTTTTTAAATAGCCTATTTACAGTAAGTTACTAAAATAAGATTAATAGGCCTACTTTGTTTCTAAGATACAATTTTACTTACAGTAGGCTTCCCAAAACATGAATTTTTTACATCTATAGTGTTCATGGCCCATGTGTATTTATGAATGAAATAGGAAATCGCACAATGTGCATAGTTTGGTCATTTAGTACAAAATGCTGTCAAAGATTCTTGTCTCCTTTCACATGACATCACATGATACCTCTCGCACATGTGTATTTATGAATATCATGATGTGAGAATTTTGTACTCTTTACAATTAAATTTTTAGCGGTGGCAAAATTCACTAGACTAACCCCATTGTCATTGCTCTGCAAGTGGAGACTTTCGTTCACAATCATGGGCTTGAAAATATTTATTTTATGCAAAATTATTAAAATAACTCATTTTCAACAGATAAGGGTTAATATTAAATATATTTATTACAATATTCCGCCTTTACCCAAACATATAATATACAACTTAACTTGAAAATGCATTTCGGCGTATGCTGCACCATCTTCAGTTCATATAAGATGTAATGAACACCACAATTCTTCTCAAATAATGTTGTTTATAAAATTTGTTAATTGGTAACCTAGGTTGTTAAGTTGTATAAGTTGTATATTATATGTTAAGGGTAAAGGCGGAATATTGTAATAAATATATTTATTTTAAGCAGTTCAGAAACTATTATCTTCTCGTCTTCTGTCCAGAAATCTAAAAATAAAGAATTGTAAGACTCCAATCCTGCCAGTTGTATTATGTGGATGTGAGACATGGTCTCTTACATAATCTGAGAGTGTTCGAAACTGAAAATTGGGCCTTGTGGGAAAATATTTAGGCCTAAGACAGATGAAAGTGGTGACTGGAGAAAACTGTATAACAACGAGCTTCATGACCTACTTACTCTTCACCAGATAGAGAAAGGGCAATTAAATCACTGAGGATGAAATGGGCTGGACATGTTGCGCGCATGAGAGGAAAGACATATCTCAAAAGTATTGACTGGGAGACCCGAACGGAAAAGACCACCTGGAAGACCTAGACATAGGTGGCAGAAAAATATTGGGATAGTAGGGAAGAAGGGTTTACGAGGGATAGAGTTAACACAGAATAGGGTTGGATGGCGGGCTCAGGTAAGCGTGGCAATGAACCTTTGGTTTCCATGAAATAGATAACATTCCTTTAAAATGAAACAATAGATAGATTTGTTTTGATTGGAAAAACCATACAGTTATTAGATTGCATCAACTACTTAAAACATATAACAGAACTCCACTTTTCAATATGGACTCCATTAAAATTTCAGGGAGCTTAACAAATTCCTCAATCTTACAATGGGTCTACTATTGAGATGAGTTATAAACACTATTTCCCTCATTTTCATACTAACCTGAACCCAGAAATATTCCTTTAGCTCGATGAGGAATTGTCTAATGCCATTAAGAATATTTTCATGGTAATATTTCAGTTTATTTATGAATTTTTGTCTAATCTTCTGAAACTATGACTTTTTTTTTAAAATTACATCTATGTTTTCCGCCATTATACATCGATGTTTTCAGACCGATAATATCGTCACGTCGATGGTTAAGCAGATTTTAACATCGATGTTTTAACTATCGATTCCCAACTCGATCAGTGATGACACTGTAACCATTTTATAACTAAAATTAGCTATAAATTAAGGGTTACCATTCTCAGAAATTTAAAAACTATTTAGTAATAATAATGTAAGTTATAAATATTAAAAGATGTTCTTTCGACAACTAATTGTAATTTTTCATTTTGCTCAATTTTTGTAACTTTTGAAGTAGCGTTTAATAGTAGGAATCAGCTGCATTCAAGACAGTGATATTGACTACCCTGGTTGTGGCAATAAATAAATATGGCGATTACTTGGTTGATTTGAGCTCATTGTTTTATAAGAATAAATTATAAGTTCATTTTATAGCAACTTTGGTGTAATTAAGTTCTTTGTAAGACACAGGTACAGTGCTTATGGAGGATAAGTATCAACTTTGATGACTTCCCAGCTTGAATTAACCAAATGCACATAACCTCACTTTTCGATTACAGTAAATTTTAAGATAAATGATTGATTGTTTCCACCCAATACATTTTGAAAAATTAAGGGATTTTTAATTTTCCCCAACACCTCTGGGCGCGATGTAATAGTGTAACAGTCCAGGGCGATCGAGGAGGTATGGTAACCCTAGAAATAATCATAGCTAACCGATCAGTGTTGGCAGATGTAACCCATGTCACAACAATGATCAAACTTTGTTCATAGTGTCGAAGAAGACCCGTGGCAATTAGGTTCGATTCTAAATTAGTAACAGGTAGTGCTAACTTAGTATACTTTAACATGTTGCGCTACATTAGTGATAGGTAGGTTAGGAACAGTGATATTAGTTTAGCAGTGTCGCACTAAATTGTGCATATTTCATTATGAGGCATATTAAATCTCATCCTTGAAAAAAAGTGTATCATCTCAGGACAAAGATAGATTTAGGTCATGCACCGGCCAAGCTCCACCCACCCGCTCGCTTCCCCTGCTGCCCCTCGCTTCTGAGCCAATACGCACATCACTGCTTGCTTCCTCTACATCTCCTATCACGGCTATGTACTTGGCCATTGTCTATACTGTAGCTCACTATTGTAGCCTTCTTCACATACGTATAAAAATATAGCCTACAAAATCATAGCATTACAAAAATAACAATTGAACCATGTTAAAAATGCACAAAATAAAAAATTTATTACGAAAATGACCCTTGCATCATATCAAAAATACATTAAAACAGCTCCTTTCAGAGCCAACATAATATTTCACAATTATAAAAAAAGACCCTTGCACGAAAGTGGCTATTTCTCATGTATTAAAGCTATCTAAACTTAAATAGGTCCGCTGCCGTGGGTGAGTTGGTAGCGTGACTGCCAGCCACCTGGGCGGCCCTGGTTCCATTCCCGGCCGGGTCGGGGATTTTTCAGTAGTGAAAAATGTCTTTCCCGGGTTCAGGACTGGGTGTGTCCTTAGATTTAAGTAGGTAGGGGACTGGCACACCCCGGTAAAAAATCCGCTGAGAATATCCCCTTACGGGATCACCAGGGGTCGCTCGCGAACCTGAGGGATAACTTTTTTTTTTTTTTTAAACTTAAATAGATGAATTTTCACTTCACCGCTCAGCAGTTGCTCGTGGTGTAGTGGTTAAGGCTACTGGTTACGGTGCTAGTGGTCACGCATTTGAATCCCGATCAGTCCAAAATTTACAGTTTAGGAATAGGTCCCAAATAGGTAGGTAAGGCGAGGAGGAGGCGAGAGAAAGGGAGGAAGAGAGTGGAAAAGGTAGAGAAAGAGAGGATAAAGGAGAAATAAATCATTTAATTTTTTCCCAGTTTCACTTTCCCCATGATAGAAGGAATTGGTAGTAGTTCGAATAGAGAGCCATCTAGTTGCTTCCATTTTAAATTACTCCCCACCCTGAACCCCTCCTTCCCAGATGGGTCCTGTTATAGAGTTGGTGGGAGGAGCCTAGTGCGCAACCTAAAACTATGTGTGGCTAATATGGGATTTTTTAAAAACATCTGCAAAAAGCAAGGACATATTTAAGAGGGATCTGGACCCCCCAAAATATGAGATTTTTAAAACATCAGTTTAAAAAAATGAATGTAGGAAGGGAAAATGTCCGTAATTTATAGTTAATCAGTTTAGGACTCCCGGAAACTGATATCTAAATACATGCTTAGCAGGAAAGTATAAGAATCGGTACTCAATGTGATGAAAAGTTTGGAGATCCCTGCCTGAGATAAAGTAATCACTTGTTGAAACATTGCTAAGATAAGATTGATAAAGTGCCAGAATGCTTTTGTTTATTAAGAGATAAGTCCAGTTATGATATGCGGAAAATAAGCTATTTTTATAATCAATTTTTGAGTTAAGCTCCAGATCAATTCATTAAGCAGGGCTTACGGAAGAACAAAGGTCTAGTTTGATAAGCATATGTGAAGGAATATGTGGGTAGTGTTGTTTGTCAAAGCTAACTGTACTGCAGCTTCCAAAGCCTTATATGAACACTGTAAAACAATATGTTGTCATGAGAACTGATTTCATCATCTTGTAATAAGAACTGATTTGCATTTAATAAATTCTTTTTAATATATTACCATAAAATAGTTTCTAAATCTGGCATTACTCGGTATTGGTCAACGGATTTGATCTAGAATGAATAGGTTTCAACATAAAGTATTAGGAAGTCCTTTATAATAGAATAGGTTTCTTCCCATGGACGTTATATATGCATATAGCCTACCAAGTTTCATGAAAATCTGATAAAGCGTATTTGAGTTATTGCACGTACAGACATACGGAATAGTTTCATAAAATACCATTCTGGCACTTAGTAAGATTAAATACGGTAGGTATGTAGAAACATGCCACGGTTATATTATAAGTTCTTTATGTGTTTCCTTTTCCTTTTAGGTAGATTTAGAAGAAAAATCTACCAATTGCAATCGATACCACGTCGTGACTTTCGAAAAATTCTTTCATATCTTTACGTTTCATGCCTCCCTCGAAAAATTCTTTCATATTTTTACGTTTCATGCCTCCCTAAGTACACGCTAGCAGCCGTAATTTTGAAGATATTTGAACCAAATTTTATTATGTTATTTCTACGCCCAATAGTTCGGACAAGTTTGTTAATGAGCGAAATTGTCCCAAGGGGGTGGTCGGGGGTGAGGGTTGAAATATTAAAACATTTATATCTCGGCCCCTATGAAGTATAGAGGGAAACTTTGTTTGAATAAATTAGAGTACTCCTTATGAAGTTTACAGTGACACCAATGATTCGGGGGTTTTGGGGTACGAGTAGGGGGATGGAAATTCGAAAATTTTGAAACTATGTCTTGTGGGGTATCGTTGAAAAGCTCTTGATGAGTACTCTACAAATCAATAACGGATTTCTTGATAGTTCTCATATAAGGTGAGATTTGAATGTTTGAAAAAGTGCTCTTTCCTCTTTTTTGCAGTTATTATTGCGGGTATGAAGAAGAGTGCTACGAAGCGACAGTAAATTTAACCAAAAGCACTTTGAAATCTACCTCAGCCTGTAGGCTTGCCTAAAGGGATTTTTTTCTTTTGTAAAAGTTATTTTCAAACTGTAAAAACTATACTTTGTATAAATTTTGATAATTAGCAGGTCCTGTAACATGTACAGGTAGGGAAAAAAAAAAAGCGAACCGACTAAAATATCTAAGTTGTCAATATGAGCCACTGCACATGCCTATCGTCATTCACAGGATACAGGGAATGTATTGAAATTTTTTCTAGACAATATAGACAATCAATTGAGAGATAATTTCAATTTGCATTGCTTGTGAAAACAAACATTTCCGTTACATCTCTTGCATTTATTGACGTATCCCAAGGTTCTGAAATCAGCTACAAGAGTCGGTCCACTTTTTTTTCCCGTACCTGTACGTGTTCAGAGGATGAAATAAATCATATTCTAATTTTAATCCCTTGTAGGCAATCCATTGTTCCTATTGGTGTGTATGATGAAATCCTGTTTCCACTTGTTTTCAGAATGTCTTACATAACCACCCTCCTCTGTAGGCGAGCAGAGCCTCTATGCCTGAATGTGAGGTTAATGTCAGTAGCAAACTCTGCCGCAGGATTGGGTAATAATGATGTAGCTCCAGTGATTTGCAACCGAAACCCAAGGAATTTAGAAAAGTTACGCATCGCACGTAAGCCTAGTGGTTATCACTTGGAAGCTAAGGGAAGAGATTTCTGGCATAAGTAAGTATCCTGCAGCAGTATGATAAATAAGTTGGGTATTGACTTTGTGTACACTAGTTCTGTCATGGCTTATTTCTCGACGTTGTTTGCCTGGGTCGTGTGGCCGAGGTTCAGGACATTAAAATCCTCCTGGGGGGACTGTAAATTGTGGGCACCATGTCATAGATTTATGGTACAATCGGTCAAATAAAAAACGTCGGGACTCGTATGCAGTTAAAATTAAAGTTTTAACGCATTAGTTCACAAGTTTCCTATAAAAAAACATAAAATACAGGTCTTTTCGGAACATATGAGGCCATGCGACAGGAGGGAAAAAATGAACAACGAGGGAAAAATGAAAAACGCTGAAAGCGCAATACACGATATTCAACTTAATGCATTATCATAATTCATTTTGCTTTGTCATCGCACCACATACAAATGCTAGCTTGAGAGAAAGTATAGTTAGGGCTGTAATTAACCTGCATTTTCCGGCCTCTGAAGCAGCGAGAGGGTTCCATATTTCTTAAAGAGGTGGGTACTTCACTATAATGCGACCGGAAGTTTTCATGGGAATCGTGGATCTCGCCGGCCGCGTATTTCGATGCTAGATTTGTGGCAGAAGTTGAACGTAAGTTAATGATTTTGCACTACAAGTACCGGTATTATAAAATAAAATCTCTAAAACATATAGCCACAGCCTTCTATACATGTTCGTTTTGGAACAAAACTGACTAAATAATCAAGAAAATACATGGAGAGACAAGAGGCAGGTGTGAACCTAACCTTAAGTCTTCCTGTACATGCGCATATGCTCGTTCATGATACTTAATCAAATACCGCCCGACGTTTTTTATTTGACCGACTGTACATTAAAGAAAACCAAGCCATTTTAACCACTACAGATACTATTATTCCTACTATAATCGTATATCTATTAATAATTTACAATTCAAAATAACATAAATAACTATTGCGGCATTGAGAATTTGGTTCATAAACTAGATGGTTTAAATGTTTTTGACAAAACACAAACGTAAGCCAATACAACAGTTTTGTTTTTATCTATTTACGACCTTCTTTCCTCTTCTTTCATTAAACGCCTGCAACTCCTTACCGTAGCGAAGGATATTTCAATATTAGTTCCTTATTTCCCTTTTCAATAACTTCAATTTCTTTATAAATAGATCATGATTAATTTCTTTCTGAAAATGTTTCTGGTATGTTCCAGCCGTTTTAAACAGTGATGTGTTTCCAAACAGATTGTTGCCAACAAAAAGAGTCTCAATTCTGCTACAATACAAAGTTACCAAAATGATTTTAGTAAAAGTCGTATGACATTCGATTGTTATAAACGATTTAACAGACTCGCACAGATAACAAAACTCGCCAATCCTTGTTTTGTTAACTTCATGCTCGGCTATTAAGTTCTATACAATGGCCTTACAGTCGGTCAAATAAAAAACGTCGGGCGGTATTTGATTAAGTATCACGAACGAGCATATGCGCATGTACAGGAAGACTTAAGGTTAGGTTCACACACGCCTCTTGTCTATCCATGTATTTTCTTGATTATTTAGTCAGTTTTGTTCCAAAACAAACATGTATAGAAGGCTGTGGCTATATGCCTCAAATCCGCCATATTCTTGGTTGCAAATTTTTATAATATTAATAATTAATAGATTCGTGAGGAATATGTTTATTCAAGGAGCATTTTTTTAAGATTTTATTTTTTAATACCGGTACTTCTAGTGCAAAATCAATAACTTACGCTCAACTTCTGCAACCAATCTTAGCATCGAAATACGCGTCCGGCCAGATCAACGTTTGCTATGAAAACTTCCGGTCGCATTATAGTCAAGTTCCCTCCTCTGAGCTGCTCTTTCATAAATATGGAACCTTCTCGCTGTTTCAGAGACCGAAAAATGCAGGTCAATTACAGCCCTAACTACACTTTCTCTCACGTTAGCATTTGTATGTGGCGATGACACAAAGCAAAATGAATTATGACAATGCATTAAGTTGAATATCGTGTGTTGCGCTTTCCGCGAGTTTCATTTTTTCCCTCCTTGTTCATATTTTCCCTCCTGCCGCATGGCCTCATATGTTCCGAAAATGACCTGTATTTTGTGTTTTTTATAGGAAACTTGTGAACTAATGCGTCAAAACTTTAATTTTAACAGCATACGAGTCCCGACGTTTTTTATTTGACCGACTGTACATGATAAATAACTACCGTGTAATAATAACTTCACTGTATAAACTTCCTAAAAATGTTAACATTGAAATGACTGTAGTTCTTGTTTTACAGGATAGTTTTGGACCGCAGTGCACGACACTTGACAGCCAAAGTGATACATTTCACCGGAGTTGATGTTGTAACAGCATCCACCAAGGAATGGGCAATTAAAAAGTTCTTGTATAGGTACGTATAGAGATCTCTCCCTTACTACAGTTAGTATACACTTAAACTCCCCTGTAAATATAATATGCTTGACACAATTTTGACTGCTGGCTGGATTCGATCCCCGGTACCTCCTTGGATTTTTCTGAGGTAAGGAGGTCTGGAACGGGATGCACTGAGCCTTGTGATTCAAATTGAGGAGCTACTTGATAGAGAAGTAGCGGCTCTGGTCATGGAAACTACCATTAACGTCCATGGGTATCGGCATGCTGACCACATGCCCCCAATCCTACCACCTGCCTATGGTAGATGATGCAGCGGTCGGGTGGTAGGCATTGTCCCTTCAGAGATGTAGCGCCACGGAGTTTAATTTATAAACACAATTTTTTAATATGTCATTGATCAAATTGACAGCCCTTGTATCTCCAAAATGACAAATTTCTAGAGATAAAAGTTTTTATTTCCAGCATTGTAAGGCTGTAAATAGTTAATCTACAAATTATTATAACATTTTTTTTTTTTTAAATTGACTTTTAGCCAGCCTTAAGGCCAATTGTTTGAATGAATTTCCCTCTCTTCCCCCTTTCCTTTTTACCTTTAACTATTTGTCTTTTCTACACTTACACAAACACAGGACTCGGACCCGTAGCAAGGACACCAGAAACATAGAACTGTTCACAACTATATAGTATGTGTGCAAATTGGTCCAAGGATGTAGATTTGTATAGGGAACTGACTTAACTTTTCTTTGCCAGGACAAATGATACATCTGCATATATAAACATAGCCCGTGTGTTTGCCCAGAGATGTCTAGAGTCTGGAATCACTGAGGTTTTCTGTAACCTAGAAGCACAACCTGGAGGAAAGGTATGTAAGATATCAGTGTACTATATTTTTAATTTATATATGACTTATAAAAACGAATGTATGTGTGTTTGTCCTTTATTCATTACTACACCGATTACCATGAAACTTTGAGAAATTGTTGAGTACACTCCCACGAAGGTTTCTGGCATAGTACATTTTTAATTTTAGCTTTTGTAAGCGAGTTATGAGCGGAAAACAGGAAACGTGTATTTCTTATTTTATTTTATTTTTTATTTTATTTTTTTTTCGCACTTTCGAAGCATCGGTTCTTAGTAATACGTTTCAGTTGTCATATCAGTTGCAGTTGGCTTTGTCTATTTTTATCATACCTTGGAAATAAAAGCTTCGCGATCGCTTGAATGTTGTAAGCCCACGGTGTTGATTCATTTGTTTATAACGTAAAGGCACGCAGGTATCTGAAATTTTCAACTTAGACGGAAGAGGGACAATGAATATAGGTCTCAATGCACAAACATTGTTCGATTTAGACGACACTCACTATGCAGGGGTTTTCTGGGCCAGGGAACTCGATCTGAGGTTATTTTTCCCATGCTGCGCTTTCTATTCGTGGAATTCACTTCAAAGCCAGATTTATAGCTATTTCATTAATTAGGCCTATCAATTGTTTAGTTTAGACCTATGAATGTTTCGCGTGCAAAGTGTTAATAAATATATTTTAATTATTTTGCTCTTAATTGTTAACCTTTCGATTAATTATCGTGGGCGAAGCAGGGATCTGCTATAAGCTATATTTATTGTTTTCTGAGGGAATAGTTTCAGTGTGATAAGTCGTTCTTCCTCATTTCAAATTCTAAATACCTATATAAGGATTTACTAAATTCAAAACCCGAGTGATGACGGGCCTTTTAAGCTAGTTATTTATAACTTATGATTATTTACATGTTTGTACATCGTTTAATTTGTATACCACAGTTTTCTTAAACTGAAACCCTGGGCCCTTGCAAGATAGGTTATATAAATTTTAGGCTTTTTTATCTAAAAAATTGCTAGTACCATATCTATTCGGCTATAGGGCCTCCAAGTGAAAGTTTCATTACCTATACTAATTTTGTTATGCTTATTTTCTGAGACAGAGCAGAGGGACAGTTGGTAAACCCATCATCTCTCAAATCCCCTTCCAGAAACTAAGGCATTACTTGGACATGAAAGGGCCGAGAAATTTTGCCCCGAGGCTCTAACTTGGGCTTGGAGTTCTTTTACATGCCGTAAATTTACTAAACGGGCCCCCCCAGCTTAAAGTCCCTCTCTGAGGACTCCGTGCCTAGGATTTTTACATCCATCGGCCGTGGCCAGGTTTGATCCCTCGACCTTCGGATCTAGAGGCATGCATGCTACCTCTAGACCACCATGGCCGACATCACTAAATAAATGAAGTTAAAAGAAAAACATAAAATTATTACAAATTCATAAGATACTCCATTAACTTGTCAAACAAAATGTTATAAAAATAGAAATGTTGTAAATAACAAGGTTTTCTTTCTAACAAATGTTTAAGTGTGTTATGGTTAACCACAAGCAGTATTGCACATAAAATAGAAAATAAAAAGTAAAAAGTAAAACTGTGTGTGCCCAAGTTGAAATATTTGGAAAAACCTGGGTTCAGTTCCTGTACATAATTTAAATTTGACTTTATCTAAGTAGGAAGCTAAAACATTTTCATTTTTCTATTTTCATTCATCTTCTCTTTATGTTACAGGTGGAAGCGTTTATTAAGATTTTGGAAGATAGCGGACTGACTTTATCAGAGCCAGAGAGATTCATGCCACATCGGCCATGGCATTTAGATCGCCCTGAGAAACCGTGGGAAGTCACAGAGTAACGTGTGGGCTTGTGGTTGTTACGAGCCCACTTGATTGGTTTCTGTCCTTAGTTTGCCACACACAATTTTCTATTTCCTATTGCCATCTTTTTACTGTGGCTATCTTTTCTTGGTCAATCCTACCACAACACTGGTACAAATATGCTATCAGAGAGAGCAGTTTCTATAATTTATGATTTAAAATAGGGATGGGTCCTCGATACTCTCGATATTTGCATGGTATGGGCATCGAGCGATACTTCAGAAAACTCGCTCGGTACTTTTTCAATACTTTGGTAACTCAGCAATTTAAGGAAATGCGGTATCTCTTTCTGCTTTTAATAGTCTACTAAATATAGTAAATACTTCTATTTCTCCTTGAAATGGAGAAAACCTCTTTGTGACTTTTGTCTAGTCATAAATAAAGATTTTCCGACTTTTAAAATCCAAACACAAGAGATTCTGAATTGTTTCTGTAAGTGGACTGTTTCAGAAACTAATTTTAGTTTTGATGTAGAGTTTAAAAATAATTATAGGCTAATGATGATATTAAATTTTGTCGCATTAAATACGCACACTAAATTGGTATTACACAGTTCTCTCAACTTTTAATTTTTAATAAACCTATTTATTGAAACTGGAAATGTTGACAGTATCGAGTACCGAGAAAATCTGGTACTGACCCATCCCTAATTTAAATATATGTGATTAATAAATATAGGCTACGTGAATAAACATAGTGCAAAATTATCAAAACCATAACCAATGTACCTCAAGAGGTATTTCAGAAGACATCAACCTAATCTTCAAAATTTTTCATATAAATCTTTTAACACACTTCCAAATGTTTGTGTTTGTTTATTAATTTCAAGAATCTGGGCTCCTACTGTTCAATCTGTGTAAGCTTATATCGAGGAGTTGATATGTTGTACACTCGCTTCAGTGCAGTGTTTACTGTTTTGAATTGTAGGCTGCAGATTTGTCTTTATATTGAATAAAAGTAACAGTGATATAGGCTACGTACTGACTTTCTCTACCCTTAATCCCTTCCTTATGCCAATCAGCAAAACTGAATAAATGAGAAGTAATAATTATTACTTATTTAGTCACTCAATGCCAATAGGCAATCCCTCAGCAATCTAAAGGAATATTAAATAAATCTGCCATAATGGTCCAGATTTCCACTGATTAATATATTTACATAAAATTAAATAAAATCAGGTAAACTGATGTAAAAAAGTGCCAGTATGTTTTTGTTTAATCAGTTATGACTGCAATTATGATATGCAGAATATGTTCTTTTAAATTGATTTCCAAGTTAAGCTCCAGATTTATTCATTAAGCAGGGCTTACGGAAGAACAAAGGTCTAGTTTTTTTTTAATCGGATTAAAATCTTCCAGCATCAGCTGAACTGTACAGAATTGTGATATCTTGACAATCGCACACTCATATAGAAATACCAAAAAAAAAAAAAAAAAAAGTGAAATTGGCCGGTTTCGGGATTTGAAACACGGAACTTCAGAATGTGAGCCAAGACGTTACCATATCGGCCACCTGGGTCAGTTTAACGGTCTAGTTGGATAAGCGCATGTAAAACAATAGTGTTTTTGGTCATAGCTAACTGTATTTTAATTTCCAAAGCCTTATAAAATCACAGTAAAACAATTGACTATGTTGTCAAGATAACTGATTTGCTTTTTTTTATAAATTCTTTCGAATACGTATATTATCATAAAATAGGCACTAAATTGAGCATTACTCCGAAACAGGTCAACCGATATTATCCAATATCAACAGATGTCTTCCCATGAACATTATAAATGTGTATACCAAGTTTCATAAAAATCCGGTAAAGCGTATTTGAGTTACCGCGTCTTTAAAATAGACACTAAATTGGGTTTTACTCCGGTACCGGTCTACCGATTTCGTCCAATATCAGTAGACGTCTTCCCATGTACATTATAAATGGGTATACAAAGTTTCAGGAAAATCCAATAAAGCATATTTGAGTTATCGCGACTTCTCATATATTAACATAAAATGCACTAAATTGGGCATTATTCCGGTACTGGCCAACAGATTTGGTTGAATATCAATAGACGTCTTTCCATGGATATTATAAATGCGTATACGAAGTTTCATAAATATCCGATAAAGCGTATTTGAGTTATTGCGCCTTTAAAATAAACACTAAATTGGGTTTTACTCCGGTACCGGTCAACATATTAGGTTCAAATTCAATAGAGCACTTCTCATGGACGTCATAAATGCGTATACCAAGTTTCATGGAAATCCGATGCAACGTATTTGAGTTATCTATTAAAATAGGCACTAAATTGGGCATTACTCCGGTACCGGTGAACCGATTTGGTTCAATATCAATAGGGTTCTTCCCAAGGACATTATAAATGTGTTTTCCAAGTTTCATGAAAATCCGAAAAAGCGTATTTGAGTTATGGTGCGTACAGACACACGGACAGACATTTTTTCGTCCACCACACAATCTCATAAAGTACCATACTGGCACTTAATAAAAATTGTTTCCAGTGGATATTTATTTGTCTTTACAACAAAACACACAACGTTTCGGTCATAACCATAAGACCTTCTTCAGGTGACTGTTTATAAGAAGAGAATAAGTGTGCGAAGCTTGGAATATCGGATGCAATCAAGATTTCGTTTTGAACCGATTTGACGGTGACTTGGGTGATGAGTGGTTGGGGGTCATTAAGAGAACAAAAACGAATAGACATGTTATACGCTTTCCTCTTCCTCCTGTGGATGTTATAGAAGAGTCGCCGTATGAAATACCTGTTGATTGGATTGATAAGCATTTTCGTAATACCAATTTTTTGTTCCATTCTAATTGTGCGCATTCCACTTACAACGGAAGTGTTTGTTATGACACGGACAATTGAGAGTATTATTCTCTTCTTATAAACAGTCACCTGAAGAAGGTCTTATGGTTATGACCGAAACGTTGTGTGTTTTGTTGTAAAGACAAATAAATATCCACTGGAAACAATTTTTATTTAATTTTATGTAAATAAAGAAATATTATCTATTTTATGGAACCCTTTACCGCGCTTACCTGAGCCCGCCATTCAACCCTATTCTGTGCTAACCCAAATCATCCTTCTCAAATCCTACTTCCTTTAAATCTATCCTAATATTGTCCTCCCACCCTACGTGTAGGTCTTGCAGGTGGTCTTTTCCCAATGGCTCTCCCAGTCAATACTTATGAATGAATAAATAACCTTCATTTAATTCCTTCGGCTACTGTTATCAATTGGTTAATATTATCAGATTAGCTGCATCCCAAAGTGATCACAATAACCAGTGTGCACTGCATATTAATTATCAAATTACAAACCGAATGACTCATCACTAGGGTTCGGATGTTTATGACCTAAAAAAGTGAGAAATACAACCTTAAAAATTACTAAATATGACCCAAAAATCCTAAATATGACCTCATAAAATAATGTACTTTCTAAAAATTTAAAAGGCTTAATGACACTAAATTACTGCATGACAATAATTCAATCAGATAATCATTTTTTAACAATTTTACAGGTGATTTACAGTTTTACTTGTAAAGAACTTCTAATCTATTAATGGAAATGTGTTAAAAAGATGTCTGTTGGAAGTTGTTAACAACAAAGAGGAAGAAGTGATTGTGCTATTACTTGTTATTTTCCCTTCAAATTTCAGTTACAGTAAAACCAAAATATTCATGACTCTTTTTCGGGAAAAAATTAAGTCGACAATGTAGTGCACATACAGCATAATTGTGCTCTTTTACTGAAATATGACTTTTAATTACAAATATGACTGAAATATGACCAAGACCATGAAAAGGACCGAAATATGACTTTATATGCAAAATAAAAACGGTCCGATTAGGATAAATGTGCAATTCATGTTTAATTTGTGTTTGTGGCGAGAATGGAGGTCAGGATAAAAATATGACATGTCATGAACATTCGAACCCTACTTATGAATAAATAACCTTCATTTCATTCCTTCGGCTACTGTTATCAATTGGTTAATATTATCAGATTAGCTGCATCCCAAAGTGATCACAATAACCAGTGTGCACTGCATATTAGTTATCAAATTACAAACTGAATGACTCACCACTTACTTTTAGTGCTGATGACAAGTATTGTGGCTGTGAAGTCAGGAAAGTCCCATCGAGTATCAGTCAGCATGGCGAGTATCGGTCAGCATGGCGAGTATCAGTCAGCATGGTGAGGCATGTGAGCAGATTCTGGAGACACGGCTCATGATATTCCTGGAGAGAACACAGGGCATAGAATATATTCAACACTTATTCAAAAACTGGATCCAAACATCCGATTTGAAATCCATTCTTGTGTCCGAATTTGTACTATTAGGTTTGTTCGCAAAGCAGTCAGAAACCAGGAGCACATTGTTTGCGCAAGCGCTCTTTCTCTACATGTGTTCGCAAAGCGAGAATTTGTGATTCTGATTGTAATCTTCTGTTCAATGTGTTCTCACAGACAGTTTCTGTACTATAAGAAAAGTCTGCAGGCCCTACCATGAATTGTTATCAGATACATGTGCAGTAACCTATTTTCATGCGCCTGACTCCTCCCTCCAATAGCCTTGTGCCTTATTTATATGCATAGGCTACTTATATGTATGAATAACGGAAGATAATTAAAAGTTTTGCAAAATATAGTTTATTGACGATGTATATTGCATGTATAATATGTTAATCTGTATCTGTATCTGGTACCCTATGATCCCCAGGTGGGGCGAAGGGGCCTCCAAGTGGAGGTTTCATTACCTATACTAATTTTGATATGCTTATTTTCCGAGAGAGGGTAGAGGGACAGGTGGTAAGCCCATCGCCTCGCAACCCCCCTCTGGAAACTAAGTATTTCTTGGACGTGAAAGGGCCGAGAAATTTTGTCCAGAGGCTCTAATTTAGGCTTGGAGTTCTTTTACGTGCCGTAAATCTACGACACGGGACCCACAGCTTAAAGTCCCTCCCGGAGGACTCCGTGCCCAGGATTTTTACGTCCTGAAAAATCCATCGACCGCTGCCGGGTTTGATTCCAAGCCCTGCGGATCTAGAGGCGGGCATGCTACCTCTAGACCACCGCGGCCGACGTATAACATGTTAAAGGGAAATACATATTCTATTCGCATATCATATCGATTGAACGCAGAAACTACCGATTCCAAATTATTCTAACCGTTCGCAAAGTGGAAATCACAGATAACTTACAGACTGGACATCCACAGTACAACAAATTCTCAAGCAGTCACAGATTTGCTTTGCGAACAAACCTATAGTAAAATTATAAAATTAAAAGATACTTTTAAAAGACTTTTTAAAATTATTACTAATCTGTATCTGTATCTGGTACCCTATGATCCCCAGGTGGGGCGAAGGGGCCTCCAATGGAGGTTTCATTACCTATACTAATTTGGTTACGCTTATTTTCCGAGAGAGGGTAGAGGGACAGGTGGTAAGCCCATCGCCTCGCAACCCCCCTCTGGAAACTAAGTATTGCTTGGACGTGAAAGGGCCGAGAAATTTTGTCCAGAGGCTCTAATTTAGGCTTGGAGTTCTTTTACGTGCCGTAAATCTACGACACGGGACCCCCAGCTTAAAGTCCCTCCCGGAGGACTCCGTGCCCAGGATTTTTACGTCCTGAAAAATCCATCGACCGCGGCCGGGTTTGATCCCGCGCCCTGCGGATCTAGAGGCGGGCACGCTACCTCTAGACCACCGCGGCCGACAAAATTATTACTAAACCAGTGGATAAAAGTTAAAACACACATGGCATTTCGACTATACCCTCGAGTCTTCCTCAGGTGACACATCATTCTATACTGTTCAGAAGGAAGATTGAGTTTCGTCATGGTAACCCGTTTGTCCACCATCAATAAAAACACCTGTTTTTTCCATTCCTTTGGAATATCAAATATTACTTCCTCTGTGCATTCTGCAGGTGGGCGGGAAATACTGTGGATGCTTTTATAAAAGATACTTTGTTAACGCAATTTTATTCACATTGGCAAATATCCATGAGTTGACTCTCTGCTGATGACGCGGGAATATGGCCCACAAAATGGCCATCCAGAAAGTTTAATAAGGAAAATAAAGTTAATTTAGTGATGCAATTAGCCCAACCAAGCTATGATAAAACAACAAATCCTTATTTATAACCGCACAGAGGAAGACGAGAGTGGCCTAACTATGTGGTGTAGTGATTCTCAAGCTTTATAGTTAGGGCCCTGATTTATTGGTGAAATAAAATGACTGATTTTGGTATTAAGTTCCTTCTATTTCGGTGGGTATAAACTTTGCTTCTTTATGTACATCCACACAGAAGTAACATGCTTCATGCAACATGCTATCCCTGGACATATGCTACATGCTACTTATTTAAAATAAACAAGTTGAAGTCTTCACAACGAAGTACAGGTCGCACACTGCGACATTCATTTCTTCAGACAGATCTGGACTTATTTTATACTACACTACTTGGGATGATGCATGCATACCGATGTCTTTTCAGCTGTTTTCTAGGTGTTAAGAAAATTCAGATATATTTGCTCGGTGTAGCTCTAGAATATGACAATGATGGCATGAAAACTGTCGGAAAGTGAGCAATTTAACACAGAGATTTGTACAAACTACCGGAAAGTATCCATGCGTGTATGGTTTGAAATAGGTCAGCAATCGAAATGAACAGGAGAAAGCCAGGATTAGAACTGAAGAAACTTCATCCTCTACAGGTAAATTCTACACTACTCGATATGCAGCCTGTAGCCAATCAGCTACATAGAAATAAAACTTGTTATGCGACTACAAGAACACAGCAAGCAGGTGCAAGAGATTAGTTGAAGTACCTCGGTTCAAAACTAACAGAGTCGAAAGCAGATGTGTTTGGCAACCCTTCACTACCGTCACCATCCCAGAAGCCAATCCGTACAGCCGTTTGCATGCAACACCACACACATGAATCCAGCCATGTAGGGAATTAGATTTCTCAATTATGCTATCAAGTTTAGATTAACTTGAATGTCATTTGGATTTAAAATTTAAGGGTTTAAGGTTATGCATCTTGTTTTGCTTATTATGTTCTAATTAATCCAGAATGGTACTTTTTAAGATTGTGTGATGGACGGGAAAATGTCTATCCGCGTGTCTGTATGTGCGATAACTCAATTATGCTTTATTGGATTTTCATGAAACTTGGTATACACACTTATAACGTCCATGGGAAGAAGCCTATTGATATTGGACCAGATCAGTTGACCGGTACCAGAGTAGGCCTAATGCCCAAGTTAGTGATTATTTTATGGTAATATATTAGACAGAATTTATCAAACGTAAATCAGTTATTGTGACAACATATTGTTTTACAGTGTTCATATATGGTTTTGGAAATTGCAATACTGGTAGCTTTGACGAATAACACTACCCACATATTCCTTCACATATGCTTATCAAACTAAACCTTTGTTTTTCCGTAAGATCTGCTTAATGAATCGATCTGAAGCGTAACTCGGAGATCGATTACAAAAATAACTTATTTTCTGCACATCATAACTGCAATTATCACTGATTAAACAAAAGCATTCTGGCACTTTGTTACATCAGTTTACCTGACTTTATTATAGACAGAAAACCCGGCCTCACACCTTTGAAATGAAGATCTATACCACAGTATAAGTATTAATACAGTAAGGAAACTGTGTGTTAAAAGTCCTATGACAACTTGTTAGCTGGGCGACACTAGCGCTCCATGCGGCGGTTGAGTAAAACTGCATTCTCACCATATAAAATAACTTGGGAAAATGCATAAACACATAACAAAATATGTTATAATAAGAGAAAAAAATCTTCTTTCAAAACTGAATTTTAAGTTTAAGAAACAATGAAGCGTGTATTATATTTTAGTTAAGATCAGGCACAATTTTTAAATGCCACTTACCTGTAACTTGCACTGCAGTTCCTAGGGCTATTCTTATTACAAGTTTTAATAACTTCAAGATGATTCTTGGAAAACCAATTATAACTCATTTTTATTTTTAAAAGTAGCCTAATATTACATTAGAATAGAAATGTCATCATTTTACAAAAATAATACAATATTACATAAGATACAATACAAAATTCAAATAAAAATATAGGTTTCTATCAATATTTCTCAATTTCTAATACTCCAAAACTGCTTTTAGTATACAGTCGGTACAGCAGTTTTAATTAAAGAGTTCTTATTGGAATTCATAAACTGGCTGTTTTCGAAGTGTTCCAAACATAGGCGGCAATTTACATTTAAATATTTTACAGTTTTTGTTAGTAGGTCTTCTCGCCGACTATTGATGACCCATTTTTTACACCTGAAATCATTACAACAATTGAAGGTAGATCGAAGCCGTAAGATACAGAAACAAAATACAATCTCAACAATGAAGTTGAGGACGAGCAGTGTGACAAACCTATATTCAAAGGTCACTCTTTAATATAATTTATAACTTAAACGTTGATTTTAAAGGTGGGAAAAACCTTGGACTAGATACGCTTCTTAACAGTAGCCTATTTTAGGTAAGCCTATTGCTTGCCTAGGTTTGGATAATGATGTCATGTTAGTTTACTGTCGCAAACACCTTAATGGCACATGTATCCGAGAATTTATGATGTAAGATTATGTTTTCGTCATCTTTACGCCTACATCGTGTTCGAGAAAATAAATATCGTACCGCCTGTAAAATCGGCTATGTGCACTTTTTTTACGAAATTGAGTTATGTGCACTGATATTCCTTAGCATTGATCCTTACAACCGGGCATGTGGATCTTTGATTGTCAGGTTTGTGCAAGCAAAGAAAAAAAATCGGCTACATGCTGCAAAATGGCCATGTGCATTAGAGCTCACATAGCCATTCTTGACTGCCAACACAGCACACATGTTTGTATACATAACCGGCCCTGACATATACATTACAATGCACATAGGAAATAAGCTGCACCGCAGCAAATATTGTGTTATCTTAAGCGATCACAATGCGACATCCTAAATATTGTTATCTTTAACCGTGATATAGACTGCTGACATTTTCATTTCATTAATATCTATTGTTAGAAATTACAACATAATTAAAGATAAAAATATTACATTAAAGTAAATGTAAACATAACCACACCAGAACATGTGTCAAGAGTAAGCCAGCAGGCATACAATAAATATTACGTATTTTTCTTCTTACCTTTCTGGATCTTTTGGGAAAGTGAAGAAATGCAATTCAGGATTTCTTCCTTTATTGTTACTGCAATTTATAGCAGAACAATAACATCCTTTCCAAACACGCATTGCTATAAAAATTCAAGACTCCTATTTATTTCCATTCTTCCCGCAGTAGTGATTGTAGTATTACTCAATGGCCGGTAGGATCGCTAGGTAATCTGCGCGCGCATGTCCGTATGGCAGAAAAACGGACTGAGTTTCTTTACTGTATTAATACGTATACTGTGTCTATACTGTACTATGTGTCACATGCAATGTACACCAAAACACGGATAACTTTGAGAAAGCGTAACCAGAGTTCTAATTAATCCACACAATGTTACTAACCAAAATGTTTTATTTTAAGATTGAGCATTCAAACTTATTTTGGTAAAATCGCATTGTAGGGGGGCCCACTTTCAAAACCAATTTTCTTGTCATAAAACACCTAATATCAAACCACCCACCCTAAATGTTACACTTTCTTTTATAATACGATCTAGCAAAAAATGCCGTTAATGCAGCCATATTTTTATGCAGAAACTCGTGATTGGAAGTTACAGGTGTGACGTCTCACCAGCAGACCACGTAGAATTCTGGGAAGCAGGTGCAACAATACAACGAACCTTGCGGGACATACAATATGGCACATACAAAACAGGATAAATCAGAACGCCCTACTAAATTAATATTTAATATGACTGTTCCTAACCTAACAGAACCTGTCTCTAATTAATAATTTTGGGAGAATTCTGAATGCCCTACAAATTAATACGACTGTTCCTAACCTAACAGAACCTGTCAATAATTAGTAACGCCGTTCCTAACCTAACTGCCACTAAACTAGAATTCCGGAAGAATTCAGAATGACCTTGCGTCATGTTGGTTAACCTGCCTCACTGGAAAACAAAAAACCACCCGTCCGTGGAAACCTGCGCACATCGCGAGGTGGGCCCCCCTACATTGCGACTTTGCCCTTATTTTTGTTAGTATTTAAAAAATGAAATGTCTGGAAAATATCCTTTGAAGAGGGACAATAACTTAGTAAGATTTATAACATAGCTGCATTATTCAGTATTTTAACTCTACACCTTTTTATTTTGCCAAGAACATAGAGAAATGTCAGAAATTTTGAAATACGACAAAATCAACATAAAGTTTGAGTTACTCACGGGACAAGAGATCCCAAGGGGTAGATGAGGTCTCCTATGACTAGAGTGTCCACCATTCCCAGCGACACTTCGCGGGAGTCCAGCTGCTTGAGTGCAATGAAGTCGTACTTGAGAGTGATGAGGATGTTGGACGTTAAGATTATCAGCCGCTCCTTCTCCGTGTTCCACAAACTGATTCTGTCACACAAACAACATCTATCTTGTACACCAAATAAACTTAGTATTTCTGAAATTTAAAATACACATTCTTTTTATTAAACAGAATGTTTAAATATGTATGTTGGCTCATTTCATAGGACAACTTAGAGCCACAATTAGCCGGGTTTAATCAGTACTACTGTAAATACTGCCGATAACATCATAATCACAAACGAGGTGTTGTGATGACAAGTTAGCTGCAAATTGTGGCACAGACTGTACTTCATAAAATGAGGGTAGTGGGAAGCCAATGGGAAAAGAAAGGAATGTTGGGTTCTTTAATGCAAACGGATAAAATATTTATCTGCCTAATCACCACTAATTATTTATAAATACAATTCCAAAAAGGGCATAACGTAGAATATACAATAAATGTAGGCTATTTAGTAGTAGCTATGAGGAAGAATCAAATGAAAACCACAATTAATTTTTTTACACTTTTTTTTATTTATTTATTTATTGCAGGAAGAATGTTTGCTTGTACATTAGGCGTGAAAGATATATATATGGGTGATTTTACTTTGTTTAAAAATCTCAAAAAAATCACAAAAATACTTCAGGGGTTACTTGATTATAATATGACACCAGCAGAGCTTAAATGTTTATATTTTTATTTATTTTAATTTCTTTGTTTTTTTAAAGCCATGTGGATGACATCCGTGTACATGTGGATGGCAGAAGGCCACATTAATGACTAACTTTGGGAACAATCTGCTTTTCTTTATGTGATTTCATATTTTTCTCAGCATACTTCAGTTGATTTTGCATCAAATTTGCAAATTTGTGTGCATACTCCGGAATTAATGTAATTTTAACGAGACTGTGTTTTTATGGTTTTGGGGGAGGGGGAATCAAGCAGAAATTCATTTAATCAGTTTTAAGATCTTAAGTACAGGTCACAGACACCGCAAACACAATAGTATCCTACATTTATCATCTACATGACTTGAGAGTCATCCACATACCCCTTCATGAGACATGTGGATGACACAAAAATCAGGCATGTGGATGACAAAAAAGGAGTTTAAGTGGTCTCAGCAAGCCATTTCTAAACCTCTGTAGGGTCAACTTCAGTCAGGTACTTTGAATTGGAAGGTTTATCATAGTTCATAATCAAAATTAATTAATAATCACTTTCTGCCTACTTTCTAGAAGCCATGTTAATGACGGGGAATAAAAACGTTTTCCTTGAAAATGATACAAAATCCTTTGTTAATCCCAAACTGTTTGTAAGCAAGCAAAATTCAACCTTACAATTCAACCACAAGCTGCCCTGTTGGCTTTCTAACACTGTTGCCAGTTTTACAAATTTCTCATTTCTGCAGAAAAAATTCCATTCTTTTCAGCCATGTGGATGACCAAAAACCCTCGGGACATTCTTTATGTTAATTAGGTGGGGTGACAATTTTATTTCATTTTATTTTTTAGGGGTTAATATTCTTCACCCATTCATACTCATTGACAGGAAAAAAGTTGAAAAGGAAATAACATTTTGTTTTGTGGGAAAATGCATTAGAATATACAAAACCGAGGTTTGGGACAGGGCATGTGGATGACATTTCATTGAATTAAATTCGATTTTGGAATATCAGAATTTAAAGTTAGTGACATTTCAAACTGATAGTTGTAGTATGGAAGTAGTAGAAACAAACTTTTTTTTTTTTTTTTTTTAAAGTTGAATTTGAAGGGAAATATCACTCCGGAACGCAAATTTTCCCGTATTTTAAGAATCACCCATATATGCTGCCCGCCGGCGAAGCTCCACCCACTCTCGCCCGCCCACTTGTTTCCCCTGCTGACCCACGCTTCCGAGCCAATGCGCACCCTACTGCTTGCTTCCCCTACATCTCCTATCACGGCTATGTACTTGCTCAGTTACGAGAATTACGAAAATTACAATTGTACCGTAGTAAAATTACTTTATTAATTTAGTAGGGCATTCTGAATTCTCCCGAAATTCTAGTTCAGTGGCAGTTAGGTTATAAACAGTGATATTAATTAAGGAGGGCATTCTGAATTTGGTATTAGACTTGAATAGCCCGCTGGTTCCTTCCCCTTGCTATTGTACCATGGCTTCCTTGACAGTTTTAACAATGTTTTATGAAAGGTGTGGAAGGATAAAAAAGCTTCTGCATTTAGTTAAATAATTATAGGTAAATTCTAGGTCAGTGACAGGTTTTGTTAGGTTAGCTACGTTATGTTAGTTTAGGAGCAATATACTGAATAGCGCGATGCCTATTATGTGTCACATTGAATCTCTTCTGTGATAAAACCCTAAACCCCTAACTCTCTAACGGGACCCGCCTTTCGTGGGAGGAGCCTAGCAGCCAGAATAAAACTATTTTTTCCCGTACATTACTTTTCTACTTAGTCCCCTCCCAGTTCAATGCACTTACGCCATCAGATAGGAAGTACCGTATTTTACGGACCATAAGACGCACCTTAATTTTAGGATGGAAATTTAAAGGAAAAGAAATTTAATGTGTTTCTAAACGAAACATTAGAAGGGAAACATATACTTCATTACATAACTTATAACCTTGTACAATGGAATCGATGGCAATGCTTTCTAACTTAAAATCTGCATGGTATGTAAATCTCTTCTGTACAGGTGACATCGGGTAAATTTTAACAACAGAAATGATTTCTTATAAAAGACTGAAAATATTTTTATACCCTCTAACCCTCAATTCAGCACATGGCAAGTGTAACAGAACAAGCCTCTGTAGAGGTCATTGCATTCATTTAAACCACCCGGCGAAGACAATTCCTTTTGTATAAAAGAACTCAACATTCTTTTCTTTTCACAATGTATAGCCTACCTGGCTTCCAACTACCCTCATTTTACGATTGTGACAAGTGCAGTGATGTACAGTCTGTGTTAACATTTGTAATTGTCTTATCGTTTACAACACCTTGTGTTGAACTGTGGTATTCCGACAATATTTACCATAATTTTAATTTTTTTAGTGTACTTCGGACCATTAGATGCACCCAACATTTGAGGCTCTGTTTTCAAGGTAAAAAGGTGTGTCTTATGGTCTGTAAAATACGGTACTTTGATACCGCATGAGAAAAATTCTTTTGGTTGACGCCGTAGCCACTTGTGCACTGTCTATTGGACGTCTTCATCAGACTTGAACTTCTGCCCTCCAAGGAGCTCCTTTAATGGACTAAAGATGTGGCTAAACGTTACACTTTCTTTTATAACGTGATCTAGCGAAAAGTAGCGTGAATTCCACCATATTTTATATGAAGAAACTCGTGATTGGACATTGGAGGTGTGACATCACACCACCTGAACATGTTTGATTCTGGGAAACAGGTTCACCAGTACAACAAACCTCGCCTTTTGCAGAATTCAGAATGCCCTACTAAATTAATATCACTGTTCATAAGCAATGTATAAGATGCGTATGTTTGTCAACCTGCCACGATGAAGAACAAAAAATCAACCGTCCATGGAAACCTGCACACATCACAAGATGGCCCCCCCCCCTACATTGTGACTCTGCGAAGGGGATGCCTCGTATTGAAGTAATTAATGCAAGAGTTATTTCGTATGGTAGTAAATAGTGCATATGGTGTGGTAGAAGGATTATTTTCATATTGGGGATGCCTCGATTGCAGTTAATTAGTGCATAAGCTTCGGTGCAAGGGGCTGAAGTGGGGAAGCAGGCAGTCACCATAGCAATCCTCAGTGGGAGAGCTTATGTGGCAACCAGTTCTTCCATTTTGCCCAGTAATCATTCTAGTTGAACTTCACTGCTGGTCTTGTAAAAGCATGTTTAATAACTTCCAGTACTCTCTTCGGATAATTCTACAACTACTGGTACCATGCTGAGTACCAGTCCAACTAAAACCCTGATGTTGGGTATGTTCCCAAAATCAATTCATGAACTGTCACGTATCACAACGCATGCACACACTGACAGGTACTTGGGCTAAAACCAAATTTTAGGTGCCAAATAGGCTCCGCCCATTGCGTTGCTACTTGCTATGGTGACAGCAGCTGTCGGCGGGCGACCTCCCGACCGTTCCCGAGCCCCGCGTTGACTCACTAAACATGCCCTACCCCTTGTACCAAATATTGAAAATACGATTAAAATGATGCGAGAGTTTCCCTTGTACCAAATATCCAAAATACGAGAGTGCCCCTTGTACCAAATATTCAAAATACAAGAGAGGACGTACTATACTTATCATGTATTACACGTCTCTGTAGTAAAAAGGCTAAAAGAATTCTCGATTTTTACTGCAACGATCACTGATGGGGTAGTGGTTAAAGCGATAGACTATAACACTAGCGGTCCCGAGATCGAATCTCCGTCGGTGCAAAAATTATTAGGTCCCAAATAGGTAGGTAGGGTGAAGGAGAGAAGGGGGTAATAGGGAAAAGAGGAGAAGAGAAAAGGAATAAAAGAGGGGGGGGAAAATTAATTTTCTCTGCTTCTAGTATTTCCGCCAGATGTCTCTGCGCCGCTACTAGTTCCACCATTTCCTACTAGATGTCTCCAACTGTTTAAAATAGTCCCCGCCCTAAACCCCTCCTTCCCGGGCGGGTCCCGATAGTGAGTATGGGAGGAGCTTATTTGGCACCTTGTATTTGGTTTTTCCCGGTACTTGATAGTAGGCCTACATGACTTGACATATAAACTGGTGAAGACTTTACATGGCCCAAGCTAGATGTAGTGTCACAGGTTAAGTTTTATGTGCCTTACTGAATCTCTCGCAAGTTTTCATATGTTGAACAAGATTACTGCCATCTGACAATCCCGTTTTTCTTTCATTGTATAAGAGAATCATTCGCAAGAATGAAATATAGTTGTTTCATGAAGAAAATTTAGTTTTCAAATGCCCACCCCTTATGCAATTATTTTACCTTCGAGAACCAATAAATAACTTACCACAACAGAGGAATACGAAAACTGATGGCATTGCAATTTCTGTCACTGCAGCTGGCTATTAATAATTATTCGGGCGTAATCCCAACTAAGGAGGCCATTTCACGCGATCTTCACATTTCCACGGACTGTGTGATTCTTTTGTTTATGACCGATACACGGTTACCAACTGTTAGGTTAGGAACGTTTATGTTAGTTAAGGAGCAATATACTGAATACTTCCGATGTTTTGTTAGGTTAGGAACGTTTATGTTAGTTAAGGAGCAATATACTGAATACCTCCGATGTTTTGTTAGGTTAGGAACGTATATGTTAGTTAAGGAGCAATATACTGAATAGCACAACCGCCATTTTTTACGAGCAACTAGTGGCTTGTGGGTTTGTCACACTGTTCAACCACTGTTTAGCAATATGACGTCACACCTCCAACGTCCAATCAGGAGGACGAGGACAGAAAAATGGTGGAGAAGAGAGTTTTCGCTAGATCGTGATATAAAAGAAAGTGTATCAATTAGGGCGGGCGGGTTGGACCAAATCATTCGCCAAGACAACATCTCCTCTCCACACATCTATCTATAACAAAATTCGTGTGATTTAAGTGTTTTATGAAGAGAATCTCGGTTCTAAAAAAATGACCTCCTTAGTTGGGATTTTACCATTATTCGTACATTCCTAACACAGCCAGGAATAAAAACGAGAATATTATAAAAGATCGAATTATTCTTCCCGGATAACTTTCATAATAATAATAATAATAAGGAATTGCGCACAATGTGCATAATTGGATAACTTTCATAAAGACAACTTAGGCCGAAAATTGTCACTGCCAACCTCAGTTTAAAGCGCGAACCCATTGCCAATATTTTTTTTTTTAATTTATCTTCAAAATTTTAGCGCCTTAAAAATAATTTTAACACTATTTTAATAGGAATTACGTGAAAGATTATTATCTAGAGGAGTTTTAGTATTTATACATTCCAAAATCAAAATACGACACAAGTCTGCAGTTGTTTAGCGTGCTTTTTTATATTGCGTTGGCGAACTTGTCATAACAAAACCATGGTTCCAACAAATGAGGATCGGAGAACGCATGTAGACTTTGGTTATAATGAATAATCACGTCTGATATTAAATTTTGAATATCTGGACTTCCTTATTTGCTCAAAGTCTTATTTCATGATAACCCATAATACAAAATACCCATGCCCCAATTTCAATAGATGATAAGAAGTATAAAAATAGCTGATAGCATTCTTGTCGTATAGGATATCTACAGTGTTCTTGCAGGTTCTATAGATAGTTTTGAACAGGTATGAAAACATTTAATGGGATGTAGTTTTGCTTAGAGTTATCCTACAGTAAATGAGATTTAAATTAAGTTGCTGCTTAAGATAGATCCTAAACATACACTCAAATGACAGTTGCTGATACTTGAAGAACAAACTTAAGCATGATGTGAAAAGAGGTTAGGGTTGTAGCATAACAGGCATTGCTCTTCGACAATAAAGTAAAAAAAAAAAAAAAAAAAATTAGGTACTGAATGGCAAATTGTAAAGTAAGGTAGGCACAATATAAATGTAGACTCAGGGAAAGGCCTGACTAAGTAAAGGCGCAGCTAGGGGAAAGGAGGTATGCACCACTAACGTCTGCGCACAGAAAAGAAAAGAGGAACGACTGTTACAGTGATCAAATTTCCCAGCACCGGAAGAGATTCAATATGTCACATATGGAAACATGCCCTATTCAGTAGCCTATATTAAACTAAACTCCATGGCATTGCATACCTTTGAGGACTAGACCTGCCATCCGACTGCTGCATCAACTACCATTGGCAGATGGCAGGGAGGCATGTGATCAGCATGCGAACTCCCACGACCATTGTTGGTAGCTTTCTAAACCGGAGCTGCTGCTTCATTTATGTCATGAAATGGGAGATCGTCCCATTTTATACCTCCCTACTTCGGAAAAATCCAAGGAGATACCAGGTATCAAACCTGGTCCTGTGGATTCGTAGTCAGCAACACTAACTACTAGACCATGCAGGTGATTGCGCTGCATAGGATGCTGCTGCTAACTTAAAGGCCCTGTTAACTTAAAATCAAGTGACTCTCAGAATAAAGAGTTTGTTTAGTAAAATACAGCAGTGAAAACCCCATGTTTCTACGATGCTTCGTTCTCGCGAAATCGAAGAAAAAGTGATGTGACCTTCCAGCGGAGTGACGTCAGAGAGCACTAGCTGTTCACAGCCCGCGCGCCGTTGCTGTAGTGTGATGTGTGGCATCTGTCTAAGTCTCTTGCTAAAAAGCTCAAAGAGATCGGAAAAAAATTCACCATTATTATTATTATTATTGAAAAGACAGCATTGTTAACCACCAATGGTGGTCATGTCAGACTTGTGGAGGGGACAAACCGTGTTGGTTTAAAAATTTCAATCGGTGTTATTAGGTAGATTTCGAAGAAAAATCTACTTACTGCAATCGATACCATATCATGACTTTCGAAAAATTCTTTCATATCTTTACGTTTCATGCTCCCCTAAGTACGAAACCACCGCCCGTTCAAAAAAAAATTTGTGATATATATATATTTATTTATATATATTTATATCTTTACACGATTGCGCCCGTAATTTTGAAGATATTTGAACCAAATTTTAATATGTTATTTCTAGGCCCAAAAGTTCGGACAAGTTCGTTAATGGGCAAAATTGGCCCAAGGGGGTGGTCGGGGGAGGGGGTTGAAATTTTAAAACATTTATATCTCGGCCCCTATGATGTATAGAGGGAAACTTTGTTTGAATAAATTAGAGTACTCCCTATGGAGTTCACAGTGACACCAACAATTCGGGGGTTTTGGGGGGTACGAGTGGGGGTGGGGGTGAGGGGATGGAAATTCGAAATTTTGGAAACCACGTCTTGTGGGGTATCATTGAAAAGCTCTTGATGAGTACTCTACAAATCAATAACTAGTTTCTCGATAGCTCTCATTTAAGGCGAGATTTGAACGTTTGAAAAAGTGATCTTTCCTTTTTTTGCTGTTATTATTGCGGGTTTGTCATGCTAAGGCTAAAGAAGAAGAGTGCTATGCAGCGACAGTAAATTAAACCAAAAGCACTTAAAAATCTACCTCAGCCTGTAGGCTTGCCTAAAGGGATTTTTTTCATATTTCCAATGTTCATAGCTGGACTGGAAATAACGTAATTAATCAGTGCGAACATGAAAAAATTATTGAAGATGAAGCAAGTGAATGGATCAGACCGGAGTCAAATGATTACATGTTACTGTCATCTGTTATAAAAACCGGAATTTCATCGAAGATTTGAAGCACGCAAAGAACTATTGTCATACAGGACATTTAGAGTCTTATCATAATGTAGCACTAAAATACAAGCCGAAAAAGATTCACTTTAGTTACGACGGAATGGTACTACAATCGATGTTGGCGACTATGGATTATAACTATAATGTAAACAGAAACGTTACAAGTGAAAAACTGAAATACTCAAAACCAACAAAAAAAAGTGGGTAATGAAATTAAAAGTAACGAGTGGCGTAATGACATAGTAAACAGGGTATTACATTACGTGAATAATTCAAACATTGAATTTGTGGAAGATCCCTACCTGGCTAAAGATGTTCCACGATGTATCGCTCCAGTGGCCCATCCTGAATCGCTGGAAGCTTTGGAGAGAATCTCTTTCGAGATTCCAAGAACTTTAAAGATACCGCAGTAACAACTTTGTCCAGTAGTAACTTTCGATATATATTTACAGTACCGGTATTTAATTATTAGTTTAAATTTAGTATACAACTTTGATCTTATTTACAGCAAAATTTAAATTAAATACTTTTTTTTAGGATTTAATTGTTCTTTCACTTGCATGAAAATAAATGACCAAAGTAAATATTTTACAGACATAAGCCTAGTACTGTAAAAAGAAGATTGAGTTGACTTTAAAAACTCTGTATAACATGTTTTAACCTCACCGTAGTTGTGGATTCAGGGTTAAAATTTCAATTAATCAAAATACGAAATATCTCTTCCGTCAGCAGGTTGAAATTGTCTGTACTCTTTGCTAGGCTCAGGGTATTCGTCCCTAATCTGTTTAACTATGTATGAAGGTATGATTTTTCTATTGCCTTTTCCGAAGGGCTTCCAAGAATTAATCCAGTAGACGAATTGTTTGTAAGCTACATAACGCATGTTCCTATTGTTCGCTACTCGTAACTGTTCCCTTTCAAAATTGGATTCAGCTCTCACCATCATAAGGGGCCTAGCAGTGTTCAATGTGTCCCTATTTAATACAACAGAACGAAGGGAATTATGAGAATGTAATGCAGTCAGCACTTCCCTTATCATAACACTTTCAGAACAGCAGAAACATTCAAACATGAATCGCTGAAAAAACACATTCACCACAGTTACCGCACGGCTATTTACACGGTCAGCATTCCCAGTATTTTCTTCATCTGACCTTATAATTTCGGCTCGAATTGATATGGCCTGATTCCAGATATGACACGAGAAACTTTAAATTTATAATAATTTCAACACACGAGATGACACCAGCCATAGGCGTAACCAGGCCGACCATACTGTATGGGGGGTTATAACATCCGCGGGGTCTGGGGGTCCGGGGATCCTCCCCCAGAAAATTAAAAAAATAAGATGCACAATAACGAGTTTTAAGCTTCCGGGGGTCCTCCCCCGGAAAATTTTAAAAATTAAGACGCACAATAACGAGTTTTAAGATTCCCACGCTTTATACTTTTATTTAGTAATTTATGGGCAGACTTTAAAAATTATACAATTTTCCTTTTTTAAATCAATGGGGGGGGGGGGTTCAAACCCCCAACCCCCCCTCGTTACGCCTATGACACCAGCAATGAATTAGCAAACACAGACTGATGTGTCGGCTACATATGGCTGGCATTCCAATGCTTCCTCACAGTGCAGTGCTGGCTTGGCGCGGTGACGTCATACTGCACTATAGGCGGAACTTCTGTACTTGGATTGCAGGCGAACGGTTAAACATAGAAAGCTCGGGTTTTCGCACAAACTAATCTCTAAATATCCTCTTTTTAAACCAGCTTTCACCTAAAAATGCATTTTTTAAGTTAACAGGGCCTTTAATATAATTTTTTATAACCGTACTTACCTAACGCAACAGCTTTATCATTCCACACCCTCTGTTACACTACGAAGTCCAATGTCTTTGTTTGTAATAATTTCTTAACACTAATGGTATTGATCACCCTGTGTTATTGGCGACATTGTATACTTGGTTCAAATTATAAACGAGCGGTATCCATATGTGTTCGGAGCATTATCCAAGATTTCTATCCCATATAACAAAAGCAGTACAACACAGACATCTGTCTGTCTGTCTGTGTGAGTTGCCCAACCAAACGTATGGCATACAGAGGTTTGAAATTTTTAACACAGATGAACTAAATGCACCTTAAAGCGGGATTTTTATTTTTAACTGTCATTTTCAAGTGAAAAACAAGACTTTAAGCACTATCAATGCTGATAATTTTAAATACTTACTCTTAATTACTCAATGGCAATAGAAAATCCCACAGCAAGTTATGAAGGAATATTATAGATTCTATGGAACCCAAAGGTTCATTGCCACCCTTACCTGAGCCCGCAATTCCACCCTATTCTGTGCCAACTCCAACCATACCTCACAAAACCTACTTCCCGTGAGCTTCATGACGTGTACTCTTCACCAGATATAGTAACAGTAATTAATGAGGAGGATGCAAAGGGGGAGAAAAGACATATCTCAGAAGTATTGACTGGCAGACCCGAAGGGAAAAGACCACTTGGAAGACCTAGACGTAGGTGGGAGGACAATATTAGGATAGATTTAAGGGAAGTAGGATTTGCGAGGGATGATTGGAGTTAGCACAGAATAGGGTTGAACGGTGGGCTCAGGTAAGCGCGGCAATGAACTTTCGGGTTCCATAAAATAGATAAGATTCCTTTAGCTTGTTGAGTAATTGTCTATTGCCATTGAGATATTTCAACTTTTCTTGTGTGCGTTGATGCTCAGAGAGTATCATTCTTTCATTATGAAGAGTAGCAAATTCTCTCACATGCAGGATCAACACGTATTGACGTATTGATGTTTATTGCAGGAATGACTGAGCCACTGGTACTGGTTCACGGGGGCGCAGGGGACATTCCCGACAGCAGAGTCAAGTCTAAGATGGCAGGAGTGCGGCGAGCTGCTAAGAGAGGCTATCATGTGCTGAGAGAAGGGGGTTCATCAATAGATGCCGTGCAGTCAGCTGTCCAGGTCATGGAAGACGACGAAGCATTTAATGCAGGTCATTAGTTATGCACCGCTCTCTAATGCATTGACACATACCCACTCCATAATCCCAAAGTTAGGTACGGATGGGCATTATTCACCAAAGCTTCCATCAGCTCCTTATGGTATTCTCTGACATTTCACATGTTGTTCACATCTTGTCATATCCAACCTGCACGGCAGCTGACTCAAAACTAAATTACCATCACCTCTCTTCGTATCACACTGCTACCCCATATACTAGAGATGCCACACTCTCCCCCGACATACAAAATCTCATGTTACTATAACCTTACTTTGAGTTGTCATGACTTATGCCTCGTATATTTCTTTTCAGTAATGATGTTGATATTACTGACATTGCAGGGTTTGGATCGGTTCTCAACATGGATGGAGAAGTAGAAATGGATGCCATTGTCATGGAGGGAGCTCACATGAGAGCAGGTAGAGTTTGCTATTCTTAATGAGAAGATTTACAACAATTTCGTGCTTGAAACTTATTTCACTGCCTGGATCGCAGGTGCTGTGGGGGCTATCAAGAACGTGGCACACCCTGTAGATGTGGCTCGTCTGGTCATGGAGAAGACACCCCATGTGCTTCTGGTGGGAGAAGGTGCCAAGCGATTTGCAAACGAGCATGGAGTTCCTCATGTGCCATGCTACAAGCTTGTTAGCCAGTTCGCCATCCGGTCGCTCGATGGGATAAAGCAAGGTGGAACTCGCACCACAGAACTAGGGTGAGTAGCTACATTCCGATGAGCTCCTGCATGCAACTGTGCAGAACAAAGGAGGAGGATCAGCATCTTTATTGTACTTTTATGTTTTTTGATGCCATATAACTTGATTTTAGTTTTTAGTATATTGACTTCATATGTATAAACTACTGACTATATACCAGTAGTGTGTGTAGGCTGTGGTGGTTTGCCCGTCTCTAGATTCAAAGATCACAGGATCAGACCCAGCCATAGTCATGGATTTTTAAGAATTTAAGAATTCTGTTGTAGATTTACAGCACATACAAGAACTCCAAACCTAAATTAGAGGTTCTGGACAAAATTCCTCAACCCTTTCACATCCAGGTAATACTTTGGTTTCCAGAGAAGGATTCGTGAGGCAATGTGTTTATCACCTATCATTCTGTCCTCTCTCGGGTACTGAAACCTCAAATTGGAGGGTTTGCATATACTAAGTAGCATGTAAGATCAGGTTGTCTTGTTACAGCAAAGAGGGAGGAGTGGGAACGGTCGGAGCCGTCGCAGTGGATGCTCAAGGTCATGTGGCAGTGGTGACGTCTACCGGGGGATTGAGCGGAAAAATGGTGGGCCGTGTGGGAGACACTCCGCTTCCTGGTTAGTGAAATCAACTGCCACTGTAGACAGGACCATTTCTCTCAACCCCTTAGACATGAAACAAAACTATCACATACCTCATTTTACTACCAGTGCATTTCTCATTGGCTTATTTCAAAATGTTAAGCTATTCTATTGGCCAAGAGAAGCTCTCTCTAGTGTCACTGTGGAGTGCAGATGCCTTGTGTCTCGCTATTGTCTCATCTCCCCCAGCAGATAACATTAATCCTCGAAAATGTGATGACTTGACTATTGATAACAGTGCAGAAAATAGTAGTTTTGCCTGAATCTCTAGGCTTTGCATTCACTGGTCATGATACTCATGGACACACGTGTTTTTTACTATAAACAGATTATTGGGCAGCACTCACCACTGTTTATTCATCCTTTTGTGAAGCAGTTGTCAAAGATTACTTTAATCTTGCATGGAGCCTTCCTCTTCTTCATAAGATAATAAAACACACGTATAATATATAACACAACGTCCGACATTCGGAAAGACTGTGTGACTGAACATCTCGTCGCTAAAAAACTCACTTGAAAATGCAAGACTTTCATGTTGTCTAGTGAAACGTCATGGTTTCTGTTGTGAAGTTGACATTTTTAGTCTTTATGCGCGTGTTTTATTATATTTTTATGAAGAAGACAAAGGCTCCTTGCAAGATTGACGACCGCTTCACAAAAGGATCAATAAATAGTGATGAGTGCTGCTCAATAATCTACTTATATTACATCACATTCCTCACCATAAGAAGAATGTCATTCAGTAATACACACGTCTTTGTGATACGCAGGATGTGGGGGATTCGCAGACAACAGTGTGGGTGCCGTGTCGACCACCGGTCATGGGGAGTCCATAATGAGATTCTGTTTGGCCAAACACATCCTCACTCTCATGGAACAAGGTGAGCAAACACTTGCGTAATCGTCTTGTAAATATGTCAAATTGCATGGTCAGTAAATAACATCCACATATTTAGATTACCTGAAGCGTATGTTATCGATTAAGAAGACAGACCTTTTTTCCTCGCATATATGTAGTAAGAAAAAGTCAAAATCGAGAAAATACCAGGAAAACATATTTGGTGACGCCTAGAAACCAAATATCTTGTTTTTTTTGCAATGTGTCTCTGTCTGTGTAACATCTGTAGCTGGTCAAACGGTTCATTGCATTTACTTATTTTTTAATAATGGACATTTTGGGACATTTTTAATAATGGACATTTATCGAACCGCCTGGAATATGGTTTCTGTTACTGAAATGCAAAGACATTTTCATGAAACTTTATCAATATTTTGAACTCTGAAAAACTGGCTGTAACGAGTTTAATGAAATTGTAGATTTTGTAACTTCTATGTTCAATAAAATGGCTATATTCGTTTTTCTGTAAAAATTACGTAGAGGGGTCGTTTACTCATGTCCAATTTTGATTTTTGTAGGACATCCATTGCAATAGACAATACACGAAAACCTCGCCAAGTCAAGTTGTCAAGAAAATAAAAATTAACATTTTTTGTTGTACACATTTCTTTATAAATTTAACAGGTTTCGAGATAGAAAATAAATAATGACTTAAATGCAGAATATCAGAACATACTTTATTTAAAACATGAATGATATTCTTTTGTTTCCCATAGTAACAAGAAAACTATTATTGTGAAATGTAGTAGTAGTAGTAAATGATTTATTTTGCCTGGCAGAGTTAAGGCCATAAGGCCTTCTCTTCCACTCAACCAGGTTTCAGAAAATATATACAATGTAGGTTTACATAAATAGCAAATTAGTGAATAAGAGACTTATGTCTAATACTAAGACTAAGGTTAAGGCTAATAATAATAATAATAATAATAATAAATTAAATAAGTAAAAAGCATAGGTTTCATAAAAAGCATTGGCTTCATACAGATCATAAGTGTCATCAAAGAAAATAATAATGATGTTACAAGTAATACAGTGCCTTTTTTTTTTTACTCATGGCCGGGCGGTCGGCTGGAGGTAGATGCGAGCCCACAATGCTTCTCGCCGTTCTTGGCTCCCGCCTTTCTCCCCGTCGCCTTACTGCACTCCAGTATCTGTTGTTTTGTGTCGATACATGACCATGTAAATGAAACCATGCTTCGTCTGTGAAAAAAAATTAACTTTGGGTCCATAGAGCCATCATTAACTTTACCCAACACCCAATTGCAGAAATTTACTCTACTCACAGTATCACGTGGTTGCAGTTCCTGAACTATGGTTATCTTATATGGTTTTAATTTCATAAGTTTAGTGAATTTCGAAGCAGAGAATTGTGAAACCCCCGTTTCCTGTAAAAACCTACTCAGATATTTTCTTGGGCTACGTTCTAACTTTTGTCCTATCTCATCGAGTTTTTTCTCTGTAAGCACACGGCGAATTTTTTTAATTTTTTTTATTTGTTATCAAGAACAGAACCCGTTTCTCTGAATCTGTTTACAAGTTTACGAACTGTCTCTCTGTGAGGCACAGGGATACCAGGGAATCTGTCTACTTCTCTATAGAACTCTGTTTGCACATAGGAATCATACATGAATATGCGGTGTGCTAAAGTATACACACTTCTTGGCATTATAACAGAACTATCACAATTTAACCACAAAGAACAAAACAAGAACCTCCGCTAGCAACGACCGCACATCCACTGACGGGGAGAAAGGCGGGAGCCAGGAAGGGTGAGAAGCACTGTGGGCTCGCAGCTACCTCCAGCCGACCGCGAGTAAAAAAAAAGGCACTGTACAAGGAATATGTAAAATTATGTTATAATGGAAATTTAAGTCTAGCTATAGATACGTTATAAGGAGACTAAGTAATGAATGCTATGTACAATGAGCGGTGGAGTGACTACAAAGAGCTAGTTCTGTTCAGTGGGCAATAATTGTTTAATAAGCGCAAATGTAGTATGTATTTAACGTGGAAGTTGTATATTAATTTTAATTTTTGAATGCTGCATACTGATTTCTTCAGGCTACCTAAAAACCTTAGAAATCAGTGACCTTGTGTCCATACCCTGCCTTTTCATTTGTACGAGAGATGTTCCAAAAGTAAGTTTCGTCGTTTTTTTTTTAAAGTGAAGATGGTAAAGCAGATGAAGCAAACAACTGCCATAAGAATCGACACCTATTGCTGGTTCAACGACGGAAAGATCGTCAGCAGAGGAGAAACGATGCATAGTAGAGTCCCGAAGAAGAGAGAGTTGCAGTAGACTGGCGTGCCCGAGGTTATTTGAGTACAAATCACAATGGCATATGGACGTGTACTGAAAACGTGGTAGACAATGGAAGTACATGCTGTTATCCGGTATGAATGGGCATGTAGGACTAGTGTGTCCATCATCCATGAACGCCTACAGACTGTGTATGGTGAAGAGGTCATGTCTCATCAAATTGTTGGTCGCTGGTGTTGCATGTTCAGTGAAGGAAGGCACCTGTTCCATGCAATGAAAGCTGCACTCTCACTTCCAAAACAATGCTGAGGTGGAGAAGGCTGTGCGACAATTCCTTGCATAGCAGGGCACCGAGTTTTACCAGAGTGGTTTCTTCAAACTGATTGCAAGCTATGACAAATGTCTCAATGTCGGTGGAGACTATGTTGAAAAATAGTGCAAGGGGTATATTTCATGATTGCATGGTGTATTTGTTTTGGTAATAAAGTTTCCATGTGAAAAAAAAAAATGACGAAACTTACTTTCAGAACATCCCTCGTACATTACAAAATTTTAAAATGGTCCCACATTTTCAAAAGATTCATGATGTATGCCCCATCCTTTGTATAATTGTGTATCCCTTTAACTGACCTAATTATTTTTGTTTCTTCAGGTAAATCTGCAAACGAAGCAACCCAAGAAGGCTGTGATGCAATGACGCAGAGAGTTAGCGAGACTGCTGGGGCTATTACAGTTTCCAGTAAAGGAGATGTCGGCATTGGCTTCACATCGAAACGAATGTCATGGGCATATCAGCGGGGCAGAGAATTACACTCTGGGATTGAGAAAAATGACGATATCTGCGAATACGTTTGAATAATTTCACTAGAAACAGTGTAGTAGCCATCTTCATGGAGGAGATTCTGATTTTCCTGCACTTTATGTCGCTTCCCTGGAAAACATGTGGCATTCTCTGTTCACAACATGACAAAATCAAGTTTGGGAAATTAAAAAAAGTTAAAAATCTCACATCTGTAGATTGTAGAAGATTAACTTTGTTACATCAGGTCACCTGATTTTATTATAAGATTTAAATGTTGGAAATGTCACTGTTTTTGTGTTACGGTCTTTATACAAATGTTATATTTTTCTAAACCTGATGCAATAATTATGTTACAGGAGCAAGTTAAATGCCAAATGACAATAAAATTGTATTTATTTATTTACAGTAACTATTGTTTCCTTAAATTGCTTTTATTAATCATTATTTCTGCGGCTTGGATCTAAAAGGGCCAATGTCAATTTCTTGCAAAAATGAGATTTATGCATTATTGAGCTCGGCTAGTCTTTATCTTTCGTTTAATAGAAGAGCCAATGTCTGAAGCTATTAATAGACATAATACATAAACCTTAGAGGCCAATGTCGGAAGTTCTCACCAAAAAAATTTTACTTCTACGAAGTCAGTTATCTGAAAAGCAAGTTTTATGATATTGGCCCTTTTAGAACCAAGCCACAGATTTTACTTATTTGGTGTTCATGCCATCATGGTGGAAGCCTAACCTACCTGGATCACGTTCATCATCGCTCAGCATAAGCAGGTCTAGTACACTCACGCATCAATAGCAAGGATGAATGTGTATAGGACTCCTTTGCCTGAAGGGGGACTAGATTTATATAATGGTGAGCTAGTTTGGGAAAATGTGTTTTTTTAAGAAAGGTTAGGTGTAATGGGGGGGCAAAAGGAAGTGGATCAGGAACAGTAGTAATATGAGCGAACCAATCTTCTGGGATTTTAGACTGTGGTCCAAGGTTTCACCTGCTGCTTTGGCAGACATCTTCAGAAACTGCTGGAGTGTTCTTGTTGTGCTCTGACCTTGTTTAGCACCACTGACAATTGAAGAGTACAGGGGAAAAACCCCGTCAGTCAGTTTTTCAAGGAAACTGAATAATGATGCCATCTAGTGGTTGCTGAAGTACCGGTGTACTTTTCGAATAGCCTATTATTTCTTTGCAGAAAGTCAGTCTTTTGTTTGTACAAAAGATGATAGACTATTCGAAAAGTATACTTCAGCAACCACTAGATGGTATCATTATTCCGTTTCCTTGAAAAACTGACGGGGTTTTCCCCTGTACCCTTCAATTTCAATAGAAAAGAGAAGGGCCTCGAAATCAACTGGTTTTGGCAGGAAGCAGCACCACTGCGCTGATAACCAGCTCCAGCAATAGCAGCAATAGGACTGTAATGCAATCCAAGCCACAGTTTAGCCAGTACTGTACTCTCTGTAGAATCTCAATGAAATCACTTTCACCTGATATCTCTGAAATTCTTATCATGACACATGCCTCAACAATAATGAGAATTGAATGAATGGGTTTTAACCCTAGGTGTCCTTGGTTTTGAATGAGTTCATCGAAGTCAGGAAATATGAAAAGAATGTTTTACTATGTTCCAATTTACTTCGAACTGATTCTGTAACCTTTAGAACAAACAACAAACAACTGCTGTCTTTAGCAATTTGACAGATAAGCGCCTTTTCACACTGGGCCACCGCACTTTATGACTGCCAACACTACAAGTTGTATATAAATAATTCAGTTGTATAATCGAGCTCAGCGAGACTAGTTATCCAGCCACGAGTTTAGATTTGATTAATACTGAAGATTTTCAACATATCAGGTAATTCACAACCCAGGTCCAACTCTTTCCACCGCTTATGGATATAAAATTGATTAAAACAGTTATTAAAACTTATATACAGTGGATAAGTTTTAATAAATTTTATACTGAAGATTTTATAAGTGAAGTGGAATGTGGACCTGTCATTTGGGATGTCAAAAGCGATTACAAATTGTGTTTCATGTAGCTACTATTGGCAATACTAGCGGTGACAGTCACAAGTGACCCAGTGTGAAAAGGCTCTAGGAAGACACGTTCAATCAGTTGTTGTTATTGTTAAGGTAAGTGTCATGAATACAGTGTGATCGGGTGGGTAAGGTTTTTAGTGGAGGCCCATATCACATTACAGCAAGAAATATATGTAATATGTCCCTCAAGCTATAGAAAACCTCTCTCGTTTAGTAAGACGCTACAATCTAAATAAGGTATAGCTGAGATTGGTTGGCAAGTGATTTTCCCCCTTGCTCAGCTACGAGTTCTATAACCGTGTAATCTGACTGCTCTTTATGGACTATTTTCAGAGTTAATCAAACAATTGCCATTGTAGCTAATTATTGTTACAAAATGGCAACCATGTTTCGTGTACACAAATAATAATTACTTTAGTGCTTTACTATATAAAAACAAAACTAACAGCTGCGAGATCACAGCATACTATGAATCAACCATCCAAGAATCGATTCGAGTTACCATGTTGTGACAGTGCTATCAATTATGCATATAAAACATAGTTAACTTAATTGAGGTAAGCTAACAGCAGAATAGAATAAAAGCACACGAACTGGCTTGCACCGAATTGAAATTGTGTTTTTAATCGATGTTCATTTATATTATTTCAATTTCCAAACAAGTTTTGTTGTATAAAATGTGTTTTCATGTTCCTTACTGGCAACAAGTGACGTATTAATCACTGCACATTGATACTTACGTGTCCAGTAACGAACTGACCATTTTATAAGGTAAAATCCCTTCCTCGTATTAATACCAAGCATTTTATGAGATAAACGATCATGATTGGTCTATATCCGAGGAATTGCTGAACGTTATTGGTCAATATCAAACACGCTGCACAAGGTAGTCACGGAAACAGCATTTCAGTGCAAATTGTATTAGTACTGTAGTCAGTCAGGATCATGTCCGATTACAAGGTTTCAGAACAATTTGTTCCTAATGAACTTCACGTGTTTCTCAGTATCACGTCCACACTTAAACTACTTTAGTTAAACAATGAAAATTGTGTTCCCAAAGTCTACTCACAGATGGCTTCACTATCACTATCACATAGTTCACATTTCTTGCTGTAGTGTGTTACGAGCCTAAATGCTTAAAAATTAACAGTTAATTTCTCGGAACAGGTTTATTAGAACAAATTTTCCTTATGTTACATACAAACAGCCACGATTACATACAGCACATACATATCTAGGGTTAAGTACGGGGACCATGTCTCTGTAACACTAACTACATTTCTGTGGACAGATGAAGGCTAGATTGCATGACAAAATCAGGTTTTGTAACTAAGTTTCACAACTTTTTTACTTGAATGCGGAAGTGCGAGATGTACTGATGACAAGGAGTTATGACACTACACAGTTTTGGCTGATTCCAACTTTTCACGAAACTATAATAGTAATTTTGAGATTATACGTATATGTAGCTTGTTCGTGTTTTGTAAAGTGAAGTGGGGGGAGTGAGGAAATTATGAAATGCCTGGATTCATACGTTTCAAACGTGCATGTGGGATTTCAGAAGTGATGAAACGTATGGTTGCATTGGAATTAGTTTTGAAGAAAATGGGTGTAATTATATAATATATTACATGGGATTTTTTACAGTGAAGTGGTACTATAAATAATGTAGTATATGGTTGGTTGTTTAAACTCAAAACTTCACTTCACTTGTTTCTTTTCAAGAATCATGATTTCAATCAGCCTCCTGATCATCCTCGGCTGATATGGGTGTAATTACTTTCATGAAAGTAGTTATGAAACCTAGCGTCGTGTTAACTAGCCTTTACATCTCAAAATCAAGCTATATCTTCTTACATGTCAGACATCTAGTCTCCATTCTCAACCCTCGAAATAAACAATTTCTTGCATATTACTCTTTCAATAGTTTCTTCACAATATGTCTCTGATTTTATTTTCACTCCACTTTAACAATATTTAACTCTTGATTCCTAAGAATTTTTTTTCTTACAATTTTACCTCTGATACTTAATGCCTATTACATACAAATTTCCATGTAAGCAATACTCTTACAATGATTTCTCTTAGGGTTGCTACGTAAAATGTAATGACCACAGAATACTGAAAAAATGCAAAATAAAATATGCATTTTTGACTTACAAATAGTAAAAAAATGACCGAACATTAAACAATTTACCAATAAATTTACCATTATTACTTATAATGATTTTTTTATTTATTTTTTATTTCTAAAAACAATTTAATGGATGGCAGTGCATTACATATGAAATGAATTTAGAATATAACACACACTTATTTTGTTACTAAATAAATAAATAGACACCCTTAGTGAAAAATAATTTTTTTAAATTGGATGTCCATCGAAGCGCCCCTAGCAAATAAATGGCATTTAAAAAATAAAAATAAAAAATTCTTTATTGCTACAACACAAACTGCTGTGGTGTTTACAATAAACCCGAATTAAAATGAACTTATGAACACTTGGCGGAGATTCTCAAATAAAAACGATTTTCTGTTGCCTGAAAGTAACAATTCGTACATGGAAAAGCTCCTCTTCTACCTCCAATGAAACATGAATACTGAAAATGAACTATCTTTTGAATATGACAAAAATGCAAAAACAAATTGCGCTTATTTAACCAATTATCCCATGAAACACATTTATACATACTTGAGGTTTTAACCTTCATCTAAAAAAGATGCAAAATCATCAAATGCCTTGCCCTAGTAATAACGTAATCCTTTCAGACCTGAATTTATATCTATTATATAAAATGCAATGTCCGAACTCCCTTAGCATTTTGATTTGCTCTTGAGGAAAGTCAATTAGGGGCAAAGCCACCACAAACATTACTATTCATAACAATACAATGTCAGATGTAACAGTTTCTGTCAGTAGAAATAATAGATGAAATTACTTATTAAAGAGCAGGATTTCATATTCAGAAGTTCTATCCAAGTGGTACTTTACATAAACTTTATTATTCATCCATTTGACAGCAAATAAACATTAATTAATACTCATAATGGGCAAAACATACGGTGCTACAATAATATTGCATGGCCCACTCTATCCTAAACATATCCTATCAAATTGTCATTGCTTTGGTTCATTTCTTTATAATGTTGTCAGTGTAAATAAATATTAATGAAAGATTTTAAAAACATCTAGTTGTTGAATAGTTAAATGCAGGTGCTGTTGATATAAAATTTTGCATTCCATCAACATGTACGCCTACTGATGTCTACATTATATTTTAATGTGAGTATTTTTCAAGCAAGCAATGTACCTGATGTAATTCCTGAGATTGATTTCAGATTGAATTTCATTCATAATCTATATGGTTCCTTTAAACAAACACGTGACTGAATCATACACTTACAACTTCAATATTATTGCCAGTGCATTTTGCAAAATGTTTGCAAATTTTAAGAATTTCTTTTACCAACTACATGAATGTGTATAAAGTAAGGTTAAGCAGAAGCATAGGTATATGCGCTGATACACACTGGTTTCAGCCCAAAAACAAGTTTATACAGAGAAATAATGTTGCTATTACAGCTGCTATGAATATAACTTTCACATAGGCTTGTAATGTAATTTAAATAAAATATTTTATACCATCAAAATGCAATACCATTTGCTGTCTGAGGAAATACACTACATCCCACAATGAAGAATCATAACAACAAATTTTAGCTAGCTATACAGCTCACGCTATATGAAGGAAAATTATGTGCCCCAATCCCTGTTGACTCCTTGTGCATTATTGTGACACTTGCCAGCAGGAATAAAGAGAGCCATAGATTTCCTGTAGCTACTCCCGGAAGGTTGTGATTGATCAACAATGTTACTTAACATTCAAAACCTCATAACTCGACAACTACTTGTAAAAATATGGTTTTTGTACAGCTGGCTTCAGAAACGTTTCTTTTTTTCTCATGGTACACTTGTAATTTTAGTTTGACACACAGTTTTTTTCCGCGCAATTGAAATTGCTTCTGTTAGGCATGGAGTTATTTGAATTGGGCAACGTTTCCTCCCTATCATTCGCTACTCACATAGGCTAATCTCATTCAAGCTCCACCTAATTTTTCTTCGTATAGCGTGAACTGTATAGTTAATATAAACATTCGGCAGGTTTACTCGTTTGAAATCAATGAGGAAAATTTTATTGAAATACCTGGTTTTCATTACTGGCTGTCCTAATGCATGGATAAAATTCCTCATGGTAATATAAATCATTATTCCCACTCTATTAATTTCATCTCTCTCTGCTTTTATGCAGTGACGCATATAATGACAGTAGCAGTGAAAGTTATTTGATTCTAACAACACACGCACATAGAACGGCACTAGGCAATACAGGCACCTGCATCAACGAGCTTAATTTGCCTGTGAATAGGGTCCGCTACAGTTGACTACTAAAAATACATGATGAAGGGTGCTGCAATTGGACACACAATTATAGGCCCTATAATTTACGATGGCACAATCAATGCTGAGAGATACGGAACACGGATACTTGACCCCTGAGGGGTTGGGGTGTGAATCCACCATCACCACCTATCAATACTACTGTCGCTTGTAACGTAAGTATGGCTGCTCAAATCAAGTGTGAAAAAGAATTTTATTCTCTTTATGTTACATACCGTAATTTAAATCTATCGTTTTACAGTGATGAGTTAGTGTGTGTTCCTCATACGTCAAAATATATGTATTACATATGGAAAAATGTCACTATCAGTTATAAAAATAAAAAAATAAAAATAAAAAATAGAGAAAGATTTAGCAAGCTTACAAAATATATTGCAATGATGTAGTAGTACATTCTGTCATTGATGCTACCAAAGAAATCAATACATCTGGTGATGCGGCTGTTGAATAGCTTTTTCTTTATGTTTAAGAATGTATCGTCACTATTCCTGGCTTCAAAAAATCCTTTCTATAGTAAAAAAATCAGTGTGAAGGCTTTTATACAATACAGTATGTACAATTAAAATTAAGAATCAGTCAAACAATAAAAACGCTTCTTGCTCCATCAGCTGAGGATGAGGGAGAAGAGTATAAATTAGACATTAACACTGGTGAGGTGACAAAAGTTTCAGTAACATTAGTGATGATGATGATGATGATGATGAGTGTTCTGCCCGAAGGCAGGTCCAGACCCGGGATGAAGCCATGAGGTGATGACCACGACTCGTCCGAGGTGATTAGTAAGTAATATAATTAAATTAAAGAAGGGAAAAAGTCTTTAGCAAAGGGGGAATTAAGTTTCTCTACACTTAAAGGAAAGAAGCGGCCAAAAAAACCTAGAAAAAACGTTGATACCTTCACGGACTCTGCAATTAGACAAAAAATTCGAGAATTTTATGTTGTCAGAAAAGAGAGCCCTTCACCTCGAAAATTATTACACGCTCTTAAAGAAGACAATGTTATCGACTTTGGTCGAGAATTTCTTCTTAATAAACTAAAGAAAATAGGATTCAAATGCAAAAAAATGCAAAACAAACAGGAAAATGAAAATAATTGATATAGATATATATATAGTGCGAACCAGGCCAGAATTATCAATAAGTATCAAAACTCCAAGCGGAAATTACAAAATACAATAGCCAATTTCAATTTCAACAAGATTTGTAAAGCAAACAAAGTAATTCCTAAAAATATCAGTATCAAAACAAATAACAGTTATCCAAGCGCTAAACAAACAAAGAAACAAACAAAAAAACAGTACAAGTCTATCAACAGAAGGCTGAACATCCAGCCCACAACATAATTTCCACAAGTAATGCAGAAAATAACCTGAAGATGATGAATTAGCATCGAAACACATAGTAGGAAGAGGACAGTATCTGCCCTTTAGTACAAGACTTCTATTTTCTGGACTTCAAATAAATTTATTAACAGTTTTAAGAATTTTTTAGCAAATGGGCAGGAAAGCAGCAGGATGCAGGCTCGCATGCATCAGCATCACGGCACAGTCTACTTTGAGAGTTCTACCAGCGTGGATGTATGAGAACAATTTCATCAACTGTTTACCTGAAGATAGATATTTTCCACCGGGTTTTTGTCAAAGTCATAAGTGGGGACGAGCTATTACAGACATCTACAACTACGCATATAATACACACGTAGAAAATTCGATTCGGAGAGCACTCATGTTAGAAGAGCTTACGAGACCATCAACTTCATGTTAGCTACAACCCATTCATCCCATCATGCAGTTGAGTGTACTAGGCTGCATTGACGTCCGGTTCTTCCAAGGGCCTCACCAGATTGACCGTGGCGGTGGACATTCGGTAGATAGTAGTGTGGTCATTTATAATTATAGGACCCATCCCTGTCTGGGGGGGATTATTACTGATGGACCCCCCCCCCCCCTGCGATATACAGGAGATCCGTATACTGGAATAATACCACCCTAAGCAGAGAGATTTTGGCCAGCTACTTCTCTCAGGGGATGAAGACCTTTCCCCTTTGTGGGTGAGAAACCACACGCAAAAACTATTTGTGGGCTTCTGCCAGTTGGCCAGTTTTAATTGTTATTTTAAACTGATGAGCCATTGGTGGCTATGGCCTTCAAGTCCTTAGGGACGAAGGCATTTGGCTATTCTATCCATGCTGTTTTTACTGGTTTCCAAAGTACATTGTTTTATGATACAGAAATTGTGCAACAATACTAATACTACGTGTTAGTTACAACAAAACACCACATCGATGCTCAACTTCAGCCAAAACCTCTCACGCAGTTGCCTTCGTTCATCAGCGTAGAAGCCTACATGCATCGCTCCTGCACAGAATGTTTTAAGGTACGTCATTTTGCAACAACTCCATACGACGAAATTACTGCAAGTACTTACGACAACACTGGTTCTGACTTGGAACTTGCTGAGAAATCAGTAGTGTGTGATCAATTTGAATTTAAACAAACTGTCAACAAAAACGTACATCTGCATGTTTGTTTACGTTAAGAAGAGGACGTTAACAAAGAATCTCGAAGAACGTGAGGCAGCTTCCCTCCCGGAGGTGCAGCAAATTGACGCCCATTCAAGTGAGTGTTGGAAGTAGCAACTTTGTAAAACAGTATGTTTTGATTAAGTAGTACTTCCGTCTACTTCCGGTATCTACACAGAGTGCTAATGGAAAATGGTGTAAGTAAGAGTAACATTTACAAGCTTGCAGGCTGTTAGGCTGTGATCCAAGGTTGCATCGACACTAAAAAACGCAAGATTTCAACTCTCATCAAGGAACACAAAAGACATTGCAGACTCTATCAGCTGTAGCGGAGCATGCTCTATTCGAGGAGGGAAACCACGACATCATGTACAGTGAAACAAAAGTCATTTCTACGTTAAGTATTACCCAAGACTAAACAGAGAGGCTGTTGAAATCTTTAAACACCACAAGAACTTTAAAAGAAAGGAGGAAGGCCTAAGGTTAGCAAGTTTTGGCACTCCATATTAGGGAAGTAGCGTTACTGCAACCCAAGATGGACCCAAGCTGGCAACCGCCCCCCATTATAAATACTGGTGCCCAACAGCATCAGAACGCTCATAGGAAGACATCCTCTAGGTAATTTTTGAATCCTGTGCAGCAAGAGCTCCGTAGCGTTCGCCACTGGTTCTAGATATTTGTTAGTTTTACGAAAAGGTAATAAATAAAAGAGCAAGAAATGATGTACAGTATTTGTATTTCAGGTGCCCAGGGTCGTTTAAGAAGACCATTACATCTTACTTTTTAGAACCCTTTTTAAAAACAAAAATAAAATCAGGTTTCATTTGGAATTTGTATGCCAATATGGTAGCATAAGATAAGATAAGTAAATTCTTTAAAGAGTAATTCAAATAAAGAAATCAATTTCTTTATTGTCAGTATAATTATGAGAAGAAGTAGTAAACTTTATTTTATTCTATTGTTTTTAATTTAAGATTGTTTTATTTTAATAATATATTTAGTTACACTATATTATGTTGTTATATGAGTTTTCCCCAAGTGATAAATCCTTTATGCATGATCCAGTGAACGCAACAGAGTATGCCTTACCTTAAGATGGTGGTAAGATGGCTTGGTGGTGTGGAGGTGTGATTCGATTATGGTTTGGTGGTGGTAAGCACTGATCCGAATCCATAGAGCTGCAACATCTTTAAAGAGGACAAAATAATTCCCCGAAATCTGTAGAGCAGCATAATCTTGATCGGTATCATACACCCCCACACACACAATGGTACCCGAGATAATAGGTTTTTCCGCCTTAGCATTTAATGTGTATAGTTTAAATTGTATTGTATCTTATTGTGGATTATAAATTTTAATTGATTTTCTTTTCCTTTCTTTTTTATTTCAGAAGACTAAGCAGGAGAAAATATGAAAGGTTAGTCTAGTTGATATTTCATAAAATAAGTTTATTGTTTATAGTTTTGTGGCCTCTATCTATTTTTTTATATCTTTTGTTTCAACAGGATTCTGGCCCGCCTGAACACAAATTGGGTGGTCACGAGTCGCCTCCGAAGTGAGGCGACACGTGAAGATGTGGAGAAGGTTTTCTGGTAAGTACAAATATTGTTTTATTATTTAAACACACTTTGTAATGTTTTGTGTTTATGTTCACGTTTGTTTATTGTTTACTGCCACATTTTAAAATTTTCTTCATGTCACTGGAACTTCACTGGTAACAGCCACCCACGGATACAACCGTCGGTAGGTATTAGACACTGGCATTCATGAAACTAGCAGACTGACATATCGAAACACTGTGTGTTTGGATATCCATATAGGGAGAACTCAAAAGCGTTTCGGTTTAACTAGAAGTAACTCCAACTTGATCATTTTGAAGCAGAAGCCCTAGAGAATGCCGACTTGTGGACAACACATTTGTAATGTGGATAATAAGAAAGAGCGACTGGCATCGTTCCTGGACCTTCTCAAGGTATTCACCCAACATAGATATGGAGTGTGAAAAGGATGGAAAATTGCCGTTTCTCGATGTGCTGGTTATGAAGAAAGCAAACCCTGAAATCTTGGAACACACTGTGTTCAGGAAAAAGGTATCTGAACTGGAATTCTCACCATTGTGGACACTATGTCATCTGTCGTACCCACTTGCTTGGGGCTTAGTCACAGGAGAAGCAGAGTACCGATGGATCACTTTCTTGCGTACAGGACGTCTAGTGGACATGGAGGAGAATGCGTGAAAAATAGTGTTCCTTTTGGACACAATAAGGAATATATATAGTGGCTATCAACGTTGACCTCTTGGTAGTTGGTTGTTTGGCACTCACCAGCAAAGCCAGGCGGCTGGGAAAGAAAGGAACGCTCCTCTTAATAGATGAGAGGGAAGAGATTTTAGATGCACAACTGCAATATTATAATTTCAGTGACTATCTTTGTGGGAGGAAAAAGGCCCCTGTCACCAGCCATGGGTAAGCATTCAACCATCATAATCAAAACATCTTATTGTGGATTATAAGTTTTAATTGATTTTCTTTTCTTTTCTTTTTTATTTCAGGAGAAGACTTTCCAGAAATAAATGGAAAAGGTGAGTCTAGTTGATATTTCATAAAATAAGTTTATTGTTTATAGTTTTGTGGCCTCTATCTATTTTTTTATATCTTTTGTTTCAACAGGATTCTGGCCCGCCTGAACACAAATTGGGTGGTCACGAGTCGCCTCCGAAGTGAGGCGACACGTGAAGATGTGGAGAAGGTTTTCTGGTAAGTACAAATATTGTTTTATTATTTAAACACACTTTGTAATGTTTTGTGTTTATGTTCACGTTTGTTTATTGTTTACTGCCACATTTTAAAATTTTCTTCATGTCACTGGAACTTCACTGGTAACAGCCACCCACGGATACAACCGTCGGTAGGTATTAGACACTGGCATTCATGAAACTAGCAGACTGACATATCGAAACACTGTGTGTTTGGATATCCATATAGGGAGAACTCAAAAGCGTTTCGGTTTAACTAGAAGTAACTCCAACTTGATCATTTTGAAGCAGAAGCCCTAGAGAATGCCGACTTGTGGACAACACATTTGTAATGTGGATAATAAGAAAGAGCGACTGGCATCGTTCCTGGACCTTCTCAAGGTATTCACCCAACATAGATATGGAGTGTGAAAAGGATGGAAAATTGCCGTTTCTCGATGTGCTGGTTATGAAGAAAGCAAACCCTGAAATCTTGGAACACACTGTGTTCAGGAAAAAGGTATCTGAACTGGAATTCTCACCATTGTGGACACTATGTCATCTGTCATACCCACTTGCTTGGGGCTTAGTCACAGGAGAAGCAGAGTACCGATGGATCACTTTCTTGCGTACAGGACGTCTAGTGGACATGGAGGAGAATGCGTGAAAAATAGTGTTCCTTTTGGACACAATAAGGAATATATATAGTGGCTATCAACGTTGACCTCTTGGTAGTTGGTTGTTTGGCACTCACCAGCAAAGCCAGGCGGCTGGGAAAGAAAGGAACGCTCCTCTTAATAGATGAGAGGGAAGAGATTTTAGATGCACAACTGCAATATTATAAAGGGGTATACTCTTAATTTCAGTGACTATCTTTGTGGGAGGAAAAAGGCCCCTGTCACCAGCCATGGGTAAGCATTCAACCATCATAATCAAAACATCTTATTGTGGATTATAAGTTTTAATTGATTTTCTTTTTTATTTCAGGAGAAGACTTTCCAGAAATAAATGGAAAAGGTGAGTCTAGTTGATATTTCATAAAATAAGTTTATTGTTTATAGTTTTGTGGCCTCTATCTATTTTTTTATATCTTTTGTTTCAACAGGATTCTGGCCCGCCTGAACACAAATTGGGTGGTCACGAGTCGCCTCCGAAGTGAGGCGACACGTGAAGATGTGGAGAAGGTTTTCTGGTAAGTACAAATATTGTTTTATTATTTAAACACACTTTGTAATGTTTTGTGTTTATGTTCACGTTTGTTTATTGTTTACTGCCACATTTTAAAATTTTCTTCATGTCACTGGAACTTCACTGGTAACACCCACCCACGGATACAACCGTCGGTAGGTATTAGACACTGGCATTCATGAAACTAGCAGACTGACATATCGAAACACTGTGTGTTTGGATATCCATATAGGGAGAACTCAAAAGCGTTTCGGTTTAACTAGAAGTAACTCCAACTTGATCATTTTGAAGCAGAAGCCCTAGAGAATGCCGACTTGTGGACAACACATTTGTAATGTGGATAATAAGAAAGAGCGACTGGCATCGTTCCTGGACCTTCTCAAGGTATTCACCCAACATAGATATGGAGTGTGAAAAGGATGGAAAATTGCCGTTTCTCGATGTGCTGGTTATGAAGAAAGCAAACCCTGAAATCTTGGAACACACTGTGTTCAGGAAAAAGGTATCTGAACTGGAATTCTCACCATTGTGGACACTATGTCATCTGTCGTACCCACTTGCTTGGGGCTTAGTCACAGGAGAAGCAGAGTACCGATGGATCACTTTCTTGCGTACAGGACGTCTAGTGGACATGGAGGAGAATGCGTGAAAAATAGTGTTCCTTTTGGACACAATAAGGAATATATATAGTGGCTATCAACGTTGACCTCTTGGTAGTTGGTTGTTTGGCACTCACCAGCAAAGCCAGGCGGCTGGGAAAGAAAGGAACGCTCCTCTTAATAGATGAGAGGGAAGAGATTTTAGATGCACAACTGCAATATTATAAAGGGGTATACTCTTAATTTCAGTGACTATCTTTGTGGGAGGAAAAAGGCCCCTGTCACCAGCCATGGGTAAGCATTCAACCATCATAATCAAAACATCTTATTGTGGATTATAAGTTTTAATTGATTTTCTTTTCTTTTCTTTTTTATTTCAGGAGAAGACTTTCCAGAAATAAATGGAAAAGGTGAGTCTAGTTGATATTTCATAAAATAAGTTTATTGTTTATAGTTTTGTGGCCTCTATCTATTTTTTTATATCTTTTGTTTCAACAGGATTCTGGCCCGCCTGAACACAAATTGGGTGGTCACGAGTCGCCTCCGAAGTGAGGCGACACGTGAAGATGTGGAGAAGGTTTTCTGGTAAGTACAAATATTGTTTTATTATTTAAACACACTTTGTAATGTTTTGTGTTTATGTTCACGTTTGTTTATTGTTTACTGCCACATTTTAAAATTTTCTTCATGTCACTGGAACTTCACTGGTAACAGCCACCCACGGATACAACCGTCGGTAGGTATTAGACACTGGCATTCATGAAACTAGCAGACTGACATATCGAAACACTGTGTGTTTGGATATCCATATAGGGAGAACTCAAAAGCGTTTCGGTTTAACTAGAAGTAACTCCAACTTGATCATTTTGAAGCAGAAGCCCTAGAGAATGCCGACTTGTGGACAACACATTTGTAATGTGGATAATAAGAAAGAGCGACTGGCATCGTTCCTGGACCTTCTCAAGGTATTCACCCAACATAGATATGGAGTGTGAAAAGGATGGAAAATTGCCGTTTCTCGATGTGCTGGTTATGAAGAAAGCAAACCCTGAAATCTTGGAACACACTGTGTTCAGGAAAAAGGTATCTGAACTGGAATTCTCACCATTGTGGACACTATGTCATCTGTCGTACCCACTTGCTTGGGGCTTAGTCACAGGAGAAGCAGAGTACCGATGGATCACTTTCTTGCGTACAGGACGTCTAGTGGACATGGAGGAGAATGCGTGAAAAATAGTGTTCCTTTTGGACACAATAAGGAATATATATAGTGGCTATCAACGTTGACCTCTTGGTAGTTGGTTGTTTGGCACTCACCAGCAAAGCCAGGCGGCTGGGAAAGAAAGGAACGCTCCTCTTAATAGATGAGAGCGAAGAGATTTTAGATGCACAACTGCAATATTATAAAGGGGTATACTCTTAATTTCAGTGACTATCTTTGTGGGAGGAAAAAGGCCCCTGTCACCAGCCATGGGTAAGCATTCAACCATCATAATCAAAACATCTTATTGTGGATTATAAGTTTTAATTGATTTTCTTTTCTTTTCTTTTTTATTTCAGGAGAAGACTTTCCAGAAATAAATGGAAAAGGTGAGTCTAGTTGATATTTCATAAAATAAGTTTATTGTTTATAGTTTTGTGGCCTCTATCTATTTTTTTATATCTTTTGTTTCAACAGGATTCTGGCCCGCCTGAACACAAATTGGGTGGTCACGAGTCGCCTCCGAAGTGAGGCGACACGTGAAGATGTGGAGAAGGTTTTCTGGTAAGTACAAATATTGTTTTATTATTTAAACACACTTTGTAATGTTTTGTGTTTATGTTCACGTTTGTTTATTGTTTACTGCCACATTTTAAAATTTTCTTCATGTCACTGGAACTTCACTGGTAACACCCACCCACGGATACAACCGTCGGTAGGTATTAGACACTGGCATTCATGAAACTAGCAGACTGACATATCGAAACACTGTGTGTTTGGATATCCATATAGGGAGAACTCAAAAGCGTTTCGGTTTAACTAGAAGTAACTCCAACTTGATCATTTTGAAGCAGAAGCCCTAGAGAATGCCGACTTGTGGACAACACATTTGTAATGTGGATAATAAGAAAGAGCGACTGGCATCGTTCCTGGACCTTCTCAAGGTATTCACCCAACATAGATATGGAGTGTGAAAAGGATGGAAAATTGCCGTTTCTCGATGTGCTGGTTATGAAGAAAGCAAACCCTGAAATCTTGGAACACACTGTGTTCAGGAAAAAGGTATCTGAACTGGAATTCTCACCATTGTGGACACTATGTCATCTGTCGTACCCACTTGCTTGGGGCTTAGTCACAGGAGAAGCAGAGTACCGATGGATCACTTTCTTGCGTACAGGACGTCTAGTGGACATGGAGGAGAATGCGTGAAAAATAGTGTTCCTTTTGGACACAATAAGGAATATATATAGTGGCTATCAACGTTGACCTCTTGGTAGTTGGTTGTTTGGCACTCACCAGCAAAGCCAGGCGGCTGGGAAAGAAAGGAACGCTCCTCTTAATAGATGAGAGGGAAGAGATTTTAGATGCACAACTGCAATATTATAAAGGGGTATACTCTTAATTTCAGTGACTATCTTTGTGGGAGGAAAAAGGCCCCTGTCACCAGCCATGGGTAAGCATTCAACCATCATAATCAAAACATCTTATTGTGGATTATAAGTTTTAATTGATTTTCTTTTCTTTTCTTTTTTATTTCAGGAGAAGACTTTCCAGAAATAAATGGAAAAGGTGAGTCTAGTTGATATTTCATAAAATAAGTTTATTGTTTATAGTTTTGTGGCCTCTATCTATTTTTTTATATCTTTTGTTTCAACAGGATTCTGGCCCGCCTGAACACAAATTGGGTGGTCACGAGTCGCCTCCGAAGTGAGGCGACACGTGAAGATGTGGAGAAGGTTTTCTGGTAAGTACAAATATTGTTTTATTATTTAAACACACTTTGTAATGTTTTGTGTTTATGTTCACGTTTGTTTATTGTTTACTGCCACATTTTAAAATTTTCTTCATGTCACTGGAACTTCACTGGTAACAGCCACCCACGGATACAACCGTCGGTAGGTATTAGACACTGGCATTCATGAAACTAGCAGACTGACATATCGAAACACTGTGTGTTTGGATATCCATATAGGGAGAACTCAAAAGCGTTTCGGTTTAACTAGAAGTAACTCCAACTTGATCATTTTGAAGCAGAAGCCCTAGAGAATGCCGACTTGTGGACAACACATTTGTAATGTGGATAATAAGAAAGAGCGACTGGCATCGTTCCTGGACCTTCTCAAGGTATTCACCCAACATAGATATGGAGTGTGAAAAGGATGGAAAATTGCCGTTTCTCGATGTGCTGGTTATGAAGAAAGCAAACCCTGAAATCTTGGAACACACTGTGTTCAGGAAAAAGGTATCTGAACTGGAATTCTCACCATTGTGGACACTATGTCATCTGTCGTACCCACTTGCTTGGGGCTTAGTCACAGGAGAAGCAGAGTACCGATGGATCACTTTCTTGCGTACAGGACGTCTAGTGGACATGGAGGAGAATGCGTGAAAAATAGTGTTCCTTTTGGACACAATAAGGAATATATATAGTGGCTATCAACGTTGACCTCTTGGTAGTTGGTTGTTTGGCACTCACCAGCAAAGCCAGGCGGCTGGGAAAGAAAGGAACGCTCCTCTTAATAGATGAGAGGGAAGAGATTTTAGATGCACAACTGCAATATTATAAAGGGGTATACTCTTAATTTCAGTGACTATCTTTGTGGGAGGAAAAAGGCCCCTGTCACCAGCCATGGGTAAGCATTCAACCATCATAATCAAAACATCTTATTGTGGATTATAAGTTTTAATTGATTTTCTTTTCTTTTCTTTTTTATTTCAGGAGAAGACTTTCCAGAAATAAATGGAAAAGGTGAGTCTAGTTGATATTTCATAAAATAAGTTTATTGTTTATAGTTTTGTGGCCTCTATCTATTTTTTTATATCTTTTGTTTCAACAGGATTCTGGCCCGCCTGAACACAAATTGGGTGGTCACGAGTCGCCTCCGAAGTGAGGCGACACGTGAAGATGTGGAGAAGGTTTTCTGGTAAGTACAAATATTGTTTTATTATTTAAACACACTTTGTAATGTTTTGTGTTTATGTTCACGTTTGTTTATTGTTTACTGCCACATTTTAAAATTTTCTTCATGTCACTGGAACTTCACTGGTAACAGCCACCCACGGATACAACCGTCGGTAGGTATTAGACACTGGCATTCATGAAACTAGCAGACTGACATATCGAAACACTGTGTGTTTGGATATCCATATAGGGAGAACTCAAAAGCGTTTCGGTTTAACTAGAAGTAACTCCAACTTGATCATTTTGAAGCAGAAGCCCTAGAGAATGCCGACTTGTGGACAACACATTTGTAATGTGGATAATAAGAAAGAGCGACTGGCATCGTTCCTGGACCTTCTCAAGGTATTCACCCAACATAGATATGGAGTGTGAAAAGGATGGAAAATTGCCGTTTCTCGATGTGCTGGTTATGAAGAAAGCAAACCCTGAAATCTTGGAACACACTGTGTTCAGGAAAAAGGTATCTGAACTGGAATTCTCACCATTGTGGACACTATGTCATCTGTCGTACCCACTTGCTTGGGGCTTAGTCACAGGAGAAGCAGAGTACCGATGGATCACTTTCTTGCGTACAGGACGTCTAGTGGACATGGAGGAGAATGCGTGAAAAATAGTGTTCCTTTTGGACACAATAAGGAATATATATAGTGGCTATCAACGTTGACCTCTTGGTAGTTGGTTGTTTGGCACTCACCAGCAAAGCCAGGCGGCTGGGAAAGAAAGGAACGCTCCTCTTAATAGATGAGAGCGAAGAGATTTTAGATGCACAACTGCAATATTATAAAGGGGTATACTCTTAATTTCAGTGACTATCTTTGTGGGAGGAAAAAGGCCCCTGTCACCAGCCATGGGTAAGCATTCAACCATCATAATCAAAACATCTTATTGTGGATTATAAGTTTTAATTGATTTTCTTTTCTTTTCTTTTTTATTTCAGGAGAAGACTTTCCAGAAATAAATGGAAAAGGTGAGTCTAGTTGATATTTCATAAAATAAGTTTATTGTTTATAGTTTTGTGGCCTCTATCTATTTTTTTATATCTTTTGTTTCAACAGGATTCTGGCCCGCCTGAACACAAATTGGGTGGTCACGAGTCGCCTCCGAAGTGAGGCGACACGTGAAGATGTGGAGAAGGTTTTCTGGTAAGTACAAATATTGTTTTATTATTTAAACACACTTTGTAATGTTTTGTGTTTATGTTCACGTTTGTTTATTGTTTACTGCCACATTTTAAAATTTTCTTCATGTCACTGGAACTTCACTGGTAACAGCCACCCACGGATACAACCGTCGGTAGGTATTAGACACTGGCATTCATGAAACTAGCAGACTGACATATCGAAACACTGTGTGTTTGGATATCCATATAGGGAGAACTCAAAAGCGTTTCGGTTTAACTAGAAGTAACTCCAACTTGATCATTTTGAAGCAGAAGCCCTAGAGAATGCCGACTTGTGGACAACACATTTGTAATGTGGATAATAAGAAAGAGCGACTGGCATCGTTCCTGGACCTTCTCAAGGTATTCACCCAACATAGATATGGAGTGTGAAAAGGATGGAAAATTGCCGTTTCTCGATGTGCTGGTTATGAAGAAAGCAAACCCTGAAATCTTGGAACACACTGTGTTCAGGAAAAAGGTATCTGAACTGGAATTCTCACCATTGTGGACACTATGTCATCTGTCGTACCCACTTGCTTGGGGCTTAGTCACAGGAGAAGCAGAGTACCGATGGATCACTTTCTTGCGTACAGGACGTCTAGTGGACATGGAGGAGAATGCGTGAAAAATAGTGTTCCTTTTGGACACAATAAGGAATATATATAGTGGCTATCAACGTTGACCTCTTGGTAGTTGGTTGTTTGGCACTCACCAGCAAAGCCAGGCGGCTGGGAAAGAAAGGAACGCTCCTCTTAATAGATGAGAGCGAAGAGATTTTAGATGCACAACTGCAATATTATAAAGGGGTATACTCTTAATTTCAGTGACTATCTTTGTGGGAGGAAAAAGGCCCCTGTCACCAGCCATGGGTAAGCATTCAACCATCATAATCAAAACATCTTATTGTGGATTATAAGTTTTAATTGATTTTCTTTTCTTTTCTTTTTTATTTCAGGAGAAGACTTTCCAGAAATAAATGGAAAAGGTGAGTCTAGTTGATATTTCATAAAATAAGTTTATTGTTTATAGTTTTGTGGCCTCTATCTATTTTTTTATATCTTTTGTTTCAACAGGATTCTGGCCCGCCTGAACACAAATCGGGTGGTCACGAGTCGCCTCCGAAGTGAGGCGACACGTGAAGATGTGGAGAAGGTTTTCTGGTAAGTACAAATATTGTTTTATTATTTAAACACACTTTGTAATGTTTTGTGTTTATGTTCACGTTTGTTTATTGTTTACTGCCACATTTTAAAATTTTCTTCATGTCACTGGAACTTCACTGGTAACACCCACCCACGGATACAACCGTCGGTAGGTATTAGACACTGGCATTCATGAAACTAGCAGACTGACATATCGAAACACTGTGTGTTTGGATATCCATATAGGGAGAACTCAAAAGCGTTTCGGTTTAACTAGAAGTAACTCCAACTTGATCATTTTGAAGCAGAAGCCCTAGAGAATGCCGACTTGTGGACAACACATTTGTAATGTGGATAATAAGAAAGAGCGACTGGCATCGTTCCTGGACCTTCTCAAGGTATTCACCCAACATAGATATGGAGTGTGAAAAGGATGGAAAATTGCCGTTTCTCGATGTGCTGGTTATGAAGAAAGCAAACCCTGAAATCTTGGAACACACTGTGTTCAGGAAAAAGGTATCTGAACTGGAATTCTCACCATTGTGGACACTATGTCATCTGTCGTACCCACTTGCTTGGGGCTTAGTCACAGGAGAAGCAGAGTACCGATGGATCACTTTCTTGCGTACAGGACGTCTAGTGGACATGGAGGAGAATGCGTGAAAAATAGTGTTCCTTTTGGACACAATAAGGAATATATATAGTGGCTATCAACGTTGACCTCTTGGTAGTTGGTTGTTTGGCACTCACCAGCAAAGCCAGGCGGCTGGGAAAGAAAGGAACGCTCCTCTTAATAGATGAGAGGGAAGAGATTTTAGATGCACAACTGCAATATTATAAAGGGGTATACTCTTAATTTCAGTGACTATCTTTGTGGGAGGAAAAAGGCCCCTGTCACCAGCCATGGGTAAGCATTCAACCATCATAATCAAAACATCTTATTGTGGATTATAAGTTTTAATTGATTTTCTTTTCTTTTCTTTTTTATTTCAGGAGAAGACTTTCCAGAAATAAATGGAAAAGGTGAGTCTAGTTGATATTTCATAAAATAAGTTTATTGTTTATAGTTTTGTGGCCTCTATCTATTTTTTTATATCTTTTGTTTCAACAGGATTCTGGCCCGCCTGAACACAAATTGGGTGGTCACGAGTCGCCTCCGAAGTGAGGCGACACGTGAAGATGTGGAGAAGGTTTTCTGGTAAGTACAAATATTGTTTTATTATTTAAACACACTTTGTAATGTTTTGTGTTTATGTTCACGTTTGTTTATTGTTTACTGCCACATTTTAAAATTTTCTTCATGTCACTGGAACTTCACTGGTAACAGCCACCCACGGATACAACCGTCGGTAGGTATTAGACACTGGCATTCATGAAACTAGCAGACTGACATATCGAAACACTGTGTGTTTGGATATCCATATAGGGAGAACTCAAAAGCGTTTCGGTTTAACTAGAAGTAACTCCAACTTGATCATTTTGAAGCAGAAGCCCTAGAGAATGCCGACTTGTGGACAACACATTTGTAATGTGGATAATAAGAAAGAGCGACTGGCATCGTTCCTGGACCTTCTCAAGGTATTCACCCAACATAGATATGGAGTGTGAAAAGGATGGAAAATTGCCGTTTCTCGATGTGCTGGTTATGAAGAAAGCAAACCCTGAAATCTTGGAACACACTGTGTTCAGGAAAAAGGTATCTGAACTGGAATTCTCACCATTGTGGACACTATGTCATCTGTCGTACCCACTTGCTTGGGGCTTAGTCACAGGAGAAGCAGAGTACCGATGGATCACTTTCTTGCGTACAGGACGTCTAGTGGACATGGAGGAGAATGCGTGAAAAATAGTGTTCCTTTTGGACACAATAAGGAATATATATAGTGGCTATCAACGTTGACCTCTTGGTAGTTGGTTGTTTGGCACTCACCAGCAAAGCCAGGCGGCTGGGAAAGAAAGGAACGCTCCTCTTAATAGATGAGAGCGAAGAGATTTTAGATGCACAACTGCAATATTATAAAGGGGTATACTCTTAATTTCAGTGACTATCTTTGTGGGAGGAAAAAGGCCCCTGTCACCAGCCATGGGTAAGCATTCAACCATCATAATCAAAACATCTTATTGTGGATTATAAGTTTTAATTGATTTTCTTTTCTTTTCTTTTTTATTTCAGGAGAAGACTTTCCAGAAATAAATGGAAAAGGTGAGTCTAGTTGATATTTCATAAAATAAGTTTATTGTTTATAGTTTTGTGGCCTCTATCTATTTTTTTATATCTTTTGTTTCAACAGGATTCTGGCCCGCCTGAACACAAATCGGGTGGTCACGAGTCGCCTCCGAAGTGAGGCGACACGTGAAGATGTGGAGAAGGTTTACTGGTAAGTACAAATATTGTTTTATTATTTAAACACACTTTGTAATGTTTTGTGTTTATGTTCACGTTTGTTTATTGTTTACTGCCACATTTTAAAATTTTCTTCATGTCACTGGAACTTCACTGGTAACACCCACCCACGGATACAACCGTCGGTAGGTATTAGACACTGGCATTCATGAAACTAGCAGACTGACATATCGAAACACTGTGTGTTTGGATATCCATATAGGGAGAACTCAAAAGCGTTTCGGTTTAACTAGAAGTAACTCCAACTTGATCATTTTGAAGCAGAAGCCCTAGAGAATGCCGACTTGTGGACAACACATTTGTAATGTGGATAACAAGAGAGAGAGACTGGCATCGTTCCTGGACCTTCTCAAGGTATTCACCCAACATAGATTTCACTATGGAGTGTGAAAAGGATGGAAAATTGCAGTTTCTGAATGGGCTTGTTATGAAGAAAGCAAACCCTGACATCTTGGAACACACTGTGTTCAGGAAACAGGTACCTGAACTGGAATTCTCACCAGCCAGAAAGATATGTATTATTAAAACATTGGCCACCAGGGCCGTAAAACTAAGCAAAGGCATGAACTACATCATCTAAATGAATCTCTACAGAAAAATGGGGTTTTCTTGTAATGCAGAATCAGTGCATCGGCAGCATCACCAGCACCGGTACTGGCATCTAGCTCAACGATTCAGAATGCATTCAAAGACACTAGTCCTCATTGAAAAGAAAATTTCCATGTAATAGATAAAGGGATGTAGCCAGTAATGGTTTAATACACAGCAGCAATCAAGGGCAATTTATTTTCACCTAAAAAAACAGAGACTCGTTTTCCATTGAAGTTGCTAATTAGGGTTACTGAAAGAAAATCAAATCAAATCGAAACATCAGCACCACAAGATTCAAATGGAATGGATGTTTATTATTGTTGTCGTTCTTAGATACGACAAAAAATCAAGGAGAAGAAAAAGGAAATCAAACTTCTTACCAAGGCAAGCAAAGTATCTACTCTGATTACAATTATTTTACCCACATGTCTTGACTCCAAGCTTATAGTGCCCTAAAGACCCGACAATTAATATTTGATAATTGATATTTAATATCCCTTACGTCATTCTATGGAGGTATAAATATAATAATGAAGCATTAACGTGGTTAAAATTCATTGTATGCTGAATAGGACGCTGTTACTTACGTCTGTCCTACATGGAGGATGAACATAGTAAGACATTAAATGGTGATTCCCAATAACTGTCGTTACTGACTTTATAACGGCTAATGTGAGTCAAGATGCTCATTTGAAAGTCAATGAGAGTGCAATGTTCATTTTCGCACTGGGTAAGAGAACCCCGATCAAAACACGTGCTTTGCGAGAGATATGGGCTCCCCTGTAAAATGATCTCACGCGCCCCAAACGGTGCGAGTAAGGCCCACAAGTAGTCAGACAGCTCGGATGTGTCGCTACGGTACATCTATTCAGCAAGCAATAGGCCTCCAACAGTTCCATCGTAACAGTACTATTTTTAATAAGCGGCACTCTTAAATATTTTTAAAGTCGTCATAAGTAAGCTTAATAGACCTATAGAAAAGTATTAAATAATCGCTCTAATTTTCCTGCAATATGACCACACAATACTCTTAAAGAGAATCATAGCTATACCGAGAGCGGTTGAACCCTGAGACAAACAGCTAGCCGAGACAACAAGAATCACAACTCAAAGGGAATCATTACAGAGCCTGAAGAGAAAACTGAAAAAAGGATTAGATTGTGGAAAATAATATTTCAGGTCTTCAACATCAGAAACAAAATAAATGAGTAGGAAAAAGAGAAACCAGTCCAACCTACCTCCACCTTAGCAGCGTCAGGACTTCGTCTCGCGTATAGCCTCATTGTGAATCATGTCGCGGCAAGAGAAGGAAGCTTTTTTGCTGACTTTCACTTTCTTACAAATCAAATCACATTTTTTTAAATTTCAGGTGGTAAGATTAAGATGGCTTTGGTTTGGTTTGGTGGTGTGGAGGTGTCATTCAATTATGGTTTGGTGGTGGTAAGCACTGATCCGAATCCATAGAGCTGCAACATCTTTAAAGAGGACAAAATAATTCCCCGAAATCTGTAGAGCAGCATAATCTTGATCGGTATCATACACCCCCACACACACAATGGTACCCGAGATAATAGGTTTTTCCGCCTTAGCATTTAATGTGTATAGTTTAAATTGTATTGTATCTTATTGTGGATTATAAGTTTTAATTGATTTTCTTTTCTTTTTTATTTCAGAAGAAGAATAAGCCCACACAAGTGGGAACGGTGAGTCTAGTTGATATTTCATAAAATAAGTTTATTGTTTATAGTTTTGTGGCCTCTATCTATTTTTTTATATCTTTTGTTTCAACAGGATACTTGCACGGCTCAATCCAAATTGGATTGTTAACAGTCACCTCAGGAGTGAGGAGACTCGAGCTGACAAGGAGAAAGTATTTTGGTAAGTACAAATATTGTTTTATTATTTTATTATTTAAACATACTCTTCATGAGTAATCTCCTTACCTGTATATTATGTTTTTTTTAAACTTATTATTATTGCTTTTGTAAATTATGTATGTGTATATTACGTATGTTTATGGTCCTGATATAGGCCCTATATATGGGACTGTATTAGCCATACGTTAATTGACGAAGCCAAAAATTTGAAAATTTATATGGTGATTAAATAAATAATAATAATAATGATCTGATAATGGAAAACTTGACATCCCACTCTTAATAAGAAATTTAGTCTTAAAACAATATTCTTAGTTAATAAAAACATAATAGTATGAGGTTTCACAAATATAGTAATATTATTAAATGAGTGTGTAATGCTGGTGTCACAACATTTACAAGCTTGCAGGCTGTTAGGCTGTGGTCCAAGGTTGCATCGACGCTAAAAAACGCAAGATTTCAATTCTCATCAAGGAACACAAAAGACATTGCAGACTCTATCAGCTGTAGCGGAGCATGCTCTATTCGAGGAGGGAAACCACGACATCATGTACAGTGAAACACAAGTCATTTCTACGGAAAGTATTACCCGAGACTAAACAGAGAGGCTGTTGAAATCTTTAAACACCACAAGAACTTTAACAGAAGGAGGAAGGCCTAAGGTTAGCAAGTTTTGGCACTCCATATTAGGGAAGTAGCGTTACTGCCACCCAAGATGGACCAGCGCTGGCAACCGGCCCAATTCCACAACCAGGGTATAAATAAAAGTGCCCAACAGCATCAGAATGCTCATAGGAAGACATCCTCTAGGTAATTTTTTAATCCTGTGCAGCAAGAGCTCCGTAGTGTTCGCGCAGGCGCACTTGCTTTCCTGGTAGTACGGGTCTCTCTCTAGCCACGCGTCTCATAGCCTCATTGTAGTTCAAGATGTCGAGGGAGGGAAAGCAGTGATTTATGCATGTGCACCTTCTAGCGCAGATCCCTCAGGACTCAAGGTTCACCCACCACGCGGACCTCCCTCCTACCTCCAGCGTCAGGATTTCGTTCCGCACATAGCCTCATTGTTCTGCAAGATGTCGCAGAAGGAGAAGTAAGATTTTCTGAGGACGCTACTTCTAACTGAAAAAGCTCTTAAAATGCAGGATGTCCCGTCAAATTTGGGACAGGTGGCAACGCTAGCTCCGTCACGAATCAGGTTCCCCCACCACGCGGACGTCCCTCCTACCTAGGAGTGTCAGGATTTCGTCCCGCACATAGTCTCATTGTAGTTCAAGATGTCGAGCAAAGAAGAGAAGGAGCGATTTTTGGGTACCCTCCTGCTAGCGCCTCTTCCTGAGGATACAAGGTAACTTAGGCCAGCATTATATTCCAATGTAGATGTCACGAGTAGGAGGAGCTAAAGGGACGACCTGTTTTTCCCTCATTTTTTTAATAAAAATCCCGGGGTAGGACCCCCGACCACCATTTTTGGGATATTCCATACCCCACACCCCAAATTTTTGCAAACTTTCGTCTGTGTCAGTCCCTTTCTGGTTCCGCCTTTGGTTGAGATGAAAATAAGATATTCTAGGAGGAGCTTTGGTAACCGTTACTTTTGAATTTTTGTAACAGGTCGTTACCGTTACATACATGTAACAGTTACAAAGTAACAGTTACACGAAATATTCCCCATCTCTATCTAGCCAACAACGTAGGCTACCGCTCATAGCCTCATACTCTTAAGAGATGTCCAGGCGAACGGAGTCTAAAGAAGAGTTTTTACGGAGGCTCCTTATGGAGCCTCTGCCAGATGATTCGAGGTGAGTTAGGCTAGCATTATATTATAATGAAAATAAAAGCATTTATAAAATTGCATGTCCCTGTGTCTATACGCTCGGTAACTCGAATTGTAATTAAACTTAGTATACACAATTGACCCCTACAGCACCGAAGAGCAGAGGCCAAAAACCTTGCCTTCGCCGAGGGCATCACACCTGATGCTTTCCCATCCTCTATAGCCAATACTGCAATCAACGTTCCTTTCATTAAGGCTATTTCTGAGCGTCTTGCCAACACCAAGACATTCAAGGTGACACCCGTCAACTTCACCACGCTAGCCGAACATGGGTCACAAGCCCAAACAGTGATTGAACGGCCAGTAATGGAGGATGCCACTCGATGTGTGGATCAGCTCACTCGAGTCACTTCGCTTTTAAGCGACACACCAGGTACTTACGGAATGGCTACAGCCTTCAGCTACCAGCTCCGAAAAGAACCTGGTCCAGACAACAACCATGCTTCGTGGTATTTGTTGAGCATAGACGCAGCACACCCAGTGCCAAATGCGCGAGTGAACAACAGAAACATACGTCGCAACATTCCTGATTACTACCAGGCTGAGGTATTTACCACAGTTTCACAACCAGCTGGCGACTTCCGTCGACAGATAGTTGAATCCCTCGTTGTAGTCAAGAGATAACACCCGTTCCAATGGGACCAAGCTAAGAGGAAAACACCAACCTCACATATATTTTCTTTCAAATGTTTGGGATCGGGATAAGATACGTCCCAAATAGGAATAAAATGTTGGTTTTAGGTTTGGAAGGGACTTCAGTTTGAAGTGCATAAGATAGGAAAGCTTAGCCACCTCTGAATAGCTAATGAGGACCAGATTCGAATGAATCAAAAATGAGAGCAAATAGACTGTAACCTCAGGACTCTGGGATCAGGAATCCACGGAATACTTAAGGAGAACAATTTAAATATGAAATAATCACAACTTACTAAATTCACACACAATAATTATTGAAACTAATTGAAATAGAAACACTGATACATAAGATGCAAGAGTACGTTTTCACACGTGTCTGTAAATATTAATTTCTTGAAAAACTTGATAAATAATAGCTTGAAATGCGTAGATTAAATTGCACTTGAAGTTAACACTAAACTTTTGTATGTAGTTTAGTCGTAAAAGCTGATATAAGCACTGAAACAGGTAGCGTGGGTTGCAACACTGTTACGAAATATCAAACTTTCGTAATTCGGAGAATTCACTCGCGAACTTTATGAATTATATGTAATTATGTATGAATAATTACTGAGAGCCACAATTGCGCACAATTGTGACTATTCGCCGCTTCCAGAGCAAGTTTAAGGAAACTTGGTAGAAAAAGCGGGAATGATTCGAGCCTACTAGATACACTTGTGATCTGAGTGAGGTCTCGTACAATACTGACTGGGGTGACGCTAAGCCACCGCATATAACAAAGGAAATTAGCAAGTCATGCATGATCCCACAATGCCTTGAGGCGGGAACAAAAAGACAATCAAAGCGGGACATTGCAAGCGGACAGTTTGAAACATTCTAAAGTGGAAACATGTTGCTTGCTCGAACAATAACGTCCATGGGAAGACGATTGTTTATATTGAACCAATTCGGTTCACCGGTACCAGAGTATTGCCCATTTTAGTGTATTTTGTGGTATTACAGTGCCATCCGGTTTCCACACAATTTGACCAGTATTTGGAAAATGCATACATAGGATATGTTATTTTAAGTTTTAAATGTAATACTACAGTATATTCATCCACTAAAGTTTTAGCTTATGTGATGCTGTCCTAAATAGAGAATAAGCATAGTAACATATTAAATGGTGATACCCAATAACTGTCGTTACTGACTTTATAAAGGCTAATTTTTGAGTCAAGATGCTCATTTTAAAGTCAATGAGAGTGCAATGTTCATTTTCGCACTGGGTAAGAGAACCCCGATCAAAACACGTGCTTTGCGAGAGATATGGGCTCCCCTGTAAAAGGATCTCACGAGCCCCAAACGGTGCGAGTAAGGCCCACAAGTAGTCAGACAGCTCGGATGTGTCGCTGTGGTACATCTATTCAGCAAGCAATAGGCCTCCAACAGTTCCATCGTAACAGTACTATTTTTAATAAGCGGCACTCTTAAATATTTGTAAAGTCGTCATAAGTAAGCTTAATAGACCCATAGAAAAGTATTAAATAATCGCTCTAATTTTCCTGCAATATGACCACACAATACTCTTAAAGAGAATCATAGCTATACCGAGAGCGGTTGAACCCTGAGACAAACAGCTAGCCGAGACAACAAGAATCACAACTCAAAGGGAATCATTACAGAGCCTGAAGAGAAAACTGAAAAAAGGATTAGATTGTGGAAAATAATATTTCAGGTCTTCAACATCAGAAACAAAATAAATGAGTAGGAAAAAGAGAAACCAGTCCAACCTACCTCCACCTTAGCAGCGTCAGGACTTCGTCTCGCGTATAGCCTCATTGTGAATCATGTCGCGGCAAGAGAAGGAAGCTTTTTTGCTGACTTTCACTTTCTTACAAATCAAATCACATTTTTTTAAATTTCAGGTGGTAAGATTAAGATGGCTTTGGTTTGGTTTGGTGGTGTGGAGGTGTCATTCAATTATGGTTTGGTGGTGGTAAGCACTGATCCGAATCCATAGAGCTGCAACATCTTTAAAGAGGACAAAATAATTCCCCGAAATCTGTAGAGCAGCATAATCTTGATCGGTATCATACACCCCCACACACACAATGGTACCCGAGATAATAGGTTTTTCCGCCTTAGCATTTAATGTGTATAGTTTAAATTGTATTGTATCTTATTGTGGATTATAAGTTTTAATTGATTTTCTTTTCTTTTTTATTTCAGAAGAAGAATAAGCCCACACAAGTGGGAACGGTGAGTCTAGTTGATATTTCATAAAATAAGTTTATTGTTTATAGTTTTGTGGCCTCTATCTATTTTTTTATATCTTTTGTTTCAACAGGATACTTGCACGGCTCAATCCAAATTGGATTGTTAACAGTCGCCTCAGGAGTGAGGAGACTCGAGCTGACAAGGAGAAAGTATTTTGGTAAGTACAAATATTGTTTTATTATTTTATTATTTAAACATACTCTTCATGAGTAATCTCCTTACCTGTATATTATGTTTTTTTTTAACTTATTATTATTGCTTTTGTAAATTATGTATGTGTATATTACGTATGTTTATGGTCCTGATATAGGCCCTATATATGGGACTGTATTAGCCATACGTTAATTGACGAAGCCAAAAATTTGAAAATTTATATGGTGATTAAATAAATAATAATAATAATGATCTGATAATGGAAAACTTGACATCCCACTCTTAATAAGAAATTTAGTCTTAAAACAATATTCTTAGTTAATAAAAACATAATAGTATGAGGTTTCACAAATATAGTAATATTATTAAATGAGTGTGTAATGCTGGTGTCACAACATTTACAAGCTTGCAGGCTGTTAGGCTGTGGTCCAAGATTGCATCGACGCTAAAAAAACGCAAGATTTCAACTCTCACCAAGGAACACAAAAGACATAGCAGACTCTATCAGCTGTAGCGGAGCATGCTCTATTCAAGGAGGGAAACCACGACATCATGTACAGTGAAACACAAGTCATTTCTACGGAAAGTATTACCCGAGACTAAACAGAGAGGCTGTTGAAATCTGTTTTGGCACTCCATATTAGGGAAGTAGCGTTACTGCCACCCAAGATAGACCCGCGCTGGCAACCGCCCCCCATTATAAATACTGGTGCCCAACAGCATCAGAACGCTCATAGGAAGACATCCTCTAGGTAAGGAGCGGGAATTTTTGAATCCTGTGCAGCAAGAGCTCCGTAGCGTTCGCCACTGGTTCTAGATATTTGTTAGTTTTACGAAAAAGTAATAAATAAAAGAGCAAGAAATGATGTACAGTATTTGTATTTCAGGTGCCCAGGGTCGTTTAAGAAGACCATTACATCTTACTTTTTAGAACCCTTTTTAAAAAAATAAATAAAATCAGGTTTCATTTGGAATTTGTATGCCAATATGGTAGCATAAGATAAGTAAATTCTTTAAAGAGTAATTCAAATAAAGAAATCAATTTCTTTATTGTCAGTATAATTATGAGAAGAAGTAGTAAACTTCATTTTATTCTATTGTTTTTAATTTAAGATTGTTTTATTTTAATAATATATTTAGTTACACTATATTATGTTGTTATATGAGTTTTCCCCAAGTGATAAATCCTTTATGCATGATCCAGTGAACGCAACAGAGTATGAAAACCGCAGTGCCTAACCCGTCCAGTGCTATCCTAGACAATTCGGGTGTTACTTTAAGTAGTGCAAACTTAATAGGCGACGCGCGCCTAACAAAGTGGTGTCTTAGAAGCAGGATTCGACGCGATTAAATTTTCATACTCTAGGTATGACAGTGACCGCAAATTAAGGAATTGTGTGTAAAATTAAAAGTGATTAATTCATACTTAATTTTAACAAGTGGATTATAAGTTTTAATTGATTTCCACTATATTTTATTACAGAGACTGGATAGAGATATTAAAAAGGGGGCTGCCACTGAAAATGATGAGAAGAAAGCAGCAGAAACAGTGAACAATATCCAGTCCAAAATTAAATTAACCAAAGAAAAGATCGAATCTCTTAAGGAGGTAAGCAAAGTTAGATCTGCACGGCGATAGGGGAAGTGTTTTTGCGCTAGTGTCGCTTAGCTACCACTATACACTATATGCTTGCTGCACCATTTCTAAGGTTTCTGTTTCTGTCAGAAAAAGTATGCATCACATATTTTAACATAAAATATTATAAATTCTTTTGTCATTTTATCCTTTACAGGAGATGAAGATGGCGCCGCCTGCAAGGGCAAGGAAAAGAAGGCGAGGTGAGATACTTCATTTGTAGAATAGAATAAACATAATAATACAGTGGATTCTTAGTAATTTGAACCCGAAGGGCACTGCTACTAAAGTCGAAATGAACGAGGCAGCAGAAAAAGTGGATAATACCCGGTCAAAAATTAAAGACGTAAAGGAAGTCATCAAATATTATATGAAGGTAAGCAAAGTTAGATCTGCACGGCGATAGGGGAAGTGTTTTTGCGCTACCACTATACAGAAGGGATGTAGGGGTTGCAGGTGGCAAAAGATCATAACATGGTTGCCATTCAGCAATTCACTGCACCCCTCTTTCAGCCAAATAACCCATGCTCCTCATATTTGTAAGCCACTGACTGATATTTGCAATTCCTCCTTCGTCTCAGGAAAATTCCACAGTTTCCTAAAAATTTCAAAAATACCTCTACCCAAAAAAGGTAAAAAAAATAATATAGAAAACTACAGGCCCATATCCTTACTTTCAGCTTTCTCAAAATTCCTTGAGAAACTAATGTATAATCGTATCATGTCATTTCGAGCTCTGAAGATGCCAGATGCAGTTCGTGGCGAAACGTTAGCAATTTTATCGGATAGACCACGGCCATACAGCCCGGAAATGGAAATATCATATATTGTTATGTTAAACAGCACGGGTAAGCTATTGTTATTGATGTTCTTAGACTATTTATTTATTGTACTAAGAATATCACAGGCAATGCCCAATTACAATAATCTCGCTTATATTAATACACCAGATGTCAATGCCTGCATTGTGTTAACTGACAAATAATTATTGTTTCTGTTCCAGGGGCAAGAAAAAGAAAGACAACTCCCTTGGTGTCAGAACCAAAAGCAAGAAAGAGGAGAGCTACTCCCTCACTAGCAGAACCAAAGTAAGTTCAATATAAAAAATATAAAACTAAGTGCATGTGATTAAAGAGGGTTGTGCACAGTAAGTAGTTACCGAATAGGCTAGTGGCCGAGTGCACCAACCTCGGTATTCTCCTGGTACACTGCTAACGAATGTAGCTCTGAATCAGCAAGCTCAAAATTGTTCACCTTCAATTTCTATCACATATAATTCTTTTCTTAGAATGCTCATTTCTAAAACTTTCAGCATGGCATTTGCTGTTGCAACTTTCATAAATGAATAAATTGGCATCACCAGCAAAGGTCGTCATCAACAAACAGATTGTGGAAAACTAAATTAATGGAGAAACTTCACAACGGTATAAAGGGTAGGATGTTTAAATGGAACACAATTTCATTAACCAAAGGTTCTGTGCAACCAAGTATGGAGATGAGATTTCAAAATTCGAACAACAGCGAACGGGACTCCCATAAGGCTCAGTCATCAGCCCAACTTTGTTTAATGTCATGATCAATGATGTAGTTTCGAAGCTAACGAACAGTATGTTAAGTGTGCCTTGTATGCCGATGAACTTATACTCTGGGCATAAAAAGACAGAAGCAAGCAAAGCTGTCTCCAAATAATTATAACGGACAGGTTCATACCATAGTAATTTTTTTAAATTTTCTAGATTTTAGTTTTTGTATCAAGTTGGTTTTTAATAAACATCTGTGTTCTGTTATTTAGTTTGTATACTGTATTGGATTTTAACTAAGCATATATAATAAACAATGTAAACACTGTAAATGTTTTTGGCTGCTTCCAAGTTCTATCCTTACGTTTAGTTAATGAGGGTATAAGGTAGTTTTTGAAATATCTTCAATAGACAATACAAGTAGCAGTCTTCTGACTTCACAAGCTCCAACAACATCGGTTGGCAAGACAGAGGTCCCAACTCTAGAATATACATATCTGCAGACGACAAGAATACGGATCACCAGAACGAACGGTTTACGCAAACTGAACCATTGCGTTCTAGATTGTGGTAGTCAGTCCCATTTTATCAGTAAAACTCTTAACTGAAGAATTACAGCTGAAGGTAATCGACAGTAGAATTCTGTCAGTTCTTTCAAAACGTCACTTCCATCTCCCAGCCAGCGCAGACTCGTCCAGATGGACATTGGAGGCATATGGGGGAATTCCAAGAGTCTTATTACCGCTCTGGAGAGCAATCATATATTTTCTCAACCCACAGTACCCCATGGCATTCACATGATAGGACACATGTGGAAATTGCAACTGGCACACCCCTTAGGATGACCATGGAGATCTTCCCATAGAACTGTCGACAGGCAGAGATCAGCACTGGAAAGTTGTAAAAGACGCTGCTCCTATACGTATTTCTCACTCTGTGGTACCACTACCATCTATACTGGGCTGGATACTAAGCGGAAGCCAATTCCATATGACAGTCAACCCCATTAATGTGAACTATATAAATTCCTTACAGACACGCCGTTTCTGGGATCTAGAAACAATCGGAATTTTAACAGATCAGCCCCAAAAACTAAGAGCAAGGGACACTTCACTTCCGTCACTATTTCACTCCTCATATTGCCTCAATGAAGGGCGCAGAATGGTTTCCCCTCCGAGGAAATATGAAGTAGAGCTGCCAAATAATTTACATAACGCCTTGAAGAGGTCTCTAGCCTTAGAAAGAAGTTTGGAAAGAGATGGAGCACTAAAGAAGGTGTTCCAGCGCCCTGACGTTGAGTTACATCACAAAGCGTCAAGTGCAAATTGTACCAGACACGAGGAAAGCATACATTGCTTTCTTCACTTGTGCTACTACTCTGGCATTACATCTCGAACTGACCATTAATTCTAACGCTCCAGAGATGGTAACCTCACGCAATCTACTCTGATCATGACCGGAATTTTCTCAATTCCAGCAAGGAATTACACGACATGCCGACGAGTCCGCAACTCACCAATACATTGCCCACCACAATGTCACTTGGAAATTCACCCCACCTAGGGCGGCTTGGTGGGGAGGCTGGTGGGAATGAATGGTAGGGTCTGTCAAACGTTGTCTAAGGGTTCAAACAAAACGCAGTTTGGTTGGTTGGCGCCAGCCCACAGGTCTTGACGCCAAGCTTATAGTGCCCTAAAGACCTGATAATTAATATTTAATATCCCTTACGTCATTTTATGGAGATATAAATATAATAATGAAGCATTAACGTGGTTAAAATTCATTGTACCCTGAATAGGACGCTGTCCTACATGGAGGATAAGCATAGTAACATATTAAATGGTGATTCCCAATAACTGTCGTTACTGACTTTATAACGGCTAATTTGAGTCAAGATGCTCATCTGAAAGTCAATGAGAGTGCAATGTTCATTTTCGCACTGGGTAAGAGAACCCCGATCAAAACACGTGCTTTGCGAGAGATATGGGCTCCCCTGTAAAATGATCTCACGCGCCCCAAACGGTGCGAGTAAGGCCCACGAGTAGTCAGACAGCTCGGATGTGTCGCTGCAGTACATCTATTCATCAGCCAATAGGCCTCCAACAGTTCCATCGTAACAGTACTATTTTTAATAAGGGGCACTCTTAAATATTTGTAAAGTCGTCATAAATAAGCTTAATAGACCTATAGAAAAGTATTAAATAATCGCTCTAATTTTCCTGCAATATGACCACACAATACACTGGCATTCATGAAACTAGCAGACTGACAACTCGAAACTCTGTGTGTTTGGATATCCATATAGGGAGAACTCAAAAGCGTTTCGGTTCAACTAGAAGTAACTCCAACTTGATCATTTTGAAGCAGAAGCCCTAGAGAATGCAGACTTGTGGACAACACATTTGTAATGTGGATAATAAGAAAGAGTGACTGGCATCGTTCCTGGACCTTAATTTTAATTTTAAAAGTCCCCCTACGTACACCCAGCAAAGATGTATTCAAAGATCTGCAAATACTGCCAGTCTCATGTTTGTACATCTTAGAAACAGTTAACTTTGTTCATGATCATAAAGACTTATTCAAAAGGAACTCTGAATATCACTCTCATGCTACTAGATCTTCGCATCATATACACCTCAGCACACATAGAATTACAAATTTTTATTACTTGATAAATTGCACCAATTAATTAAATTAAAAAAAAAAAACTGAATTTTTCATGGTTAATTTTGCGCCCTCTCTGTAACTGCGCCCTTGGCTAACAGTTTATTGATTCAGTTTATTTACATTCCTCGCAAATCCTACTTCCCTTAAATCCATCCTAATTTTGTATATTGTGTTAATTGAAAAAAAATTATTGGCTGTTGCAGACCTGCAAAAGCCACAACGCCCATCTCTTCGCCCGTGCGAACTTTCTTGCCATCGCCCGAGCGTACGCCTACGCCCACACCTTCACCGACGCCCACGCCTTCACCCACGCCATCAACGTAAGTATAACACAATTATTATTATTATTTGGTATTCTGCCTAGTGGCAGGTCCATGTCTTCGTACTGAAAATTCCTGACGCCAGTGTTCCCTATCTCCAGCTTCGTCCTTCAATCTGCTGTATCTCTTCCCATCTTACATGTCATCCAGATGTTGTATTCTTGTCCTTCCTGTTGCAGCAGTTCCTTTGATCTTCCCTTCGATGACAATTAATTATCACAAATTAGTTAATCATAATCTTGATTCACCTTTCATCATCATCATCAGGATCTATAGGCAATGCCTTGTTGTAGTAGCCATGTCTTCCTTTTCATCGCTGTTCTTGAAATCTTTAAACACCACAAGAACTTGAACAGAAAGGAGGAAGGCCTAAGGTTAGCAAGTTTTGGCACTCCATATTAGGGAAGTAGCGTTACTGCCACCCAAGATGGACCCATGCTGGCAACCGCCCCCATTATAAATACTGGTGCCCAAAAGCATCAGAAAGCTCATAGGAAGACATCCTCTAGGTAAGGAGAGGGAATTTTTTAATCCTGTGCACCAAGAGCTCCGTAGCGTTCGCCACTGGTTCTAGATAATTGTTAGTGTTACAAAAAGGTATTAAATAAAAGAGCAAGAAATGATGTACAGTATTTGTATTTCAGGTGCCCAGGGTCGTTTAGGAAGACCATTACATCTTACTTTTTAGAACCCTTTTTAAAAACAAAAAATAAAATCAGGTTTCATTTGGAATTTGTATGCCAATAAGGTAGCATAAGATAAGATAAGTAAATTCTTTAAAGAGTAATTCAAATAAAGAAATCAATTTCTTTATTGTCAGTATAATTATGAGAAGAAGTAGTAAACTTCATTTTATTCTATTGTTTTTAATTTAAGATTGTTTTATTTTAATAATATATTTAGTTACACTATATTAAGTTGTTATATATGAGTTTTCCCCAAGTGATAAATCCTTTATACATGATCCAGTGAACGCAACAGAGTATCAAAACCGCAGTGCCTAACCCGTCCAGCGCTATCCTAGACAATTCGGGTGTTACTTTAAGTAGTGCAAACTTAATAGGTGACGCGCGTCTAACAAAATGGTGTCTTAGAAGCGGGATTCGACGCGATTAAATTTTCATACTCTAGGTAAGACAGTGACCGCGAAATAAGGAATTGTGTGTAAAATTAAAAGTGATTCTTTTGTTTCAACAGAATACGGGCCAGGCTCAACCCAAATTGGGTGATCGAAAATCGCCTTAGAAGTGAGGCGACACATGAAGATCAAGAAAAGATCTTTTGGTAAGTACAAATATTGTTTTATTATTTTATTATTTAAACACACTCTGTAATGTTTTGTGTTTATGTTCACGTTTGTTTATTGTTTACTGCCACATTTTAAAATTTTCTTCATGTCACCAGAACTTCACTGGTAACAGCCGCCCAAGGATACAACCGTCGGTAGGTATTAGACACTGGCATTCATGAAACTAGCAGACTGACAACTCAAAACTCTGTGTGTTTGGATATCCATATAGGGAGAACTCAAAAGCGTTTCGGTTTAACTAGAAGTAACTCCAACTTGATCATTTTGAAGCAGAAGCCCTAGGGAATGCCGACTTGTGGACAACACATTTGTAATGTGGATAACAAGAGAGAGAGACTGGCATCGTTCCTGGACCTTCTCAAGGTATTCACCCAACATAGATTTCACTATGGAGTGTGAAAAGGATGGAAAATTGCAGTTTCTGAATGGGCTTGTTATGAAGAAAGCAAACCCTGACATCTTGGAACACACTGTGTTCAGGAAACAGGTACCTGAACTGGAATTCTCACCAGCCAGAAAGATATGTATTATTAAAACATTGGCCACCAGGGCCGTAAAACTAAGCAAAGGCATGAACTACATCATCTAAATGAATCTCTACAGAAAAATGGGGTTTTCTTGTAATGCAGAATCAGTGCATCGGCAGCATCACCAGCACCGGTACTGGCATCTAGCTCAACGATTCAGAATGCATTCAAAGACACTAGTCCTCATTGAAAAGAAAATTTCCATGTAATAGATAAAGGGATGTAGCCAGTAATGGTTTAATACACAGCAGCAATCAAGGGCAATTTATTTTCACCTAAAAAAACAGAGACTCGTTTTCCATTGAAGTTGCTAATTAGGGTTACTGAAAGAAAATCAAATCAAATCGAAACATCAGCACCACAAGATTCAAATGGAATGGATGTTTATTATTGTTGTCGTTCTTAGATACGACAAAAAATCAAGGAGAAGAAAAAGGAAATCAAACTTCTTACCAAGGCAAGCAAAGTATCTACTCTGATTACAATTATTTTACCCACATGTCTTGACTCCAAGCTTATAGTGCCCTAAAGACCCGACAATTAATATTTGATAATTGATATTTAATATCCCTTACGTCATTCTATGGAGGTATAAATATAATAATGAAGCATTAACGTGGTTAAAATTCATTGTATGCTGAATAGGACGCTGTTACTTACGTCTGTCCTACATGGAGGATGAACATAGTAAGACATTAAATGGTGATTCCCAATAACTGTCGTTACTGACTTTATAACGGCTAATGTGAGTCAAGATGCTCATTTGAAAGTCAATGAGAGTGCAATGTTCATTTTCGCACTGGGTAAGAGAACCCCGATCAAAACACGTGCTTTGCGAGAGATATGGGCTCCCCTGTAAAATGATCTCACGCGCCCCAAACGGTGCGAGTAAGGCCCACAAGTAGTCAGACAGCTCGGATGTGTCGCTACGGTACATCTATTCAGCAAGCAATAGGCCTCCAACAGTTCCATCGTAACAGTACTATTTTTAATAAGCGGCACTCTTAAATATTTTTAAAGTCGTCATAAGTAAGCTTAATAGACCTATAGAAAAGTATTAAATAATCGCTCTAATTTTCCTGCAATATGACCACACAATACTCTTAAAGAGAATCATAGCTATACCGAGAGCGGTTGAACCCTGAGACAAACAGCTAGCCGAGACAACAAGAATCACAACTCAAAGGGAATCATTACAGAGCCTGAAGAGAAAACTGAAAAAAGGATTAGATTGTGGAAAATAATATTTCAGGTCTTCAACATCAGAAACAAAATAAATGAGTAGGAAAAAGAGAAACCAGTCCAACCTACCTCCACCTTAGCAGCGTCAGGACTTCGTCTCGCGTATAGCCTCATTGTGAATCATGTCGCGGCAAGAGAAGGAAGCTTTTTTGCTGACTTTCACTTTCTTACAAATCAAATCACATTTTTTTAAATTTCAGGTGGTAAGATTAAGATGGCTTTGGTTTGGTTTGGTGGTGTGGAGGTGTCATTCAATTATGGTTTGGTGGTGGTAAGCACTGATCCGAATCCATAGAGCTGCAACATCTTTAAAGAGGACAAAATAATTCCCCGAAATCTGTAGAGCAGCATAATCTTGATCGGTATCATACACCCCCACACACACAATGGTACCCGAGATAATAGGTTTTTCCGCCTTAGCATTTAATGTGTATAGTTTAAATTGTATTGTATCTTATTGTGGATTATAAGTTTTAATTGATTTTCTTTTCTTTTTTATTTCAGAAGAAGAATAAGCCCACACAAGTGGGAACGGTGAGTCTAGTTGATATTTCATAAAATAAGTTTATTGTTTATAGTTTTGTGGCCTCTATCTATTTTTTTATATCTTTTGTTTCAACAGGATACTTGCACGGCTCAATCCAAATTGGATTGTTAACAGTCGCCTCAGGAGTGAGGAGACTCGAGCTGACAAGGAGAAAGTATTTTGGTAAGTACAAATATTGTTTTATTATTTTATTATTTAAACATACTCTTCATGAGTAATCTCCTTACCTGTATATTATGTTTTTTTTAAACTTATTATTATTGCTTTTGTAAATTATGTATGTGTATATTACGTATGTTTATGGTCCTGATATAGGCCCTATATATGGGACTGTATTAGCCATACGTTAATTGACGAAGCCAAAAATTTGAAAATTTATATGGTGATTAAATAAATAATAATAATAATGATCTGATAATGGAAAACTTGACATCCCACTCTTAATAAGAAATTTAGTCTTAAAACAATATTCTTAGTTAATAAAAACATAATAGTATGAGGTTTCACAAATATAGTAATATTATTAAATGAGTGTGTAATGCTGGTGTCACAACATTTACAAGCTTGCAGGCTGTTAGGCTGTGGTCCAAGGTTGCATCGACGCTAAAAAACGCAAGATTTCAATTCTCATCAAGGAACACAAAAGACATTGCAGACTCTATCAGCTGTAGCGGAGCATGCTCTATTCGAGGAGGGAAACCACGACATCATGTACAGTGAAACACAAGTCATTTCTACGGAAAGTATTACCCGAGACTAAACAGAGAGGCTGTTGAAATCTTTAAACACCACAAGAACTTTAACAGAAGGAGGAAGGCCTAAGGTTAGCAAGTTTTGGCACTCCATATTAGGGAAGTAGCGTTACTGCCACCCAAGATGGACCAGCGCTGGCAACCGGCCCAATTCCACAACCAGGGTATAAATAAAAGTGCCCAACAGCATCAGAATGCTCATAGGAAGACATCCTCTAGGTAATTTTTTAATCCTGTGCAGCAAGAGCTCCGTAGTGTTCGCGCAGGCGCACTTGCTTTCCTGGTAGTACGGGTCTCTCTCTAGCCACGCGTCTCATAGCCTCATTGTAGTTCAAGATGTCGAGGGAGGGAAAGCAGTGATTTATGCATGTGCACCTTCTAGCGCAGATCCCTCAGGACTCAAGGTTCACCCACCACGCGGACCTCCCTCCTACCTCCAGCGTCAGGATTTCGTTCCGCACATAGCCTCATTGTTCTGCAAGATGTCGCAGAAGGAGAAGTAAGATTTTCTGAGGACGCTACTTCTAACTGAAAAAGCTCTTAAAATGCAGGATGTCCCGTCAAATTTGGGACAGGTGGCAACGCTAGCTCCGTCACGAATCAGGTTCCCCCACCACGCGGACGTCCCTCCTACCTAGGAGTGTCAGGATTTCGTCCCGCACATAGTCTCATTGTAGTTCAAGATGTCGAGCAAAGAAGAGAAGGAGCGATTTTTGGGTACCCTCCTGCTAGCGCCTCTTCCTGAGGATACAAGGTAACTTAGGCCAGCATTATATTCCAATGTAGATGTCACGAGTAGGAGGAGCTAAAGGGACGACCTGTTTTTCCCTCATTTTTTTAATAAAAATCCCGGGGTAGGACCCCCGACCACCATTTTTGGGATATTCCATACCCCACACCCCAAATTTTTGCAAACTTTCGTCTGTGTCAGTCCCTTTCTGGTTCCGCCTTTGGTTGAGATGAAAATAAGATATTCTAGGAGGAGCTTTGGTAACCGTTACTTTTGAATTTTTGTAACAGGTCGTTACCGTTACATACATGTAACAGTTACAAAGTAACAGTTACACGAAATATTCCCCATCTCTATCTAGCCAACAACGTAGGCTACCGCTCATAGCCTCATACTCTTAAGAGATGTCCAGGCGAACGGAGTCTAAAGAAGAGTTTTTACGGAGGCTCCTTATGGAGCCTCTGCCAGATGATTCGAGGTGAGTTAGGCTAGCATTATATTATAATGAAAATAAAAGCATTTATAAAATTGCATGTCCCTGTGTCTATACGCTCGGTAACTCGAATTGTAATTAAACTTAGTATACACAATTGACCCCTACAGCACCGAAGAGCAGAGGCCAAAAACCTTGCCTTCGCCGAGGGCATCACACCTGATGCTTTCCCATCCTCTATAGCCAATACTGCAATCAACGTTCCTTTCATTAAGGCTATTTCTGAGCGTCTTGCCAACACCAAGACATTCAAGGTGACACCCGTCAACTTCACCACGCTAGCCGAACATGGGTCACAAGCCCAAACAGTGATTGAACGGCCAGTAATGGAGGATGCCACTCGATGTGTGGATCAGCTCACTCGAGTCACTTCGCTTTTAAGCGACACACCAGGTACTTACGGAATGGCTACAGCCTTCAGCTACCAGCTCCGAAAAGAACCTGGTCCAGACAACAACCATGCTTCGTGGTATTTGTTGAGCATAGACGCAGCACACCCAGTGCCAAATGCGCGAGTGAACAACAGAAACATACGTCGCAACATTCCTGATTACTACCAGGCTGAGGTATTTACCACAGTTTCACAACCAGCTGGCGACTTCCGTCGACAGATAGTTGAATCCCTCGTTGTAGTCAAGAGATAACACCCGTTCCAATGGGACCAAGCTAAGAGGAAAACACCAACCTCACATATATTTTCTTTCAAATGTTTGGGATCGGGATAAGATACGTCCCAAATAGGAATAAAATGTTGGTTTTAGGTTTGGAAGGGACTTCAGTTTGAAGTGCATAAGATAGGAAAGCTTAGCCACCTCTGAATAGCTAATGAGGACCAGATTCGAATGAATCAAAAATGAGAGCAAATAGACTGTAACCTCAGGACTCTGGGATCAGGAATCCACGGAATACTTAAGGAGAACAATTTAAATATGAAATAATCACAACTTACTAAATTCACACACAATAATTATTGAAACTAATTGAAATAGAAACACTGATACATAAGATGCAAGAGTACGTTTTCACACGTGTCTGTAAATATTAATTTCTTGAAAAACTTGATAAATAATAGCTTGAAATGCGTAGATTAAATTGCACTTGAAGTTAACACTAAACTTTTGTATGTAGTTTAGTCGTAAAAGCTGATATAAGCACTGAAACAGGTAGCGTGGGTTGCAACACTGTTACGAAATATCAAACTTTCGTAATTCGGAGAATTCACTCGCGAACTTTATGAATTATATGTAATTATGTATGAATAATTACTGAGAGCCACAATTGCGCACAATTGTGACTATTCGCCGCTTCCAGAGCAAGTTTAAGGAAACTTGGTAGAAAAAGCGGGAATGATTCGAGCCTACTAGATACACTTGTGATCTGAGTGAGGTCTCGTACAATACTGACTGGGGTGACGCTAAGCCACCGCATATAACAAAGGAAATTAGCAAGTCATGCATGATCCCACAATGCCTTGAGGCGGGAACAAAAAGACAATCAAAGCGGGACATTGCAAGCGGACAGTTTGAAACATTCTAAAGTGGAAACATGTTGCTTGCTCGAACAATAACGTCCATGGGAAGACGATTGTTTATATTGAACCAATTCGGTTCACCGGTACCAGAGTATTGCCCATTTTAGTGTATTTTGTGGTATTACAGTGCCATCCGGTTTCCACACAATTTGACCAGTATTTGGAAAATGCATACATAGGATATGTTATTTTAAGTTTTAAATGTAATACTACAGTATATTCATCACTAAAGTTTTAGCTTATGTGATGCTGTCCTAAATAGAGAATAAGCATAGTAACATATTAAATGGTGATTCCCAATAACTGTCGTTACTGACTTTATAAAGGCTAATTTTTGAGTCAAGATGCTCATTTTAAAAGTCAATGAGAGTGCAATGTTCATTTTCGCACTGGGTAAGAGAACCCCGATCAAACACGTGCTTTGCGAGAGATATGGGCTCCCCTGTAAAAGGATCTCACGAGCCCCAAACGGTGCGAGTAAGGCCCACAAGTAGTCAGACAGCTCGGATGTGTCGCTGTTGGTACATCTATTCAGCAAGCAATAGGCCTCCAACAGTTCCATCGTAACAGTACTATTTTTAATAAGCGGCACTCTTAAATATTTGTAAAGTCGTCATAAGTAAGCTTAATAGACCCATAGAAAAGTATTAAATAATCGCTCTAATTTTCCTGCAATATGACCACACAATACTCTTAAAGAGAATCATAGCTATACCGACAGCGGTTGAACCCTGAGACAAACAGCTAGCCGAGACAACAAGAATCACAACTCAAAGGGAATCATTACAGAGCCTGAAGAGAAACTGAAAAAGGATTAGATTGTGGAAAATAATATTTCAGGTCTTCAACATCAGAAACAAAATAAATGAGTAGGAAAAAGAGAAACCAGTCCAACCTACCTCCACCTTAGCAGCGTCAGGACTTCGTCTCGCGTATAGCCTCATTGTGAATCATGTCGCGGCAAGAGAAGGAAGCTTTTTTGCTGACTTTCACTTTCTTACAAATCAAATCACATTTTTTTAAATTTCAGGTGGTAAGATTAAGATGGCTTTGGTTTGGTTTGGTGGTGTGGAGGTGTCATTCAATTATGGTTTGGTGGTGGTAAGCACTGATCCGAATCCATAGAGCTGCAACATCTTTAAAGAGGACAAAATAATTCCCCGAAATCTGTAGAGCAGCATAATCTTGATCGGTATCATACACCCCCACACACACAATGGTACCCGAGATAATAGGTTTTTCCGCCTTAGCATTTAATGTGTATAGTTTAAATTGTATTGTATCTTATTGTGGATTATAAGTTTTAATTGATTTTCTTTTCTTTTTTATTTCAGAAGAAGAATAAGCCCACACAAGTGGGAACGGTGAGTCTAGTTGATATTTCATAAAATAAGTTTATTGTTTATAGTTTTGTGGCCTCTATCTATTTTTTTATATCTTTTGTTTCAACAGGATACTTGCACGGCTCAATCCAAATTGGATTGTTAACAGTCGCCTCAGGAGTGAGGAGACTCGAGCTGACAAGGAGAAAGTATTTTGGTAAGTACAAATATTGTTTTATTATTTTATTATTTAAACATACTCTTCATGAGTAATCTCCTTACCTGTATATTATGTTTTTTTTAAACTTATTATTATTGCTTTTGTAAATTATGTATGTGTATATTACGTATGTTTATGGTCCTGATATAGGCCCTATATATGGGACTGTATTAGCCATACGTTAATTGACGAAGCCAAAAATTTGAAAATTTATATGGTGATTAAATAAATAATAATAATAATGATCTGATAATGGAAAACTTGACATCCCACTCTTAATAAGAAATTTAGTCTTAAAACAATATTCTTAGTTAATAAAAACATAATAGTATGAGGTTTCACAAATATAGTAATATTATTAAATGAGTGTGTAATGCTGGTGTCACAACATTTACAAGCTTGCAGGCTGTTAGGCTGTGGTCCAAGATTGCATCGACGCTAAAAAAACGCAAGATTTCAACTCTCACCAAGGAACACAAAAGACATAGCAGACTCTATCAGCTGTAGCGGAGCATGCTCTATTCAAGGAGGGAAACCACGACATCATGTACAGTGAAACACAAGTCATTTCTACGGAAAGTATTACCCGAGACTAAACAGAGAGGCTGTTGAAATCTGTTTTGGCACTCCATATTAGGGAAGTAGCGTTACTGCCACCCAAGATAGACCCGCGCTGGCAACCGCCCCCCATTATAAATACTGGTGCCCAACAGCATCAGAACGCTCATAGGAAGACATCCTCTAGGTAAGGAGCGGGAATTTTTGAATCCTGTGCAGCAAGAGCTCCGTAGCGTTCGCCACTGGTTCTAGATATTTGTTAGTTTTACGAAAAAGTAATAAATAAAAGAGCAAGAAATGATGTACAGTATTTGTATTTCAGGTGCCCAGGGTCGTTTAAGAAGACCATTACATCTTACTTTTTAGAACCCTTTTTAAAAAAATAAATAAAATCAGGTTTCATTTGGAATTTGTATGCCAATATGGTAGCATAAGATAAGTAAATTCTTTAAAGAGTAATTCAAATAAAGAAATCAATTTCTTTATTGTCAGTATAATTATGAGAAGAAGTAGTAAACTTCATTTTATTCTATTGTTTTTAATTTAAGATTGTTTTATTTTAATAATATATTTAGTTACACTATATTATGTTGTTATATGAGTTTTCCCCAAGTGATAAATCCTTTATGCATGATCCAGTGAACGCAACAGAGTATGAAAACCGCAGTGCCTAACCCGTCCAGTGCTATCCTAGACAATTCGGGTGTTACTTTAAGTAGTGCAAACTTAATAGGCGACGCGCGCCTAACAAAGTGGTGTCTTAGAAGCAGGATTCGACGCGATTAAATTTTCATACTCTAGGTATGACAGTGACCGCAAATTAAGGAATTGTGTGTAAAATTAAAAGTGATTAATTCATACTTAATTTTAACAAGTGGATTATAAGTTTTAATTGATTTCCACTATATTTTATTACAGAGACTGGATAGAGATATTAAAAAGGGGGCTGCCACTGAAAATGATGAGAAGAAAGCAGCAGAAACAGTGAACAATATCCAGTCCAAAATTAAATTAACCAAAGAAAAGATCGAATCTCTTAAGGAGGTAAGCAAAGTTAGATCTGCACGGCGATAGGGGAAGTGTTTTTGCGCTAGTGTCGCTTAGCTACCACTATACACTATATGCTTGCTGCACCATTTCTAAGGTTTCTGTTTCTGTCAGAAAAAGTATGCATCACATATTTTAACATAAAATATTATAAATTCTTTTGTCATTTTATCCTTTACAGGAGATGAAGATGGCGCCGCCTGCAAGGGCAAGGAAAAGAAGGCGAGGTGAGATACTTCATTTGTAGAATAGAATAAACATAATAATACAGTGGATTCTTAGTAATTTGAACCCGAAGGGCACTGCTACTAAAGTCGAAATGAACGAGGCAGCAGAAAAAGTGGATAATACCCGGTCAAAAATTAAAGACGTAAAGGAAGTCATCAAATATTATATGAAGGTAAGCAAAGTTAGATCTGCACGGCGATAGGGGAAGTGTTTTTGCGCTACCACTATACAGAAGGGATGTAGGGGTTGCAGGTGGCAAAAGATCATAACATGGTTGCCATTCAGCAATTCACTGCACCCCTCTTTCAGCCAAATAACCCATGCTCCTCATATTTGTAAGCCACTGACTGATATTTGCAATTCCTCCTTCGTCTCAGGAAAATTCCACAGTTTCCTAAAAATTTCAAAAATACCTCTACCCAAAAAAGGTAAAAAAAATAATATAGAAAACTACAGGCCCATATCCTTACTTTCAGCTTTCTCAAAATTCCTTGAGAAACTAATGTATAATCGTATCATGTCATTTCGAGCTCTGAAGATGCCAGATGCAGTTCGTGGCGAAACGTTAGCAATTTTATCGGATAGACCACGGCCATACAGCCCGGAAATGGAAATATCATATATTGTTATGTTAAACAGCACGGGTAAGCTATTGTTATTGATGTTCTTAGACTATTTATTTATTGTACTAAGAATATCACAGGCAATGCCCAATTACAATAATCTCGCTTATATTAATACACCAGATGTCAATGCCTGCATTGTGTTAACTGACAAATAATTATTGTTTCTGTTCCAGGGGCAAGAAAAAGAAAGACAACTCCCTTGGTGTCAGAACCAAAAGCAAGAAAGAGGAGAGCTACTCCCTCACTAGCAGAACCAAAGTAAGTTCAATATAAAAAATATAAAACTAAGTGCATGTGATTAAAGAGGGTTGTGCACAGTAAGTAGTTACCGAATAGGCTAGTGGCCGAGTGCACCAACCTCGGTATTCTCCTGGTACACTGCTAACGAATGTAGCTCTGAATCAGCAAGCTCAAAATTGTTCACCTTCAATTTCTATCACATATAATTCTTTTCTTAGAATGCTCATTTCTAAAACTTTCAGCATGGCATTTGCTGTTGCAACTTTCATAAATGAATAAATTGGCATCACCAGCAAAGGTCGTCATCAACAAACAGATTGTGGAAAACTAAATTAATGGAGAAACTTCACAACGGTATAAAGGGTAGGATGTTTAAATGGAACACAATTTCATTAACCAAAGGTTCTGTGCAACCAAGTATGGAGATGAGATTTCAAAATTCGAACAACAGCGAACGGGACTCCCATAAGGCTCAGTCATCAGCCCAACTTTGTTTAATGTCATGATCAATGATGTAGTTTCGAAGCTAACGAACAGTATGTTAAGTGTGCCTTGTATGCCGATGAACTTATACTCTGGGCATAAAAAGACAGAAGCAAGCAAAGCTGTCTCCAAATAATTATAACGGACAGGTTCATACCATAGTATTTTTTTTAAATTTTCTAGATTTTAGTTTTTGTATCAAGTTGGTTTTTAATAAACATCTGTGTTCTGTTATTTAGTTTGTATACTGTATTGGATTTTAACTAAGCATATATAATAAACAATGTAAACACTGTAAATGTTTTTGGCTGCTTCCAAGTTCTATCCTTACGTTTAGTTAATGAGGGTATAAGGTAGTTTTTGAAATATCTTCAATAGACAATACAAGTAGCAGTCTTCTGACTTCACAAGCTCCAACAACATCGGTTGGCAAGACAGAGGTCCCAACTCTAGAATATACATATCTGCAGACGACAAGAATACGGATCACCAGAACGAACGGTTTACGCAAACTGAACCATTGCGTTCTAGATTGTGGTAGTCAGTCCCATTTTATCAGTAAAACTCTTAACTGAAGAATTACAGCTGAAGGTAATCGACAGTAGAATTCTGTCAGTTCTTTCAAAACGTCACTTCCATCTCCCAGCCAGCGCAGACTCGTCCAGATGGACATTGGAGGCATATGGGGGAATTCCAAGAGTCTTATTACCGCTCTGGAGAGCAATCATATATTTTCTCAACCCACAGTACCCCATGGCATTCACATGATAGGACACATGTGGAAATTGCAACTGGCACACCCCTTAGGATGACCATGGAGATCTTCCCATAGAACTGTCGACAGGCAGAGATCAGCACTGGAAAGTTGTAAAAGACGCTGCTCCTATACGTATTTCTCACTCTGTGGTACCACTACCATCTATACTGGGCTGGATACTAAGCGGAAGCCAATTCCATATGACAGTCAACCCCATTAATGTGAACTACATAAATTCCTTACAGACACGCCGTTTCTGGGATCTAGAAACAATCGGAATTTTAACAGATCAGCCCCAAAAACTAAGAGCAAGGGACACTTCACTTCCGTCACTATTTCACTCCTCATATTGCCTCAATGAAGGGCGCAGAATGGTTTCCCCTCCGAGGAAATATGAAGTAGAGCTGCCAAATAATTTACATAACGCCTTGAAGAGGTCTCTAGCCTTAGAAAGAAGTTTGGAAAGAGATGGAGCACTAAAGAAGGTGTTCCAGCGCCCTGACGTTGAGTTACATCACAAAGCGTCAAGTGCAAATTGTACCAGACACGAGGAAAGCATACATTGCTTTCTTCACTTGTGCTACTACTCTGGCATTACATCTCGAACTGACCATTAATTCTAACGCTCCAGAGATGGTAACCTCACGCAATCTACTCTGATCATGACCGGAATTTTCTCAATTCCAGCAAGGAATTACACGACATGCCGACGAGTCCGCAACTCACCAATACATTGCCCACCACAATGTCACTTGGAAATTCACCCCACCTAGGGCGGCTTGGTGGGGAGGCTGGTGGGAATGAATGGTAGGGTCTGTCAAACGTTGTCTAAGGGTTCAAACAAAACGCAGTTTGGTTGGTTGGCGCCAGCCCACAGGTCTTGACGCCAAGCTTATAGTGCCCTAAAGACCTGATAATTAATATTTAATATCCCTTACGTCATTTTATGGAGATATAAATATAATAATGAAGCATTAACGTGGTTAAAATTCATTGTACCCTGAATAGGACGCTGTCCTACATGGAGGATAAGCATAGTAACATATTAAATGGTGATTCCCAATAACTGTCGTTACTGACTTTATAACGGCTAATTTGAGTCAAGATGCTCATCTGAAAGTCAATGAGAGTGCAATGTTCATTTTCGCACTGGGTAAGAGAACCCCGATCAAAACACGTGCTTTGCGAGAGATATGGGCTCCCCTGTAAAATGATCTCACGCGCCCCAAACGGTGCGAGTAAGGCCCACGAGTAGTCAGACAGCTCGGATGTGTCGCTGCAGTACATCTATTCATCAGCCAATAGGCCTCCAACAGTTCCATCGTAACAGTACTATTTTTAATAAGGGGCACTCTTAAATATTTGTAAAGTCGTCATAAATAAGCTTAATAGACCTATAGAAAAGTATTAAATAATCGCTCTAATTTTCCTGCAATATGACCACACAATACACTGGCATTCATGAAACTAGCAGACTGACAACTCGAAACTCTGTGTGTTTGGATATCCATATAGGGAGAACTCAAAAGCGTTTCGGTTCAACTAGAAGTAACTCCAACTTGATCATTTTGAAGCAGAAGCCCTAGAGAATGCAGACTTGTGGACAACACATTTGTAATGTGGATAATAAGAAAGAGTGACTGGCATCGTTCCTGGACCTTAATTTTAATTTTAAAAGTCCCCCTACGTACACCCAGCAAAGATGTATTCAAAGATCTGCAAATACTGCCAGTCTCATGTTTGTACATCTTAGAAACAGTTAACTTTGTTCATGATCATAAAGACTTATTCAAAAGGAACTCTGAATATCACTCTCATGCTACTAGATCTTCGCATCATATACACCTCAGCACACATAGAATTACAAATTTTTATTACTTGATAAATTGCACCAATTAATTAAATTAAAAAAAAAAAACTGAATTTTTCATGGTTAATTTTGCGCCCTCTCTGTAACTGCGCCCTTGGCTAACAGTTTATTGATTCAGTTTATTTACATTCCTCGCAAATCCTACTTCCCTTAAATCCATCCTAATTTTGTATATTGTGTTAATTGAAAAAAAATTATTGGCTGTTGCAGACCTGCAAAAGCCACAACGCCCATCTCTTCGCCCGTGCGAACTTTCTTGCCATCGCCCGAGCGTACGCCTACGCCCACACCTTCACCGACGCCCACGCCTTCACCCACGCCATCAACGTAAGTATAACACAATTATTATTATTATTTGGTATTCTGCCTAGTGGCAGGTCCATGTCTTCGTACTGAAAATTCCTGACGCCAGTGTTCCCTATCTCCAGCTTCGTCCTTCAATCTGCTGTATCTCTTCCCATCTTACATGTCATCCAGATGTTGTATTCTTGTCCTTCCTGTTGCAGCAGTTCCTTTGATCTTCCCTTCGATGACAATTAATTATCACAAATTAGTTAATCATAATCTTGATTCACCTTTCATCATCATCATCAGGATCTATAGGCAATGCCTTGTTGTAGTAGCCATGTCTTCCTTTTCATCGCTGTTCTTGAAATCTTTAAACACCACAAGAACTTGAACAGAAAGGAGGAAGGCCTAAGGTTAGCAAGTTTTGGCACTCCATATTAGGGAAGTAGCGTTACTGCCACCCAAGATGGACCCATGCTGGCAACCGCCCCCATTATAAATACTGGTGCCCAAAAGCATCAGAAAGCTCATAGGAAGACATCCTCTAGGTAAGGAGAGGGAATTTTTTAATCCTGTGCACCAAGAGCTCCGTAGCGTTCGCCACTGGTTCTAGATAATTGTTAGTGTTACAAAAAGGTATTAAATAAAAGAGCAAGAAATGATGTACAGTATTTGTATTTCAGGTGCCCAGGGTCGTTTAGGAAGACCATTACATCTTACTTTTTAGAACCCTTTTTAAAAACAAAAAATAAAATCAGGTTTCATTTGGAATTTGTATGCCAATAAGGTAGCATAAGATAAGATAAGTAAATTCTTTAAAGAGTAATTCAAATAAAGAAATCAATTTCTTTATTGTCAGTATAATTATGAGAAGAAGTAGTAAACTTCATTTTATTCTATTGTTTTTAATTTAAGATTGTTTTATTTTAATAATATATTTAGTTACACTATATTAAGTTGTTATATATGAGTTTTCCCCAAGTGATAAATCCTTTATACATGATCCAGTGAACGCAACAGAGTATCAAAACCGCAGTGCCTAACCCGTCCAGCGCTATCCTAGACAATTCGGGTGTTACTTTAAGTAGTGCAAACTTAATAGGTGACGCGCGTCTAACAAAATGGTGTCTTAGAAGCGGGATTCGACGCGATTAAATTTTCATACTCTAGGTAAGACAGTGACCGCGAAATAAGGAATTGTGTGTAAAATTAAAAGTGATTCTTTTGTTTCAACAGAATACGGGCCAGGCTCAACCCAAATTGGGTGATCGAAAATCGCCTTAGAAGTGAGGCGACACATGAAGATCAAGAAAAGATCTTTTGGTAAGTACAAATATTGTTTTATTATTTTATTATTTAAACACACTCTGTAATGTTTTGTGTTTATGTTCACGTTTGTTTATTGTTTACTGCCACATTTTAAAATTTTCTTCATGTCACCAGAACTTCACTGGTAACAGCCGCCCAAGGATACAACCGTCGGTAGGTATTAGACACTGGCATTCATGAAACTAGCAGACTGACAACTCAAAACTCTGTGTGTTTGGATATCCATATAGGGAGAACTCAAAAGCGTTTCGGTTTAACTAGAAGTAACTCCAACTTGATCATTTTGAAGCAGAAGCCCTAGGGAATGCCGACTTGTGGACAACACATTTGTAATGTGGATAACAAGAGAGAGAGACTGGCATCGTTCCTGGACCTTCTCAAGGTATTCACCCAACATAGATTTCACTATGGAGTGTGAAAAGGATGGAAAATTGCAGTTTCTGAATGGGCTTGTTATGAAGAAAGCAAACCCTGACATCTTGGAACACACTGTGTTCAGGAAACAGGTACCTGAACTGGAATTCTCACCAGCCAGAAAGATATGTATTATTAAAACATTGGCCACCAGGGCCGTAAAACTAAGCAAAGGCATGAACTACATCATCTAAATGAATCTCTACAGAAAAATGGGGTTTTCTTGTAATGCAGAATCAGTGCATCGGCAGCATCACCAGCACCGGTACTGGCATCTAGCTCAACGATTCAGAATGCATTCAAAGACACTAGTCCTCATTGAAAAGAAAATTTCCATGTAATAGATAAAGGGATGTAGCCAGTAATGGTTTAATACACAGCAGCAATCAAGGGCAATTTATTTTCACCTAAAAAAACAGAGACTCGTTTTCCATTGAAGTTGCTAATTAGGGTTACTGAAAGAAAATCAAATCAAATCGAAACATCAGCACCACAAGATTCAAATGGAATGGATGTTTATTATTGTTGTCGTTCTTAGATACGACAAAAAATCAAGGAGAAGAAAAAGGAAATCAAACTTCTTACCAAGGCAAGCAAAGTATCTACTCTGATTACAATTATTTTACCCACATGTCTTGACTCCAAGCTTATAGTGCCCTAAAGACCCGACAATTAATATTTGATAATTGATATTTAATATCCCTTACGTCATTCTATGGAGGTATAAATATAATAATGAAGCATTAACGTGGTTAAAATTCATTGTATGCTGAATAGGACGCTGTTACTTACGTCTGTCCTACATGGAGGATGAACATAGTAAGACATTAAATGGTGATTCCCAATAACTGTCGTTACTGACTTTATAACGGCTAATGTGAGTCAAGATGCTCATTTGAAAGTCAATGAGAGTGCAATGTTCATTTTCGCACTGGGTAAGAGAACCCCGATCAAAACACGTGCTTTGCGAGAGATATGGGCTCCCCTGTAAAATGATCTCACGCGCCCCAAACGGTGCGAGTAAGGCCCACAAGTAGTCAGACAGCTCGGATGTGTCGCTACGGTACATCTATTCAGCAAGCAATAGGCCTCCAACAGTTCCATCGTAACAGTACTATTTTTAATAAGCGGCACTCTTAAATATTTTTAAAGTCGTCATAAGTAAGCTTAATAGACCTATAGAAAAGTATTAAATAATCGCTCTAATTTTCCTGCAATATGACCACACAATACTCTTAAAGAGAATCATAGCTATACCGAGAGCGGTTGAACCCTGAGACAAACAGCTAGCCGAGACAACAAGAATCACAACTCAAAGGGAATCATTACAGAGCCTGAAGAGAAAACTGAAAAAAGGATTAGATTGTGGAAAATAATATTTCAGGTCTTCAACATCAGAAACAAAATAAATGAGTAGGAAAAAGAGAAACCAGTCCAACCTACCTCCACCTTAGCAGCGTCAGGACTTCGTCTCGCGTATAGCCTCATTGTGAATCATGTCGCGGCAAGAGAAGGAAGCTTTTTTGCTGACTTTCACTTTCTTACAAATCAAATCACATTTTTTTAAATTTCAGGTGGTAAGATTAAGATGGCTTTGGTTTGGTTTGGTGGTGTGGAGGTGTCATTCAATTATGGTTTGGTGGTGGTAAGCACTGATCCGAATCCATAGAGCTGCAACATCTTTAAAGAGGACAAAATAATTCCCCGAAATCTGTAGAGCAGCATAATCTTGATCGGTATCATACACCCCCACACACACAATGGTACCCGAGATAATAGGTTTTTCCGCCTTAGCATTTAATGTGTATAGTTTAAATTGTATTGTATCTTATTGTGGATTATAAGTTTTAATTGATTTTCTTTTCTTTTTTATTTCAGAAGAAGAATAAGCCCACACAAGTGGGAACGGTGAGTCTAGTTGATATTTCATAAAATAAGTTTATTGTTTATAGTTTTGTGGCCTCTATCTATTTTTTTATATCTTTTGTTTCAACAGGATACTTGCACGGCTCAATCCAAATTGGATTGTTAACAGTCGCCTCAGGAGTGAGGAGACTCGAGCTGACAAGGAGAAAGTATTTTGGTAAGTACAAATATTGTTTTATTATTTTATTATTTAAACATACTCTTCATGAGTAATCTCCTTACCTGTATATTATGTTTTTTTTAAACTTATTATTATTGCTTTTGTAAATTATGTATGTGTATATTACGTATGTTTATGGTCCTGATATAGGCCCTATATATGGGACTGTATTAGCCATACGTTAATTGACGAAGCCAAAAATTTGAAAATTTATATGGTGATTAAATAAATAATAATAATAATGATCTGATAATGGAAAACTTGACATCCCACTCTTAATAAGAAATTTAGTCTTAAAACAATATTCTTAGTTAATAAAAACATAATAGTATGAGGTTTCACAAATATAGTAATATTATTAAATGAGTGTGTAATGCTGGTGTCACAACATTTACAAGCTTGCAGGCTGTTAGGCTGTGGTCCAAGGTTGCATCGACGCTAAAAAACGCAAGATTTCAATTCTCATCAAGGAACACAAAAGACATTGCAGACTCTATCAGCTGTAGCGGAGCATGCTCTATTCGAGGAGGGAAACCACGACATCATGTACAGTGAAACACAAGTCATTTCTACGGAAAGTATTACCCGAGACTAAACAGAGAGGCTGTTGAAATCTTTAAACACCACAAGAACTTTAACAGAAGGAGGAAGGCCTAAGGTTAGCAAGTTTTGGCACTCCATATTAGGGAAGTAGCGTTACTGCCACCCAAGATGGACCAGCGCTGGCAACCGGCCCAATTCCACAACCAGGGTATAAATAAAAGTGCCCAACAGCATCAGAATGCTCATAGGAAGACATCCTCTAGGTAATTTTTTAATCCTGTGCAGCAAGAGCTCCGTAGTGTTCGCGCAGGCGCACTTGCTTTCCTGGTAGTACGGGTCTCTCTCTAGCCACGCGTCTCATAGCCTCATTGTAGTTCAAGATGTCGAGGGAGGGAAAGCAGTGATTTATGCATGTGCACCTTCTAGCGCAGATCCCTCAGGACTCAAGGTTCACCCACCACGCGGACCTCCCTCCTACCTCCAGCGTCAGGATTTCGTTCCGCACATAGCCTCATTGTTCTGCAAGATGTCGCAGAAGGAGAAGTAAGATTTTCTGAGGACGCTACTTCTAACTGAAAAAGCTCTTAAAATGCAGGATGTCCCGTCAAATTTGGGACAGGTGGCAACGCTAGCTCCGTCACGAATCAGGTTCCCCCACCACGCGGACGTCCCTCCTACCTAGGAGTGTCAGGATTTCGTCCCGCACATAGTCTCATTGTAGTTCAAGATGTCGAGCAAAGAAGAGAAGGAGCGATTTTTGGGTACCCTCCTGCTAGCGCCTCTTCCTGAGGATACAAGGTAACTTAGGCCAGCATTATATTCCAATGTAGATGTCACGAGTAGGAGGAGCTAAAGGGACGACCTGTTTTTCCCTCATTTTTTTAATAAAAATCCCGGGGTAGGACCCCCGACCACCATTTTTGGGATATTCCATACCCCACACCCCAAATTTTTGCAAACTTTCGTCTGTGTCAGTCCCTTTCTGGTTCCGCCTTTGGTTGAGATGAAAATAAGATATTCTAGGAGGAGCTTTGGTAACCGTTACTTTTGAATTTTTGTAACAGGTCGTTACCGTTACATACATGTAACAGTTACAAAGTAACAGTTACACGAAATATTCCCCATCTCTATCTAGCCAACAACGTAGGCTACCGCTCATAGCCTCATACTCTTAAGAGATGTCCAGGCGAACGGAGTCTAAAGAAGAGTTTTTACGGAGGCTCCTTATGGAGCCTCTGCCAGATGATTCGAGGTGAGTTAGGCTAGCATTATATTATAATGAAAATAAAAGCATTTATAAAATTGCATGTCCCTGTGTCTATACGCTCGGTAACTCGAATTGTAATTAAACTTAGTATACACAATTGACCCCTACAGCACCGAAGAGCAGAGGCCAAAAACCTTGCCTTCGCCGAGGGCATCACACCTGATGCTTTCCCATCCTCTATAGCCAATACTGCAATCAACGTTCCTTTCATTAAGGCTATTTCTGAGCGTCTTGCCAACACCAAGACATTCAAGGTGACACCCGTCAACTTCACCACGCTAGCCGAACATGGGTCACAAGCCCAAACAGTGATTGAACGGCCAGTAATGGAGGATGCCACTCGATGTGTGGATCAGCTCACTCGAGTCACTTCGCTTTTAAGCGACACACCAGGTACTTACGGAATGGCTACAGCCTTCAGCTACCAGCTCCGAAAAGAACCTGGTCCAGACAACAACCATGCTTCGTGGTATTTGTTGAGCATAGACGCAGCACACCCAGTGCCAAATGCGCGAGTGAACAACAGAAGCATACGTCGCAACATTCCTGATTACTACCAGGCTGAGGTATTTACCACAGTTTCACAACCAGCTGGCGACTTCCGTCGACAGATAGTTGAATCCCTCGTTGTAGTCAAGAGATAACACCCGTTCCAATGGGACCAAGCTAAGAGGAAAACACCAACCTCACATATATTTTCTTTCAAATGTTTGGGATCGGGATAAGATACGTCCCAAATAGGAATAAAATGTTGGTTTTAGGTTTGGAAGGGACTTCAGTTTGAAGTGCATAAGATAGGAAAGCTTAGCCACCTCTGAATAGCTAATGAGGACCAGATTCGAATGAATCAAAAATGAGAGCAAATAGACTGTAACCTCAGGACTCTGGGATCAGGAATCCACGGAATACTTAAGGAGAACAATTTAAATATGAAATAATCACAACTTACTAAATTCACACACAATAATTATTGAAACTAATTGAAATAGAAACACTGATACATAAGATGCAAGAGTACGTTTTCACACGTGTCTGTAAATATTAATTTCTTGAAAAACTTGATAAATAATAGCTTGAAATGCGTAGATTAAATTGCACTTGAAGTTAACACTAAACTTTTGTATGTAGTTTAGTCGTAAAAGCTGATATAAGCACTGAAACAGGTAGCGTGGGTTGCAACACTGTTACGAAATATCAAACTTTCGTAATTCGGAGAATTCACTCGCGAACTTTATGAATTATATGTAATTATGTATGAATAATTACTGAGAGCCACAATTGCGCACAATTGTGACTATTCGCCGCTTCCAGAGCAAGTTTAAGGAAACTTGGTAGAAAAAGCGGGAATGATTCGAGCCTACTAGATACACTTGTGATCTGAGTGAGGTCTCGTACAATACTGACTGGGGTGACGCTAAGCCACCGCATATAACAAAGGAAATTAGCAAGTCATGCATGATCCCACAATGCCTTGAGGCGGGAACAAAAAGACAATCAAAGCGGGACATTGCAAGCGGACAGTTTGAAACATTCTAAAGTGGAAACATGTTGCTTGCTCGAACAATAACGTCCATGGGAAGACGATTGTTTATATTGAACCAATTCGGTTCACCGGTACCAGAGTATTGCCCATTTTAGTGTATTTTGTGGTATTACAGTGCCATCCGGTTTCCACACAATTTGACCAGTATTTGGAAAATGCATACATAGGATATGTTATTTTAAGTTTTAAATGTAATACTACAGTATATTCATCCACTAAAGTTTTAGCTTATGTGATGCTGTCCTAAATAGAGAATAAGCATAGTAACATATTAAATGGTGATTCCCAATAACTGTCGTTACTGACTTTATAAAGGCTAATTTTTGAGTCAAGATGCTCATTTTAAAGTCAATGAGAGTGCAATGTTCATTTTCGCACTGGGTAAGAGAACCCCGATCAAAACACGTGCTTTGCGAGAGATATGGGCTCCCCTGTAAAAGGATCTCACGAGCCCCAAACGGTGCGAGTAAGGCCCACAAGTAGTCAGACAGCTCGGATGTGTCGCTGTGGTACATCTATTCAGCAAGCAATAGGCCTCCAACAGTTCCATCGTAACAGTACTATTTTTAATAAGCGGCACTCTTAAATATTTGTAAAGTCGTCATAAGTAAGCTTAATAGACCCATAGAAAAGTATTAAATAATCGCTCTAATTTTCCTGCAATATGACCACACAATACTCTTAAAGAGAATCATAGCTATACCGACAGCGGTTGAACCCTGAGACAAACAGCTAGCCGAGACAACAAGAATCACAACTCAAAGGGAATCATTACAGAGCCTGAAGAGAAAACTGAAAAAAGGATTAGATTGTGGAAAATAATATTTCAGGTCTTCAACATCAGAAACAAAATAAATGAGTAGGAAAAAGAGAAACCAGTCCAACCTACCTCCACCTTAGCAGCGTCAGGACTTCGTCTCGCGTATAGCCTCATTGTGAATCATGTCGCGGCAAGAGAAGGAAGCTTTTTTGCTGACTTTCACTTTCTTACAAATCAAATCACATTTTTTTAAATTTCAGGTGGTAAGATTAAGATGGCTTTGGTTTGGTTTGGTGGTGTGGAGGTGTCATTCAATTATGGTTTGGTGGTGGTAAGCACTGATCCGAATCCATAGAGCTGCAACATCTTTAAAGAGGACAAAATAATTCCCCGAAATCTGTAGAGCAGCATAATCTTGATCGGTATCATACACCCCCACACACACAATGGTACCCGAGATAATAGGTTTTTCCGCCTTAGCATTTAATGTGTATAGTTTAAATTGTATTGTATCTTATTGTGGATTATAAGTTTTAATTGATTTTCTTTTCTTTTTTATTTCAGAAGAAGAATAAGCCCACACAAGTGGGAACGGTGAGTCTAGTTGATATTTCATAAAATAAGTTTATTGTTTATAGTTTTGTGGCCTCTATCTATTTTTTTATATCTTTTGTTTCAACAGGATACTTGCACGGCTCAATCCAAATTGGATTGTTAACAGTCGCCTCAGGAGTGAGGAGACTCGAGCTGACAAGGAGAAAGTATTTTGGTAAGTACAAATATTGTTTTATTGTTTTATTATTTTATTATTTAAACATACTCTTCATGAGTAATCTCCTTACCTGTATATTATGTTTTTTTTAACTTATTATTATTGCTTTTGTAAATTATGTATGTGTATATTACGTATGTTTATGGTCCTGATATAGGCCCTATATATGGGACTGTATTAGCCATACGTTAATTGACGAAGCCAAAAATTTGAAAATTTATATGGTGATTAAATAAATAATAATAATAATGATCTGATAATGGAAAACTTGACATCCCACTCTTAATAAGAAATTTAGTCTTAAAACAATATTCTTAGTTAATAAAAACATAATAGTATGAGGTTTCACAAATATAGTAATATTATTAAATGAGTGTGTAATGCTGGTGTCACAACATTTACAAGCTTGCAGGCTGTTAGGCTGTGGTCCAAGATTGCATCGACGCTAAAAAAACGCAAGATTTCAACTCTCACCAAGGAACACAAAAGACATAGCAGACTCTATCAGCTGTAGCGGAGCATGCTCTATTCAAGGAGGGAAACCACGACATCATGTACAGTGAAACACAAGTCATTTCTACGGAAAGTATTACCCGAGACTAAACAGAGAGGCTGTTGAAATCTGTTTTGGCACTCCATATTAGGGAAGTAGCGTTACTGCCACCCAAGATAGACCCGCGCTGGCAACCGCCCCCCATTATAAATACTGGTGCCCAACAGCATCAGAACGCTCATAGGAAGACATCCTCTAGGTAAGGAGCGGGAATTTTTGAATCCTGTGCAGCAAGAGCTCCGTAGCGTTCGCCACTGGTTCTAGATATTTGTTAGTTTTACGAAAAAGTAATAAATAAAAGAGCAAGAAATGATGTACAGTATTTGTATTTCAGGTGCCCAGGGTCGTTTAAGAAGACCATTACATCTTACTTTTTAGAACCCTTTTTAAAAAAATAAATAAAATCAGGTTTCATTTGGAATTTGTATGCCAATATGGTAGCATAAGATAAGTAAATTCTTTAAAGAGTAATTCAAATAAAGAAATCAATTTCTTTATTGTCAGTATAATTATGAGAAGAAGTAGTAAACTTCATTTTATTCTATTGTTTTTAATTTAAGATTGTTTTATTTTAATAATATATTTAGTTACACTATATTATGTTGTTATATGAGTTTTCCCCAAGTGATAAATCCTTTATGCATGATCCAGTGAACGCAACAGAGTATGAAAACCGCAGTGCCTAACCCGTCCAGTGCTATCCTAGACAATTCGGGTGTTACTTTAAGTAGTGCAAACTTAATAGGCGACGCGCGCCTAACAAAGTGGTGTCTTAGAAGCAGGATTCGACGCGATTAAATTTTCATACTCTAGGTATGACAGTGACCGCAAATTAAGGAATTGTGTGTAAAATTAAAAGTGATTAATTCATACTTAATTTTAACAAGTGGATTATAAGTTTTAATTGATTTCCACTATATTTTATTACAGAGACTGGATAGAGATATTAAAAAGGGGGCTGCCACTGAAAATGATGAGAAGAAAGCAGCAGAAACAGTGAACAATATCCAGTCCAAAATTAAATTAACCAAAGAAAAGATCGAATCTCTTAAGGAGGTAAGCAAAGTTAGATCTGCACGGCGATAGGGGAAGTGTTTTTGCGCTAGTGTCGCTTAGCTACCACTATACACTATATGCTTGCTGCACCATTTCTAAGGTTTCTGTTTCTGTCAGAAAAAGTATGCATCACATATTTTAACATAAAATATTATAAATTCTTTTGTCATTTTATCCTTTACAGGAGATGAAGATGGCGCCGCCTGCAAGGGCAAGGAAAAGAAGGCGAGGTGAGATACTTCATTTGTAGAATAGAATAAACATAATAATACAGTGGATTCTTAGTAATTTGAACCCGAAGGGCACTGCTACTAAAGTCGAAATGAACGAGGCAGCAGAAAAAGTGGATAATACCCGGTCAAAAATTAAAGACGTAAAGGAAGTCATCAAATATTATATGAAGGTAAGCAAAGTTAGATCTGCACGGCGATAGGGGAAGTGTTTTTGCGCTACCACTATACAGAAGGGATGTAGGGGTTGCAGGTGGCAAAAGATCATAACATGGTTGCCATTCAGCAATTCACTGCACCCCTCTTTCAGCCAAATAACCCATGCTCCTCATATTTGTAAGCCACTGACTGATATTTGCAATTCCTCCTTCGTCTCAGGAAAATTCCACAGTTTCCTAAAAATTTCAAAAATACCTCTACCCAAAAAAGGTAAAAAAAATAATATAGAAAACTACAGGCCCATATCCTTACTTTCAGCTTTCTCAAAATTCCTTGAGAAACTAATGTATAATCGTATCATGTCATTTCGAGCTCTGAAGATGCCAGATGCAGTTCGTGGCGAAACGTTAGCAATTTTATCGGATAGACCACGGCCATACAGCCCGGAAATGGAAATATCATATATTGTTATGTTAAACAGCACGGGTAAGCTATTGTTATTGATGTTCTTAGACTATTTATTTATTGTACTAAGAATATCACAGGCAATGCCCAATTACAATAATCTCGCTTATATTAATACACCAGATGTCAATGCCTGCATTGTGTTAACTGACAAATAATTATTGTTTCTGTTCCAGGGGCAAGAAAAAGAAAGACAACTCCCTTGGTGTCAGAACCAAAAGCAAGAAAGAGGAGAGCTACTCCCTCACTAGCAGAACCAAAGTAAGTTCAATATAAAAAATATAAAACTAAGTGCATGTGATTAAAGAGGGTTGTGCACAGTAAGTAGTTACCGAATAGGCTAGTGGCCGAGTGCACCAACCTCGGTATTCTCCTGGTACACTGCTAACGAATGTAGCTCTGAATCAGCAAGCTCAAAATTGTTCACCTTCAATTTCTATCACATATAATTCTTTTCTTAGAATGCTCATTTCTAAAACTTTCAGCATGGCATTTGCTGTTGCAACTTTCATAAATGAATAAATTGGCATCACCAGCAAAGGTCGTCATCAACAAACAGATTGTGGAAAACTAAATTAATGGAGAAACTTCACAACGGTATAAAGGGTAGGATGTTTAAATGGAACACAATTTCATTAACCAAAGGTTCTGTGCAACCAAGTATGGAGATGAGATTTCAAAATTCGAACAACAGCGAACGGGACTCCCATAAGGCTCAGTCATCAGCCCAACTTTGTTTAATGTCATGATCAATGATGTAGTTTCGAAGCTAACGAACAGTATGTTAAGTGTGCCTTGTATGCCGATGAACTTATACTCTGGGCATAAAAAGACAGAAGCAAGCAAAGCTGTCTCCAAATAATTATAACGGACAGGTTCATACCATAGTAATTTTTTTAAATTTTCTAGATTTTAGTTTTTGTATCAAGTTGGTTTTTAATAAACATCTGTGTTCTGTTATTTAGTTTGTATACTGTATTGGATTTTAACTAAGCATATATAATAAACAATGTAAACACTGTAAATGTTTTTGGCTGCTTCCAAGTTCTATCCTTACGTTTAGTTAATGAGGGTATAAGGTAGTTTTTGAAATATCTTCAATAGACAATACAAGTAGCAGTCTTCTGACTTCACAAGCTCCAACAACATCGGTTGGCAAGACAGAGGTCCCAACTCTAGAATATACATATCTGCAGACGACAAGAATACGGATCACCAGAACGAACGGTTTACGCAAACTGAACCATTGCGTTCTAGATTGTGGTAGTCAGTCCCATTTTATCAGTAAAACTCTTAACTGAAGAATTACAGCTGAAGGTAATCGACAGTAGAATTCTGTCAGTTCTTTCAAAACGTCACTTCCATCTCCCAGCCAGCGCAGACTCGTCCAGATGGACATTGGAGGCATATGGGGGAATTCCAAGAGTCTTATTACCGCTCTGGAGAGCAATCATATATTTTCTCAACCCACAGTACCCCATGGCATTCACATGATAGGACACATGTGGAAATTGCAACTGGCACACCCCTTAGGATGACCATGGAGATCTTCCCATAGAACTGTCGACAGGCAGAGATCAGCACTGGAAAGTTGTAAAAGACGCTGCTCCTATACGTATTTCTCACTCTGTGGTACCACTACCATCTATACTGGGCTGGATACTAAGCGGAAGCCAATTCCATATGACAGTCAACCCCATTAATGTGAACTACATAAATTCCTTACAGACACGCCGTTTCTGGGATCTAGAAACAATCGGAATTTTAACAGATCAGCCCCAAAAACTAAGAGCAAGGGACACTTCACTTCCGTCACTATTTCACTCCTCATATTGCCTCAATGAAGGGCGCAGAATGGTTTCCCCTCCGAGGAAATATGAAGTAGAGCTGCCAAATAATTTACATAACGCCTTGAAGAGGTCTCTAGCCTTAGAAAGAAGTTTGGAAAGAGATGGAGCACTAAAGAAGGTGTTCCAGCGCCCTGACGTTGAGTTACATCACAAAGCGTCAAGTGCAAATTGTACCAGACACGAGGAAAGCATACATTGCTTTCTTCACTTGTGCTACTACTCTGGCATTACATCTCGAACTGACCATTAATTCTAACGCTCCAGAGATGGTAACCTCACGCAATCTACTCTGATCATGACCGGAATTTTCTCAATTCCAGCAAGGAATTACACGACATGCCGACGAGTCCGCAACTCACCAATACATTGCCCACCACAATGTCACTTGGAAATTCACCCCACCTAGGGCGGCTTGGTGGGGAGGCTGGTGGGAATGAATGGTAGGGTCTGTCAAACGTTGTCTAAGGGTTCAAACAAAACGCAGTTTGGTTGGTTGGCGCCAGCCCACAGGTCTTGACGCCAAGCTTATAGTGCCCTAAAGACCTGATAATTAATATTTAATATCCCTTACGTCATTTTATGGAGATATAAATATAATAATGAAGCATTAACGTGGTTAAAATTCATTGTACCCTGAATAGGACGCTGTCCTACATGGAGGATAAGCATAGTAACATATTAAATGGTGATTCCCAATAACTGTCGTTACTGACTTTATAACGGCTAATTTGAGTCAAGATGCTCATCTGAAAGTCAATGAGAGTGCAATGTTCATTTTCGCACTGGGTAAGAGAACCCCGATCAAAACACGTGCTTTGCGAGAGATATGGGCTCCCCTGTAAAATGATCTCACGCGCCCCAAACGGTGCGAGTAAGGCCCACGAGTAGTCAGACAGCTCGGATGTGTCGCTGCAGTACATCTATTCATCAGCCAATAGGCCTCCAACAGTTCCATCGTAACAGTACTATTTTTAATAAGGGGCACTCTTAAATATTTGTAAAGTCGTCATAAATAAGCTTAATAGACCTATAGAAAAGTATTAAATAATCGCTCTAATTTTCCTGCAATATGACCACACAATACACTGGCATTCATGAAACTAGCAGACTGACAACTCGAAACTCTGTGTGTTTGGATATCCATATAGGGAGAACTCAAAAGCGTTTCGGTTCAACTAGAAGTAACTCCAACTTGATCATTTTGAAGCAGAAGCCCTAGAGAATGCAGACTTGTGGACAACACATTTGTAATGTGGATAATAAGAAAGAGTGACTGGCATCGTTCCTGGACCTTAATTTTAATTTTAAAAGCCCCCCTACGTACACCCAGCAAAGATGTATTCAAAGATCTGCAAATACTGCCAGTCTCATGTTTGTACATCTTAGAAACAGTTAACTTTGTTCATGATCATAAAGACTTATTCAAAAGGAACTCTGAATATCACTCTCATGCTACTAGATCTTCGCATCATATACACCTCAGCACACATAGAATTACAAATTTTTATTACTTGATAAATTGCACCAATTAATTAAATTAAAAAAAAAAAACTGAATTTTTCATGGTTAATTTTGCGCCCTCTCTGTAACTGCGCCCTTGGCTAACAGTTTATTGATTCAGTTTATTTACATTCCTCGCAAATCCTACTTCCCTTAAATCCATCCTAATTTTGTATATTGTGTTAATTGAAAAAAAATTATTGGCTGTTGCAGACCTGCAAAAGCCACAACGCCCATCTCTTCGCCCGTGCGAACTTTCTTGCCATCGCCCGAGCGTACGCCTACGCCCACACCTTCACCGACGCCCACGCCTTCACCCACGCCATCAACGTAAGTATAACACAATTATTATTATTATTTGGTATTCTGCCTAGTGGCAGGTCCATGTCTTCGTACTGAAAATTCCTGACGCCAGTGTTCCCTATCTCCAGCTTCGTCCTTCAATCTGCTGTATCTCTTCCCATCTTACATGTCATCCAGATGTTGTATTCTTGTCCTTCCTGTTGCAGCAGTTCCTTTGATCTTCCCTTCGATGACAATTAATTATCACAAATTAGTTAATCATAATCTTGATTCACCTTTCATCATCATCATCAGGATCTATAGGCAATGCCTTGTTGTAGTAGCCATGTCTTCCTTTTCATCGCTGTTCTTGAAATCTTTAAACACCACAAGAACTTGAACAGAAAGGAGGAAGGCCTAAGGTTAGCAAGTTTTGGCACTCCATATTAGGGAAGTAGCGTTACTGCCACCCAAGATGGACCCATGCTGGCAACCGCCCCCATTATAAATACTGGTGCCCAAAAGCATCAGAAAGCTCATAGGAAGACATCCTCTAGGTAAGGAGAGGGAATTTTTTAATCCTGTGCACCAAGAGCTCCGTAGCGTTCGCCACTGGTTCTAGATAATTGTTAGTGTTACAAAAAGGTATTAAATAAAAGAGCAAGAAATGATGTACAGTATTTGTATTTCAGGTGCCCAGGGTCGTTTAGGAAGACCATTACATCTTACTTTTTAGAACCCTTTTTAAAAACAAAAAATAAAATCAGGTTTCATTTGGAATTTGTATGCCAATAAGGTAGCATAAGATAAGATAAGTAAATTCTTTAAAGAGTAATTCAAATAAAGAAATCAATTTCTTTATTGTCAGTATAATTATGAGAAGAAGTAGTAAACTTCATTTTATTCTATTGTTTTTAATTTAAGATTGTTTTATTTTAATAATATATTTAGTTACACTATATTAAGTTGTTATATATGAGTTTTCCCCAAGTGATAAATCCTTTATACATGATCCAGTGAACGCAACAGAGTATCAAAACCGCAGTGCCTAACCCGTCCAGCGCTATCCTAGACAATTCGGGTGTTACTTTAAGTAGTGCAAACTTAATAGGTGACGCGCGTCTAACAAAATGGTGTCTTAGAAGCGGGATTCGACGCGATTAAATTTTCATACTCTAGGTAAGACAGTGACCGCGAAATAAGGAATTGTGTGTAAAATTAAAAGTGATTCTTTTGTTTCAACAGAATACGGGCCAGGCTCAACCCAAATTGGGTGATCGAAAATCGCCTTAGAAGTGAGGCGACACATGAAGATCAAGAAAAGATCTTTTGGTAAGTACAAATATTGTTTTATTATTTTATTATTTAAACACACTCTGTAATGTTTTGTGTTTATGTTCACGTTTGTTTATTGTTTACTGCCACATTTTAAAATTTTCTTCATGTCACCAGAACTTCACTGGTAACAGCCGCCCAAGGATACAACCGTCGGTAGGTATTAGACACTGGCATTCATGAAACTAGCAGACTGACAACTCAAAACTCTGTGTGTTTGGATATCCATATAGGGAGAACTCAAAAGCGTTTCGGTTTAACTAGAAGTAACTCCAACTTGATCATTTTGAAGCAGAAGCCCTAGGGAATGCCGACTTGTGGACAACACATTTGTAATGTGGATAACAAGAGAGAGAGACTGGCATCGTTCCTGGACCTTCTCAAGGTATTCACCCAACATAGATTTCACTATGGAGTGTGAAAAGGATGGAAAATTGCAGTTTCTGAATGGGCTTGTTATGAAGAAAGCAAACCCTGACATCTTGGAACACACTGTGTTCAGGAAACAGGTACCTGAACTGGAATTCTCACCAGCCAGAAAGATATGTATTATTAAAACATTGGCCACCAGGGCCGTAAAACTAAGCAAAGGCATGAACTACATCATCTAAATGAATCTCTACAGAAAAATGGGGTTTTCTTGTAATGCAGAATCAGTGCATCGGCAGCATCACCAGCACCGGTACTGGCATCTAGCTCAACGATTCAGAATGCATTCAAAGACACTAGTCCTCATTGAAAAGAAAATTTCCATGTAATAGATAAAGGGATGTAGCCAGTAATGGTTTAATACACAGCAGCAATCAAGGGCAATTTATTTTCACCTAAAAAAACAGAGACTCGTTTTCCATTGAAGTTGCTAATTAGGGTTACTGAAAGAAAATCAAATCAAATCGAAACATCAGCACCACAAGATTCAAATGGAATGGATGTTTATTATTGTTGTCGTTCTTAGATACGACAAAAAATCAAGGAGAAGAAAAAGGAAATCAAACTTCTTACCAAGGCAAGCAAAGTATCTACTCTGATTACAATTATTTTACCCACATGTCTTGACTCCAAGCTTATAGTGCCCTAAAGACCCGACAATTAATATTTGATAATTGATATTTAATATCCCTTACGTCATTCTATGGAGGTATAAATATAATAATGAAGCATTAACGTGGTTAAAATTCATTGTATGCTGAATAGGACGCTGTTACTTACGTCTGTCCTACATGGAGGATGAACATAGTAAGACATTAAATGGTGATTCCCAATAACTGTCGTTACTGACTTTATAACGGCTAATGTGAGTCAAGATGCTCATTTGAAAGTCAATGAGAGTGCAATGTTCATTTTCGCACTGGGTAAGAGAACCCCGATCAAAACACGTGCTTTGCGAGAGATATGGGCTCCCCTGTAAAATGATCTCACGCGCCCCAAACGGTGCGAGTAAGGCCCACAAGTAGTCAGACAGCTCGGATGTGTCGCTACGGTACATCTATTCAGCAAGCAATAGGCCTCCAACAGTTCCATCGTAACAGTACTATTTTTAATAAGCGGCACTCTTAAATATTTTTAAAGTCGTCATAAGTAAGCTTAATAGACCTATAGAAAAGTATTAAATAATCGCTCTAATTTTCCTGCAATATGACCACACAATACTCTTAAAGAGAATCATAGCTATACCGAGAGCGGTTGAACCCTGAGACAAACAGCTAGCCGAGACAACAAGAATCACAACTCAAAGGGAATCATTACAGAGCCTGAAGAGAAAACTGAAAAAAGGATTAGATTGTGGAAAATAATATTTCAGGTCTTCAACATCAGAAACAAAATAAATGAGTAGGAAAAAGAGAAACCAGTCCAACCTACCTCCACCTTAGCAGCGTCAGGACTTCGTCTCGCGTATAGCCTCATTGTGAATCATGTCGCGGCAAGAGAAGGAAGCTTTTTTGCTGACTTTCACTTTCTTACAAATCAAATCACATTTTTTTAAATTTCAGGTGGTAAGATTAAGATGGCTTTGGTTTGGTTTGGTGGTGTGGAGGTGTCATTCAATTATGGTTTGGTGGTGGTAAGCACTGATCCGAATCCATAGAGCTGCAACATCTTTAAAGAGGACAAAATAATTCCCCGAAATCTGTAGAGCAGCATAATCTTGATCGGTATCATACACCCCCACACACACAATGGTACCCGAGATAATAGGTTTTTCCGCCTTAGCATTTAATGTGTATAGTTTAAATTGTATTGTATCTTATTGTGGATTATAAGTTTTAATTGATTTTCTTTTCTTTTTTATTTCAGAAGAAGAATAAGCCCACACAAGTGGGAACGGTGAGTCTAGTTGATATTTCATAAAATAAGTTTATTGTTTATAGTTTTGTGGCCTCTATCTATTTTTTTATATCTTTTGTTTCAACAGGATACTTGCACGGCTCAATCCAAATTGGATTGTTAACAGTCGCCTCAGGAGTGAGGAGACTCGAGCTGACAAGGAGAAAGTATTTTGGTAAGTACAAATATTGTTTTATTATTTTATTATTTAAACATACTCTTCATGAGTAATCTCCTTACCTGTATATTATGTTTTTTTTTAACTTATTATTATTGCTTTTGTAAATTATGTATGTGTATATTACGTATGTTTATGGTCCTGATATAGGCCCTATATATGGGACTGTATTAGCCATACGTTAATTGACGAAGCCAAAAATTTGAAAATTTATATGGTGATTAAATAAATAATAATAATAATGATCTGATAATGGAAAACTTGACATCCCACTCTTAATAAGAAATTTAGTCTTAAAACAATATTCTTAGTTAATAAAAACATAATAGTATGAGGTTTCACAAATATAGTAATATTATTAAATGAGTGTGTAATGCTGGTGTCACAACATTTACAAGCTTGCAGGCTGTTAGGCTGTGGTCCAAGATTGCATCGACGCTAAAAAAACGCAAGATTTCAACTCTCACCAAGGAACACAAAAGACATAGCAGACTCTATCAGCTGTAGCGGAGCATGCTCTATTCAAGGAGGGAAACCACGACATCATGTACAGTGAAACACAAGTCATTTCTACGGAAAGTATTACCCGAGACTAAACAGAGAGGCTGTTGAAATCTGTTTTGGCACTCCATATTAGGGAAGTAGCGTTACTGCCACCCAAGATAGACCCGCGCTGGCAACCGCCCCCCATTATAAATACTGGTGCCCAACAGCATCAGAACGCTCATAGGAAGACATCCTCTAGGTAAGGAGCGGGAATTTTTGAATCCTGTGCAGCAAGAGCTCCGTAGCGTTCGCCACTGGTTCTAGATATTTGTTAGTTTTACGAAAAAGTAATAAATAAAAGAGCAAGAAATGATGTACAGTATTTGTATTTCAGGTGCCCAGGGTCGTTTAAGAAGACCATTACATCTTACTTTTTAGAACCCTTTTTAAAAAAATAAATAAAATCAGGTTTCATTTGGAATTTGTATGCCAATATGGTAGCATAAGATAAGTAAATTCTTTAAAGAGTAATTCAAATAAAGAAATCAATTTCTTTATTGTCAGTATAATTATGAGAAGAAGTAGTAAACTTCATTTTATTCTATTGTTTTTAATTTAAGATTGTTTTATTTTAATAATATATTTAGTTACACTATATTATGTTGTTATATGAGTTTTCCCCAAGTGATAAATCCTTTATGCATGATCCAGTGAACGCAACAGAGTATGAAAACCGCAGTGCCTAACCCGTCCAGTGCTATCCTAGACAATTCGGGTGTTACTTTAAGTAGTGCAAACTTAATAGGCGACGCGCGCCTAACAAAGTGGTGTCTTAGAAGCAGGATTCGACGCGATTAAATTTTCATACTCTAGGTATGACAGTGACCGCAAATTAAGGAATTGTGTGTAAAATTAAAAGTGATTAATTCATACTTAATTTTAACAAGTGGATTATAAGTTTTAATTGATTTCCACTATATTTTATTACAGAGACTGGATAGAGATATTAAAAAGGGGGCTGCCACTGAAAATGATGAGAAGAAAGCAGCAGAAACAGTGAACAATATCCAGTCCAAAATTAAATTAACCAAAGAAAAGATCGAATCTCTTAAGGAGGTAAGCAAAGTTAGATCTGCACGGCGATAGGGGAAGTGTTTTTGCGCTAGTGTCGCTTAGCTACCACTATACACTATATGCTTGCTGCACCATTTCTAAGGTTTCTGTTTCTGTCAGAAAAAGTATGCATCACATATTTTAACATAAAATATTATAAATTCTTTTGTCATTTTATCCTTTACAGGAGATGAAGATGGCGCCGCCTGCAAGGGCAAGGAAAAGAAGGCGAGGTGAGATACTTCATTTGTAGAATAGAATAAACATAATAATACAGTGGATTCTTAGTAATTTGAACCCGAAGGGCACTGCTACTAAAGTCGAAATGAACGAGGCAGCAGAAAAAGTGGATAATACCCGGTCAAAAATTAAAGACGTAAAGGAAGTCATCAAATATTATATGAAGGTAAGCAAAGTTAGATCTGCACGGCGATAGGGGAAGTGTTTTTGCGCTACCACTATACAGAAGGGATGTAGGGGTTGCAGGTGGCAAAAGATCATAACATGGTTGCCATTCAGCAATTCACTGCACCCCTCTTTCAGCCAAATAACCCATGCTCCTCATATTTGTAAGCCACTGACTGATATTTGCAATTCCTCCTTCGTCTCAGGAAAATTCCACAGTTTCCTAAAAATTTCAAAAATACCTCTACCCAAAAAAGGTAAAAAAAATAATATAGAAAACTACAGGCCCATATCCTTACTTTCAGCTTTCTCAAAATTCCTTGAGAAACTAATGTATAATCGTATCATGTCATTTCGAGCTCTGAAGATGCCAGATGCAGTTCGTGGCGAAACGTTAGCAATTTTATCGGATAGACCACGGCCATACAGCCCGGAAATGGAAATATCATATATTGTTATGTTAAACAGCACGGGTAAGCTATTGTTATTGATGTTCTTAGACTATTTATTTATTGTACTAAGAATATCACAGGCAATGCCCAATTACAATAATCTCGCTTATATTAATACACCAGATGTCAATGCCTGCATTGTGTTAACTGACAAATAATTATTGTTTCTGTTCCAGGGGCAAGAAAAAGAAAGACAACTCCCTTGGTGTCAGAACCAAAAGCAAGAAAGAGGAGAGCTACTCCCTCACTAGCAGAACCAAAGTAAGTTCAATATAAAAAATATAAAACTAAGTGCATGTGATTAAAGAGGGTTGTGCACAGTAAGTAGTTACCGAATAGGCTAGTGGCCGAGTGCACCAACCTCGGTATTCTCCTGGTACACTGCTAACGAATGTAGCTCTGAATCAGCAAGCTCAAAATTGTTCACCTTCAATTTCTATCACATATAATTCTTTTCTTAGAATGCTCATTTCTAAAACTTTCAGCATGGCATTTGCTGTTGCAACTTTCATAAATGAATAAATTGGCATCACCAGCAAAGGTCGTCATCAACAAACAGATTGTGGAAAACTAAATTAATGGAGAAACTTCACAACGGTATAAAGGGTAGGATGTTTAAATGGAACACAATTTCATTAACCAAAGGTTCTGTGCAACCAAGTATGGAGATGAGATTTCAAAATTCGAACAACAGCGAACGGGACTCCCATAAGGCTCAGTCATCAGCCCAACTTTGTTTAATGTCATGATCAATGATGTAGTTTCGAAGCTAACGAACAGTATGTTAAGTGTGCCTTGTATGCCGATGAACTTATACTCTGGGCATAAAAAGACAGAAGCAAGCAAAGCTGTCTCCAAATAATTATAACGGACAGGTTCATACCATAGTAATTTTTTTAAATTTTCTAGATTTTAGTTTTTGTATCAAGTTGGTTTTTAATAAACATCTGTGTTCTGTTATTTAGTTTGTATACTGTATTGGATTTTAACTAAGCATATATAATAAACAATGTAAACACTGTAAATGTTTTTGGCTGCTTCCAAGTTCTATCCTTACGTTTAGTTAATGAGGGTATAAGGTAGTTTTTGAAATATCTTCAATAGACAATACAAGTAGCAGTCTTCTGACTTCACAAGCTCCAACAACATCGGTTGGCAAGACAGAGGTCCCAACTCTAGAATATACATATCTGCAGACGACAAGAATACGGATCACCAGAACGAACGGTTTACGCAAACTGAACCATTGCGTTCTAGATTGTGGTAGTCAGTCCCATTTTATCAGTAAAACTCTTAACTGAAGAATTACAGCTGAAGGTAATCGACAGTAGAATTCTGTCAGTTCTTTCAAAACGTCACTTCCATCTCCCAGCCAGCGCAGACTCGTCCAGATGGACATTGGAGGCATATGGGGGAATTCCAAGAGTCTTATTACCGCTCTGGAGAGCAATCATATATTTTCTCAACCCACAGTACCCCATGGCATTCACATGATAGGACACATGTGGAAATTGCAACTGGCACACCCCTTAGGATGACCATGGAGATCTTCCCATAGAACTGTCGACAGGCAGAGATCAGCACTGGAAAGTTGTAAAAGACGCTGCTCCTATACGTATTTCTCACTCTGTGGTACCACTACCATCTATACTGGGCTGGATACTAAGCGGAAGCCAATTCCATATGACAGTCAACCCCATTAATGTGAACTACATAAATTCCTTACAGACACGCCGTTTCTGGGATCTAGAAACAATCGGAATTTTAACAGATCAGCCCCAAAAACTAAGAGCAAGGGACACTTCACTTCCGTCACTATTTCACTCCTCATATTGCCTCAATGAAGGGCGCAGAATGGTTTCCCCTCCGAGGAAATATGAAGTAGAGCTGCCAAATAATTTACATAACGCCTTGAAGAGGTCTCTAGCCTTAGAAAGAAGTTTGGAAAGAGATGGAGCACTAAAGAAGGTGTTCCAGCGCCCTGACGTTGAGTTACATCACAAAGCGTCAAGTGCAAATTGTACCAGACACGAGGAAAGCATACATTGCTTTCTTCACTTGTGCTACTACTCTGGCATTACATCTCGAACTGACCATTAATTCTAACGCTCCAGAGATGGTAACCTCACGCAATCTACTCTGATCATGACCGGAATTTTCTCAATTCCAGCAAGGAATTACACGACATGCCGACGAGTCCGCAACTCACCAATACATTGCCCACCACAATGTCACTTGGAAATTCACCCCACCTAGGGCGGCTTGGTGGGGAGGCTGGTGGGAATGAATGGTAGGGTCTGTCAAACGTTGTCTAAGGGTTCAAACAAAACGCAGTTTGGTTGGTTGGCGCCAGCCCACAGGTCTTGACGCCAAGCTTATAGTGCCCTAAAGACCTGATAATTAATATTTAATATCCCTTACGTCATTTTATGGAGATATAAATATAATAATGAAGCATTAACGTGGTTAAAATTCATTGTACCCTGAATAGGACGCTGTCCTACATGGAGGATAAGCATAGTAACATATTAAATGGTGATTCCCAATAACTGTCGTTACTGACTTTATAACGGCTAATTTGAGTCAAGATGCTCATCTGAAAGTCAATGAGAGTGCAATGTTCATTTTCGCACTGGGTAAGAGAACCCCGATCAAAACACGTGCTTTGCGAGAGATATGGGCTCCCCTGTAAAATGATCTCACGCGCCCCAAACGGTGCGAGTAAGGCCCACGAGTAGTCAGACAGCTCGGATGTGTCGCTGCAGTACATCTATTCATCAGCCAATAGGCCTCCAACAGTTCCATCGTAACAGTACTATTTTTAATAAGGGGCACTCTTAAATATTTGTAAAGTCGTCATAAATAAGCTTAATAGACCTATAGAAAAGTATTAAATAATCGCTCTAATTTTCCTGCAATATGACCACACAATACACTGGCATTCATGAAACTAGCAGACTGACAACTCGAAACTCTGTGTGTTTGGATATCCATATAGGGAGAACTCAAAAGCGTTTCGGTTCAACTAGAAGTAACTCCAACTTGATCATTTTGAAGCAGAAGCCCTAGAGAATGCAGACTTGTGGACAACACATTTGTAATGTGGATAATAAGAAAGAGTGACTGGCATCGTTCCTGGACCTTAATTTTAATTTTAAAAGCCCCCCTACGTACACCCAGCAAAGATGTATTCAAAGATCTGCAAATACTGCCAGTCTCATGTTTGTACATCTTAGAAACAGTTAACTTTGTTCATGATCATAAAGACTTATTCAAAAGGAACTCTGAATATCACTCTCATGCTACTAGATCTTCGCATCATATACACCTCAGCACACATAGAATTACAAATTTTTATTACTTGATAAATTGCACCAATTAATTAAATTAAAAAAAAAAAACTGAATTTTTCATGGTTAATTTTGCGCCCTCTCTGTAACTGCGCCCTTGGCTAACAGTTTATTGATTCAGTTTATTTACATTCCTCGCAAATCCTACTTCCCTTAAATCCATCCTAATTTTGTATATTGTGTTAATTGAAAAAAAATTATTGGCTGTTGCAGACCTGCAAAAGCCACAACGCCCATCTCTTCGCCCGTGCGAACTTTCTTGCCATCGCCCGAGCGTACGCCTACGCCCACACCTTCACCGACGCCCACGCCTTCACCCACGCCATCAACGTAAGTATAACACAATTATTATTATTATTTGGTATTCTGCCTAGTGGCAGGTCCATGTCTTCGTACTGAAAATTCCTGACGCCAGTGTTCCCTATCTCCAGCTTCGTCCTTCAATCTGCTGTATCTCTTCCCATCTTACATGTCATCCAGATGTTGTATTCTTGTCCTTCCTGTTGCAGCAGTTCCTTTGATCTTCCCTTCGATGACAATTAATTATCACAAATTAGTTAATCATAATCTTGATTCACCTTTCATCATCATCATCAGGATCTATAGGCAATGCCTTGTTGTAGTAGCCATGTCTTCCTTTTCATCGCTGTTCTTGAAATCTTTAAACACCACAAGAACTTGAACAGAAAGGAGGAAGGCCTAAGGTTAGCAAGTTTTGGCACTCCATATTAGGGAAGTAGCGTTACTGCCACCCAAGATGGACCCATGCTGGCAACCGCCCCCATTATAAATACTGGTGCCCAAAAGCATCAGAAAGCTCATAGGAAGACATCCTCTAGGTAAGGAGAGGGAATTTTTTAATCCTGTGCACCAAGAGCTCCGTAGCGTTCGCCACTGGTTCTAGATAATTGTTAGTGTTACAAAAAGGTATTAAATAAAAGAGCAAGAAATGATGTACAGTATTTGTATTTCAGGTGCCCAGGGTCGTTTAGGAAGACCATTACATCTTACTTTTTAGAACCCTTTTTAAAAACAAAAAATAAAATCAGGTTTCATTTGGAATTTGTATGCCAATAAGGTAGCATAAGATAAGATAAGTAAATTCTTTAAAGAGTAATTCAAATAAAGAAATCAATTTCTTTATTGTCAGTATAATTATGAGAAGAAGTAGTAAACTTCATTTTATTCTATTGTTTTTAATTTAAGATTGTTTTATTTTAATAATATATTTAGTTACACTATATTAAGTTGTTATATATGAGTTTTCCCCAAGTGATAAATCCTTTATACATGATCCAGTGAACGCAACAGAGTATCAAAACCGCAGTGCCTAACCCGTCCAGCGCTATCCTAGACAATTCGGGTGTTACTTTAAGTAGTGCAAACTTAATAGGTGACGCGCGTCTAACAAAATGGTGTCTTAGAAGCGGGATTCGACGCGATTAAATTTTCATACTCTAGGTAAGACAGTGACCGCGAAATAAGGAATTGTGTGTAAAATTAAAAGTGATTCTTTTGTTTCAACAGAATACGGGCCAGGCTCAACCCAAATTGGGTGATCGAAAATCGCCTTAGAAGTGAGGCGACACATGAAGATCAAGAAAAGATCTTTTGGTAAGTACAAATATTGTTTTATTATTTTATTATTTAAACACACTCTGTAATGTTTTGTGTTTATGTTCACGTTTGTTTATTGTTTACTGCCACATTTTAAAATTTTCTTCATGTCACCAGAACTTCACTGGTAACAGCCGCCCAAGGATACAACCGTCGGTAGGTATTAGACACTGGCATTCATGAAACTAGCAGACTGACAACTCAAAACTCTGTGTGTTTGGATATCCATATAGGGAGAACTCAAAAGCGTTTCGGTTTAACTAGAAGTAACTCCAACTTGATCATTTTGAAGCAGAAGCCCTAGGGAATGCCGACTTGTGGACAACACATTTGTAATGTGGATAACAAGAGAGAGAGACTGGCATCGTTCCTGGACCTTCTCAAGGTATTCACCCAACATAGATTTCACTATGGAGTGTGAAAAGGATGGAAAATTGCAGTTTCTGAATGGGCTTGTTATGAAGAAAGCAAACCCTGACATCTTGGAACACACTGTGTTCAGGAAACAGGTACCTGAACTGGAATTCTCACCAGCCAGAAAGATATGTATTATTAAAACATTGGCCACCAGGGCCGTAAAACTAAGCAAAGGCATGAACTACATCATCTAAATGAATCTCTACAGAAAAATGGGGTTTTCTTGTAATGCAGAATCAGTGCATCGGCAGCATCACCAGCACCGGTACTGGCATCTAGCTCAACGATTCAGAATGCATTCAAAGACACTAGTCCTCATTGAAAAGAAAATTTCCATGTAATAGATAAAGGGATGTAGCCAGTAATGGTTTAATACACAGCAGCAATCAAGGGCAATTTATTTTCACCTAAAAAAACAGAGACTCGTTTTCCATTGAAGTTGCTAATTAGGGTTACTGAAAGAAAATCAAATCAAATCGAAACATCAGCACCACAAGATTCAAATGGAATGGATGTTTATTATTGTTGTCGTTCTTAGATACGACAAAAAATCAAGGAGAAGAAAAAGGAAATCAAACTTCTTACCAAGGCAAGCAAAGTATCTACTCTGATTACAATTATTTTACCCACATGTCTTGACTCCAAGCTTATAGTGCCCTAAAGACCCGACAATTAATATTTGATAATTGATATTTAATATCCCTTACGTCATTCTATGGAGGTATAAATATAATAATGAAGCATTAACGTGGTTAAAATTCATTGTATGCTGAATAGGACGCTGTTACTTACGTCTGTCCTACATGGAGGATGAACATAGTAAGACATTAAATGGTGATTCCCAATAACTGTCGTTACTGACTTTATAACGGCTAATGTGAGTCAAGATGCTCATTTGAAAGTCAATGAGAGTGCAATGTTCATTTTCGCACTGGGTAAGAGAACCCCGATCAAAACACGTGCTTTGCGAGAGATATGGGCTCCCCTGTAAAATGATCTCACGCGCCCCAAACGGTGCGAGTAAGGCCCACAAGTAGTCAGACAGCTCGGATGTGTCGCTACGGTACATCTATTCAGCAAGCAATAGGCCTCCAACAGTTCCATCGTAACAGTACTATTTTTAATAAGCGGCACTCTTAAATATTTTTAAAGTCGTCATAAGTAAGCTTAATAGACCCATAGAAAAGTATTAAATAATCGCTCTAATTTTCCTGCAATATGACCACACAATACTCTTAAAGAGAATCATAGCTATACCGAGAGCGGTTGAACCCTGAGACAAACAGCTAGCCGAGACAACAAGAATCACAACTCAAAGGGAATCATTACAGAGCCTGAAGAGAAAACTGAAAAAAGGATTAGATTGTGGAAAATAATATTTCAGGTCTTCAACATCAGAAACAAAATAAATGAGTAGGAAAAAGAGAAACCAGTCCAACCTACCTCCACCTTAGCAGCGTCAGGACTTCGTCTCGCGTATAGCCTCATTGTGAATCATGTCGCGGCAAGAGAAGGAAGCTTTTTTGCTGACTTTCACTTTCTTACAAATCAAATCACATTTTTTTAAATTTCAGGTGGTAAGATTAAGATGGCTTTGGTTTGGTTTGGTGGTGTGGAGGTGTCATTCAATTATGGTTTGGTGGTGGTAAGCACTGATCCGAATCCATAGAGCTGCAACATCTTTAAAGAGGACAAAATAATTCCCCGAAATCTGTAGAGCAGCATAATCTTGATCGGTATCATACACCCCCACACACACAATGGTACCCGAGATAATAGGTTTTTCCGCCTTAGCATTTAATGTGTATAGTTTAAATTGTATTGTATCTTATTGTGGATTATAAGTTTTAATTGATTTTCTTTTCTTTTTTATTTCAGAAGAAGAATAAGCCCACACAAGTGGGAACGGTGAGTCTAGTTGATATTTCATAAAATAAGTTTATTGTTTATAGTTTTGTGGCCTCTATCTATTTTTTTATATCTTTTGTTTCAACAGGATACTTGCACGGCTCAATCCAAATTGGATTGTTAACAGTCGCCTCAGGAGTGAGGAGACTCGAGCTGACAAGGAGAAAGTATTTTGGTAAGTACAAATATTGTTTTATTATTTTATTATTTAAACATACTCTTCATGAGTAATCTCCTTACCTGTATATTATGTTTTTTTTTAACTTATTATTATTGCTTTTGTAAATTATGTATGTGTATATTACGTATGTTTATGGTCCTGATATAGGCCCTATATATGGGACTGTATTAGCCATACGTTAATTGACGAAGCCAAAAATTTGAAAATTTATATGGTGATTAAATAAATAATAATAATAATGATCTGATAATGGAAAACTTGACATCCCACTCTTAATAAGAAATTTAGTCTTAAAACAATATTCTTAGTTAATAAAAACATAATAGTATGAGGTTTCACAAATATAGTAATATTATTAAATGAGTGTGTAATGCTGGTGTCACAACATTTACAAGCTTGCAGGCTGTTAGGCTGTGGTCCAAGGTTGCATCGACGCTAAAAAACGCAAGATTTCAATTCTCATCAAGGAACACAAAAGACATTGCAGACTCTATCAGCTGTAGCGGAGCATGCTCTATTCGAGGAGGGAAACCACGACATCATGTACAGTGAAACACAAGTCATTTCTACGGAAAGTATTACCCGAGACTAAACAGAGAGGCTGTTGAAATCTTTAAACACCACAAGAACTTTAACAGAAGGAGGAAGGCCTAAGGTTAGCAAGTTTTGGCACTCCATATTAGGGAAGTAGCGTTACTGCCACCCAAGATGGACCAGCGCTGGCAACCGGCCCAATTCCACAACCAGGGTATAAATAAAAGTGCCCAACAGCATCAGAATGCTCATAGGAAGACATCCTCTAGGTAATTTTTTAATCCTGTGCAGCAAGAGCTCCGTAGTGTTCGCGCAGGCGCACTTGCTTTCCTGGTAGTACGGGTCTCTCTCTAGCCACGCGTCTCATAGCCTCATTGTAGTTCAAGATGTCGAGGGAGGGAAAGCAGTGATTTATGCATGTGCACCTTCTAGCGCAGATCCCTCAGGACTCAAGGTTCACCCACCACGCGGACCTCCCTCCTACCTCCAGCGTCAGGATTTCGTTCCGCACATAGCCTCATTGTTCTGCAAGATGTCGCAGAAGGAGAAGTAAGATTTTCTGAGGACGCTACTTCTAACTGAAAAAGCTCTTAAAATGCAGGATGTCCCGTCAAATTTGGGACAGGTGGCAACGCTAGCTCCGTCACGAATCAGGTTCCCCCACCACGCGGACGTCCCTCCTACCTAGGAGTGTCAGGATTTCGTCCCGCACATAGTCTCATTGTAGTTCAAGATGTCGAGCAAAGAAGAGAAGGAGCGATTTTTGGGTACCCTCCTGCTAGCGCCTCTTCCTGAGGATACAAGGTAACTTAGGCCAGCATTATATTCCAATGTAGATGTCACGAGTAGGAGGAGCTAAAGGGACGACCTGTTTTTCCCTCATTTTTTTAATAAAAATCCCGGGGTAGGACCCCCGACCACCATTTTTGGGATATTCCATACCCCACACCCCAAATTTTTGCAAACTTTCGTCTGTGTCAGTCCCTTTCTGGTTCCGCCTTTGGTTGAGATGAAAATAAGATATTCTAGGAGGAGCTTTGGTAACCGTTACTTTTGAATTTTTGTAACAGGTCGTTACCGTTACATACATGTAACAGTTACAAAGTAACAGTTACACGAAATATTCCCCATCTCTATCTAGCCAACAACGTAGGCTACCGCTCATAGCCTCATACTCTTAAGAGATGTCCAGGCGAACGGAGTCTAAAGAAGAGTTTTTACGGAGGCTCCTTATGGAGCCTCTGCCAGATGATTCGAGGTGAGTTAGGCTAGCATTATATTATAATGAAAATAAAAGCATTTATAAAATTGCATGTCCCTGTGTCTATACGCTCGGTAACTCGAATTGTAATTAAACTTAGTATACACAATTGACCCCTACAGCACCGAAGAGCAGAGGCCAAAAACCTTGCCTTCGCCGAGGGCATCACACCTGATGCTTTCCCATCCTCTATAGCCAATACTGCAATCAACGTTCCTTTCATTAAGGCTATTTCTGAGCGTCTTGCCAACACCAAGACATTCAAGGTGACACCCGTCAACTTCACCACGCTAGCCGAACATGGGTCACAAGCCCAAACAGTGATTGAACGGCCAGTAATGGAGGATGCCACTCGATGTGTGGATCAGCTCACTCGAGTCACTTCGCTTTTAAGCGACACACCAGGTACTTACGGAATGGCTACAGCCTTCAGCTACCAGCTCCGAAAAGAACCTGGTCCAGACAACAACCATGCTTCGTGGTATTTGTTGAGCATAGACGCAGCACACCCAGTGCCAAATGCGCGAGTGAACAACAGAAACATACGTCGCAACATTCCTGATTACTACCAGGCTGAGGTATTTACCACAGTTTCACAACCAGCTGGCGACTTCCGTCGACAGATAGTTGAATCCCTCGTTGTAGTCAAGAGATAACACCCGTTCCAATGGGACCAAGCTAAGAGGAAAACACCAACCTCACATATATTTTCTTTCAAATGTTTGGGATCGGGATAAGATACGTCCCAAATAGGAATAAAATGTTGGTTTTAGGTTTGGAAGGGACTTCAGTTTGAAGTGCATAAGATAGGAAAGCTTAGCCACCTCTGAATAGCTAATGAGGACCAGATTCGAATGAATCAAAAATGAGAGCAAATAGACTGTAACCTCAGGACTCTGGGATCAGGAATCCACGGAATACTTAAGGAGAACAATTTAAATATGAAATAATCACAACTTACTAAATTCACACACAATAATTATTGAAACTAATTGAAATAGAAACACTGATACATAAGATGCAAGAGTACGTTTTCACACGTGTCTGTAAATATTAATTTCTTGAAAAACTTGATAAATAATAGCTTGAAATGCGTAGATTAAATTGCACTTGAAGTTAACACTAAACTTTTGTATGTAGTTTAGTCGTAAAAGCTGATATAAGCACTGAAACAGGTAGCGTGGGTTGCAACACTGTTACGAAATATCAAACTTTCGTAATTCGGAGAATTCACTCGCGAACTTTATGAATTATATGTAATTATGTATGAATAATTACTGAGAGCCACAATTGCGCACAATTGTGACTATTCGCCGCTTCCAGAGCAAGTTTAAGGAAACTTGGTAGAAAAAGCGGGAATGATTCGAGCCTACTAGATACACTTGTGATCTGAGTGAGGTCTCGTACAATACTGACTGGGGTGACGCTAAGCCACCGCATATAACAAAGGAAATTAGCAAGTCATGCATGATCCCACAATGCCTTGAGGCGGGAACAAAAAGACAATCAAAGCGGGACATTGCAAGCGGACAGTTTGAAACATTCTAAAGTGGAAACATGTTGCTTGCTCGAACAATAACGTCCATGGGAAGACGATTGTTTATATTGAACCAATTCGGTTCACCGGTACCAGAGTATTGCCCATTTTAGTGTATTTTGTGGTATTACAGTGCCATCCGGTTTCCACACAATTTGACCAGTATTTGGAAAATGCATACATAGGATATGTTATTTTAAGTTTTAAATGTAATACTACAGTATATTCATCCACTAAAGTTTTAGCTTATGTGATGCTGTCCTAAATAGAGAATAAGCATAGTAACATATTAAATGGTGATTCCCAATAACTGTCGTTACTGACTTTATAAAGGCTAATTTTTGAGTCAAGATGCTCATTTTAAAGTCAATGAGAGTGCAATGTTCATTTTCGCACTGGGTAAGAGAACCCCGATCAAAACACGTGCTTTGCGAGAGATATGGGCTCCCCTGTAAAAGGATCTCACGAGCCCCAAACGGTGCGAGTAAGGCCCACAAGTAGTCAGACAGCTCGGATGTGTCGCTGTGGTACATCTATTCAGCAAGCAATAGGCCTCCAACAGTTCCATCGTAACAGTACTATTTTTAATAAGCGGCACTCTTAAATATTTGTAAAGTCGTCATAAGTAAGCTTAATAGACCCATAGAAAAGTATTAAATAATCGCTCTAATTTTCCTGCAATATGACCACACAATACTCTTAAAGAGAATCATAGCTATACCGACAGCGGTTGAACCCTGAGACAAACAGCTAGCCGAGACAACAAGAATCACAACTCAAAGGGAATCATTACAGAGCCTGAAGAGAAAACTGAAAAAAGGATTAGATTGTGGAAAATAATATTTCAGGTCTTCAACATCAGAAACAAAATAAATGAGTAGGAAAAAGAGAAACCAGTCCAACCTACCTCCACCTTAGCAGCGTCAGGACTTCGTCTCGCGTATAGCCTCATTGTGAATCATGTCGCGGCAAGAGAAGGAAGCTTTTTTGCTGACTTTCACTTTCTTACAAATCAAATCACATTTTTTTAAATTTCAGGTGGTAAGATTAAGATGGCTTTGGTTTGGTTTGGTGGTGTGGAGGTGTCATTCAATTATGGTTTGGTGGTGGTAAGCACTGATCCGAATCCATAGAGCTGCAACATCTTTAAAGAGGACAAAATAATTCCCCGAAATCTGTAGAGCAGCATAATCTTGATCGGTATCATACACCCCCACACACACAATGGTACCCGAGATAATAGGTTTTTCCGCCTTAGCATTTAATGTGTATAGTTTAAATTGTATTGTATCTTATTGTGGATTATAAGTTTTAATTGATTTTCTTTTCTTTTTTATTTCAGAAGAAGAATAAGCCCACACAAGTGGGAACGGTGAGTCTAGTTGATATTTCATAAAATAAGTTTATTGTTTATAGTTTTGTGGCCTCTATCTATTTTTTTATATCTTTTGTTTCAACAGGATACTTGCACGGCTCAATCCAAATTGGATTGTTAACAGTCGCCTCAGGAGTGAGGAGACTCGAGCTGACAAGGAGAAAGTATTTTGGTAAGTACAAATATTGTTTTATTATTTTATTATTTAAACATACTCTTCATGAGTAATCTCCTTACCTGTATATTATGTTTTTTTTTAACTTATTATTATTGCTTTTGTAAATTATGTATGTGTATATTACGTATGTTTATGGTCCTGATATAGGCCCTATATATGGGACTGTATTAGCCATACGTTAATTGACGAAGCCAAAAATTTGAAAATTTATATGGTGATTAAATAAATAATAATAATAATGATCTGATAATGGAAAACTTGACATCCCACTCTTAATAAGAAATTTAGTCTTAAAACAATATTCTTAGTTAATAAAAACATAATAGTATGAGGTTTCACAAATATAGTAATATTATTAAATGAGTGTGTAATGCTGGTGTCACAACATTTACAAGCTTGCAGGCTGTTAGGCTGTGGTCCAAGGTTGCATCGACGCTAAAAAACGCAAGATTTCAATTCTCATCAAGGAACACAAAAGACATTGCAGACTCTATCAGCTGTAGCGGAGCATGCTCTATTCGAGGAGGGAAACCACGACATCATGTACAGTGAAACACAAGTCATTTCTACGGAAAGTATTACCCGAGACTAAACAGAGAGGCTGTTGAAATCTTTAAACACCACAAGAACTTTAACAGAAGGAGGAAGGCCTAAGGTTAGCAAGTTTTGGCACTCCATATTAGGGAAGTAGCGTTACTGCCACCCAAGATGGACCAGCGCTGGCAACCGGCCCAATTCCACAACCAGGGTATAAATAAAAGTGCCCAACAGCATCAGAATGCTCATAGGAAGACATCCTCTAGGTAATTTTTTAATCCTGTGCAGCAAGAGCTCCGTAGTGTTCGCGCAGGCGCACTTGCTTTCCTGGTAGTACGGGTCTCTCTCTAGCCACGCGTCTCATAGCCTCATTGTAGTTCAAGATGTCGAGGGAGGGAAAGCAGTGATTTATGCATGTGCACCTTCTAGCGCAGATCCCTCAGGACTCAAGGTTCACCCACCACGCGGACCTCCCTCCTACCTCCAGCGTCAGGATTTCGTTCCGCACATAGCCTCATTGTTCTGCAAGATGTCGCAGAAGGAGAAGTAAGATTTTCTGAGGACGCTACTTCTAACTGAAAAAGCTCTTAAAATGCAGGATGTCCCGTCAAATTTGGGACAGGTGGCAACGCTAGCTCCGTCACGAATCAGGTTCCCCCACCACGCGGACGTCCCTCCTACCTAGGAGTGTCAGGATTTCGTCCCGCACATAGTCTCATTGTAGTTCAAGATGTCGAGCAAAGAAGAGAAGGAGCGATTTTTGGGTACCCTCCTGCTAGCGCCTCTTCCTGAGGATACAAGGTAACTTAGGCCAGCATTATATTCCAATGTAGATGTCACGAGTAGGAGGAGCTAAAGGGACGACCTGTTTTTCCCTCATTTTTTTAATAAAAATCCCGGGGTAGGACCCCCGACCACCATTTTTGGGATATTCCATACCCCACACCCCAAATTTTTGCAAACTTTCGTCTGTGTCAGTCCCTTTCTGGTTCCGCCTTTGGTTGAGATGAAAATAAGATATTCTAGGAGGAGCTTTGGTAACCGTTACTTTTGAATTTTTGTAACAGGTCGTTACCGTTACATACATGTAACAGTTACAAAGTAACAGTTACACGAAATATTCCCCATCTCTATCTAGCCAACAACGTAGGCTACCGCTCATAGCCTCATACTCTTAAGAGATGTCCAGGCGAACGGAGTCTAAAGAAGAGTTTTTACGGAGGCTCCTTATGGAGCCTCTGCCAGATGATTCGAGGTGAGTTAGGCTAGCATTATATTATAATGAAAATAAAAGCATTTATAAAATTGCATGTCCCTGTGTCTATACGCTCGGTAACTCGAATTGTAATTAAACTTAGTATACACAATTGACCCCTACAGCACCGAAGAGCAGAGGCCAAAAACCTTGCCTTCGCCGAGGGCATCACACCTGATGCTTTCCCATCCTCTATAGCCAATACTGCAATCAACGTTCCTTTCATTAAGGCTATTTCTGAGCGTCTTGCCAACACCAAGACATTCAAGGTGACACCCGTCAACTTCACCACGCTAGCCGAACATGGGTCACAAGCCCAAACAGTGATTGAACGGCCAGTAATGGAGGATGCCACTCGATGTGTGGATCAGCTCACTCGAGTCACTTCGCTTTTAAGCGACACACCAGGTACTTACGGAATGGCTACAGCCTTCAGCTACCAGCTCCGAAAAGAACCTGGTCCAGACAACAACCATGCTTCGTGGTATTTGTTGAGCATAGACGCAGCACACCCAGTGCCAAATGCGCGAGTGAACAACAGAAACATACGTCGCAACATTCCTGATTACTACCAGGCTGAGGTATTTACCACAGTTTCACAACCAGCTGGCGACTTCCGTCGACAGATAGTTGAATCCCTCGTTGTAGTCAAGAGATAACACCCGTTCCAATGGGACCAAGCTAAGAGGAAAACACCAACCTCACATATATTTTCTTTCAAATGTTTGGGATCGGGATAAGATACGTCCCAAATAGGAATAAAATGTTGGTTTTAGGTTTGGAAGGGACTTCAGTTTGAAGTGCATAAGATAGGAAAGCTTAGCCACCTCTGAATAGCTAATGAGGACCAGATTCGAATGAATCAAAAATGAGAGCAAATAGACTGTAACCTCAGGACTCTGGGATCAGGAATCCACGGAATACTTAAGGAGAACAATTTAAATATGAAATAATCACAACTTACTAAATTCACACACAATAATTATTGAAACTAATTGAAATAGAAACACTGATACATAAGATGCAAGAGTACGTTTTCACACGTGTCTGTAAATATTAATTTCTTGAAAAACTTGATAAATAATAGCTTGAAATGCGTAGATTAAATTGCACTTGAAGTTAACACTAAACTTTTGTATGTAGTTTAGTCGTAAAAGCTGATATAAGCACTGAAACAGGTAGCGTGGGTTGCAACACTGTTACGAAATATCAAACTTTCGTAATTCGGAGAATTCACTCGCGAACTTTATGAATTATATGTAATTATGTATGAATAATTACTGAGAGCCACAATTGCGCACAATTGTGACTATTCGCCGCTTCCAGAGCAAGTTTAAGGAAACTTGGTAGAAAAAGCGGGAATGATTCGAGCCTACTAGATACACTTGTGATCTGAGTGAGGTCTCGTACAATACTGACTGGGGTGACGCTAAGCCACCGCATATAACAAAGGAAATTAGCAAGTCATGCATGATCCCACAATGCCTTGAGGCGGGAACAAAAAGACAATCAAAGCGGGACATTGCAAGCGGACAGTTTGAAACATTCTAAAGTGGAAACATGTTGCTTGCTCGAACAATAACGTCCATGGGAAGACGATTGTTTATATTGAACCAATTCGGTTCACCGGTACCAGAGTATTGCCCATTTTAGTGTATTTTGTGGTATTACAGTGCCATCCGGTTTCCACACAATTTGACCAGTATTTGGAAAATGCATACATAGGATATGTTATTTTAAGTTTTAAATGTAATACTACAGTATATTCATCCACTAAAGTTTTAGCTTATGTGATGCTGTCCTAAATAGAGAATAAGCATAGTAACATATTAAATGGTGATTCCCAATAACTGTCGTTACTGACTTTATAAAGGCTAATTTTTGAGTCAAGATGCTCATTTTAAAGTCAATGAGAGTGCAATGTTCATTTTCGCACTGGGTAAGAGAACCCCGATCAAAACACGTGCTTTGCGAGAGATATGGGCTCCCCTGTAAAAGGATCTCACGAGCCCCAAACGGTGCGAGTAAGGCCCACAAGTAGTCAGACAGCTCGGATGTGTCGCTGTGGTACATCTATTCAGCAAGCAATAGGCCTCCAACAGTTCCATCGTAACAGTACTATTTTTAATAAGCGGCACTCTTAAATATTTGTAAAGTCGTCATAAGTAAGCTTAATAGACCCATAGAAAAGTATTAAATAATCGCTCTAATTTTCCTGCAATATGACCACACAATACTCTTAAAGAGAATCATAGCTATACCGACAGCGGTTGAACCCTGAGACAAACAGCTAGCCGAGACAACAAGAATCACAACTCAAAGGGAATCATTACAGAGCCTGAAGAGAAAACTGAAAAAAGGATTAGATTGTGGAAAATAATATTTCAGGTCTTCAACATCAGAAACAAAATAAATGAGTAGGAAAAAGAGAAACCAGTCCAACCTACCTCCACCTTAGCAGCGTCAGGACTTCGTCTCGCGTATAGCCTCATTGTGAATCATGTCGCGGCAAGAGAAGGAAGCTTTTTTGCTGACTTTCACTTTCTTACAAATCAAATCACATTTTTTTAAATTTCAGGTGGTAAGATTAAGATGGCTTTGGTTTGGTTTGGTGGTGTGGAGGTGTCATTCAATTATGGTTTGGTGGTGGTAAGCACTGATCCGAATCCATAGAGCTGCAACATCTTTAAAGAGGACAAAATAATTCCCCGAAATCTGTAGAGCAGCATAATCTTGATCGGTATCATACACCCCCACACACACAATGGTACCCGAGATAATAGGTTTTTCCGCCTTAGCATTTAATGTGTATAGTTTAAATTGTATTGTATCTTATTGTGGATTATAAGTTTTAATTGATTTTCTTTTCTTTTTTATTTCAGAAGAAGAATAAGCCCACACAAGTGGGAACGGTGAGTCTAGTTGATATTTCATAAAATAAGTTTATTGTTTATAGTTTTGTGGCCTCTATCTATTTTTTTATATCTTTTGTTTCAACAGGATACTTGCACGGCTCAATCCAAATTGGATTGTTAACAGTCGCCTCAGGAGTGAGGAGACTCGAGCTGACAAGGAGAAAGTATTTTGGTAAGTACAAATATTGTTTTATTATTTTATTATTTAAACATACTCTTCATGAGTAATCTCCTTACCTGTATATTATGTTTTTTTTTAACTTATTATTATTGCTTTTGTAAATTATGTATGTGTATATTACGTATGTTTATGGTCCTGATATAGGCCCTATATATGGGACTGTATTAGCCATACGTTAATTGACGAAGCCAAAAATTTGAAAATTTATATGGTGATTAAATAAATAATAATAATAATGATCTGATAATGGAAAACTTGACATCCCACTCTTAATAAGAAATTTAGTCTTAAAACAATATTCTTAGTTAATAAAAACATAATAGTATGAGGTTTCACAAATATAGTAATATTATTAAATGAGTGTGTAATGCTGGTGTCACAACATTTACAAGCTTGCAGGCTGTTAGGCTGTGGTCCAAGATTGCATCGACGCTAAAAAAACGCAAGATTTCAACTCTCACCAAGGAACACAAAAGACATAGCAGACTCTATCAGCTGTAGCGGAGCATGCTCTATTCAAGGAGGGAAACCACGACATCATGTACAGTGAAACACAAGTCATTTCTACGGAAAGTATTACCCGAGACTAAACAGAGAGGCTGTTGAAATCTGTTTTGGCACTCCATATTAGGGAAGTAGCGTTACTGCCACCCAAGATAGACCCGCGCTGGCAACCGCCCCCCATTATAAATACTGGTGCCCAACAGCATCAGAACGCTCATAGGAAGACATCCTCTAGGTAAGGAGCGGGAATTTTTGAATCCTGTGCAGCAAGAGCTCCGTAGCGTTCGCCACTGGTTCTAGATATTTGTTAGTTTTACGAAAAAGTAATAAATAAAAGAGCAAGAAATGATGTACAGTATTTGTATTTCAGGTGCCCAGGGTCGTTTAAGAAGACCATTACATCTTACTTTTTAGAACCCTTTTTAAAAAAATAAATAAAATCAGGTTTCATTTGGAATTTGTATGCCAATATGGTAGCATAAGATAAGTAAATTCTTTAAAGAGTAATTCAAATAAAGAAATCAATTTCTTTATTGTCAGTATAATTATGAGAAGAAGTAGTAAACTTCATTTTATTCTATTGTTTTTAATTTAAGATTGTTTTATTTTAATAATATATTTAGTTACACTATATTATGTTGTTATATGAGTTTTCCCCAAGTGATAAATCCTTTATGCATGATCCAGTGAACGCAACAGAGTATGAAAACCGCAGTGCCTAACCCGTCCAGTGCTATCCTAGACAATTCGGGTGTTACTTTAAGTAGTGCAAACTTAATAGGCGACGCGCGCCTAACAAAGTGGTGTCTTAGAAGCAGGATTCGACGCGATTAAATTTTCATACTCTAGGTATGACAGTGACCGCAAATTAAGGAATTGTGTGTAAAATTAAAAGTGATTAATTCATACTTAATTTTAACAAGTGGATTATAAGTTTTAATTGATTTCCACTATATTTTATTACAGAGACTGGATAGAGATATTAAAAAGGGGGCTGCCACTGAAAATGATGAGAAGAAAGCAGCAGAAACAGTGAACAATATCCAGTCCAAAATTAAATTAACCAAAGAAAAGATCGAATCTCTTAAGGAGGTAAGCAAAGTTAGATCTGCACGGCGATAGGGGAAGTGTTTTTGCGCTAGTGTCGCTTAGCTACCACTATACACTATATGCTTGCTGCACCATTTCTAAGGTTTCTGTTTCTGTCAGAAAAAGTATGCATCACATATTTTAACATAAAATATTATAAATTCTTTTGTCATTTTATCCTTTACAGGAGATGAAGATGGCGCCGCCTGCAAGGGCAAGGAAAAGAAGGCGAGGTGAGATACTTCATTTGTAGAATAGAATAAACATAATAATACAGTGGATTCTTAGTAATTTGAACCCGAAGGGCACTGCTACTAAAGTCGAAATGAACGAGGCAGCAGAAAAAGTGGATAATACCCGGTCAAAAATTAAAGACGTAAAGGAAGTCATCAAATATTATATGAAGGTAAGCAAAGTTAGATCTGCACGGCGATAGGGGAAGTGTTTTTGCGCTACCACTATACAGAAGGGATGTAGGGGTTGCAGGTGGCAAAAGATCATAACATGGTTGCCATTCAGCAATTCACTGCACCCCTCTTTCAGCCAAATAACCCATGCTCCTCATATTTGTAAGCCACTGACTGATATTTGCAATTCCTCCTTCGTCTCAGGAAAATTCCACAGTTTCCTAAAAATTTCAAAAATACCTCTACCCAAAAAAGGTAAAAAAAATAATATAGAAAACTACAGGCCCATATCCTTACTTTCAGCTTTCTCAAAATTCCTTGAGAAACTAATGTATAATCGTATCATGTCATTTCGAGCTCTGAAGATGCCAGATGCAGTTCGTGGCGAAACGTTAGCAATTTTATCGGATAGACCACGGCCATACAGCCCGGAAATGGAAATATCATATATTGTTATGTTAAACAGCACGGGTAAGCTATTGTTATTGATGTTCTTAGACTATTTATTTATTGTACTAAGAATATCACAGGCAATGCCCAATTACAATAATCTCGCTTATATTAATACACCAGATGTCAATGCCTGCATTGTGTTAACTGACAAATAATTATTGTTTCTGTTCCAGGGGCAAGAAAAAGAAAGACAACTCCCTTGGTGTCAGAACCAAAAGCAAGAAAGAGGAGAGCTACTCCCTCACTAGCAGAACCAAAGTAAGTTCAATATAAAAAATATAAAACTAAGTGCATGTGATTAAAGAGGGTTGTGCACAGTAAGTAGTTACCGAATAGGCTAGTGGCCGAGTGCACCAACCTCGGTATTCTCCTGGTACACTGCTAACGAATGTAGCTCTGAATCAGCAAGCTCAAAATTGTTCACCTTCAATTTCTATCACATATAATTCTTTTCTTAGAATGCTCATTTCTAAAACTTTCAGCATGGCATTTGCTGTTGCAACTTTCATAAATGAATAAATTGGCATCACCAGCAAAGGTCGTCATCAACAAACAGATTGTGGAAAACTAAATTAATGGAGAAACTTCACAACGGTATAAAGGGTAGGATGTTTAAATGGAACACAATTTCATTAACCAAAGGTTCTGTGCAACCAAGTATGGAGATGAGATTTCAAAATTCGAACAACAGCGAACGGGACTCCCATAAGGCTCAGTCATCAGCCCAACTTTGTTTAATGTCATGATCAATGATGTAGTTTCGAAGCTAACGAACAGTATGTTAAGTGTGCCTTGTATGCCGATGAACTTATACTCTGGGCATAAAAAGACAGAAGCAAGCAAAGCTGTCTCCAAATAATTATAACGGACAGGTTCATACCATAGTAATTTTTTTAAATTTTCTAGATTTTAGTTTTTGTATCAAGTTGGTTTTTAATAAACATCTGTGTTCTGTTATTTAGTTTGTATACTGTATTGGATTTTAACTAAGCATATATAATAAACAATGTAAACACTGTAAATGTTTTTGGCTGCTTCCAAGTTCTATCCTTACGTTTAGTTAATGAGGGTATAAGGTAGTTTTTGAAATATCTTCAATAGACAATACAAGTAGCAGTCTTCTGACTTCACAAGCTCCAACAACATCGGTTGGCAAGACAGAGGTCCCAACTCTAGAATATACATATCTGCAGACGACAAGAATACGGATCACCAGAACGAACGGTTTACGCAAACTGAACCATTGCGTTCTAGATTGTGGTAGTCAGTCCCATTTTATCAGTAAAACTCTTAACTGAAGAATTACAGCTGAAGGTAATCGACAGTAGAATTCTGTCAGTTCTTTCAAAACGTCACTTCCATCTCCCAGCCAGCGCAGACTCGTCCAGATGGACATTGGAGGCATATGGGGGAATTCCAAGAGTCTTATTACCGCTCTGGAGAGCAATCATATATTTTCTCAACCCACAGTACCCCATGGCATTCACATGATAGGACACATGTGGAAATTGCAACTGGCACACCCCTTAGGATGACCATGGAGATCTTCCCATAGAACTGTCGACAGGCAGAGATCAGCACTGGAAAGTTGTAAAAGACGCTGCTCCTATACGTATTTCTCACTCTGTGGTACCACTACCATCTATACTGGGCTGGATACTAAGCGGAAGCCAATTCCATATGACAGTCAACCCCATTAATGTGAACTATATAAATTCCTTACAGACACGCCGTTTCTGGGATCTAGAAACAATCGGAATTTTAACAGATCAGCCCCAAAAACTAAGAGCAAGGGACACTTCACTTCCGTCACTATTTCACTCCTCATATTGCCTCAATGAAGGGCGCAGAATGGTTTCCCCTCCGAGGAAATATGAAGTAGAGCTGCCAAATAATTTACATAACGCCTTGAAGAGGTCTCTAGCCTTAGAAAGAAGTTTGGAAAGAGATGGAGCACTAAAGAAGGTGTTCCAGCGCCCTGACGTTGAGTTACATCACAAAGCGTCAAGTGCAAATTGTACCAGACACGAGGAAAGCATACATTGCTTTCTTCACTTGTGCTACTACTCTGGCATTACATCTCGAACTGACCATTAATTCTAACGCTCCAGAGATGGTAACCTCACGCAATCTACTCTGATCATGACCGGAATTTTCTCAATTCCAGCAAGGAATTACACGACATGCCGACGAGTCCGCAACTCACCAATACATTGCCCACCACAATGTCACTTGGAAATTCACCCCACCTAGGGCGGCTTGGTGGGGAGGCTGGTGGGAATGAATGGTAGGGTCTGTCAAACGTTGTCTAAGGGTTCAAACAAAACGCAGTTTGGTTGGTTGGCGCCAGCCCACAGGTCTTGACGCCAAGCTTATAGTGCCCTAAAGACCTGATAATTAATATTTAATATCCCTTACGTCATTTTATGGAGATATAAATATAATAATGAAGCATTAACGTGGTTAAAATTCATTGTACCCTGAATAGGACGCTGTCCTACATGGAGGATAAGCATAGTAACATATTAAATGGTGATTCCCAATAACTGTCGTTACTGACTTTATAACGGCTAATTTGAGTCAAGATGCTCATCTGAAAGTCAATGAGAGTGCAATGTTCATTTTCGCACTGGGTAAGAGAACCCCGATCAAAACACGTGCTTTGCGAGAGATATGGGCTCCCCTGTAAAATGATCTCACGCGCCCCAAACGGTGCGAGTAAGGCCCACGAGTAGTCAGACAGCTCGGATGTGTCGCTGCAGTACATCTATTCATCAGCCAATAGGCCTCCAACAGTTCCATCGTAACAGTACTATTTTTAATAAGGGGCACTCTTAAATATTTGTAAAGTCGTCATAAATAAGCTTAATAGACCTATAGAAAAGTATTAAATAATCGCTCTAATTTTCCTGCAATATGACCACACAATACACTGGCATTCATGAAACTAGCAGACTGACAACTCGAAACTCTGTGTGTTTGGATATCCATATAGGGAGAACTCAAAAGCGTTTCGGTTCAACTAGAAGTAACTCCAACTTGATCATTTTGAAGCAGAAGCCCTAGAGAATGCAGACTTGTGGACAACACATTTGTAATGTGGATAATAAGAAAGAGTGACTGGCATCGTTCCTGGACCTTAATTTTAATTTTAAAAGTCCCCCTACGTACACCCAGCAAAGATGTATTCAAAGATCTGCAAATACTGCCAGTCTCATGTTTGTACATCTTAGAAACAGTTAACTTTGTTCATGATCATAAAGACTTATTCAAAAGGAACTCTGAATATCACTCTCATGCTACTAGATCTTCGCATCATATACACCTCAGCACACATAGAATTACAAATTTTTATTACTTGATAAATTGCACCAATTAATTAAATTAAAAAAAAAAAACTGAATTTTTCATGGTTAATTTTGCGCCCTCTCTGTAACTGCGCCCTTGGCTAACAGTTTATTGATTTAGTTTATTTACATTCCTCGCAAATCCTACTTCCCTTAAATCCATCCTAATTTTGTATATTGTGTTAATTGAAAAAAAATTATTGGCTGTTGCAGACCTGCAAAAGCCACAACGCCCATCTCTTCGCCCGTGCGAACTTTCTTGCCATCGCCCGAGCGTACGCCTACGCCCACACCTTCACCGACGCCCACGCCTTCACCCACGCCATCAACGTAAGTATAACACAATTATTATTATTATTTGGTATTCTGCCTAGTGGCAGGTCCATGTCTTCGTACTGAAAATTCCTGACGCCAGTGTTCCCTATCTCCAGCTTCGTCCTTCAATCTGCTGTATCTCTTCCCATCTTACATGTCATCCAGATGTTGTATTCTTGTCCTTCCTGTTGCAGCAGTTCCTTTGATCTTCCCTTCGATGACAATTAATTATCACAAATTAGTTAATCATAATCTTGATTCACCTTTCATCATCATCATCAGGATCTATAGGCAATGCCTTGTTGTAGTAGCCATGTCTTCCTTTTCATCGCTGTTCTTGAAATCTTTAAACACCACAAGAACTTGAACAGAAAGGAGGAAGGCCTAAGGTTAGCAAGTTTTGGCACTCCATATTAGGGAAGTAGCGTTACTGCCACCCAAGATGGACCCATGCTGGCAACCGCCCCCATTATAAATACTGGTGCCCAAAAGCATCAGAAAGCTCATAGGAAGACATCCTCTAGGTAAGGAGAGGGAATTTTTTAATCCTGTGCACCAAGAGCTCCGTAGCGTTCGCCACTGGTTCTAGATAATTGTTAGTGTTACAAAAAGGTATTAAATAAAAGAGCAAGAAATGATGTACAGTATTTGTATTTCAGGTGCCCAGGGTCGTTTAGGAAGACCATTACATCTTACTTTTTAGAACCCTTTTTAAAAACAAAAAATAAAATCAGGTTTCATTTGGAATTTGTATGCCAATAAGGTAGCATAAGATAAGATAAGTAAATTCTTTAAAGAGTAATTCAAATAAAGAAATCAATTTCTTTATTGTCAGTATAATTATGAGAAGAAGTAGTAAACTTCATTTTATTCTATTGTTTTTAATTTAAGATTGTTTTATTTTAATAATATATTTAGTTACACTATATTAAGTTGTTATATATGAGTTTTCCCCAAGTGATAAATCCTTTATACATGATCCAGTGAACGCAACAGAGTATCAAAACCGCAGTGCCTAACCCGTCCAGCGCTATCCTAGACAATTCGGGTGTTACTTTAAGTAGTGCAAACTTAATAGGTGACGCGCGTCTAACAAAATGGTGTCTTAGAAGCGGGATTCGACGCGATTAAATTTTCATACTCTAGGTAAGACAGTGACCGCGAAATAAGGAATTGTGTGTAAAATTAAAAGTGATTCTTTTGTTTCAACAGAATACGGGCCAGGCTCAACCCAAATTGGGTGATCGAAAATCGCCTTAGAAGTGAGGCGACACATGAAGATCAAGAAAAGATCTTTTGGTAAGTACAAATATTGTTTTATTATTTTATTATTTAAACACACTCTGTAATGTTTTGTGTTTATGTTCACGTTTGTTTATTGTTTACTGCCACATTTTAAAATTTTCATGTCACCAGAACTTCACTGGTAACAGCCGCCCAAGGATACAACCGTCGGTAGGTATTAGACACTGGCATTCATGAAACTAGCAGACTGACAACTCAAAACTCTGTGTGTTTGGATATCCATATAGGGAGAACTCAAAAGCGTTTCGGTTTAACTAGAAGTAACTCCAACTTGATCATTTTGAAGCAGAAGCCCTAGGGAATGCCGACTTGTGGACAACACATTTGTAATGTGGATAACAAGAGAGAGAGACTGGCATCGTTCCTGGACCTTCTCAAGGTATTCACCCAACATAGATTTCACTATGGAGTGTGAAAAGGATGGAAAATTGCAGTTTCTGAATGGGCTTGTTATGAAGAAAGCAAACCCTGACATCTTGGAACACACTGTGTTCAGGAAACAGGTACCTGAACTGGAATTCTCACCAGCCAGAAAGATATGTATTATTAAAACATTGGCCACCAGGGCCGTAAAACTAAGCAAAGGCATGAACTACATCATCTAAATGAATCTCTACAGAAAAATGGGGTTTTCTTGTAATGCAGAATCAGTGCATCGGCAGCATCACCAGCACCGGTACTGGCATCTAGCTCAACGATTCAGAATGCATTCAAAGACACTAGTCCTCATTGAAAAGAAAATTTCCATGTAATAGATAAAGGGATGTAGCCAGTAATGGTTTAATACACAGCAGCAATCAAGGGCAATTTATTTTCACCTAAAAAAACAGAGACTCGTTTTCCATTGAAGTTGCTAATTAGGGTTACTGAAAGAAAATCAAATCAAATCGAAACATCAGCACCACAAGATTCAAATGGAATGGATGTTTATTATTGTTGTCGTTCTTAGATACGACAAAAAATCAAGGAGAAGAAAAAGGAAATCAAACTTCTTACCAAGGCAAGCAAAGTATCTACTCTGATTACAATTATTTTACCCACATGTCTTGACTCCAAGCTTATAGTGCCCTAAAGACCCGACAATTAATATTTGATAATTGATATTTAATATCCCTTACGTCATTCTATGGAGGTATAAATATAATAATGAAGCATTAACGTGGTTAAAATTCATTGTATGCTGAATAGGACGCTGTTACTTACGTCTGTCCTACATGGAGGATGAACATAGTAAGACATTAAATGGTGATTCCCAATAACTGTCGTTACTGACTTTATAACGGCTAATGTGAGTCAAGATGCTCATTTGAAAGTCAATGAGAGTGCAATGTTCATTTTCGCACTGGGTAAGAGAACCCCGATCAAAACACGTGCTTTGCGAGAGATATGGGCTCCCCTGTAAAATGATCTCACGCGCCCCAAACGGTGCGAGTAAGGCCCACAAGTAGTCAGACAGCTCGGATGTGTCGCTACGGTACATCTATTCAGCAAGCAATAGGCCTCCAACAGTTCCATCGTAACAGTACTATTTTTAATAAGCGGCACTCTTAAATATTTTTAAAGTCGTCATAAGTAAGCTTAATAGACCTATAGAAAAGTATTAAATAATCGCTCTAATTTTCCTGCAATATGACCACACAATACTCTTAAAGAGAATCATAGCTATACCGAGAGCGGTTGAACCCTGAGACAAACAGCTAGCCGAGACAACAAGAATCACAACTCAAAGGGAATCATTACAGAGCCTGAAGAGAAAACTGAAAAAAGGATTAGATTGTGGAAAATAATATTTCAGGTCTTCAACATCAGAAACAAAATAAATGAGTAGGAAAAAGAGAAACCAGTCCAACCTACCTCCACCTTAGCAGCGTCAGGACTTCGTCTCGCGTATAGCCTCATTGTGAATCATGTCGCGGCAAGAGAAGGAAGCTTTTTTGCTGACTTTCACTTTCTTACAAATCAAATCACATTTTTTTAAATTTCAGGTGGTAAGATTAAGATGGCTTTGGTTTGGTTTGGTGGTGTGGAGGTGTCATTCAATTATGGTTTGGTGGTGGTAAGCACTGATCCGAATCCATAGAGCTGCAACATCTTTAAAGAGGACAAAATAATTCCCCGAAATCTGTAGAGCAGCATAATCTTGATCGGTATCATACACCCCCACACACACAATGGTACCCGAGATAATAGGTTTTTCCGCCTTAGCATTTAATGTGTATAGTTTAAATTGTATTGTATCTTATTGTGGATTATAAGTTTTAATTGATTTTCTTTTCTTTTTTATTTCAGAAGAAGAATAAGCCCACACAAGTGGGAACGGTGAGTCTAGTTGATATTTCATAAAATAAGTTTATTGTTTATAGTTTTGTGGCCTCTATCTATTTTTTTATATCTTTTGTTTCAACAGGATACTTGCACGGCTCAATCCAAATTGGATTGTTAACAGTCGCCTCAGGAGTGAGGAGACTCGAGCTGACAAGGAGAAAGTATTTTGGTAAGTACAAATATTGTTTTATTATTTTATTATTTAAACATACTCTTCATGAGTAATCTCCTTACCTGTATATTATGTTTTTTTTAAACTTATTATTATTGCTTTTGTAAATTATGTATGTGTATATTACGTATGTTTATGGTCCTGATATAGGCCCTATATATGGGACTGTATTAGCCATACGTTAATTGACGAAGCCAAAAATTTGAAAATTTATATGGTGATTAAATAAATAATAATAATAATGATCTGATAATGGAAAACTTGACATCCCACTCTTAATAAGAAATTTAGTCTTAAAACAATATTCTTAGTTAATAAAAACATAATAGTATGAGGTTTCACAAATATAGTAATATTATTAAATGAGTGTGTAATGCTGGTGTCACAACATTTACAAGCTTGCAGGCTGTTAGGCTGTGGTCCAAGGTTGCATCGACGCTAAAAAACGCAAGATTTCAATTCTCATCAAGGAACACAAAAGACATTGCAGACTCTATCAGCTGTAGCGGAGCATGCTCTATTCGAGGAGGGAAACCACGACATCATGTACAGTGAAACACAAGTCATTTCTACGGAAAGTATTACCCGAGACTAAACAGAGAGGCTGTTGAAATCTTTAAACACCACAAGAACTTTAACAGAAGGAGGAAGGCCTAAGGTTAGCAAGTTTTGGCACTCCATATTAGGGAAGTAGCGTTACTGCCACCCAAGATGGACCAGCGCTGGCAACCGGCCCAATTCCACAACCAGGGTATAAATAAAAGTGCCCAACAGCATCAGAATGCTCATAGGAAGACATCCTCTAGGTAATTTTTTAATCCTGTGCAGCAAGAGCTCCGTAGTGTTCGCGCAGGCGCACTTGCTTTCCTGGTAGTACGGGTCTCTCTCTAGCCACGCGTCTCATAGCCTCATTGTAGTTCAAGATGTCGAGGGAGGGAAAGCAGTGATTTATGCATGTGCACCTTCTAGCGCAGATCCCTCAGGACTCAAGGTTCACCCACCACGCGGACCTCCCTCCTACCTCCAGCGTCAGGATTTCGTTCCGCACATAGCCTCATTGTTCTGCAAGATGTCGCAGAAGGAGAAGTAAGATTTTCTGAGGACGCTACTTCTAACTGAAAAAGCTCTTAAAATGCAGGATGTCCCGTCAAATTTGGGACAGGTGGCAACGCTAGCTCCGTCACGAATCAGGTTCCCCCACCACGCGGACGTCCCTCCTACCTAGGAGTGTCAGGATTTCGTCCCGCACATAGTCTCATTGTAGTTCAAGATGTCGAGCAAAGAAGAGAAGGAGCGATTTTTGGGTACCCTCCTGCTAGCGCCTCTTCCTGAGGATACAAGGTAACTTAGGCCAGCATTATATTCCAATGTAGATGTCACGAGTAGGAGGAGCTAAAGGGACGACCTGTTTTTCCCTCATTTTTTTAATAAAAATCCCGGGGTAGGACCCCCGACCACCATTTTTGGGATATTCCATACCCCACACCCCAAATTTTTGCAAACTTTCGTCTGTGTCAGTCCCTTTCTGGTTCCGCCTTTGGTTGAGATGAAAATAAGATATTCTAGGAGGAGCTTTGGTAACCGTTACTTTTGAATTTTTGTAACAGGTCGTTACCGTTACATACATGTAACAGTTACAAAGTAACAGTTACACGAAATATTCCCCATCTCTATCTAGCCAACAACGTAGGCTACCGCTCATAGCCTCATACTCTTAAGAGATGTCCAGGCGAACGGAGTCTAAAGAAGAGTTTTTACGGAGGCTCCTTATGGAGCCTCTGCCAGATGATTCGAGGTGAGTTAGGCTAGCATTATATTATAATGAAAATAAAAGCATTTATAAAATTGCATGTCCCTGTGTCTATACGCTCGGTAACTCGAATTGTAATTAAACTTAGTATACACAATTGACCCCTACAGCACCGAAGAGCAGAGGCCAAAAACCTTGCCTTCGCCGAGGGCATCACACCTGATGCTTTCCCATCCTCTATAGCCAATACTGCAATCAACGTTCCTTTCATTAAGGCTATTTCTGAGCGTCTTGCCAACACCAAGACATTCAAGGTGACACCCGTCAACTTCACCACGCTAGCCGAACATGGGTCACAAGCCCAAACAGTGATTGAACGGCCAGTAATGGAGGATGCCACTCGATGTGTGGATCAGCTCACTCGAGTCACTTCGCTTTTAAGCGACACACCAGGTACTTACGGAATGGCTACAGCCTTCAGCTACCAGCTCCGAAAAGAACCTGGTCCAGACAACAACCATGCTTCGTGGTATTTGTTGAGCATAGACGCAGCACACCCAGTGCCAAATGCGCGAGTGAACAACAGAAACATACGTCGCAACATTCCTGATTACTACCAGGCTGAGGTATTTACCACAGTTTCACAACCAGCTGGCGACTTCCGTCGACAGATAGTTGAATCCCTCGTTGTAGTCAAGAGATAACACCCGTTCCAATGGGACCAAGCTAAGAGGAAAACACCAACCTCACATATATTTTCTTTCAAATGTTTGGGATCGGGATAAGATACGTCCCAAATAGGAATAAAATGTTGGTTTTAGGTTTGGAAGGGACTTCAGTTTGAAGTGCATAAGATAGGAAAGCTTAGCCACCTCTGAATAGCTAATGAGGACCAGATTCGAATGAATCAAAAATGAGAGCAAATAGACTGTAACCTCAGGACTCTGGGATCAGGAATCCACGGAATACTTAAGGAGAACAATTTAAATATGAAATAATCACAACTTACTAAATTCACACACAATAATTATTGAAACTAATTGAAATAGAAACACTGATACATAAGATGCAAGAGTACGTTTTCACACGTGTCTGTAAATATTAATTTCTTGAAAAACTTGATAAATAATAGCTTGAAATGCGTAGATTAAATTGCACTTGAAGTTAACACTAAACTTTTGTATGTAGTTTAGTCGTAAAAGCTGATATAAGCACTGAAACAGGTAGCGTGGGTTGCAACACTGTTACGAAATATCAAACTTTCGTAATTCGGAGAATTCACTCGCGAACTTTATGAATTATATGTAATTATGTATGAATAATTACTGAGAGCCACAATTGCGCACAATTGTGACTATTCGCCGCTTCCAGAGCAAGTTTAAGGAAACTTGGTAGAAAAAGCGGGAATGATTCGAGCCTACTAGATACACTTGTGATCTGAGTGAGGTCTCGTACAATACTGACTGGGGTGACGCTAAGCCACCGCATATAACAAAGGAAATTAGCAAGTCATGCATGATCCCACAATGCCTTGAGGCGGGAACAAAAAGACAATCAAAGCGGGACATTGCAAGCGGACAGTTTGAAACATTCTAAAGTGGAAACATGTTGCTTGCTCGAACAATAACGTCCATGGGAAGACGATTGTTTATATTGAACCAATTCGGTTCACCGGTACCAGAGTATTGCCCATTTTAGTGTATTTTGTGGTATTACAGTGCCATCCGGTTTCCACACAATTTGACCAGTATTTGGAAAATGCATACATAGGATATGTTATTTTAAGTTTTAAATGTAATACTACAGTATATTCATCCACTAAAGTTTTAGCTTATGTGATGCTGTCCTAAATAGAGAATAAGCATAGTAACATATTAAATGGTGATTCCCAATAACTGTCGTTACTGACTTTATAAAGGCTAATTTTTGAGTCAAGATGCTCATTTTAAAGTCAATGAGAGTGCAATGTTCATTTTCGCACTGGGTAAGAGAACCCCGATCAAAACACGTGCTTTGCGAGAGATATGGGCTCCCCTGTAAAAGGATCTCACGAGCCCCAAACGGTGCGAGTAAGGCCCACAAGTAGTCAGACAGCTCGGATGTGTCGCTGTGGTACATCTATTCAGCAAGCAATAGGCCTCCAACAGTTCCATCGTAACAGTACTATTTTTAATAAGCGGCACTCTTAAATATTTGTAAAGTCGTCATAAGTAAGCTTAATAGACCCATAGAAAAGTATTAAATAATCGCTCTAATTTTCCTGCAATATGACCACACAATACTCTTAAAGAGAATCATAGCTATACCGACAGCGGTTGAACCCTGAGACAAACAGCTAGCCGAGACAACAAGAATCACAACTCAAAGGGAATCATTACAGAGCCTGAAGAGAAAACTGAAAAAAGGATTAGATTGTGGAAAATAATATTTCAGGTCTTCAACATCAGAAACAAAATAAATGAGTAGGAAAAAGAGAAACCAGTCCAACCTACCTCCACCTTAGCAGCGTCAGGACTTCGTCTCGCGTATAGCCTCATTGTGAATCATGTCGCGGCAAGAGAAGGAAGCTTTTTTGCTGACTTTCACTTTCTTACAAATCAAATCACATTTTTTTAAATTTCAGGTGGTAAGATTAAGATGGCTTTGGTTTGGTTTGGTGGTGTGGAGGTGTCATTCAATTATGGTTTGGTGGTGGTAAGCACTGATCCGAATCCATAGAGCTGCAACATCTTTAAAGAGGACAAAATAATTCCCCGAAATCTGTAGAGCAGCATAATCTTGATCGGTATCATACACCCCCACACACACAATGGTACCCGAGATAATAGGTTTTTCCGCCTTAGCATTTAATGTGTATAGTTTAAATTGTATTGTATCTTATTGTGGATTATAAGTTTTAATTGATTTTCTTTTCTTTTTTATTTCAGAAGAAGAATAAGCCCACACAAGTGGGAACGGTGAGTCTAGTTGATATTTCATAAAATAAGTTTATTGTTTATAGTTTTGTGGCCTCTATCTATTTTTTTATATCTTTTGTTTCAACAGGATACTTGCACGGCTCAATCCAAATTGGATTGTTAACAGTCGCCTCAGGAGTGAGGAGACTCGAGCTGACAAGGAGAAAGTATTTTGGTAAGTACAAATATTGTTTTATTATTTTATTATTTAAACATACTCTTCATGAGTAATCTCCTTACCTGTATATTATGTTTTTTTTTAACTTATTATTATTGCTTTTGTAAATTATGTATGTGTATATTACGTATGTTTATGGTCCTGATATAGGCCCTATATATGGGACTGTATTAGCCATACGTTAATTGACGAAGCCAAAAATTTGAAAATTTATATGGTGATTAAATAAATAATAATAATAATGATCTGATAATGGAAAACTTGACATCCCACTCTTAATAAGAAATTTAGTCTTAAAACAATATTCTTAGTTAATAAAAACATAATAGTATGAGGTTTCACAAATATAGTAATATTATTAAATGAGTGTGTAATGCTGGTGTCACAACATTTACAAGCTTGCAGGCTGTTAGGCTGTGGTCCAAGATTGCATCGACGCTAAAAAAACGCAAGATTTCAACTCTCACCAAGGAACACAAAAGACATAGCAGACTCTATCAGCTGTAGCGGAGCATGCTCTATTCAAGGAGGGAAACCACGACATCATGTACAGTGAAACACAAATCATTTCTACGGAAAGTATTACCCGAGACTAAACAGAGAGGCTGTTGAAATCTGTTTTGGCACTCCATATTAGGGAAGTAGCGTTACTGCCACCCAAGATAGACCCGCGCTGGCAACCGCCCCCCATTATAAATACTGGTGCCCAACAGCATCAGAACGCTCATAGGAAGACATCCTCTAGGTAAGGAGCGGGAATTTTTGAATCCTGTGCAGCAAGAGCTCCGTAGCGTTCGCCACTGGTTCTAGATATTTGTTAGTTTTACGAAAAAGTAATAAATAAAAGAGCAAGAAATGATGTACAGTATTTGTATTTCAGGTGCCCAGGGTCGTTTAAGAAGACCATTACATCTTACTTTTTAGAACCCTTTTTAAAAAAATAAATAAAATCAGGTTTCATTTGGAATTTGTATGCCAATATGGTAGCATAAGATAAGTAAATTCTTTAAAGAGTAATTCAAATAAAGAAATCAATTTCTTTATTGTCAGTATAATTATGAGAAGAAGTAGTAAACTTCATTTTATTCTATTGTTTTTAATTTAAGATTGTTTTATTTTAATAATATATTTAGTTACACTATATTATGTTGTTATATGAGTTTTCCCCAAGTGATAAATCCTTTATGCATGATCCAGTGAACGCAACAGAGTATGAAAACCGCAGTGCCTAACCCGTCCAGTGCTATCCTAGACAATTCGGGTGTTACTTTAAGTAGTGCAAACTTAATAGGCGACGCGCGCCTAACAAAGTGGTGTCTTAGAAGCAGGATTCGACGCGATTAAATTTTCATACTCTAGGTATGACAGTGACCGCAAATTAAGGAATTGTGTGTAAAATTAAAAGTGATTAATTCATACTTAATTTTAACAAGTGGATTATAAGTTTTAATTGATTTCCACTATATTTTATTACAGAGACTGGATAGAGATATTAAAAAGGGGGCTGCCACTGAAAATGATGAGAAGAAAGCAGCAGAAACAGTGAACAATATCCAGTCCAAAATTAAATTAACCAAAGAAAAGATCGAATCTCTTAAGGAGGTAAGCAAAGTTAGATCTGCACGGCGATAGGGGAAGTGTTTTTGCGCTAGTGTCGCTTAGCTACCACTATACACTATATGCTTGCTGCACCATTTCTAAGGTTTCTGTTTCTGTCAGAAAAAGTATGCATCACATATTTTAACATAAAATATTATAAATTCTTTTGTCATTTTATCCTTTACAGGAGATGAAGATGGCGCCGCCTGCAAGGGCAAGGAAAAGAAGGCGAGGTGAGATACTTCATTTGTAGAATAGAATAAACATAATAATACAGTGGATTCTTAGTAATTTGAACCCGAAGGGCACTGCTACTAAAGTCGAAATGAACGAGGCAGCAGAAAAAGTGGATAATACCCGGTCAAAAATTAAAGACGTAAAGGAAGTCATCAAATATTATATGAAGGTAAGCAAAGTTAGATCTGCACGGCGATAGGGGAAGTGTTTTTGCGCTACCACTATACAGAAGGGATGTAGGGGTTGCAGGTGGCAAAAGATCATAACATGGTTGCCATTCAGCAATTCACTGCACCCCTCTTTCAGCCAAATAACCCATGCTCCTCATATTTGTAAGCCACTGACTGATATTTGCAATTCCTCCTTCGTCTCAGGAAAATTCCACAGTTTCCTAAAAATTTCAAAAATACCTCTACCCAAAAAAGGTAAAAAAAATAATATAGAAAACTACAGGCCCATATCCTTACTTTCAGCTTTCTCAAAATTCCTTGAGAAACTAATGTATAATCGTATCATGTCATTTCGAGCTCTGAAGATGCCAGATGCAGTTCGTGGCGAAACGTTAGCAATTTTATCGGATAGACCACGGCCATACAGCCCGGAAATGGAAATATCATATATTGTTATGTTAAACAGCACGGGTAAGCTATTGTTATTGATGTTCTTAGACTATTTATTTATTGTACTAAGAATATCACAGGCAATGCCCAATTACAATAATCTCGCTTATATTAATACACCAGATGTCAATGCCTGCATTGTGTTAACTGACAAATAATTATTGTTTCTGTTCCAGGGGCAAGAAAAAGAAAGACAACTCCCTTGGTGTCAGAACCAAAAGCAAGAAAGAGGAGAGCTACTCCCTCACTAGCAGAACCAAAGTAAGTTCAATATAAAAAATATAAAACTAAGTGCATGTGATTAAAGAGGGTTGTGCACAGTAAGTAGTTACCGAATAGGCTAGTGGCCGAGTGCACCAACCTCGGTATTCTCCTGGTACACTGCTAACGAATGTAGCTCTGAATCAGCAAGCTCAAAATTGTTCACCTTCAATTTCTATCACATATAATTCTTTTCTTAGAATGCTCATTTCTAAAACTTTCAGCATGGCATTTGCTGTTGCAACTTTCATAAATGAATAAATTGGCATCACCAGCAAAGGTCGTCATCAACAAACAGATTGTGGAAAACTAAATTAATGGAGAAACTTCACAACGGTATAAAGGGTAGGATGTTTAAATGGAACACAATTTCATTAACCAAAGGTTCTGTGCAACCAAGTATGGAGATGAGATTTCAAAATTCGAACAACAGCGAACGGGACTCCCATAAGGCTCAGTCATCAGCCCAACTTTGTTTAATGTCATGATCAATGATGTAGTTTCGAAGCTAACGAACAGTATGTTAAGTGTGCCTTGTATGCCGATGAACTTATACTCTGGGCATAAAAAGACAGAAGCAAGCAAAGCTGTCTCCAAATAATTATAACGGACAGGTTCATACCATAGTAATTTTTTTAAATTTTCTAGATTTTAGTTTTTGTATCAAGTTGGTTTTTAATAAACATCTGTGTTCTGTTATTTAGTTTGTATACTGTATTGGATTTTAACTAAGCATATATAATAAACAATGTAAACACTGTAAATGTTTTTGGCTGCTTCCAAGTTCTATCCTTACGTTTAGTTAATGAGGGTATAAGGTAGTTTTTGAAATATCTTCAATAGACAATACAAGTAGCAGTCTTCTGACTTCACAAGCTCCAACAACATCGGTTGGCAAGACAGAGGTCCCAACTCTAGAATATACATATCTGCAGACGACAAGAATACGGATCACCAGAACGAACGGTTTACGCAAACTGAACCATTGCGTTCTAGATTGTGGTAGTCAGTCCCATTTTATCAGTAAAACTCTTAACTGAAGAATTACAGCTGAAGGTAATCGACAGTAGAATTCTGTCAGTTCTTTCAAAACGTCACTTCCATCTCCCAGCCAGCGCAGACTCGTCCAGATGGACATTGGAGGCATATGGGGGAATTCCAAGAGTCTTATTACCGCTCTGGAGAGCAATCATATATTTTCTCAACCCACAGTACCCCATGGCATTCACATGATAGGACACATGTGGAAATTGCAACTGGCACACCCCTTAGGATGACCATGGAGATCTTCCCATAGAACTGTCGACAGGCAGAGATCAGCACTGGAAAGTTGTAAAAGACGCTGCTCCTATACGTATTTCTCACTCTGTGGTACCACTACCATCTATACTGGGCTGGATACTAAGCGGAAGCCAATTCCATATGACAGTCAACCCCATTAATGTGAACTATATAAATTCCTTACAGACACGCCGTTTCTGGGATCTAGAAACAATCGGAATTTTAACAGATCAGCCCCAAAAACTAAGAGCAAGGGACACTTCACTTCCGTCACTATTTCACTCCTCATATTGCCTCAATGAAGGGCGCAGAATGGTTTCCCCTCCGAGGAAATATGAAGTAGAGCTGCCAAATAATTTACATAACGCCTTGAAGAGGTCTCTAGCCTTAGAAAGAAGTTTGGAAAGAGATGGAGCACTAAAGAAGGTGTTCCAGCGCCCTGACGTTGAGTTACATCACAAAGCGTCAAGTGCAAATTGTACCAGACACGAGGAAAGCATACATTGCTTTCTTCACTTGTGCTACTACTCTGGCATTACATCTCGAACTGACCATTAATTCTAACGCTCCAGAGATGGTAACCTCACGCAATCTACTCTGATCATGACCGGAATTTTCTCAATTCCAGCAAGGAATTACACGACATGCCGACGAGTCCGCAACTCACCAATACATTGCCCACCACAATGTCACTTGGAAATTCACCCCACCTAGGGCGGCTTGGTGGGGAGGCTGGTGGGAATGAATGGTAGGGTCTGTCAAACGTTGTCTAAGGGTTCAAACAAAACGCAGTTTGGTTGGTTGGCGCCAGCCCACAGGTCTTGACGCCAAGCTTATAGTGCCCTAAAGACCTGATAATTAATATTTAATATCCCTTACGTCATTTTATGGAGATATAAATATAATAATGAAGCATTAATGTGGTTAAAATTCATTGTACCCTGAATAGGACGCTGTCCTACATGGAGGATAAGCATAGTAACATATTAAATGGTGATTCCCAATAACTGTCGTTACTGACTTTATAACGGCTAATTTGAGTCAAGATGCTCATCTGAAAGTCAATGAGAGTGCAATGTTCATTTTCGCACTGGGTAAGAGAACCCCGATCAAAACACGTGCTTTGCGAGAGATATGGGCTCCCCTGTAAAATGATCTCACGCGCCCCAAACGGTGCGAGTAAGGCCCACGAGTAGTCAGACAGCTCGGATGTGTCGCTGCAGTACATCTATTCATCAGCCAATAGGCCTCCAACAGTTCCATCGTAACAGTACTATTTTTAATAAGGGGCACTCTTAAATATTTGTAAAGTCGTCATAAATAAGCTTAATAGACCTATAGAAAAGTATTAAATAATCGCTCTAATTTTCCTGCAATATGACCACACAATACACTGGCATTCATGAAACTAGCAGACTGACAACTCGAAACTCTGTGTGTTTGGATATCCATATAGGGAGAACTCAAAAGCGTTTCGGTTCAACTAGAAGTAACTCCAACTTGATCATTTTGAAGCAGAAGCCCTAGAGAATGCAGACTTGTGGAAAACACATTTGTAATGTGGATAATAAGAAAGAGTGACTGGCATCGTTCCTGGACCTTAATTTTAATTTTAAAAGTCCCCCTACGTACACCCAGCAAAGATGTATTCAAAGATCTGCAAATACTGCCAGTCTCATGTTTGTACATCTTAGAAACAGTTAACTTTGTTCATGATCATAAAGACTTATTCAAAAGGAACTCTGAATATCACTCTCATGCTACTAGATCTTCGCATCATATACACCTCAGCACACATAGAATTACAAATTTTTATTACTTGATAAATTGCACCAATTAATTAAATTAAAAAAAAAAAACTGAATTTTTCATGGTTAATTTTGCGCCCTCTCTGTAACTGCGCCCTTGGCTAACAGTTTATTGATTTAGTTTATTTACATTCCTCGCAAATCCTACTTCCCTTAAATCCATCCTAATTTTGTATATTGTGTTAATTGAAAAAAAATTATTGGCTGTTGCAGACCTGCAAAAGCCACAACGCCCATCTCTTCGCCCGTGCGAACTTTCTTGCCATCGCCCGAGCGTACGCCTACGCCCACACCTTCACCGACGCCCACGCCTTCACCCACGCCATCAACGTAAGTGTAACACAATTATTATTATTATTTGGTATTCTGCCTAGTGGCAGGTCCATGTCTTCGTACTGAAAATTCCTGACGCCAGTGTTCCCTATCTCCAGCTTCGTCCTTCAATCTGCTGTATCTCTTCCCATCTTACATGTCATCCAGATGTTGTATTCTTGTCCTTCCTGTTGCAGCAGTTCCTTTGATCTTCCCTTCGATGACAATTAATTATCACAAATTAGTTAATCATAATCTTGATTCACCTTTCATCATCATCATCAGGATCTATAGGCAATGCCTTGTTGTAGTAGCCATGTCTTCCTTTTCATCGCTGTTCTTGAAATCTTTAAACACCACAAGAACTTGAACAGAAAGGAGGAAGGCCTAAGGTTAGCAAGTTTTGGCACTCCATATTAGGGAAGTAGCGTTACTGCCACCCAAGATGGACCCATGCTGGCAACCGCCCCCATTATAAATACTGGTGCCCAAAAGCATCAGAAAGCTCATAGGAAGACATCCTCTAGGTAAGGAGAGGGAATTTTTTAATCCTGTGCACCAAGAGCTCCGTAGCGTTCGCCACTGGTTCTAGATAATTGTTAGTGTTACAAAAAGGTATTAAATAAAAGAGCAAGAAATTATGTACAGTATTTGTATTTCAGGTGCCCAGGGTCGTTTAGGAAGACCATTACATCTTACTTTTTAGAACCCTTTTTAAAAACAAAAAATAAAATCAGGTTTCATTTGGAATTTGTATGCCAATAAGGTAGCATAAGATAAGATAAGTAAATTCTTTAAAGAGTAATTCAAATAAAGAAATCAATTTCTTTATTGTCAGTATAATTATGAGAAGAAGTAGTAAACTTCATTTTATTCTATTGTTTTTAATTTAAGATTGTTTTATTTTAATAATATATTTAGTTACACTATATTAAGTTGTTATATATGAGTTTTCCCCAAGTGATAAATCCTTTATACATGATCCAGTGAACGCAACAGAGTATCAAAACCGCAGTGCCTAACCCGTCCAGCGCTATCCTAGACAATTCGGGTGTTACTTTAAGTAGTGCAAACTTAATAGGTGACGCGCGTCTAACAAAATGGTGTCTTAGAAGCGGGATTCGACGCGATTAAATTTTCATACTCTAGGTAAGACAGTGACCGCGAAATAAGGAATTGTGTGTAAAATTAAAAGTGATTCTTTTGTTTCAACAGAATACGGGCCAGGCTCAACCCAAATTGGGTGATCGAAAATCGCCTTAGAAGTGAGGCGACACATGAAGATCAAGAAAAGATCTTTTGGTAAGTACAAATATTGTTTTATTATTTTATTATTTAAACACACTCTGTAATGTTTTGTGTTTATGTTCACGTTTGTTTATTGTTTACTGCCACATTTTAAAATTTTCTTCATGTCACCAGAACTTCACTGGTAACAGCCGCCCAAGGATACAACCGTCGGTAGGTATTAGACACTGGCATTCATGAAACTAGCAGACTGACAACTCAAAACTCTGTGTGTTTGGATATCCATATAGGGAGAACTCAAAAGCGTTTCGGTTTAACTAGAAGTAACTCCAACTTGATCATTTTGAAGCAGAAGCCCTAGGGAATGCCGACTTGTGGACAACACATTTGTAATGTGGATAACAAGAGAGAGAGACTGGCATCGTTCCTGGACCTTCTCAAGGTATTCACCCAACATAGATTTCACTATGGAGTGTGAAAAGGATGGAAAATTGCAGTTTCTGAATGGGCTTGTTATGAAGAAAGCAAACCCTGACATCTTGGAACACACTGTGTTCAGGAAACAGGTACCTGAACTGGAATTCTCACCAGCCAGAAAGATATGTATTATTAAAACATTGGCCACCAGGGCCGTAAAACTAAGCAAAGGCATGAACTACATCATCTAAATGAATCTCTACAGAAAAATGGGGTTTTCTTGTAATGCAGAATCAGTGCATCGGCAGCATCACCAGCACCGGTACTGGCATCTAGCTCAACGATTCAGAATGCATTCAAAGACACTAGTCCTCATTGAAAAGAAAATTTCCATGTAATAGATAAAGGGATGTAGCCAGTAATGGTTTAATACACAGCAGCAATCAAGGGCAATTTATTTTCACCTAAAAAAACAGAGACTCGTTTTCCATTGAAGTTGCTAATTAGGGTTACTGAAAGAAAATCAAATCAAATCGAAACATCAGCACCACAAGATTCAAATGGAATGGATGTTTATTATTGTTGTCGTTCTTAGATACGACAAAAAATCAAGGAGAAGAAAAAGGAAATCAAACTTCTTACCAAGGCAAGCAAAGTATCTACTCTGATTACAATTATTTTACCCACATGTCTTGACTCCAAGCTTATAGTGCCCTAAAGACCCGACAATTAATATTTGATAATTGATATTTAATATCCCTTACGTCATTCTATGGAGGTATAAATATAATAATGAAGCATTAACGTGGTTAAAATTCATTGTATGCTGAATAGGACGCTGTTACTTACGTCTGTCCTACATGGAGGATGAACATAGTAAGACATTAAATGGTGATTCCCAATAACTGTCGTTACTGACTTTATAACGGCTAATGTGAGTCAAGATGCTCATTTGAAAGTCAATGAGAGTGCAATGTTCATTTTCGCACTGGGTAAGAGAACCCCGATCAAAACACGTGCTTTGCGAGAGATATGGGCTCCCCTGTAAAATGATCTCACGCGCCCCAAACGGTGCGAGTAAGGCCCACAAGTAGTCAGACAGCTCGGATGTGTCGCTACGGTACATCTATTCAGCAAGCAATAGGCCTCCAACAGTTCCATCGTAACAGTACTATTTTTAATAAGCGGCACTCTTAAATATTTTTAAAGTCGTCATAAGTAAGCTTAATAGACCTATAGAAAAGTATTAAATAATCGCTCTAATTTTCCTGCAATATGACCACACAATACTCTTAAAGAGAATCATAGCTATACCGAGAGCGGTTGAACCCTGAGACAAACAGCTAGCCGAGACAACAAGAATCACAACTCAAAGGGAATCATTACAGAGCCTGAAGAGAAAACTGAAAAAAGGATTAGATTGTGGAAAATAATATTTCAGGTCTTCAACATCAGAAACAAAATAAATGAGTAGGAAAAAGAGAAACCAGTCCAACCTACCTCCACCTTAGCAGCGTCAGGACTTCGTCTCGCGTATAGCCTCATTGTGAATCATGTCGCGGCAAGAGAAGGAAGCTTTTTTGCTGACTTTCACTTTCTTACAAATCAAATCACATTTTTTTAAATTTCAGGTGGTAAGATTAAGATGGCTTTGGTTTGGTTTGGTGGTGTGGAGGTGTCATTCAATTATGGTTTGGTGGTGGTAAGCACTGATCCGAATCCATAGAGCTGCAACATCTTTAAAGAGGACAAAATAATTCCCCGAAATCTGTAGAGCAGCATAATCTTGATCGGTATCATACACCCCCACACACACAATGGTACCCGAGATAATAGGTTTTTCCGCCTTAGCATTTAATGTGTATAGTTTAAATTGTATTGTATCTTATTGTGGATTATAAGTTTTAATTGATTTTCTTTTCTTTTTTATTTCAGAAGAAGAATAAGCCCACACAAGTGGGAACGGTGAGTCTAGTTGATATTTCATAAAATAAGTTTATTGTTTATAGTTTTGTGGCCTCTATCTATTTTTTTATATCTTTTGTTTCAACAGGATACTTGCACGGCTCAATCCAAATTGGATTGTTAACAGTCGCCTCAGGAGAGAGGAGACTCGAGCTGACAAGGAGAAAGTATTTTGGTAAGTACAAATATTGTTTTATTATTTTATTATTTAAACATACTCTTCATGAGTAATCTCCTTACCTGTATATTATGTTTTTTTTAAACTTATTATTATTGCTTTTGTAAATTATGTATGTGTATATTACGTATGTTTATGGTCCTGATATAGGCCCTATATATGGGACTGTATTAGCCATACGTTAATTGACGAAGCCAAAAATTTGAAAATTTATATGGTGATTAAATAAATAATAATAATAATGATCTGATAATGGAAAACTTGACATCCCACTCTTAATAAGAAATTTAGTCTTAAAACAATATTCTTAGTTAATAAAAACATAATAGTATGAGGTTTCACAAATATAGTAATATTATTAAATGAGTGTGTAATGCTGGTGTCACAACATTTACAAGCTTGCAGGCTGTTAGGCTGTGGTCCAAGGTTGCATCGACGCTAAAAAACGCAAGATTTCAATTCTCATCAAGGAACACAAAAGACATTGCAGACTCTATCAGCTGTAGCGGAGCATGCTCTATTCGAGGAGGGAAACCACGACATCATGTACAGTGAAACACAAGTCATTTCTACGGAAAGTATTACCCGAGACTAAACAGAGAGGCTGTTGAAATCTTTAAACACCACAAGAACTTTAACAGAAGGAGGAAGGCCTAAGGTTAGCAAGTTTTGGCACTCCATATTAGGGAAGTAGCGTTACTGCCACCCAAGATGGACCAGCGCTGGCAACCGGCCCAATTCCACAACCAGGGTATAAATAAAAGTGCCCAACAGCATCAGAATGCTCATAGGAAGACATCCTCTAGGTAATTTTTTAATCCTGTGCAGCAAGAGCTCCGTAGTGTTCGCGCAGGCGCACTTGCTTTCCTGGTAGTACGGGTCTCTCTCTAGCCACGCGTCTCATAGCCTCATTGTAGTTCAAGATGTCGAGGGAGGGAAAGCAGTGATTTATGCATGTGCACCTTCTAGCGCAGATCCCTCAGGACTCAAGGTTCACCCACCACGCGGACCTCCCTCCTACCTCCAGCGTCAGGATTTCGTTCCGCACATAGCCTCATTGTTCTGCAAGATGTCGCAGAAGGAGAAGTAAGATTTTCTGAGGACGCTACTTCTAACTGAAAAAGCTCTTAAAATGCAGGATGTCCCGTCAAATTTGGGACAGGTGGCAACGCTAGCTCCGTCACGAATCAGGTTCCCCCACCACGCGGACGTCCCTCCTACCTAGGAGTGTCAGGATTTCGTCCCGCACATAGTCTCATTGTAGTTCAAGATGTCGAGCAAAGAAGAGAAGGAGCGATTTTTGGGTACCCTCCTGCTAGCGCCTCTTCCTGAGGATACAAGGTAACTTAGGCCAGCATTATATTCCAATGTAGATGTCACGAGTAGGAGGAGCTAAAGGGACGACCTGTTTTTCCCTCATTTTTTTAATAAAAATCCCGGGGTAGGACCCCCGACCACCATTTTTGGGATATTCCATACCCCACACCCCAAATTTTTGCAAACTTTCGTCTGTGTCAGTCCCTTTCTGGTTCCGCCTTTGGTTGAGATGAAAATAAGATATTCTAGGAGGAGCTTTGGTAACCGTTACTTTTGAATTTTTGTAACAGGTCGTTACCGTTACATACATGTAACAGTTACAAAGTAACAGTTACACGAAATATTCCCCATCTCTATCTAGCCAACAACGTAGGCTACCGCTCATAGCCTCATACTCTTAAGAGATGTCCAGGCGAACGGAGTCTAAAGAAGAGTTTTTACGGAGGCTCCTTATGGAGCCTCTGCCAGATGATTCGAGGTGAGTTAGGCTAGCATTATATTATAATGAAAATAAAAGCATTTATAAAATTGCATGTCCCTGTGTCTATACGCTCGGTAACTCGAATTGTAATTAAACTTAGTATACACAATTGACCCCTACAGCACCGAAGAGCAGAGGCCAAAAACCTTGCCTTCGCCGAGGGCATCACACCTGATGCTTTCCCATCCTCTATAGCCAATACTGCAATCAACGTTCCTTTCATTAAGGCTATTTCTGAGCGTCTTGCCAACACCAAGACATTCAAGGTGACACCCGTCAACTTCACCACGCTAGCCGAACATGGGTCACAAGCCCAAACAGTGATTGAACGGCCAGTAATGGAGGATGCCACTCGATGTGTGGATCAGCTCACTCGAGTCACTTCGCTTTTAAGCGACACACCAGGTACTTACGGAATGGCTACAGCCTTCAGCTACCAGCTCCGAAAAGAACCTGGTCCAGACAACAACCATGCTTCGTGGTATTTGTTGAGCATAGACGCAGCACACCCAGTGCCAAATGCGCGAGTGAACAACAGAAACATACGTCGCAACATTCCTGATTACTACCAGGCTGAGGTATTTACCACAGTTTCACAACCAGCTGGCGACTTCCGTCGACAGATAGTTGAATCCCTCGTTGTAGTCAAGAGATAACACCCGTTCCAATGGGACCAAGCTAAGAGGAAAACACCAACCTCACATATATTTTCTTTCAAATGTTTGGGATCGGGATAAGATACGTCCCAAATAGGAATAAAATGTTGGTTTTAGGTTTGGAAGGGACTTCAGTTTGAAGTGCATAAGATAGGAAAGCTTAGCCACCTCTGAATAGCTAATGAGGACCAGATTCGAATGAATCAAAAATGAGAGCAAATAGACTGTAACCTCAGGACTCTGGGATCAGGAATCCACGGAATACTTAAGGAGAACAATTTAAATATGAAATAATCACAACTTACTAAATTCACACACAATAATTATTGAAACTAATTGAAATAGAAACACTGATACATAAGATGCAAGAGTACGTTTTCACACGTGTCTGTAAATATTAATTTCTTGAAAAACTTGATAAATAATAGCTTGAAATGCGTAGATTAAATTGCACTTGAAGTTAACACTAAACTTTTGTATGTAGTTTAGTCGTAAAAGCTGATATAAGCACTGAAACAGGTAGCGTGGGTTGCAACACTGTTACGAAATATCAAACTTTCGTAATTCGGAGAATTCACTCGCGAACTTTATGAATTATATGTAATTATGTATGAATAATTACTGAGAGCCACAATTGCGCACAATTGTGACTATTCGCCGCTTCCAGAGCAAGTTTAAGGAAACTTGGTAGAAAAAGCGGGAATGATTCGAGCCTACTAGATACACTTGTGATCTGAGTGAGGTCTCGTACAATACTGACTGGGGTGACGCTAAGCCACCGCATATAACAAAGGAAATTAGCAAGTCATGCATGATCCCACAATGCCTTGAGGCGGGAACAAAAAGACAATCAAAGCGGGACATTGCAAGCGGACAGTTTGAAACATTCTAAAGTGGAAACATGTTGCTTGCTCGAACAATAACGTCCATGGGAAGACGATTGTTTATATTGAACCAATTCGGTTCACCGGTACCAGAGTATTGCCCATTTTAGTGTATTTTGTGGTATTACAGTGCCATCCGGTTTCCACACAATTTGACCAGTATTTGGAAAATGCATACATAGGATATGTTATTTTAAGTTTTAAATGTAATACTACAGTATATTCATCCACTAAAGTTTTAGCTTATGTGATGCTGTCCTAAATAGAGAATAAGCATAGTAACATATTAAATGGTGATTCCCAATAACTGTCGTTACTGACTTTATAAAGGCTAATTTTTGAGTCAAGATGCTCATTTTAAAGTCAATGAGAGTGCAATGTTCATTTTCGCACTGGGTAAGAGAACCCCGATCAAAACACGTGCTTTGCGAGAGATATGGGCTCCCCTGTAAAAGGATCTCACGAGCCCCAAACGGTGCGAGTAAGGCCCACAAGTAGTCAGACAGCTCGGATGTGTCGCTGTGGTACATCTATTCAGCAAGCAATAGGCCTCCAACAGTTCCATCGTAACAGTACTATTTTTAATAAGCGGCACTCTTAAATATTTGTAAAGTCGTCATAAGTAAGCTTAATAGACCCATAGAAAAGTATTAAATAATCGCTCTAATTTTCCTGCAATATGACCACACAATACTCTTAAAGAGAATCATAGCTATACCGACAGCGGTTGAACCCTGAGACAAACAGCTAGCCGAGACAACAAGAATCACAACTCAAAGGGAATCATTACAGAGCCTGAAGAGAAAACTGAAAAAAGGATTAGATTGTGGAAAATAATATTTCAGGTCTTCAACATCAGAAACAAAATAAATGAGTAGGAAAAAGAGAAACCAGTCCAACCTACCTCCACCTTAGCAGCGTCAGGACTTCGTCTCGCGTATAGCCTCATTGTGAATCATGTCGCGGCAAGAGAAGGAAGCTTTTTTGCTGACTTTCACTTTCTTACAAATCAAATCACATTTTTTTAAATTTCAGGTGGTAAGATTAAGATGGCTTTGGTTTGGTTTGGTGGTGTGGAGGTGTCATTCAATTATGGTTTGGTGGTGGTAAGCACTGATCCGAATCCATAGAGCTGCAACATCTTTAAAGAGGACAAAATAATTCCCCGAAATCTGTAGAGCAGCATAATCTTGATCGGTATCATACACCCCCACACACACAATGGTACCCGAGATAATAGGTTTTTCCGCCTTAGCATTTAATGTGTATAGTTTAAATTGTATTGTATCTTATTGTGGATTATAAGTTTTAATTGATTTTCTTTTCTTTTTTATTTCAGAAGAAGAATAAGCCCACACAAGTGGGAACGGTGAGTCTAGTTGATATTTCATAAAATAAGTTTATTGTTTATAGTTTTGTGGCCTCTATCTATTTTTTTATATCTTTTGTTTCAACAGGATACTTGCACGGCTCAATCCAAATTGGATTGTTAACAGTCGCCTCAGGAGTGAGGAGACTCGAGCTGACAAGGAGAAAGTATTTTGGTAAGTACAAATATTGTTTTATTATTTTATTATTTAAACATACTCTTCATGAGTAATCTCCTTACCTGTATATTATGTTTTTTTTTAACTTATTATTATTGCTTTTGTAAATTATGTATGTGTATATTACGTATGTTTATGGTCCTGATATAGGCCCTATATATGGGACTGTATTAGCCATACGTTAATTGACGAAGCCAAAAATTTGAAAATTTATATGGTGATTAAATAAATAATAATAATAATGATCTGATAATGGAAAACTTGACATCCCACTCTTAATAAGAAATTTAGTCTTAAAACAATATTCTTAGTTAATAAAAACATAATAGTATGAGGTTTCACAAATATAGTAATATTATTAAATGAGTGTGTAATGCTGGTGTCACAACATTTACAAGCTTGCAGGCTGTTAGGCTGTGGTCCAAGATTGCATCGACGCTAAAAAAACGCAAGATTTCAACTCTCACCAAGGAACACAAAAGACATAGCAGACTCTATCAGCTGTAGCGGAGCATGCTCTATTCAAGGAGGGAAACCACGACATCATGTACAGTGAAACACAAGTCATTTCTACGGAAAGTATTACCCGAGACTAAACAGAGAGGCTGTTGAAATCTGTTTTGGCACTCCATATTAGGGAAGTAGCGTTACTGCCACCCAAGATAGACCCGCGCTGGCAACCGCCCCCCATTATAAATACTGGTGCCCAACAGCATCAGAACGCTCATAGGAAGACATCCTCTAGGTAAGGAGCGGGAATTTTTGAATCCTGTGCAGCAAGAGCTCCGTAGCGTTCGCCACTGGTTCTAGATATTTGTTAGTTTTACGAAAAAGTAATAAATAAAAGAGCAAGAAATGATGTACAGTATTTGTATTTCAGGTGCCCAGGGTCGTTTAAGAAGACCATTACATCTTACTTTTTAGAACCCTTTTTAAAAAAATAAATAAAATCAGGTTTCATTTGGAATTTGTATGCCAATATGGTAGCATAAGATAAGTAAATTCTTTAAAGAGTAATTCAAATAAAGAAATCAATTTCTTTATTGTCAGTATAATTATGAGAAGAAGTAGTAAACTTCATTTTATTCTATTGTTTTTAATTTAAGATTGTTTTATTTTAATAATATATTTAGTTACACTATATTATGTTGTTATATGAGTTTTCCCCAAGTGATAAATCCTTTATGCATGATCCAGTGAACGCAACAGAGTATGAAAACCGCAGTGCCTAACCCGTCCAGTGCTATCCTAGACAATTCGGGTGTTACTTTAAGTAGTGCAAACTTAATAGGCGACGCGCGCCTAACAAAGTGGTGTCTTAGAAGCAGGATTCGACGCGATTAAATTTTCATACTCTAGGTATGACAGTGACCGCAAATTAAGGAATTGTGTGTAAAATTAAAAGTGATTAATTCATACTTAATTTTAACAAGTGGATTATAAGTTTTAATTGATTTCCACTATATTTTATTACAGAGACTGGATAGAGATATTAAAAAGGGGGCTGCCACTGAAAATGATGAGAAGAAAGCAGCAGAAACAGTGAACAATATCCAGTCCAAAATTAAATTAACCAAAGAAAAGATCGAATCTCTTAAGGAGGTAAGCAAAGTTAGATCTGCACGGCGATAGGGGAAGTGTTTTTGCGCTAGTGTCGCTTAGCTACCACTATACACTATATGCTTGCTGCACCATTTCTAAGGTTTCTGTTTCTGTCAGAAAAAGTATGCATCACATATTTTAACATAAAATATTATAAATTCTTTTGTCATTTTATCCTTTACAGGAGATGAAGATGGCGCCGCCTGCAAGGGCAAGGAAAAGAAGGCGAGGTGAGATACTTCATTTGTAGAATAGAATAAACATAATAATACAGTGGATTCTTAGTAATTTGAACCCGAAGGGCACTGCTACTAAAGTCGAAATGAACGAGGCAGCAGAAAAAGTGGATAATACCCGGTCAAAAATTAAAGACGTAAAGGAAGTCATCAAATATTATATGAAGGTAAGCAAAGTTAGATCTGCACGGCGATAGGGGAAGTGTTTTTGCGCTACCACTATACAGAAGGGATGTAGGGGTTGCAGGTGGCAAAAGATCATAACATGGTTGCCATTCAGCAATTCACTGCACCCCTCTTTCAGCCAAATAACCCATGCTCCTCATATTTGTAAGCCACTGACTGATATTTGCAATTCCTCCTTCGTCTCAGGAAAATTCCACAGTTTCCTAAAAATTTCAAAAATACCTCTACCCAAAAAAGGTAAAAAAAATAATATAGAAAACTACAGGCCCATATCCTTACTTTCAGCTTTCTCAAAATTCCTTGAGAAACTAATGTATAATCGTATCATGTCATTTCGAGCTCTGAAGATGCCAGATGCAGTTCGTGGCGAAACGTTAGCAATTTTATCGGATAGGCCACGGCCATACAGCCCGGAAATGGAAATATCATATATTGTTATGTTAAACAGCACGGGTAAGCTATTGTTATTGATGTTCTTAGACTATTTATTTATTGTACTAAGAATATCACAGGCAATGCCCAATTACAATAATCTCGCTTATATTAATACACCAGATGTCAATGCCTGCATTGTGTTAACTGACAAATAATTATTGTTTCTGTTCCAGGGGCAAGAAAAAGAAAGACAACTCCCTTGGTGTCAGAACCAAAAGCAAGAAAGAGGAGAGCTATTCCCTCACTAGCAGAACCAAAGTAAGTTCAATATAAAAAATATAAAACTAAGTGCATGTGATTAAAGAGGGTTGTGCACAGTAAGTAGTTACCGAATAGGCTAGTGGCCGAGTGCACCAACCTCGGTATTCTCCTGGTACACTGCTAACGAATGTAGCTCTGAATCAGCAAGCTCAAAATTGTTCACCTTCAATTTCTATCACATATAATTCTTTTCTTAGAATGCTCATTTCTAAAACTTTCAGCATGGCATTTGCTGTTGCAACTTTCATAAATGAATAAATTGGCATCACCAGCAAAGGTCGTCATCAACAAACAGATTGTGGAAAACTAAATTAATGGAGAAACTTCACAACGGTATAAAGGGTAGGATGTTTAAATGGAACACAATTTCATTAACCAAAGGTTCTGTGCAACCAAGTATGGAGATGAGATTTCAAAATTCGAACAACAGCGAACGGGACTCCCATAAGGCTCAGTCATCAGCCCAACTTTGTTTAATGTCATGATCAATGATGTAGTTTCGAAGCTAACGAACAGTATGTTAAGTGTGCCTTGTATGCCGATGAACTTATACTCTGGGCATAAAAAGACAGAAGCAAGCAAAGCTGTCTCCAAATAATTATAACGGACAGGTTCATACCATAGTAATTTTTTTAAATTTTCTAGATTTTAGTTTTTGTATCAAGTTGGTTTTTAATAAACATCTGTGTTCTGTTATTTAGTTTGTATACTGTATTGGATTTTAACTAAGCATATATAATAAACAATGTAAACACTGTAAATGTTTTTGGCTGCTTCCAAGTTCTATCCTTACGTTTAGTTAATGAGGGTATAAGGTAGTTTTTGAAATATCTTCAATAGACAATACAAGTAACAGTCTTCTGACTTCACAAGCTCCAACAACATCGGTTGGCAAGACAGAGGTCCCAACTCTAGAATATACATATCTGCAGACGACAAGAATACGGATCACCAGAACGAACGGTTTACGCAAACTGAACCATTGCGTTCTAGATTGTGGTAGTCAGTCCCATTTTATCAGTAAAACTCTTAACTGAAGAATTACAGCTGAAGGTAATCGACAGTAGAATTCTGTCAGTTCTTTCAAAACGTCACTTCCATCTCCCAGCCAGCGCAGACTCGTCCAGATGGACATTGGAGGCATATGGGGGAATTCCAAGAGTCTTATTACCGCTCTGGAGAGCAATCATATATTTTCTCAACCCACAGTACCCCATGGCATTCACATGATAGGACACATGTGGAAATTGCAACTGGCACACCCCTTAGGATGACCATTGAGATCTTCCCATAGAACTGTCGACAGGCAGAGATCAGCACTGGAAAGTTGTAAAAGACGCTGCTCCTATACGTATTTCTCACTCTGTGGTACCACTACCATCTATACTGGGCTGGATACTAAGCGGAAGCCAATTCCATATGACAGTCAACCCCATTAATGTGAACTGTATAAATTCCTTACAGACACGCCGTTTCTGGGATCTAGAAACAATCGGAATTTTAACAGATCAGCCCCAAAAACTAAGAGCAAGGGACACTTCACTTCCGTCACTATTTCACTCCTCATATTGCCTCAATGAAGGGCGCAGAATGGTTTCCCCTCCGAGGAAATATGAAGTAGAGCTGCCAAATAATTTACATAACGCCTTGAAGAGGTCTCTAGCCTTAGAAAGAAGTTTGGAAAGAGATGGAGCACTAAAGAAGGTGTTCCAGCGCCCTGACGTTGAGTTACATCACAAAGCGTCAAGTGCAAATTGTACCAGACACGAGGAAAGCATACATTGCTTTCTTCACTTGTGCTACTACTCTGGCATTACATCTCGAACTGACCATTAATTCTAACGCTCCAGAGATGGTAACCTCACGCAATCTACTCTGATCATGACCGGAATTTTCTCAATTCCAGCAAGGAATTACACGACATGCCGACGAGTCCGCAACTCACCAATACATTGCCCACCACAATGTCACTTGGAAATTCACCCCACCTAGGGCGGCTTGGTGGGGAGGCTGGTGGGAATGAATGGTAGGGTCTGTCAAACGTTGTCTAAGGGTTCAAACAAAACGCAGTTTGGTTGGTTGGCGCCAGCCCACAGGTCTTGACGTCAAGCTTATAGTGCCCTAAAGACCTGATAATTAATATTTAATATCCCTTACGTCATTTTATGGAGATATAAATATAATAATGAAGCATTAACGTGGTTAAAATTCATTGTACCCTGAATAGGACGCTGTCCTACATGGAGGATAAGCATAGTAACATATTAAATGGTGATTCCCAATAACTGTCGTTACTGACTTTATAACGGCTAATTTGAGTCAAGATGCTCATCTGAAATTCAATGAGAGTGCAATGTTCATTTTCGCACTGGGTAAGAGAACCCTGATCAAAACACGTGCTTTGCGAGAGATATGGGCTCCCCTGTAAAATGATCTCACGCGCCCCAAACGGTGCGAGTAAGGCCCACGAGTAATCAGACAGCTCGGATGTGTTGCTGCGGTACATCTATTCAGCAGCCAATAGGCCTCCAACAGTTCCATCGTAACAGTACTATTTTTAATAAGGGGCACTCTTAAATATTTGTAAAGTCGTCATAAATAAGCTTAATAGACCTATAGAAAAGTATTAAATAATCGCTCTAATTTTCCTGCAATATGACCACACAATACACTGGCATTCATGAAACTAGCAGACTGACAACTCGAAACTCTGTGTGTTTGGATATCCATATAGGGAGAACTCAAAAGCGTTTCGGTTCAACTAGAAGTAACTCCAACTTGATCATTTTGAAGCAGAAGCCCTAGAGAATGCAGACTTGTGGACAACACATTTGTAATGTGGATAATAAGAAAGAGCGACTGGAATCGTTCCTGGACCTTAATTTTAATTTTAAAAGTCCCCCTACGTACACCCAGCAAAGATGTATTCAAAGATCTGCAAATACTGCCAGTCTCATGTTTGTACATCTTAGAAACAGTTAACTTTGTTCATGATCATAAAGACTTATTCAAAAGGAACTCTGAATATCACTCTCATGCTACTAGATCTTCGCATCATATACACCTCAGCACACATAGAATTACAAATTTAAAGGCAAGTATCGGATTAAACGTCCAAGTGCACTTTATTCAGCCAGCATGCCCTTAAATTGGTTTTCACTTTCACTTTCACTTTCTTACTAATCAAATCACATTTTTTTAATTTCAGGTGGTAGGCCTGAGGACATTTGCCCCCCCTTGCCGACACCCATGCCTGAGGACAGGACTTCTGTGTGACAATTGCTTTAGATCCATACAGAGCTGCAAGATGAGGGTGTGACAGAATAATTCCCCAAGCTGCAAGATCAGTAAGCCAACCGATTTAAGTTATTATAAATTTATAATATTTTAAAATGTTATTTTAACACAATTTATAACGTGCAAGGAAAGTTTGGTATTTGAACAAAGGATAAATTACACTTGAACAGCATTAGAACTACAATAATACACTCAACCATACTACATAAGGTACTTCTATTTGTTTGATGTTTCCTATATGCCACTGTACTATGTACATTGTATGACTTGAAGGAATAAATGAAGAAAATATTAAGCTGCATAAACAACAATGAGCAGCGGCCAGTGGGTGGAGGGGAAGGCATGAGGGGTAGCGGCCACGCCAATGGAAGGGGGAGCAGGTTGTGGCACGTATTACCATCTTGCCTTGCCATAATAGTTTATTTATCCATCAAGCGATCCAGGGTTTGCAGAAGTACGTAATAGTGATGTCTAACATGCGAAAGAAAGGTAAAACTGTTCACAGTGAGGGGCAGGAAATAATAGCGAGGAATTAACCTCGCAGGGCAGGAAATAATTAATAATTGTTATTTTGTTATTATTATTTCCACATTACAGTGCCTGAAAAGGAAAGTTAAAAAAGGGACTGCCTCTGAAGACTATAAAAACAAGGCAGCAGACAAAGTCAACAAACTCCAGTCCGCAATTAAAATAAAGGAAGAACAGATCAAATCTCTTAAGGAGGTAAGCAAAGTTAGATCTGCACGGCGATAGGGGAAGTGTTTTTGCTGAGAATCCTTGTACTGAAATGTACATATCCACTTAAACAAACCTACATCTATAAGCGAATGATTTAGTGCCTGTCAGTCTTCAACTTCTAGTATGATCCACGGAGAGCATACTATTAATATTGCTACTAATATCACTAATAATTTTTAATTATTACCCAAGCAATAATATAATTCAAAAATTTTGCACTATCACTGCATTTGATGCTACATATAAATTAAATTGGGTGCCTAAAGCCAAACATAAAGTGCTGGTTATCGGTGACAGCCATTCAAGAGGATGTGCTTCTGAACTACGCACGATCTTACAAGGGGATGGTACGAACCTTCATGTCAAAACCCACCCTCAAATTTTGTACACATGTAGGTAATCCTAAAATGGAACAGTACACAAAAAATTAGCTGCCAGTTCGAACTGCAAGTCTATGAAAATCAAGTCACAATATCGCGAAAAAAGCATTGTCAGAGCATCTGATCACGACTAGCAGGGATGCGGTCTGTGGCTGAGGTACAAGGTCTTGAGCGAGGCATGCGGGCAGTCGGCTCAACACAACACAACACTGTAGTCACAGTATACAGTTGCATGAAAACTTCCCCGTGCACAGAACAGCTTGTTTTAAACTTTACTATTCAATAAATGTGAAACAGAAGAGCCTAGTGCCGATAGAATGGGAAATGCACAAATTTGCTTTGCACCATGCACATCGAAACAAGTGTTCCCATATCACATTCTGCTTTTTCACACTTGTGTTGGTTCGATAGTTTATAGCAACTGAAAGCACATTAATAGGATTCAACACGTCCTTAGAGACACTCATGGTGACTTCCTTCTATTAACTGACAGACACACAGATCGCAATTCATCACTACAGTCATTGTTTATACTGCTATAGCAAGAAGAAGGAAGCCCGTGTTTGATAAGAATGAGTCACGTAAGTTGCAGTAGTCGCTACAAAGATCCAGGAAAACCAACTAGGTCGCTTCCAAATTTCAAGCTTCAATTTAATTGGCTCAAAGTTCAAACTGGCAGCTAATTTTTTGTGTACTATTCCATTTTAGGATGACCTACATGTGTACAAAATTTGAGGGTGGGTTTCGACATGAAGGTTCGTACAATCCCCTTGTTAGTGAACTCTGAAGTTAGTGGGTTTGTTAAACCTGGAGCACAACTGGACACCATCACCCAATCCTGTAGCTACGAAGTGAAATCAATGTCGAAATCTGATGATGTGGTTATGTGGGGCGGTACTAACGACATTTCTCAAAATAATTCTGTGCATGGCCTAAAATGTGTAAAGGACTTCACAGAGGTTAACAACCATATCAATATAATTGTCATCGCTGCACCAAACAGGTATGACTTAGATGAAAATGTGAAAGTGGAAAAAAAGGTTAATGCTATCACGTCAATATGATTGATGTTAACCTGGATAGATGGTCTCCATCTTAACCATTTAGGCAAGTCTGCCATAGGCAAGGAAATCACTATGATTATTCAAAGTAAACTGTATGAAAGTAACAAATCAGGCCTCAGCCAATCATCTTAAGTTGGAAAGACTCTAGTAATGTTGAAGAAGTCAATCCCTCCCCGGGTCCTTCTTTGAACAAAACCAATAGGGAAGAAGATATGAGCAGACCTTCTACTGTTCCTGTGCAAGATATAAGAAGATCACTCCAGAGCTCTAATTATTTTTTATAAGTAATTCCAATAATAAAAATTTTACAAATCCAATAATAAAAATTTTACAAATCAATACAAAAGGTCAAGTGTTGATATAAACAAATCTGTTGTTGTGCCTAGCTCACCTGCTCGGGTCGAATTCATTTCAACCAGCAAAAACTCTGCAACTAATCTTACCTATGAAGGAAATAATACCTCACGTCCTGCGGAGCAGCATAGTCTTGGTAGGGTCTATTTCTCAATTCTGCTACTAAACATACAGTGCCTTAGAAATAAACTGAATGAATTAGAAATTAATCTTGGTGAAGACTGTACCCTTGGTAATGTAAATATCATGTGTCTCACAGAGCACTGGCTCAAGAGGGAAGAAATCGCAACAGTCTCCCTTCCCAATTATAAATGCTCCAGTTTTTTCTGTCGCAAAACTTACAGTCATGGAGGTACAATGATAATTACTAGAAACATGTCTTGCAGTCAAAAACTACATAGGCCTACAGAGTATTTAAATGAGGAAAAACATTTTGAGCACTCAATTTCTAGCATAAAACTTCAAAATTTATTATACATTCTAGTTTGCATTTACATGTCGCCAGTTGGCTCCCTTGAAACTTTCTTTGAAAAGCTTGAAGAATTGCTAAGCATACTAACAAATAATGTCAGGAAAGATGAGCTAATTTTGTGTGGTGATTTCAACATCAATTTCTTAAAAAAGGATAATTCAACGTCAACATTTCTATCCATAATACAATCCTTTGGCCTAATTACAACTGTAATTTCTAAAAACTAAAACTAAACTCCGTGGCGCTACATCCCCGGAAGGACTTGGCCTACCACCCGACCGCTGCATCATCTCCCGTAGGCAGATGGCAGGATTGGGGGGCATGTGGTCAGCATGCCGACACCCACGGCCGTTAATGGTGGTTTTCTGGACCGGAAACTGTAATTTCACTAACTCGAATCAAGTTATGACAAAAAAAGGCAAAGCCACCTGCAATTGATTTGAAAATTGAAATGTAATAGCAAAAACTGGTGCTTTGTTAGCACAAAAAATTCACGTTTTCTGCCAGTTTTTCGCTCATAACTGTGCGAACGAAAGTGAAAATTATTAATCTGGCTTCGAGGTGCATTTGGCCACCCTTCAATCCATCTATGTTTAAAATTTCAAGTCTCTGCATGATTAGAGCTGAGCAGAAATTAGTGTTTGAACATAAATTGATCGCCAGCCGTTGCATTTCATAATCAACCCTTGTTCTTTTTATTGTGCACAGGAGATGGTGAAGTCCTACCGCCTGTAAAAAGGCAACGTGTTGGAGAGGGTAAGTCTCAAAGAGCAAAATTTGTTTATAGTGCTAAAAATCTTGTTTGCTCTCAGTTTTTTTGCTCATAATTCATGAATGGAAAGAAAAATTTAAAATCGACTTTCAGGTGCATTCTGTATGTTAAAAATGTTCACATCTGCATGCCATAGAATAGCATTTCGAAATAAAGAGACTGAGTCTACTATCCGTCAAAACAGCCCTGAGTCTATTCAACATAAAGATCGCACCCATTGCCTCATACGGCATCGAACTAATATGGAACCACCTGACATACTCAAATCTCAAACGTCTAGAAGGAGTCAAAACAGCCTACCTGAAAAGAATGCTCTGCGTCTCCAAATACACCCAAAACAGAATAATCTACATTCTGACAGACACAACCTTCTTAATAGAAGACCTGATGGCAACCCACAGTCTGATACCAACACCACAAAGCACCAGATTCCTGGATGACAGGCGGCAGAAAGCAAAAGAGATAAATCACGGACTCCTCAACACCCCAGCGATGACGAACAGCGAATGGAAGGAAGCCAACTACCAGCTGCGGCACCTATACACGAGAGTGGCAGCCCACAGACTGCACCACGGAATATGCACCACCAAGGGATACCACAACCCCACCGACAGATGTCGGTGCAACATATGCGGAGGATCCTGTAGTACATATCACATCATTGAATGCAAAGAAAGAACACTGACGCTATCCCACTATGCAAATGATGCTAACTTTAGTTAATACTTACTACTCTTGTACACAATGTGTTTAATAAATACTAATTAAAAAATAGAATAGCACGGACAGAAATTCAGGTAAGATTTTGTCACTTTAGGCCCGTTATTACCACCTCCAGTAAAATATTTACGGCTACTTTTACGGTTACTTTACTGACAGTTCGATTTTACAATATCTGGTTAGGTGTTAACTGTTGGTAAAAAGCTCTTAACTGGCAGTAATCTTTACTGTAGGAAAATGTACAAGTCAACTCCTAACCGGAGGATTTTTTGAGGTTATGCTTCTTGCGAACTGAATTAAAATGGAGAGATGAAGTTATTTAGCTGTTTTCGTAATGTCACTGGTGATGAAGAACAATGCCAATATATGTAAAAATAAATAAAAACAATATTGAAATCTAGATCAAATTTTTATGAAAGTTTGGACAAACAATTCCTTTACTATTTGCTTCCTCTAGCCGTACATCAGATCATATTTGGGTTTTTCATCCTTCGGGGATGGGGTTTCGAAACGTGGTACCTTTCTTTTCATTTTTACAACCACTTTACTTGAGGAGGGTTTTATTCTTATTTAACAGGAATTGTATAATAAGTGTAATATATAAACTATATAGGCCTATACATAATGTATTTTAATATGTTATGCTAAGAGCTAATAATTTCATTTGAAAAACATCTCGTAATATATCCTGTAGTTATTAGGTACACATTTCATACACAAACTTATTAGGTTTTAGGTCTTGCCTCGCAAATTATGCGACCTTTTTAGGCTAAGACAACTGATGCACACTACTGCCCGTACTGTGTACTGCAAACTATAATTAAATTCAGAGGAAGTTATATATTTCACAATAGGTTTTTCTGATACGTCTTTTTGAGCTTTGCTCTTATGGCCACACCTTACTGCGTGTTTATTTAGTTTGAATTATATGACGCTTTTCGTCGATATCATTCAGAAACAATTATTCTTCACTTGAAAAGAAATTGCTGTGTCTATTTTTTTATATCAGCCATAACCTCAAGTTCCTTGGCTCATAAAACCCCAGTATAGTGAATTCCATCCAAATCAATCAATGTTTGTCCATTTAGGCCTATATTTCATACGGAATCTCTCTTCCGTCTATGTTGAAAATTTCAGCTGTCTGTGGGCCTTGACATTAAAAACAAATAAATCGACCAGGGTGAGCTTACAAAAATGAAGCCATCATTGGGATATGTTGAAAAAATCACTGTTTTTATTTTCAAGTTATGACAAAAAAAGGCAAAGCCACCTGCAATTGATTTGAAAATTGAAATGTAATAGCAAAAACTGGTGCTTTGTTAGCACAAAAAATTCACGTTTTCTGCCAGTTTTTCGCTCATAACTTGCGAACGAAAGTAAAAATTATTAATCTGGCTTCGAGGTGCATTTGGCCACCCTTCAATCCATCTATGTTTAAAATTTCAAGTCTCTGCATGATTAGAGCTGAGCAGAAATTAGTGTTTGAACATAAATTGACCGCCATCTGTTGCATTTCATTATCAACCCTTGTTCTTTTTATTGTGCACAGGAGATGGTGAAGTCCTACCGCCTGTAAAAAGGCAACGTGTTGGAGAGGGTAAGTCTCAAAGAGCAAAATTTGTTTATAGTGCTAAAAATCTTGTTTGCTCTCAGTTTTTTTGCTCATAATTCATGAATGGAAAGAAAAATTTAAAATCGACTTTCAGGTGCATTCTGTATGTTAAAAATTTGGACATCTGCATGCCATAGAATAGCACAGACAGAAATTCAGATTTTGTCACTTTAAACACCAATATAGCCTGAAGCTAGAAAAAGAATTCAGAGCTAAAGACTTGAGTATTGGAGTTTTAGGGAGATGGGACTAATCAAATCTTATGCGTCATACTCACGTAACTTTTACTACCTTAAGGATGGGCAAACTTTCTCACTTTAGACTCTGGCTACATTGCATGGAGTGCATATTCAGTTGTTTCTGCCTGATGTAGAGATGTATTATTTGCCTTCAAGTACCATTGGAACTTATTTGCATAACACAAAAAATGTGGTAGCACCAGGGACAAGGAAAAGATGGAAAAACCAGGAATTTATGCTATTTCTTGCAATGACTGTGAAGGGACATATATAGGGGAAACAGGCAGAACTTTCAGTGTAAGACTACGTGAGCATGAAAGGGATATAAAAAACAAAAAATGTATGACAGGGTTGAGCCAGCATGAGATTAAAGGACACAAAATGGGCAAATTAGAAGTGGTGAAGATAGAAGCCAACAGCGTACGGAGGAAAATTAGTGAAGCCGTGAATATCATTGGCAGGAGGGGTAACTGCTTAAATAATTATGAGGGAGATACAAGTTGTGTGGCTTTGTGTGGTTGAGCAAATGTCGAATATCTGGCAGATATCTTCCAGCACTTGAATGTCCTGAATAAGAAGCTACAAGGGACTGACACGGATATATTCCTTGCGGAAGAAAAAGTAGAAGCTATGATGAAGAAACTAAAGCTTTGGTCTGATCGAATGCTTAAGAACTCATACAGCTCTTTTACTGCGTTGCAAGAGTTCTTTAAAACAACTGAAGAGTTGCCTTCAAATATAAACAAACTTTTTGCTGAACATTTGTCAGGCTTAGCTCAGACCCTGAGAAATTATTTTCTCAGCCTGACCCTAAGATTGATTGGATGAAATACCCATTCAACAAGATAAATATTGGTGACCTCATCGATCTCTCACATACTGAACAAGATCAGTTGGTGGAACTCTCACGCATCAGAGATAGTTCATCAAGAAAATAACTTGAACGAACCTTTTCTGAGCTTATCCTTATTGATTTTCCTTAATACCCGCGTTCTGAGTGATGTGGTTTTATTACTTTGATTATGATAATTCTTCTACAATTATGTCATGGTATCATCTACAGGACTTGGACAATATTCCGACGGCCTTGCCAACGAGACGGATAATGCCTGGTAAGATACTTCATTTGTATGGCGTGTACAAACATTTTTCGTCCCCCCACACACAAACACATAAAGTACCATACTGGCACTTAATAACTTGGCAAAATTTTGCCTACTTGCACAAGCTGAAGTGCCAGAACTTGCCAAAAAAGGACTTGAACAAATTGTGACATTTTGCACCACATATTCGTGCGAACGAACCTTTTCTGAGCTGTAGAACTCAAAATCAGCAAAATGAAAGACTCAAGAATACTGAAGTAGATTGTCAAAAGCAAAAACTCCCCCATCCTGCATTCTGCAAGTGCCAAGGCCACTGGGCGAAAGACTGCCGACTACAAGTAGCAGTCTTCTAACTTCACAAGCTCCAACAACATCGGTTGGCAAGACAGAGGTCCCAACTCTAGAATATACATATCTGCAGACGGCAAGAATATGGACCACCAGAACGAACGGTTTACGCAAACTGTCAGTCCAATTTTATCAGTAAAACTCTTAACTGAAGAATTACAGCTGAAGGGAATCGACAGTAGAATTCTGTCAGTTCTTTCAAAACGCCACTTCCATCTCCCAGCCAGCGCAGACTCGTCCAGATGGACCTTACAGGCATATGGGGGAATTCCAAGTGTCTCTATTACCGCACATATATTTTCTCAACCCACAGTACCCCATGGCATTCACATGATAGGACACATGTGGAAATTGCAACTGGCAGACCCGAAGGATGACCATGGAGATCTTATTATAGAACTGTCGATAGGCAGGGATCAGTACTGGAAAGTTGAAAGAGACGCTGCTCCTATACATATTTGTCACTCTGTGGTACCACTACCATCTATACTGGTCTGGATACTAAGCGGAAGCCGATTCCATATGACAGTCAACCCCATTAATGTGAACTATATAAATTCCTTACAGACATGCCGTTTCCGGGATCTAGAAACAATTGGAATTTTAACACATCAGCCCCAAAAACTAAGAGCAAAGGACACTTCACTTCCGTCACTATTTAACTCCTCATATTGCCTCAATGAAGGACACAGAATAGTTTCCCCTCCGAGGAAATATGAAGTCGAGCTGCCGAATTATTTCCATAAATCCTTGAATAGGTCTCTAGCCTTAGAAAGAAGATTGGAGAGAGATGGAGCACTAAAGAAGGTGTTCCACGACCTGACGTTGAGTTACACCACAAAACGCCAAGTGGAAATCGTACCAGACACGAGGAAAGCATACATTGCTTCTTTCTTCACTTGCGCTACTACTCGGGCATTTCATCTCGAACTTGCAACGGAACTGTCTACTGACCGATTCTTTCTAGCGCTTTAGAGATGGTAACCTCATGCAATCTACTCTGATCATGACCGGAATTTTCTCAATGCCAGCAAGGAATTACACGACATGCTGACGAGTCTCCAACTCACCAATACATTGCCCACCACAATGTCACTTGGAAATTCATCCCACCTAGGGCGGCTTGGTGGGAATGAATGGTAGGGTCTGTCAAACGTTGTCTAAGGGTTCAAACAAAACGCAGCTTGGTTGGTTGGCGCCAGCCCACAGGTCTTGACGCCAAGCTTATAGTGCCCTAAAGACCTGATAATTAATATTTAATATCCCTTACGTCATTTTATGGAGATATAAATATAATAATGAAGCATTAACGTGGTTAAAATTCTTTGTATGCTGAATAGGACGATGTTACTTATGTCTGTCCTACATGGAGGATAAGCATAGTAACGTATTAACCCTTCGTGGGCGGCGATGTTTTATGGCTGTGGGCGGAAGGCATTTTTAAAGAAAAAATAAGTTAATGAAAAACTAATTGAAAGTAGCTTAAATCACACATTTATGCATAAAATCAACATATACCTTGGAGTTTTGCCGAATTCTGCCCCCAATCTCCTTTAGGAATGATTTTTAGTATTCAGCGAGAAAATGTTTATGCGGAAACGACACAAGTCTCACTGAGTGCATTATAAGTTTACATAGGCCTACAGTTGGCTATGATTATCAATTGGATCAGTATTTTGTTCAAAATCAGAAGGGAGTACTGGCCCTTGCTGGATATTATATATTGTAGTAATAGATGATGTGCCTGCATCAAAATTACCCACTTCTATTGAGCTGGGCGCACGATTGCATCCAGTGTCACTTACGTCGCTCTCACTCTCATTAACGCTGCCGGTAGAAATCTCGGAAAAACATCCCTTACTATCGCTAAATGATTCTTTAGCTTATTGAATACTTAATTCTTCAGTTTCAGAACCAGTAGGACACTTTCTTTTTGCAATTTTACCGAAAATAAGGGAAAAACACGGAACAAAAAGTGCACGCTGTTCACTAGTTACGCACGGCCACTGAAATCATCTACTAAAATAGTCTTGGGCACGTATATTGGGGAATTCCCAAGTCACAGTGGATAAGAGAACATTCTCCTGCCATCTGTTGAAGATTTTATGTACTTCGTGCATGAGAAGAGCCGGTCACATTATTAGTCGGTCAGAGAACCCATATATGGGTTACCGCGCTGGAGGCATCGGACAGGCGTCCCATATATGGGATTCCGCCTGGGAAGGGTTAAATGGTGATTCCCAATAACTGTCGTTACTGATTTTATAACGGCTAATTTGAGTCAAGATGCTCATTTGAAAGTCAATGAGAGTGCAATGTTCATTTTCGCACTGGGTAAGAGAACCCCGATCAAAACACGTGCTTTGCGAGAGATATGGGCTCCCCTGTAAAATGATCTCACGCGCCCCAAACGGTGCGAGTAAGGCCCACAAGTAGTCAGACAGCTCGGATGTGTCGCTGCGGTACATCTATTCAGCAAGCAATAGGCCTCCAACAGTTCAATCATAACAGTACTATTTTTAATAAGCGGCACTCTTAACAATTTGTAAAGTCGTCATAAGAAGCTGAATAGATCTACAGTAGTAAATAATCATGCTGATTTTCCTGCAATTTGACCACACAATACCTGAAAGACAATCATAGCTGTACCGAGGAGTGGAGGAACCCTGAGACAAACAGCTAGCCGAGACAACAAGAATCACAACTCAAAGGTAATTACAAGAGGTACAAACCAACTTGAAACTTGGGCTACCCAATCAGTGGCAAGATAAGATTAGATGACTAAAAGGGTAGTATAAGTAGGGACCATATTTTTTTGTAACAACGATAAGCGTGAAATGTTATAAAACAACCTCCCTTAGCTATATTTAGCTTTTATATGCTTAAAATACCAATATGAACCAAATTCAATCCACGAAATATCGCGAAATTTACTCGATTCCGCGAAATGTGTCTATAAGCGCGAAATATGCCCCTTCTGTCCATAAAGTGAGAAATGAGCACAAAATTTGCCTTAAAATCAACAGATCTCTTCTTTTATCCACAGTGGTATGGTTGGCACTTCTGTTTGCAAATGGCTGTGATGGTGTTTAGTAGATATTACGATAATATTTCTCGTAATTATATTTGAACATTAAGTCTAATCATGTCTAAATCGAAAGTTACTTCAGTTCATATAAGGGCAGACTAATATAGAAATGAGGGGGGGGGGGTGTTAGTTCAAGAAGCGAAGTTTATCATTGCGCAATGTTCCCAATGTAGAATAAAAAAATATTTCACGAAATACCAACCGAAATAGAAGGAAGTTAACATCAAAATCAGCTATTTTATTTCACCAATAAATCAGTGCCCTAAGTATAAGCCTTTGCCAGCTTCTCAACACTGCGACCTTTATAGATCTACTGTGAATACCCTACTCAATTTAATGCTTTTGAAATAGCCTATAATTCTTTTGGGTGAAGTTGAGGCAATCTCTCCAGGAGTTGGGAAGGGAGACTCCAGATGCCTTATTCTGTGGTATGCCGTATTAGCAAAGTATATGCCCTGCTGTTTCTTTTTCCGCTAAGCAGAATCTACAAGTATTCACCTCAGCCTTACCCATCTTGTAAATATTATCTTTGCCCTCTCAAAGATAATATTTACAGTAAGGGGGTCATTTATTATCCTCAATTCCTGTTTGTTGAGTATGAGGATATTTTTTATCTTTTTGCTGACACAGACTAGGGAAACAGGCTGGAAAATATTTTATTTAGACGACTCCTGGATAGACAACAATCTGACAAAGAGAAAAAGATGTTCTGGGTGTAACAGCTTGGGAACTTCCACCAAGAGAGAGAATACGCAGTGTTTGATCCAAACAAGGTTTTCTTCAAGGAGCTCAATTAATGTTCGAAGCTGGTTCTGCTAAAGGGAATTACCATGGTCGGATGAATTCTGAAAATTTTGAAAAATTATTCCACACTCAAGCGATTGCTCATTTCCCTCCTGCCTCCATAATCCTACCACTGTAGAAAAGTGGAAAAAAAATTCCGATCAGATATGATACCAAAATCTCTATGCTGGAATGGTTACAGAAATGACTGCATGAGAAAGGACATTCTCTACAACCTAATAAGTATGAATAAACCTCCCCAAAAAATGTATGCTATTGTAGTGTAGTCTAACCCTTTGAGTACCATGTCCATAAATTTTAGAAAGGTCTGTGCTGCGTTTCTTAGTCCGAAAGGCATGAATGGAAATTCAAATAGTGGAAAAGGTGATCTTAAAGGCTATATGCAGCAACTCGGATGTGTTAATCAAAGGGAGACAGACATTCTGCTCTATAACTGAAAAATCTCTCACTGCTGCGGAAGCTTATTCAAATATGTATGATTTCCTCACAGAAAATGGGCCCCCTGTACAATGAACTGCATAGAATGGATCCAAGCTATAATGAGCATGTATGAAAAACCATACTTGACTGTACTTAAGCAAGAGGTAGAGGTCAAACAGAAGAATAGATATAACCAAAAAACCAAACAGTACATGAAAATAACCTCAGAAGTTGCAAAAACCAGAAAAGGAACACTCAACAAGAGAGTATATGACCTCCATGATTAGCAAGTTCGCCTCTTATATGAAACACAAGGAGAGGGGTAAGAAAGATAGAAGAGCAATTGCCTCTGCCAACATGGTCCTTAGGATGTTCCTTCATATAATTGAAGAGTTCCACTTGGCATTAGGTAAGGAAATAGAAGGGTCCACCATCTCTATAGGCGGAGAAGAGAAAAAGACTAAGATAATAAACACTTTCAACAAATGCTCCCTCGAAGGACTGATGCCAGACAAAGTCACACAAGGGACAGAAGATGCTACTAAATTCAACGAATGTCTGGCACTTGCCTGCTTCGCACTCATGCACACCTATCTTTTTGATGAGAGAACAAGACTAATTCTAAATCTTCCCAAACCTACCGAAAGTGGCAAACTGTTCCAAAGTATAGCAGTCACCGGAAATTTCATTATGTCCTTCAAGACTATTCAACTAGGTCCAGGAGTCATGATAAAAGATGAAAATTTCTACAAAAGAATAAAGTGGACTGATGAAGAAGTAAAAAGGACAACAGAGGCTAATCACCGTGTCACACATACGCACATGGTGCTGATTAAGCAAAACATTGGAATACGTTACAGTGCATCTCGAGCAGATAGTCTCAGTGAGAACTGTTGTATGCGCGAGTTGTTTCCGGGTTTCTAAGTTCAGGCTAAAGTCGTATTGTATAACACTGATCTAAGATCAACTAATTGAAGTGCAATTTTGATCCTAGTTCATACTTGAACGCTTCGCAACATCGCAGAAACAGCTGAGTATCGCGGGGCGAGAGCATTGTTACTCTGTTTTCCTTCGTACTCAGACCGTGTGCTGTGCGAAAGGAAGGGAAAATATGATGGAAATTAAGCAGAAAAAGGATCGTTCCTGAATTTTTCCAAGGAGGACAAGGGTGTATTGATTGAAATTGTCTTGGGAAATTCAAAAAGACGGAAGCGATAACATCCGTACAAGAGCAAAATGCGATGAAAAATATTCTGGTAATTTCATTTCTGGCAATATAAATAGGCCTAACATTTTCACGGCTAAGGATGTATAAATGCTTCATCTCATGAATTGTATAAAAGCGGAGATGTAAGATTAATAGAGTAATGCTATAAGTAAAAACTTGACGATTTTTTCTTCATTTGTTATGTTTGTCATTCATGGGAACCAGGTATTTCACGGAACTTTTCTCTATCAATTTTAAACTTAATAGCCCACTGAAGTTTTCACCTGATGACTGACTTATTACAATGTAAAATCTCAAGTTCTGAAAGAGTTAAAAAAGATAACGAAGAAAGCATTTAAGGAAAATCCAAAAACAGGTCGACCCTTAAGCTCCTCCCACTCGAGATTTCCTAGTAGTTCCACCATTATCCTATAATGGATGTCTCTCGTTTAGCAGAGTTTTGAAAATTTGGTAAAATTTTACTTCCCCCCCCCCCTTTTCCTCTTTCTACTATTCAATCCCTATTCTCCTTTACCCTACCTACCTATTCCTATGCAAACAAATTTGGACCTAAGGGGACTCGAACACGGGACCACTAGCATGATAGCCAGTCATTTTACCACTACGCCATCGAGTGATAGTTAGGGTGTGTAGCGAGAATTCATGTATTTAAGTTCAGAGAGCTGTATGAAATGGTGAAGATTGATAATTTCGTGTTAACTACAATTATGGTACAAAGGGTGTTCGTATTGTTTTAATTAGTGCAAATGTTTTGGTAGAGCACGAAAAGGACTAACGGGCCGTCGCCATAGGATCGCAACGGCTCGAGTGGGCGGAGCTTAAGGGCTTCTGTTTTTGGATTTCGCCAGCATTTGCTCTATACAAAATAACCACACAGGTAGGCCTAAAATCATGCTTATAATGAGCTAATCTTAAGCTGCGTCTCCATTGATATACATTTAGCATGACCATGTCAATATTAACAAGTTGATATTGACATGTATATTGCAATTTCGCGTTCCAATTGACTTGACATGCAAACCCAGCGTGTTGCACTTAACATTTTCAGATGTTAATTTGTTTTCTGGAGAAAGTGAATCACATGTCAAGTCAATTGACTAGTCGGTCGATATCGGCTTTGTTTCGGGAATTTCCGGGAAACGAAAAGCAATCTCCAACTTAATCGGCTTTGGTTCAGGAATTTCCGGGTAAACAACAAGCAGTCGACAGCTTCCTCAATATTCCCGGCATCCATTTTGCATTATGTGAGCATTTGGTATATCAGTGTTCTCAATAGTATTGCATCTAGGCTACTTCTAAAATTATTTTTATGGCATACTCCATTGTTGAAAAATGTGAGTTATTTTGAAAATATCAAGATATCTGTACATAATTAGCATTTAAGAAAGTCAAAAACAATTAACAAGAAGATAATAACGAGCATATAAAACTACTCTCATTTTAAAATTAAAATAAATTTTATAAACAACATTATTTCAGAAGAATTGTGTTCATTACATCTTATATGAACTGAAGATGGCGCAGCATACGCCGAAATGTATCTTCAAATAAGTTGTGTATTATATGGTAAGGGTAAAGGCGGAATATTATAATAAAAATATATTTACTCTCATTTTGCAATGTTGGCTGCCCTCTTCAGAGGATTTTCTTTTTTTAATGTTATTCATTTCTGTTCGTAACCTCGCCAACACATGTTAACCTATAATATTGTAGTGGAGACAGTTGTTAATTGGCAAATCACTTGACTTGTATACATCAACACGATGATAAATATTTAACATATGTTAACTGCAACATGTTTGTGTTAAATGTGTATCAATGGAGACGCAGCTTTATGTCTCAAATAAGAAAGCATCCCCTTGAACTGAGATCAACGAGTTTCATCAATGAAATTTCTCCAGTCAAAACTGATCCTAGTTCAGTGCGAATTGATCTCAGATTAACGTTTATACAACAAAAATTTCCGAGTTCAGCGTGAACTGAGATCAGTTTAGTCTCTGAACCAAGATCAAACTGTTTATACAATCGGCCCTAAAAGAAATAAACAAATGATTTAAAGCAAATAAATTGTCACTTAATTTGGAAAAAACATTTCAGTAACAGTACATAACCTTTAATTCCTGCACTGCATCTCAGCACCCAACTCCAAGCGAGCAAGTCTTGGAAGTTCCGTTCCTCTCATCCGCCTTCTGAAAGCTTCGTACTTCCCAACACTGAAACACACAAAATTGAAAAGCCATTCTTAGTGATTTTTAAAATATAGGAACTGAGATGGTAACCTCAATATTGCATTTACAATTATAAGACCTAAAATGTTTTACCACACATTTTATGTTCCTTCTGTTAGCTGAATACTTCATTTACTTCATTGTATAACTATTCAAATAATGGAAGAAAGAAATCATCATGGTCGGTACCGGATTTCCACATAGTCCAGTCATTTGGTAGTATTACCTGGAAAGTTTTCCGGGAGTTTTGAAAATTGGTGATTTTATAGATTTCAACGTGCTCTTTTCGAATTTTCACTTCGCCACTTAGTATCTTTGCAGCTCGTGCCGCCATATTGAAAAAATGGCGCCCAAAAAGTTTTTTGACAGTATCTCCTTTCAGACTCATTTTACGATGAAAATAGTTATGTAATAAATTAAATTAGAGAAAATTTCCTATTATTTATGTAGCAACAATTGTTTGTAAAATGTATATGTTTCAGCGAATGAGCGCTGCACACTCTACTCCGACACGCGTTTTGGCCAAAACCGACACGTTCAAATCTTTAAAATCACCAATTTTCGAAACTCTCGGAAAATTTCCAGGTAACCCCCTTTTTGAGCACCAAAATGACTGGACTAACAGTATATATAATAATACAGGGAGCCCCAGGCAAGTCGGCCAATGATGCAGGTTTCTGGGAATTTTAAAAGAAAAAGACATTTAATGCAATTCTAAACTTAACAAAAAAAAGAAAAAAAAAATTAAAGGTAACTTAATAATATACTTCTTTGCATAAACAAATTATATCCTTGTGCCAAAATCTCTTCTGTACAGGTGGCATTGCGTAAATTTTAACAACTGAACTGATTTCTCATGAGAGACTGAAAATACTTTTACTCTCTCTAAACCTCAATTCAGTAAATGGTAAGTGTAACAGGACAACTAAAGGATAGGACCCTACATTATTTCCAATTGAATATGTAACGGGACAAGGCTGTTTAGAGGTCATTGCATTCATTTACACCACCCAACAGAGACAACTCCTTTCGTATAAAAGAACTCAACGTTTCTTCTTTTCGCATTGTATACCTTGCTTATAGCTACCCTATTTTATGATTGTGACAAGTGCACTGATGTACAGTCTGTGTCAAAATTTGTAACTATCTTACCGTTTATAACTGATGTACAGTCTACAGTTTATAACATCTTGGTAGGCAATATTTACCATAATTTTTAATTGTTTTTAGTGTATTTCGGACCATTAGACGACCAAACTTTAAAGGCTTTTATTTCAAGGTTAAAAAATGTCCCTTATGGTCCGTAAAATACGGTAACTTATATGAAGTTTGAAGACAGGAACAGCTTACCTATTTCTGATGCAGTGATATCTTCCTTCATGGCCAGCAGGAAGCTGCATGTAACTCTCTTTAAGGATCTAGGATGTGTTCCATGGTGTATGGAATTATTCAATTGCCCCACGACTCTTCAGATGGGTTCACTGAATCAGCCTGACCCATGTTGGAGGCATTTGTAACTAAAAACATACAGAACATTGGCTATGGGATTGTATATAATCTGCTAGGCATCATAACATACACACAGTGATTCAGTGCGACAAAAGTGAAACTTGTTTTTATTTTTTGATTTTTCAATTTTGGATTATTGGATTTTTTATTAATAAATTTTGATTTTTATTTTTCAATTTTTTTTATGTTCAAATTTTTTAATTTTAAATTTCGGATTTTTGAATTTTTTAATTGGAATTGAATTTTTTTAATTGGAATTTTGGATCTTTGAATTTTGTATTTTTAAATTTTGGATCTATTTTTTAATTTTGGATTTTCTATTTTTTAGTTTTGAAGTTTTGGATTTTTTAAACTTTGGATGAGCCTAATCATTGAGTTGACTGTTTTTTGTGCAGTCCATTCCGTCACACGTCGCTAATTTCGTGACTATATTGAGTGTTACATTAATTTCGTGATGATGTAAAAAAAATGTGGCTTATGGTCCGTAAAATACGGTAACTTATATGAAGTTGAATGTTTTAATGCTTTTAACACTATTAAGTGCCAGTGTGGTACTTTATGAGATTGTGTGTGGGGGACGAAACATGTCTGCCCATCTGTCTGTCTGTGTGTGTGTCTGTACGCACCATAACTCAAATACGGTTTATCATTTTTTCATGAAACTTGGTATACGCATTTATGTTGTCCATGGGAAGAACCCTATTGTTATTAAACCAAATCGGTTCACCGGTACCGGCGTCAAACCCAATTGACTGTTTTTATTTAAAAGCGCCATAACTCAATACGCTTTATCCGATTTTCATGAAACTTGGTATACACATTTACAATGTCCATGGGAAAACATCTGTTGAAATTGGACCAAATCGGTTGGCCGGTACCGGAATAATGCCCAATTTAGTCCTTTTTTATGGTCTTACATAACAAAAGGCCCCACAACTCAAATATGCTTTATTGGATTTTCATGAAACGGGGTATACACATCTATAACGTCCATGGCAAGAAGCCTATTAATTTTGGACCTAATCAGTTGACCGGTACCAGAGTAACGACTAATTAAAGGTCACATGTTTTTTAATTTCTGTCTACCTGCATAATTTGACAGTTAACATCACAGGGGTGAAAGTAACATTGAAAGAATAGCAACAACTCATTAGTTCACTGCCCGACCGGTTGGTGCACTGTGATCGCTGTTGCCATGGCGGCAGGTTTGTTTCGAAACATATGACAGCAATATACGAAAAGGCGTAATATCTGGTTTTTTCCTGCAACGATCTGTATGCATCAGTGTTTGGAAAAAGAGGAGATATAATTAACACATCATAAAGATGCCAAGTAGCAAAGGTAAGTTAAAATACATCTACTACTTAATACAATCCTGAATTAATATTTATTCCATGTTCTACGAATTATTAAGATTAATGTTTTGTATTCTTTGTTTCAGAAACTAGTGAAATATTCCTGTAAATTCCCTGGCTGTGGAAGTAAATACTTCAGTATGAAATCCAACTTGAACTACAAAAACAAACATTTCTACAGGTTTCCCAAAAAATCAAACGTGAACCCACTGAAACAGCGAAAACGTCAGTGCAATCTAGATGATAATGTGAATTGTGCTAATTATTTAATGTGTGAGACCACTTCCTGGAGAAAGATTTCGTTAACCATACTAGACATAGATTAAATTACAAAGTTATCCCAAACCAGCTGGGACTCGTGATTTAGAGAGACCCATTTCCTGTGAGCTCCTAATCTAATGTGCGAAGTGATCTGAAGCCTCGCCTAGTTTTTGTGAAAATAGAAAGTAGGTTCATACCGCTGTGTTTGACTGAGGAAGTGACAGGAAAGTACTAATATTTATGGTAATGTAATATTTTTAAAATCAGTTATTATAAAAATAAGTCAATAATCAAGGATGTTTGTTTTTTATTTATAAAATTATCAAGTAATACGTATTTCAGCAATCATCGAGACATGTATGTTGTGAGTAGCAGAAATTCTAGAAGGTATTCTATACTATGGTTTGTATAAGATCTGACGCATATTGTTTGTAAGTTGTTATTTTTTCTTATTTAAGGTGTTCATCATTTTGTGTCAATGCTTTTAAAAGATAATTGTCTATATCACTGTAGCCAATTAGTATTAGTGGGCTATGGTCATTACCGTAGCCCGCTAATGCTACTAGTGGGCTATGGTTTTACAGAATTTGGAATGCGTTTTCATACATGTGCTCTGGCACGTAAATTTTTATTCTTACAGGTTAACTGCCTGACCCCTTCGAGTGCTGTAATCGCTTTGTTTCTGAGTTTTGACATGCACTGTTCACTTCCAATAATAATATCGGTGTTCTGTGGTTAACACTATTCCTTCACTTATGCTTTTCAAACGACACCATCAAACTGACGGAGTTGGCCAAATGGTAACGCCTTGGACTCGTATTCTGGAGGTCCCCTGATGAAATCCCGGAGTCGGCCGATTTGACATGGATTTTTTAATTTTTATGTGAGTGTGCGATTGTCAAGGTATCACAAATCTGTAGTTCTGCTGACGCTGGTCGATTTTAATCTGATTAAAAAAACTTATTTTCTGCATATCATAATTGCAATTATGATGTTATAAATGCTGTGAAACAGAATGCTGACGTCAAAGTTAATCTATATGCTGACGACATGGTCCTGGCAGCAGAAAGCCGTGGAAAACTTCAAGAAGTTTTAGACAGACTAACTGAATGGGCAGCAAGTAATGGGTTACAAATAAACAAGGTTAAGACATTCGCAATGATATTCAGAAATGGTGGAAGGTTAAGGGACACGGACAAAGAATTCTACTGCAACGGAGAAAGAATTTAAGTGAAGAACGCCTTCAAGTACCTGGGGATGATGCTACAAACAACGGGCACCTCATTTAGTGCACATATAAAGGAAAGGACCGCGCAGGCAATCATCGCAATGAACGATATCAGAGATTTCCCACGTCTCTCCCTTGCCACGGCCATGAAGTTATTTAACTTGTAAATAACACAATTGTGACGTACGGGCTCGAGATGATATGGACATTTTTGTCAGAAAGGAACATGGCTGATATTGAAAAAGTGAAAGCTACGTACTTAAAGAAGGCACTCTGTCTATATATTCTTCTATATGTTCAACTGGGACTCCATTTTTGGTCAACCAATCTTTAATCTTTAATCAATTTTTTGGACCTGAAAATAATCAGAAACCTCAACAAATTAGAGTTTGGCATTTATAGAAAGCCAACTCATGTAGATAATTATATCAAATTCAACAACCATAACCCAAAACCACACCAGTTTGCCATTTTTCATAGCCTTATACAGAGATTAATACATATCCCCCTGACTGAGATTGAATATAAAACAGAACTTGAACACATAAAAGAGGTGGCCATTACCAACGGTTTCAATACAAACATCATACACAAGATGTTGAGAAAACACAAAAATAAACAGAACATAAGAGAAGTCAGCACCTTAGTCAATACAAAAGATAGGCAGGTTAAATACAGGAAGTTTACCTTCCATCCGAAGGTGTTTCACAAATTTGACTGAATTTTCAAAAATTACAATATTAAATTCGCGCCCCAGAATAAGTATACTCTTAGGAATTTGTTAAATCACCCGCTGAAGAACTCGACGGAAAAAACTAATGTATCAGGCATTTATCAAATGGAATGCGGAGATTGCCCCAAATCATATATCGGCCAAACCAAGAGGAATCTAAAAACTAGAATGGAGGAACATCTCAGGAATGTAAAAAATGGGGAGATTGATAAATCATCGGTAGCATATCACTGTTGGACCGAAAGCCATCACATTAAAAAGGACATTTCATTACTGAAACGTGTTAGCAATCCAATGGACCTCAATACATGGGAAAAAAATTTTATTTCAAAATATGGTAACATGGTGATGAACACTGACATCCCGCCTGTCAGCGAGGTCATCAAGCTTACGGGCCGGAAGAGAGAGGGGGAAGCAGTAAGCAGGGCGGTATTACCAGCAGCCGAGAGTCCGACACGCCAGTAGACCAGTAGCCGAGGATGGGAGAAGGTCTCCCAAAACATGTCCTACTAATTTTATGTTTGACGTAAGTGGTGCTTAAGTGTTTTAAAGTTTTAATCTTATTATGGTTTACTTAATATTTATTAAGCCAAACTGAATAAAATTTTGTCAGTATGCAGCTGGGAGGAGCAGAGTTACATATACATCAACGTTGTTTCTTGAAACTGATTATTACTTGCCGAAAAGGGTCTTAAGATGTTTTGCCGGTAACTAGATTGTTGGTATAAGTTATCTTACAGTTACTTGAGATGTTCTGGCGGGCATAGTTTTCTTCAGGCTAGTACTTAAGATGTTCTGCTGGAGTACACTTAAGGGTATAATTTTCCTACTTAGTGATATATTTACATGAGTTTCAATAGTCTGGGATGTTTGGTAAGGAATTTTAAGTTTCTGGGATAAAATAAGACGTATTAACCCTTTTTAATGATAGTGTTCACATAACTAGCCTATACACATTTAAGTGATTGAACTTATAATAAAAAAAATCTAAAACACTAAAGCAAGAAGCTACAAAATACAGACAATATTAAGAAACGAAGTTGTCCATGATATTTATTTGGTATAGTACCCTTAGAGCAAACTCCTTTCATTGACCACCAAACACTCAGTTAGAGACTAATTGCCAGAAACTGATGAGGACGAATAAGCAAATTTAAAAAGAATTATGATTAACTTAGTTCTGTAGTCTAATTCTATTGTTAACATACTGCATTCTATTTACAAGTTGTATGTATTTTATAATATTTTGCAACGAAAAACTTTTCATTAATCACGATTGAAGAATGTCCAGTCAGTAACCGATGAGGAGGATAAATAAGTAACTTTAAATTTAATTATGATTAATTTTTCTTTCAAACATAGTAATGTCTATATAAATAAATATAAATGTATATATAATAAATATAAATAAATATATAAATGTATATGTCAAATGAACATGTGTTCCGACATGTGAATCAACAAGACTTAAAACTTCATAATCCTTTTGCGAAGAAATGCATTTTCTATTGCTTTCTTCAACTCCATGATACCATAAAAATCACGCAACACAACACTAGTGTTGCATCAAATCACAAGTTACGCAATATGAATAACTACAATAAAAATGCAGTAAATCTCACCCGCCCAAAAGAAACCAACTTCACCTGGACTAACAAATAGCAACTAAAAGAGGTGGTAACAAGTGGAAAATTTAGATAAGTGAAACAAGTTCTTCATCGGAAACCAATACTGCCAATCATGAAAATCTGTAAATGGCAGGAAATACAATTGTTTGAAAGTTGTTAATGGCAGGAACACTATGTAATGTCAGTATAGGATAAAAGATGGGACCAGTGGAAAATTATGTAAATGACAGGAATGTAAAAAGGGGGGTTTACTGTAATTTTAAGATTCTGCACTGCTAAAGTGCATAAATTTTATTTAAGGCATTCATCACATGCAGATATAAGACTATTCAGTTCATACGTAACTCTTTAGATTTGGACCAATAAGATGTAGGGGACTCTGTAAGCAGAGACTTGGCATGTCACCACTGAATCGGATTCTGGAAATAAAATTAATATTACGCTTACAACTGTTCAGGAATCAGCACTATAATATTTTATGGGAATTTATTCCATAGTTAATAATTGTGATCACCTCCTGTAAAAATTACCTCAGTGGCATGAATGTAAGCAGTGGGTGAAGGGAATGCCTTTGAGAGGTGGGAGATGAATAGACAATCATTTACCTCGAGCATCTACAAGTGTGGAAAAACAGTACTTACCAGTAAGCACTGCTTGACACCAAGCCCACGTAACAGAAATTTAAACGTGGCAGAGGGTGGAAAGAGGAAAGAAAGAGATAGAAGATGGTTGCTATACAACTAACAATAAGGTAAACTAAAAATATGCGTATACTGACAGTTATACCTACTACAGGATAAGATTCTACACGCTGATTAGGAAATTAGCTACAGGACTTTTCGATAAACTTATTTCAAATCAATTTATTATAGAAAGAAAATGATTGATATTGTGGTTTAGCTTCGTACACGTCTACACATCTTGTGGCAGCTGAAATGACCTATGTTTTTGCACGAACAGTAAGGGATGATTTCGCACCCAGTTGACCTTCTTCCCCACCCGCTAATGCCACTTTCTCCTCTGGAATTTTCAGAATTCTAACGGCCACCAAGCTCGGAGAAATAAGGCGGGCAGTACACCAAACAGGTTAGTTATTTCTTACCTTTCCTGATTTAGACTCGCTCTTCATTCTGTCTGCAGAGCTGCGCTTCTTCAATGAACTTGAAGACTTTTTATGCTTGGACATTGTTCGCTCTGTTCGTACAGGAGCCTTTGGTTCACCCAGAAGCTTTGCAAATGGCCCCATGGTAACCTGTAAAAAATATACGGTTTATACAACACTGCATGGAATCAAATTCAAAATTCCTCTAACACCAGGATTCGAACTTACCATTCTTCAGCTTTCTGTGCCAATGCTCTACCAACTGAACTAGTCAGAGTTTGACTCACAGCGCCAGATGGAACACCTCTCCTATGACTGATACCAGGGCCCGGATTCTGATGACCTAAAATTGTTTGAAAAATTACCTATAAAATGACCCTATATTTTAAAGAAAATTACTTAATTATATAAAATGACCTAAAAACTGATATTTTATTTATAAAAAATTATTATTGTACACACAAAGTTGTAGACTAGTTTGTACATAATTGTAAAAAACTGTATATGTTAGGGAGCATTCACACAGAAGTAGCATGCTACTTCGGTATGAATGCAAAACTGTGAACCATGCTACATGATGTGCAGTCTGAATCCACGTAGTGCGATTCGCATGCTCTGCTACTTTGGTGTCAATGCTCACTTAGAGAGCAAGTCGTTAGAAATGAACGACCCTCTCTTTAGAGCGCCTCTCCACTCGCTTCTTAGAAAAGAGTGATTTGTTAAAACACCTCTTCGCCTCCTTGCTTTCACGACTCTTCCTATTGCTCCTCTAAACCTCTGCTCCACACCAACCTTCTGTATCAGTGGTTCTTAATTGCACGCATCTGCATTCAATATGGTTCGGGGGAAGCAAGAACGGATAGAATTAGACAGCGAGAGAGTTAAGAGTGGCAAAAGGGGGAGCCAAAAGTCTAATTTGCACTTCTATTGAGAATCTTCAAGACTTACAGCCAATCAGATGAACACTAATTTGCAGTTTGTAGTAGTACAAGTGTTTTCATTGGCTGACATTTTCTAAACTGGGAACAAGAATTGATAGGAAGTGTGCTGAAAGAGCGGTGAAAGGGGAGTCAAATTTGCACTCTTTATGCAATGCTATGCACTTTTTTTGTGCCCACCCTTGCCAATATTTCCGGTCAAACCAAATTTTGGCCTTGTATCCATCCCCATGGGATGTTTTGAGAGTTGTCATCTTTAGTCTATGTCGTTCTGTCCTTGTTGATTGCGCTAGATTGACGTTGTTTTGCAATCTGAGGTATTAGTGCTTAGAGTTCTATATGTAAGCTAATGTTTGTTGCAGTGTGTGTTAATGTGCCTTCGAGCGCTGTAGCGATTTCATTCAACTTTTGAAATTTACAGTTAAGCCTATCACATCAGTAGGTCTAATCAGATCTGAATCTGCTTGCTCATAGTATTGGGTTCCGTGTGTCTTTAAAGCGATCATGTGAAGCACTGTAGAAAATGAAAGTTTGAAAAACGGCATTGAGACAATCAGATCACGAATAATAGATTGACGGAGAATTAACTCTGGCTACTGCAGTAATATACAGAACTAAACATACGGTTACTAAATTGTTTTGACTTCTGAGATGACTTGGAATTATTGCAATTACAGAAGATTTTATCATATTCTGCCATTATGAATTCTCTAGTGAACTTGGTGCAGCGTTAGGACTATTTGGACTAGACTTGGCAAATGTAAAGCAACGCTGCAAACTGATGAATTGATGTTCGGCGAAAATTAATTATTATTAATCCAACGAACAAGTAGGCCTAACTGGAAGCCTATCAAAAGGCAAATTCATATTTTATTCCAAGGCAGTAAAACTAGTTACGTATGTCACACTTATTGTTCGCTTATTTTTTATAAGGAAATAATTGTTCTTTTGGTGAAAATAGTTTTGCAGTCATTAGAACTCATGACTAACCTTACTTCCACAAGGTAATAAAGAAATCCACCAAACCCTTGCAACTAAATATAAACTTTTCAAAGTTTTTTGTTAGGTATGTTACAGTTATGACTAGGATAACTTAATATGCATTTTAAAATAAACTCACTTGATGGATTAAGATGAAATGTAGGTAATACATAGAGCAAAAGATGCTGTTAACAATGACCTGACCTGACCTGACCTGACCTGACCTGACCTGACCTGATGGTTCTGTACAAGTTGTCTAGCCAAATAAAAAATATGTTTTTGAAAGATAACAGAGCAAGTTCAAAGAGAGCCAACTTTAACTCCATATTTCTTAAAGTAATTCTTCTTATTATGTTTTTGGTACTTTGTTTAATAAAATATAGATCATCAAGAAATGTTTGGTGCAAAAGTAAACATTATACACCAATTAATAAAAATTACCCCTCATGTCCACTTTCTCATGGAATAGCCCAGGTTTACAACACATCATACATAAGTTAGTATCTGGTTCCCTGTCTTCGCAAGCGCATAGATCGTCTTGAGCTAGTTTAAAGCGAATTAAATATGCGACAAAGTTGTCGCTGAGATCAGGTTTGACCCAGGACATTTTTAAGCCTTATGTTGTGCACTGCAATATGGCCATATTGGAAATAGCCAATCCGAGGAACAGGTGCTTTTACACCACTTACTGTTGTAAAGTTTGATGTAGTATGAGCAACGTCATTGGCTGAAGTTTTCTAAACTGGAAGAGCATGCATCAATGGAGAGCGAAAATTGACAATGAGCAGAGAGAAGGGGTGTCGAAAGACCGAATTTAAGAATGAGCGGAGAGAAGTGTCGAAAGAACGAGTTGCCACGAGGAGCAATGTGAAGAGAGGGTATGCTCCAGTGAGTTTTGGAGCTAAAATGCTCTTTGAACAACTCTCGAGGAGCGCCTCCTCGTAAGAGCAGAGTGAAAGTAACGATCGTAACATTGTGAAATGCACATGAAGGAATATTTTCTTTTGGAAAAGACTAGAATCAGTTATTACCAGGGCCCAGATTCTGATGACCTAAAAATGTTTGAAAAATTACTTATAAAATGACCCTAAATTATAAAGAAAATGACTTAACTTAATAATTATATAAAATGACCTAAAAACTGATATTTTATTTATAACAAAATATTATTTTACACACAAAGTTATAGACTAGTTTGTAAGCCGAAGTTACATAATTGTAAAAACTGTAAATAACTGTATATGTTGTGAATGTTCTTTTCTCATGGACATTTATACTGGCACTGAGGCACTGGCGAGTCAAAATTCGGCACAACCTTTTGTGGTTTGGCGGATTATATTGTTGTCTATTGAGTGTACACAATAGTTTGCATTCTCGTATCCAAGAAGGTGGCAGATTCTGGTGCCAAGTCAGCAAAAGATAGACTTATGCTGCGCCCCAGCCAAGCTCCACCGTTTTGTTAGGTTAGGAAAGTTTATGTTAGTTTAAGAGCAACATACTGAATTGCACGAGGTTTAATATGGGGAAAAATATATATTGTGACGCCCCGAGTCCCCCACCACTACTACTCTAACGGGACCTGCGTGGAAAGTAGGGGTTTTGGGTGGGGAGAAAAATAATTTATTTCTCCTTTATTCTCTTCTTCTCTTTCTTTCCAGTCTCTTTCTCTCACCTCCTCTTCACTCTACCTATCTATCGGAACCCTTAGCGTTATAGCTAGGAGTCTTAACCCACTACGCCACGAATGACAGTTGAGCAGTGAAGAAAGATTTCATATATTTAAGGTACCAAGGGTGACTTCATGCATTCACGAGTGTCAACGCAAGAATCGCTTTTTCAAATTTTGAAATGTCTTGTTTGTTACGAAAAGAGTACTGTTGGTGCAAGGGAATTTTTCTGCATAAATTAAGCCATGTTTTATATCATAACACGGCGTTTTTAAAAATTGGGAAATATTATGTAAATTTTGATTTTTTATATTATCAAATTGGTGTTTAAAGATCGTGAAATATGATGTTTGGTACAAGGGTATTTTTTTAATTGTTCGACATTTTCTATAATTTGTGAAATTTTATTATGTTTTTTATAATGGTAATTGCAATTATTAGAGCAAGCTGCGGGCATATGCGCGCGTGAAGATGCACGGTAGGCGGAGGGGAAGCGAGCATGCAGGCAGGCTGGCGGAGAAGGCGACCAGGCCGATGGAAAGGGGAGCCGGGTGGGACGCAAAGTATAATCTTGCCTTAATATGTCTCACATTGAATCTCTTCTGCGATGAAACCCTAAACCCCACTTCCCAGGCAGGCCTCATTAGAGAGGAGCCTAGGGTACAGCATATAACTATTTTTTCCCACCAAGTCAATATAATAACAATAGTAATATAATACAACATTTTGGCGTTTCTTTGATTCTCATTCCTGACTGATGAGACATGTCAACACTTTAACGCCGAAATTTTCCTTCTTTCATTAAACAAACAACACTTCAAAGAGAGAACCGCTAGCGACGAAAAAAAAGTTAACACACCCAATGTCAATACATTGAAATGACTAAACAAGGAAACAAAATACACGGAAATGACGTAAAACCAATACCGTGAGCCTGAACATCGAAGGGACTTATTCCAAAGTTGAGCCGCTTATTGTATATCTGTATTGCGGAGTAATAAGCGCCATTCTGAAAAAAAGTTTTAATGCATTAACCGGTCTATGTAAATCATTCCTGTTTCTAGTAATATGTTCATGAACACTGCTATTAGTTTGGAATCTATCAATATTATCTACCATATAATATTATTATCGACCTCACCTGAAGTAGTGAAGAGACGTACAATACGTTTAGATTGAGTAGTGTTTGCGTAAACATTAGTTAGCACCGCGGAGTACAAGATTTACAAATATAAAGAAATACAAAACAAGCACGAGCAAACCAAAAGGACGCCGCCATATTGAATAAGAAAACCCGATCAAGTTCCATAAACGCACAATGGGGAATGAGTCGCAGAACACCAGCACTCCAAGCGGCAGTATTGATACCAAAACAGATGACCACTGCGGTGTGTGCGTAAAGATAGTAGAAGAAGAAGATGTCGCCATTCAGTGCGACGGGTTATGCGCGAAATGGCACCACAAGAAATGCGTAGGTCTAACATCCGGAGAATTTGACATCCTAAGAAGGAATAATTGCAAACTGATCTGGCTCTGTGACATCTGCAAACATGAACTAATAAAGAAGAAAACGAAAGAATCTAAGCAGCTAGAAGATCTGACCCAAAAAGTCGATAGCAGAAACGAATTTCTAAGAGTAAATTTATCAACTCTGATTAAAGAGAAAGTTAGAAAAATACAGCAGGAAAACTCTCACAATACCCCCAAAAGACCAACTGTAATATATAACAGGAAAGAAGGAAGCAAACAGCACAATGAGCAGAACAAACAAAATGAGCAAAACAAACACAATGAGCAAAACAAACACAATGAGCAAAACAAACAAAATGAACAAAGCAAACACAATGAGCAAAACAAACACAATGAGCAAAGCAAACACAATGAGCAGAACAAACAAAGTAAGGAGGACGAACAAAAAGAGAACGTTATAATTGCAAACAGGATGGAGGGGACAGAAATGTCGGTAGAAGATGACACGATCCTAGAGGAGCAAGAGGACACGGATGCCACTGAATGGCAAGATGTAAGAGCACGGAGATCGAGACAAAATAGATCGACACGACCACAAATACTGATCGGAACAAAAGAAAACGGAAACGACCTGGAAGCAGCAGAAAGACGAGCCTGGATATACGTAGGGAGGTTAAAAGGAGACACTACAGTAGATTCACTGAAAAGATACCTATCTAAAAACAATATACAAGGCGAAGTCATATGTGAAGAGCTAAATACAATGGGAAACAAAAAGGCGTTCAAGGTAGGCATCCCTTTCCAACAACTGCAGAGTACAGAAAACCCCGAATTTTGGCCTATAGGGGTATTGGTTAGACCATTTCGTTTCTCCAGAGGACAAAGAAGAGCCGAGGGAATATCCCTCGAATAAAGGGAAGATTGCACTTATGCTATGGAACACAGAAGGAGCAAGAAACGCGATCGTACACATACCAAGTGAAACAATGGAAAGATACGATGTTATATTGGCAACAGAGACATTCCTATTAAAGAATATGGATATAGAGGGCTTCTACGGAATTCATTCATATGCGATCCCAACAGAGGGCAGACCAGAAGGCGGCGTTTCCTGCTTCTTTAGACCAAAAGTAGGCAATCTTCTAGAAGTACATAAAGAACAAAATGTAATAATAGCAAGAACAAACAAAATAACATTAATAGTAACATACATAGCGCCTCAATGCACATCCGAAGACGCAGTTGAGAAAATCATGGAGATTATAACACGCATCAAGAAGGACAAAAATGTAATTCTGGCGGGAGATTTAAACTGTAGGCTGGACAAACTCAACCTCAAAACGAAACTGGTATTGCAGTTATTACAGGAAGAAGGATTCACGCTGGTAAATAAACCAGAACTAAAAACATATTTTGCGCACAATGGCTCCAGTGCCATTGACCTAGTCTTTTGGCGGGGTGAAGACATTAAAGCCGAGGAACAAGACGGGCTGTGGTCAATGACGGCGACGCCCATTCGAAAACACATACCAATACTGACAATGTTCAGCTTAAAGAAGACCCCACTGGTGAATGAAAACAAGACAAAGTGTCAAGGAAAGTAGACATCGACATTCTCGGAAAGCACAAGGAAGACATCAATAGTGCAAGAGCAATGATAAAAGAAAGCAAAATTAATGAAGCTCTGGTACTAGTGCAAAACATAATTAAAAAAGCCACGGTCCCGGTCAAGAAGAGACAATCACAACCATGGTTCGACCGATCGTGCTATAAAACGAGGAAGGAAACATTAAGAGCATTGCATAAGGCAAGAACAACAGGAGGGGAAACAGAACTTCGCATATACGCTGAAAGAAGACAACACTACAAGAAAATGCTGAAGGAAAAGAAGGCAGAACACACGGAAGCAGAGGCTAAGCGCTTGGCTGAAGAAGCGAAATTCGACCCATTTATAGTGACTAAAAACCACACCAGAACACACGGCAGTGAAATACCCATGTTCACATGGGAAAACCACTTTGGAAATCTGCTCAATGTAAAGAATAAACCAATGGCTTTCAACGGAACACCCGTCACAAGGCAAACTGATAAACCCATCGAATTTTCAACAATGGAAATCAAGGAGGCCATCAGAAAGTCAAAATACAAAAAAGCAATGGGCCCTGATAAAATATGCAACGAAATCATCAAACAGACAGAAGATCACCTACTCCAACTATGGACGGACCTCTTCAACAAATGTATGACCACGGGACTGATACCTGACAGCTGGAGGACAGCAACTATAAAAATCCTGTACAAGGGGAAAGGAGACAAAGACGATGCCAACAACTACAGGGGAGTTGCGCTAGAGAATAATATATTCAAAATATACACTAAACTACTGACAAAAAAGACTAGAAAGGGAAGCAAAAATACCAGAGTGCCAGTTTGGATTCACTCCAGGCAAGAATACAACACAAGCGTTAGAATACCTGATAGGTGAAATAGAAGAAGCACTCAGATTGCCTAGGAGGAAATACTATGCAGTTTTTGTGGACTACCGGAAAGCATTTGACCTAATTGACAGAGAAATCCTTTACAGAAAACTGAACAACATGATTGGAGAAGATCACTACATAGGAAAAATTGTAAAAAACATGCTAACATACAACGACATAAAAATAGACGACGGCATCACAGAATCAAATCCCATCAGACAGACAAACGGTGTACTACAAGGTGACCCGATAAGTCCACTCCTGTTTAACATCGCTACCGCAGACATTGTAGAAATTACCAACAGTGAACCAGAAGTGACATTGATTATGTATGCAGATGATATAATAAGTAAGGAGCACTCGAAAGAGCATTTGTTCATATTATTTTTAGTCTGTACTGTAATCTCTTATTGATTTTACTCTCTTGGGGCATGCTATCAAATGATAACGCTCACATTTCTGGTTACACAACACGCATACACACTCTTCATTCGGTTGATGGAAACGTTGGGTTCTGCATATTTTGTAGTGAAAACCATGTGTAGCGAGTCTGGTCACGATATGCCTTTGGTCCTGACACGCCTCCGTCCACTTCCGGTCTATCATAGCGCTCATACCATAGAAATCAGGGTCGATGTCCTTCCTTTTTTCCTCTCGTGATTTTTGATGTGCTTGATATGGTTCAGTGGAGGGTAATAGCAGTTTCATCTTCAGCTCCTCTACAAAGAAAGATTCCCTTGTTAGTTCATAGGCAATCCTGGAGGGCGCATATATCCCAATTCCTAGTACTTTCTTCAGGAACCTTGCTTTCACTCCTTCTATTCTGGCCAGGTCGCTGATCGTCAGGTGCTCCCATATTTGTTCTATACCATATGTGACTATTGGCATTATAGCTGCGTTGAAGAGGGTCATAGCTGTGGACAAAGAGAGTCTGCTGATGTTCTGTATTCTATATATGGCTTTCGTGGCTGCTGCTGTTCTCTCCTGGATGTGCATTCTGTATGATGACATGGTCGCTTGTAGGCAGACTCCTAGATATCGGAAACTTTTCACTGTTACCAGGGGTTCTCCCTGCAAGGTTAAGATGTCGTCTGCCGCTACTTTTCCCCCTTTTCTGATAACCATGTGAACTGTTTTGTCCTTGTTGATCTCAAAGCTATTCTCGAAGGCCCATGTTTCTAGCTTCTGAAGTGCTGTTTGCAGATCTTTTCTGTGTTGCGACCCTAATGCCATGTCGTCTGCATACATGATTAGGCTCACTGTGGGTAGGTCCTTAATGATATTTGTAATGTCTGCTGTTATGATGTTAAACAACAAAGGGCTCATGGGATCACCCTGTGGTACACCATTCGTCTGTCTCACTCTTTCTGATAGAACAACACCATCATTAATGACAATATAATTGTGAGTTAGTATTGTCTCAATTATTTTCGCTAGGGAGTGAGAGTCACCCAGCATCCCTATAAGCTTCCTTATTAGTATACTCCTGCCAATCAGGTCGAACGCCTTTCTGTAATCTACGAATACCACATGATACTTTCCTCTCTTGTGTCTCAGTGCCTGTTTTGCTTCTTCTTGAAGGAAATTCACTGCTTGTAGTGTACTCCTGTTTTCTCTGAACCCAAATTGGCAGTCTGGGATATGGAAATCAACTTCCTTGACTAGTCTTTTTGTTAAAATTTTTGAGAAAATCTTGAAGATTGTGTTCTGTAGTACTATGCCCCTGTACGAGTTGGGATCTTCGGTTTGTCCCTTACCTTTGTACAAAATTGTCATTTGTGCCGTTCTCCAGATTTCTGGAATTGATCCACTTGAGAGGCACCGATTAAAAAGGTCAGTCCATATTGGCAGTAGTAGATCTTTTGTTTCCATGATATGTTCCATGAATATGTTATCCGGTCCCGCTGCCTTTCCTCTCTTTGTAGTTTTGATGGCGTCTTGGATTTCTTTTGAAGTGATCGGTGTAGGGGCTTCTGCTGTGTTACTTTTAAGTGTTGTCTGGTAGGCTGTTTCGGTGCCACTCTTATTGAGAATCCCAGCGAAATGCTTCTCCCAGGTCGCACCCGGTATCTCTCTTGCTGTGGGGGCTTGTTTTTTCCTTAAGGCAATGAATGGATCTGTTCTACAGTGAGTCTCAGACAGATTGGTGCCGCTTGTCGCGCGCGCCGTGTTTCTCTTGTGATGACTCAACACTACCCGCGTCGCGGCCACCTGTGTCCCCGCAGATAAGTAAACAATTCCTGCATAGCCTGCAGTTGAACATTGTTCTCGTGTTGTACAGACGTGAAAGTGTTATTCTGTAGTTGTCACAACTAAAAGAAAACATTAGGATAGAGATAAACTCAATAATAACGGAAGAACAATTAATGCGTATTAATCGGAATTTCCTATCACGATGCCAAAAATGTGTGGATGTAGGAGGAGGACACTTCCAGCATCTCCTGTAATAAGGTAGGTGCCTATTTTCGTTATTTTCAAACTTATTTCATTTATTTTCATTGTCACGCACGGACAAGTCAGTCAACTGCCGGGGAGTTCCTTTGCCGCATACCGGGGATAGGAGCGTCATCTGCGGGGAACCCAACGCGAGGCGCGGCGGAACCAATCTGCCTGAGACTCACTGTAGCTTCTTCTGCTGCTTTCCTGGCTTCTTCCTCTATGAATTTCGCTCTTTTTGTTTTCAAAAGTAGTTTATACTCTTTTCTTTGTAAGGCATAGTCTTTCATGTTTTCATCATTATTTGTGGATTTTGCTCTATATAAAGCTTGCAAGGTGTCTTTCCGTTTAGTATAGCATTGACTGTCGAACCATCTTTGTGCGTATCTTTTCCTTTTTGATATGAATGCTTTGCTAATCAATCTATTAGTGATGTGCATAGCTTCTTCTAGATGATCTTGTGATATGAGTTTTCTTACTTCTTCCACCTCTTTCACATCATGTAGTTTTGTCAGATCTAGCTTTCTAGAAGGTCTCTGCTCAGGTAATTGTTTCTCTGATAATGACCGTGGAGTTATTTTCATTGTTGTAGCTATAGGTATGTGTTTTCTGATGGGAGCTGCTCCTGAGGACCATAGTCCCTCTTGCTTCAGTACTCCTATGGCATTTCCTTTGTAGAATACATGATCAATCGCGCTTGCTCCATTATGCGCGAAGTAAGTTTTTAAACATTTTTCATTGGCTAGAGTGTAGCCTTCTTCTTCTAAAGCTTCCAGAACCAGGTCAGTCTTCGTGTTAGGTTTGTCAGTTCTGCAGTTTATGTCGCCTGCTAATATTACATTTGATCGGTTTGCTGCATGATCTAGCGTCTTAAGAAGGATGTCAATCACATCTTCTGATGACGTGTCTGGAGGAATATATATTCCTATTATTGTAACCCTTGTCGTTATGACTATTGTGGCATTTACTTCCTTCTTATACTCTAGTATTTTTCCGGCTGATGGTTTGAGGAAACATGACACTCCTCCTGCTGGTCTACCCCCAGTATTACTTGCGTATGAGTGCACTCCATAGAAACCTGGTAGGTCTAATGTTTCCCTTAGAAACGTCTCCGTCATGATCATAACATCGTAATCCTTTGTCAGACTTGGTGGTGCAAATTGTAGTGCATTTCTTAGACCTTCTGCATTCCACAATAACAACTTTAGCTCGTTTTTATTCGATGGGTGATCCTTTGCTTCGCCTTTGGTTTCTATCTCTATTTTCTTCTGTGTTGTCTTATTCAAGTGATGCTCCTCCGTATCTTCTCTCCCATCTCCCATTATATGCAGATGATATGCTGATAGGAAGCACGAACAAAACCTCACTACAGAAAACTCTGGAAAAGCTAGAGAGATGGACAGAAGAAAACAGCTTCCATATCAACATGGACAAAACAGTCCAAATGACATTTAGGAAAGGAGGAAGAGCGTCTGCAACAGATAACCTGATGATGTATGATAAACCTATCAACGTTGTGAATGAAACAAAATATCTAGGAATCACGCTACAGACTACGACCTCATCTTTCAGCCACCACATTCAGGAGAAAACAACAGCAGCAATAAGAGCTATATACAACATGAAGGACCCACATAGATTGTCATTAACAACAGCCATGCTACTCTTCAAAACCGTAATAACACCAATAGTAACCTATGGCATCAATATAATCTGGAATAAACTAACCTTCAGTGACCTACAAAGAATAGAAAAAGTAAAGGCAAGATTTCTGAAATATATCATGAGAATCGGAAGCACGGCTTCCATTTCAAAATATGTCATACCAAAAGTTACCACGAACCTAGTGAACAGTGTGTCTGCAAATTGTGTAATATGCGATGTGAACAATATCACTTATTAAGATGTTCTAAGAATACAAGATCGTTGAATGATATTAGCAAAGACTAAAAAGAAACCCAAAAACTACTGCCCACTCGGGGGAACCTTTTAACTATTATTATTATCTACCATATAACACATAACAGAGTATATAGGCATAAACCAAGTATCGGGTGCTAAATAGGCTCCGCCCATCCCGCATTCCGTTGCCATGGCGACAGCAGCTGTCGGCCGGCCGGCGACCTCTCGCTCGGCTCTCGCCCCGACCGTTCCCGAACGTACTCCCGACCGTCGTACTCCCGACCGTGTCCCCGCCTTCACTCGAGTCGATTCCCACGATGCGAGAGTGCCCCTTGTACCAAATATTCAAAATACGAGATGCCCCTTGTACCAAATATACCCACCTAAGTATTTACAAATTATATTTACGAATTACCCTTGTACCAAATATTCAAAATACGAGATGCCCCTTGTACCAAATATACCCACCTAAGTATTTACAAATTATATTTACGAATTACCAAGGCACCATTAGGATATATGTTCACCAGAGCCTCTTTAGCGTAACAGGACTCACCACGTGAAGGTAGAGGTTGAACATTATCATTCTTATTACTCGTCATGTATTACACGTCTCTGTAGTACAAAGGCTAAAAGTTTTCTCGATTTTTATTGCAACGAGCCCTCGTGGTATAGTGGTCAAGGCGATGGACTAGTACGCTTGCGGTCCCCGGATCGAATCCCCGTAGGTGCGAAAATTAGTAGGATAGGAATAGGTCCCAAATAGGTAGGTAGGGTGAAGGAGAGAAAGGAGGTAATAGGGAGAAGAGGAGGAGAGGAGGAGGAGAAGAGGAGAAAAGAGATAAAAGGAGAAAATAAAAAAATTAATTTTCTTGTGTTTCTGCTATTTCCGCCAGATGTCTCTGCGTCGCTACTACTAATTCCACCATTACCTACTAGATGTCTCCCACTGTTTCATTTAGTTAGTCCCCGCCCTAAACCCCTCCTTCCCGGGCGGGTCCCGATAGCGAGTATGGGAGGAGATGGGAGGAGCCTATTTAGCACCCGATATTTGGTTTTTCCCAGTATATATACTCCCCTGTGAGAGTGAGGACTTTTAATTGTTCAAAGAGCGGTTTACAATTCCCTTTTTTTCTTTCCACATAGTATTCTAATTGCTTGCTTTTGTAGCTTTGCGTCGAGTTACCCCAGCGTGCCCAGATTCCGTACATAACCACACTTGGAAAAAAAGTAGTTCAGTAAATAAAGTAATAACAGGCAAAAAGAGCTTACCTGGGGCAAATATTGCGTTTTATTCGAATCCATTTCTTTGTTGTCAAAAGCTACAAACTGCAGAAGAAAATCCTCCACCAGCGCTCACGTGCAACATGAAACAAAGAAACGTCCTTCCCATCCAGGAGGCAGGAATGGAATAAGGCCGTTAAGCTTGCATCAACCACTCCAGCGCCTGCGCAGGACTACTATCACGCCATGTGAAGGCACTTGTTGCATTCGCTCCAGAACGCTCCAAAAGGAAGGGGAAAATGCAATCACCATCAGGGGTGCACAATATGTAGACAAATATTTATATTTTAAAATCCTTGCTATTAATAATTATGAGGAACGGATTTTACCTTACAACATGGTCAGCTCGTTACTGGACACGCATAGACGTAACCAGGCCGACCATATGGGGGGGTCTGGGGGTTATGAAATACCCCCCAGGGAGAGGGGGGCTCGGGGGTCCTCCCCCGAAAAATTTTAAAAATTAAGATGCACAGTAACGAGATTTAAGCATCCCAATCGCTTTATACTCGTATTAAGTAATTTATAAGCAGACTTAAAAAATTGTACACTTTTCCTTTTTTTTAATAAATGGGGGGGGGTCCCCCCCCTCGTTACGCCTACGTGGACAAGCAAGCATTTATGTGCCGTGATTAATACGTCACATGTTGCCATTAAGCGGCATGAAAACAGATTTTATACAACATAAGTTGTTTGGAAATTAAAAGAATAGATATGTACAATGATTAAAAACATAATTTCGATTCGACGTAAGGCAGTTTGTGTGCTTTTATTCCGTTCTGCTGTTAGCTTACCTGAATTAAGTTAAATATGTCTTATATGCACCATTGCTAGCACTGATAACATTTTAACTCGAATAGATTCATGGATGGTTGATTCAAAGCATGCCCTGACCTCAAAGTTGTAAGTTTTGTTTTTATACAACAAAGCACGAAAGTAATTATTATTTGTATAATCCATTACATTTTTATTCACGGAATAGTCTTAATAAATAAATCCAACTCGAGTTGACAAGTTTCATCAGATAAATTCGCGATTGCGCAGCGACTCGTGAACTCTCGTGGGATTCCCTATGATAAATCTAGTGGATAAACAATGTGAGCGATTAAAGTTTCTTTTTTTTCTACGGAGGGGGGTTAACATTTTCACTAAATTTCGCATCCTTATGTCAGTTGAAATTTGCTAATATTCCTGCCAAATCTTCTGATTTTAGCTGTCCTATTATGCTTTTAAAATTTCATGATATGTCGAAAATGTACGAAATTAAGATTTAAAAAAAACTGTGTCAAGGGCATAACCGATGGGGACACGACAAGAAGTCATAGAGAGGTTTTTTGTGAGGTGGTAAAAATAAAAAATTGAACTTTTAAGGATATTTCCGTCGGTTACAGTCTAAAAGCAATAACTATGCCAAATTTCAAGCTTCTAACTTACCTGGAAGTGGGCAAACAATGTCAGTGAAAGTGACTTAGCCATGTGGCTTTATATTATAAAGGCTACCAAGAAGGGTATGTGAATGGTGTCCACCTGGAAGAAGTACCAGAGGCAGGCCTCGAAACTCGTGGATGCAGGACATCAGCTCAGGAATGAAAGAAAGAGATCTGTAGGATATGGATTGGATTGATTAAGACGATTGGATGGAAAAAATAGAACTTCTGTCATAGTACGACGTTGTGCTCTGTGTATATAAAAATTATTATTATTTATTAATAAGTTCTTATCAGGGAGGACAATATTAGGATAGATTTAAGATAAGTAGTATTTGTGAGGGATGGTTGGATGGAGTTAGCACAGAATAGGGTTGAATGGCGGGGTCAGGTAAGCGCGGCAATGAACCTCCGGGTTTCATAAAAGATAATATTCCTTTAGCTTGCTTAGGAATGGTCTATTGCCAATGAGTAAGTAAGTAAGTAATAAGTTCTTTACCCTATCATAGCCTAAAAGTAGGCTAAGAAAGTAGTGATCGAAATTCGATGTGGAGTTTACATGTTATGATATCTGTCTGTGAACAACATAGCAAAGGTGATTTATGTTTACATATAAGAAAGAAAATTTTATTCCGATGATCATAATACAAGAAACGTCCATTTAAATTGTGTCTATACATATAATAAAACTTATAATCCAACTCAGAAATTCAATATTAACATCCATCATATTTCACCATTTATCCAAAATTAAAATTGAACATACATATTGCATAATATTATAATTATTTATCAGTATCATAGTGATAAGATCTAGAATTTAATATTAACCTCATTATGCAAAAATTCTTTGCATGACGAATAAAATCAGTGGCTAAATCTTCCTTCCTCCCGGCCTATCATCATCACAACCAAAACCGTGAGAACTCCTATAAAACTGTTACCATCGCAAGATTGTACACCCCTCCTGGTGCACGTGCTCTGACCATGCAACTTTCTCCTCTCTCTCCCTGCAACCTGTTCATTCCTGCAAACTGCAACGAAGTAGGCTGCATAAAATGAAATAAATATTGCAATTTACCGCTCACCGTATGGGATGTCATTTCGAAACCTATCCTCAAATTTTGCATATCGAAAAACCTTCATTACAGATAGATGCATGCAAATATTAGCTGCAAATGGGTGAAGACGTCTTTGTTTATGTTCTATAAGAAAGAGCGGGAATTTGTGCAGCTCACATCCAGGGTTCACATGATAGCGGTTGGGGGAGGGGGGGGAAGCTACCCTGCTGCGTAGAATGTGCTTCCCTATTCTAGATCATTTTTAGATAATTACTTCTCATCACTTTTAGGAAAATCTACCTATAGCAATCGATACCATGTCATGACTTTCGAAAAATGCTTTCATATCTTTACGTTTCATCTCATGCCTCCCTAAGCACACGCTAACTCTCGTAATTTTGAAGATATTTGAACCAAATTTTATTGTATTATTAGTAGGCCCAATAGTTCGGGCAAGTTCGTTGAGCAAAATTGGCCCAAGGGGGTGGTCGGGGAGGGGGTCGAAATTTTGAAAAATTTATATCTCGCCCCCTATGAAGTAACTTATAGAGGGAATCTTTGTTTGAATAAATTAGTGTACTCTAGAACAGTGATACCCAAAGTGGGGACGGTGTTTCAGGGGGTCCGCAGGCGGTTTAAGAAGAAGTAGCATCTTCCGCAATTTTCTCAAATTACTTATCTTCTAAAGCAGCTTGACGGAGTAAACTCTGTTTGTTACCAATGATAGTGTTATTTTGTCTATTGAATTTAATACATTTGAATCAAAGTTTCCCCCCCCCCCTTCAAAACCCAGAGGGGATCCTGAAATTTTAATTTTTTCAAGGGGTCGGCGGACTGAAAAGTTTGGGAACCACTGCTCTAGAACCATTAGAACAAACAAAACAAACTATCTCAAAGACAAAGTAAATTAATTAGAGGAAAATAGTAAACATAAAAATGTTAGGGATCTCTACAAGAGAATAAACGAGTTCTAGAAAGGTTTTCAACCTAGAACAAACGTAATTCAGGACAATAATGGCACTATACTCGCGGCTCCAAATAATATGTTGAATTACTCACTTACACAATGGCAACAGACAATTTCTCAGCAAGCTAAAGGAATATTATCTATTTTATGGAACCCAAAGGTTCATTGCCGCGCTTACCTGAGCCCGTCATTCAACCCTATTCTGTAACTAAATTCAACTATCCCTCGCAAATCCTACTTCCCTTAAATCTATCTTAATATTGCCCTCCCACCTACGTCTAGATCTTTCAAGTGGTCTTTTCCCTTCGGGTCTCCCAGTCAATAATTTTGAGATAAGTCTTTCCTCCCACATGCGTGCAACATGTCCAGCCCATTTCATCTGTAATTTAATTACCCTTACTATATCCGGTGAAGAGTACAGGTAACGAAGTTTGTCGTTATGCAGTTTTTCTCCAGTCCCCATTTTCATCTTTCTTAGGTCCAAATTTTTCCCAAGCACCCTGTTTTCGAACACACTCAGATTATGCTCTTACCAAAGAGTAAGTGACCATGTCTCACATCCATATAATACAACCAGCAGGATAACAGCTTATAAATCTTTCTTTTTAGATTTCTGGACAGAAGACGAGAAGATAAGAGTTTCTGAACTGCGTAAAAACAAGCATTTCCTGATTTTGGTCGACACTTAACATTCTTTTGACGAGGTCCAAAGTGCAGAAAGTGAAATATTCACTGCGGAGTAGTTGGTTGCTGACCAGACTCTAACAGAGGTAGAACTAAACTAAACTAAGGTAAACTAAAAAAATACAGATCTCCAGGCGTTGATCAAATTCCAGCAGAATTAATTAAGGCAGGAGGGGGGGGGGAATAGGTTAAACAAAGAGATTCATAAACTAGTTTTTCTGATTTGAAGAAAAGAAGAATTGCTAAAGGAATGGAAAGAATCTATTATTATACTGATCCATAAAAAGGGAGATAGGACTGAATGTAAAAACTATAGAGGAATTTCTCTCTTATCAACATCATACAAAATCTTGTATGTAATATAACTTACTTCTGTCAAGATTAACACCATGTGCAGACCATATCATTGGAGATCACCAATGTGGATTTATGTAAAATAGATCAACTATTGATAAAATAATTTGTAATCGCCAAATGTTGGAGGAAAAATGGAACAATAATAAGTCTCTTCACCAGCTATACATACTTACTTACTTACTTACTCAATAGAAATAGACAATTCCTAAGTTTAAGCTAAAGGAATATTAACTAATTTATAGAACCCGAAGGTTCATCGCTGCGCTTACCTGAGCCCGCCATTCAACCCTATTCTTGCTAACTCCATCCAACCATCCCTCACAAATCCTACTTCCCTTAAATCTATCCTAATATTAATATTTTATGCCTCAGGCAAGAATGTGTGAAAGTGATAATGATTTTCTTTTTATTTTAGCCCCAAAAGGGTTGATTGCCAACATGAAAGGAAGAAATATGATATCAGTAAAAAGCTATGTTACCAGAATATCTGTTTCTTTTTTATTTAACTTCTACCAGGAATGGTGTGTAAAATCAATGGGTTGCAAAATTCTAAGTCCTGTATGAGCGATAAAAACCATATCTACCATTTTCTTGAGGGAATAGTTTGAATATGATAAGTCGTTCTTCTTCTGTCAGATCCAAAATTCATTTTAGACCGGTTGATAGAGTCAGCTCATTTATTCTTGTTACTTGGTGATGGCATCCATAGTGATAGAAAGCTCTTATTTGCTCTGAAGTATGCTGGATATCCAACAAAATCGATTTTAATTTGATTTTGTAGATGTGTTGCCACTATTAAACTTCCAACGTTCGTACATCTATCTAAAAATAGGGAAGGGGTATACTCAAACCTCCTTATAACGATATTTGTGGGCCCTAGCAAATCATATTGTTAACAATATGAGGGTTATTGTTATATCGAGGGGATCTTAAGAAAAGTGCATGCAAAACGAAAAACCTAATTATGAACTTACACAGCTAAACGGAAGAATTTATTTAACATATGCTGTAACAAACACAAATTTCTCTACTCTTTTTAAGAAATGTAGCCAACGTAGATTGCAACTTGTGTCGGACTTCACACCGTCTCCCAAATCTTTAAACACTGATAATTTTGTTTCGAGACTTATTGACTTTTGTTGAGCAGTTGCCATAGCTATTTTTCGCCCACCCACTGAAAAATAACTGGTCAGCTGTTTAACATATATGTTGCAGAAAGTTCAGTCAGAGAAAGAGGGAAGAAAGAGAGTGAAAAGAGAGAGTGGCCTTTACTGGAACTTTTAAAGGTAGCTGAAAGGTTTGCACCAGCTGGGAAGGACATTAATCTGGGTAAAAGACAGATTTATGCTGCGCACCAGCCAAGATCTGCCATTTTGTTAGGTTAGGAACGTTTATGTTAGTTTAGGAGCAATATACTGAATAGTGCGAGGTTTATTATGTCTCACATTGAATGTGACGGGAAATTTTACCCTTGCGCCGATCGTTTCTCTTTTGTTCCCTGCGGCTTGAAGGGGCATGGCCGCTAATGGCAGAGCATGGCTGGCTACGCTATTCTGAAGGAGTTCCAAACTTTGTAAAGCCATTTACCAATTTCTTCCATTCTGTTTGTAAGTAACCAACTTTTCCTGTAACCCCATGATATGTTCTAATTTACTTCCAATGTGTGACTTATGTGAAATCTTTTTGTTTCTTGGTGACATCGCATTGAAGACACATCTTGTCGAGTGGCAACTCATTCTTACGAGGTTTATTATGTCTCACATTGCATCTCTTCTGCAACGAAACCCTAAACTCCACCTTCCCAGGCGGGTCCCATTACAGAGTTGGTGGGAGAAGTCTAGTGCGCGGCATAAAACTAATTTTTTCCCCTAGTGGTGAAAGCTTGTACGAAAATATAAATTCAGCTCTTTCATATCTTTCTGATAGAACTCAAAAGGTAATAATAAATGGAAATGAATCTAACCTAGGGATTGTTAAGAATGGGGTACCTCAGGGATCAATACTGGGACCTTTGCTCTTTTTAATTTTCATTAATGACTTGCCCTATAACTTAAGTGACGAATCAAAGGTATTGCTCTTTGCAGATGATACTAGTGTACTTGTAACAGGAACGTCACAAGAACATTTATCAAGAATAGCTACAAAGGCTTTTCACGAGTTAAACACATGGTTTCTAGCTAATAAAATGACACTTAATATTGATAAGACCCATTTTATACAATTTAGGACAAAAAACAGGTGTATCTCAAATCTTGAAATTAATTATGGAACACAAATCATACAAGAAATTAGCAATGTAAAATTTTTAGGACTGCAAATTGACTAAAATCTTGACTGGAAAACACACATAGAAATGATAAGTCCAAAACTGAGTTCAGCATGCTTTACTTTAAGAATTTTGAATAATATATTAAAACAGGATGCATTACTTATGGTATATTTTGCATATTTTCACTCGGTAATGAGGTACGGGATAATTTTCTGGGGCAACTCTACCCATAGGGAGAAAATATTTAGATTTCAAAAGCGGGCAATAAGAATAATATGTGGAAAGAAAAAAAGGGAATCTTGTAAACCGCTGTTTGAAAAATTAAGAGTCCTCACTCTTACAGGGGAGTATATATACTCTGTTATGTGTTTTGTAGTGAATAATATTGATAAATTTCAAACTAATTTTAGTGTACATGGACGTACTACCAGAAACATGAATGATCTACACAGACCAAAAAACTCGTTAAAACTCTTTCAGAAGGGTGCGTATTATTCTGCAGTACAGATATATAACAAGCTTCCAAACAACATTAAATTATTATGTATTCAAAGAAAGATCAAACCTTTCAAAACAGCTGTCAAGGAATTTTTAATAACTCACACCTTCTACAATTTGGAGGAATATTTCCAGCTTGGATAAATTTGGCAGCTTGCAGTTTCTGTAGACCTATATTATTGTTATAACATGCATGTATTTTTTGATCTGACGTGTTCTATATCCTTGAGCCCCGCTCAACACAGGATCTACAGGACGAGATGTCTACATCTACATCTACATCTACATACAAAGGGTTAATTCAGGGATGTCGAATTGATGGCCCACAGGCCACATGCAGCCCTCGATCTCATTCTGTGCGGCCCATGACAAAGCAAGGATATTTTTTTAAGAATCAAGATTCTCTTCATAACACACTGATTTTGATATAGATAGATGTGTGGAGAGGAGATGTTGTCTTGGCGAATGATTTGGTCCAACCCACCCACCCTAATTGATACACTTTCTTTTATATCACGATCTAGCGAAAACTTCCTTTTTCTCCGCCATTTTTCTGTCCTAGTCCTCGTGATTGGACGTTGGACGTGTGACTCATATCGCTAAATGAGATATGATTTTGATGAACAATCTGACAAACTATAAAGGTACAAGCCTTTAGCTGCTCGTAAGAAATGGTGGATACGATAGAAACCCCGTGCTATTCAGTATATTGCTCCTTAACAATGTTCCTAACCTAACAAAACAGTGGAGCTTGGCTGGTGCACGGCATAAAATCGTCTGCTGTCACTATATACAAGAACAGTTGGTCACACTGTGTCGCTCATAAACAAAAAAACATCACACAGTCCTTGGAAACGTGAATATCGCATGAATGGATCCGCACCATTGGGATTATGCTGTAAATTTTAACAACTGAACTAATTTCTCAAGAAAGATGAAAATACTTTTACACCCTCTAACCCTCAATTCAGCACACGGTAAATGTAATGGGACAAGGCTGTTTAGAGGTCATTGCATTCATTTAAACCACCCAAAACCATTTAGGTCATTTTGAACTTGATAGTACAACCATATCTGGCCATAACCATTGCGTAGCCCAATGTGACCATGCTGAGTCAACTTTTAATATTGTTGCCCCAATCTGTGATTTAACCACGTCATTGGCAATAATTGAACCTCCTAGAGAAGTCAGTAACTCTCCTATAGCAACCCCAGCTACTCCGCTAGACGCGTCAGAACTGTCTCAAATGGCATCCAAAACTTCTAGAGGTATCCCAATATTAAGTGCACCCAACGATACTCTTACCTTGAATATATGTTCAATAAATACCCAGAGTCTTCCCAACAAAATACCGCAACTTGAGATACTGTGCGAGGACAACAATCTGCATATTCTATGTTTTACACCTTCTGTGGACTAGTGGTTGAAACACAACCAAACTGTTCATCAAGTTAAGCAACACTAGCTTGTAACAGAATTTAGTTGGGTGACCACTGTCTCCCCTATAACATTCATGAAACCACAGATTATTAATTGTATTGAATATTACATGAGAATATTGTAGGACAAAAATTACTGTCACTGGGATTCGAACTGTGGATTTCCATGCCAATGCTTTTCCAACTGAGCTAGCCAGAGCTGAATTATATTTTAGGGTATGAAATCCAAGTCTGAAGGAATAGCCATAATATCATTTTAGTCACCATAAGGTAGGCCTATAGCATTAAAGCCTTTTGGGAACTGTGAAGAACTACAGTCGAACCTCCATCCTCCATATAACGAGGACTGATATAATGATAAACCTGCATTAAGCGATATTTCGTCATAGTCACGGCAAATTTCCTATCTTAATAACGTTATTTGTCCCTCGTTATAGAGATTAAGATATTTCGTGAGCACGATACTTATTTTGAAGTGAAATTGTCATTCTAGAGCAGAGGCTTAGCCCTGCAGGAGGTAGCAGGTAGCAGATTAGGGGCTTAAGGAAGTAATATCTTCCCTGTCCCATCCTTCTTTAAATTGAATTATGCCAAATAACAAACTTATAGTACTTACAGAAATGAGTAGTTTACTTCAACCTCAAAAGACTCCCGACCACGTTTCGCACATGAGGACTAGAGACAGAATACCAATTTTGGTAGCAGCAGTGTCGCCAACGACAGGTTATACAAAATCACTACAAGGAAAAAATCTGGGTATTTAAAATAAGAGAAAACTTACAAATCCCTTCTAATTTTGCAAAAAAATTATTTTTTAAACGTAATAAATTTCACAATGTAACACTATAGAACGTGACGTTTTCCCCTATGAGTCCAATTCAAACGTATAAGGTTTGGCATTGGTAGCAAAACTTATTGGCCATGTTGGTCATTAAAGGGATTTCGACCTCGATCGAATCGAATATCGAAGTTTTGTAAAATTCCGAGCTATTCTGGCGGTATAGTACGAATCCATTTTGTAATTTGTTCCTTTGTCAAATATACTGTATTATCACAAGTATTGCTCTTTTTCTGGCGGCACGATAGTCATGCGAAGCTTTTCAATACTAATAATAGGAGAAACGTGCAAAATATACGTAGTTTGTAATGTTTGGTCTTCACAGAATTTTCGCCGAGGGCAGGTCACAAGTCACTTCAACAGTTCGCACTGGGCTGGTGGTATTTCTTATTTGCACATATTTTGTTGTGGAAGCCAAATACCGCAAGGTGAGTCATTATATGCCTCAGTTCGTAGTTCCCTATTCCACTCCACTGTTGTCATTGTATCCATGCTGTAAAATTCTGTCCGGATAACCCTCTATTTTTGTACAGCACTTTCAGGCCCATAATATAATGTATGTATACTGATTAATTGACTTGAAGTAACTTGTAAATATTACTGTTATATAAATGTGCATGTATGGATGTGTGAGTGTAATAATGATACTTAATATCTAAGAATTGACGTATCCTAAGGTAGACGCACCAGTCTTTGACAGTTTAGTGATGAAATTTCTTCATTTTCTATGTTGTTATTAAACAAACTCATTAAATTAAATAAGATCAGTACTGACTAATTGTTTGAGGTTTTAAGAGTACTGTATGGTAGTCTTAATTATTAATAACCTATATTAAATAAGTTATAATTTTTTTTCTAACACATGTTTGCTGTACCAGTCTTTGACACTCAAGATTTTAGCATGTACCAGTAGATGTAGATGTAGATGTAGATGTAGATGTCTCGTTCTGTAGATCCTGTGTTGAGCAGGGCTCAAGGATATAGAACACGTCAGATAAAAACATACATGCATGTTAAAAAAAAAAAAAGATGATACAAGAATTGTTATGTCACACTTACTCAAGCTGAAAAGAAATCATCCATATTGTAGAAGGTGTGAGTTACTAAATATTGCTTCAGAGCTCTTTTGAAAGATTTGCATTTGCTTTTAATACATAGTGATTTAATCTCTTTTGGAAGGTTATTGTATATTTGTATTGCGGAATAATAAGCACCTTTCTGAAAAAGTTTTAATGAGTTAGCTGGTCTATGTAAATCATTCATGTTTCTAGTAGTACGCCCGTGTATACTGTGATTACTTTGAAATTTATCAATATTATCTACCATGTAACACATAACAGAGTATATATACTCTCCGGTGAGAGTGAGGACTTTTAATTTTTCAAAAAGCGGTTTACAAGATTCTCGTTTTTTCTTTCCACATATTATTCTTATTGCTCGCTTCTGTAATCTAAATATTTTTTCCCTATGTGCCGAGTTACCCCAAAAAATGATTCCGTACCTCATAACAGAGTGAAAATATGCAAAATATACCGTGAGTAATGCGTCCTGTTGTAATATATCATTCAAAGTTCGTAGCGCAAAACATGCTGAACTTAGCTTAGAACTTATCATTACAATGTGTTTCTTCCAGTCAAGATTTTGGTCAATTTGTAGTCCTAAGAATTTTATGTTGCTAATTTCCTCTATGATTTGTGTTTGATAATTGATTACAATGTTTGAGATATATCTATTTTTTGTTCTAAATTGAATAAAGTGGGTCTTATCAATATTAAGTGACATTTTATTAGCTAGAAACCAAGTATTTAATTCGTGAAAAGTCTTTGTAGCTAGTCTTGCTAAATCTTCTTGTGACTTTCCTGTTACGAGTACACTAGTATCATCTGCAAAAAGCAATGCCTTTGATTCGTCACTTAAGTTATCTGGTAAGTCATTGATGAAAATTAAAAAGAGCAAAGGTCCCAGTATCGATCCCTGAGGTACTCCATTTTTAACAGTCCCTAATTTTGATTCATTTCCATTTATTATTACCTTTTGAGTTCTATCAGACAGGTATGATTTGAACCACTTTAGTGTTATATTATCCAACCTATAGTGTTTCAGTTTTTGAAGTAGAATTTCATGATTTATACAGTCAAACGCCTTAGCTAGGTCACAAAAAATTCCTAGGGCATGTTTCTTTTTATCTAACGCTTCCAATATTTCTGTAGTGAGTTGAAATGTAGCATTATCAGTGGACATGCCACTTCTAAATCCAAACTGAGGTGGTGTAAGAATGTTATTCAAATTAAGATAGTGTATTAAGCGGTTGTACATAACTTTTTCAAAAACTTTTGAAAATGAGGTTAGGAGTGATATAGGTCTATAATTTGATGGAACATTTTTGTCGCCTTTCTTAAAGAGGGGCTTAACAATAGCATGCTTTAGTCTTATTGGAAATATTCCACTTTTTAACGAACAATTACAAATATGACTAAGAGGTTTACTAATTTCAGATGAGCAGCTTTTTAAAAACTTATTACTTATCTCATCCCATCCAGAAGGCTAATAATCGATTCCTAATGGCGATTGGTTCTGCAAGCTGTGTATGAAGGATAGGGAAATTAATGATTTGAAATATGTTATTGATTTATTACAGGAGGATGTCCGATCTCTGAATGAGAAACTTAATGTAACTTCTTTTTCCAAGGTAGAGTCCTTCTCAGAGGTAGTGCAGAGACCCAAAGGAAGACCGTCAAGCAGCAACGTGTCACCCTTGCAGAAGACTTATAGCCCTGTAGCTACTAATAATCGATTCTCTGTTTTAGATGGCCTAGAGGAAGTGGAATCCCCAGCTGAGCCAACTGTAGCACCCAGGCAAGCCAAGAAGGAGCATAGGCCTAGTAGTAATAATAAGAAAAAGATCCTTGTTCTAGGTAGCAGCCACGCCAGACATATGGGAACTACCCTGCAAGATGCTGTTGGAGAGAACTTCAAAGTTGAATGTATATGTAAGCCTAATGCTGAACTTAGAGATGTGATTTCAGGTACAAAGGAGCTGTCTAAAGGCTTCTCAAAGGACGACCACATAGTGATTGTGGGAGGTGGCGGTAACAGCCTAGACAGAGACCCCAGCTTTGATATCGAGCAGGATCTACGCAGCATCTCCAGCAGCAGCTCTCACACTAATATAAATTTTGTTGAATTGTTTCACAGGTATGATAAGCCGTCGCTTCGAGACAAGGTGAAAGCTGTGAACGACAAGCTGTGGAACTTCTCTGCTAATAATGGTAATATCAATGTTTTGTCTGTTAACAGCATAAGAAGAGAAGAATACACCAGGCATGGACTCCACCTCAACTCTCGAGGGAAGAAGACTCTGGCAAAGCTGATTGCTGAAGAATTTAATTGTAACAGGCCTATTCCTGTCATAGTTGGTGGCTCCTCTCGTTTTTTAGGGAGGTTTTAGATGAAAGGGAACAACAACTTACATACTTGCCTCGAGTAAACATTGGTAATATATACAAGCCTGCAACTAGAACTAGTAAATCATTTGCATTATATCATCAAAATATAAGGGGGCTTGAATGTAAATTTGAAGAATTTAAGTTAGCTTTTCAGGATACAAATAATTCTAACAAGCAGGAAATTCAAGTTATTTGTTTAACGGAACACCACTGTGCAGAAACAGAGCTGGAACAATTAAAAATTGATAATTTTTCATTGTGCTCAAATTTCTTTAGACGTTCCATGAAAGGCGGAGGTGTGAGTATATTCATCAAAAGTAACTTAAATTTTAGTGATATAGACACCAGTTCCTACTGTAAGGAACAGGATTTTGAATGCTGCGCAGCCAGAGTGGAAACGGATAACAGTACATTTGTAATACTGACCATTTACAGAGCACCAACAGGTAATTTCAATTATTTTACAAATCAGTTAGAAAAGGTTCTTAACTATCTGTATAGTAATAATGTAAATATTATACTGTGCGGCGACTTTAATGTAGACTTCTCAATTGATAGTGAAAAAAAGATCAGACTGATATCCCTACTAGGTAGTTATAATTTAGACTCTGTAGTAAACTTTCCAACTAGAATCCAAAACAACTCTCAAACAATAATAGATAATATATTCATAGACATAGAAAAGCACCCTAACTTTAAAATATTACCAATATTAAATGGATTATCGGACCATGATGCACAAATGTTAGTGCTAAACGATAGTAAGGTAAACGCAACTAAAAAACATACCCATATGACTAGAGTAATGAATGATGCTTCAATTTTAAACTTCAAACAAGATCTGAAGAATGAAAACTGGGGATCTATATTTTCCTATGACAAAGTAGACTGTAAATTAAATGAATTCCTAAATATTGTGTTGCGGCATTTTGAAACTAACTTTCCAAAAAAGAAAACTGCTAATTTACCTAATGTAAGGAATAAAACATGGTTAACCACTGGCATTAAAATATCATGTAGAAACAAAAGAGAGCTATATTTAAAATGTAGAACCAGTAACAACCCAGCTCATAAAGAACACTATAAAATGTACTGCAATACACTGAAGAAAGTAATTAAAGAGGCAAAGAGTAGGCATTTCTCACAAATAATTAATAAATCAGACAATAAAATTAAAACTATATGGAATATAATTAAAAACGAAACAGGGAGATCAAAGGGAAACAATGATTGCATGTCACTAACATACCAGAACAAAAAGCTAGATAATGTATCAGATATCACAAATGCTTTTAATAATCACTTTATAAACATTGCAGAGAAATGTATTCCTACAACTAATATTAGCATTAATGCAGCAGACCTACTTAAAACACCTATAGTCCAGAACCATACATTTCAAATCAAATTAACTTCCTCTAGAGAAATTGAAAATATAATCAAGTCACTCAAAAGCAAAAACTCTTCTGGATGGGATGAGATAAGTAATAAGTTGTTAAAAAGCTGCTCATCTGAAATTAGTAAACCTCTTAGTCATATTTGTAATTGTTCGTTAAAAAGTGGAATATTTCCAATAAGACTAAAGCATGCTATTGTTAAGCCCCTCTTTAAGAAAGGTGACAAAAATGTTCCATCAAATTATAGACCTATATCACTCCTAACCTCATTTTCAAAAGTTTTTGAAAAAGTTATGTACAACCGCTTAATACACTATCTTAATTTGAATAACATTCTTACACCATCTCAGTTTGGATTTAGAAGTGGCATGTCCACTGATAATGCTACATTTCAACTCACTACAGAAATATTGGAAGCGTTAGATAAAAAGAAACATGCCCTAGGAATTTTTTGTGACCTAGCTAAGGCGTTTGACTGTATAAATCATGAAATTCTACTTCAAAAACTGAAACACTATAGGTTGGATAATATAACACTAAAGTGGTTCAAATCATACCTGTCTGATAGAACTCAAAAGGTAATAATAAATGGAAATGAATCAAAATTAGGGACTGTTAAAAATGGAGTACCTCAGGGATCGATACTGGGACCTTTGCTCTTTTTAATTTTCATCAATGACTTACCAGATAACTTAAGTGACGAATCAAAGGCATTGCTTTTTGCAGATGATACTAGTGTACTCGTAACAGGAAAGTCACAAGAAGATTTAGCAAGACTAGCTACAAAGACTTTTCACGAATTAAATACTTGGTTTCAAGCTAATAAAATGTCACTTAATATTGATAAGACCCACTTTATTCAATTTAGAACAAAAAATAGATATATCTCAAACATTGTAATCAATTATCAAACACAAATCATAGAGGAAATTAGCAACATAAAATTCTTAGGACTACAAATTGACCAAAATCTTGACTGGAAGAAACACATTGTAATGATAAGTTCTAAGCTAAGTTCAGCATGTTTTGCGCTACGAACTTTGAATGATATATTACAACAGGACGCATTAGTCACGGTATATTTTGCATATTTTCACTCTGTTATGAGGTACGGAATCATTTTTTGGGGTAACTCGGCACATAGGGAAAAAATATTTAGATTACAGAAGCGAGCAATAAGAATAATATGTGGAAAGAAAAAACGAGAATCTTGTAAACCGCTGTTTGAAAAATTAAAAGTCCTCACTCTCACCGGAGAGTATATATACTCTGTTATGTGTTACATGGTAGATAATATTGATAAATTTCAAAGTAATCACAGTATACACGGGCGTACTACTAGAAACATGAATGATTTACATAGACCAGCTAACTCATTAAAACTTTTTCAGAAAGGTGCTTATTATTCCGCAATACAAATATACAATAACCTTCCAAAAGAGATTAAATCACTATGTATTAAAAGCAAATGCAAATCTTTCAAAAGAGCTCTGAAGCAATATTTAGTAACTCACACCTTCTACAATATGGATGATTTCTTTTCAGCTTGAGTAAGTGTGACATAACAATTCTTGTATCATGTTTTTTTTTATAACATGCATGTATGTTTTTATCTGACGTGTTCTATATCCTTGAGCCCTGCTCAACACAGGATCTACAGAACGAGACATCTACATCTACATCTACATCTACAAGAGTTTTTGCTTTTGAGTGACTTGATTATATTTTCAATTTCTCTAGAGGAAGTTAATTTGATTTGAAATGTATGGTTCTGGACTGCATTAATGCTAATATTAGTTGTAGGAATACATTTCTCTGCAATGTTTATAAAGTGATTATTAAAAGCATTTGTGATATCTGATACATTATCTAGCTTTTTGTTCTGGTATGTTAGTGACATGCAATCATTGTTTCCCTTTGATCTCCCTGTTTCGTTTTTAATTATATTCCATATAGTTTTAATTTTATTGTCTGATTTATTAATTACTAGCATGTGCCCGCGGCTTCGCCCGCGATAATTATTTCAAAAATTAAAAATTAAGAGCATAATAGTTAAATCATTATATTTATTAACACCTAAATCACGTGGACTACATACCACGATTAGATAGCGTCGCCTGGTAAAAGCGACCTCAGATTCGAGTTCCTTGGCCCAGAAAACCCCTGTACAGTGAGTTTCGTCCAAATCGAACAATGTTTGACCATATTTAGGCCTATATTGATTATCCCTCTTCCGTGTAGGTTGAAAATTTCATATGTCTTCGGGCCTTGATATTCTAAACAAATGAATCGTCCAGGATGGACTTACAAAATCAAGCGATCGCCCGCGATAATTATTTCAAGAATTAAAAATTAAGAGCATAATAGTTAAATCATTATTTTATTAACACCTAAATCACGTGAATTACATACCACGATTAGATATCGTTGCCTGGTAAAAGCTATCTCAGATTCGAGTTCCTTGGCCCAGAAAACCCCTGTATAGTGAGTTTCGTCCAAATCGAACGATGCTTAACCATATTTAGGTCTATGTTGATTATCCCTCTTCCGTGTAGGTTGAAAATTTCATATGTCTACGGGCCTTGACATTCTAAATAAATGAATCGACCAGAGTGGGCTTACAACATTCAAGCGATCGCGATGCTTTTATTTCCACGGTATGACAAAAATAGCCAAAGCCAACTGCAATTGATTTGACATTGAAATGTATTACTGAAATCTGATGGTTCGACAGCGCTAAAATCACGTTTTCTGCCAGTTTTTCACTCATAACTCGCGAACGAAAGCTAAAATTAAAAATTCGGCTTCGAGGTGCATTCGCCCACCTTTCAGTCCATCTATCTTTAAATTTTCAGATCTTTGCGTTCAGTAGATTTCGATAAGCATCGTGGACAGACAAACAGCATGTGCCCGCGGCTTCCCCCGCGATAATTATTTCAAATTATAATTATTAACACCTAAATCACGTGGAGTGCATTCCACGATTAGGTAGCGTCCCCTGGTAAAAGCGACCTCAGATTCGAGTTCCTTGGCCCAGAAAACCCCTGTATAGTGAGTTTCGTTCAAATCGAACAGTGTTTGACCATATTTAGGGTTGATTAACCTTCTTCCGTGTAGGTTGAAAATGTCATATGTCTGTGGGCCTTGACACTCTAAACAAATGAATCGTCTAGGATGGACTAACAAAATCAAGCGATCGCGTTGCTTTTATTTTCAAGGTAGGCTATGAGGTGTGTTGACAAAAATAGCCAAAGCCATCTGTAAGTGATTTGATATTGAAATTTATTACTGAAACTGATGCTTCTAAAACGCAAAAAAATGCACGTTTTCTGCCAGTTTTTCACTCATAACTCACGAACGGAGGCGAAAATTAAAATTCCGGCTTCGAGGTGCACATTCCGACCCTTTAGTCCGCCTACTTATAAAATTTCAGATCTCTGTGTTGAGTAGATTTCGCTGGGCATCGCGGACAGACAGACGGAGGACAGACACTTCCTTTTATTAATATAGATTTGTGAGAAATACCTACTCTTTGCCTCTTTAATTACTTTCTTCAGTGTATGGCAGTACATTTTATAGTGTTCTTTATGAGCTGGGTTGTTACTGGTTCTACATTTTAAATATAGCTCTCTTTTGTTTCTACATGATATTTTAATGCCAGTGGTTAACCATGTTTTATTCCTTACATTAGGTAAATTAGCAGTTTTCTTTTTTGGAAAGTTAGTTTCAAAATGCCGCAACACAATATTTAGGAATTCATTTAATTTACAGTCTACTTTGTCATAGGAAAATATAGATCCCCAGTTTTCATTCTTCAGATCTTGTTTGAAGTTTAAAATTGAAGCATCATTCATTACTCTAGTCATATGGGTATGTTTTTTAGTTGCGTTTACCTTACTATCGTTTAGCACTAACATTTGTGCATCATGGTCCGATAATCCATTTAATATTGGTAATATTTTAAAGTTAGGGTGTTTTTCTATGTCTATGAATATATTATCTATTATTGTTTGAGAGTTGTTTTGGATTCTAGTTGGAAAGTTTACTACAGAATCTAAATTATAACTACCTAGTAGGGATATCAGTCTGATCTTTTTTTCACTATCGATTGAGAAGTCTACATTAAAGTCGCCGCACAGTATAATATTTACATTATTACTATACAGATAGTTAAGAACCTTTTCTAACTGATTTGTAAAATAATTGAAATTACCTGTTGGTGCTCTGTAAATGGTCAGTATTACAAATGTACTGTTATCCGTTTCCACTCTGGCTGCGCAGCATTCAAAATCCTGTTCCTTACAGTAGGAACTGGTGTCTATATCACTAAAATTTAAGTTACTTTTGATGAATATACTCACACCTCCGCCTTTCATGGAACGTCTAAAGAAATTTGAGCACAATGAAAAATTATCAATTTTTAATTGTTCCAGCTCTGTTTCTGCACAGTGGTGTTCCGTTAAACAAATAACTTGAATTTCCTGCTTGTTAGAATTATTTGTATCCTGAAAAGCTAACTTAAATTCTTCAAATTTACATTCAAGCCCCCTTATATTTTGATGATATAATGCAAATGATTTACTAGTTCTAGTTGCAGGCTTGTATATATTACCAATGTTTACTCGAGGCAAGTATGTAAGTTGTTGTTCCCTTTCATCTAAAACCTCCCTAAAAAACGAGAGGAGCCACCAACTATGACAGGAATAGGCCTGTTACAATTAAATTCTTCAGCAATCAGCTTTGCCAGAGTCTTCTTCCCTCGAGAGTTGAGGTGGAGTCCATGCCTGGTGTATTCTTCTCTTCTTATGCTGTTAACATAAGAAGAAGAAGTCTTTGACGGTGTCCATGTACCAGTCATTGACATTTATGTTCGGTCACTTTATAATCTATTAAACTTAGAAGATGATGATATAATGATAATATTAATTAACAAAATCATTTAACCTTTAATTTTGTTCATTATAATGATGCTGGTGAATGATTTTATAACTTTTAACAGAACAGATTTCTCATTCAAGGTGCAAACTGTAAGGGTTTTTAACATAAACAAAAGTATAAATTCTTGCACATACATTCTTTCTTCTTATGGTCATACAAACATGAAAATATGAAGCTAGGCTGATTACTGAAATTAGGTGGTTACCTCTACAATGAGATAAGTTATAAAAAACTTCAAAATATCTACGGGCTTAGAAAATTCATACTTTGGTCTTGCTCCAGTGAGAAAGAGAACTGGAGCCTCGCGATTCAAATTGAGGAGCTACTTGATAGAGAAGTAGCGGCTCTGGTCATGCAAACCACCATTAACGGCCATGGGTGTCGGCATGCTGACCACATGCCCCCCAATCCTCTCATCTGCCTATGGTTGATGTTGCAGTGGTTGGGTGATAGGCCGAGCCCCTTCACAGAGTTTAGTTTAGTTTTAGTTTATCAAACCTCAGATGTTGCTACAGAAGAAATATTCTCCTTATTCTTCCATCTTTAGTGGATGTAGGCTCAGGCCAAAATAATATCCTTTTTAATGGTGAAGGTACATTTGACATCAGGGCAGGCTGTGTTGTAAATATAGGCATACCAGGTGGTGTTATGGGAACAGTCAAAATAGAACGTGTTGAAGGCACAGGCACCAATTTTGGGAGGACAAGGTATTTTCTGACCAATACCAAACTTTTATTAAATTGTTATCACTGGTGCTATGGGAATAGTCAAAATACAGTAGAAGAATGCATTGAAGGCTTAGACACCGACTTTGGGGGGACAAGGTACTTTCTGCCCCACCCCAACTTTTAAATTGTTATCATATAAGGCCTTTGTATAGGCTAACTAGTAAAATGCAGTTCTTGCTCCCCAACAGTATTGCAGAAGTCAGCACCTCTGGTTGGTGGTGTAGGATGAGAATTTAAAAAGGGTACACTTAATGTTGAGAACAGTATCATGGGTACAGCCAAATTAGACTGTGATGAGTACGAATTAGTAGGATGAGGACTTAGCATATATGCTTTCGGTCAAAACAATGAAAGGTTCAAACTTTTGGGCTCTTACCACTCGATTTCTAATACAATATAGCTCTAGGAACATCAAATGTTTTGGCAGCAGTAGCTGTAGGCTTGCCATCTCCACAGCCTTTATGGCCTTAGCCATTTGTTCAGAGGTGTACTTCCTCTTAGAAGTCATACCTGAAACGTGTTCCAGTTATTGACAGTTGGGTGTTCCAGTGATTGACACCTATGTCAAAGACTGGTAAAAAGGGTCTTATGTTAATATTTTCTAGATAGGAATCCTTAATATTTTCAGCCTGTGCAACTAATGAATAAATAATGTCAATTCAACATATTGATCATTGTACCAATCATTGACAGGGGGTGTCTAAAACTGGATCATCATATAATTTAACGTACCAGTAATTGACACCCCTACTATAAATCAGTGATTGAGGTTAGTGTTACATAATATTTATATTCTTTCATCATCATAGATCAGCCCTTCATAATATTATTTATCAATAGCAATATAAAATTGTTGTTATTAACACTCAAAGTAATGCCTCACCTTAAGAATTGTAGCAACGAAAATGAGAAAATCTGAAGAACTTGTGCTGCAATAATCTCACAAATTTTTTTCCATCAAACCAAAAAAGAGTTTGGCCTCAGATGCTCATCACTAATGACACATGAACTGAACTACATTTACATATATTTACAGTGGAAAAAATAAAATAATTTTCCTTAATATTTAAAAAAATTAGCATGAGTGTCAATGACTGGAGCACTGTCAAAGACTGGTGCGTCTACCTTATATCGTTTGTGTTAAACATAAAACTGTATTATATTTTTGAATGAAATAGAATTTAACAAATAGATTAATGCACTTTATAAAATATACCATTATCTGGACGGATATGATCAAAAGGATGAATAAAACTACTACTACTACTACTACATACAGTTCTCTTAAGCTATGTTCACACTGAGGAATTTGTTGCAAGAATATGTGTCCGGATACATGCGTATAGCAACCTATTTGCCATAAGTCGTAAATCTATTGAACATATTCCTAGTTCCCGGACACAGCAGTGAATAAAATATACCAGAAACAAGGTTTCCCCACAAGTTCTTGTTTATGCCCCGAAAGCGAAACATTGAACAGATCCCAGCGAAAATGCTCTTTGTACATGTGATGTAGTCATGTTTCTTGTGACAGCTGACTGTTTGTGTTTATGATCAATCCCATGAGATATATTGCTACGTTCACGCTGTTTTAATCGCCGATATTTAGCTATGGAGTGTTCTAAACAGAACATAAGTCGATGTAGGAGTATTCTCCCTCACATTCATAATCCCTTTGCAGAAAACTTGAATTTTGGCCTAAGTTATAGGCACACTTCTTCCTTGAAGAGATTCTATGTTTAATATGAATCAGCTGCCCAGCAGGCTTTTTTACTTGTATTAAGTAATTTATGGGTTGACTAAAAAAAATTATACAATTTTCCTTTTTTTAATCAATTGGGGGGGGGGGGGGGTTCCAACCCCCAAACCCCCCCCCCTCGGTACGCCTATGATCTGTATTGTAGAGTAATAAGCGCCATTCTGAAAAAGTTTTAATGCATTAACCGGTCTATGTAAATCATTCCTACTTCTAGTACAGTAATATGTTCATGAACACTGCTATTAGTTTGGAATCTCTCAATATTATCTACCATATAACACATAACAGAGTATATATACTCCCCTATGAGAGTGAGCACCGATTACATCAAAGTTTAGTTTTACAACATTTTTTTATTATTATTACTAAGGAATATTTCACAATACAATGGTTTTCCTTCACAGAATAAAAAGTTAAAACGAAAGATAAAAGAATAATTACCAGTGGATGCAGTTTATTAATCTCACGACGTTTCGACCCTCTCCTTCGGGTCTTCATCGGGTGATTCTTCTTGGTAATAAGAATTTGTGTATGAATAGATATGAAGGGGATATTGGAGAGGATTGGTTGGCTTTAATCAGATCTGTAAGAAACAATTGGAAGTTTAAATTTCCACCGCCCCCTGCATGTGAGGTCGAACAGTGTGAATATGGTGTGCCCTGGGAGTGGATTTGCAAACATAGTAGGAACACGAGCTTCATGGGTAACAACGCACCCCAGTGGAGGGGTGGTGAGGCGACATCTTCTCCAAGTCTTGTCCAGTCACCCGATAAGACCCGAAGGAGAGGGTCGAAACGTCGTGAGATTAATAAACTGCATCCACTGGTAATTATTCTTTTATCTTTCGTTTTAACTTTTTATTCTGTGACGTACAGTGGAAAACCGGACCATCATGCATAGTATATAGTTTTCCTTCATCCCACAACAATCTTTTGCCTCCATAAGTCCCTGTCCGTAGCATCTTCTTCACTTAATATGAAATAAAAAGAAGAATAGTATTAGGAAAAATAGCTACAAATAAACTTCATAAATTTATTAAAGATACGAGTATATCAATAAAAACAAAAATTCATCTAATTCAGACAATGGTTTTCCCGACAATCCTGTATGATTGTGAGAGTTGGACACTGAGAGTTGCAGAAAAAAAGAAAGTGGACTCATTCGAAATGTGGACGTGGAGGAAAATACTGAATGTAAAGTGGACAGACAAAAAAAAACAAATGCAGAAATTTTAGAAAGAATAAAACCTAGTAGATCTCTAGAAGCTAAAGCCTCTAAAATGAAGTTGGAGTATTTTGGGCACATTATGAGATAATATGGCTCACTGGGAAAGGATATAATGCTGGGAATAGAAGAAGGAGGAAGAAAACAAGGAAGAAAAAGAATGAGATGGCACGACGAGATAGTTCGAGCTATTCTTATCTTACATGGAAGGAGATTTGTGATCGGGTGCAGGACAAAAGTAAATGGAGGAGACTAATACATGAAAATACTGGCTGGCAACCTACTGCTGTGTATATCCGAACGGATCACAAAGGATCGCATGGCCACATTTTGATGTGGTTCAAAAACTTAACAAAACCAAATATGAATCATGAATCATGTGATCTATGATACTACTACTACTACTAACTATAAGAGTAAGTAAATAGAGGGACATGCATATATTTAAGTTTTAGTACTTCTTAATTAATTTTTCATTATAAAATTATTCCTATTCCTGAATAATAAATATTATTATTATTATTATTATTATTATTATTATTATTAAAGCCGGACATTTAAGTACTGCAGAGCTGACTCTGGTTTACCATTCGCCAGTACAGTCAACTCCCGATTATCCGGGATAATGGGTGGTAGCCACCTCACGGATAAACGAAAACACGGTTAAAACAAAATTATAGGCTACACAAACATACTGTATGGTATATTTTGATTTGATTTTGTTTTTGAACCACATCAAAATGTGGTTATCAACATACATAAATAAGAGTGAGAATGAAAATGGATAACAGAATTATGTCAAAATAGCAGTATAGTGTATAAATTTAGAAAACAACATCAATATTAACTTCAAAAAACTCACTAATAGAATAAAATGGATTATTTGCAAGCCAGTCTCTCAGAACAGTCCTAAACCTGTTTAATTTAACTGAATGTGCAGTTTTGGGTAAACTATTAAACAACTTAATACCCAAATTATTGCACCACTTCTTTGTTTTAGTTAATCTTGAACTTTGTGTCACTATGAGGTAATTATTCCTAGTGTTATGATGGTGTAAATTATATTGAAAATTTTGTTCATGGAGATTAGACTTAATATTTATCAAACAGTTGAAGATATATTGATTGACTACAGTGAGAATTTTAGAGTTTTGAAACAATGGACGACAATGAGCATCAAACGATGCACCAGAGATTATTCTCAAAGCCTTTTTTTGTAGTAATAATACTTTATAGATATCTGCACCACTACCCCAGATATGGAGGCCATATGAAAGTATACTGTGAAAAAAAGCATAATAGGACATCTTTAGATGGTGCTTAGATACATTATTTTTTAGATGGCTCAGTAGGAAAATTACCCGAGAAAGTCTTTTACAAACATAAGAAATATGATCAGACCAATTAAGTTTTGAATCCAATACAATACCCAAAAGTTTGAAACATTATTTAAAACTTACATAGGCCTATGTGGAAACGTCTTGCAGTGCTAGAATAATTCACCATCAGAGGTCACAAACTGTTCCAGCACAACAATAAAACACTAAGACTACTGGATTAACAGTTTGGTTTTGGCACTTTCAAGGAATTTTTACACTTTGCTGAAATAGTCTGTTAAAACTTTTTGTTTTTTGATCGCATTTTCCTTCTTGATGCGAATATCGGAACGGAGCCTGCTTAACATCAACTTATCAACAAGTGAACTATCCTCCTCTTCGAAATAGTCCAACAAACACTCATGATGTTCAAGGGCTACTCCATATAAGCAAAAAATAAATAAATAAATATTTGTTTTCAAGATTTTTTAAAGGAATAGATCAACGGTTAATCCGCAAACCGGTTGATCTGCACCCGGATAATTGGGAGATGACTGTATTTGAATGTCATGTGCAGCTATAACTCAAATTTTGCCTTGTATCTTGTAATTATTGAAAATGGTCATGATCTTCGGAGGGATAAACAAAGAAGCTGAGAAGATACTGTAAATGATATACAATAAAAAATGTTCAAAGGTTTTTGAAATACCACACTAGAATGCTGTACAATTTGGGATTTATAATTTGTTTAAAGGTCCCAATAGTGGAAAGGAAAATTAGAGAAGAAAATTGCATGTAAAAATTAAGGAAGATTGATTATTTAGGCTGTTGTGGAAAAAAATATCAAACTGAAGAGGAATAAACCAGTTGCAAATCAGCTAGTTACATTGGAGTTACATTTTTAACGAAGCCGATAGCAAACATGTGTTTGACTAATATGGTGGATTGGAAATAAATAAATAAATAAATAAATAAATTGTTTCCGCCAAAATGCTCAAATTCCGAGACTGGTCATGGTTGGCTAACATGGATCAGCTGACCTCTCAGCGACAGCAGTGCTAGCTGGTGGGAATTGAGAGAAAGCACTTTTTTGTGGGAGTGTTTGTGGGTATAGCGTTCTTCCTTTGTTTTGTCATTTGCTAACAGTATCATGATATTTTACATTTGAAAAGTTTTTCTTTTTATTTGGGATTTCGACGGCGAGTAAAAGTTGGTAAGATTTTTTGTATAAATATTAGTTTCATGCCAGATTTCCCTTTCTTTACGATACAGTAAAATTCCAATTCATTCTTGGTAACTTGGAGGTACCTATCATAATAATAGAATAGAATAGAATATAATTTTGTCTTTTCACAATACAATTACAGTGTAATGTTTGTATAGACAAATAATTTTATTTCATCCAGTGTATCAATTAGGCCTACGTATTGATTTTTGACATGTCAAACTTAAATCTAATTATATAATAATAGTGAGAATTGCGCACATTGTGCATGTGTATTGAATCTAATTACAGACTATGATCATACCGGGCTGAATACAAGATTCATTAATTTATAGATATCATAGAACTATTTACCCTAGGCCTATACTGTATCTAATTTAGAGTTAATCTATCATGTAAAGTGCTTTTTCACAAAGGTAGCTCTTAATTTTTGTGTAAATTTTTTCCCAGTGCACTGTTTTAAAGTGTTGGTAGTTTATTATAGAACTGTACCCCATTTTTTTTTTTTTTTGTATGATTTCTAAAATTTGTATTATACGAATACAAATACAAATAGGCTACAAATACAAAAATACAAATACAATATTATACAAGTGATAAACACCCGAAAGAGCAGAATGCTCGGGCACGGGTAGGCCTACAGTTCAGTTTTAAAACGTACAGCAATATCATACACACACACATACATATGCAAACATCACAAAACATAAAATATATTCTTAAAACATAAAATGTCATTACTGTTAACATTTACTTATAAAATACATCAAGAAAATAAGAACTGTTTTAGAATAGGTAACTATTTTATAATATATCTTATTCTATTCTTAAAACTATTCACTAGTTATATGCGTGTGCATATAACTAACACACATGTGCATTGTATGTGCATTGTTTTGATTTGATTTGATTTATTAAGTCCATCGGAACATATGCATGTTATATGCGTGTGCAAACGATGCGGGAAAGTGTGCGAGAGGTATCATATGATGTCATGTGAAAGAAGACAAGAATCTTTGACAGCATTTTGTACTAAATGACCAAACTATGCACAGTGTGCGATTTTCCTATTTCATTCATATTTCCTAGTTAATACTCCCGCCGCTCGGTCTTTATGCACGCGGAATTAAAGTAGGCACTATGCGACTGAGTACAAAGAGCATCTTGTCACGTGATCTGGGTGGGGGGGGGGGGGGGTCCGCTGGATTTTTATGCAGACGAATGCAAGTAGAAACTTGAAATCTGCAAGTAGAAACTTTATACAGTGAAATCTCGATAAAACGATTTCACAGGGACCAGAAAAAAATATTGTTGTAGAGAGAGATATTGTTATATCGAGAATTTACAAAAAATGTTCAAATATTGGTAGTATATGTAGAAAACAACTTCAATAATTGAAATGCTTTAAGTATTTAAGGAAATAAAGAATTTTTACACTAGAACTGCTATACTGTACTGTATTCACTCCACCCTTAAATTATTACACTAACTTATGAGCAAACACATTGTCTTTTCAGGAAGAAGCTGGTAAAACATCCCAGTCTCGTCAGCATTATAAATATCTTCTGGCAAATATTTCTCAGTAATTTTTTTTCGTTTCATTACTGCACCAGAGATTTGCGTCATTTGTTGGTGCAGATTTCTCTTCCCATTGAATTAACTTAAAAGTTATGCCATGGCGGTCTCTAAAGCGGACAAGCCACCCATTGCTAGCCTTGAAGTCCTCCACACCAAGCATGGTAGCAAACTTCTTAGCTTGACTACAAATCAACGGTCCATTTATTGGAATGTTTAAAGTTCTTTTTTCTTTGAAGCATTCCAAGGTTGCAGCATCCAAGTCAATAAATGTTGCCGTTTTCTTTCGTTTTCTAGTAGGATCCACGGCATTTGAATTGAGTTTTTCCTCGATCTCATTCCTTTTCTTTAAGAAAGTCGACACCGTAGATTCCGAAAGCCCGTACTTTTTCGATGTTGCAGTTTGTTTCATGCCTGCGTCAATGTCTTTAATTACAGCTAATTTCTGCTGCATACTAATTTGTTTGCGAGAAGCCATGCTGACAGAGAAGCACAACAATACGCGAACACCACCAAACAAACTTGCCGTGCAGTGCAGGCACTGACTGGCGACCAGGCGACTGGTTTACTCCATTGTGCACTTGAGCGAGGTTGAAGCACGATCAAGGTCAAGGAAGGCGATTCCACCCTTAAAACGAGGCGGGGGAGTTCATGATTTGGACTTTCACGATCTATTTTTATCGTTGTACCGAGGAAAATGTATGTACGGGGATTCTAAATGTAATCGTAGTGGGGAGGTTTATCGTTATTAAGAGTATCGTAAAACCGAGGGGAATTTTACATTATTTTAATGGAAAGTATGCCGGGACCAAAATATTTTAACGTTATGAAGAGTATTATCGTTATATCGGTAATCGTTGTACGGAGATTTTACTGTACTCTCTTTTATACATACCGGTATCCCCCATTGAGAACGCCTGGTGGTATACTGGGATATGTGAGTCAATTGCAGAATTTAATGTTCTACCGGCATGAAGCCATGGTAGCTCAGTTGGTAAGAGCAGCAGCATGGAGAACAGAAGATTGGTTCAATTTCCGGCTATGCACCATCACGGTTAGCATATGAGCTGGCCGGAGAGTCATTCTACATTGAAGACATCAGGATACAAATGCTACTACCAGGCACGGAAGCATACAGAAAATTATTGGAAGCAAGAGAGAACAAAAGAAACCAAATTAATCCGGAATTTTATGCCACGGGAGCCATGCTAGAAAAGAATTGGAGAAAAGAAAACCAGGAACAAAGACATATAATAACGAGATATGCAGTACACGGATTCCACTACAAAGTGTGTCAAACCAAGGGTTTCCATGAAGCTAGTGAAGCATGTATATGCCAACTGTGTAATGCTAGATGCGAACAATACCACCTATCGAAGTGTCCAAAGAATCTAAGATCACTGAATGACTACGGCAAGGAGTGAACCTCATTAACAAATGCCCTCTCGGGCGACCCTTCAAACTATTATTAATTTCCGGCTATGGTTCATCTTAGCCTACACACGGCCAGTGTGAAAGATTTATTATTCATGGAGAGTGGTAATTACTAACGTAGGAATCGGGGTAAAGAAAGTTTTATGAATTAGATTTACATGGATTTCTTTCTAGAATTAATTGTACCAATAGCCTTCTTACTGTGATAGATCATGTCAAATCCCAGCAACATGAGATTTCCCTAGCGTGCATATTATTGTTGTATATGAAAATTTAATAGAAACATTGTGTTTTAATGTAAATTCATTGCTTAAGCATTCATTGAGAACAAGGAATATTGGCCATAGAAATAATATATTTGGGTCATTCTTCAAATATGGAAAAATTTAATAATAAATAGGAGATCGCACAATGTGCATTGTTATTCGCCAGTACAAAACTGGGTTAGAGATTTTTGTCTCTTCTTGCATGTTAACACATGATAGCGTTCACATGGTCGACCACACAGTTGACATAAACACTGAAGCGAATCTGGTTCATGGTGTTTTGTGGTGGAACACATCAGGTGATGGAATCCGTGAACTGAAAGGCGTGTGTAGATGTGTCTGAGCTCGTAGTCTGCTTGCTTCCACTCTGTCTTCATCATGCCATCCGTTGAGTAGAAATCGGGCCATATTTGTTCTTTTTTCTATCTTAGGATTGTGATTGCCTCATTGTAGGCACTTGTTGATGGCAGCGAGAACTGGTATCGTAGCTCTTCTAGGAGGAAAGGTTCACTTGCAAGTTCGTAAACAAGTCGTGAAAGAGTGAACTTTGAGAGGCATAATGCCTTTTTAAATATGGAAAAATTTGGAGTGTCTAAAATCCAAATTTTTTAGTTTGTTTTTAAAATCTCAAAAAATTACTTAAATACTTCAGGGGTTACTTGATTATCATAAGACACCAGCAGAGCTTAAATGTTTATATTTTTATTTATTTTGATTTTTAAATTTTTTTAAAGCCATATGAATGACATCCGTGTACATGTGGATGATAGAAGGCCACATTAATGACTAACTTTGTCAACAATCTGCTTTTCTTTATGTGATTTCATATTTTTCTCAGTTTGCTTCAGTTGATTTTGCACCGAATTTGTGTGCATACTCTGGAATCAAGTAATTTTAACCAGACTGTGATTTTATGTGGGGGGAGGGGGAATCAAGTAGAAATTCATTTAATTAGATTTAAGATTTTAAGTACAGGTCACAGACACCACAAACACCTATATTTATCATCTACATGACTTCAGAGTTATCCACATACCCCTTTATGAGGCATGTGGATGATAAAAAAGGAGCTTCAGTGGTCTCAGCAAGCCATTCCTAAACCTCTGTATGCTCAACTTCAGTCAAGTACTATGAGTTGGAAGGTTTATCAATTATTAAGTGAATTAATATTCACTTCCTGCCTACTTTCTAGAAGTCATGTTAGTGACAGGGAATAAAAACGCTTTCCTTGAAAATGATGCCAAGTCCTTTGCTAATCCCAAACTGTTTGTAAGCAAGCAAAATTCAGCCTTACTATTCAACAACAAGCTGCCCTGTTGGCTTTATAACACTACTAGCTTAAAAGACCCGGCGTCGCCCGGGTTTTGTATTTTGTAGTTGGAAATTAACTTATGAAGGACTTTCAATTTTTAAATTCTAGCTCCTTATATAGGTATTTATAATTTGAAATAGGAAGAAAGACTTATTACACTCAAACTATTCCCTCAGAAAACGCTTGATATAGTTTTTTATGGCTCATAGAGGATCTAGAATTTTGCATCCCATCGCTTGTACAGTGCACAGCAAGCCTGGTAGAGGTTTAAATAAGAAGAAACAGAAATTCCTGTAACATAAAATTGTAATATCGAGGCGGGAAATTTCCCACTCTTATGTTACCATAAAGCATTATCACTTTCATACTTTTCTCTCCAAAAACCTGCGATATAATATAATAATAGCGGGGAGAGCGTGGAGGGATGGGACGTTTTCACTTTACTAATTTATTTTAATTTTTTGGTTTAATGTAGGCAAAAACTGATTGGATTTCTGAAAACTGCTTGGCTTCATTATATAAATATCTTATACTGAAGATTAAAAATGTTATTTACCTTGCAGATAAATAACATTTTTTATAACATTATCAAATGTCCCATCCCTCCTACCTGGGTAGGTGGCATGGGACACTGTTCAAGGAGGTATGGGACAGAGCTTTTTGAGCCTCGATGTTCATGTAAATAATGTTGGAAATCATCATAAAGTTTAAAAATGTCCTTTTCAATGTATTTAAATAGAACATAAGAACAAAAGAGTTATAATAGGTGATTCAGAATAACAAGTCTCTCATAAAAAAATTTTAAGCAAGCAAGTTCGACTTCAAAATACAGCATGTCTTTGAATCTACCTCTCATAACCAAATATCAACCCATATCACTACAAAATAGAAGAAAAACACTTTAAAATACATTTTCAAATTTGCCGAAAATATGGGAGGCTACGTTTCTCATTAAAATGGTGTCCCTTCCCTCCTGCAAACAGAATGTCCCATCCTTCCTGCATTGTAGCAATCGCATGATTTAGCTTATAACACCCAAACTATAAGACACATGCCTTACTTTCAATTGTTTTACATTATTGAAAAGTCAGATGTTTTCATCAGTTATAAAATATTTATGGTAATTTTCTAATTTTAAAAATTACAAGGCTATTTAGAAATTTGGAATGTGTATAATTTACTGACAAAACTGAAGGAAGTTAATTTTCTCATAAAGTTACAGCATAACATCCACCATACTTTCTAATATAGCATACTATTACTGTTGCAAACTTCTGAGAGCAATTTGGTAAGAATTTCAAATGTAGTTTTTGTATTATATTGAATGTCCCATCCCTCCTGTGTCCCATCCCTCCACATTCTCCCCCTATACACATTACCATACCTCGTTTTGTTTTCTCTATGTCCAGGGTAGAGAAAGTTATGTGATTCCATTATTTTAGTGGATTTCATTCTGTAATATTTATTTATAACATGAATTATTTTGATAACTTCTCTTATTTGTCAAAAGTGCATTTCATTTGTTTTTTCCAAGCCCATCTGATACCATTTGGCAACAATATATTCTGTGATTTGGAATTGATAATTCTGTGTAAAAAGGGATTAAGTATTCTCAAAAACGTTTAATTTTTAGCATTTAAAATCAACATTTTGCAAAATCCTTTCTTAGTGAGCACCTACATTATGAAACGAAGGTACTGTCAAAATTCCAAGTCTCTACCTGTTATAGTTTAGGCTGTACGTTGATTCCTGTCATTCAGTCAGTCAGTCAGGACAAAGCCTTTTATATATATAGAGATTGCCAGTTATAAAAATGTCTCATTCCTGCAGAAAAAATTCCATTCTTTTCAGCCATATAGATGACCAGAAACCCTTGGGACATACTTTATGTTCATTAGGTGGGGTGACAATTTTATTTCATTTTATTTTTTAGTGGTTAATATTCTTCACACGTATACATACTCATTGGCAGGAAAAAAGTTGAAAAGGAAATGACATTTTGTTTTGTGGATAAATGCATTAGAATGTTCAAAACCGGGGTATGGGACAGGGCATGTGGATGACATTTAATTGAATTAAATTTAGTTTTGGAATATCAGAATTTAAAGTTAGTGGCATTTCAAGGCTTTAGTTGTGGTATGGAAGTGTAGAAAAAACTTTTATTTTAATTTTTCTTAAAGTTGAATTTGAAGGGAAATATCACTCTGGAACACAAATTTTCCCATATTTGAAGAATCACCCATTTACTACGCCACCAAGTTAAGTCTGCACGGCGTTAGGGGAAGTGTTATAGCGCTAGTTTCGTTCAGCTACCACTATGCGGAGGGGATGTAGGGGAAGCAGGTGGCGAAAGATCATAACATGGTTGCCAGATTATTAATTTGGACAACGACTGTCAAAGGTGTCAGGTCATTTAAAAACAAAGTAATTCTCAACGCCCCTCTTCCAGCCAAAGGACTTAACTCAGTGAATAGGAAGTGGCAACGTCAAAGGAGGGCGATCGAGATGGAAGGCACATTCCTAACATATTTTCTGCATGCAGAGATGACTTGGTGGAGTAGTACCTTATTTTACAGACTATAAGACGCACTTTTTTACCTTGAAAACAGAGCATTTAAAGTTGGGTTCGTCTAATCGTTTGAAGAAGTACACTAAAAAAATTAAATTGTGGTAAATCTTGCCGAAATACCATAGCAATATACAAGGTGTTGTTCTTGAAACATTATCAAAATGTTGGTAAGAGAAGCATTTAAGGGGCATAGTTCAGCCTATAATTATATTGTGTTCCTGGATGCTAATTGTTCTTCCTCTGTTTCCAGGAGAAATGGCTGAGGTGTTACTTGAAGATCAGAAGAGATGTTTGTTCGAGAACAAACTGGAGGAATTGTTGAAGACGTCCAAAGGTCGACTTCCAGTAGCTGTTGATATGGTGAAAGCCATTCTGCAACAACTTCAACTAGAGACGAGAGAAGAGAAGTCCATTCTGGAAACTAACCTGGCTCAAACAGAGATGGAGAAAGAACGACTTGATTGAGCGAGAACTGTTGTGAAACAACAATTGAAATCTATTGAAAATGACTGGAACACGAACGGGAATTACATCAACAGCCCGGCGTATACCGACATATTTCGTAATTCAACTTGGGACTCTTTGAAAGATTGTGGGTATGGAGCTCTACGATTGAGAAAGAAGCAGCTACAGGAAACTATGAACAACCTGAATGACGTTTATTGAATCTTGTGGACAGACTTCCAGCTGTTGAAATCACACTTAGGGAAATTAATTAACGAGGAAATTGCATGTGTGCAATACTCTTGAGGTATTTCAATCCATGCCTCAGTTGTGTCCTGAAAAGATGTTGATTGCCAGATCGAAGATGCAGTGAACAGCTAGGAAGAGAACTGTAAGACACCGAAGAATGAGTCCACGCCAACATTACAAGCAATACAAAGTCAGCAATCACCAAGAATAGTAAACTTGCAAAAATCTCTAAAGCAAATAAAGAGAAGAAATGCAAGGAGAAGGAAAGAGTTCGTTTTATTGAGTTAAATAAGTTTAGAGCCAAGATTACAGGCAATCGAAGGCCTGCAGTGACTAAGAAAACTGAACATGCAGAATACTCAGCAATATTTAAGGAGACAATCAAAGAAAAAAAGAAAGAGGTGAATTTACGGAGAAAGTTGAGTACAATATAAGCAATGAAAACCCTGTGCTTAGTAAGAAAAAAAATCAAGAAACTAGAGCAGAGGTCAGATAAATTTGAAGCGTTGATGACATAGTTCCAATCACAGTTATTAGATCTTAGACGTGAGAACAGACAAATCATCGAAAAACTGGATCAAACCCATGCGAAGCTCAGCGAACAGAAGAATGTTGGTGAAGAAGTCGTCACATATGGTTTTAAAGAAATACGTAAACAAGATCTTGAGGGCAAGATGCAAGGATTTAATGATTCAGACTAGAAGAAAGTTGGTGAGGAAGTCAATACGTCCAGTTTTAGTGAAATGCTTGATCAGTGTTGTGAGACTACAGTGCCAGGATCTCTTGTATCAGACGTTCCGCAACAGCAGAGTACAACAGACGAGCTTAAACATGAACCTCGTAGCACTAACAGAGCTCCAGGAGTGTGTGACTATGAAGCAAAGAACTTTGAAGAGTGTGAGAAGTTGAGAGCTGAAGCAGAAGTGGCCCCTCTGTTCGATGATGTAAATCCTTGCCTTGATTCTCAGCGTACATCAGCTCCAGTAGACAGCTTGGCTATAGACATGGCCACATCTCGGGAGGCAGAGGTAAGTAACTCCTGATTATCTGTGACACGCATGAATAATTGAAAAACATCCTAAGGCCGATATTCATAGTTGGCGACTTAAGAACGACTTAATAAAGCTAAGCTTATTGGGAAAGTCGACTTATATGTTTTTCCTATTCATAGTCTTCTTTAAAGTCGTACTTTGTTAAGTTTCACTTCATAAAGCTCTACTTGTTCTACATATTACAGTCGAACTCGACAGTATGAAAAATCATACGTTCACTGCCAACAACAATTGAATCAGTAAATCCTACTTCAGATTTTTTCAGATTTCGTGTAATGCAAAACTATCTGGGTGTGCATTTCACCATCTTGATAGGCCTATACAAATACAGATGGCACTGTGCATTGTAAAGAAAGAATTATATTCATTCATACATATTATGCACCCTGTAAACTATCAACAGTTTCTTGAGAAAATTTTGTGTGTATGCATTAGCTTTCACATTGTTCAAAATTAATACCGGTACAATTATGTTAACATGATATGTGTTTACTGTATTTCAATATTAATTATTGTTATCTAGAGATTGAAAATGGCATAGGAAACTTTGGGCTGATGTGAAATTCCAGCAGAGAGAAATGCTAAAGAGAGAATACTCACTGATATTTCCAAAATTGTATTTTTTTCTTTTTAAATTCATGTCACTATAGAATTTAGATGGATTAATCGTGCTTCACAAATAACGCTTTTGGGTCATTCCATGGTAACTTACGTTACATTTGCAAGAAGAAATGGCATAAGTTAATCCCAATGGCGTGGTCCCATTCATGCAATATTCACATTTCCACAGACTGTGTGACAGACGATTTTATGCCGCGCACCAGCCAAACTCCACTGTTTTGTTAGGTTAGGAACGTTTATGTTCAGGAGCAATATACTGAATAGCACAATGTTTTGTTAGGTTAGGAACGTTTATGTTAGTTAAGGAGCAATATACTGAATAGCACGAGGTTTCTACAGTGAGTCCCACGCAAGAGTTGGCCAATGACGCGGTTTCCTGCGGCGAGGCGGGCACAGCTCCAACTCCCGAGCGATCGGGTGAAATATCTACGCAAAAAATGCCGCGATCGGCGTAATGATTCAGGTTCTCACATTTACAGTTAAAATTACAATGAAAATAACCACGTACCTCATCACAAGAGATGTTGGAAATGTTCTCCTCTTGCATCCACACAATAGTGGCACCTTTTTAGGAAATTTTCTTTCATGCGCATAAGTTCAGCTTCCGAGATAAAGTGAATTTCTCTTGTGATATTGTCTTTAAGTGCTTCTAATGTATGGGGAATTGATCTATACACTTTATTTTTCAAGTTTCCCCATAAGTAATATTCACATACTGTTAGAAAAACTTAAAGACAATATCACATAGGCCTATCACAAGAGATATTTCGTAGATATTTCACCCGATCGCTCGGGAGTTGGAGCTGTGCCCGCCGCGCCGCAGGAACCCGCGTCATTGGCCAACTCTTGCGTGGGACTCACTGTATAACCACCACTATTTCTTACGAGCTGCTAGAGGCTTGTACCTTTGTAGGTTTAGCAATATGACGTCACACCTCCAACGTCCAATCACGAGGACGAGGACAGAAAAATGGCGGAGAAAAAGGAAGTTTTCGCAAGATCGTGATATAAAAGAAAGTGTATAAATTAGGGTGGGTGGGTGGGTCGGACCAAATCATTCGCCAAGACAACATCTCTCCACACATCAATCTATAACAAAATTCGTGTGATATAGGCCTAAGTGTTTTATGTCCACACCAATGGGATTTTACCGAAGAAATAACTAATTTCATTAGGATTCTGTTGCTTTGGAGTGGAAATAAACTGTATGACTTACAGACTGAAGAATAGACTATATTCTTCAAGTTGTGACTCAGACTGCATAGGAGTATAACATAGTTAAAAAGTAAATCAGGATTTTGTTGTTGGTAACTTACGTTACAAGAAAAGGAATAACTTAGTCAATTGCACTGCTAAGTGTTTAGGCTACAAAGAACTCTGTTCTGTTGGTTTGAAAACTGAAATAAATTTTATTGAAAATAAACCTTAAAAATGTAAAGAACATTGAGGGCATATTTTAATGCCCTTACATAAATTTACATTCTGGATATTTAACATAAACATTGGTAACTTACGTTACATCAGAAATGGTAACTTACATTACATCAGAAACAGTAACTTAGTATCAATATAGAAATTAGCTAAGAAATACATTAGGCCTACTTTAAATTTATCATTATCTAATTGTCAAACGTGTACCGTACCAACTTCCAGAAAAAATAATGTTAAAATTCACATTTGAAATTTTTTATAACATTCCCTGTTAGCATGGAATGACCCTTTTGCTTTTGGGCGCAGTTTTCTTATACTAATACCTCGCCCCGATCCTCAGAGTAACTGTCCATGGTTCTGGCTTAAACTGAAATAAGTCAGGGGGACCCTTGACTTGACTTTGTCAAATCTCGCTTTATAAAGCAAATATGTCATAAGTATGACTTGTTTGTGGCAGAAATTCAACTTAAGACTAGATTAAAGTTTAACTTGGATATAAGTACGACTTATTGCGATTATGAATACCGGCCTTAGATAATCTGATTGGTAGAATTATTATTATCCTAGCTTCAGGCGATATTGTTAAGGGCTACATGTATAATCTATAGCACCCTGATTTATTGGTGAAATAAAAAGGCTGATTTCGGTGTTAACTTCCTTTTATTTCGGTGGGTATTTCTTGAAATAAATTGCTTATACTACATTGGGAACAGTGTGCAGTGATAAACTTTCCTTCTTTATTTACATGAACTAACACCCCCCCCCCCCCCATTTCTATATTCTTCTGCCCTTGTATGAACTGTAGTAACTTTCGATTTAGTCATGATTAGAGTTAATGTTCAAATATAATGACGAGAAATATTATCATAATTTCTAATAACACCATCAGATAGCTATTTGCAAACAGAAGTGCCAACCATACCACTGTGGATAAAAGACGAAATCTGTTGAATACAAGTAACAAACATTCTACACTCTTCTGGTGTAAGTTAATCGATCATAGGCATCGCTGACTTGGCAAAGACATAGCAGGAAAGGAGTATGAACCAGATCACAGACAATCTTTACGTAAATTCTGCAATCTTTGTAATTGATCACAAATATCGATATAATCGGTAATTCTTTGACAACCACAGAAACAGCAGAAAAAAAGTATGCTGCTGAGAAATAAAAAATACAGTACACCAAAACACAATTAGGGTCATGAGATGACATGAGAATTAAATTTCTGCTACCATCCACAAAAGCATACGAAAGTCTAAAAAATACATTACTGACCAAAAGGTCACAAATATGGCCAGAGTTCTTCGCTACCGGGGCAATGATTGACCGATCATGGACATCTACAAACTTTGAAATGCGTCATGTGTTCACGAGACTGTCTATACATGGCTTCCATCACTTATTGTGTAGGAACAAGACCTATCATGAACCAGAAGTGCTGTGTACGTGTGAACTTTGTGAACAGCTTTGCGAGAGATATCATATAGAGACATGCAAGAAGAGAATAAGATCAATAAGTGACTATGCAAAAGACAAGAATAATTTCTCAAACTAAAATGCACATTTGTGCGCGTTTCAGATATATAATTAGGGTCATTCCATGTCAAATCAACTAACAGTCTGAACCTTGACCTCTCAGATTTGTGTGATTTTTTCCCCAGGTATTGTAACCCCCAAAAGTAGTTTAAATTTAAAATTTCAATTTTTTCTGAATTTTGGTTTGTGAGTTACAAGGGTTTAAAAATCCAAAATACTGTGGTTTTCTATAGCTTTAAGATCATTATAAAATGCTATAGCTAAAAAACTATACCACCTAGAGAGCTCAAACTTGCACCATTGTTTTCCTCTAAACATTCCCTTTAATTTGATGTATCACATGGCCATGTTTCTTAATTTTTGAAATGTTAAAAAAGTTCCCAAAATACGTACCCTCGGATTTTTTGGGAAAAATTATATGTGTTGTCCACTCTAATTAACTACATGCATGCAAAATTTCAAGATGGGATCTCAACGGGTTCTTGTTTAAAAAAATATTTTAAGGACTCGGCTCTACTCACTGACATTAATGTTTACCCACTTCCAGATGAGCTAGAAACTTGAAATTTGGTACACGTATAGCATTTAGGCTGTAAACCACAGGAAAATTCCAAAAAAGTTTTGTTTTAAATTTGTAGCCCTAAAAACCCCCCCGAAAAGGGCTTGGGTCGGCTCACTGACATTAATGTTTGTTCAAATCCAGATAAGCTATACCATTGGGCATTTATTAATGAAAATACCCTTTCAACATTGGCATTATGGGCAATTATTGAAAAAAAGAATTGACATATATGCAGCAATGATTGAAAACACTTAACATTCACAGCCTGCTCAAAAAACTTACTCCATTGAAAATCTATTGATTCCAGGAAAAATGCTTCATCTTGCTTCAAAACAAATTCTTTTAGAGCACAAAATTCGTCAAACAATATCACATCATCCAAAACAATACATTTCTGTTTTTCATTAATGTACTTTACAGAAGGAATAATATCACTGAAAGTACAGTCTTTCTCTTTCAAATATTTCATGTTCAACCAATAAAAGCACTCAAATTCATCACACTGAACAGTCCATTTATCTAAATAGTCCTTACACGACTGGTACAGACACAGGGCAGAGTTTATGAAATTGTTTACTTCTGTTTCTAATCCATCTTCCCTTAGACTGTCAAGCTTTTGGGAAATATTCATTGGCATAAACTTATTTTGCAACCTGTTTTCCAGACACTTTGAAACAGAGTTCTGAATCCGAACTATATCCAATAAACAGTTGTGTTCCTTTTCCAGATCATTAATTGTAGTATGAAATACATTCATGAGTGAATGAACTAGAGAAAGATACAGTTCAGAAAACTCATCTTTGAAGAAATCTTTCAAGATTCTTGGGACACCAGACTCTGATAGAAAATAAGACCTCAAAGCAGGATACAACTTAAGAATTCTCTCAATGGCTGGAAAAAGACTTAGCCAACGTGTCTTACAGTGACGAAGCAACTGTTGATAATTTATGTTGACAAAATCACAGAACTGCTTAAGCTTTTCAGTGCGAACAGTGTATATGGAAAAGAAATTGAAGATCTTCAGAACTATAGACTCTATATCTACAGGCAATAAATCAGTCCCATGCTGCAAAGTATTGTGGAGAATATGGGCAGGGCATCCTATTCCTGCAAGATCATTTGTCAAAACATTATTTAGTAGGGCAAAAACATTGTTTCCTGAAGCAGGTCTGTTGATGCCTCCGAAGTTTACATTTGCATTATCACCACAAAATGAAACACATTTATCACTAAGACCATGTGATTTCAAAACACTAAGCAGAACATCTGCTATTGTTTTGGCAGTTTCATTCTCGCAACTACATAAATCAATAATTTTTGAGACAACACCAATTTTCCAATCAAAGTACTGTATCATGACTGGAAATAATTTCACACTGCCATGATTACTGGCATCAGTTGCTATTCCCAGAAATGGAGAGTTCTCAACAGATTTTAGTACACATTCAAGAGAATGTGGAGCCAGTACTTTGTTAACAATGGCCTCTGTTTTTGTTCGAGCGCATTGTAGCTTCTTAGCGATCTCCGAATCCTCAACCAGTTTAGGAAGTAGTGATGAAGTACAATCCATTGATCTGTAAGTCTGGTGGTGACGTACAGTGTGAAATGATAATGCACCCTCAGCTGCACTAACGCTTTCGTCTATCTTCGAAAATTTTGGTGAGAAGAACGAGGTTACCACACGAGAAGAAGATGCACCTTTAAAGCAAGTAACATGTTTACTTGTAGCTAGGTGACGATCTAAATCCAACGCACCTCTTGAAGCCACAGATACGTAACAGTCACAGATAGTGCATTTCGCTTTGGTTTCCACTCGACCCGCAGTGAAGCATGGGTATTTACTTTTCATGGAATCACCGAATTTGCACTTTCGTTTTTTTAAGTCGGGTTTCCTTTCATCACTGCCTACCTTCGACATATCACTTTGATCGGGAATCAAACAAACTTACGACCAAATACAAGCCGGCAATGATTCTGAACAACAAAAGCAGGAACAGGAAGTGAAAACGGTTGGTTGTAACAAATCGATCTGAACGCGAAATTCGAGTGCGAGTGTTGTGGCAGGTAACCGGAAGCAGGGTCACCACACGTATTTTTACGAACATCAACATTTCCTTCAAATACGCATTTTTCATGTAACGACAAACTTTTGACCTCATGTTTTAAATCTTATATATCATACTAGCATGTGCCCGCGGCTTCGCCCGCGATAATTACTTCAAAAATTAAAAACTAAGAGCATAATAGTTAAATCATTATAATTATTAACACCTAAATCACGTGGACTACATACCACGATTAGATAGCGTCGCCTGGTAAAAGCTATCTCAGATTCGAGTTCCTTGGCCCAGAAAATCCCTGTATAGTGAGTTCCGTCCAAATCGAACGATGTTTAACCATATTTAGGTCTATGTTGATTACCCCTCTTCCGTGTCGGTTGAAAATTTAATATGTCTACGGGCCTTAACATTCTAAACAAATGAATCGACCAGCGTGGGCTTACAACATTCAAGCGATCGCGATGCTTTTATTTCCACGGTATGACAAAAATAGCCAAAGACAACTGCAATTGATTTGACATTGAAATGTATTACTGAAATCTGATGCTTTGACAGCGCGAATCACGTTTTCTGCCAGTTTTTCACTCATAACTCGCGAACGAAAGCTAAAATTAAAAATTCGGCTTCGAGGTGCATTCGCCCACCTTTCAGTCCATGTATCTTTAAAATTTCAGATCTCTGCGTTCAGTAAATTTCGATGGGCATCGTGGACAGACAGACAAACAGCATGTGCCCGCGGCTTCCCCCGCGATAATTATTTCAAAAATTAAAAACTAAAAATTAAGAGCATAGTTAAATCATTATAATTATTAACACCTAAATCACGTGGAGTGCATTCCACGATTAGGTAGCGTCCCCTGGTAAAAGCGACCTCAGATTCGCGTTCCTTGGCCCAGAATATCCCTGTACAGTCAGTTTCGTCCAAATCGAACAATGTTTGACCATATTTAGGCCTATATTGATTATCCCTCTTCAGTGTAGGTTGAAAATTTCATGTCTTCGGGCCTTGATATTCTAAATAAATGAATCGTCCAGGATGGACTTACAAAATCAAGCGATCGCCCGCGATAATTATTTCAAGAATTAAAAATTAAGAGCATAATAGTTAAATCATTATATTTATTAACACCTAAATCACGTAAACTACATGTCACGATTAGATAGCGTCGCCTGGTAAAAGCGATCTCAGATTCGAGTTCCTTGGCCCAGAAAATCCCTGTATAGTGAGTTTCGTCCAAATCGAACGATGTTTAACCATATTTAGGTCTATGTTGATTACCCCTCTTCCGTGTAGGTTGAAAATTTAATATGTCTACGGGCCTTGACATTCTAAACAAATGAATCGACCAGCGTGGACTTACAACATTCTAGCGATCGCGATGCTTTTATTACCACGGTATGACAAAAATAGCCAAAGCCAACTGCAATTGATTTGACATTGAAATGTATTACTGAAATCTGATGCTTCGACAGCGCTAAAATCACGTTTTCTGCCAGTTTTTCACTCACAATTCGCGAACGAAAGCTAAAATTAAAAATCCGGCTTCGATGCGCATTCGCCCACCTTTCAGCCCATCTATGTTTAAAATTTCAGATCTCTGCGTTCAGTAGATTTCGCTGGGCATCGTGGACAGACAGACAAACACGTCATTTTATTATTTTAAGATAGCATGTGCCCGCGGCTTCGCCCACGATAATTATTTCAAAAATTAAAAATTAAGAGCATAATAGTTAAATCATTATATTAACACCTAAATCATGTGGACTACATATCACGATTAGATAGCATCACCTGGTAAAAGCGACCTCAGATTCGAGTTCCTTGGCCCGGAAAACCCCTGTATAGTGAGTTTCGTCCAAATCGAACAACGTTTGACCATATTTAGGCTAATATTGATTATCCCTATAATAATAATAATAATAATAATCCTCTTCGGTGTAGGTTGAAAATTTCATATTATGTTTTCGTGCCTTGACATTAAAAACAAATGAATCGACCAGCGTGAGCTACAACATTCAACAGATCGCGATGCTTTTATGTCGAAGGTTTGACAAAAATAGCCAAAGCCTAGTGTAATTGATTTGTATTACTGAAAACTCATGCTTCGAAAACGGAATAAATACACGTTTTCTGCCCGTTTTTCATTCATAACTCACGAACTAAAGCGAAAATTAAAATTCCGGCTTCGAGGTGCACATTCCGACCCTTTAGTCCGCCTATGTATAAAATTTCAGATCTCTGCGTTCAGTAGATTTCGCTGGGCATCGCGGACAGACGGAGGACAGACAGACAGACGGAGGACAGACACTTCCTTTTATTAATATAGATTTCAATATTGTGTACATTATATTGCTGTAAGACAGAAAGCCGGACATTTTGCCTTTCCCATAAAAAGCCGGCCGGATGCTCACAAAATACCAAAAAAGCAGGACATGTCCGGCGAAATCCGGACGTCTGGTCACCCTACTCCTTACTAAATTGCATAACTTGGGAATCAGAGGAATTGCTCATACTTTATTTGAATCCTATCTATATAATAGACAACAAGTTGTAGAAATTGACTCAATACAATCTTCTAAACAAAATCTGCTAAGTGGTGTCCCCCAAGGTTCTATCCTCGGTCCTATATTGTTCCTTATTTTCATCAATGATCTCCCAACTCACATACCTAATGCTCATGCTATTATTTATGCTGATGACACTAACCTTATCTTTAGTTCCACTGATCCTGTATCTCTTCAGACACAAGTCAATGAAGCATGTAATAGCTTACATATCTGGTTAACTGAAAATAAACTTAAACTAAATGTAGACAAAACAGTTTTTCTATATTTTTTAAATAATCAAGCAAAAAAGTTTGATCTAAACTTACACATTAATAATACTGCGCTCACTGAAAAGAAAGAAACTAAATTTCTTGGTCTCTTAATTGACTCTCAAATTTCTTGGGATGCTCACATTCATGATCTTAGTATGAGACTGAATAAACTTTGCTATGCAATACGTGTACTCAGTAACGTTTGCTCTGTTCACACTCTTAGGATTGTCTATTTCAGCTGTATTGAATCATTAATCCGCTATGGTATCCCCTTCTGGGGCTCCTCAGCTAAAGCAGTAAAGATTTTGAAAATACAAAAAAGAATATTACAATATCCCTATGAAAACCCCTAGCAAATAAATTTTTGAAATCATGCAGGTATTACCTGTTCCATCTATTTATATTCTTGAAACTCTCAGTTTCATACATAGAAACATAAACTTATTTCCTAAAAATTCTGAACTCCATTGTTATCATACTAGATCAGCTCGTAATCTACACTCTGTCATAGGATCACTAAAAGTTGACTCAGCATCTCCCACCTAACTACCCTCAGAGAATTTTTTCGAAAAAAAGTTTCAAATAAAAGTTTTAGCTCTCAGTAAAAGGAACACATGTGCAAATTTGAAAGAAAATCGTTAGAGACGTTTTCGAGAAAATCGCGAAAAACGAAAATTTCTTCATGTTAAGTCCCCTTAAAAATAAGAGAAATTTGTCGCCAATCTTCGAATCACAACTTCAGAAGGTACCTGACCCAAGTACGAAATTTTGTTTTCATACGATTCTCCGTTTCGGAGCTAGCCTGTTCACAAACTACCACACAGACACACACAGAGACATGTTTCCAAAAATAGTATTTTTGGATTCAGGGGGCCTTGAAACGTGTATATATGCTAAAATCTCAACTTCGAATTTTAGGGTCGAAAACAATACTTCCTCTACCTATAGTACCTATGGTACGGGCAGAGGAAGTAAAAAGATTAAAATCACTTCTCATGAATTATAAGTTTCTTAATTTTAATGATTTCTTATCCCTCTCCCACTTTCCATAGAATCAACAAGGTTATTTTAAGGGCCAAAACTATTTCTCTGTTTGAGTTATGAAACCGTTTCTCGTTTCACTTTATTTTTGGTATTTACATACCTGTGACTTCTTGATGTTTTCTTGTGGGTGTTGCTCCAGGCTTCTCATGTCAGTAGTTGCACAGACTCGGGAATCAGAGGAATGAACTGTTCTAATATGATTAATGACTTTCACTGATCAGAGATAATTTAGTTTTATTTTTAAGAGAGAATAATTTTGATTTGTTACACACCCTATTATAAAAGACAAATATAAATCTATGATCTACTTTCACCATTGTGTTAATTTCTGAATAATGTAAGATCTACACATCGAGCACTGAGCACCAACTTCTGATCATATCGAGTGCTGTTTCACAACTCTCTACAAAAATCAAATTTAGGATAAATCTGGAAAAGTACATAAGCCTCCTCCCCACGGCACAGTATCCAATAGGAATAATATTCTATTATATCTGGATTCTGATTGGTTGCTTTAATTATTCTGAAATCTTATGCTTAGGTTATACTCCATTAAAAGGTTTCTATTTTATGTTATAGTACTTAGCAATTAATATGATCTGTATATATTATTCTTTACTCAAAGATTGTATTCATATAGTTTATTTCTCTCAATTCGATGGGCTAGCCTTTTAAGTGGTGAACTTTCACAGCTTCCTTAAGTGGTTCCACTTGAGAGTTAATGTACATACACCATGACTCTTTTTCTCCTCAGTTGGATACGAAAAAATATAGTTAATGTTTAACACATCTACCTACTTAATCTAATTACTTATTATAATCTGTGATTTCCTAAAGTCCACTGCTAATAACTCTCTCAGTTATCTGTTACTATACTTCTCAGTTCCTAACATGTTAAATGTTTTACATGATTAAGTTTTTTTTTTGTTCTGTTCCTTATTTTTGTATTTTCACTCAATATTATTTGTCCTACTAAGTAATTTTGACTTGTATTATTTAGTCCTTGTATTATTTTTTCAGTACCTGTCATATATTTTGTTTGTAAAGTTTTTGTTTGTTCTTGTTTTGTTTGACGAAGCCATGAATCCTGTATTCTTAAAGGTGAATAAATTGAAATGAAATTGAAATGAAATGAAACAGAGACAACAATCTGTGGTTCATGAATACCTCTATATCTGCCAGTTTGAACTGCGAGACCATTAAATTGAAGCTTGAAATTTGGAAGCGATCTAGTTGGTTGCTCCTGGATCTTTGTGACTCATTCACCAGCTTTATCAAACAGGGGCTTCCTTGTTCTTGTAAAATCAACAACTGTAGGGATGAATTGCGATCTTTATGTCTATCAGTAGATAGAAGCAAGTCTCTACAGATGTGCTGAATCCTATAAAAGTGCTTTCAGTTGCTATAAACTATCGAACCAACGCAAGTGTGAAGAAGCAGAATGTGATATGGGAACACTTGTTCAATGTGCATTTTAGTGCTTTTCCCATTCTATCGACTCTAGACACTTCTGTTTCACATTTATTGAATAGTAAAGTTTAAAACAAGCTGTTCAGTGCACGGGGAAGTGAACATGGAACTGTATATTGTGACTACATTGTTGTGTTGAGCCGACTCAAGACCTTGTACCTCAAGCCGCAGACCGCATCCCTGCTAGACAGTGTTTTTTTTTCGCGATATTGTGACGTGATTTTCATAGACTTGCAGTTCGAACTGGCAGCTATTTTTTTTGTACTATTCCATTTTAGGAATGGAGGGTGAATTTCTACAAGGAGGTTCGTACCATCCCATCGTTAGAGTGTTTCAGCCATTTCATAAAATATTGGAATTTTTCTCTCAAAGAGAGAAGTTATAAAATCATTGTTATTGGGTGGTCAAAAATAAGTTTAAAACCTCAAATTATGTGAATTTTAAGGACTTGGGTGTATTTGATTTACTTATTTATTACATTGAGTTACTTTTTTTTTGACATTTTTAGCATGATTTTAACACTCTTCAATACCAAGTAGTCAAGAGTAATCAGCTATGTCCGTTTTCATTTGAGAAAATATACATCTTTAGGTACAATTTGATATAAGATTATCTTAAAAAAATATGTGTGGTTATTTACTATGTAAAATAACAAACAAGTCCCTCCCGTAATGTTGATAGTTTTATTAAATTATTATTAATTAGTTAAATAAATGTATGTTCCGACAACCTGGAAACAGTTTATAATTTGTATTTAAGCCCTCATTCCTTCATTATTAACAGCATTAAGACCCTAACAGTAATAGCAGAACAGCAAATGATCTTTTGTTTTGCATCATTAAAATCAGTGTCCAAATTATGTCCCACTCTAATAGATTTTGAAAAACAAATTTAAAATAATGTTTTGCATGCAGTGTGGAGGAGAAGGCATTGTAAATTTTACAGAATGTGAAGAACCAATTCTAGTTTATTATTTATAATAGGCCTATGTAATAAACAAAAATAGTTTTCATAATTTGTTAGAATGTCCCACCCATAATTATAAGATGGCTGGTTTATCAAATCCGTGCAGCTGTGCTGTCTTTGAAAACCAGCCTGGTCCTTTCAATGATGTCGTTCTGTTGCCCCTTTCGCTCTATTTAAAATTATTCTCAAGAGAATATACTATTGGTATACTCAATAGTATTATCCCTCTCGAATTTTTACACACTGTTGTATCACCTCTTTTGGAAAGTGTCACAATCAATCCCTCCCTCCACTCAAGACTATGGAGTAACAAGTGTACATAATTCAAAATTAGAATGATCAGGGATATCAACAGCGTTCTTGGAACTATCTCACTGACATTTTAAACCTTTTGACAGCCATTCAGATCTTTTTAATACAAATATCAAAGTCACCTCAGTTGACGGTAGTGTACTTACACTACAATATTTAGAGTTCCTGATAACAAATCCAAGATTTTTAAGAGTTTTACAAATAATATTATTAATGCGATTCGAGAAAGTTAAATTACTTTAAACTATTCATTGTGGAAATTCTCTTCTACTGAATACCATTAATACAATATTACCATGCAATAGATCTGGAGAAAGTCATTACCGGTATTTTAAATTTTTTCGTTTTAAAGGTAATCTGTTATATCCACTCCATTCACCTAATTATTTAAATCATTCCACACAATCATTAGGACTCTAAGTTTGGTACCGGTACAGATAATGTTAAATTTTAAGGGATGCTGGGCCTTTTAAGCTAGTATTTGATAACTTCCTGATAAATTTTCAAATGCTGTTACAAAGAATTGTTATTCATTTATGTTATTGCTTCTGCAACAACATTGATACCTTGTCGCTCCCTTCAGAATTCTGGCGACCAAAAGTAATTTTGCATCCCGACTGAAACAAATAACTATGTTACTTGTAAAATTAAGGTCTGATCTGATTGGCAGAGCTGAGCAAATCAGCAGCTGTTATTTTAGAAGTTAGTCTAGTAGTAAGAGGGTATGAAGTCAAGAAAGTCTCTTAATCGCCGACGCCTTCGTGTGTTGCAGGAGGAGTTGTGGTTGAGACATCTTCTCAGAGTTGCTTTGGATCACGAGTGTCGTCGCTGCCTGCATCATACTCGGACTCAGACAGCAAATCCGAGTAACTGCTTGTGTTCAGGTGTGAATCGCATTCTTGTTTATCTATCTGTAAATTATTTTATAATATTACTTAGCACAAATGGTAACGAACAGATTTTGAAAACATGAATGGAGATTTTTATACACAGAATTTCACTAAATGATAAAACTGACCTGGCAACTGTTGGAGTGTGTGGAGAATGACTATTCCATTCATACACCGTGTGTTTGATATTGACCAATAACGTTTAGCAATTCCTCGGATATAGACCAATCGCGATCGTTTATCTTATAAAATGCTTGCTATTAATATGAGGAAGGGCTTTTACCTGAGAAAATGGTCAGCTCGTTACTGGTCACTTACGCATCAATGTGCCGTGATTAATAACTCGCACGCTGCCATTAAGCAGCACGAAAACAGATTATTTTATACAACATAACTAGTTAAAAATTGAAGTAATAGAAATGTTAATTGATTAAAAAACACAATTTCAATTCGGTGCAAGCCACTTGGTGTACTTTTATTCTGTTCTGCTATTAGCTTACCTGAATGAAGTAAACTATGTCTTATATGCACCATTGGTAGCACTGGCCATAGCATGGTAACTCGAATTGATTCAATGGATGGTTGATTATTAGTATGCTGTAATCTCACAGCTGTTAGTTTTGTTTTTATACAACCAAGCACAGAAGTGATTGTTATTTGTATAATCCAATATATTTTTATACAAGGAATAGTCTTAATAAATCCAACTCGAGTTGACGAGTTTCATCAGATAAATTCCTTCCTGCTGTGCAGTCACGAATCTATCGATGAACTCGTAAACTCTCGTGGGATTACCTATGAAAAGCAGTTGTCCAGGTCCATTTAAAATTTAGTTAAGTTCTGTGTATAAAATATCCGCTTCCTTAGGTTTTCGTAATATGTAACTTCCACATTAATAACTGTATATAGTGAAACAAGTTGTCTCTGTGGGTGGAAGGCATTTAAAAAAAATATTAAGTCCATGCAGAAGTTATTGAAAGCACGCAATCTGCTTGATATTGTGCGGGTTACGCTCTGATTGGTTGGCAACGGTCGTTCTTCTCATTGGTTGCCACTTACAGTGATGCCAAGATCAAGCAGGATTAGTGACATGTTAAGTTAGGGACAGGTAATACTGTAACCGCCGAAAATTCTAAAATACCATGGATACTAGAAAATATTTTCCAGACTTCTACATTTACTGTTAGTGCCCGCATGTTCACTAGAATGAAATGCAACTCTTGAGTACCTGCAAGACTATTCATAGCACGGATTCAGTCCTCCACGGTCCTCCTTTCTGCCAGCTTTAAATCGCATTGTGACTTGATTTTGTGTTGAAGTGCAAAGTGATTTGTTAGTAAAGGAGTCAAATGGAAAGCTTTATTGATATCGGAGGAATTAGAAATTCTCCGTAAACATGATGAAAACACCGGTATGAATCAGAAACTGTTGGGGGAATCATTACGAATCTCTTCTTCTACGCTTAGTGCAAAATCGTGAAGCGGTTTACGAATTGTAGTACAGTACTGTAGTTAATTTTTTCTTACTTTTTCTGAAAGGAAAGAATATAAAATACCTCTCAGCATAATTACTGTATTTAATCCTTAATTTGATTCAACAAATGCTTCTTTTGATTCATTTCATGGTGTTAAAATTTTTGAAATCTAAAAATGACCCACTCTCACTAATATGCGGTCCCGTGTAATGTGCTATTTTACTGTACATGGGAGGGATAATAATGACATTAGCCTCATATGTTTCATGGTCCAGAATCAATAAGCATCTTGCCATGGACGTTATAAATGTGTATGCCAAGTTTCATTCGAGTACAGTGAAACCTTGGCAAGACGCTCTTCAGTGTTCAGAGAGCCCATAAGTGAATTTCCATGCAAAAGCATAAATATAGATAGCCCCTATATCGGTTTTCACCTGCAGAGGGTAAACTGATTGTACAGTTGAGGATTGTCATTTGAATACCACCGGTGCTTAAATCCCGTGTTTACTCGCATAATATATGCACCCTAACATTTCACATTCAAAAATAACAATTCCTTACTTAATAGTCACATCTGATTTTTAATAAAAACCATTTTAATAATATCTAAAGTTGTAAGATTGGATGGCATGATTATCTTTCAATTCAAGTTTTTAAACAACAATGCATGGAAGTGGTAATCGTGATTGGTTCTTATTAATGCACAAGATGTACTTAACGATTACACAGCCCAACAAAAAAGAACTATTTGTTTGGTGTCTCAGATGTTTTACCAGATTTTGGCTATACTTAGTCTGCTTATTCCAAATATGTAAACAGTTTTTCTCTACCAGCTCTACTTTTATATAGAGTGCCATTAACTTATAACCTCTTTTGTGAAACAAAATCTTGCTTGATAACATATCTAGTGAAGGTTCTTGACCATTCTTTGGACCCATAGGACAAAAACTGCATGAAGTACAGAAAAACAAAAAGCTGAATTATTTTTTGGCCCTCGAATTGACACCTCATGTCATAAACAACCGTACAGTATGTGATAACAATTTTTTGAAAGACCGCATGTTATAATGTTAATGTAATGTTAGTGTGTTGCTCTTTTCTTCACGTGATTTAGAAGCTAAAAATAGGCACTTTTTTATTTATATTAAATGTAAAATGGGATAATATGCATAATGGTAATATCATATCTCACAAAACTAAAGCTGGTAGGGCAAAACTAATGGCACATTTGGCATCTGTGACCTAAATATACCCAAGAATAGGTATAAATTCTAAGGCACCAAATTGTTCTTAATCTGTGTTATAGATTACTATCGTAGTATTCTTAAGATTCGACAGAAATAACCAAGTTGAAGAGCAAGTTTCAGGCAGACAGTTATCAAATATTTGAATCAGAGAAACAGAGCCACTGGATGAGAATCTATAGCGTCTAAATGTCTCATGTCTGCTAACTATCAATCGTCATATGTGCGACGCTGCCACTATATTGATATGTACACTATCGATCACTTCAGTATAAAAATCTGTAAAAATGTACAATGTGATACTTGTGGAGATGGTTTAATACACTACTTCCCTATTATTAAACACTAGAGCCCTGATTTATTGGTGAAATAAAATGGCTGAATTTGGTGTTAACTTTCTTCTATTTCGGTGGGTATTTCGTGAAATAAATTACTTTATACTACATTGGGAACATTGCGCAATGATAAACTTTGCTTCTTTATTTACATGAACTAACCCCCCCCCCCCCCCATTTCTATATTCTTCTGCCCTTGTATGAACTGAAGTAACTTTCGATTTAGTCATGGTTAGAGTTAATGTTCAAATATAATGACGAGAAATATTATCGTAATTTCTACTAAACACCATCAGATAGCCATTTGCAAACAGAAATGCCAACCATACCCCTGTGGATAAAAGATAAAATCTGTTGAATACAAGTAACAAACATTCTACACTCTTCTGCTGTAATCGATCATAGGCATCGCTAACTTGGCAAAGACATAGCAGGAAAGGAGTACAAACCAGGTCACAGACAATCTTTGCGTAAATTCTGCAATCTTTGTAATCGATCACAAATATCAATATATCAGTAAATCTTCGACAGCCACAGAAACAGCAGAAAAAAAGCATGCTGCTAAGAAATAATGTATACAGTACACCAAAACACAATATTCTGATTTTAAGGCACATTTTCGTGCCCATTTCTCACTTTACGGACAGAAGGGGGATATTTCGTGCTTATAGACACATTTTGCGGAATCGAGTAAATTTCGTATTTTAAGCATATAAAAGCTTTGTTTGTTCTGGATCTTTATGGCCACCTGGATTGCCAGGGAGATGACTTCTCTCTCTCTCTCTCTTTAACTAAGGGAGGTTCTTTTATAAAATTTTGCGCTTATCGTTGTTACCAAAAATACGGCCCCTATTAATCACTAACCTGAATCCAGATTTCAGTGAGCTTCCTCACCATTTTCAACAGTTACTCCATCTGCTTGTTGGTCCTCATCAGCGACTTCTGGTGTACATCTAATGAACCTCCCGATGAGATTGTCTTCGATGGGAATTTAAAAAATCATGAGTCTGTGCTTATTTCTGTGGATGGGGATTTTTTCCCAAATTGTTAGCTGTTTGTGTCCCGGTTCTGATCCTATTCGGTGTCCAATTCCACAAGCATGGGCTGCTACTGCTGATTTTTCAGTGTGAGCAAATTTGATATTTCTAAAATGTTCTTTGGTCCTAGTTTCCAAACTTCTTTTGGTCTTCCCTATGTACTTTAAATTACAATTATTACTACTGAATCTGTATATACCACATTTCTGTCCTTTTGGAATGTTCTCTTAGTGAGTAGATTTTATAATGTTTTTGGTACTGTATTTATTTTTTGACACCAAAGCGATGTTCAGGTCCTTGAATATTCTCTTAAATTTCCTATCTGCATTAGGATTAATAATAGGGAAGTAGTGTATTAAACCATCTCCACAAGTATCACATTATATAATTCGCGGGTGCGTGGGCAAAGAGAGTTAAGTCCACTTTCTTGTTATTAAGAATTACAGTGACTTAACACACTTTACCTGCTCAACATCGCTTTAGAGATGGATAAACCCATGAGGCACACATCCATAACTACCGTACAATTTTGAATGTGACTTACTGGACTTAACAAATGTAGAGAACATTTTTATCTATCACTCTATGGACATATCTCAATTTTTGAGCATGGTAGACTTAACTCTCTTTGCCTGCACACCTGCGAATTATAACTTCCCTGTGTAAATTTTCTAAGGTTCTAGACTGGAAAAATGTGTTTGTTACATGGGTAAATATGGTAATCCATGAGAATATTATAGGAGAAAAATTCCTCTGATACTGCGATTTGAACCCAGGACCTTTGGTTATCCGTGCCAATGCTCTACCAACTGAGCTAACCCAGAGTTCACTTCACAGAACCAGATGGAACCTCTCTCCTATGACTGATGGTAATCCATACCTAAAATACTTTGTGAAAATAAGCCATTGTGTGCCAAACATCTTTAATAATGTAAAAGTTCTTCATGAGCTAACAGCCGAGTCGAGGTTTTAATAAACTCCGAGCTTTCGGACTCCATCTCCGAGTCCATCTTCTGGGAAACTGGTAGAGAGAGAAGGCGGAGCAGTTGGTGAGTTCCAGCCAATGGCTTTTTAAAACCTCAACTCTGCTGTTAGCCCGTGAAGAACTTTTACATAGTATTCGCCGAGAAAAGTTCAAACCATTTATAAGTTATCTTTAATAATGTTCAATAATATCTTGTTTAATAAATTTATGTAGTAAAACAAACGGAAATTCCTTTAAAACTCAAAATGATCCATCCTTTGCCTATCACCCTCTTAAACAGTTCCCTGAAGCTGGAGGTAGGAATGAGCATCGATGTCAAAATCAGAAGTAACCATCGATGTGACGATAATATTGACCTGAAAACATTGATGTATTTTGACGCAAAACATCGATGTATATATATATATTTTTTTTTTAAAGTCATGGGTTCAGAAAATTAAGCAAAATTCATAAATAAACTGAGATATTTCCATGAGAACTAATGATGCAAACATTAGGCTGCTGTAAGTAAAATTATATCTTAGAATAAAGGTAGACCAATTAACCTTATTTTAGTACTGTAAATACACTGACAGGCAAAAGAAACCGATCACTGTAAAATTTGTTGTAATTTTAAGATTAAACATAAATTGGTTAGATGTTTATACATTGTTGTTGGTGAGGATTAATTATTATTTTTATTGGACCATTAGCTATAGAGACAGCATATCCCCTTTCTTAATATCTTCACTTTATCACCACACAATTAACAAAAAACATCGTGATAGGCCGTTTTTGATCTGATTATCTGCACTAGCTTTTCATATACGTTGCAAGATGTTTCATTGTTGTATTGTGTCATTTTCTTCCAAACTGATAGGAAACTGTCTCCCTTTGCATTGAAGTGATTCTGTCAGCAAGTTTAGTTGAAATTATGCCTCTCAATCCTGAAGACTTTGCCAAAGCTGTTGCTCTAATTGATGGTGGACGCAGCCTCCGTTATGCCGCTGCAACCTTAGGTGCAAGAGACTGTGAGAAGATTTCGAGAAACAGGCAGTTATACCAGAAAAAGTATACAATTGCAGTAATTTTATTTCAAAGCACTTCTTCATAATTTTGATTTAAACTTCACTTTTTTCAAATTCGGTCCCCCCCCCCCCCCCATCAGTGTATTTAAGAACATCGATGTTGGGGAGAAACATTGATGTAGCAAAAACATCTGTTGTGTTCCATCGATGCTCAACCCTAGCTGGAAGAGTATGGAGGTTTATGTTTGGTATTGATATTAAAATTATTATCCAATATTTATGCAGAACATGTTCCTTGGACATTTCTCCACATCCTCAGCCTCTGCTATGGGTTTAATTGACTTCAGTCTTCAATCTTCTTTCAGACTCTTTCATCTCATACTTCTTACAGTTCCATATCTTCTGTTTGTTTACTGATTTTAAAATTTCGCCCTCCCAGTAAAATCAGGTAAACAAATACAAGATTTGGAAGTGTGAGAAAAAATGTATATTAAAAATTACGAGAGCTATTTTGTTTCAACCCCCGATGGGGCATAAAGTGAAAACCACTGTGAAAATCAGAACTGTTTTATTTGGAACATTTAGGTACACCTTCCAGCTACTTCTGTACATAATCGCGCTCCGACATTTGTCATAGCATGGTACCAACTTCCCAGTACCCTCTTCATAGAAGTTTGCTGTCAGCATTTTGAGATGGGTTCGGAAGTGCAATCATATTAAAAATGTCACAAAAACATAAACGTTTGTCACTAAAAAGAAAAAGTGGATATTAACTTTAGTTTTGATACTACTGTATACATAGACCTTCTTGTATAAATTTTCTTGACCACAAACAATCTCACAATCTCGCTGTCTACTGTACTGTAAACTATATTGTTGAATACGTTTTTTATGTACCAACGATTTTCTAAACAGCAGACATTTAATTTTTCCCCAGCGGTGTCCGCTATTGGGAAGTTTCACAATATATCCCTTTACTGTTAATATTATATTCTTAATTCCAGGAGCAGCTGAATTCCCTGCAAGGGTCTTCCTCCCTTTTTAATCCTTTCACTGTTACAGCCATATACAAGGTGCAGCAGAGGAAACGGATGTTTTTCAAATAACCATAACTCAGAAGATTTTCTAGTTGAACAAAATTTAATTACACAGAAATGAAGCTTGTATAATGCAGTTTCTGTTGTCTATTTCAGAATTACCTCCGATAAATAACATCCGTCAAGTGACGACCTTCTTTCTGTATACACTCTCGTAACCTCACTTCAAAATTCTGTATTGCTCTTCCCAACGTTTCTTCCTCCACATTTGTGAACACGAATGAACTCTTTTAATTCTTGAACGTTGCAGGGTTTGTTCAAGTAAACCTTTGATTTGAGGCAACCCCACAAAAAATAGTCACTAATGGACAAGTCAGGGGAGCGAGGCGACCAATGAATGTCGCCAAAACAGGAGATAATTCAACTGTTGCGTCACTTGATGGCATTTATTTTTTGGAGGTAAATCTGAATTAGTCAACAGAAACTGCATTATACAAGCTTCATTTCTGTGTAATTAAATTTTGTTCAACTAGAAAATCTTCTGAGTTATGGTTATTTGAAAAACATCCATTTCCTCTGCATCACTGCTGACTGTGCTATTGACACATGTATCCAATTCAATAGATGAAAGAAATTCAAATTCAAAGTTTGTCAGCATACAGTACCACCTCTTGTCTACATCCTACACCATCAGTTCCTTGTTTCCTATCTTGAGCTTCCTTCTGTATTTCAGGCATCCATTGAAACCATTGTACCATCCATTCTGCTGGTGCAGCAGAATGCAGAATGCACCAACCATTGAAACACATGATACCTCTGCTGTGTTGTGACGACATGGAGGAATCCCCAGGGTTATGTAAATCAGTCTAAACTTCAACGTGCTGTGCTATTGTTTCGGAGGAAACTGGCAGTACTCAGTCGGAATCAGCTGATGATGATGGGGATACCCATTGAAAAGTTCGTTCTAGGTAAATATTCCTAATAGTGAAGTTAGTGTTCATATTTCCATACTTGATCTCTCTGTTTATCCATTTCTTATTACAAAAGAAATTTGCAAAAATTAATTCAGCCCTACAGTAAATAATACGTTAGCAATGACTAGGTTCACCCTTTCTAAGCCGCATGTCGACGTAACTGGGTGCGAGATTTTTAATTTCCCACACTTTACTTCGGTAGCAATTAGAGGGAAATTTTCTTATTGGCATCACCCGCAACTAGCATTTCCTTTCTCTCCTATATAACACAGACATTTTCCCATGACCAGCTGCGGAATTAATCCTCCTACGCATTCGGTTGAATTCTTTCTGTTAATATAACAGCTGTTCTTATCTTTTTTCAGAGATTGAAAGATAACAGTTATACATGGGAGAGAGAAGACTAATACAACCGTCAAAATGGTTTAGTTTTTTAAAAAGGCTAATTATATTCAAGTATAGGTGAGTCCGTCTGTCGTAGTAATTGTGCCCCCAATAACATTTAGCTAGTTGTGTAGAAGTTGGTGATGGTAGGGCATCGTAGATGTTGGATTTATTCATAACACAGCCCAACAAAAAAGAACTTTTTCTTTGGTGCCTCAGATGTTTTACTGGATTTTGGCTACAGTGTGCTTATTCCAAATATGTAAACCGTTTTTCTGTACCAGTTCTACTTTTATGTAGATTTTATTTGTGAACTCTTAATCTAACGAAACGAAATCTTGCTTGATAATATAGCTAGTGACCATACTTTGGACCCGTAGGACAAAACTGTACATAGTACAGAAAAACTAAAAGCTGGATTATTTTTTGAGCCTCAAACGTCATAAACGACCGTACAATATGTGATAATATCAATTTTTTTGAAGACTCCATGTTATATTGTTATTGTAATTTTAATGTAATGTTAGTGTGTTGCTTTTTTCTTCACGTGATTCAGAAGTTAAAAATAGGCACTGTTTTTCATTTATATCAAACGTAAAATGGGATAATATGCATAATGGTAATACCATATCTCAAACTAAAGCTGATAGGGCAAAACTAATGGCACATTTGGCATTGGCGACATAAATATACCCAAGAATAGGTATAAATTCTAAGGAACCAAAATCGCTGTTGGTCTGTGTTATGGTACAGTAGTTGAAACTTTACTAACAATGTTAAAACTTTTTTTTTTTTTGCGGCATAACAGTATTGTAATAAAATATCTATGGTTCCGATGTTTATGACCTAAAACAGTAGAAATATGACTGCAAATATGCCCTTAAAATTACTAAATATGACTAAAAAATACTAGACATGACATAATAAGAGAAAATACATATTTTGTAAAAATAAATCTTTTCATTTAAAACCTTTAATGACACAAAATTATATCACATGATTTCAATCTGATACTCACTTAACACTTGTACAAGTGATTTATAGTTTTACTCATGGGCGTACGGTGAAATTCTATTTGGAGGGGGTTGAATATAATGTTGTCTCAGCTCCATGTATTTGCGCACATTGCGACTTAGTACACTATTTTTACTAACTAAACAGTTGTATTGTGATTATTAATACACTATTAATAATCAATTTACTATGCAGCACTGTATTTCAAACTTTATTTTTTTTTTTTAAGTATCTGTCCATTTATTGTTTTAAATAGTCTATAAATATAATCTTTCTTCTGAGAAACTAGCATAGTACCACAGTATAATTATTAATACAGTACAGAAACTCAGCCCGTTTTTCTGCCAGCCGAGCATGCGTGCGCATTTACTAGCGATCGTAGCGGCCATATAGTAAGACTACAGAAACTACTCCGGGAAGTATGTAAATAAATAGGAGTGTTGTATTTATTAGAACACGCTATATTCGAAAGAACCTTATTATTCTGCTGTAAGTTCCAGTAATAATAAAAGACAAAATCCTGAATTGCATTTCTTCACTTTCTTGAAACATCCAGAAAGGTAAGAACGAAAATAAGTAATATTTATTGTAGGTCTACTGGCTTACTCGTGATTCTGGTGTGGTTATGTTTCAAGGTACTTTAATGTAATATTTTTATATTTTATTCTGCTGTAATGATTTCTGGTGTATAAAATAGGTCATTAATGGTCGACAAGAAAACCTAGTAACAAAATATGTAAAATATTTGAGTGAAAATTACCGTCTATGCTTGACACACGCCGAAAACAGACAGTTTATGAATTCCTATAAAAACTCGTTAATTAAAACTGCTGTACCGACGGTGTCTTCAATTCCAAATGCTCCAGAATTTTGTTTAATGAAGTCCATCCTGCAGTGATTGACGCTACATAGACCTACAATAAATTGAAGTCGTATATTGCCATATAAGGCGAATCAAAATACACTGTCAACAATGACGTGCAGGATGAACATGACAGACCTATAATATAATATACGTAATTAATATGTAGGCTATTTATTATCATAATTTGAATTATAAATTATATTAAAGGGCAATGATTTTAAAGGAAAAATACTAGGCCTAGGTACAGTCCTTAACAGTAGCCTATTTAGGTATTGTTTACCTCTTAACTAGAATATTATCTGTTTTATTATTTCTTAAATTTAAAATTAGATTTGCATTAAATAAAAATATTCTGTATTTTTCTCTTTTTCTCTTTTAACATAACATATTTTGCGATGTGTTTATGTATTTTCTCAAGCCATTTCATACGATGAGAATGTAGCTTTACTTAATTTCCGCATGGAGCGCTAGTGTCGTCCAGCCAACATGTTGTCATAGGACTTTTAACACACAGTTTCTTTACTGTATTAATAGGGCCCTGATTTATTGGTGAAATAAAATGGCTGATTTCGGTGTTAAGTTCCTTCTATTTCGGTGGGTATTTCGTGAAATCATTTATTTTACACTACATTGGGAACATTGCTTCTTTATTTACATGAACTAACACCCCCCCCCCCCCCCCTCATTTCTATATTGTTCTGTCTTGTATGAACTGAAGTAACTTTCGATTTAGACATGATTAGAGTTAATATTCAAATATAATTACGAGAATTATTATCGTAATATCTACTAAACACCATCAGATAGCTATTTGCAAACAGAAGTGCCAACCATACCACTGTGGATAAAAGACGAAATCTGTTGAATACAAGTAACAAACATTTTACACTCTTCTGCTGTAATCGATCATAGGCATCGCTAACTTGGCAAAGAGATAGCAGGAAAGGAGAGTACTCAGCAGTACAAACCAGGTCACAGACAATCTTTGCGTAAATTTTGTAATCGATCGCAAATGTCGATGTATCGGTAAAACTTCGATAGCCACAGAAAGAGCAGACAAAATATAATACAGTACACCAAAACACAATATTGTGATTTTAAGGCAAATTTTCGTGCTCATTTCTCACTTTACGGACAGAAGGGGCATATTTCGCGGAATCGAGTAAATTTCGCGATATTTCGTGGATTCAATTTGGTTCATATTGGTATTTTAAGCATATAAAAACTAAATATAGCTAAGGGAGGTTGTTTTATAAAATTTCGCGCTTATTGTTGTTACCAAAAAATATGGCCCCTATGTATTAATACTTATACTGTGATAGTACCGTAGGATGTAATGCACACTATGCGCTATAATCCATATTATTTCTTTATGCATGTATATTCTGTTGTTTCTGTATTGGTAAGTTGATTGGAGACATAGTAATTACGTTTCACTACTCGTGCTGATTTCTGGAGCTAAGAAATTTTATCAGTAACGCGTCACTGTTATAAGAAGTAAAAAATTTAAAACCTACCAGTATTAATAAAGTATTTAATAACAATAGGCCTAAGCTTTCTTCTACAGTAGAAGTTCTTTCAGATCATTTGCTCATTGAGATTAAGTACGTGCATTATTATTAAATAATTACGAGAGTATACTAGAATCATCAGTGAGAAATTAAAAATTACAAGAGTTTTAATAATGCTTTATGTAAGAACATATAATAAAATAATCAAACCTATTATTTTTTTAAATTACTGAACATGATGTTATAATCCTAAAAATCTCAGATATTTCGGGAGGGGTTTCAATCTCCTCAACCCTCCCCCACCGTAAGCCTATGGTTTTACTGTAAAGAACTTCTATTTTTAAAGAATTTGTTCCTATATGCTCGCTTCATCAGCTCAAAATAATATTTTGTTGACCATGTGTGTCCCTATAAAATAGTTCCATAAAATAAACCATTTACTGCATACATTTTAAGTTATAATTTTGCTCCTTTATCGAAGTTATATTTGAAATGTGACGTTAAATTACAAATGATGATGATGAGTGTTCTGCCTGAAGGCAGGTCCAGACCCGGGACGAAGCCGTGGGGTGATGACCACGACTCATCCGAGGTGATTCAGGCAACATTTGCCATTGCCTCTCGTGGGATGGGAATGAAAGGACACAACACCCAGTCCTGAACCCAGGAAGAAAATTTTCCACTGCTGAAAAATCCCCGACCTGCCTGGGAACCGAACCCAGGCTGCCAGGGTGGAAGGTAGTCACGCTACCAATTCACCCCAATTCACCCATGGCGTTGAACTAAATTACAAATATAACCAAAATAAGACTAAGAACATAAAAAATGGCCAGAAAATTACTTTGTATGCAAATTAAAAACAGTCTGATTAGGATAATAAGCGTACATTTCATGTTTGTGGCGAGAATGGAGTTCAGGATGAAAATATGATGTGTCATAAACAGCCGAACCCTAGTAATAACATCCAATAATATACAAGATTTCTTTATAATACTGTTGGAATCGGTCTCAGATTTTGATGAAAATTTGTAGTGTGGTTCCCATATGCATGAGGAACAAAGATCTGAATTTTTAGCATCTTGTTTGTTATAGATTCAGAGATACACTTCTTTGAAAATATCATGTTGTAGGAAGAATAGAGTTGGGACAGGAGTAGGTTTTGTGTGCAGACTGTTACATTTTTGCTTGTACCATGCCTGTGAATGTTAGCAGAACCATAGCACATGATCATTCCAATGCAAAAATGACTGCTAAGTTCAAATCTGCTGTCAGAATTTGTGTAACACTTACAGAAATGTTGTTATGGGCACGTCAACTTCAAAATTGAAACTATAAAAAGGCAGTCGCGTCTCCACATAAAAACCATGATATCTCAAAAAGTAAACAACATTGTTCAACTATCGATTAAGCCATAGAGCCGGTTTGATGTGTTAAGAACACAGCGCATGAGTCCTTTATGTTCTTCTAGGAACGCACAGGAACTCGCATTTCTCAGTCATGCATTAAAAAAATTCGAAACTGGTTGTACATAGATGAACCCAGATCCCCATTTTACCATTGAGAGGGTTAAACCGATGGTTTAAGTTGCTCATACTCTAGTTAGTTACTTCCATTCTTGTGTCCAACTTTAGCGCTGTGTATTAAATACAGTAGAATCCCTCTATTCCAAACTAATTGGGACCGAACTCCTTTCAGTTTAGCGGGAATAGGCAGATTTCATGAATATCAATGTATTGACTTGTTAAGGTGTAAATTAAGTGCGGGGAATTGTATAAACGGAGCCATCATGTGCTGTAAGTAACCAGTTTTCATTCCAGTTTGGTTCCAGGCGTTTTCATCAAGCTTAGGCTCTATGTATGTCTCTATTTAACTTCTTTTTATAATATAAAATGTACGTTTTTCACGAACGTCTCCTGTTTTTAAGTTTAAAAAATTGGTATTTTTTCTGAACTTCTTTTGGAATAGCGGACTCTAATGTAGTTGAATTAAAACGCACATAATCTGTTACAGACACCCTCACAAAAATCTGCTCCAGGAGACCTCAGTTGGCACTCTGCTAATGATACAGGAACACCACCTGCAAAATGGCCGTCAGAAGTTTACCAGGTACAGTAAATAAAGTACGTTACAGAAAGTATTTTAATTCAACTTTTTTTTTTTTAAGATTTATTTATTTATTTTATTTTATTTTTTTATATAAACTGTAGCTTTTATATTATCAGTATTACAATGACTCAGAGTGAACAACTTCAATAAGTGTTCAAACTGCAAACCGCCATCTGTTGTTCAACCATTGTACTACAGATTGAAGCCATATACAATTTACAATTTACAATTTTATTGTTCCAAATTACACGAAAAATATACATAAAAATAGTTGCTACACCACCCGAAGAAGCAGAGCTTGTGTTCGGGGGTGGTTCAGTTCAATATATTAGAAAAAACTTATACTAAATAATTACTTAAAACAATACATAACTATTTAATTACCGTAATTTACGGACCATAAGACACATTTTTTAACCTTGGAAACAGAGCCTTGAAACAAGTAAGAATCAGCTTGAAAAATTTTATGTCATAACCGGGATTTGAACACGGATTTTCGTCTTAACGCGCCGATCCTCTACCATTGAGCTACCATGACAACATGCCAGTCTGACATCAAATTCCTCAACTGATTCAGAAGACAAGGCAAACCACGGGAGGTTTCTCTCCATTGAGAATTTTTCAAGCTGATTCTTACTTGTATTAATATCCCAGACATGAATTTAATGTCTATTTCCTTTCCTTCCACTTAATTAAGAGCCTTGAAAGTTGGGTGCGTCTAATGGTTTGAAGTACACACACAAAAAAATTAAAAATAGATAAAATATTGCTGCTATACCATAGTTATAAACAAGGTGTTGTAAATGATAAGATAATTACAAATTTTGGCACTGACTGTACACTAGTGCATTGTCACAATCGTAAAATGAGGGTAGCTAGAAATCAGGTAGCCTATACAATGCGAATGGAAAGGAATGTTGAGTTCTTTTATACGAAAGGAGTTGTCTCCACTGGGTGGTTTAAATGAAGGCAACGACCTCTTAACAGCCTTGTCCCGTTACACTTACCGTATGGTGAACTGAGGGTTAGAAAGTGTAATAGTATTTTCAATCTTTCATGACAAATAAATTTGGTAGTTAAAATATACGCGATGCCACCTGTACAAAAGAGGTTTAAAGTTAGAAGTGATTTACACCGATTCCATTGTACAAGGTTATAATTTGTTTATGCATTGAAGTACATTATTCCCTTTAAAATTTGTCGTCTAGAATGGCATCAAATTTCTTTTCCTTTAAATTTTCATTCGAAAATCAAGATGCGCCTTATGGTCCGGAGCGTCTTACAGTCCGTAAAATATGGTACTTCCCTTTTCAATATGGAAGGGCTGTAAACACATGCAGACAAGGTCAGTCTTCAATAAATCTTCCCTATTCCAGAGACTTGTTCCTTAGAAAAAAATACTTTTCGCCGGGGAAAATGAGAAACACAAAAGCATAAAGGAGCTGTTCTTACTGTATTGATGCCTGCTTCCAAGACAGTCCACATTTATAGAGTAGTTACAAGGCATTATCTGTATTATAGGCTGTGCGTAGTGTTTAAGGGGCGATGATAGTTAATGCTAACAAAATGATAGAAAATATAGCTATGTTCAAGAAGCCATAACTCAGGTGTTAACAGTCGGATTTAGTTGAATTTTTGTTGCTTTGCAAGTGCACTCTGTGACTTAAAATAAGCAAAGAATGGTTGTTCTAGAACTCACTCTTTGGTAGGAAAGAATTTTTTAACACATAGGTGATAATTTAGTTTTACAGTTACTTCCCTTGACATAGGTACGCTTTATTCAATTTCTGTAGCTTAGATTTTTTTGAAACTAACAATAGGTACTACTATTTACCCTAGCACAATCAGTTTAATATGTACAATATTACTGCATAAAAACTGCATGAAAACTTCACGACTAAAAAAATACTTTTTTTTTTTTATTTTTTTAATGAGAATGATTGAAAACTCGATCCGTCTGTCACCTGTGTGTTTCTCTGAGCTTTAAGATTACATCTCAGATGGCTTGCTAGGCCGGACAGAGGGAATTAAATGTATAAAAGGAATAAGGCAAGGAGACTCATTAAGTCCTTCACTATTTAATATGATAATGGATAAGATTATAGAAAGTGTAAAGTGTCTTCTAGGTTATCAGATGGGAAACAAAAGTTTTAACATAGTATGTTATGCTGATGACGCAGTTCTGATCGCCAGAACAGAGGACGAACTACAACGACTACTTCATCGGTTTGTAACAACAGCAGAAAAGCTAAATATGAACATATCTACAAATAAAACTAAATGTATGTGCATATCTAAGAATCCAATAAGGTGTAAACTGGAAATTAATGGAAAAGTCATACAACAAGTAATGGATTTTAAATATCTTGGAGTACATATATCTAGCTCCCGTAGACTGGCTGATGAAGTAAGATCCCAGGTTTTTAAGGCAGCAAGAATATCAGGATATTTACGAGATGTTATATGGAAAAACAAATATTTAAACATAGAAAGTAAAACAAAAGTTTACAAAACATGTGTACGACCAATCATGACATATGGTGCAGAAACAAGAGCAGATATTCAGCAAACAAAACAACTATTGAGAACAACAGAGATGAATACTTTAAGAGCCATAGTAGGTAAAACAAGACTTGATAAAGTTAGGAACCAGGATGTGAGAGAGGAATGTAATATCATAGATGTGGAGACTTTTGTTAAAATAAGGAAAAAAGAGTGGAACGCTCATGTAGACAGAGCTGACGACACAAGACTTATTAAAGCAGCGAAGACATTACGACCCAGAGGGAAAAGAGATGTGGGCAGATGGTTTGAGACGCTATCATCACTGATTTAACGTGTGGAAATTAACAGGCATTTGCCTAAATAGAAGAAGAAGAAGAAGAAGAAGAAGATTGAAAACTCTGTATAGTCAAGACTTTTCACGTAATTCTGCTAAGGGAGATTCGTCATCCATCTATAATGAATTCCTGAAAGTTTCATTACTTTAGCATGAATAGCTTTTCAGAAAATGGAATCTGAAGTACAAAAAATGTAATTTTACAGGAGAGCGAAAAGAAAAGACATGCATGTTCTAACACAATGGCATTTTATCCATCTAGGTCGCTCTGCTTGGCTTAATAATAACGCAACATATAAGACCTATATATCAAAACTAGCATGTGCCCACGGCTTCACCTGCGATAATTATTTCAAAAATTAAAAATTAAGAGCTTAATAGTTAAATCATTATATTTATTAGCACCTAAATCACGTGGACTACATACCATGAGTAGATAGCATCGTCTGGTAAAAGCGTCCTCAGATTCGAGCTTCTTGGCCCAGAAAACCTGTGTATAGTGAGATTCGTCCAAATAAAACAACGTTTGACCATATTTAGGGCTTACAACATTCAAGCGATCGCGAAAGTTTATTTTCAAGGTATGACAAAAATAACCAAAGCCAACTGTAATTGATTTGACATTGAAATGTATAACTGAAAACTTATGTTTTGAAAACGCAAAAAATGCACTTTTTTTGCCCGTTTTTCACTCATAACTCACAAACTAAAACTAAAATTAAAATTCCAGCTTCGAGGTGCATTTTCCGACCCTTCAGCCCACCTATGTTTAAAATTTCAGATCTCTGCGTTCAGTAGATTTCACTGGACATCGAGGACAATTCCTTTTATTAATATAGATAATATGAATTATATTGATACCTCCTCTAATTTGTCAAACATTCATTTCATTTAATCCAAACCCATCTGATACAACTGGCAACAATATGTTCTGTGAATTTGTTTTGATAATTCTGTGTAAAAAGGGGTTAAGTATTTTCAAAAACATTTTATTTTTGGCATTTAAAATCAGAATTTTTCAAAATCCTTTCTTAGTGAGCACCTACATTATGAAATGAAGGTATTGTCAAAATTCCAAGGCTCTACCTGTTATATGTATGTATGTATGTATGTATTTTATTCATCCAGTAGCATCATTATACATGACATTGGATACGTCTCAAATATACACAAAAAACACAAATTAAGATATGTACAAATCACATAGCTCAGCAAACTAAAAACTAAAAAAAAAAAAAAAAAAAAAAATTAGAATCTAAATAAGAAACAAATAAGAATAAGAATAAAACCTCAAAATTTACAAATGAACAAATACTATAACTAAAGACAACAGATACATTAATATTTTATATTAATTACACATTTCAATAAACTCGTTAATGTCATATGGACAGCAATTCAATAGAAATCCCCTTAATATTACTTTAAATTTCTTGCATGAAGGTATTTCCTTGATGTACGATGGTAATTTATTGAATAAGTAGAGGCCGGTGTAAAGGAAACTTTTCTGGTAGGCATTAGTGTTATGTAATGGAGTAAAGAGATCATGCTTATTTCTAGTATTGTATGAGTGTACATCCGAATTGGTTGAATATGTATGCAAGTTATTTTTCATAAAAATTAAGGTTTCATATAATATGTAGATACTTGGTAGAGGTAATATGTTTAACTTTTTGAAGAATAGTCTACAACTATAGTTTAGGCTCTACGTTGATTCCTGTCAGTCAGTCAGTCAGGACAAAGCCTCTTATATATATATAGAGATGTTCAGAAAAAATTGCTCTATTACATGAGCCAAAGAAAAAAAAAATCAATTTTTTGACATTGATAACTACCATCTCCCCTGAAGTTGGCCGAGATCCAGAACTACTAACATGTGTAGTCACAAGAAGGGGAACCAACTAATGAACCAACTTTTGACATCTCCCCTTAAATACCAGTGGAGGGTGAACCAATACTCGGCTTTGTGGCATTTAATGTCTGGTTTACTATATTCAGTGAAGAGTAGGTCTACTACATGTTAAGGAGCTCGTCATTATGCAGTTTTCACATTTCTCTTGGGCCCAAATATTTTCCTAAGCACCCTGTTTTAATGGGTTTGAATCCAGGATATCTCAAAAGCGAGTTCGCTATCCTACAGCTACGGACACCTCTGTCGGTAACCATTATAAAAGTGTTTTGACCAGGCGAAATCTATTCTAAATATTCCTCATCCGCCAAGATTTGACAGAAAAACGCTAATCTTACAAAATTGAGAGAATCATGTTTCCTGTACTCGATGTATAAGCATTACTTTGTGAGATTTTCTTAGGATGATCAGATTTTTCTTTACAACTCCACCACTACCCTGGGCCCTGTTTCATAGAACATTTACACATCTATACACACCTGCTTTAAACACTGACAGATAGATTTCAGTTTGACTTTTTATCCATTCATAACCTATAAGGCTGCTTTAAACTTGAAGAAACATGTCAGTGAATCGTAGGCCTATTATATCAGTAATATTATTGCCAGTGCATTTTGTAAAATGTGACGTATTTTAAGAATTTATGTATCAGTGTCTTCCGTAAGCCCTGCTTAATGAATCGATCTGGAGTTTAACTCTGAGATCTATTACAAAAATAACTTATTTTCTGCATGGGCCCAGCAGCGTTGCCAGGAATTTTATTAAGGGCGGGCAAAATCAATTTCGGACCTCAATTTCAATTGATTAGGCTAAACACATTAATATTCACTTAGTTAATCGGATCGTTATTTTGAACCCAAGCTGAATTCGACGAGGCTACAAAGTTTTTTTAAGTTAACAGAATACGCTGTTTTGAGCAATGGCCTTGGTGAGATATTATTATAAATACATATTATAGTTATAATTAGTTAATACTTGCTAAACTCATTATAAAGTAATTATATTTTTTTTATTCACCATGCTACAACTGTAGGTAACAAAGAGTACCCATGCCGATGCCCATGCATGGGCCTATCATAATTGCAATTAGGCCTATCACTGATTTAAAATGAAAAGCATTCTGGCACTTTGTTATATCGGTTTACCCGATTTTATTATTATCAGTCTATTGTTTCATAAGAATATTTTCTAATATTAATATTAGTTATGAGTTCATGGCTCTAAATTATTTGTAATATTGCTAATATTATTAGTAAACTGTTTCACAGACTGCAGAATTAATACAATTTACAAATAATATTAGGTGTTTTTCTATAAGTGTATTTGAACCAAAAACTTTCAAACCCATACAATTCAGATTTCGTGATCTTAAATTTGTGGAAAAGAATCATTCTGATTTAATTATAAATTTATAAAAAGCTTACATATGCTATCAAAGGAATTTCTGTTATAAGTTTTTAGGATTTGAGGTTAGGTTTTAGAAGGCCTACATAAGCTTATCTTGAAGAAGTGCCTGGCAGATTTATTAATGTCTTAGAGCTAGATATATGCATATGCATTCATGACCGACAGATTATTGTTTCTGTTGGACATTACATGATAGTATTATAGGAGAAAAATTCTTCAGACACTGGGATTTGAACCCAGGACCTTTGGCTATCCATGCCACTGCTCTACCAAGCGAACTAAGCCAGAGTTCACTTCACTTCTTAATGTAATTTAACAGAGACAATAATCTGTGGTTCATGGATGCATGTGCATATATCTATTTTGAATGTTACTGCAATAACAGTGGGAGCCCAGTCGCAAAATCACCAATTAGTGTGCCTCACAGTACTGCATATGACATAAAAATTGTCTGTCTTTGAGGTAAACCATTAAGGGCAATCAGTCATAGGAGAGAGGTTCCTTCTGGCGCTGTGAAGTGAATTCTGGCTTAGCTCAGTTGGTAGAGTTTCGGCACAGCCAAAGGTTTTGGGTTCGAATCCCAGTGTCAGAGGAATTTTTCTCCTATAATATTATTGTTAGAGCTAGTTATTATGAAGATATTATGAAGATGTATTATGTAGTCCATGCTGCGTTGAAATAGTAGGTCTATTGACAAAAAAAAAAGCCTAAGAAGGGGGAAAAAAACAACGATCCAGACATAACCTCCAAATCAATCAGCTGACTAATCAATTAATAATAGGCTTGCCAGATGTCCCGGTTTTCAGACAAAATCCCGGTGTCCCGGCCGTTTTACTTCACGTGAAAAATGAATCAGTCTGATTTAATTATCAATTTTCAAAAGCTTACATTGGCTATCAAAGGAATTTTTGTCATAACAAGTTTTTAGGATTTGAGGTTGGATTTTAGTTCATAAGCCTACTGCTATCTTGAATAAGTGCCTGGAAGATTTATTCATTTCTTAGATCTAATTATTATTTGTTACATTTATGAAGATATATGTAGGCCTTTCCGCTTTGGAGGACGAAATGGGCTGGACATGTTGCGCGTGTAGGGGAGGAAAGATATGTCTCAAAAGTGTTGACTTGGAGACCCCAACGCGAAAAGACCACTTGGAAGACCTAGACATAGGTGTCAGGACAATATTAGGATAGATTTAAGGGAAGTAGGATTTGCGAGCTATGCAGAACCAATAAAATTTGTGTTTTTCTATAAATGTTTTTGGGCCAATAACGTATTCTCAAACCCATATAATTAAGATTTTGTGATCTTAAATTTGTGGAACATGAATTACTCTGATTTAATTATTAATTTAGAAAAGGCTTACGTGCGCAATCAGAGGAATTTTTGTTATATAACAAGTTTTTAGGATTTGAGGTTACTATTTTGGCCTACTGCTATCTTGAATAAGAATCAATAAAGAATAAGAATAAGCCCCTGGCAGATTTATTCATTTCTTAGAGGTAACTTGAAGATATATGTTGGCCGTGCTGCTATGAAATAGTATTGAAAAAACACTAAGAATCGAAAAGAAACAACAATCCTGACATAACCTCCAAATCAATAGCTGACTAATGTACTAGTAATAGGCCTATTAGTGATGAGATTTTATGATTAGGCCTAGTGTTCATATCTATAAAACAAAATCTTCATAACTAATGACTAATATTATGAGTTCTAATATTATTAACTGATATTAGGCCTATTAGAAAGTTCTATGAAACGAGGCCCGATTTTGTTTAAATTGTATACATGGGGTGCTTATACTAAGAGCTAAAACTTTTATTTGTATACTCAATTGGATCACCAAATTTGAATACTCTGAATACGCACTTTTTGCAATAGGCCTACGGCCTCTTGTAACGGGAAATCGTACGAAAACATAATGTTGTATTTGGGTTAGGTATCTTTTGGGGATGTGACACCTAGATTGACGACGACTTTATCTTATTTTTAAGGTGGACTTTACATAAACAATTGGTCTAATCCTTCTGGTGGCCCTGGGTCGACTCAGCCTCTAACAGAAATGATTACCAGGAGCAATCATGGGGGTAAAGGCGGCCGGTGCGTGAGGCTGACAACCTTACCGCCTTCACGTGTCGAATGTTCAAAATCTGGGATCCTTAACCTCCATGGGCTTTATAGGGATCGCTTTGCTTTACTTTAGATGAAGAAAATTTCCGTTGTTCCAATTTTCTCGAAAACGGCTCCGAACTAAGATTCTAACTAACGATTTTGTTTAAATTTTACACATGGGGTGCTTATACTAAGACCTAAAACGATTATTTTCAACTTTTTTCGAAAAAAAAAAAAAAAACTATCTGAAGGGTAGTTATAAGCCACTCACTCTGAATACGTGCTCTTTCCAGTATGGCCTCTTGTTCTATAACAGAATGTGAAGTGGAAAAATGATATTGGCCATGCTTGAAGTAAAGAAAGTTACGAAAGTACATTAATCTAGTTTTATTTGGGTTATGCATCCTTCGGGGATGCGATGTGATGTGGTAACGACATTCTCTTTATTTTTACAACCAATTTACATGAAGAGAATGTCAGGTGCCCGCGATTATTTACTCAGCTGCTACTGCCCTAACCGGCGGGGGGGGGGGGGTGAGATAAAAGGGCATTCCTCTACAAGTGGGAAGTGATCTGGAGATTAACTACGTAATATAAAAAAAGTAACAGGTAACGGTTATAAATAACAGTTACTTTCGTGTAACTGTAACAGTAACGTAACTGTTCCAAAACAAAATAACAGGTTCCCATCTCAGGTAGGGATGAGCATAGTTAGTTACAATATCGAGGTTAAAATCGGAGATAACCATCGATATGATGGTAATATCGACCTGAAATCATCGATATATGTAGACAAAAAATGCCATGGTATCACAGTTGGCAAAATTCACAAACCAACAGAAATATTTCCATGAAAACTATCGTTGTAAAAAATTATTCTTTTGGGAAATTAATAGTCCAATCAAATTGTCAAAAATGGATGCAAAATTTAGGGTAGAGCTAATTTTTTTATATGGTGTCTGGGATGGTTTTGAGAGTAATTTCTGATATTTTGCCAACAAAATTTTTTGCCGCCGGAGCCGCCATCTTGAAAAAACTTCAACATTTTCGATTTTATTTCTGTTTTTGCCCATTATCTGCCAAAATACGCACCTGACAAATATGTTTTATTATCCCTCCTAAAAGTAGACTAAATTTGCTACAGTTTGAGATCAAATTGAGTTTTATACCATGAATAGTTTCGGAAATACAGCTCTCTGAATTTCAGCAACATTTTGCAAAAAATGAAAAAATCTGAACTTTCAACTAGTTTTTGCTCGCTATCTTCTAAATGACCAAACCTATAGTAAAACTCCGTAAGGAAACTTAAACTAGAGGTAATTTTCAACTTGTCGAGCACTTTAAACTTATGCTACCTCTTACAGGTCACAGGATACAGAGGTTTAAAAATATATATACAGCAACGATTGAATAATTACATGTGCTTACAAGTTTGGAGCAATAACTGCACAGAACATTCGTTTATATACAAAAAGATTTATTTAGCTGGAGTTGTGGTGAAACACTGCATTGAATGACTTGTTTGTTCATAGTCTTCGGCACTTAGAGGGACCTGGGCAGTTGACGTCTGCTATTTCGTCCGTGATGTTCACAATCTGGCCAGTGTTGATAAAGTTATCTTCAGCGTCTTCATCCAAAAACAAATTAAGTGGCTCATCAGGAGTGTCGTCATCCTCACTGTCGAAGGACAGGACTGTTAGTAGGCAATGTTTTCACACGACTGCCCATTGCAATGTTTGCATATCGTTGTGCACTTTAATCCAGCTTTACGACAAACACAAGCGTTTAAACACCCCTTCTTGCAGGTACAGGAAATACTTTTCAGAATTGATTCTGGAGCTGGCTCCTTCTTGACTTTAAGGGGAAAGAGGCCCCTTGGTGTGTTCATCCAGCCCCACTTCAAAGGCTCTTTGTATTCACCGAGCCATGCCTGAACTTAGTGGTATGTTGGCATGGCATGAAGTTGAGCCGCATCACTGGTTGGGGCAGCCTCGCTAAGTTAAATTTCATTCTTCCTGCAGCTTTTACAAAATATTCCGTGCCGAAGTTCCTCAAGTGTTTGTGTAGCAGGGTCTCCTCCATATAAGTGAACCAAAAAATGTTGGCCCACTTCAGCCACTTCTCCTGATGTAGCTTGAGGGTTCAGAAATACATTAGCCTCCTCTTCTAGTTCAGGATGCTTCAAAATCAGCGAACAGAAGTGGTTTTTCCCGTGGCCACATCTTTATATGAGGGGATGGTAATGCAGTGAGGAGAATAAGGAGGTATATGTCCTCCCCAACTACAAAGACAGTGTCGTATTGAAATACCATTGAGAAGGCAGTGCTAACAATCAAGACATCTGCATCTTCAACAGTCTTTTTCACTTGTATTCCAGCTTTTGGCAATTCATTTTTTAGAAATTCTACGAAGCGCCTCTTATTGTTTTCATTGGCGAGAAAAGTTTCTTCTGAACTTTTCAAAACAGCAGTTCTATCAAAGATGACATCAGGAGATGAACGCGCAGCCCATCGGAGTCTCTCACAATCTTAGTGCTTGTTTGATTAGCGTGCGATGTGCAGAGCAGTGACAAAGAGCCTCTTAGTGCCACTCCTCCGATAACATGTTTCCATTTTCGGAGAACTGTATCTGCTATAGGAAATAATTTTTTCAGAGGACACTGCAAAGTATTCTTCTAAAATAAAACTCAGTTCTTTCCAAATTAAAATGCTGTACCTACACCAACTTTTCTTATTTTTTCTGTTTACATTGGTTTTCTTAGTCTTTTATCATTTTTATTATTTTTTTTATTGGCCAATGTGAAGTTATCCAGGGTCCCTGAGTCTTTTATCATTTTTATTTTTATTATTTTTTATTTTTATTGGCCAATGTGAAGTTATCCAGGGTCCCTGAGCCATAGGCTATTCCCCTAGACAAGCCTCGAAGTTGTTCTTCCTTGTCCAGAAGGTTAAGCCCGGGGCCCACGGTTCGTCTTCAGTCATCGCAGCCGCTCTGAGCCGCCTCATATCTGGCACATGTAACTTATATAAAACATGATACATGGAATCATCTTCTTAGTTCTCGCAGCAACATAATGAATCTTCTGATAAATTAAATCTGGCTAGATATGCTAAGAATGATCCATATTCCGTTAGAAACTGCGATGTGGCGAAGTCCGAAGTTATCCAGGGTTGTTTCAGTCGTTTGATGACACTCGGGAAGAAGTCCTTAATAAATTCTTGGAAATACTGTTTTGGTTGTTAATTACCATGTAATATTTAACTATAAGACAACACAGGTTTTACCGTGAGAAACGCCATTTAGAATATCCTAGGCAAAACTAGACTTTTTGTACCTTCGATTAGTTTTCTGAAATGTGAGGAGTTGTAGATACCTCTGTATCTGGTGACCTATAATAGGTATCAAAACGTTAAAATACTCAGATTGTTGCAAATTTACTCTAGTTTAAAATTTATCCTTCGAAATTTTACTGAAGGCTTGGTCATTTAGAAGATAGCGAGCAAAAACTAGTTGAAAGTTAGGATTTTTTAATTTTTTGCAAAATCTTGCTGAAATTCGGAGAGCTGTATTTCCGAAACTATTCATGGTAGAAAACTCAATTTGATCTCAAACTGTAGAAAATTTAGTCTACTTTTAGGATGCATAGTAAAACATATTTGTCAGGTGCGTATTTTGGCAGATAATGGGCAGAAACAGAAATAAAATCGAAAATGTTGAAGTTTTTTCAAGATGGCGGCTCCGGCGGCAAAAAATTTTGTTGGCAAAATATCAGAAATTACTCTCAAAACCATCCCAGACATCATATAAAAAAATTAGCTCTACCCTAAATTTTGCATCCATGTGGCTTTTTTTGTGACAATTTGACTGGACTATAAGCTCCTGTAAATTAAATTATATCGTAGAACCAAAGTAGCCTATTAATTTTGTTGTTACAAAAACATAGGTTGTTTTCCATGGATGTAAAAAAACATCGATTATCGACATGAAAATAAACTGTTTGGAATTTTCCTGTGGTTTACAGCCTAAAGATATAAGTATACCAAATTTCAAGTTTCTAGCTCATCTGGAAGTGGGTAAACATTAATGTCAGTGAGCGAGCCCTTTTTCGGGAGTTTTTAGAGCTAAAGATTAAAAAATACATACATTTTGGAATTTTCCTGTGGTTTTATAGCCTAATAGATATAAAACAAAACTAAACTCCGTGGCGCTACATCCCTGGAGGGACTTGGCCTACCACCCGACCGCTGCGTCATCTCCCGTAGGCAGATGGCAGGATTGGGGGGCATGTGGTCAGCATGCCGACACCCACGGCCGTTAATGGTGGTTTTCTTGACCGGAGCCGCTACTTCTCTACCAAGTAGCTCCTCAATTTCGAATCACGAGGCTGAGTGCACCCCTACCAGACCTCCCTACCTCAGAAAAATCCGAGGAGGTACCGGGAATCGAACCCGGGCCGACGGATCTGTAGTCAGCGACGCTAACCACAAGACCACGCCGGCGGACAATAGATATAAACGTGTACCAAAATTCAAGTTTCTAGCTCATCCGGAAGTGGGTAAACATTAATGTCAGTGAGCGTGCCCCTTTTCGGGGGTTATAGGGCTAAAATTAAAAAATAATTGCTTTTTTGAAATTCTCCTGTGGTTTACAGCCGGCATTATGAAACGAAGATAGCCTACTGTGAAAATTCGAATAGGCTTTACATTGATTCTCTGTCAGTCAGGACAAAGTAATAATGCAATAATGTATCAATGTGATTTTTTTGGGTCGATAGGTACGTCATTGGGATTTCACTATTTTTAATTCAGTTAATCAGTATATATTTATATAGTATTACTCTATGCGCATATGAAACGGACTTTACTAAATTAATTTGCTATTATTATTATTGTTATTATTATTATTATTTTTTTTATTATTATTATTATTATTATTATTATAAATAATCTACATAATCTACTTTTCGCAGATGATCAAGCCTACCATTCGTTTAACAAAATTAATCTCAATAGCTTAAGCAATATCCTAAGTCAAGAAAATTGGGAGCATGTCTATCAAGAACAGGACCCAAATAACAAACTCGATATATTTTATAACATCTTAAACTATTACATAAGTATTTGCTGCCCACTTGTCAAATCGAGAAATTGATACAAAGTGACAAAAAAACAGTTTCAATGGGTAACTCCTGAGATAAAGAAATTACGTATCATAATTAAACTGGAAACAGATAAAGTTAAACACTGTGAGTCTGAATAAAAAAATGCTGAACTAAAAAAGTTAAAAAGCAAATATGATCAATTGGTATTAAAAGCTAAAGGTAACTATGTAAGTAAAAAAAAATTTAGGTTCAGAAAACATAACTAAAGCCAGCTGGCAAATAATAAATTCATTCAGGAAAGTACAACCTGAGAGAGCTACTATAGAAATAATGGACAAAAATAAAACATTCATCTCAGATCAAACAAAGGTAGCTGATGCATTCAATAAACACTTTATCTCAGTTGGAAAAAACATTCATGCCAATAAAAAGACACCTGAACACTCCACCATGGGACATAAAACAGAAAACTCCAAAACCAGCTCAAGTATCTATTTATATCCTACCGATAAAACTGAAATTTTAAATGTGATTAAAATGTCAAAATCCAAAAATTGTCTGGGAGTGGATAACATTCCGATGTCAGTTTATAAAATATGTAACACTAAAATAATGAATCCATTAGTGGATATAATAAATTCTTGCTTATCAAAGGGTATATTCCCTGATAGACTGAAAATAGCTAAAGTAATACCTATACACAAAAAAGGCAGTACAAAAGATATAAATAACTATAGGCCAATATCAATTCTGCCAGCACTTTCAAAGATATTTGAAAGGATTCTTTACAACAGGATACAAAAATATTTAGAAAAATACGATTTGATGCCAATAGGACAAAACGGCTTTGTGAAAAATAAATCAACGACAACGGCTATACTAGAATGTATAGAAGAGACTATAAACCAGATCGACTCAAACAATTATACAACAAGTGTTGACTGCGTGGAAGTAAATATTTTAATGAGTAAGCTAAACATGATAGGTATAAGGGGAATAGGATATAATATAATAAAATCTTACATGACAGGTAGAAAGCAATTTGTGGAACTAACTCAAAATTCTTCAAAAACAAATTCCAAATTAGAAAATACAACACATGGAGTTCCCCAAGGATCCATTCTAAGACCACTATTATTTATTCTTTACATGCACTACATCACTGAATATATTCCTGAGAATATAAAACTTGTTCAGTTTGCAGATGATACAACTATCACAGCGAGTGACTCAAATAGTGCTAGATTGGAGACATGGTTAAATGAAGCAGTTAACAATATTGTTCAGTATTTTCAAAACTCAAACCTAAGCGTGAACCCTACGAAATGTGAAATGATTACATTTGGCTTCAAAAATATAAATCATTTATATCAACTAAAAATTGACACTGAAATCATAAAAAATGTAAACGAAGCTTGATTACTTGGAATCATGTTAGACATAAAACTTACCTATACTCCGCACATTGATCAACTAGCTGCTAAAATTAGTAAAAATCTCTTCATCCTTAGATGTTTAAGGACATATGTCCCAAATACTACTCTTCAAACTATCTACTTTACACTCATTACTCTCCTATGGAATTGAATTATGGGGCAATACATCACAACAAAACTTAAATAGAATTTTCATATTACAAAAAAGGGCAGTTAGATATCTTGGAAATTTAAAAAATCATGAGACTTGTAAGAACAAATTCAAAGAATTCAAAATTCTGACTCTACCAAGTTTATTCATCTACAGAACTATACTGTACTTACATAAGCATAAAACTCAAAAGCAAACTCTATCAGACATTCACAACCATGATACAAGAGGCAAATATGCACTTAACCTTCCCCAATACAGACTTCAAATGACAGAAAAGATGCCCAGCTATATTGGAATAAAGCTATACAATGCATTACCAATACAAATAAAAAACAATGAAAATAGCAGGAAATTTAAATTACTTCTTCGAAGTTTCTTGATTGATAAGTCTTTTTATGATATTAATGAATATTTGAACTCTCAAATTTAATGAAACTCTACATGTGGTGCTAGATAATAAAAGATAATAAAATTTATAGGCATTAGCTCATATCATGTGTTTACTAACTTTCAACGATATATGGTGTGTGATAAATACATGTATGCTGTATGTATGTTGTATGCTGTATGTATGTTATATTGTTTACTGTTGCATGGTTTGAATGAATGTATGTATGATGTATATGTATTATATGTGTTATATATATGTATTATGTGTTGTATAATTTGAACACTAATATGTAAACTGACAATGTATCTGAAATGTAAAGCAACATTATACAGAACAGCAATAAAATTGAATTGAATTGAATTACTGAGGATACAGATGACGCGTCGTATATGCTCAGAAAGTTGGTAGAAGAGTACAAAATGAAGTTCATTAATGGGGATTAGAAATAAATTTCAATAAAACTGAATATTTGTCAACGGGCTTGGAGGAAAAGTTAATATGTAATACAGAAGAAATTGCACATGTTGAATATTTTATGTATCTAGGGTCTATTATACAAAAGGATGCAACAACAAATTTAGAGATCCCTAGAAGAATAACGAATGGGAAAAGAATTATAGGAATGCTAAATTCAATCTTGTGGAGTAAAAATATTTTACATACAACTAAAAAAAAAAATCCAAAGTACGACATTATATGGCGCTGAAACTTGGACCATAAGTAGACAACAAGCAAACAAATTAATGGTATTAGAAATGGATTTTTGGAGGCGTTCAGCAAGAAAATCCAGGAAAGAAAACATTCAGAATAATAGAATAAATAACGCAAGTTGAAAATAATATTTTGAAAATCGTAGAAGAAAGACGCTTGAGATGGTATGGACATGTACTCAGAATGACAGAGGATAGAATACCCAAGAAAATTTTGGATTGGAAAGTAGAAGGAAAAAGAAGAAGGGGGAAGCCCAAAGAGTGCTGGATAAATGGGGTGAAAAGGAGAGAAGGATTAAGTGACGAAGATGCTATGGACAGGGACTTATGGAGGCAAAAGATTGTTGTGGGATGAAGGGAAACCATTGTAATTTATTATTATTAACCTTTCTGCTGTGGGCAGCTTATTTAAATATAATTCACGGGGAGATTTTTATCTTCAGTTCGTCTCTTTCAACAATTCATTATTTTATAAATTTGACCGCGACCCACAGTTTGTAACAAGGAGTGACTGACTGCCTTAGCAACAGAGACAAAGAAGTTTTGTTGGCTTATCGCAATGCTCTTTCCCACGCGTTGCTAACTGCTGTTATTATTATTATTATTATTATTTCCTCGCCGAACACCTGCTACATAGCACCAAACGGGCTCCAAACTACGACCACCACTATCTATTCCCAGGCCAGCGGTACGGGGTGGTGATTGAAATCGTCTACTACGTAATAGGGGTATACAAATGATATATTTTCTTTGTACTAACAGAGTCCACACTTCTCATTATACCAGAATGCATCTTAACAACGCAGTAACACTTTTTCACTGGAGTAATGTGTAGACATACAGTCAGCGCTGCTTACTGCATATAAACTGACTAGCATGTGCCCGCGGCTTCGCCCACGATAATTATTTAAAAAATTAAAAATTAAGAGCATAATAGTTAAATCAAACACCTAAATCACATGGACTATATACCACGATTAAATAGCGTCACCTGGTAAAAGCGACCTCACATTCGAGTTCCTTAGTCCAGAAAACCCCTGTAGAGTGAGTTTCGTCCAAATAAAACAATGTTTGACCATATTAGGGCTATTTCCAAGGTATGACAAAAATAGACAAAGCCAACTGTAATTGTCAAACTTCCATTTAATTTAATTCCAAACCATCTGAAACCCACTGGCAACAATATGTTTTAATGTCAAATGTGATTAGGTTTCGATAATTCTGTGTAAGAAGGGGTTAAGTATTTTCAAAAACATTTAATTTTTGGCATTTAAAATCAGAATTTTTCAAAATCCTTTCTTAGTGAGCACCTACATTATGAAACGAAGGTACTGTCAAAATTCCAAGTCTCTACCTGTTATAGTTTAGGCTCTACGTTGATTCCTGTCAGTCAGTCAGGACAAAGCCTTTTATATATATAGAGATAGAGATTTAAGAAAATTGTGCACCAGAAAAACGAAACAATCTTCTAAGAGACTTATCGAACTACGTTTCTTCTGTGACAGTGGCGTAGGAAAGCGGATGCGGGGGGTGCGGGCCGGGGGGGGCAGAATAAAAACGTCTTTGTAAGTAAAAAATCACTCAGGGGAATTTAAAGAAATAGTAATATTATTTAAAGCAATTAAATAAGCCTAACAACTTTCTGCAAGCAACATGCGTATTGAAACTTCTTTTAGTTTTAAATTCTGCCAACAAAGGTAATAAAACGCGGTTGAACTGGCTGCTACATACAACTAAAAAAAAAAAAAAAAATCCAAAGTATGACATTATATGGCGCTGAAACTTGGACCATAAGTAGACAACAAGCAAACAAATTAATGGTATTAGAAATGGATTTTTGGAGGCGTTCAGCAAGAAAATCCAGGAGAGAAAACATTCAGAATAATAGAATAAATAACGCAAGTTGAAAATAATATTTTGGAAACTGTAGAAGAAAGACGCTTGAGATGGTATGGACATGTACTCAGAATGACAGAGGATAGAATACCCAAGAAAATGTTGGATTGGAAAGTAGAAGGAAAAAGAAGAAGAGGGAAGCCCAAAGAGTGCTGGATGGATGGTGTGAAAAGGAGTATGGAGAGAAAAGGATTAAGTGAAGAAGATGCTATGGACAGGGACTTATGGAGGCAGAAGATCGTTGTGGGATGAAGGAAAACCATTGTTTTTCATTATTATAACCTTTTTGCTGTGGGCCGCTTATTTAAATATAATCCCCGGGCCGATTTTTATCTTCAGTTCGTCTCTTTCAACAATTCATTATTTTATAAATTTAACCGCGACCCACAGTTTGAACAACTGTCTGTAACATAGAACCAGAGTCGTTCTTCAAAAGACAAGAATTTTTGTTAGCTTATCGCTCTGCACATTCACGCGTGTTGCTACTGCAGTTATTTTTAGCACCATACGGGGTCCACACGGTCTATCCCCAGGTCAGCGATACGGGTTGGAAGTTGAAATCGCTTACTGCGTGATAGGGGTATACAAATGATATGAAATTTTCTTTGAACTAAGAGAGCCTGCTGAATTCCACACTTCTCATTATACCAGACATAAAAATCCCTTTAGGCAAGCCTACAGTTTGAGATAGATTTCAAAGTGCTTTTGGTTTAATTTATTGTCGCTGCGCAGCACTCTTCCTCTTTAGACTTGGCATAACAAACCCGCAATAATAAATGCAAAATAGAGGAAAGAGCACTTATTCAAACATCCATATCTCGCCTTATACGAGAGCTATCGAGAAACTAGTTATTGATTTGTAGAGTACTCATCAAGAGCTTTTCAACGATACCCCACAAGACGTGGTTTCAAAAATTTCGAATTTCGGAAATCTACCTAGTAACACTTTTTAACTGGAGGAATGTGTAAACATAAAGTCAGCGCTGCTAGATGCATAAAAACTGATTTCCCTCTCTACATAAAGAGAAAAAGAAAAAAAGCACCACAAAAACGAAACCGACAATCTTTTAAAGAGACATATCAAAAAACGTTTATTCTCTGTTGTCCCTTTGACCGCCGGCATGTTCTTGTGGTTAGCGTCTGTCTGCCCGGATTCGATCCCCGATACCTACTTGGATTTTTCTGAGGTAGGAAGGTCTGGAACGGGGTGCACTCAGCCTCGTGAGGAGCTACTTGATAGAGAAGTAGCGGCTCCGGTCATGGAAACCACAATAAACGGCATATGTGTCGGCATGCTGACCACATGCAACCCAATCCCTCCATCTGCCTATGGTACATGACGCAGCGGTCGGGTGGTAGGCCTTGTCCCTTCGGGGATGTAGCGCCACGGATTTTAGTTCTCTGTTGTCCCGTTAGGCTCTGTTCATAAGTCCCTTGCACCACCATTAATCCTCTATTCTAATGATATCGCACGAGAGTTATACGAGTTCATCGATAGATTCGCGAATGGTTTCTCGGGGTGCTCCTGTTTCCCCTGTCATATATCATTCCAGCGTTGCTCCATTGATCATAGTATGACCATTTAGTTGCAATAAAGAATTATTAAGTGCCATTATGGTACTTTATGAGATTGTGTGGGGGACGGGAAAATATCTGTCTGTCCGCCCGTCGGTCCGTGTGTCTGTACGCGCGATAACTCAAATACGCTTAATCGGATTTTAATTAAACTTGCTATACCCATTTATAATGTCCATGGGAAGAAGTATGTTGATATTGGACGAAATCGGTTGACCGGTACCGGAATAATGCCCAATTTAGTTGATATTTCATGGTAATATCATATTAGAAAGAATTTATAATTTGCAAATCAGTTCTCATGACAACATATTAATTTACACTGTTCATATACGGCTTTGGAATTTGCAGTACAGTTAGCCATGACATATCTCTTCGCATTGGATTATCATAGGTAATCCCACGAGAGTTGACGAGTTTATCGATAGATTCGCGACTGCGCAGCAGGAGCGAATTTATCTGATGCAACTCGTCAACTCGAGTTGGATTTATTAAGACTATTCAATGAATAAAAATCCACCAGATTACCAGATTATACAAATAATAATAACTTTCGTGCTTTGTTCTACAAAAACAAAACTAACAGCTGCGAGATCACGGCATACTATGATTCAACCATCAATGAATCGATTCGAGCTACCGTGGTATAATACAGTCCTACCAATGGTGCATATAACACATAGTTAACTTCATTCAGGTAAGTTAACATCAGAACAGAATAAAAGCACACGAAGTGGCTTGAACCGAATCGAAATTGTGTTTTTAATCAATGTACACTTCTATTATTTCAATTTCCAAACAAATTATGTTGTATGAAATAATCTGTTTTCGTGCCGCTTAGTGGCACCATCTGACTATTAATCACTGCACAATGATACTTGCGTCTCCAGTAACGACCAGACCATTTTACCCGATAAAATGCCATCCTCGCGATTCCTACAAGAATATTGTAAGATAAACGGCCGTGATTGGTCTATATCCGAGGAATTGCTAAACGTTATTGGTCAATATCAAACACGCGGCGTATGAGTTGAATAGTCAAACTAATCAGTTGTTTATTTCGTTGATAAAGTTGAATACTCTTATATACAGAATATATATAACTGTGAAATAATTAGGCCTACCTGTATTAAGTGGAGTTCTTCGCCTTTGTATTTTGTTAAATGTTGACATATTTTAAGAATGTCTTATATCAGTATATACGAGTTTGAATTAAGGTTAGCCTAAGTATCAAACTTTACACCTTTGTTCTTCAGTAGGTCCTGCTTAATGAATCGGTCTGCAAAATTAATTTATCACTGATTAAACAAACTGTTATATCAGTTTACCTGATTTTATTATCTTATAGTAGTTTTGGCTAGCCACTTCGCCTAAGGTCTTTATTGAAAGTAAAAGTTGTAGATTTCCAGGATTAAGGCTGTCAGTTCTGAGGTTGTTTAGTCTTACACATCGGCCGCTTTTACACTCATTCATTTCTGTAATAGGCTGAGTCGACCCCAGGGCTACTGTGCCATCCCACTGACCTTATTGGGGACAGAACCCGCGACCTTCATTATCATTCCACTGTGACCTACTAGTCGTTTACTATGAAGCCCGGGTCTTATTTAAGTCGCCGCTGGGTTGGTATATGTGAGTTAGTTGCAGAATTTAATATTGCACCAGCATGTTGCCATGATCTAGCTCAATTGGTAAGAGCAGCGGCACGGAGAGTAGAAGATTCTGGTTCAAGTCTCGGCTATAGCATTGATTTTTACTTCCTCTGCCCGTACCATAGGTACTATAGGTAGAGGAAGTATTGTTTTCGACCCTAAAATTCGAAGTTGAGTTTTTAGCATATATACACGTTTCAAGGCCCCCTGAATCCAAAAATACTATTTTTGGAAACATGTCTGTGTGTCTGTGTGTCTGTGTGGAAAATATCTGTGAACAAGCTAGCTCCAAAACGGAAAATCGTATGAAAACAAAATTTCGTATTTGGGTCAGGTACCTTCTGAAGATGTGAGGATAAGATTGGCGACTATTTTCTCTTATTTTTAAGGGGACTTTACATGAAGAAATTTTCGTTTTTCGCGATTTTCTCGAAAACGGCTCTAACGATTTTCTTTAAAATTTGCACATGTGTTTCTTTTACTGAGAGCTAAAACTTTTATTTGAAACTTTTTTTCGAAAAAATTCTCTGAGGGTAGTTACAATCCACCCACTGTTCACCCACTGTTTGTAGAGATTTTGTCTTGCGTGATGAACAACTGAATACACGCTCTTTCATGGCCTCTTATTCTATAAAAGAATGTAAAGTGAGAAAGTTGTATTGTTGGCCATGCATAGAGTAAATATATGAGGGAAATATTCGATGAAGTTCGGAAATTATTCTTTACGGCGGAAAGTTCAATAAACGTCTGCAGTCACTTGTTCTTTTTTTTAAGTTTGTTATATAGCCTTGCGCTTTTAGTCGCATCATTGAAAGAAGAGGTATTTATAGGATAATTAGCGTAAAATTGTGTTTTGAGATTCTGTAAAAGGATATGTGAATACTACTTTTATTTGGGCAGAGGAAGTTATGTGACATTCACATCAGATTTTTTAGGTCTGACTTCACCTTTCCATCTTAGCCTACACACGGCCAGTGTGAAAGAACTGTCATTCCATCGTTCAAATTACATTTTTACTTCCTCTACCTATAGTACCCATGGCACGGGCAGAGGAAGTAACAATGTATTGTTTTCGACCCCCAAATTCGAAGTTGAGTTTTTAACATAAATACACGTTTTGAAGTTCCCTGAATCCAAAAATAATATTTTCGGAAAAAATGTCTGTGAACAGTCTAGCTCCAGAACGTAAAATGTTATGAAAACAAACTCTTGTATTTGGGTCAGGACCTTCTGAAGATGTGACACAAAGTTTCTCTTCTTTTTAAGGGGACTTTCCATTAAAAGTTTTTAGTTTTTCGCGATTTTCTCGAAAACGGCTGTAACCATTTTCTTTAAATTTTGCACGTGGGTTGCTTATACTAAGAGCTAAAACTTTTATTTGAAACATTTTTTCGAAAAAATTGTCTGAAGGGTAGTTATAGGCCTAAGCCACTCACTCTGAATACGCGCTCTTTTCAAATTGCCTGTTGTAACGGAAAATCCTACGAAAACAAAATTTTGTATTTGGGGATATGACACGAAGATTGGCGACAACTTTCTCATGTATTTAAGGGACCTTTGCAATAAAACTCCAATTCTGACTCTTATGCATGTACTAGTGTATGAATATGGGTATTAATTTTGTGGTCACCCCTTGATAGGACTAGAGATAGCTGGGATTGTCACAAGACATCAAGACAAGCTTGTGTTCTGCTTGCATTCACCAATACTTCGCCTGTGTCCACGATGCCACATTTTATATCAATGCATGGGCAGGCTAGATTACATGATGACACTCATTTTCTCACGTTCATATTTGTAGTTTACACTACGAAATTAGGTTTTGTAACTAAGTTTCACAGTATTGTTGCTTGAATGCGACATGTAGTTATGAGTCACGATACTACGCAGTTTCCGCTGATTCTAACTTTTCACGACACTATAATAGTAATTTTCATATTTTAAGCATGTTCAGCTTGTTCGCATTTCGTAAAATGGAGTTTTATCGGCCTGCTACTTTCAAGTCGTCGTGGCAACCTATAAACATGCGGCGCATGAGTGGAATAGTCACACAAAATTACGCCATATTGAATCTTCACTATGTGAAGTTCGCAGTCACGCCTTAATCTAAAGTAAAAGCATTAGAACAAAATTAGGGTTTCTGTCTTTCCCATCATTTCAAACACTGCTCGCTCTGCCTAAAGCGTTCCCTGTCTTCCACACCAGGTTCTAGAACCAGTGCTTGATAATCAGGGCCCGGATTCTGATGACCTAAAATTGTTTGAAAAATGACCTATAAAATGACCATACATTTTAAAGAAAATGACTTAATAATTATAAAAAATTACTTAAAAACTGATATTTTATTTATAAAAAAATTGTTATTGAACACACAAAGTTATAGACTAGTTTGTACATAATTGTAAAAACTGGAAATAACTGTAATATTACAAGTAAGAATCAGCCTGAAAAATTTTCTGCCATAATAAATAAAAAATAAAAAATAATAATAATAACTAGGCTTTAAAGTATCTACATAGTGTAGGTCGCCATTGGGTGTTGTGTTCTCGAAGGAAGAGAAACCCCCGTTGGTTTGCCTTGACTTCTGAATCAGTTGAAGAATTTGGTGTCATATCGGGAGTTTGTCATGGTAGCTCAGTTGGCAAGAGCATCAGCGCGTTAAGCTGAAGATCCGTGGTTCAAATCCCGGCTATGGCAGAAAATTTTTCAGGCTGATTCTTACTTGTATTAATTCCCTAGACATGGGTTTAATGTCTATTTCCATCATTTCCACTTAATTAATAGTATTTAAACTGTAATATTGTGTGTGAATCTTCTTTTCTCACGGAAATTTATACTGGCACTGAGGCACTGGTGATTCAAAATTCGGCACATCCTTTTGTGGTCTGCCGGATTATATTGTTGTTTATCTAATCTAATAACAATAGTAATATAATATAAAATGTTGGCGTTTCTTTGATTCTCACTTCCGACGGAGACATGTCAACACTTTAACGCCGAATTTTTCCTTCTTGCATTAAGCATACAACACTTCAAAGACAGCACCGCTAGCGACGAAAAAAGTTAATACACTCAATGTAAGTAGGCCTACTTGAAAATGACTAAATAAGGAAACAAATTACACGAAAATGACAAAATAATGACCTAAAATTGAAATAAATGCCCTAAAAACAAAAAAGGGCATAAAATGACAAAAAATGACCTAATAAAAATGCATTTCTATAATATAGAGGCCATGATTAGGATTTATCCACAAGTTGGCAATGTCTATGCAGCTTCAATAAAAAGATGACATGTCATTAGAATCCGGGCCCTGTTGATAATCAACATGGTATAAACTACTAAACTCCGTGGCGCTACATCCCTGGAGGGATTTGGCCTACCACCCGACCGCTGAGTCATAGGCAGATGGCAGGAATGGGGGGCATGTGGTCAGCACCCACACCCACGGTCGTTAATGGTGGTTTCCATGACCGCTACTTCTCTATCAAACAGCTCAATTTGAATCACGAGGCTGAGTGCACCCCGTTCCACACCTCCCTACCTCAGAAAAATCCGAGGAAGTACCGGGTTTCAAGCTATGAGTTTATTGGATCTGTTTAGGGAATACTCACAGATTTAAACAAAACAACAAAACAGAACCAAACACACAAAACTACTCAAAAGAGTAAGAATAACATACACACCAGGGATCGAACCTGACTACGGATTTGACGCTAACCACAAGACCACGCAGACAGTCAATTAATCATTCTGCCTGTAGAGGTATGTTATGTTATTTAGGTTTGAAGTGGGACTTAATTCTTTTACCCTGAAAGCATTCTGTGTGTAATGGATTTTGGAGTTTGTGGCAGTTTCATTGCTCAGGAACTACACTGACAGGCAAAAAAAAAAAGACATTTAAATAAATGGTGCAAAAATACGTTGCACAAACTTTCTCGCATATACGTGTTAAAGGCTAGCACAGAATAGTATATTGCGATACAAGTGCCGTAAGGCACCTTTACGGGTCGAGGAAACAGATTGAAAACCCGAGGCGCAGCCGAGGGTTTTTAAGTTTTCGAGACCCGTAAATGCCTTTACGGCCCGTGTGTTGCATGCTATTTTTGCACGATAATTATTTATATCAATTTAATTATATTAATTGTGATATTACCTGAAAATATTATGTAAATACATTCTTGAAAATAGATGTTTATTTCATAAAGTGATTCGCATGTGTTTGTTGTTATGAGAACCGAATATTTGTCCTGGGGGCCGTGTCCATAAAGGCTTGTATTATGAAGTGTATCGTAATGAATTAGACATGGCGCTTGGACCGTAAGTGATTTAACCTCATCGCAACGCCCTTAGCATCACGATTGTGTGGGAATGTCAACTTACGATCCATGTAAACAACTTTCGTAAGTAACACTTACTAGCTAAGGAGTGCAAAAAAAATTAAATTAAAGAGACAATTAAATGTTACGTATTACATTTTCATAAAACAAACAATACTTTTAATGAGAAGGTTGAGCTTGTCGCCTCTTGCAGAGTTCCTGGATATTTGGCTCAATATTAGTCAAATTTAGTCGAAGATCAGCAGTCGGTTTCTGTATTATGTTTTTAGTTAAACGAGCGATGAAAATCCCTTCTCACAAAGATAGGTTGTTGAAAACTGCATGGCGCCTCTAATAACAAAATTCCGACAAAGTCTTATTTTTTAGGGTTTTGAATGAAAGAGGGAACCATAGACGTCAGTGCATCAGGGGTTTGAAACTGTGGCCCGTAACTGCAAAAGTAAGGAAACTTGCAATATGACTTGTATTTTCGAAGATTTTAAAAACTTTGACATCTAGTGTCCATTTTATGTGAAAAATTTCTACTTCTTTACTTCCCACGTGCTTTATGATATTTTTAAATTAATTATGTCTGCGGACCATAGGTTGAGAAACGCTGGTCTATATTAACAACTCATTCGCGTCATGTTTCTATTGTTTAGTGATGTCTTCTTATGCGGTATTCAGTTTAAACGATTATAATATCCAGTGACATAGCGGCGATGAGTTATGGAAAATAAGCAAGTCCTACAAACCCGGCGTTCGCCTTTGCGAACGAGGAAACCATGAAAAACCCAAGTCAATTTGTGCGGCCACGAGGTTTGATTTGAACTCAGGACCTCTTTCCTGTTAGCCCATAGGCCTACCACCTCGCTGTAATTGGTTTTAGTGTGTTCATTGCGACTGAGCTAAACTGATTGCATTTCACAACAATAAGTACATTAGGTCTATAGTTTTCTTGTTACTAGGGGCAACAAAATGTCATTCATATTTTAATTGACTCGTATGTTCTGAAATTCGCATTTAAGTTGTCTTTATTTCGTTTTTATCTTGATATCTATTACATGTACAAAGAAATGTTTTAAACAAAAAATCTTCATTTTAAATTTTTCTACAACTTTACTGTGGTAGGTTTTCATGTATCGCCTACTGTAATGGATATAATCTAGAAAAATTGAAAATGGATACGAGTAAAGTTCCCCTTAAGTCATTTTTACAGAAATACGGATATAGCCATTTTATTAGTCATAAATAAGAGTTTCCAATTTTAAATTTTTATTAAAATCGTTAGAGCCATTTTTTCACAAATCAAATTTGTTTAAAAAGTTTTCATGAAAAGTCCCCTTAATATTTCAGTTATAAAACTAAATTTCTGGGCGGTTCGACAAAATTTCGAAAAAGTGCTTAGTTCAAAAAATGAAGTAAATACAACGAACCGTTTACTCGCTGTGCTTGTCCACAGACGGACAGACGGACAGACGGACAGACGGACAGACGTCATTCCAAAAATACTTTTTTCGGTTTCTAGGCTTCATGAAACATGCTCTCCCGGTGTTATCTCTATACTACGTATATGCGAGAAAGTAAAAATGAAGTTTTAATCAAAATTATGAAGTAGTGCTTGGATCCTTTTTTTCTGCCAGACCAGTGTCTTCTGGTCTTCTGTTTCTCGAAATCTTCTAAGGTTAACGGAGGTTGCGTCCATCATCAATTAGAGCAATAGCTTTGGCAACGTCTTCGGGACTTTATCTTACCTACAGAATCACTTCGATGCGAAGGGAGACAGTTTCCTTTCAGTTTCGAAGGAAATGACGCAATACAACAATAAAACATCTGACAAGCTAGTGCAGATAATCAGATCGGATGTTTTTTGTTTTGTTTGGGGATAAAGTGAAGATATTAAGAAAGCGGATATGCTGTGTCTATAGGCCTAGCTAATGGTCCAATAAAAATAATAATTCATCCTCACCAAGAACACTGTATAAACAACCAACCAATTTATGTTTAATCTTAAAAATTACAACAAATTTTACAATGATCGGTTTTTTCTGCCTGTCAGTATATATTTGGTTCGTTTTCCCTGTACATAGAGCACAATCTGTTGTACTTATTACCAGGGCAAGGCATTTGATGATTGTGAATCTATTTTATATGAAAGTTAAAAGATAGCTCGTACATAAATATGTTTCATGAAATAATTGATTAAATAAGGGCAATTTGTTTTTGCTTTTTTTTTTTTTTGCTTTATTTTGCATTTTTCGTCAATTTGCAATTTTCGTCATTTTCAAGAGATAGGTCATTTTTTGGAAATTTTTAGGTAACTTTTTACATTTTAAAATAATTTTCGGCATTTTTAGGTTTTTTCGGCATTTTAGGGCATGTTTCAGTGGAGGTAGAGAGGAGCTTTTCCATGTACAAATTGTTACTTTCAGACAACAGACAATCGTTTTTATTTGAGCACCAAGTGTTCATAGTTCATTTTACTTCAGGTTTATTGTAAACACCTTAGCAGTTTGTCTCGTAGCAATAAAGAATTATTATTTTTTCTTTCTTTTTAAACGGGATATAGCCTATTTGCTAGTAGTAGTAGTAGTATAAAATTTTTACTTTTTTCAGTAATAAAATAAGTGTGTTTTATGTTGCAAATTCATATGTAACGCACTCTCATCCGTTAAATTGTTTTTAGCAATTCATTACTTAAAAAAATAACTAAATGTAAGTAGTAATGGAAAATTTATTGGTGATTTTTACTTTCTCGCATATACGTAGTATAGAGAAAGTATTGTTGTGATCGTGACAAAAAATCAGAATCGAGATAACACCGGGAAAACATGTTTCACGATGCCTAGAAACCGAAAAAAGTATTTTTGGAATGACGTCTCTCCGTCTGTCTGTCTGTGGACAAGCACAGCGGGTAAACGGTCCATTTTATTTACTTCATTTTTGGAATTAAGCACTTTTTCGTAATTTTATCGAATCACTCAGAATTTGCGTTTCATAACCGAAATATTAAGGGGACTTTTCATGGAAACTTTTAAAAATCTTGATTTTTTAAAAATTGGCTCTTACGATTTTAATAAAAATGTGAAATTGGAAACTCTTATTTGTGACCAATGAAATGGCTATATCCGTTTCTCTGCAAAAGTTACTTAAGGGATATTTTACTCTTATCCATTATCAATTTTTCTTATTTATCTCCATTACAATAGGCGATTCATGAAAACCTACCATAGTAAAGTTGTAGATAAAATTAAAAAGAACATTTTTTGTTAACAACATTTCTTTTTAAAAAATCGTTAAGTTGCCAATTATCTCAATTGCAATGCATAATATATTATTTATTGAAGTCACCATTAATCAATAATTATGATAAAACACAGTTATCGGCCTATGGTACACAGAATTATATAGACCTATTACTAGGGCCTGTATTACTACCATAACAGTGAAAACCCAATCCCTACGCCCAGAAGCTATGCACGCTGGCATATTCAACCCCTTGTATCCCTCAGTGATTCAGAGAACTACTTGTTACTGGATGTGGGAGTCGGGAGAAAAACACTACATTTTCTTGGGAATTCCAAGGCATTTTTCTACTGAAGACGAAACATTCCTTACTATTTAACCACGTCACTAATGTGTCATGTACTGCACATTCCGAGCTAAAAATTTAGTTTGCTAGAAATGCTAGAAAAAATTAACTTACTTTGAACTTTAGAGGAAAAACAAGCAAAAAGGCAATATTAGGCTCTAACGTAAAAGTAGGCTGTTTTAGGTCCTATAAAAGTGTCAGTTTTAGGCATAGTCACTTATGAAACATGCATATACAAGTTTTCGTCCATATATCACTTAGGATTAAAATAGATTTTTACCTAAAATCCGAAGTCTAGTAATAACTCATTCATGCAGCATAACTCCATGTATCGTGCATTTGTGCTTTTGAGATTGAGGAAACCATGCAAACCTCAAGTTGTTGTTGTTGTTGTTATTATTATTATTATTATTATTATTATTATTATTATTATTTCACGGTAAAAGCATTGGACATAAAGATCGACCCTGATGCTTTCCGCTCTAGATACTTGTTAGTTTTATGAAAATGTAATAAATAAAATTTAATTATCTCTATGATTTACTTTTTCTGGGCTAGCATTCAACACGCATATGCTAGAAAGTTAGTGCAACATATTTTTGCACCGTTTATTTAAAAATGTATTTTTTTTTCACTATTTTTAGGTCATAAATACATGTTTTATTTTGCATTTTTTCACTATTTTATGGTCATTAAATGCCTTGCCCTACTTGTCCAAGCGTTTTACTCTCTTCCCGTAAAAGTAAATGTAGGCTACTTGATTGTCCCGTGCATCCTTCCTATGTGCATATTTTCGTATTTAATCCGCAGTGAAGCCTATAACAATAGGCCCACCGTCCCTTGTATGGTACATAATGCTGGAGGAAAGATGCACCGAAATCAGAGGTCTCAAGTCATGGCCGTCCGGTAGGGGGGGGACAGGGTAGGGCTTTTGCCCCTCCCTGGAAATTGTTAAACAAAAACCTCTAAATAAAAATTACACATAAACCTCTAAATTAAATAACTATAAGCAACTATAAGGCAAGAAAATGTCGCGGGCACAAGAACAAAGGTATAGTTTTTTTTAATCAGAATAAAAATCGTTCACCATCAATACAAAAAGAAATATCAAAATGGCCGGCTACGGGATTTGAACCAGGGACCTCCAGAATGCGAGTCCAAGACGTTACCATCTCGGCCTCCTTGCTTAGTTTAACGTTCTAGTTTGATAAGCTTATGTGAAGGAATATGTGGGTAGTGTTATTTGTCATAGCTAACTGTATTGCTATTTCCAAAGCCGAATATAAACACTCTAAAACAATATGTTGTCATGAGAACTGATTTGCATTTTATAAATTCTTTCTCTTATAATACCATAAAACAGGCACTAAATTGGGCATTACTCCGGTACCGGTCAGCCGATTTGGTCCAATATCAATAGGCTTCTTCCCATGCATGTTATATATGCGTATACCAAGTTTCATGAAAATCCGATAAAGCGTATTTGAGTTATCGCGCATACAGACACACGGACAGACAGACGGACAGACTTGTTCCCATCCCCCACACAATCTTATAAAGTACCATACTGGCACTTAATAATTATATTATACTAAGAGGCTAACTTTTATTCGGGAAACTTTCAGATCAGATTTAGTTTTCAACGTCAGGTTTTATAAGATTTTAATATCTGTTATAGTGGAGGCTAGACCTATGTAGACAGTCGGGATGCTTTGAGGATTAAGCCATTGTCTGGCACTTAAGGAGTGGTATGGTAATGACTGAACGGCAATCGTCTGGTGCCCCACGTGGAGTCATAGCTAAAACGTCAAAAATTCAGAAATGAGCACTGATTGGTTGCACACGAAATTCTATTGGCTGTCAGGCAAATTCAACGCCCAAGAAAACACGCTGAAAATCCAGAATATACAACTCTATTGTCCAAGACACCCTCATTTCAAGTTATTTACTGCGGATTATAAGGGTCTGTCGGCATTGCTTTGAAGAAAGTTGTATATGTAGAAATAGTCTCCACTATAACATATTATTAGACTTCGGATTTTAGGTAAAAACCTATTTTATTCCTTAATGGATATATGGACGGAAACTTGTATATGCATGTTTCATAGGTGACTATGACCAAAACTGATACTTTTATAGGACCTAAAACAGCCTATTTTTACGTTAGAGCCTAATATTGCTTTTTTGCTTGTTTTTCCTCTAAAGTTCAAAATAAGTTATTTTTTGTTATAAATTCTAGCATTTATTTTCAGTTCGTACTAAATTTTTAGCTCGGAATGTGCAGTACGTTGTGACTTGGTTAAATAGTAAGGAATGTTTCGTCTTCAGTAGAAAAATTCCTTGGAATTCCCAAGAAAATGTAGTGTTTTTCTCCAGACTCCCACATCCAGTAGCACACACACACACAAAAGAAAGAAAGGGGATTGAATATGCTAGTATGATATGCGTAGCTTCTGGGCGCAGGGATTAGGTTTTCACTGTTATGGTAGTAATACAGGCCCTAGTAGTAGGTTTATATAATTCTGTGTGCCATAGGCCTATATCTGTGTTTTATCATTATTATTGTTTAATGGTGACTTCAATGAATATAATATTCTGCATTGCAATTGAGATATTTCAGAAAATTGGCAACTTATCAATTTTATAAGAGACTATTTTACGAATTTTAGAACCTATTTTCCAATTTTTAGAGCCTATTTTAGGTACCTAAAACAGCATTTTTAGCGACCTAAAAGTCCGAAGTCTACATATTATTATCACCCAGCTGTTGGATAGCAGCTGCTCGGTCCTGGGGTATGTGTGACAGGTCACGTAGCACCTATACGGGGGCTACAGGACTAGAACAACAAAGCACCAGTGTCCACTCCAAGGTTAGCGATGGGCGGGGCTAAAATCACCTGATGTTTAGTAGGGGTGGACGGTATTTCTTGTAACGGTATAAATGGTATGATATTAAATTTATGGCACGAAGAGAATTACGAAAGAGTCCACTGGATTCGACACTTGTCATTTTACCAGTAGAATCTTAAAAACACAATGACACTTTCTACTTGGAGGTATTGTGGGTGCCACTTTTTGAATACTTTTTTCCCCAAGAACTTCTCTACCTGCTGCCACCCTAATCCTCTTCGACCTGTCAATCAGTGAAGAGAAATTTAATTAGGCGTATTCACACTTGTCTGCAGTCCAGTACAAGGTTGCCAAATACGTACCACAGAACGATTACTTCACTTGAGAAGTGGTGAATGACAGCGGCAATACTGGGGAAATCCACGCGACTAGAAGAACACCTGTTCTCTGTCGGTGTGGATGTCTGTGCAGATTTTCGAATTAGGGAAGAATGCTGTTATATTCTTTTGTAGATAGACGATGGTTTGGGACGAGGTCTTAAAATGGCACCAACTTTATGTGTAAACGTACAGACGGTGATGCTAATACATATAAACTGATTTCATTCTCCACAAAGAGAGAAAGAAAACACTATAAATAAGAGAAACAAAAACAAAAAAAGACAATTTTCTAATAGACTCATCAAAATACATTTCTTCTCTGCTGTCCCTTCAGGCTCTATTCATAAGTCGCATCACACAGTGGTCCAGATCGAAAAAAGAAAGCGGACAAAAATCGATTTTCAACTTTAATTTAGAAACTCCAAACAACTGTCCAAGTACATTGTGATTATCAGCGTACATTAATTTCACTTTGTGTTTCGAAATTGCTTCTTGGTTTCTCAGTTATAATACTGCAAAAGTGGCATAACTCTTAGTTCCTGAACCCCTCACTTCTGTAAGTAAACTTTGCAATGTCTTTCTCACTTGAAAATAAAACTCAAGGTCTATAATATTGTACTTGTAGATACTTTATAATGTGTTCTATCTAGTATAAGAGTATGATTGTCGAATTTAGATCATTTATAAGGCCTATTACATTAATTTTAATAAAACCTAATTTTCTTCAAGAAAAAAAAGTTTTGATACATAATTATGTATCCTATGAAACTTACGCAAGCATTAAAATGAAGTCTTGTCAATATTTCCTTGACGATTTCACAACTCCGTGAATTAGAAGGGCCAGGATGTTTATATGTGCGCTCTGAGGATAAACAGTCGCGCGAGATAAGAGGTGTGGGAAGATTATATTATGCTACGCAGACACATGTCTTGGCAGCTAAGATAAACGAAATGATCAGCAGTTGTGGAAAGCATTTCATTAGGGCTGGTTGTTGGTGTTGTGAATAGAGAAGAATGAGTTTCATTATTAATCGTAGTAGTGAACTTTATAACAAGATTCGTGAAAATAAAGATCAATCTCGCGTGGCAGGTAAAGTTTGTGGGTGATATATCTAATTAATAAATTTCAGTAAAATTTTGACGAGAAAACAGTGTACAATAGTGTAAGGAAGTGTTTTTTCTACTTTACTTTTACCGCTGGAAAAAATGTAATTTCGTGGAAAGTTTATTTTATAAGAAATATTCAGAGTGGTTGAAAAACGATGTGATTTCAAGAGTAATATTTCGTGCCTCTTCGCCTTGTAGATAGTAAAACACGAATTATTGTGTAGAAAATTCCAGGAACTGCATCTACACGCTTCTGCAGTGGGTTCATGGAACATCAGAAATTTCTCGGCCGGAAAAAGTTTGTAACAGAACAAATTGAAAATTTAAATAACTTCGTTATAAATAACACCGAAGTGCTATATTTGTAGTGCCAAGATTTCAGAAATGAACAATTTGCAAACAGTAGCACAGAAGCCCGTCGACAATTTACAGCTTGAGTTTGGATTATCAGTTCTGCATGCCCACATCCGATTTTTTGAAAGTTTCCTCCATATTTCCTGCCGCCTGGATTTTAAAAAGTGGAAAGAGAGCTTCAAAGATGGTACCCGAGACCTATTGGAAAGAAATAAAAAAATAGTGCAAGACTCATTCAGAACCAGATTAGGTCTTCTAGTTAATATTCCGAAGCCTGGCTATGAAACCACCAATGATGGTAACACTGCCCAAAGGTTTTTTTTTTTTTTTTTTTTGTTTTTTTGTTTTTTTAAATCCTCAGTTTCCAAAATAACTGGGATGGACTTAGAGTTAATAACTAGTTTTGGAATAATTTTAAAAACTGTTTCCTCCGGTCATGAAATTAATGGTTCAGAGTTCAAACTCCTACTGCAGCGAAACAGCAAGTTTATAAGTACGGCTGTACCCGTGGTATTACATGCCACCAACGCTCCACAAAATACTTATCCATGGATCTTCCATTATATTCTGCCGATTGGGGAACTTTCAGAAGAAGCCTTAGAGGCAAGAAACAAAGACATAAGAAAATATAGGGAAGACTATGCCAGAAAATCCTCAAGAATTTCCAATAATTATGACTTGTTCCACAAACTAGTGCTAGCTCTGATCCAGTAATTTCCAGCACAGGAGGTCTACCAAAGAAGAGAAGAAGACAGTTGCCTCAGGAAGTGTGTAATTTATTGGCAATACCCAAGGATGAAACGGAGCAGGAAGGAGAAGAAGAAGCCAACAGCGACTCATCCGGATCAGAGGATGAATGAATACTTTTTACCTGTAAGTACTGCACTTTTTTGAACTAAAACAACAAATTGACCTAATATTAGTATTCAGTTTAAAGTTTTGTGCAAAACTATTTCAATTTGTTATGGAAAATATTTCTGCCCGCTTTCCCCCCCCCCCCCTTTTTTTCCTTCTTGATTCGGACCACTGTGCATCGTAGCACCATTCGGCGACTGTTCTAATGATATTGCTCTTTCATACGTAATCCCACGAGAGTTTATCGCAGCAGGAGCGAATTTATGTGATGAAACTCGTCAACAGGAGTTGGATTTATTAAGACTATTCCATGAATAAAAATGTAACGGATTATACAAATAATAAAATCAGGTAAACTGATATAACAAAGTGCCAGTATGTTTTTGTTGAATCAATTATAATTGCAATTATGATATGCAGAAAATAAGTTTTTCTAATCAGATTAAAATCGACCAGCGTCAGCAGAACTACAGATTTGTGATACTTTGACAATCGCGCACTCACATAAAAAAAATAATAATAATAATAATAAATCCATGTCAAATCGGCCGGCTCCGGGATTAGATCCGGGGACCTCCAGAATACGAGTCCAAGGCGTTACCATTTGGCCAAATCAGTCAGTTTCTCGGTGTCGTTTGATAAGCATAAGTGAAGGAATAGTGTTAACTGCCAAATTATACCGCTAGACAAAAATTAAAAAAAAAACATGTGACCTTTAATTAGTCGTTACTCTGGCACCAAACAACCGATTAGGTCCAAAATTAATAGGCTTCTTGCCATGGACGTTATAAATGCGTTAAAATCCGATAAAGCGTATTTGAGTTATGGCGCGTACAGAAACACGGACAGATATTTTTCATCCCCCACACACAATCTCGTCGCTCATAAGTGCATGGCACTTAATAATTTCTTTCGTGCTTTGTTGCATTAAAAAAAAAAAAAAACTAACAGCTGCGAGATCACGGCATACTATGAATGAACCAGCCATGCATCGATTCGAGTTACCATGTTGTGATGAGTGCTACCAATGTTTGGTGCATATAAGACACAGTTAACTGAATTCAGGTAAGCTAAACAGCAGAACAGAATAAAAGCACACCAACTGGCTTGCACCGAATCGAATTTGTGTTTTTAATCAAAACATTTCTATTATTTCAATTTCCAAACAAGTTGTGTTGTATAAAATAATGTTTTCGTACTGTTTAATGGCAGCATGTGACGTATTAATCACTGCACACTGATGCTTACTTGCCCAGTCTTTCCGAAAAGTCTTAATTTGATCTGAAAACTAAATACACTCTACGCTAAATGAGAAATAATGTTTTCACTTTCTCGTAATACGTTTTCATTAAATAATATTAACTATATACTTTTTAAATCTGTACCATATTTACCCTTAGCCAGGACCGTAGCTAGGCGGTGGCGAAATGTGCCCCCTCTAAGGCCGCAGGTACAAAGGGGGCGCAAAATTAACCATGAAAAATCCCGCCTTTTTTAGACTGGTGCAATGTATCAAGCAATACAAATTCCATGTTAGTGGAAGAAATCTTTCATGTTATTAAAAATTAATGCACGTGAACTATCTTTAGTATTATGCCGATTGTCTGCAAACAAAAAGCAGTCATGCAACGTTCTTTAATTAACACGATTCATATTGACAGAGTATGATAACATAAATCATGAACAGTATGGAAAGATATAACGACAATAAAACTTAAAATGTACGTTATTAAGTGCCAGTATGGTATTTTATGAGTTTGTGTGGGGGACGAAAAAATCTCTGTCCGTCTGTCTGTCTGTCCGTGTGTCTGTACGCACCATAACTCAAATACTCTTTTTCGGATTTTGATGAAACTTGGAAAACACATTAATAATGTTCATGGGAAGAACCCTATTCATATTGAACCAAATCGGTTCACCGGTACGGAGTAATGCGAAATTTAATGCCTATTTTAATAGATTATATTAGAAAGGCGCCATAGCTCAAATACGCTGTATCGGATTTCCATGAAACTTGGTATACGCATTTATGACGCCCACGAAAAGTACCCTATTGAATTTGAACCTAATCTGTTGACCGGTATCGGAGTAAAACCCAATTTAGTGTCTATTTTAAAAGCGCAACAACTCAAATACGCTTTATCGGATTTTTATGAAACTTCGTATACGCATTTATAATGTCCATGGGAAGACGTCTATTGATATCCGACCAAATCGGTTGGCCAGTGCCCAATGCCCAATTTAGTGCCTTTTATGTAAATATGTAAGAAGTCGCGATAACTCAGATATGCTTTATTGGATTTTCCTGAAACTTTGTATACCCATTTATAATGTATATGGGAAGACGTCTACTGATATTGGACCAAATCGATAGACCGATACCGGAGTAAAACCCAATTTAGTGTATATTTTAAAGACGCGGTAACTCAAATACGCTTTTCCGGATTTTTTATGAAACTTGGTATACACATTTATAATGTCCATGGGAAGATGTCTATTGATATTGGATAAAATCGGTTGACCTGTTTCGGAGTAATGCTCAATTTAGTACCTATTTTATGGTAATATACGTATTCGAAAGAATTTATAAAAGAAACGCAAATAAGTTACCTTGACAACATAGTCAATTGTTTTCCTGTGATATTATAAGGCCTTGGAAATAATAATACAGTTAGCTATGCCAAATAACACTATTGCTTTACATGCGCTTATCCAACTAGACCGTTAAACTGACCCAGGTGTCCGAGATGGTAACGTCTTGACCTCACATTCTGGAGTTCCATGGTTCAAATCCCGAAACCGTCCAATTTGACTTTTTTTTTTTGTATTCTGCATATCATAACTGCAATCATAACTGATTAAACAAAAACATACTGGCACTTTGTTACATCAGTTTACCTGATTTTATTATTGAGATGAAAGCGGTTCAACATTCGAAAAAAAAAATCACCTACAATAATGTGTTAAACTTTTTAGTAGGCCTCAGGCCTATTATGTACTTTACTTTTGATTCTAGATTTTCTTATTTAATTATTTTTTAAGTAGTTCAATCGTCTGAAAATAAGGTTTTAGTACTTTGAAAGTCCAACACTTAGTTCATTTTCTCATTGAGGTTTAGGTTTTCTTTGATAATAACTTTTTTATATTAAAATAATAAACAGTTTTGCAGAAATTAAAAAAAAATGTTCAGCAGGCCTATTGAAGGGCGCAGAAGGACCTTGCTACGACCCTGCTCTTAGCTTGGTTTCAAAAGTCGCACGAGATTGACTGAATCGCGAGCCTCGTTGTGGCCACCCCTGGTATACAGTGCAGTGGTATGACAGTCTTGAGATAGCATACCATCTCTGGTATTTTTCCACTTCATTCGCTATGTACCAGCATATGTATAACGCCTTAAACACGTGCAAGCCGACCTAGGGCCTGTTACATCACAGCTAACACCGCGGGAAAAATAGTTCTTTGTTCTAGGCAAAATCGCTTAATATGTTGACAACTAATTCCACAATTTAACATTAAAATGCATCTAATATCCAAGTATGAAGATTCTTATGGGGGAAGACAAGTGATTAGAAAGAAATTGAACAAAAACTCTTATAGTACTTGCTCGCTCAATTCCTTAGCAAGCTAAAGGTAGCTACTTAAGCACCGCCCACCCCGGCCAACGGCGATGGCTTCCTTCTATTCCCTTGTACCGAAGTCTATGCACTAATTAAGCTTCTGCCATACGAAATAACCCTTACGAGGCATCCCTTGTACCACACCTAATGCACTTACTCAATGACAATAGACAATTCCTAAGCAAGATAAACGCTGGCGCCCATATAATATTTTCTACGGGGGGGGGGGGGGGATTGGTCCAATTTTGCTCATTAACGAACTTGTCCGAACTATTGGGACATTCGTTTCATCAGTTATAATTGTAATTATGGTATGCGGAAAATTAAGCTTTTTAATCGATTTCCGAATATTACGCCCCAGATTAATTCTTTAAGCAGGGCTTACGGAAGAAGCCTATTGATATTGGACCTATTCGGTTGACCGGTACCGGAGTAATGCCCAATTTAATGCCTATTTCTTTGGTAATATATTAGAAAAGCGCGATAACTCAAATACGCTTTATGGGATTTTCATGAAACTTGGTATACGAATTTATGACGTTCTTGGGTACAAGCCTATTGAATTTGGACTAAACCGGTTGCTGGTACCGAAATAACGAGTATATCAATATTAATTTAGTAATGGATGTAGGCCTAAGACTTTATAATATTATTCCAAGGCCCACAATATAGGTATTAAACATAAAGTAACGAATTGCCAATCCTTTACTGATATTTTTAGCCCGCCTTGATTGATTCACTGATATTGTTAGCTCGCCTTGATTGATTCATTTCTTCATAATGATACCAGCGTAAATAATAGTGTAAATGAAAGATTGAAAACACAACTAGCCGTTGAATGTTGATATATTACATTGTGCATTGTGTAGATACCGATATTTACATTATTATTTTAATGTGAAGCTTCACTTTGGGACAAACTGGTCTACAAAGGCCAAAGATCGAAGGGAATGGAGGGGACTGACAGAAGCAACATAAGAGGAATGCGGATCTTTCCCGCAGTGGCTAAGCGGGACTGCCGAAACAGCCACCTTGCCAGTCAAGAGGCCCTTGCCCTTTAGGGATGAAACGGGCAAATTCTAATTCTAATTTTTCTTATTCATTCCTGTGCAGCAATATAGGCCTACCTAATGTAATTCCTGACAGATTTCAGATTGACTTTTTATTCATTCATAACCTATATGGCTGCTTTAAACTTGAAACAAACATCGTAGGCCTATTGTGTAATTAATATTATTACCAGCGCATTTTGTTTTTGGAGTTTAACTCTGAGATCTATCACAAAAATAACTTTTTTCTGCATGGGAAACAAGGTGGCACAGACTGTACATAAGTGGTCTTATCACAATCGTAAAATGAGGGTAGCTGGAAGCCAGGTATACAATGCAAAAAGAAAGGATGTCGAGTTCTTTAATACGAAAGGAGTTGTCTCCGCCGGGTGGTTTAAATGAAGGGCGTGACCTCTAAACAGCCTTGTCCCATTACACTAACCGTAGGCCTAACTGAGGATCGGAGGGTGTAAAGGTAATTTCAGTCTTTCGTGAGATATCACTTCAGTTAAAATTTACGCGATGCCACCTGTACAGAAGACATATACAACACAGGGTTTAAGTTAAAGTGATTTACACTGATCCATTGTACAAGGTTATAATTTGTTTATGCGGTCAAGTATTTTATTCCCTTTAAAAAATTTTGTTTAGAGTCAAATTAAATTTTTCTTTTCCTTTAAATTTCCATCTTTAAATAAAGGTGCGTCTTATGGTCCGGAGCGTCTTATAGTCCGTAAAATATGGTACTTGTAAAATTAATGTCTGATCTGATTGGCACTGGCAGCCAAAGAAGTCATTAGTAGCAGAGCCGAGCAAATCGCAGCTGGTATTTTAAAAGTTAATCTAGTAGTAAGAGGGTATGAAGGCAAGAAAGTCTCTTAATCGCCGACACCTTCGTGTGTTGCAGGAGTTGTGGTTGAGACATCTTCTCAGAGTTGCTTTGGATCACGAGTGTTGTCGCTGCTGCAGCAACAGCTCTTCTTCATACTCGGACTCAGACAGCAAATCCAAGTAACTGCTTGTGTTCAGGTGTGAATCACATTCTTGTTTATCTTGCTTAGCATAAATTGTAACGTGAAACAGATTATGAAAATGTGTGTGGAGATTTTATACACAGAATTTCACTAAAGCTGCGTCTCCATTGATATACATTTAACACCAACATGTTGCAGTTAACATATGTTAAATGTTTATCATCAACTTGTTGAGGTATATGTTACGGTGAATCTGATTATTCAGAGCAGTTTTCATAATGCTTGGTAAATAATGACCGATAAAATCAGGTAATTTAATAATTTTACGACAATCTAGGATAATTTCTTACACTGCCCGGTCAATACTAATATTGCTACAATTTCTCTGGTCACTTTAATAAATTGACAGCAATTTGGCATCGTGGATCTGGTATGATTCTCCCTAACCTAACCTATGTAACTCGAAATGTCACCAAAGTGGAAGCTGCTCTAATAAATAAAAACTCTTGGATTTGACATTTCGTGTGTATATGTATATGTTGTTTTTTTTTGTTTTGTTTGTTAGGCGTACGTATTTTCATACTTATTTACTTTAATATAACATCCTCTTATTTTTGTATGTAGAGAAATATAAATAACAATTTTCTCAAATTGCCCATTCAATTTCTAGCATTATTCATAATGCCCGGGCAATGTGTTAATTTCTATATAATTTATCATTTTGTCACATCCCATTGGGCACTTTTTAAATTGCCCGGGCATTATAAATAATGCCCAATTGTTTACATTGACCTTAACATATACAAGTCAAGTGGTTTCCAATTAACAACTGTCTCCACTACAATGTTATAGGTTAACATGTGTTGGCGCGGTCATTCAAAAAGAAAACGCCTCTGAAGAGGGCAGCCAACATTACAAAATGAGAGTAGTTTTATATACTCGTTATTATCTTCTTGTTAACTGTCTATGACTTTCTTAGATACTAATTTTGTACAGATGTCTTGATCTTTTCAAAATAACTATCACATTTATCAACAATGGAGTAATTTTAAAAGTAGATGCCATACTATTGAGAAAACTGATATACCAGATACTCACATACAGGGTGGCGCACGAAATGTCATACCATTTATTTTACACATAACACATATTAATTTTTATTATTGCTTTATATAAAATACATAGAATTGATCATTAGGACATGGAAATTTGTCTTTAATGGAGAGTGTGTTCAATATGACCACCGTTTTGCCTCACAATCTCTTGTAAACGAACCCTTACATTCGTCACCACTTTTCGACTCAAGTCTTCAGATAACGCATGGCACAACTCCATTACATGCGCTCTGAGCTGATTCCCAACTCTGCAGAAGTCCCTTAGACGGACTTCGAGTCAAAGCAACGAAATCCGCTTCAATATTTTCAGGTGTACGAACACTAGCCCGTCGCGACCGCTTTTTTTTCCAACACAAACTGCTCGGTTAGTCTGTAAATATCTGTTTGATATGAGCCCATTTTGTATTAAAGTGAGCACAAAAACGTCTCTGAGTCAAAAATACACTCTTTGTATCGGCGAAAAACAGAACAACTTTCACCTTTTGTTCACCATTCAAATGCCCGTTGTGCGCCATTTTACAAACTAATGTCTGTGCTCGTTGTCATGGTGAAATCTGACATGTGATGACACCTATCGAAATTTCCACGAACTTCGGCTTACACTAGCACTGTTAGAAACAGCGAAACTGCTATATTACAATATTTATTAGATAATTAAATGGTATGACATTTCGTGCGCCACTCTGTAATTCAAAATGGATGTGGGGAATATTGAGGAAGCTGTCGACTGCTTTTTGTTCACCCGGAAATTACCGAAACAAAACCGATATTAACTGAATAGTGAATTGACTTGACATGTTGTCCATTTTCTCCGGAAAACAAATTAACATCTGAAAATGTTAAGTGCAACATGCTGGGTTTGCATGTCAAGTCAATTGGAACGCGAAATTGCAATATACATGTCAATATCAACTTGTTAATATTGACATGATGGTGTTAAATGTATTTCAATGGAGTCGCAGCTTAAATGATAAAACTTACATTGGCAACTGTTCAGAAAAATTCGTTCTCAACCTCAACTCAGTTGGAGTGTGTTGAGAATGACAATTCCATTCATACACCGTGGGTTTAATATTGACCAATAATGTTTAGCAATTCCTCGGATATAGACCAATCATTTATCTCATAAAATGCTTGCTATTAATTTGAGGATGCTATTTTATCTGATAAATTTGCTTATTACTGGACACGTAGGCATCAACGTGCCATGAATAATACGTCACATGCTGCCAATGAACACAATAAAAACACGTTATTTTATACAACATAACTTGTGGAGATTTGAAATAATATAAATGTACATTGATTAAAAAGACAATTTCGGTTCGGTGCAAGCCAGTTGGTGTGCTTTTATTCTGTTCTGCTGTTAGCTTACCTGAATGAAGTTAACTATGTTAAACTGTATTTTATTTTTAAAAATTACAAATTGTTTTAATATTCATATTTCCAACATGTTAACCTACCAGTACAGCAAAACATGTATTTATTGAGCCATTAAACGAGCAGAAAATGCTTACTGAAATCTGAGTTTCAAATACCATGTCCAATTTCTGTAACGTGAGTTACCAACGTTTGAATCTCAATAATCTTTGCATTTGTGATCCAGAATTTACACAAAGCATGCAACATGTGCTCCATTTATTAGAGGTTTCACTCATGCATTTTTGGCTGCTTAGGTATTTTCTGGAAATTATTTAATAAGAGTTTAACAAGTAATAATGAGTCAATTTGTAACGTGAGTTACCATGGACATGCCCACTGTGGATAAAAGACGAAATCTGTTGAATACAAGTAACAGACATTCTACACTCTTCTGCTGTAATCAATCGTAGGCATCGCTAACTTGGCAAAGAGATAATAGGAAAGGAGAGCACTCAGCAGTACAAACCAGGTCACAGACAATCTTTGCACAAATTTTGTAATCTTTGTAATCGATCACAAATATCGATATATCGGTAAATCTTCGACAGCCAGAAAAACAGCAGAAAAAAGCATGCTGCTAAGAAATAAAAAATACAGTACACCAAAACACAATATTGTGATTTTAAGGCACATTTTTGTGCTCATTTCTCACTTTACGAACTGAAGGGGCATATTCCGCGCTTATAGACACATTTTGTGGAATCAAGAAAATGTCACGATATTTCATGGATTCAATTTGGTTCATATTGGTATTTTAAGCATATAAAAGGTAAGTATAGCTAAGGGAGGTTCTTTTATAAAATTTCGTGCTTATCGTTGTTTCCAAAAATACTGCCCCTATCAATCACTAACCTGAATCCAGATTTCAGTGAGCTTCCTCACAATCTTCAACAGTTACTCTATCTGCTTGTTTCCTCGTCAGCGCCTTCCGGTGTACATCTAATGAACCTCCCGATGAGATTGTCTTCGATGGAAATTTCAAAATTCATGAGTCTGTGCCTATTTCTGTGGATGTGGATTCTTTCCCAAATTATGAGCTGTTTGTGTCCCTGAATGTGTTTTAGCAATTCCAGGCGAAATCTATTCTAAATATTCCTCATCTGCCAAGATTTGACAGAAAAACGCTAATCTTACAAAATTGAGAGAATCATGTTTCCTGTACTCGATGTATAAGCATTACTTTGTGAGATTTTCTTAGGATGATAAGATTTTTCTTTACAACTCCACCACTACCCTGGGCCCTGTTTCATAGAACATTTACACATCTATACACACCTGCTTTAAACACTGACAGATAGATTTCAGTTTGACTTTTTATCCATTCATAACCTATATAAGGCTGCTTTAAATTTGAAACAAACATGTCAGCAAATCGTAGGCCTATTATATCAATATTAATGCCAGTGCGTTTTGTAAAATGTTGACGTATTTTGCGAATTTATTATATCAGTGTATAGGAATATGAATTAAGGTTAAGAATCAAACTTTAGAGCTTTGTTCTTCTGTAAGCCCTGTTAATGAATTGATGTGAAGCTTAATTTTGAGATCTATTACAGAAATAACTTCTTTTCTGTATGGGGCTATCATAATTGGAATTAGGCCTACACCGATTAAAAAAAGCATTCTGGCACTTTGTTATATCGGTTTACCTGATTTTATTATTATTAGTCCATCGTTTCATAAGAATATTTTCTAATAATATTAGTTATGAGTTCATGGCTCTAAATTATTTGTAAATATTGCTAATATTATTAGTAGCCTAAACTGTTTCATAGACTCAAGAACTAATAAAATTTACTGATAATATTAGTGTTTTGCTATAAGTGTATTTGAACCAAAAACCCATACAATTCTGATTTCGTGATATGCTATCAAAGGAATTTCTGTTATAAGTTTTTAGGATTTGAGGTTAGATTTTGGCCTTGCTATCTTGAATAAGTGCCTGGCAGATTTATTAATTTCTTAGAGCTAACTTAGTTATTATGAAGATATATGTAGGCCGTCCTGCTTTGAAATAGTATTCACAAAAAGACAAAAAAATAAACACCAATCCAGACATAACCTCCAAATCAAACAGCTGACTAATGAACTAATAATATTAGTGAAGAGATTTTATGAGTAGTGTTCATATTTCTATGAAACAAGACAAGATTTTGATAACTAATGAATAATATTATGAGTTCTAATATTATTAACTAATATTATTAGCAAGTTCTATGAAATGGGACGCTGGTAGTGTTTGTGATATTATGCCGACTCGCCGCAAGTTTCTATGTTTCTCTAACGATTTTGTTAAAATTTTACACATGGGGTGCTTATAGTAATTGCTGAAGCCTTTATTTGAAACGTTTTTTTTACAGATTCTCTGACGGGCCACCCAGTCTGAATAAGCGCTCCTTGTAATATGGCCTCTTGTTCTATGTTTATCAGAATGTGAAGTGAGAAAATAGTGCTCAGTGCTTTTTTTCAGGGGGTATGCGGGGGGTACGCCTACCCCGTTAAGATTTTTCCAGTTTCATATAGGATAAAATCATTATTTCAAATTATAGGCTACTATAGCAGATCCCCGTGGCTTCGCCCACGATAATTAATTTTAAGATTAAAAATTAAGAGCAAACAGTTAAAACATTCTATTTATTAACACTTGCACGCGAAACATTCATAAGCCTAAACTAAACGATTAGTAATTAAGGAAACAGCTAAAAATCCGGCTTTGAAATGAATTCCTCGATTAGAAAGCACAGAATGGGGGAAATAACTTCAGAATCGAGTTCACAGGCCCAGGAAACCCCTGCATAGTAAGTTTCGTCCAAATCGAACAATGATTGCCCATTTAGGCCTATCGGCTATTTGTTATCCCTCTTCCATCTATGTTGAAAATTTAAGATGTCTGCGTGCCCTGTCATTATAAACAAATGAATCGACCAGCGTGGATTTACAACATTCAAGTGATTGCGGTGCATTTATTTCCAAGGTATGACAAAAATAAGCAAGACCACCAGTGGTCCGCGGACCATAGGTTGAGAAACGCTGCACTAGATGAATTCATGTCGTATGATTTAGAATAAAAATTACATCCATCCATATCTATAGTCTTTCAGGCCCATAATATAATGCTATGTGTATGTACTGATTAATTGACTTGAAGTAACTTGTACATATTACTGTTATATAAATGTGCATGTATAGGGGTGTGGGTGTGTATGAGGAACCATATATAGGTACTCAGAGTGTATGAATGGTACTTAATATCTAAGAGTTGACGTTGTACACTAAAGTTAATTTTGTATCACACACAGCCAAGTCATTAGGGGGTTAACTTAACTTACTTTCTCATTGGTTACAGACAGTTCCTAAGCAAGATAAAGGCAAATTATAAAATACGTGGGGCATAGGCCTACTGAAACTCTTGAGCAACATTTTTTTCACAACCTTAATCTTTATTTGTAAGTGAAACCAAGTAACTTATATCGTCTCAACCTTTCTTTCACTTTTCCACATAGTCTCCATTTTTTTGCACACATATTTCCCATTGTTCTGCCAGTTTTGAAAATACCCTTGCGATAGAATTCCGTTCCAGCTGCCCGTAGACACTGGCGCCATTTTGTTTCAGTTTCATAATGATGGAGCCAGCTTTCATCTCCAGTTACAATACTCGTGAAAAATTCATCACCTTCATTTCGAAATCTCTGAAGAAGGTTTTGGACAACGGTTCGTCTCTGACGTTTGTGGTCCTCGGTCAATAAACGTGGGACCCAACGGGAACAAATCTTCCGACAACCTAAGCTGTGAATCATTTCCTGCAGCTGTCGTCGTGGCAATCTGTAAACAAAATCCAGATGGAATTGGCTAGTCACACAAGCTTTAAGCATATATTTGGTTATAAAGTAGCAAATTTAATTAAGCCAATACGTTTCTTAATGATAATCAGAAACTTTAACAGTGGTTAATCGGAAACCTGATAGGAGAAAAATATGACAATATCATTCAAATCCGCCCCCTATAACAACGAATATAAGGCAATAACTTTTAACATCTCCGTTCACAAGAGAAAATTCCAAGCATCCTGGTGGAAATGGAACGGCTTTTATTGTACATATAACTGCATATTTAGGAAATTTTCAACTGTTGTAGCATATAGGTAGAGTGATCCCTATACAGGCCATGGAGGCCCAGAGGGTTCCAGGAGGTTGAGGCTCCCAGATTTTGGACACTCGGCACATGAAGGTGGTGGCTGACAGCCTTGCGCACCGGCCGCCTTTACCCCCAGGATTGCTCATTTCTGTTAGAGGCTGAGTCGAACCCAGGGCCATAGTGCCACCAGAAGGATTAGGCCAATTGAAAAATCTCAACGACCTCATATCGAACCCGCGACCTTCCGGTTTATAGCGCAGCGCCTCAACCACTACGCTACGGCGTACCCCGGATTGAATAGAAGAAAGGGGAAAAGAAGTGGTGAAAGGGGGGTCCAATGTAGATGTCACGAGTGGGAGGAGCTAAAGGGACGACCTGTTTTTCCCTCGTTTTTTAATAAAAATCCCGGGGTAGGACCCCCGACCACCATTTTTGGGATATTCCATACCCCACACCCCAATTTTTTGCAAACTTTCGTCTGTGTCGGTCCCTTTCTGGTTCCGCCTTTGGTTGAGACGAAAATAAGATATCTAGGAGGAGCTTTGGTAACCGTTACTTTTGAATTTTTGTAACAGGTCGTTACCGTTACATACATGTAACAGTTACAAAGTAACAGTTACAAGAAATATTCCCCATCTCTAATCTAGCCAACACCATACTGCTCATAGCCTCATTCTGTTTAGAGATGTCGAGGAGAATAGTTGAAACGAAGGAAGAGTTCTTGCAGAGGCTCGCTATGGAGCCTCTGCCAGAAGACTCAAGGTAACTTAGGCCAGCATTATATAAAATGAAAATAAAAGCATTTATATTAGTTTTTATTAGTTTTCAAGAAAATTAATTATCACATTAGAAAATGTAATATTGATACCGGTATATTAAAGTTGGTTAAATTTTTTGTAGAAGGAAGGGCTATAATAGACAGAATGGTGGTCTTCGCTGTAGAAAGACGACAGAGATTTATTTCGAGTGCACAGTGCATATAATATCTCATGTATTGATAGTATATGTAAAATGTATGTGAGCAGTGTATAAAATTGCATGTCTCTGTGTCTATACGCTCGGTAACTCGAATTGTAATTAAACTTAGTATACGCAATTTATAACGTCCATGGGAAGAAGATTGTTTATATTGGACGAATTCGGTTCACAGGTACCGGAGTAATGCCTAATTTAGTGTCTATTTTGTGGTATTACAGTGCCATCCGGTTTCCAGACAATTTGACCAGTATTTGTTAATGTTTTACTACTATTTACGTATCAAGTACGCAAATTAAGGCTTACCGGACTCAAGTATTTCGGCCTCGGATGTAATACTTCAGTATATAATAATAATAGGTGAATTGCGCATAAGTATGCATGTAGTGTGTGTGTTCAAAAACCCTCTGAGGTGCACTGTTGTAACTAGATCAAAGTTCAGTACTTCAGTATATTCGTCCGCTAAAGTGTGATGCATAAGTTACAAATGAGCTCCGTTTTTCAATGATTCTGCAAAGTTTATGACGATTGTGCATGTTTATAAACTTCACTTTGGATTGTTTCTTTTCCTTTAAAACATTTAAAGACAATATTTAGGTCGATTAATTAAACTTAATTGAAATTACGCATATAGAAAAAGTATTGTGATCTTGACAAAAAATCGAAGTCGAGATAACATCGGGAGAGCACGTTTCATGACGCCTAGAAACCGAAAAAAGTATTTTTGGAATGACGTCTGTCCGTCTGTCTGTGGACAAGCACAGCGGGTAAACGGTTCATTGTATTTACTTCATTTTTTGAATTAAGGACTTTTTTCGAAATTTTGTCGAACCGCCCAGAAATTTAACTTTACAACTGAAATATTAAGGGGACTTTTCATGAAAACTTTTTTTTAAATTTTGATTTTTAAAAAAATGGCTCTAACGATTTTAATAAAAATTTAATATTAGAAACATCTATGACAAATAAAATGGTCATATCTGTATTTCTGCAAAAATGACTTAAGGGGTACTTTACTCGTATCCATTTTCAATTTTTCTAGATTATATCCATTACAGTAGGCGATACATGGAAACCTGTCACAGTAAAGTTGTAGAAAAATTTTAAATGAACATTTTTTGTTTAACACATTTCTTTGTACATTTAATAGATATCAAGATAAAAACGAAATAAGGACAGCTTAAATGCGAATTTCAGAACATAAATGTAAATTAAAATATGAATGAAATTTTGTTGCCCCTAGTATCAAGAAAACTATAGGCCTAATGTACTTATTGTTGTGAAATGCAATCAGTTTAGATCAGTCACAATGAACACACTAAAACCAATTACAGCGAGGTGGTAGGCCTATGGGCTAACAGGGAAGAGGTCCTGAGTTCAAATCAAACCTCGTGGCCGCCCAAATAGATTTGGGTTTTTCATAGTTAGTTAAAATGCCTAAAAAATCTTGTGTTCCGGGGTGCACGAGTAATTGCACAGACATAACATGTTTCAGTTTTCCAAAAGAACAGGAATTACACAAAAAGTGGGTGAAAAATATTCCTAATAAGGACTGGATTCTCTCAGCTGGGAGTGTAGTGAGTAAAGGCAACCCTAAAATATATATTCTTCAGTGAGGATAGTTTCTTTTCATTTCTTCTGTACAGTGAAAGAAGACACCATTTTGTTGTGTTATATTTTTATTAGCCTGATGATTACTTAAGTTGCGATATAAGATGAAATAGAACGGTGAGTCACAGTAAGTAAATATCCAAACAACCCTTTAGACTGGAGAAACCACAAATAAATTTTTTTTTTTTTTAAATAACCAGCGATGGGATTTAAACCTTGGACCTCCTGAATGCGAGCCCAAGACGCTACCATCTAGCTCTGAAAACTAATTTTGTAAGATTAAAATAACTTAAAATCAAATCGACGTCATTTGAAATTAAGTTAACAACATAATTCCATGTGCTCATCTGAAAAGTGATATATGATATATCATCTGAAAAGTCAAAAGTCATGGCATTTATTGGAAAATATCAGAAGCGATCCAAAATTATACTTAACAACGAAATTATAGAACAAGTTCGACATTTCAACTATTTAGGATATGACATACTAGCAGGTGCCCACGGCTTCGCCCACAATAATTAATTGAAAAATTAAAAATTAAGAGTATAATATAATTATAAAAGCATTATATTTATTATCACTTGCCCACGAATCATTCATAAACTAGTAGTAGTAGTAGTCTAATGCCCAAGGACTTGGATGAACTCCATTCTCCTTCTTGCTTCCCAATATAAAGTTGATGTTGACGCTGGGTGAAGCCCGGATAGGGCCTGACATGTGTGAAGATGCTCTGCTGTCATTATGGAATTTTCTTCCTCGCACAAGACACACCTCGGTGATGGGTATATAGATAACCTGTGCAAGTGTGCTGCCAGGCAGTCATGTCCTGTTGTTGTATGGAATACCGCCACTGCTTCTTGTCTGGGAGAATCTGGGATTACACCTTTGTTGTTTAGGATAGCCCATGGCTTATTGTTACTGGCAATTCTGTTTTGTTCTGTTATATTTTCTTTAATCATTCTGTTGATTATTAGTTTTGCTGATTGGTATGGAAGTTCGTATTGTGTGATTTGCTGTATCTTTGTTCCTTGCTTTGCCAACTGATCCGCTAGTTCATTGCCCTGCAGCCCACAGTGTGCAGGGACCCACTGTAGCTTAATGCACTTATTAAGTGCTGTTAGTGTTTTTATTTTGCTTCGTATCTCATGAGCTCGTTTGTTGGACGAAATGACATCATATGTTACAATGGATTGTATGGCCGCTGATGAATCACTGAGTATAACCGCTTTTTGGAATTCATTTATTCTGTAAAGGAGCTGTGTAAGCGCCATATCTATTGCTAGTAATTCACCGTCAAAATGTGTAGAGTTAGGTCCTGCCGAGATATACTGGCTGAAGAGACTACAGTGTATTCCTGCTCCGGCATTCTCATTTTTGTTAAGTAATCAGCCATCCGTGTATATATGAATCCATTCCTCTTGTGGGTACCGTGTGTGAATTGTTTCCAGTGCTGCTCGTTTTAACTGTTCATAAACTAAACTAAACGATTAATAATTATAAACTAAACGATTAATAATTAATGAACAGCTAAAATTCCGGCTTCAGAGTACATTCCACGATTAGAAAGTGCCCCTTGGGAAAACTATCTCAGATTTGATTATGCAGTTCCGAAGGAACCTGTGAACACATAATACATATTGTTTCTCAACTGTTTGTTGACAGGTGAATATGATGTGAATTTATTTGATAAATTCAGTGTAATTTTCAGAAATTGTATAATTTTTCAAGGGAAGGACTTGTTTGTTTGGATCTTTATTCTCCGCGATACTTCCATGGTTAAACTGTCAATAATATTATTGCTGGTGCCCACAGCTTCGCCCGCCTTTATTAATTGCCTCCAGGATTTTTAAGAAATCTACACTGGCAGCTTATTAAAAATGTTTGTGGTTCAGAGCTATGAAAATTGTAAGTAAAAGTAAAATTATAATATTTGTTCATTGTGTTCATTTCACTTAGACCTTATATAATAAAGAAACGGTGTTCCTAATTTTGTACTCTTCGTGAAAGTTTAGACTGTGAGAGACGAACATCGCCGAGTATACCCGATGACTCACAAAGTGAGTGAGGGAGTGAGCACGCTATTTAGGGCCGTTGAATTGTATGAGAGTAGATCTTTTCATTATGACTTTGACCTCAAACAAAAGGTATGTAGATATCAACATATTTGTGGAACTATAAAACGCACATTAAAAAATAAAACAAGGAAGGACACTATTTTAAATTTTATAAAACTTTATCAATGCCTGTTTTAACTTACGGATTGGAGAATTGGGCCATGAATAGAAGCGACAATAGAATGATTGAAACAGCTGAGATGAGATTTTTAAGATAGGCTATGTTTCTGGTTGTTCGCTTAAAGATCACATCACAAATGAAAATATAAGACAAACTCTGAATATGTCCAACATAAATAAAATCAGGTAAATTGATGTAACAAAGTGCCAGTAGGCTTTTGTTTAATCAGTAAAAAGTTAATTGGAATTATGATTTGCAGAGAATAAGTTATTTTTGTTATCGATTTCCGAGTTAAGCTGCAGATCGATTCATTAAGCAGGACTTACGGAAGAACAAAGGTCTAAAGTTTGATACTTAACTTTAATTTAAACTCGTATACACTGATATAAGATATTCTTAAAATAATTATGTCAACATTTCACAAAATACACTGGCGAAGAACTCCACTTAATGTATGTAGGCCTAATTATTTCAGAGTTTATATCTTCTGTATACAACAGTATTCAACTTGATGAACGAAATAAACACTGAATAGTTTGATAATTAAATGTTCAATTTACTTCATTATTATCACCAACGTCTCAGCTTAAATGCAAAGGAATGTGTCATGGCTAACTATTCCAAAGCCATATATGAAGTATGTAAATCAATATGTTGTCAGGATAACAGTCTTGCATTTGTTAAATTGTTAATAATATATATCACCATAAAATAGGCACTAAATTGGGCATTACTCCAATACCGGTCAACTGATTTTATCCAATACTAGCTTAAAAGGCCCGGCATCGCCCGGGTTTTTATTTTGTAATTTGAAATTAACTTATGCTATAGCTAGTTTCAATGGCTTGTGCTATGCGGGCAAATTTTTAACAAAAACACACTAATACAACAGAACCTAAATTATACCATAATTTAAGTTTTAACCAGTGATGCACTTTCATACTTTCCTCCCCCAAAACCTGAGACATAATAGGCTATACTGCGGGCGTAAGACTGAAAATGTTCCATCCTATTTTGTCTTCTTGTACCTAGTCATATCATAAGTTCTGTTAATAGAATCTGGACCTCCTTATCTCACTCACAGGAAGTAAGAGGGGTATGAAAATAAGGGTTGTTTACACTAGCATCCTGTACTCAATATTGTAACCTGGAACATTCAGTCAGCACTCATACTTGAGATGGAGTGGACATCAAAAGAAAATCGTGTTGCAATAATAGCATTACACAAGTGCGATAACGACGCAAGTACTTTTTTCAAGTTATTGAAGCCACTTGGAATCACACTCAGATTTGTGTACCGAACCATACAGAGATTCGTACAGCTTGGCACATTTGATGACCATATAAGGTTTGGGTGTCCTTGCACAGTTCGAACCCCGGAGGTGGTAAAGAAGATAAGGGGTCGAATTCGAAGAAATCCCGTCAGAAAGCAAAAGATAATAGCCCAACAGACAGGAATTTCGCAAGTGAGTGTTTCAAGGATATTAAATCAAGATCTCAGATTGAAAGCTTACCGCTGAACTACCGGACACTATCTGGATGCTCGGCTGAAGGAAATTAGGGCCCAAAGATCAAAAGTGCTTTTTCAGCGGTATGCAAAAGGTGAACATAAAAAAAAATTCTGTTTACAGATGAAAAAATATTCACCATAGAGGAGAAACTGAATAAGCAAAATGACCGTGTGTATGCTCACAACAGTAAGGAGGCCCATGAAGTTGCTCCCCGTGTCCATTGTGCCCACCATCCAGTCTCAACAATGGTTTGGCTAGGAGTGGCCTATTCTGGTACCACAGAGGTCCATTTTTGCAGAAAAGGTGTGAAAACCAGTGCCAAAGTGTACAAGGAAGATGTTTTAGAACAGATTATGAAGCCACTTAATCAGACTTCGTTCAAAAATGAGCACTGGATATTCCAGCACGACTCTGAACCTGCGCACAGGGCTAGTATCTCGCAAGAGTGGCTTAAAGCCAATGTTCCAGAGTTTATTGCCCACAGTGAATGGCTGTCCTCCAGACCAGACCTCAACCCTCTGGATTACAAACTGTGGGACATTTTGGAGGCTAAGGTCAACTCTTCCTGCCATAGAAATTTGGAGAACCTGAAGAAAGCCATCGTGCATGCAGTGGCCACTTTGGATATAAATGTTATACGTGCCTCAATAGATGATTGGCCACAACGTTTGAAGGCCAGTGTCAAGGTCAGAGGTGGGCATTTTGAATAAGTGTATGTGCATTTTGTTTGTGAAAGTGTGGTGTTTAATTTAAGACCAAAGAATTATATATTGTGAAATTTTTATGTTCTACAGCGGTCTCTAAAGTTGTGACAGAACTTATGATATGACTGGGTAGATGTTTAGGGCCTATGATAAACATCCCTATATGAAGCCTACAGTTATGAGTGACGTAGCAGTGGATAGATTTCAATTCGTGGAAAACAGCCCAGAAATCCATTCCACAACATCTTGTTTACGCCAAGAAGTATCTGGACGCCGATAGAGTTTCACACTGTGGTGTGATGCGTTGTCCATAACTATTAAACTCTTGGGTTCAAGTTTTGGAAAAGCATTAGTAAACCAGTTATGGAATACCTCTACATTCATGTCTTCATGGTACTCACCTGTTTTCTTATACTAAAAAATGAGCAACCCCCCCATCTTCGAAGCCTGTGTCACTACGTATATGCGTAACTATTGGGCATTTCCCCTTACCCCATAGGATTTTTAAACCTTGACTTAATCCTGGCCTAAAAGCTTTTTCCTTTGATTCAACAGTAGTGCCATGCCAAATTTTAGGGGTGGTGTGTCCTGCATTTACCCATGTCTCGTCTAAGAAATAAAACTTTCGACCCTCTGCTTGGTATTGCCGTACAGCTCTAAGATATCGTCTTCTCCAAAGTGCAATATCATGACGATCTACTATAACATTAACCTCACTTCTTTTCATATATTACATTCCAATGTCCAACAATAACTTATAAAATGTTGTTCTTTTAAAATTAGGTAGGTCGAAGTCCTCATTGACAACACAAAGAAGTTTATCCACAGTTGGAGGTATGTTATCAAAAAAGAATTGATGAACTTTTGCTCGAATAGCACTTTTCACAAAGTCATCAATGTTATCTAAAGTACTACGCGACTTTTGAGCCTTTCTTGGAGGAGTTTTCACTACACCCAGAGTCTTTGTATTCACTACGCACTTTCTTGATACTTCTGGTAGATAAACCGGTGAATTCAGATGTCAATTTTACAACGTCCTCAATTGCAAATGCTGGATATCTTTTAAAAAATCTATTAAACACATTCATTATAATTTCCTTGTGTCCACTTCGCAAAGATTTACCTCTTTTATTTTTAACTATGCCTCTCGGGCCTGGTTGAATTTCAGTCATTATGTTTAATGCTTCTCGCAGACTGGGTTATCTCTATATGTATAAGAGGCTTTGTCCTGACTGACTGACTGACTGAATGAATGATTGACTGACTGACTGACAGGAATCAACGTAGAGCCTAAACTATAACAGGTAGAGACTTGGAATTTTGACAGTACCTTCGTTTCATAATGTAGGTGCTCACTAAGAAAGGATTTTGAAAAATTTTGATTTTAAATGCCAAAAATAAAATGTTTTTCAAAATACTTAATCCATTTTTACATAGAATTATCCAATCCAAATAACATTTGACATGAAAACATATTGTTACCAGCGGGTCTCAGATGGGCTTGGAAAAAACAATGAAAGTAGAATAAATCTGACAAATGAGAGAAACAAATGAGAGAACTATCAATATCCACGAAAATAATGCAGTCACATAACTTTCTTTACCCTGGACATAGAGAAAACAATACGAGGTATGGTAATATATATATTATTATATCGCAGGTTTTTGGAGAGTATGAAAGTGATATTGTATTTCTGTTTAATTTCATTCCGAAAACGGTTTTATGGTAACACGACAGTGAGAAACAAAATTTTCAGCCACGATAATACAATTTTATGTTACCGGAATTTCTGTTATTTATTTAAACCTCTACCAGGCTTGCTGTGCACTGTACAAGCGATGGGATGCAAAATTCTAGATTCTCTATGAGCCATAAAAAACTATATCAAGCATTTTCTGTGGGAATAGTTTGAGTGTGATAAGTTGTTCTTCCTATTTCAAATTATAAATACCTATATAAGGAAAAATAGAAGGAAAGAGAAGACTAGGAAGAAGAAGAATTGAGATACTGGATGACATCAAGAAGAAAAGAAATTATGGAGAGTTAAAGGATGCTGCAGAAAATAGAAGGAGCTGGAAAATGGAATTTTACATGGGAGTGTAGACCTGCCGTAAGGCAGAAGTACCATGAATGAAATGAATGAAATATAAGGACCTAGAATTTAAAAATCTAAAGTCCTTCATAAGTTAATTTCCAATTACAAAATAAAAAACCCGGGCGATGCCGGGCCTTTTAAGCTAGTAAATTATAAATGCCACGTTTCACTGTTCACTTAAATTTGTATGTTTACATTATTCACAACAATGACTCTCGCAAACTGGAGGGTTATATCACGAATACCATGTTTCGCAGTACATTGAAACATTTGCAATAAGTTGATTGTTATCTTAATAATTTTGGTCACATTTTATGAGCTTTTTTACTGTTATAAAAATCAAATCTAATACCGCACTATATTGTCTAGTAGCATGATATGTGCTGCGGTTCAAATCATGTGCATTTGTTTACGCGGACTTGCATTCTCAAAATGAATGGATAATACACACTTTCGATTTGGTTTGGTTGCAAGACTCACACTTTTTTTTGTTTTGATTTGTTATGAAAACATGTGACTGTTAATATGTCACACTTCTTTTGTCACACTTCGATTTTTTAAATGTTTTTTTATGTTACAAACAATTGACAGCAGAACTCTCTATCTGTGCCTTATTTCACAATTCCGACTTTTCCCGTGGATTTTCCAAAAATTTTATTTCGTACAAACCTTGTCTTGACAATTATGAACACAACAAAAAAGAAATCAGCCAAATCGGTCGAGCCGTTCTCAAGTGATGCAACCCTTTTGTAAATTCATTTTTATTAATATAAGATCAATAGACATCTTCCGATGGACATTATAAATGCGTATATAAAGTTTCATGAAAATCCGTTAAAGTGTATTTGAGTTACAGCGTCTTTAAAATAGACACTAAATTGGGTTTTACTCTGGTACCGGTCAACCGATTTGGTCTAGTATCAATAGACGTTTTTCCATGTACATTATAAATGGGTATACAAAGTTTCATGAAAAGCCAATAAAGCATATTTGAGTTATCAGGACTTTCTGATATATTACCATAAAAGGCACTAAATTGGGCATTATTCTGGTACCGGCTAACCAATTTGGTCGAATATCAATAGACGTCTTCCCATGGGCATTATAAATGCGTATACCAAGTTTTATAAAAATCCAATAAAGCATATTTGAGTTATCACTCCTTTAAAATAGACACTTAGGCGCCTTTTACTTTGGTGCTGGTCAACCGATTAGGTCCAAATTCAATAGGTTTCTTCTCATGGACGTCATAAATGCATATACCAAGTTTCATGAAAATCCGATAAAGCGTGTTTAAGTTAAGGCGCCTTTCTAATATAATGTATTAAAATATGCACTAAATCCTGTACCGGTGAACCGATTTGGTTCACTATCGATAGGGTTCTTCCCATGAACGTTAAAAATGCGTACAGCAAGTTTCATGAAAATCCAATAAAGCGTATTTGAGTTATTCTGCGTACACATGGACAGACAGAAGACAGACGGACAGACATTTTTCCGTCCCCCACACAATCCCATAATGTACCATACTGGCACTTAATAACAAAATACAGGAAAATAAATTAAACTGGTTGAATCATATTCTCTGTACGCCAGAGGAGAGATTGGCAAAGCGAGCTCTTCTCTTCCAACCAAGGAAGACCCAGGCGTCGCTGGGAAGACTTCTTCTGGGAGGAAACAGGTCAATCTGCCCTATCTTGATTGTTGATGACTCTTGAATATGCAAATCAATTTTCATTTTAGTATCCTATACCAAATGACAACAATAATGCGCTTAATTTTATAAAATGCTGCATTTTAACATTTAAAACAATGTCCTGTCTACCTTTTACAGAAGTAGGCCTACATGCGGTTATTTAAATGTAGAGTGAATTAATCTTGTTTGTAAAACTTGGGCGCCTATGCAAATCTTGTTTTAGGTCCTCTCTTTATAAAACGCCTCTGTTTTGATGTTTCACCTTTATCACAATGTTATGCAATTTAGCAGACAATAACCTTCGGTCACTTCTGCTCTTAAATCTCGTGATTCTTTGTTACCACCTTTAATTTGTCACCCGTACACAGAAGCAGGTCATTTTGTACTCATACTTTTGAGTCAGTAATGCAGTCCATATTCATTATTACTGTTTAAGTCGAAACAAGAATGAATTTTTACCTCGCTTATATAATCAAGAACCGACAAAAGCAATTCAGCTCTGTGCAAAGCCAAACCCCCTGATGTCAGCGGAACTCTGAGGAGTGGGGGTAGTATTCCCACCTGAGTAAAGTGCACCGTGCCTGCGCTCACAAAAAAATAGTGGAATACATAAGTCTTGGACTGTTTAAATACTACCCACGTGCGATTTCTTGGGCGCTCGGCTCCCTAGTCCTCATTCGGTAGCTTTTGATCAACTTTGTAGGTAGAGCTGACAACATTGAAACACGAAGTACGCTGCTATACACCCTTACATCTAGTTGCTTCAATACTAAGCTTTCATTCTGTCTCAGGATACTTATTTATTTACTTACATTATCTTTTCTGACACATGGAGTTATGGGGAAAAAATACAATTTTGCAAATTGCTGGTTCCACAAACACATCATTGTACATCCAACACTTTCCTCAACTCTTTATGGATTCCAAATGTGCTAATTTCTGACACTCCCGGGAACTCTCATGTCAATTTCATGGACTGAAAGTTGAGCGACCTTTTCACAAAACGTATTAAATACGTTTAAAATTAGACCTATAGTTTTCTCCACTTTTAGATGCCTTACCTCTCTTATGTTTAACAACATGAAATGGTGAAGCATGTTCTGCTAAGACTCTTCTTTATGCTTAAAATTAGTCATCCAGTATAAAAAATATTGAGCCTATATTATGTATAATATTCTTATTTGATGACTTATTTGATAACCAAACCCTTATAACCTGTAATTAATTGTTACGCAATACCGTCACCACGTTATATTATTGCACTGCATTAAAATATAAACATAAAATAGCAAGGATGATTCATCATAAGTAATTATCCAATTCAGCATCCAATATATTGTTTATCCACATACCTCACACTTACGCTGTTGATGTGCATTTACCATATGAGCGATTCTGCTGAAATGTGGTTTCTTTGGTTGACAACACTGCAGAAAGTCTGGCGGACTAGCTATGTTTTTTTCACCCGACCCTCACTTCCCCGTAATTCCAGCACCCAAGAAATTGCGTATGGGTAGTATATTATTTTATTTTTCTCTGCAAATATTATAAAAATTATCCGAATTTAACAGTACTTTTTATCCTATGCAATAACCAAGTTGCTAAGACATGGGCATCTAATATGTGCACATTTAAATTGGCAAATAGTAGATAGTTTAATTGCACATCCTAATTCAATAAATGCGCAAGACGAATCAGTTAAATGACATTTTAACACAGTACCCAACTGTGCATTTCGTGGCTGACTCATGAACCTGTGAGAACCAAAACATTGATCAATTTTTTTTGTTGATAACGTCATGTAATTTATATTTTTATTTAATACAAAAATTCCAATATGTAAAAAAAAAAAAAAAATCGATAGCCTTTAAGAGAGGGTGAATTAAAAAGAACAGCATTGAAAATAAATAAATAAATGAGTTGGTATATTCATGGGACACAATGAGAATCACTTACATGAATATTGACAATTAAGAAAATATTGAATGTGAACGGCCTTTAAGATATTATTACTTTCAAACCTATATTAATTTGTTATAGTGATTCACGACACGTAGAAAGTAAACGCAATTTAATCAAAACACACTTTAATTTTTGTGACATATTGTTGTGTTGAACGATTTGAGATTTTCCTGGCGTAAAATATGAAGATATTCTTCTCGGGTTTGCAGCCAGGTAAGAGCTTTGTCGAGATCCAACGTTTCAGAGGCCTCAGGGAAACTGGCCGAGTTCTCGTGTCCTTAAGACACCATCAATCCATCTTGTTTTACGTCTTCCTGCATTTCTTTTTCCATTAGGTGTTTCGTGTAAAACTTTTTTTATTATTTCATCATCCTCCGCCTCCTCTTACTATGTCAGGGTCTTTATACAAATCATACAGCTCGTTGTTGGTTCTGCTTCTCCATTCATCCCCTTGTCGAATGCCACCATAAATTCTTTGCAGTATTCTTCTTTCAAAGACTCCAAGTGTCCGTTCTTCAGTCTTTTTCAATGCCAAAGTCTCAGTGGCATACGTCAGTACTGGTCTTACCTGTTTCCTTTAATTATTGAAGATCTAAAATACTCTCTTAATCCAAAATAACTCCTATTGGCCAGTAGCATTCTTTCGCTAAAGTTGAGAATAAGGTGACCGCCATCACAACCGGGCCATACCGAATGGGACCAAGTATACAATGTCGCCATTATTATGAACATGATTACATGCCGATTGAATTTGGCAGATAAACGACTGTTGTAGCAATGTTTTATGAAAGATGAAGAAGGGCAAAAACTTCTGCATTAAGAATTCTAAGTCCATGACAGGTTATGTTAGGTTAGGAAGAGTCATGTTAGTTCAGCAGCAGTAATTAGCATAGCACAGGGTTTGTGCCATGTAACGATGTTTTACGAAAGGCATGGAAGGATAATAAGGCTTCCAGAAGTAGTGACAGCCAAATTCTAGGTCAGTAACAGGTTATGTTAGGTTAGAAACATTTGTATTAGTTTAGGAGAAATATACTGAATAGAGCGGGGTTTATTATGTCTCACATTGAATCTTGAATGCGACGGGAAATTTTAACCTTGCACCTATCATTTCTCTTTTGTTCCCTACGGCTCGGAGGGGCACGGTCACTAATGGCAGAGCATGGCTGGCTACGCTATTCTGAAGGAGTTCCAAAATGATTTCATGTCTAAGTAGATTACTTGAGGTTATTGTAGAACCCAAATAGACAAATGAGTTTACAGCTTCAAAGGTATAATTATCTGGGTGATTCTTCAAATACGGGAAAATTTGGAGTGTGTAAAATCCACATTTTTTACTTTGTTTAAAAAATCTAAAAAAACCACTAAAATACTTCAGGGGTTACTTGATTATAATATGACACCAGCAGAGCTTAAATGTTTATATTTTTATTTGTTTTTATTTCTTTATTTTTTTAAAGTCATGTGGATGACATCCATGTACATGTAAATGGCAGAAGGCCACATTAATGACTAACTTTGGCAACAATCTGCTTTTCTTTATGTGATTTCATATTTTTCTCAGCATACTTCAGTTGATTTTGCACCAAATTTGCAAATTTTTGTGCATACTCCGGAATTAATGTAATTTTAACCAGACTGTGTTTTTATGGTTTTGGGGGAGGGGGGAATCAAGCAGAAATTCACTTAATGAGTTTTAAGATCTTAAGTACAGGTCACAGACACCACAAACACAATAGTATCCTACATTTATCATCTACATGACTTGAGAGTCATCCACATACCCCTTCATGAGACATGTGGATGACACAAAAATCAGGCATGTGGGTGACAAAAAAGAAGTATAAGTGGTCTCAGCAAGCCATTCCTAAACTTCTGTAAGCTCAACTTCAGTCAAGTACTTTGAATTGGAAGGTTTATCATAGTGCATAATCAAAATTAATAAATATTCACTTTCTGCCTACTTTCTAGAAGCCATGGGGAATAAAAACGCTTTCCTTGAAAATGATGCAAAGTCCTTTGTTAATCCCAAACTGTTTGTAAGCAAGCAAAATTCAACCTTACAATTCAACCACAAGCTGCCCTGTTGGCTTACTAACACTGTTTCCAGTTATACAAATTTCTCATTTCTGCAGAAAAAATTCCATTCTTTTCAGCCATGTGGATGACCAAAAACCCTTGGAACATTCTTTATGTTCATTAGGTGGGGTGACAATTTTATTTCATTTTATTTTTTAGGGGTTAATATTCTTCACACATTCATACTCATTGACAGGAAAAAAGTTGAAAAGGAAATAACATTTTGTTTTGTGGAAAAATGCATTAGAATATACAAAACCGAGGTTTGGGACAGGGCATGTGGATGACATTTCATTGAATTAAATTCAATTTTGGAATAACAGAATTTATAGTTAGTGACTTTTCAAAGTGATAGTTGTAGTATGGAAGTAGTAGAAACAAACTTTTATTTTAATTTTTTTTTTTTAAGTTGAATTTGAAGGGAAATATCACTCCAGAACACAAATTTTCCCATATTTGAAGAATCACCCATTTATTACTAGTTGTTTAGGTGAATTTCCATTATTTCTTCCAGAAAACATTTATTTTGTCTTTCTTTGGTTTATAACCAGTGCTCTGAAAGCTTCGAGCATATATTGCTGATTCCCAGCTATGATGTTGATGTCATCAGCATATGCCAACAACTGTACTGTCTTATAAAAGATGGTTACGTTTGCTTGAATCTTACAGTCTCTTATGACTTTTTCAAGGGCGATATTAAATAGAAGACAAGCCAGAGTGTCGCCCTGGTGCAGACCCTTTTTTATTGTGAAGAGTCGAGAGGTATCTTATTGTATTCATACATAACTAAATGCATTAGTCAGCACCAGTTTTACCAGTTTTATCAATTTCCTTATGATACTTATTTCTTCCATAGCTTCGAGTAACTTCTTGCGATTAATACTGTCATAAGCTGCTTTGAAGATGGTGGTTGGGAACATTATATTCTAAGGTCTTTTCAAGAATCTGGCGAAGAGAAAATATCTGGTCTATGGTCAATTTATTACTACGGAATCCACATTGATATCTGCCAATTATACCTCAACATGGGGTAGTAATCTATTATATAAAATATTAGAAAACACTTTATATACACTGTCGCGTAAGGCTGTACCCCTGTAATTAGATCTCCTTTCTTATGCAGGGGGAAAATTATGCCTTTGGACCAGTCCATGGGCATTTGTTCTATATAGGTCCTTATATGTGTATTTAGAATTTGAAATGAAAAAGAACGACTTATCACATTCAAACTATTTGCTCAGAATGTAACGACGCAAATAGCGACGTGCATAATCAACGATAGGAGACCATTCCTAAACAAAGGAAGGGTTGGGGGACCGCAACTAATCGATATTGAACATTTTTATGATTATCGATACTGCCCTGAATTTTATTTGAATTACAGAAAAGGAGAGGTGCGCATGCGTCGACGGTGAATCGACGAGGGAGACGTGCGGAACCTGAAAGACGGTTAAGAGTACGTGCCTGACCACGAGAGAGAGAAGTTGAAAAGGCAGAAGGGAGAAGACGAGATTGGGATGTGTGACAGCGGTAGAGGCGTTCTGGCATAATGGTGTGTCAGACTTTCATCTAAAGGAAATTCTGGTTGTGAACTTCCTTGACACGGCTATATGGAGATAGTCATTAATCAGAAGAATACACCAAGTCGGCCAGTACGAGACACCGCTACAGCGAACACCAGCTGTGAGAGTGAGTCGTGACTGCTCGCTCTGAATAAGAGCAGATATGGACATCAGGAAGTAATGGAAGACAACTCAGGATCGGAGGATAAGTTGGACATCACTGGTTGAGTATAAGCGTCTAGACTTTTTTTCTTATTGTTTGGGGAGTGAGAAAATTGAGATATCCTTTTTTTTTAAGGATGGTTTCTAAGTCATGTATGGCGATTAGACACCGTATGGAATAATAGAATAGCATAGAATAGAAACATAGAAGTGAGAATTCTAGAAGTAAAGTGATGAAATCCAGTAATCCAACTATTTTCTATTTCTGGTCTAAATTAATTATAAAAGAGCAGTCTAGAGCCTAACAACTGAATGCCACAGATATATCTCTTCACTTTAAGTTTTTTTTGGGTGATTGTTCCACGAATGAATACATAGCTAGGGGCAATTGGTGATGCTCATAGAAACTTTGTTATTTTTGAGACAGGACGCGAGGGGAGTAAGGAAGAAAGGTAATTAAGGGGCATGCTTAGTACTTCTTACGAGGGCCCCTCCCTCTTGGGTTTCTTTCAGGTGACGGGTGACTATCTATAAATAGATTTCATGCTGGCCTGTAATGTTAAGTTATGTTTTTTATAGAGATTTATCTACAAGCGAAGGTGGATGGAATATGGTAGAGGGGGATAAGAAGTGGAAAGATTGAAGGGCAAAAGAAGGCCTACGAGTGGTAGTGCATTAGGTGTGTACCATTGGAAAATTTACATGTTAGGGTAGAAGTAGAAGTCACTAAAGGGGTTATAGAGAAGCTTACTAATCTGGGCGTGAATTAGTTTCAGTTAGAATTCTAGGGAATTTAGAGACAAAAGAAGATTGGGTGCCCATGCTAAAGAGTAGTAACGTAAGAAGTAGGAAAACTAGAATAACCACCGAGTGAATTAAATCAATGGTATAAGCTGAAGGGAACTCTACTTAAAGAAAGAAAGGGGTTAAAAGATAATAGCTGATGACTGGTCAGGTTAGAAAGAGGAGAGTGAGTTGAAAGATAACAACAAATGATTGGTTAGGTTAGAAAGAGGAGAATAGGAAATTGCGAGTAGTGTACTGATGATAAGTAGTTTATTAGCAAGTACTAGAGATTGTAAGGGTGAGGTGAGGGAACGCCGGAAGTATCCCGAATCAAACAGATAAAATCTGGTAGTAGGCAAGGCCTATACCAGTAACATATAAAGAAAAGAAATTTATGAGAGATTGTGAAAGCCATCGATGTTGGAGGCGAACAACGGCCCCACGTGCCTCTAGGAGAGAGTGTCAGGGACCTCTGACGTCGATTTACAAAATTGTATTTTTGTTTGCGGCCCATTAATATTTTCCCGGTTGCAGGAGAGGAGTCAGATTGTTTGTAACTCAAGATCTAGACGTCGCTCCTGTATCGGTGGTCTATCGCCACAGTCACTCTGTGGGTATAGGCCTAAACTTCTATTTCTTTCTTCATGAGACTGTCTTTTCTATTTATCTTTAAATACAATTCTTCATGGACTAAGCTGACAAATAGACTAATGTAGGAGACATAGGTGGGATTATTGAGTGTAATCTGTAGAGTAAGGACTGGATTATGAATTGAAAACCTTTATTTATTCAAGAAAAAAAAACACCCAGTATAATATATATATTGAACTATCCTGAAGTTGCAAATGTAAATGACTACACAAGTCAGTAGTAAATTAGAAGAAGACGTTCTAGTAGATACCTGAAAAAAAAAGAAAGAAAATTAAAGTAATTAATTAAGGATTTGTTATTGTTGAACAGAGAACGTACTTATATAGTTAAAATTGGGTATACTAACCTTGAATAATCAAATATTATCCTACCAATAAAAGTGTTGAATGGTTAATGTAGTGTAAATGTAATTTATTGTATATAAGATTGTTATTGTTGAAAAAAGAAAGAAAATAATATATTAAATAAATTATGGTTATTGTTATGCAAAGTAAATTAACGTGAAGTTCAGATTTTTGACCCTTATCCTTGTAATGGTTTGAGAGTAGCTGGTTTTTGTGCTAAGTTACATACTTTGGTAGTGAGTATTGAAAAAAGGAGAAAAAGAAGAAGCAGAAAAAAAAAAACGAAAGGTAAATCCGAACCCAATTCCCGTCTCCACTGTTAATTTAAAAGCTAGTCGAGGGGCATGTAGGTACATAGCCTGTGTATCTATAATTTAATTTGTGTCTGGGCTGATACATAACAAAAAGAAAAGAGGAAGCGTATTGATGATGGCGCCCGTTAATATAAATTTTCATCAATATTATCAAGACTGGGTAAATTGTTAAAAGAGAGAGGAAGTAGACTGAGAGTAGGAAGTTTGCAATCACCCGGTGTCAAAGGTAGTTGTACTGAACGTTGGAATGTGGACTATGCAGGCAGTGTTATGATGACACGACAGGTGCATGAGTGACCTTGTTTTGTGGGAGTTCAGTAAACTTATATACTACGATTAAGAATAATCACATATTAGTCGTCACAGATTTTGGCGAAGAATTTTGGCGAAGATTTAATCCAAGAAGTTAAGGAACTTTATAGCATAAAGTAAGAAAAGCCCGTCACAAATTTTGGCGCCCATACCGTGGGGCGAGTTGTGTTAAAATCACAGATTTTGATAGCCCATATCGTGGGGCTGAGTAGTGTTAAAACAAAACAGTATTGCTAATTGTTGCAACTTAATTTAGTTAAAATTGTTAAAAAAAAAAAAAAAAAAAAAAAAAGAAACCTTTATTCAGTTGAAGTTCCATATTATGATAGCCCATAGCGTGAGGCAGTGATAGTTTGATATCCTAACGTGAGGCGAGATAGGGTTAAAAGAATTTTGGGAGTTAGGTTAGTATAACTGAAATTTATTCTCAAAAAAATAATAATAATAATAACATATTTTTGGGAAAAGAATAATGACTATTGACAAGTAAGGACTTCTATAGATGACTAAGACAGACGACTGAACTATTGTGTGTTCTAATCTTTTTTTCCAGTGGTATTGTTAATATATAAATATGGCTACTTATGTTGATCCGTATGCACAAATAAGAGCAGCTGAGCTAACCCAAGCTATTAGGAAGTTGAGGAAGGCGGATTTAGAGGCAGAATGTGATAGAGTAAAGTTACCGACCACAGGTACAAGGGATGAGTTAAGACAACGCTTGTTAGATTATGCCCGTAAGAACCCTCAGTCATTTCAAGTGTTAATTACGGCTTTTGCTCTGAGTCAGGAAGTTTTGGAAGAAGATTTAGTTGAACATAATATAACGGTACCACAAGATTCATATGGAGATGTAGTGTATACATGGGTTAAGTTAATGCGTAGGAAGGCCATGGCGGTAGCTGATTCAGAAGAAGTTGTACCAGTAGTACCATCGTTTACAATTCAGTTAGAGCCACATAAACCAAATACTTTGGATCTGGTTCGTAAATGGAACATTAAATTCAAACCTGGGGATAGTATTTACTTATTTTTGGAGAGATTGGAAGATTTAAAACAAAGTTCTAAGTTACAGGGTGTAGAGTTATTGTCAGTATTACCCGAAATTTTACAAGATTCAGCTTTACTTTGGTACAGGAACAGATTAACAGATTGGCCTACATGGGAAGCTTTTTTGAAAGAATTTAGAGAATATTATTTGCCTATTGATGAGGAAGATTCGCTTTTGGATGAGATTAGACAGAGAACGCAAGGTCCCAAAGAATCGATTTTTGATTATGTTAATGCTATTCAAACGTTAATGAGGAGGCTGAGTACTCCAATGAGTCCTCAACAAATGATGAAGACTGTTATCAAAAATTTGCGTCCTGATGTAAAATTGTACCTTAGACCTGCAGAGATTCAAACTATAACAGATTTAATACGTGTAGGTAGACAGTATGAACAAATATTGTTAGATTCTGAGAGATATATTCCTCCTCCAACGCAGGTTAGAGCTACAATTAAAGAAACGGCTTATAAACCTCAGAGACAAGTTGTTATACCTTCAGTTCATACAGCGCTAGGAATTCAGGGAAAACAGGAACTTCCATCGTCCGAGTTACAAAAGAAACCCCATGTTAGTTTTTCTGCAAAGACGTGGGATAAGGAACGGAATTCAAGTCCTGTAAATGATTCTAGAATGGTTAAAGTAATAGAAAATAAAGAAAGACAGGATGAGTCGAGGGATAATGGTAAAAACACCACTTTGCGTTTTTCAAATAATCAGCGATGTTGGAATTGTGATAAAACAGGACATAGGCAGTTCGAGTGTAAAGCACCTCGTAGAGTTACTCCACGCGCTACGATTAAATGTTATAATTGTAATAAGTTTGGACATAGGTCTATTGATTGTAGGATGCCCCAAGAAAGAAAAGTTAGGCCTACAAATTCCTTATGACAATTAACTAAAAATCAGGCTTGTGTGATGTTAAATATAAATCCTACAGATTTAGTTAATGGAGATAGATGTTTTGTTGAAATTTTGCTGGAGGATATTACATTTATTGCTTTAATAGATTCCGGTTCAGATAAAACTTATGTGGGAGAGAAGGGTGATTTTTTGTGTAAAATGTTAGATTTAGCAGTAGAAGAATCTGAAGTTAGGGTGGTGCAACTAGCAGATAAAACTTATAGTTCTATAACAGGAGAGAGAACTTTTGAGATGAAATTGCAGGACAGGATCTTTCAGATAAAATGTAAAATTATGCCAAATTTAGCAGTAGATATGATTCTGGGCATGGACGTTTTGAAACAAATTGGGTTAGTAGTAGATTTGCAAGATGGGACTTGGTATTTCAAAGATGAACCAGCAAAAATTTTTCAATTTGTTAAGGCTATAGATTTAAAAGAAGAAGATCAACTACATAATATTCTTACTTTACCTACACCTCAGGAAAGGGACAGATTGAATATGTTTTTGGAAAATCAGTTACAGAAATTTGATCAGTGTACTGGACTTACAGACTTGATTTCTCATGTTATTGATACAGGCGATGCAAAACCTATAAAACAAAGATATTATCCAGTATCACCCATTTTGGAAAAAGTTATACACGCGGAAATAGATAAAATGTTATTGGAAAAAGTTATAGAGCCTTCAAATTCACCTTGGTCGTCTCCGGTAGTTATGGTAAAGAAACCAGATAGAACATGGAGGTTCTGCGTAGATTTCAGAAAAGTAAACAATTGTACTAAAAGAGATAGTTATCCTTTGCCATACATTGAACATGTGTTGAGTAAATTACGACATGCTAGGTATATCAGTACAATAGATTTGAAAAATGGGTATTGGCAAGTTCCATTAGATGAAGCAAGTAAAGAAAAAACAGCATTTACCGTACCTGGTAGAGGATTGTATCAGTTTCGAGTTATGCCTTTTGGAATCCATAACGCACCAGCCTCGTTTCAAAGATTAGTTGATACTATATTAAGAGAAGAGATAGGAGAGAAATGCTTTTGTTATTTGGATGATATAGTACTTATTAGCGAGACATTTGAAGAACATTTGTCCTTGTTAGAAAAAGTCTTAGAGAAATTAAGAAAAGCTAACCTGAAAATTAATAGGGAAAAATCAAAATTTTGTAGAAGTGAATTAAAATATTTGGGTCATATCATTACTCCATTAGGAATTGCTGTAGATTCAGATAAAATCTCGTGTATCCTTGAGTATCCAGCCCCTACAAAAGTCAAGGAAGTACGAGCATTTTTAGGATTGGCTTCTTGGTACCGACGATTCATTCCATTTTTTTCTGAAGTTGTAAAGCCCCTCACTGCACTTCTGAAGAAGAATCAGAAATGGCGTTGGACTAAGGAATGTCAGGAATCTTTTGATGAATTGAAATCGAAATTATCTAGTAGTCCTATATTAACTTGTCCAGATTATACTAAACCCCTAGTGTTACAGACCGACGCTAGTTTTTCAGGACTAGGAGCAGCATTAATTCAGACAGGAGAGGAAGGAGAGGAAAAAGTAATAGCTTATGCTAGTAGAACTTTAACGGTAGGTGAGCAAAAGTGGGCAATAGTTGAGAAGGAATTGTTAGCTATATTGTGGGCAGTTCAAAAGTTTCGTCCTTATTTGGAAGGTTATCATTTTAAAGTATATACTGATCATTTTGCTCTGAAATGGTTAAATACATTACAGAATCCGACCGGACGATTAGCTAGGTGGAGTTTATTGCTCCAGGAGTATGATTTTGAAGTAATACATAGGCCTGGTAGATTACAAAAAGTTCCGGATGCTTTATCTAGAATACACGAAGGGAAAGTTCAAGAGAAAACGGTAGAGGAAGAATTTTGCCTCTTGTTGACTGATAACTCTGAAGTAGTGGAATGGGAAAATATACAAGATGCTTGGTATATTAAGCGGAAGGAGCAAGTACAAAGTAAACCTAAATTTTGGCCAGATTGGAAGGTCGTAGATGAGAAGTTGTACCATTTAAGATTAGATCAGTTAGAACAAACTTTAGAGGGAACAGTGAATAGGTGGAAATTAGTTATTCCGCAAGATTATAGGATTAAAGTATTACAGGAATGTCATGATGCACCTACTGCAGGACATATGGGAATAGCTAAAACTTTCTTTAGGATAGCAAACAAGTATTATTGGCCGGGAATGTTTAGAGATGTTGCTAAGTATGTTACTGCTTGTGAAATATGTCAGAGACAGAAAGTGTTACAGACGGCTCAAGCAGGACCAATGCATTTTTACCAGAAAGAGAAACCTTGGATGACTGTAGCTACTGATTTGTTGGGACCTTACCCACGTTCCAAAAAAGGGAACCGATACATTGTAGTATTTCAGGACACCTTTACCAAATATGTAGAATGTAAAGCGTTAAGGAAAGCAACCAGTAGAGCAGTTACGGAAGCATTTTATGAATTGATTATCCTTAAATGGGGAATTCCGGGATATTTGCTGATGGATAATGGACCGCAATATACTAGTAAATTAATGCGAGAGATAGCTAAAGCTTTTAATATAACTCCTTGTTATTTACCTGTATATTCGCCACAAGGAAATCCAGTAGAAAGAGTCAATAGAGTATTGAAAACAATGATTTCTAGTTATATTCAAAAGGATCAAACAGTTTGGGATGTGTATTTGAGAGAATTTAATTTTGCTATAAATACGGCTAAGCATAGTTCCACTGGATGCACTCCTTATATGCTAAATTATGGGAAGGAGCCTGAAATTATCAGTAGGATTGAAAAGGTGGAAAACCAACCGATTCATAAAGAAATTCCAAAAATTTGGGTGGAGAGACTCAATAAATTGAAAACGGTACGTTTAATGGTTAGACATAACTTAGAAACCGCCTATAAGAATTCGAGTCATTATTATAATCTTCGGAGGAGAGAGATGAGATTTCGTCCAGGAGATCTAGTGTTAAGAAGAAACTTTAAATTAAGTGATGCCTCACAAGCTTATACAGCAGGTTTAAGTGCAAAGTTTGTCGGGCCCTATATTATAAAGAAAAAGTTCAGTGAAAATAGCTACGAACTGACAAACCGTTTTGGTAAAAAGTTGGGAAAGTGGCACGTCAAAGACTTGAAACCCTTTGTTCCTGGATAAACATTCTTTAAGGCTGGTAAAAGAGACACGCACAAAAAAAAAAAAAAATGAATGTGACCTGTGTCAACATTATTTTTTTTTATGGTGAGTGAGGGAAGAATGTAACGACGCAAATAGCGACGTGCATAATCAACGATAGGAGACCATTCCTAAACAAAGGAAGGGTTGGGGGACCGCAACTAATCGATATTGAACATTTTTATGATTATCGATACTGCCCTGAATTTTATTTGAATTACAGAAAAGGAGAGGTGCGCATGCGTCGACGGTGAATCGACGAGGGAGACGTGCGGAACCTGAAAGACGGTTAAGAGTACGTGCCTGACCACGAGAGAGAGAAGTTGAAAAGGCAGAAGGGAGAAGACGAGATTGGGATGTGTGACAGCGGTAGAGGCGTTCTGGCATAATGGTGTGTCAGACTTTCATCTAAAGGAAATTCTGGTTGTGAACTTCCTTGACACGGCTATATGGAGATAGTCATTAATCAGAAGAATACACCAAGTCGGCCAGTACGAGACACCGCTACAGCGAACACCAGCTGTGAGAGTGAGTCGTGACTGCTCGCTCTGAATAAGAGCAGATATGGACATCAGGAAGTAATGGAAGACAACTCAGGATCGGAGGATAAGTTGGACATCACTGGTTGAGTATAAGCGTCTAGACTTTTTTTCTTATTGTTTGGGGAGTGAGAAAATTGAGATATCCTTTTTTTTTAAGGATGGTTTCTAAGTCATGTATGGCGATTAGACACCGTATGGAATAATAGAATAGAATAGAATAGAAACATAGAAGTGAGAATTCTAGAAGTAAAGTGATGAAATCCAGTAATCCAACTATTTTCTATTTCTGGTCTAAATTAATTATAAAAGAGCAGTCTAGAGCCTAACAACTGAATGCCACAGATATATCTCTTCACTTTAAGTTTTTTTTGGGTGATTGTTCCACGAATGAATACATAGCTAGGGGCAATTGGTGATGCTCATAGAAACTTTGTTATTTTTGAGACAGGACGCGAGGGGAGTAAGGAAGAAAGGTAATTAAGGGGCATGCTTAGTACTTCTTACGAGGGCCCCTCCCTCTTGGGTTTCTTTCAGGTGACGGGTGACTATCTATAAATAGATTTCATGCTGGCCTGTAATGTTAAGTTATGTTTTTTATAGAGATTTATCTACAAGCGAAGGTGGATGGAATATGGTAGAGGGGGATAAGAAGTGGAAAGATTGAAGGGCAAAAGAAGGCCTACGAGTGGTAGTGCATTAGGTGTGTACCATTGGAAAATTTACATGTTAGGGTAGAAGTAGAAGTCACTAAAGGGGTTATAGAGAAGCTTACTAATCTGGGCGTGAATTAGTTTCAGTTAGAATTCTAGGGAATTTAGAGACAAAAGAAGATTGGGTGCCCATGCTAAAGAGTAGTAACGTAAGAAGTAGGAAAACTAGAATAACCACCGAGTGAATTAAATCAATGGTATAAGCTGAAGGGAACTCTACTTAAAGAAAGAAAGGGGTTAAAAGATAATAGCTGATGACTGGTCAGGTTAGAAAGAGGAGAGTGAGTTGAAAGATAACAACAAATGATTGGTTAGGTTAGAAAGAGGAGAATAGGAAATTGCGAGTAGTGTACTGATGATAAGTAGTTTATTAGCAAGTACTAGAGATTGTAAGGGTGAGGTGAGGGAACGCCGGAAGTATCCCGAATCAAACAGATAAAATCTGGTAGTAGGCAAGGCCTATACCAGTAACATATAAAGAAAAGAAATTTATGAGAGATTGTGAAAGCCATCGATGTTGGAGGCGAACAACGGCCCCACGTGCCTCTAGGAGAGAGTGTCAGGGACCTCTGACGTCGATTTACAAAATTGTATTTTTGTTTGCGGCCCATTAATATTTTCCCGGTTGCAGGAGAGGAGTCAGATTGTTTGTAACTCAAGATCTAGACGTCGCTCCTGTATCGGTGGTCTATCGCCACAGTCACTCTGTGGGTATAGGCCTAAACTTCTATTTCTTTCTTCATGAGACTGTCTTTTCTATTTATCTTTAAATACAATTCTTCATGGACTAAGCTGACAAATAGACTAATGTAGGAGACATAGGTGGGATTATTGAGTGTAATCTGTAGAGTAAGGACTGGATTATGAATTGAAAACCTTTATTTATTCAAGAAAAAAAAACACCCAGTATAATATATATATTGAACTATCCTGAAGTTGCAAATGTAAATGACTACACAAGTCAGTAGTAAATTAGAAGAAGACGTTCTAGTAGATACCTGAAAAAAAAAGAAAGAAAATTAAAGTAATTAATTAAGGATTTGTTATTGTTGAACAGAGAACGTACTTATATAGTTAAAATTGGGTATACTAACCTTGAATAATCAAATATTATCCTACCAATAAAAGTGTTGAATGGTTAATGTAGTGTAAATGTAATTTATTGTATATAAGATTGTTATTGTTGAAAAAAGAAAGAAAATAATATATTAAATAAATTATGGTTATTGTTATGCAAAGTAAATTAACGTGAAGTTCAGATTTTTGACCCTTATCCTTGTAATGGTTTGAGAGTAGCTGGTTTTTGTGCTAAGTTACATACTTTGGTAGTGAGTATTGAAAAAAGGAGAAAAAGAAGAAGCAGAAAAAAAAAAACGAAAGGTAAATCCGAACCCAATTCCCGTCTCCACTGTTAATTTAAAAGCTAGTCGAGGGGCATGTAGGTACATAGCCTGTGTATCTATAATTTAATTTGTGTCTGGGCTGATACATAACAAAAAGAAAAGAGGAAGCGTATTGATGATGGCGCCCGTTAATATAAATTTTCATCAATATTATCAAGACTGGGTAAATTGTTAAAAGAGAGAGGAAGTAGACTGAGAGTAGGAAGTTTGCAATCACCCGGTGTCAAAGGTAGTTGTACTGAACGTTGGAATGTGGACTATGCAGGCAGTGTTATGATGACACGACAGGTGCATGAGTGACCTTGTTTTGTGGGAGTTCAGTAAACTTATATACTACGATTAAGAATAATCACATATTAGTCGTCACAGATTTTGGCGAAGAATTTTGGCGAAGATTTAATCCAAGAAGTTAAGGAACTTTATAGCATAAAGTAAGAAAAGCCCGTCACAAGAAACTGCTTGATAAAGCTTTTTATGGCTCTAGAGGATGTAGAATTTTGCATCCCATCGCTTCTACATCAAGCTTCTAAACCAGCCTGGTAGGAGTTGAAATAAGAAGAGAAATTCCGGAACATAAAATTTTATTGTCTTTGCAGAATAGTTTATTTCTCACTCTCATGTTACCATACAACCGTTTCGGGGATGAAATTAAAAAGATATTCAATATCACTTTTGTACTTCTCCTCCCCAGAAACCTGCGATATAATATTACACATATTACCATACCTTGTACGGTATTCTCTATATCCAGGGTAGAGAAAGTTATGTGACTGCCGCACATTTTGAATTATTGTCGTGGATTTCATTTTTCAATATTTATTTATAACATGAATTCTATCGATAGCACCTCTAATTCATCAAAGTCCTGTTTCATTTATTTCCAAACATACCTCTGACCATTGCCAACAATGCACTGTTCTCATGTGAACTGTGATTTGGATTTGATAATTCTGTGTAAAATCATTTTATTTTAGGCATTTAAAATCAAAATTGTTCAAAGGTACTGTCAAAATTCCAAGTCTCTACCTATTATAGTTTAGGCTCTACGCTGATTCTCTTTCATTAAGTCAGTCAGGACAAAGTCTCATACTTAAATAAAAGATATGAGTGTGTTAAAAATCTTCTGCTGTCTTTTTTTATATCAGTTAATCACTTTCAGGCTATTATAAAATGTATTTTAGCCTTTTATTTTCGTGGAATAGCCCTTTTTAGGCTTTAAACAAATGATTGGAACTCCTTCAGAATAGCGTAGCCAGCCATGCTCTGCCATTAGCGACCGTGCCCCTCTAAGCTGCAGGGAACAAAAGAGAAACGATCGGTGCAAGGGTAAAATTTCCCATCGCATTAAAGATTCAATGTGAGACATAATATACCCCACGCTATTCAGTATATTGCTCTAAACTAATACAAATGTTTCTAACCTAACATAACCTGTCACTGACCTAGAATTTGGCTGTCACTACTTCTAGAAGCGTTACTATCCTTCCATGCCTTTCGTAAAACATCGTTACATAGCACAAACCCTGCGCTATGCAGAATACTGCTGCAAAACTAACATGACTATTCCTAACTTAACATAACCTGTCACGGACCTAGAATTCTTAATGCAGAAGTTTTTTACCCTTCCTCATCCTTCATAGAACATCGCTACAACAGTTGTTTATATGCTGAATTGAATCGGCATGTAATCATGTTCGTAATATTGGCGAGATTGTATACTTTGTCCTACTCTGTACGGCCCAGTTCTGACGGCGGTCACCTTATTCTCAAGTTTAGCGAAATGATTTTAGCCGTCTTATCTTAATAAATATATAGATGATGATGATGATGATGATGAAGATGAGTAATAGGGTGGATGATACTGCGTAGGGCTGCCAGTTCCTTTCGCGGGATGGGAATGAGGACACAACACCCAGGAAGGAAACTTTACATCTCTGTAAAATCCCCGACCCAGCCGGGAATCAAATCCGGGCCGCCCAGGTGGTTGGCAGTCACGCTACCAACTCACCGACGGTGGCAGACTAAACATATAATGAAAACTAATATTATAATTTGTCATAATTATTCTAGCTTTTTACCAAATAAACTAATTCCTTATATTGGCACTTGAGAAATAGCACCAGCGTTTCTCAACCTATGGTCCGCAGAGATGGTGCAGATGATCCGTAGACATAATTAAAAAATATCATAAAGCAAGTGGAAAGTAAAGAAGTAAATTTTCTTCACATATTTCGTTATAATGACCTATAATTAATACCCCAAATATTAAGCTTATAAAAAATGGGATGTAAAATTAGGGGTCCGTAAATTTTTTTAGACATTTTAGAGGTACTCGGGTTCAAAAAGGTTGAGAAACGCTGGCATAAACAATTGAGATATTTACTCTTTAATGATACAATTATTCAATACACCATTCAATTCATTTCCTATCTACAAAAATAAGTAGCTGAATTTGTTCCTTTAATATATTTCTCTGTCATTTGTTGGCAACTTGTTATTTGAAAGTTGAAACGACAGTGGATTAGTTGCGGATTTCAAAGTATTGCAGATGCCTCAAGTTTCATTTTTTGCAACTGCGAGCCAGCATGTTTTCGAGTTACAAAGACAAGCGACATATACATTGTTAATTTCAGTGCTCTGTATTCATTAAGATTCTTTAAATGCACTTATACAAATAATTTCAAAAGTTTTTATATACAATAAAATCAGGTAAACTGATGTAACAAAGTGGCAGTATGTTTTTGTTTAAACAGTTATGACTGCAATTATGATATGCAGAATATGTTTTTTTTAATTGATTTCCAAGTTAAGCTCCAGATTTATCCATTAAACAGGGCTTACGGAAGAACAAAGGTCTAGTTTTTTTAATGAGATTAAAATCTTCCAGCATCACCTGAACTGTACAGATTTGTGATATCATGACAATCGCACACTCACATAAAAATACCAAAAAAAATTCAAATTGGCCGGTTTCGGGTTTTGAACCATGGACTCCAGAATGTGAGGCCAAAGCGTTACCATCTCGGCCACCGGGGTCATTTTAACAGTCTAATTGGATAAGCGCATGTAAATCAATAGTGTTTTTTGTCATAGCTACCTGTATTTTAATTTCCAAGGCCTTATAAGATCACAGTAAAACAATAGGCAGTATTGTCAAGATAACTGATTTTCATTTTTTTAAAATAAATTCTTTCGAATACGTATATTACCATAAAATAGACACTAAATTGAGCATTACTCCGAAACAGGTCAACCGATTTTATCCATTATAAATAGACGTCTTTCCGTGGACATTATAAATGCGTATACGAAGTTTCATAAATATACGATAAAGCGTATTTGAGTTATTGCACCTTTAAAGAAGACACTAAATTGGGGTTTACTCCGGTACCGGTCAACAGATTAGGTTCAAATTCAATAGGGCACTTCTCATGAACGTCATAAATGAGTATACCAAGTTTCATGGAAATCCGATACAGCGTATTTGAGTTATGGCGCCTTTCTATTAGAAAGGTGCCATAATCTATTAAAATAGGCACTAAATTGGGCATTACTCCGGTACCGGTGAACCAATTTTGTTCAATATCAATAGGGTTCTTCCCGTAGACATTATAAACGTGTATACCAAGTTTCATTAAAATTCGACAAAGTGTATTTGAGTTATTGTGCGTACAGACACATGGACGGACGGACGGACAGACAGACGGACAGACATTTTTCGTCCCCACACACAATCTCATAAAGTACCATACTGGCACTTAATAATTAATACTGGAAGTTTCTGTGCATCAGGCATTATTCTCTGTTACTATTAATTTAATAATTTATAAGTTATTTATAAGTTATTTATAAGTTATTTATAAGTTATTTATAAGTTATTTGTAAGTTATTTGTAATTTGCAATTTATGTACAATAATGCCTGTCATTTTGTATATAGCCCCTTAGGGTGAGCTTTGCTCGTTGGTGTTTAAGTACTGTATTACAATAAAGTTCTCTATAATATCTTGTTAAAAGACGACAAATGAAATGTAACAATATTTTAAAAATCACAACAATCCCCATATTTCTCCCTTCCCCACTCTGTATAATCTCAAGGAACTTTTGTTTACAAAGCTCGCCCAGATCTCTTGTCCTCTACTCTTTTTCTTACTTCCCTCCAAAGTCATATTTTATTACATTCTCCTCGTTGCCAAATATCCCCCCTTCCCTTCCAGTGTCCTTTTAATTTTTTCCACCCAATTATCATGCCTCCTACCTTCATTTAATTACTTCATACATTCTTTCAATGCGTTATCCTCCACTCCTCACTTATTAAAACAAATCATGCTTAACATACAGGTACTTTATCACAAAAATATTAATGTTAAATTGTTTTTCTTACAAATTCAGTGATGAGGAGGAGGAAGAGATGGCGGAGGAGGAGCTCCCTGATGATGAGCTCTGGATGCTCTATCCAGAGCATCCAGAGCCTCAGGTAATTATCAGAATGTTTAGATCTTCTTTCTACACTGACCAGCAAAAAAAAAAAAAACCAATCACTATAAAATTTGTTGTAATTTTAAGATTAAACATAATTTTGATTGGATGTTCTTACATTGTTGTCGGTGAGGATGAATTATTATTTTTATTGAACCATTAGCTATAGAAACAGCATATCTGCTTTCTTCATATTTCACTTTATCACCAAACAAAACAACAACAAAAAATCGCAATAATTGGGCATTTCTGATCTGATTATGTGCACTAGCTTGTCATACTCAATGCAAGGTGTTTCTCTGTTGTATTGCGTCATTTCCTTCCAAACTGAAATGAAACTGTCTCCCTTCGCATCGAAGTGATTCTGTCAGTAAGTTTAGTTGAAATTATGCCTCTCAGTCCCGAAGACGTTGCCAAAGCTGTTGCTCTAATTGATGATGGACGCAGCCTCCATTATGCCGCTGCAACCTTAGGCTCACCATTCACCACGGTGCAAGAGGCAACATGGGAAATTAAGTGTGAAATGTGTCATTTAATTTTAATCTTAAAAACGTATACAATTACAACAATTTTATTTCAAGCACTAGGCCTACTACATAATTTTTATTTAAACTTAATTTTTTTAAATTTCTTTAAGTGATCGGTTTTTTTTTGCCGGTCAGTGTAGTTAAAATAAACACTTTTAACAGTAGACAATATTAATTAATGCTGCTCTTGTTTTTGTTCTTGTATTGCATGCGCCACAGAGATAGGGTGGGATGGAAGGAGAGTGTGTTGTTAGTATGGATCATGTGAGACTGATACCACTGTGCATCGTGTTTACAGTGTTCACGTCTAAATGCACAGGCAATATTTATTAACAAGATTTCAAGCTTATCTGCGAAGACATTATTTGTTATAGAAGGACTATCCTTTCTGATTTGATTATACTTCAAGATTAATTATTCATATGAAGAATTACGATCTTCAAAATCATTATTCATTCGAACTGTGAGTTAACCTCATTATTATAAACCTGTTTAATGTATTCAGCACTCGTTTGTCCATATTTTCCACTGAAGTTGTATTATAAAAATTCATAAAGAACAAACAAAACAACAAACGTTGCGATAGTTAATGTGTGTGTTTTTATCCACTGACAATTTAATTCTGTTTTGTTTGTTCTTTATGAATTTTTATAATACTGTTTAATGTATCTTGTAAATTAACCATCGTGACAAAATAGGCAGTGATTGTGATACTCAGTGCCTAAAATTAACTACGAATAATGTGCTTATCAGCTTGCGGCAATTACTAGCTAAGAAATTCTGATAAATATCAATGGTCCTCCGCAATCATCAAAGTTTATCAACATCAAGAAATCTACGGAAATTTTCTCGTCGATATCGCTCATAACAGATATCTTTGTCAAGAAGCTTCAAGACAATACTGTGTTCATGAAACTATTTAATTATAAGGCTTATCAAATATACGGTAAGTCTTTTAAGAACCAACAAATTGGACTTGATAATTTAAAATTTTACAGGTGACAGGCATCAGTAAATTGTTTTACAGGTTTACATTGTGACAATTGTGTTTTCCATAATAGCTGACAACTTTGTATAAATGTCATGACAGTTTTGTAGATTTGTATGACAATTTTACATATTATTGTTTCTCAAAACTTTTGAGTTTACAGGTTAAAGTCTGACAAATGTGTCAAATCTTAGGATGCTTACCAAAAAACATTAATCTTTGTTGACATATTTACAAATTTACAAAAAATGTAGAATTGTCATTACAGATGTGACAGGCAATCTTTCATATGTAGGCCAACAGAGTAGGTTATGTAAATGTGTGGCATAACTTGACAAACTGTTTTTGTGATTTAAACTTTCTTGTTAATAAACTTACTAAATTGTCACTAGTAGTAGTGATATTAGCAGTAGTGGAAGTGATGATGAAATAGACACAAGATCACACAGGGTTTTTAGGCAACAGATTAACCTAACTTTCAACTTCAGTGACTTTGTATTCAAAGAGAGATTTAATTCAGTTATTTTTGTTAGAAATAATCGATTGCTTAGGTATCACATTTAATGTTGAGATAGGTTATCGCTCATGTATATGAGAGCCATCTACAGTGTACTAAAGTAATCTTTAGGTTTACATAAAATTGTCGCATTTGTGAAAACACAACATCACTGCAGTTCGTGTTGTGCCTGGCAGGTCTAGTACAACCCGCTGTCATTATCCTAATTGCAGCAAGATAGAAACATTAGGACATGTACTGGGATCCTCCCCCAAAAACGAACTTCTTATCACTACAAGGCATCAGAAAGTGAGAACTGCTCTAGCCACTATTCTGAAGCAGATGAAATGGAATGTGTATGAGGAGGTTCATTGTATCTCGACAAATGGTTCAACTAGGAGAGCTGACATTGTAGCCATAAATCATCGAAATGGAAAAGCTTTGGTATTAGTTCCTACCATAAGATTTGAAATTGACGTGAACCAGGCTTCTGCAGTTGACGAAGAGAAGAAATGAATTTACGAACCATGTCTTCCAGACCTTGCTCAACGTTATGGCATCGAGTTGAGTCATTGGTCAGTGACTGTGGTCTTTTGTTTGATAGCAGAGGCACTTTACCGAAATTCACATGCAATTATCTTCTCTCCCAAGGAATATCCATGGGACTTGTGCGTACCATACTTGTGGGGATAATAAAGGACTCGCTTTGTATCCTACACAGGCACTTGTATTCCACTTAAATAGAAGATTATTAATACTCCTCCAGCTGAGTTAAGACGCTTAAATCAGTAAATCCTAGTTGCATTCTTATGCTATTTATATTGTACTAGCTTAAAAGACCCGGCGTCGCCCGGGTTTTTTAATTTGTAATTGGAAATGAACTTATGAAGGACTTTCGATTTTTAAATTCTAGGTCCTTATACAGATATTTATAATCTGAAATAGGAAGAACGACTTATTACACTCAAACTATTCCCTCAGAAAACGCTTGATATAGTTCTTTATGGCTCATAGAGCATGTAGAATTCTGCATCCTATCGCTTGTACACAGCAAGCCTGGTAGGGGTTCATATAAGAAAAAAACAGAAATTCCTGTAACATAAAATTGTAATATCGAGGCGGAAAATTTTATTTCTCACTCTCATGTTATCATAAAACTGTTTTAGGGATGAAATTAAACAGAAAGCAATATCACTTTCATACTTACCATAAAGCCGTTTTGGGGATGAAATTAAACAGAAAGCATTATCACATTCATACTTTTCTCTCCAAAAACCTGCGATATAATATAATAATATACACATTACCATACCTCGTTTTGTTTTCTTTATGTCCAGGGTAGAGAAAGTTATGTGATTCCATTATTTTAGTGGATTTCATTCTGTAATATTTATTTATAACATGAATTATTTTGATAACTTCTCTTATTTGTCAAAAGTGAATTTCATTTGTTTCTTCCAAGCCCACCTGATACCATTTGGCAACAATATATTCTGTGATTTGGAATTGATAATTCTATGTAAAAAGGGATTAAGTATTTTCAAAAACATTTAATTTTTGGCATTTAGAATCAGAATTTTTCAAAATCCTTTCTTAGTGAGCACCTTCATTATGAAACGAAGGTACTGTCAAAATTCCAAGTCTCTACCTGTTATAGTTTAGGCTGTACGTTGATTCCTGTCATTCAGTCAATCAGTCAGTCATTCATTCAGTCAGTCAGGACAAAGCCTTTTATATATATAGAGATAATGTTAATATTGTAATACTGAGGCATACAGTACCCTTATTCAGGACCCCTGTGGTCAGTCATGAAATGAACTGATGCCATTTTGGATAAATAAAATTTAGCCTGACAATTTACATTAAATTGCCTGTAATGTAAGGAAAAGTTGTAATATTTATGAAAAATACAATTGTCATGACATCTTGACAAGCTTGTCAGACTTGACATAATTGTCGTATTTGTCACACATAGAGTTTTATGAAATAGGGCCCTGGTCTACCACTTGGATACCTATATATGCCGACTATTATACTACTAATGTTGCCAATTTTAAATTTAACTCCACTAAATTCTGTGCTGCCTTCACAGCAAATGTCAGTCAAATCTAATATTCAACTACTAACTCTAAGTTTTCTCTGAAATGTACGAGGTCTGATTAGAAAGTTTTAAGAATGGGCTTGTAATTTCACAATGGTGATACTTAAATGCTACTGTGATGCATCTCCTTAAAAATAGTCCCCTTCTGACTGAACACACCGACTCCAACGGTGATTCCACTTTTGGAAACATTCCTGGAAATTTTTTTTTTTCTGAAGTGTGTTAAGGACGCTCTCCGTGTTTGCCTGGATGTCTTCAATCGAGTCAAATCGCTTCCCTTTCAGTGCAAATTTCAGTTTAGGAAACAGGTAGAAGTCCGCAGGGGCTATATCAGGGCAATAGGACGGTTTTGGAAGCACAGGAATTTGGAATTTGGTATAAAATTCCACGATTGAGAAGGCACGATGAGCTGGCGCATTGTCGTGGTGAAGCACCCAATGCCTGTCTTTCCACAATGCAGGCCGTTTCTTCCGCACCTTTTCGCGCAAACGCTCAAGGACACATTTGTAGTATTCCTGGTTAATTGTCTGTCCTCTAGGGGCAAATTCATGATGCACAATACCAGTAGAATTGAAAAAATCACCAACACTGTCTTCACATTCGACCGACTTTGCCGTGCTTTTTTCGGTCTTGGTGAATCTGGACTCTTCCACTGTGAAGACTGAACTTTGGTTTCAGGATCATATCCATATATCCACGATTCGTCACCTGTAATTACCCTATTTAAGAAATCTGGGTCATTTTTAACCTGATTAATCAGTTCTTGGCACACTTCAAGTCGGTGTTGTTTCTGGTCATGTGACAACAATTTTGGAATGAATATTGCGGACACTCGACGCATGTTCAGATCTTCAGTTAAAACTGACTGAACTGCATAGAAACTTAAATTAAGTTCATCAGCCATCTCCCTAATTGTAAGTCTATGATCAGAGCGCACTAAATCATGAACTTTCACAACATTTTCATTCGTTTTTGAAGTGGAAGGACGGCCGGACCGTGGTTCATCTTCAAATGATTCGTGGCCATTTTTAATTCTGTTGAACCACACAAAAATATTTGACTGGCTCAGACAGCTATCTCCAAAAGCTGTTTTTAATAGTTCGTAAGTCTCAGAAGCTGATTTCCCGGTTTTAAAACAAAATTTCACCCAAACTCGTTGCTCCGTTTTTACATCCATTTTCAATCAGACAGAATCCGGCAACAAGCCTTAACAGACCCTCATTCAACCAGCTGCCACAACGAACTGAATAAAGGAAATGCACTTTCCTGTCAGAGGACATTCAAGGACAAGTCAATGATTAACCCCTCATCTTCGGTGTACCTGCCTGCCAAACCAATAAGCAGTGGTGGATCAATTCTTAAAACTTCCCAATCAGACCTCGTATATTTGCAAAAACAGCAACTCAACCTTTATGCATATTCGCTCTACTGTAGCTAGACAATAGGGTCATGTTATTTATGTTTTTGCACGATGTAACTAATTAGTGGTACTTACGATTATTGTTGCCATGGATCGTAACTTGACATTCCCACACTCAATCTGGTTGCTATGAAAACAAAAGAAATCTCAATGCTGTAAAGATTACAAAAAGCACAAGTACCATAAGTAAAACCATCACAATACAAGCCTTTATTTTGATATATTTATCATAATAGTACAATTTGTACAGTTATTTAAGGCAATTCCTCCATCCCCGCTCATGGTGTTTAGATCCAAACTACTTCTTGTACTTATTCCTACAGACGTTGAAGGTCCTTCTATTTCTGCCGAAATTTCTCCAGCTCATTATACAACTCCCTGGGACAAGATAATTCAGCAACTCGGACAACAGTACTTATTTACAAATATTCCATCCCCATAACAACCATCACATGCGAACCACTTTCTAAAATATAACAACTATCTTCAATCTCTAATGTATAAAAGGCTTTGTCCTGACTGACTGAATGAATGAATGACTGACTGACAGGAATCAACATGAAGCCTAAACTATAATACGTGGAATTATGACAGTACCTTCGTTTCATAATGTAGGTGCTCACTAAGAAAGGATTTTGAAAAATTTTGATTTAAATGCCAAAAATCAAATGTTTTTTAAAATACTTAATCCCTTTTTACACAGAATTATCAAATCCAAATCACAACAGTGTATTGTTGCTACTGATCTCAGATGGGTTTGGAAATAAATGAAACGAGACTTTGACAATTTAGAAAAGCTATCAATATAATAATGTTATAAATAAATATTAAAGAATTAAATCCACGAAAATAATGCAGTCACATAACTTTCTCTAGCCTGGAAATAGAGAAATCAATACGAGGTAAGGTAATATGTTTTGGGAAGAGATGTATGAAAGTTATATTGCATTTCTACGTAATTTCATCCCCAAAACGGTTTTATGGTAACATGAGAGTAAGAAATAAAAATTCTCTGCCATGATAATACAATTTTATGATACTGGAATTTCTCTTTCTTCTCATTTGAACCCCTAACAGGCTTGCTGTGTACCGTACAAGCGATGGGATGCAAAATTCTACATCCTCTATGAGCCATAAAAAGCTATATCAAGCGTTTTCTGAGGGTATAGTTTGAGTGTGGTAAGTCGTTCTTCCTATTTCGAATTATAAATACCTATATTAGGACCTAGAATTTAAAAATCTAAAGTCCTTCATAAGTTAATTTCCAGTTACAAAATAAAAAACCCGGGCGACGCCAGGCCTTTTAAGCTAGTAATGTATATACATAATATCTCAATTAATATAATTAAAATGATATAAATAATCGTCGTGCTAAAACTGTAGGGTTGCCATATTTCCAAGAGTAAAAAAAGAGGACACATTTGTTGATACCTATCTACACAATAACTGAATGAGGTTATTTTATAGCCCTTATTATTCATAGAGCAAAGGAAATATAATGTGTTGGTAACAGCATTCAAATGTTCAATTATATATAATTATGCAGCTGAACTGATTTAGTTTACATTTAACAAGTAATTGTAATATTCAGGTACTTGTATGTTGACTCAAAAGACAATACATTCAGTAGACCTACTTTACATGCAACTCTAAGTACAAGTGGAAATACAGTTGCCTAAAGATTTTTCACTTTTAATGCACTTTGACCTTCGTTGGACCAAGCGTATTTCTCTGTAGGTCTTATCTTGTTCAGCAAAGGTTTCTTACTTAAGACATAGGCATGGAATTCCTTACAAGTGAAATGCTATTAATTATATTGAACTAGCAATATGCTCTGCTCGGCTCGTTGGGCTCGAGGACTGTTGGCTCATGTAAAAAAAAAAAGTCATTGAAGTTATAGTCTGATCCATTCAGAAAACCCGGACATTTTTCCGAAATTAAAATTTCCACCTGGACAGAAATTATAACCCTAAAAAAGAGGACATGTCCATGAAAAACCGGGCATATGGCAACCGTAGCAAAAAGTAGCATGCAACACTCATTCTATAAGCACATAACGGATCTCGAAAATTGAAAAAACTCTTTACTCGATCCGTATGCACCGCCTAAGGACTAGTATCGCAATATACTATTTTTGCACTTTTCTCATAATCCTTCAACCCGTGTTCGGTGATGATCATGATGTCTGGAGTGTCGTCAGTAATTAGGTCGTCCAACAGAGTTAATTTGTTTGATACGCCATCAACATTTTGATGAACTGTAAACACCTAAACCATCACAAGTGCTGATTTTTGATGAATTTTTTTGATGAATGGTTACTTTCGAAAGTATTATCAAGAACAGATACATGTAAACCAGAATATTGAAAAGGACCTAGTTTCCCACAACAGGGGTCAAACTTGAAGATAAACAAAAGTCAAAATTTGAAACTACCTTTACAGTATCACCAGATAAATCCTTTAATATTGCTCTACAAATGTAATTTGCCAAACTAACTGACTCAGCCGACCATCATGCTGAACACAGCTCCAAGGATGCCCAACGCAGATCGAGGCAAAACGTCAGCAACACCGCGAGACGGACCACGGCCACGGCCACATAGCCCGGTAAATGTACATCTAGTTTTCGTTTCCGTGAAAGCCTAGCTTCATACATTGCCAAACTAATCTTGCCCCTTCTATTTAAGTGAAGCCCATGACTTGTAAAATTACTTCTGTCTATGATCTTAGCATTACAGTACTTCCTGCAATAGTATTTTATACGCGTGTTAGTTTTTCGTCACAAGACCATGTCAGCAGATCGTGTCTGATAGGGCAAGTTAGGATAATACAAACTAAACTCCGTGGCGCTACATCCCTGGAGGGACTTGGCCTACCACTCGACCGCTGCATCATCTCCCATAGGCAGATGGCAGGATTGGGGGGCATGTGGTCAGCATGCCGACACCCACGGCCGTTAATGGTGGTTTTCTTGACTGGAGCCGCTACTTCTCTATCAAGTAGCTCCTCAGTTTGAATCACGAGGCTCAGTGCACCCCTACCAGACCTCCCAACCTCAGAAAAAATCCAAGGAGGTACCGGGAATCGAACCCAGGCCTACGGATCTGTAGTCAGCGATGCTAACTACAAGACCATGCCAGCAGACAATGATAATACACCAAACTTTTAATGAAAGAAGCAGCCAAGTTTTGATAGATGTCATTTGTGCCTGCTGTGATTACCGTGTATTGCATGGAATCAATTGTTTTGTATCGGCCTATCTCAGAGGCATCTGTTACTAGTGGTTCAGTCATTCCAAAGTAAATATTTATTAATGCTGCTTTGTCAAACTACATTAACAAAGCAGCTTTAATAAATATTTACTTTCGCATTATTCATTCGTACCTTACATACGGCATTGAACTATGGGGAAGCACAACTAAAAATAACATGGCCCGCATACTTCAATTACAAAAAAGGGCTTTAAGATGTATGAGGAGCGTCATTCAAAACACGTATAGCCCACAAATAATGATTTTTCAGGAATGACGAAAAACTGTTTGTGGCCAAACATATCAAACGAATTTGCAATATTTTTTTCTGATCAGAATCAGTAATTAATATATAGTTAAATGTACTGGGTTTGTCAAATCAATCTTTTCATTGACATCTTTTATTGATAGTTAAAGTTTCGAAAGTAATGGACTTAACATGTTTTGACCCAACACTATAATAATAATCATTTAAAAAGATGCAAGTTAGTATTTTACTTAAGGGTCATTCCATATTAAATCAACAAATGGGCGTTGCCGCACCATTTTTTATTTTGATGAAATTTGGTAGGTGATGTGTACCAGTCTTCTGAACCCCAAAACAAATCTTGTTATACCTCTAAAAATTTTACTCCTGTGATATAGGTATTTGTTTGGAACACGAACAAGCAAAAATTGCCATTTCAGACCTGTTTTCTGAAAGCCGTAGAATTTCTATTTGAATCAGTAGGATGATCAGATAGGGCTCATTGGAAAGCTTAAAGAATGGACTTTCATTTGTGCATACTAAATTAGATTTAAGTTAAGTCTAAACAGACGTTTTTAGGGCTCTAATCTTCGTTCGAGAACTGTCGTTTTGCGTAATTTTAGGCATTAAAAAAACAACGAAGGACTTGGAGTAACAGGCCAATTTTTTTTCCTGTTACACTTATGTATGAGGAGTATATGTAGGAAAAAAACTGAGCTGTTACTGATGGTCCTTCACCCTGAAAAATTTGCTTAAACTTCGAAAAAAATGTAAATCGTGCTTTTTCTCGGTCCCAAAATGTAATGTGGGACAGGTGATAAAAATCTGAAAATCCCAGGATGAGAAGCCCTTATAGTGTACTGTAAAATAAAAACAAAATCATTCTGTGACTCGAAGGGATAGAGGAGCTACAAGCCTTTGAAATATCAAGAAAACAGCACTTGACCGCTACTGAAAATAGGCTAAGCAGATAGGATAATTACCACAAAAATTAATTTAAATTTACATAAAATACAAAACATTTATTTACAAATGAGAATTTCTCTCAGTTGTACAACTTTCTGATTTTTTGTGATTTTTCTAGCAAATTTCCACATCTGATTTCTTTTTAAGCTACATTGATGGCAATTTCAAGTACTGTATTTAGAAACCATTCTTATCCTGGTTTATTAGGTGTAGGTACTGGATCAAACTCTACTCTTCTATACAGTATATTGAATTATATGTTAACTGATAAGTTCTGGACACGCACTGTTCGTTGGAGTCTGGTTGCTGACCAAGTCATGTTTGAACATGCATAGCTTCATATGATCCAGCCCCTCTGTTGAATGCTGTCCACTATTCACTTATTGAGCTGACTCGCAGCAAGTAGGTTGTGTTTGTGCTTCATTATCTTTTGATTAGTTTATTTTTTAAATTATTACTATTGTTATTTTGTGCTGAATACATGCTATTGAAATTGTTACCAGTATATTACTATGATGGAGTGTTCTTGTTCTGTTGGCATCTTATAAAGGAGAGGTATGTCATAAATTATCTTACTCTAGGTCTTCAGTACTCAATACTATTTCCGAGTTCACTGAAGAACAAAAAACATTATTTTCAATTAGAACTGGTTGCGATGATATAAAATGTTTCGCAAGCTGAATTTTTGGACAGATACTTCCAAATTTTGTGTACGGTCTTGCTCTGACCCCTACAGTGTCCACTCAAAACCTATTAAAAATATCTCTCACATAAATATCAATGACACTTTCCATGTGCAATCCTGAGCTGAAATTAATCCCAGGGAAGGTATTGTGCACGAAATGTTAAAAAAATTTAAAATCCAAATCAAGGCACAGAAACCGGTACTGACAGTGAAGATGAATGCCCAGACATTTATGAACGTGCAACCATTCTTGTTGAAACAGTTAATGATGCTTGTTCAGCCCTAGGTATTTCTCCTGTTAAGGCGCAGGAGCTGTCAGTTGAAGCTAGACCCTCAGTGTTAACAAATGAGGTTAGTATATCAGGAAAGTTAAGTAAGTCTTTTGATTTGAACATTTCAACTGATAATGAGGAATTTTCAATGAACATGCAGCCTGCCAGTTTAGCGAATGAGTACAAGCAACTAATTCACAAGCTTAAAGAAAAAATGAAAGAACATTGTAAGTTTAGCTCCTAGTAGTTGGCAGTGCTTTAGTTGGAAAATATTTTATGGGGGTACTCACCTTCCATAGAACGCATATCTATTGCGAATTTAATAGTGTTTGTCATTATTAACAAATACACTCTCGTGAATTGGACATTTAATAAGTATTTTAGGACAATATCGTTCCTGTACTGCCAGTACGTCGTACCGGAGCACATATTTTTCTCGGTATGGTAGAAGGAAAATAATTTTATACCGGTGCGTACCGGCCCAACTAAAGCACTGGTAGTTGGAGTATTAGTATAGTTCAGAGTGAGTTTAATGTCAACCAATACTTAGCCCACCAGTCAAGAAATTTAGTGAAAAAGAATGGGATTTTACCACAGAATAGGGAGAACAGGACTAGGAATAAACTTGATGAAGTTTCAGTCAAAACTGTACAAGACTTCTACGAAAATGATGAGTACAGCAGAATGATGCCAAGGAAAAGGTACTGTGTATCTGTTAGAACCTAATGGAGAAAAAGGTTAACATACTGATAACCAGTCAACCACCAGCTGAGGATGAGGGAGTAGTTTTAATCCCTGGAAACTAGTCCTGCAATTTAAATGTAAGTGGAGCAAGAAGTGTTTTTTAAATGTTGACTTTGTACAAGTTTTACAACATGCTCTACTGTATATATTGCTTCAATTCACTATTTTAGCACTTTATGTCAATGGATGTTTTGAGAGGTCTTTTCCCAAACCGTCTCATCAGTAGGTCTGGAGATGTTCTTTGGCCAGCTCGATCCCCTGATCTAAGTTCTTGTGATTACTTTCTATGGGGATATATCTCAAGCAAAAGGTTTACGAGACTCGCCCAGCAACAACTGAGGACTTAAAAGTGCGGATTCGAGAAGAAATTGCTGCAATAACACTGGCACTACTGCAATGTGTCAGTGACAGTTTTTCTGATAGACTCAGAATGTGTATAGACAATGATGGTCGCCACCTCTCTCAAGTGATTTTCAAAAAATAAAACATTTGTCTAATTTCCACTTGTGCTCAAAACATTTGATACATTAAATAACAAATACAATATATTTTTCGCCATTTTAAGGTACCTTGAAATAGTACCGTTAACTGTATACTCATTGCATGTTTACAAAATTATCCTTTTAACAAAACTAAATCGAAAAGATGCTTTACAGAAGACATATCAATGGGACACAAGATCAAAACAGGCTTAGGTTAAATAAACAAGGGAATGAAAGTATGAAAGTAACCCTTATATCAAAAGTGTAATTCTTTATAATAAATTACTAAATGAAACAAAAGAACTGGAAGTACAAAGTTTCAAAACAAAATTAAAACATCATCTTATCAAGAAAGCCTTATATTGAAAGTGATATTGGGAAGATCACAGTGAAGTCATAATATTATATCATGGTTTAAAAAACACACTTAAACTTCACTAATTTCATACCTTGGTAGGACTACGTAGTTTCAGTCACCATTGTGATTATCCTCAGCTACTTCTGAAGTTTGTTTGGTGGCACTGTGCTGAGGATAATCACAATGGTGATTGAAACTACGTAGTCCTACCAAGGTATGAAATTAGTGAAGTTTAAGTGTGTGTTTTAAACCATAATATAATAAGCCTTATATTGTTTACAGGAATACCAATTTTAGACTATAGTTCTTTTCTAAGACCAAATATAAAACTAAAGGTTTCTTATATTCTTATACACTTTGAGTGTTTCTCATGATCCATGACTTCTGTAATACATGAATATTAATTAATGAATAAGTAATAAGCTGTTCTTGCTTCTACTACTGTATCTTATATTTATTGTGTATAGAATATATATTATATGAATTGTTCCTATGCTGCTTTGTCCAATCTTTGCAATGAAATAAATGATATAAAATTGATTAAAACAGTTATTAAAACTTATATACAGTGGATAAAATTTTACCTTTAAAACGGTCACTACGTTTCAGCCTGACCTCCAGTTCACCTGAGGAAGGCCTGGAGGTCAGGCTGAAACGTAGTGACCGTTTTAAAGGTAAAATTTTATCCACTGTATATAAGTTTTAATAACTGTTTTAATCAATTTTATATCCATAACCGGTGGAAAGAGTTGGACCTGGGTTGTGAAGTACCTGATATGTTGAAATAAATGAATTGAATCACATTTTTAAATTTCGTATTTGGTTTCACAAAACCACAAGCACTTTTATTTGGGTCTTGACTGTTTTGATTTATAAAATTTGAGACATTTCGACCATGGCTATCGGCTCTTCATTTGCTTGGATGCTTTTAGGTTAAGCACACCTATGCGTGGTTCCATTTATGTACTAGAAGAAAAGTTTGCAGGCTTTAACATGAATAGCCCTCGTAATTAAAAGTGAACTAATATGCTGCTGTCTCCTTTACAGGAACCAGGCCCATCTCCAAAGCCAGGGCCATCATGGGCCCTAGGCCCATTGGGCATCCCAGGTGAGATACCCATTTCTAACATCATAATTCTTCTATAAATTAATATATCTAGGAGCATGTCCATGGCAACTCATGTTACACCTGACCCCTGCGACGACACCTTTATGTAGCTGTAGGTAACCTTAATTCTTTATGTAGAGGTTTTTGGCACAATATGTCTTTCTTTTATAAGTAACTATTTCTGGGAATTACACAGTGAAGTGATATTCAATTACACTTAAAAATGTTGTATTTACATACATACTTCACTAACTTTTACCTAATTTTTCTCAGGACAGATCTGTTTCATCCACCATTGTGGATATCCTCAACTGAGGATATCCACAATGGTGGATGAAACATATCTGTCCTGAGAAAAATTAGGTAAAAGTTAGTGAAGTATGTATGTAAATACAACATTTTTAAGTGTAATGTCTTTCTTTACTGTTCAGTATACTTCCCCCGGTGTTCTGTAGGTCTATTGTTATTTGATTATTCGCCAATGCGCTTGGTTTTTGCTTGCTATGATTAATTATTATGTTTATGACTTTTTTCCCTCGTGATGCTTAATATTAATTTTTTGTGCTCGTGAAATAGTAATACATGGGTTGGTTTTTTAGTTTTGGCACCATAGTTATAACTGGATTAATAACTCAAGATAGATGGTTCCAAGTTTCATAGGCCCTCAATGTAGTCCCCACCGTTGCGTACAACGTGTTGCCAATGATGCAGAAGTCGTTGGATCCCGTTGGCACAGCCCAATCTATTGATGGTGCGAAGAGAGCGCTCGGCAGCCTGCTTAACGTCTTCAATGGTATGGAAGTGCTCCCCGCGCATTGTCATCTTCATCTTTGGGATGAGATCATAGTCGCAGGGACTGATGTCAGGAGAATAGGGGGGGTGATAGAGGACCTCCCAGCCCCAGCGATCCAACAATGCCGACACAACGCCTTCTGTGTGTGCCCTAGCATTGTCATGCAGAACGATGGGCGGTGTAACCATGTGGTGGCGCCGTTTCCTTCTCAGAGCTCCTCGGAGATGGTCTTGCAGAAACGAACAATAGTACGCCACATTAACAGTTTGCCCTTGGGGAATGGTATGGTGAATGATCACACCATCCCAATCATTGGCAAGAATCAACATTACCTTCACATTAGTGGGGGTTGGTCGAACTGTTTGTTTCCGTGGTGATCCGTGGTGCCGCCACTCATTCAATTGGCGTTTTAACTGTGGCTCATAAGATCTGGCCCACGTCTCGTCAATGGTTATGATACGCCGTAAGAAGGCCCCTCCTTCGTGCTCATAACGCTGCAAGTGCATACGACAAGCGTCATATCGCAGCCATTTGTGCATGTCTGTTATGTCATGCGGAACCCATTTGGACGCAATCTTCCTCATTTTCAGTAAGTCCTTCAGGATGTGGAGGACAGTCGAATGCGCCAGTCCGGTATCTTGCTCTAATTTACGAATCGTTACATTCCGATCCACCTCTACTAACACGGACACCATCTGTACATTGTCATCACTTACTGGTGGGTGACCAGATCGAGGCATGTGCTCCACACGTTCGCGCCCATCTCGAAAGGCTACCGTTCTGTAAGGTAATGCAGCTGCACCGCACACCTCCAATCCTCGTTGGCACTGTTTAGCACTGCGACCCCTAGCACACTGAATTTTTATCCACGTTCTCTGCTCCTGCTTGGAAAAGATTTCGACTGTCTTTTGCGAGCGCTGGTTTCACACTACTACTCTAACAGGCACGACTGCACACGAACTGTGGTGGGGACGGGCAAGGTCATGTACTCTGAGGGAGGGGATGCAGGTCAGCAACCGTCGGTAAAAGTGGCAGCACCCAACATTGTTGCAACTTGGAACTGAAACATTGGTGCCAAAACTAAAAAACCAACCTATGTACTTATTTCTTCTATGCTTTTTTTTTTTTTTTTTTTTTTTTTTTTTTTTTTTTTTTATATTTCAGTTATAAACACTTTTATTTAGCTAAATTCCTAAGCTTTACACTCGCCATTAGTATGGGTGTCACAATATTTTTTCGTTACTGTCGTAATAATCTCATAGTGTACTCTCCTAAGTCTTTTGCAAAAGTGTAAAATCGTCCTCAGCCAACCCCTGGTTATCAATTGGTAGGGGTATTTATTCAGGGTTGTCCAAAAAGTAATGTCAGTGACTCAATTAGAAGATATTTATTGATTCAATTGGTACAATACACTAAAAGGTTTCAAAATAGGCACCTTCTGTATGGCTCTACAGTTCTCCCACGTGTTTTTCTTACCACCCCTCCATCTCAGATGTCAGAGGGAACTGATTTTATTACCCATCCATCTTCCCTTACTATACAGGTTTGCATTGTGTTGTCGCATTGTCACAGCTCACAGTAAAGCTTTGATTTGTTGTTTATTTCCTCTGCATTCACAATTACCTACATCAGTATGTCATTATTATTATTATTCATCTCTATATATATATAAGAGGCTTTGTCCTGACTGACTGACTGACTGACTGACTGACAGACTGACAGAGAATCAACATACAGCCTAAACTATAACAGGTAGAGACTTGGAATTTTGACAGTACCTTCATTTCATAATGTAGGTGATCACTAAGAAAGGATTTTGAAAAATTTTGATTTTAAATGCACAAAAATTATATGTTTTGGAGAATACTTAATCCCTTTTTACACAGAATTCGATACATCACTTCCAGCGAGATTTCCAGGCATCAAAGACATCACGGTAGGCCTTTTCTGGAATGTCCTTTTAGAATCTTGGTGCAAGTCTCTCTGACTTCATCAACTGTTCCAAAACGATATTCTTTCATGGTGTAATCGTCAATGCCAAATTCTACGTCAAAGTGCTCAAGAGATGAACGCACCAGCCCCCACCGCCTTCTTCATGACCTGCTTCCAAGCCGTTTCAAAGGTTCCAACAGTTCCCCAGCCGCCCTGAAGGGCTAACTTCTTCTTGTCCTCATGCTTGAGAACTTCCATGAAAGGACATCATTTCAGGACAGTGGACAAAGTGAAAGAGGCTTGCACCAAGGTTCTAAAGGAAATTCTGAAAAAGGCCTACCGTGATGCCTTTGATGCCTGAAAATCTTGCTGGAACCGATGTATCGATGTAGGAGGGGCCTATTTTGAAACCTTTTAATGTATTGTACCGATTGGATCAATAAATATCTTCTAATTCTCTCAATGACATGATGTTATTCCTATGTGTGAATTTGTAATTATTCCCTTTTTGCTCAAAACTTTGTCCCTTACATGTATTTAGTCCTACCTGCATTATACTGTCAACCCTCGATATAATGCCACCATCCGTTCTGTAACATTTAGTGGCATAAAGTGAAGGTGGCACTAAAATGAAATGTAATTTAAAAAAATAAAAATGATATAGTACAATGCTGTATCAATTTACTGTATTCTTTTATGAAAAAAAATTAAATAAAAGACAAATATAGGACTTTATCACAATATAAAATACTGTACAGTCGGTCAAATAAAAAACGTCGGGACTCGTATGCTGTTAAAATTAAAGTTTTGACGCATTAGTTCACAGGTTTCCTATAAAAAACACAAAATACAGGTCATTTTCGGAACATATGAGGCCATGCGGCAGGAGGGAAAATATGAACAAGGAGGGAATAAATGAACAACGCGGAAAGCGCAACACACGATATTCAACTTAATGCATTGTCATAATTCATTTTGCTTTGTGTCATCGCCACATACAAATGCTAACGTGAGATAAAGTGTAGTTAGGGCTGTAATTGACCTGCATTTTTCGGTCTCTGAAGCAGCGAGAAGGTTCCATATTTATGAAAGAGCAGCTCAGAGGTGGGAACTTTACTATAATGAGACCGGAAGTTTTCATAGCAAACGTTGATCTGGCCGGACGCGTATTTCGATGCTAAGATTGGTTGCAGAAGTTGAGCGTAAGTTATTGATTTTGCACTAGAAGTACCGGTATTATAAAATAAAATCTTAAAAAAATGCTCCTTGAATAAACATATTCCTCGCGAATCTATTAATTAATAATATTATAAAAATTTGCAACCAAGAATATGGCGGATTTGAGGCATATAGCCACAGCCTTCTATACATGTTTGTTTTGGAACAAAACTGACTAAATAATCAAGAAAATACATGGATAGACAAGAGGTGTGTGTGAACCTAACCTTAAGTCTTCCTGTACATGCGCATATGCTCGTTCGTGATACTTAATCAAATACCGCCCGACGTTTTTTATTTGACCGACTGTACAGTAACTAAGTTTATTACAGTATATGTCCAGTGCTACAGTGCACAAAGGGGTTGAAAATCAAGTAAGTGATTAAGATTTCAGATTTTCCTGGCGAAGTTTATTCATAAAGGTTTCTCGGGTTGTCAACCAGGTCTACAACCTACAATTGCTCTACAAACCTGGTTGACAACCCGAGAAACCTGTATGAAGTAAGCGATTAACTGTAACTCAGTAACTGTAGTGTAGCGTTTAACTGCTGAATGAACACTGGACTAAAAGAAGTGAACATTTGAATGAAGGACTCTTTCTACCTGCTCCATCCTCACGCAGGCTGTCTGTCAGACTTCTTAACATAGCTTCCTTATTCCACCACACTACATTTACACTCACTTCCTGGAAATACAGTGCAGTTGTTTCTTAAATAATCTTCCTAACATTCACGCCAGTCTTAAAAGAATTCTAGAACTAAAAGAAATCACTGCAAGCTATATTTTATAAAAATCTTGTCTTATATTCACTGGCACAGTAACGAGGTTTCTTATGTATTCTATGTGGGAGAAGATCTGTTCACGTGCATTTATTGGCACAGTGCGAGGGTTGACTGTAAAGAGGGGCATTACATCGAGGGTTGACTGTATATATACTGACAGCAGAAGAAAAATTATTTCCGTTCACATCAGCCTTTGGTAATGGGTTTAACCTCCTTCTTATTTTCAGCTTTTCTGTTCTATGGAGCCCCGCCACCGGCCCCGGCCCCGGCACCGCCACCGGCCCCGGCACCGCCACCGGCCCCGGCCCCGGCACCGCCACCGGCCCCGGCCCCGGCACCGGCCCCGGCACCGGACCCGGCCCCGGACCCGCCCCCTGTACAATTGAAGCGTAAGCATTATTATTATTCTTTTTCATCACTTGTTTGTGAGTTCTTCTGTTGCATCGGCGTTTTTCGCAAGATGCAGCATTATATTGGTACATTGAGAAATGCTCTGACTATGGATGTTGTGCCTAGAAATACTGATTTTTGCATTAATTTAAGCTCTCTTGTTCCCATTCCTAGTTTTTTTAGTCCTGTCATTGTCCATTTAGGTACAATTCCATTTGTAGACATTATTAACGGGATTGTTATTACCTCATCTCATCGCCACAATTCCTTAACTTCTACACACAGTGACGTATATTTATCTATTTTCTCATTGAAATATCTTTCCAAGTTATGACTATTGGGTATACCAATCTCCACCAAATATGTTGTTCTCTTTTCCTTTTCTATTAAAATAATGTCTGGCCTGTCAGTTATCACTGATCTGTCCCAATACAACTTGTAGGCTGTGTTCTCCACAACTGGATCTGGTTTATACTCATAGTATGGTTTTATCTCTTGAGTAAGCTAACGCTTGATGCACTATACCAGCCACCTGATTGTGGCGCTTAAGATATTCATTCGAAGCGAGCACCTGGCAGGCTCCCGTGATATGTTGGATTGTTTCAGAGGCATTCCAATATCTTCTGCAGATATCATCTTGAGTGTCTGCCTTGATTTTATATTTTAAGTAATTTTTGGTTGCTACAACCTGGTCCTGTATCGCTACCATGAAGCCCTCTGTCTCTGCAAATATATCTCCTTCTTGAAGCCAGGTGTTTGATGCTTCCGGCTCAACATGTGGTCTGTGAAGGTCATATGCATGTCGCCCATGCACTAACATCTTCTGTTTCAATGTCCTCCATTCCCGCATGCTGTAGGTTAAGAGGCGTGTAGTTGTTATCAGTCTGGACTATAATCTGGTGAAGCTGTGTATTTTGTTGTACAAAATATCGTTGAAGATTTATAATTTGCCGCTTACAACAATATTTGACATCAACTAGAACCCGCCCCAATATTAGTCTCTCTATTGCTGACTTAGGGTGGAGGACTTCATGTTTTTGCCCTGGCTGAGTGGTTAAATAAAGAAATAAATTTTACATTTTAATTGTGCAAAATTTCAAGTTTCTAGCACAAGAAGTTTAGAAAACCACTTCAGTCATCCCTTGAGTAATAATAATTATTTGGCGCGAATTTTAAATCGTCTAACTATTTCTGCCGCACCCTGTAAATTTAAGATATTTAGTTAGCCGTGGGAAAGTGGGGAGATAGCTGAGGTTGAACTTGAAACCTCTGCCGGCTGAGTTCCACAAAGACCCGGGTCGTGACAGCGTGGATAATATTTCATGAACTTCACCAATAAGGACAACTCAACTGTTGAAGGAGAAATCTGTCTGACAGCCGTCAAGTTCTAGGGCATGGAAAATGTCACCTCAACTCATATTCCTTGGGACAGACCCTTCCCCACATCAATCTGTTGGCCCCATTGCCAGCACCCCCATAATCAAAATGCTGTAGTACACTTCTTGTACGTGGCGTAACAGTTAAAGTACAGATTTCCATTAAAATATGGTGTGGTATCGATTAATATCGTATATCTTGAGAGCAGCAAATGAAACTGCGTAATAAACAACTTGTATTTGAAATAAAATCAATTCTGTTTTTGTTAACTTTAATAATATTATACTAAATTCAGTTTGAGTTGACCGTATGCCATCTGTCGCACAAGACAAGCACTACGAGAACTTGCAGATTTATTTTTGAAGTGAAACTTCTTTAGCCGCGGTAGGGGTAGATCGGGAGCTTGTGTAACGCTCAAAATCGTTACAAAATCACTGTCATGCTCAAAATCGTCACGAAATTAGTAAGGTGTAGCGGAACGGACTGCACAGAAAACAATCAACTCAATGATTAGGCTTATCCAAAATTTAAAAAATCTAAAAATTCAAAATTAAAAATCGAAAATTCAAAATAAAAAATCCAAAAAATAAAAACATTCAAAGGTCGAAAATTTAAAAAATCCAAAATTTAAAAAACTTGAGTAAAATTTTAAAATCCTAAATTTCAAAATTAAAAAATTCAAAGATCCAAAATTAAAAAGTCCAAAAATCCGAAATTTCAAAAATAAAAAATCCAAAAATAAAATATCCAAATATCCAAAATTTCAAAAATTCAAAAATTAATTTTCATTTAAAAAAAATTGAAAATAAATCATCCAAAATTTAAAAATACAAAATTAAAAAATTGAAAATTAAAGAACCCAAAAAATAAAAAATTCAAAGATCTAAAATTTAAAAAATCCTAAATTACAAAATTAAAAAATTAAAAGATCAAAAATTTAAAAATCCTAAATTAAAAAGAAAAAAACCCAATATTGAAAAACCCAATAATCTAAAATTGGAAAATCCAAAAATTAAAACAAGTTTCACTTCTGTCGCGTGGCGTTCCACGCACACTTTTTTTAAAAATCTTTTTTATGATTCTAAAATCTCAGAACTTGAACATTGAATTATGGTCGAAGAAAAACAGTCCTATTATGCTCAGTGTACTATTTTTCGGAAAAAAAAAACCCTTTCCATGTTTAATCCTAATGGTCGGCCAATTCGACATGAGTTTTTTTCCCTCCCAGTCGTGAAGGCAAATGCGGAATTGGATATTACTTTACCGTGACTCATCCTCACTATCATTCTGTATCATATTCATTTAAATTAATTTCAGTTGAAAGTTTTGACGCCATAATTACATCAACAATAGAAAACAGTTTGTTGCATGGCCAATAGTTCCATGTCCTACTGGTACACACACAGAACCTGACTCGTGATATGCCCTCGATGTTCAAAGGAGTATAAATAAAGGTAACTGGGATTGCAGAAGATAATACTATAGAAGATGTACAAATATTATATTATATAGATGATTTATTTGTATATCAATTGTCTCGCCATAGGCTATCTCGCTTGCAATGACACAAACAGCGATGAGCTATATTCATTACATGTTTAATTCTGTGAGTATTCGCTAAATAGTCACAATATATATAACTCTCGTCCTGTATAATCGTCGTATACCTCACCAAGACAATTAAGACACAGGAGGATTTAGGTGGCCGACGCCGGGAAACTATTACGAGCAATTAATTTGCACCTGAGGTGGTTGGCAAGAATAAGCAGCAAGATTTCTGTTTTGTTTGACCAGCATTTTATCGCATCTGCACAAACAATCAACTGTATGTGTAAAATCTACAAGATACCTTAAAACCTAAAACCTAAAATGTTTATTTTGTTTAATTTCCTGAAGCACTAACTCAACCACATGTAAGTAGGCCTATTATATAGGGTGTTAATGAATAACACCGAGGGGACATAAAAAAGCAACTTTTATTAGGAGATTTTTGCTCTATGACTTAAAATGTGTATGCTATAGAGCAGCGTTTCTCAACCTATGGTCCGCGGACCACTGGTGGTCCACGAAGATGGTGCAGATGGTCCGCAGACATAATAAAAAAATCATAAAGCAAGTGAAAAGTAATTAAGTAAAATTGTTTCACCCATTTCGTTATAATGACCTATAATTAATACCCCAAATATTAAGAATATAGGCCTTCTATTAAAAATGGAATGTAAAATTAGGGGTCCGTAAATTTTTTTAGACATTTTAGTGGTCCTCGGGTTCAAAAAGGTTGAGAAACGCTGCTATAGAGCATTAAAGTCATTACAATTTGGTGCTCATAAGCCAATAATTAAGCGAAAAAAGGGTTAAAATTTTCATCAAATTGATTTCATGCCTTCTTAATGATCGATAAAAACCTGATTCTTAATCATTCATCAAAAACTATCTTATAATTTAGAGTTTTCATAATCTGCAAAATTTATAACTTACACTAATCACATGACTGGCCGACACTGCATTACTTTTTTTATTCATAACTCCAGTATTAACAACGAAGTTCCTTTGTTTTGCATTTTTCCAAATGTTAGAAGTCAGTGGCGACCATGCCCTGGGAGATTTTATGCTGTAACAGGAACAATTGAATCCATAGAGCAAAAATCTCCGAATAAAAGTTGCTTGTCTATGTCCCCTCTATACACAGGTAAAATATTTCGGTGCTATTCATTAACACCCTGTATATATTTAGTCATTATAGTCTTCGATATACCCTCAGGGTAAAACGCGGGTTTTAAATAAATATCTAAATTTTAAAAAAGAGGTATATTGTCAGTTGTATTAGGCCTATCTGGATGTGAGACATGGTCGCTTACATAATCTGAGAGTGTTCGAAAACAGGGGACTTAGGAAAATATTCGGACCTAAGAGAGATGAAAACTGCATAACGACGAGCTTCAAACCTGTACTCTTCACCGGATATAGTAAGGATAATTAAATTACAGAGAATGAAATAATGGAGGAAAGACATCTAAAAAATATTGACTGGGAGACCCGAAGGGAAAAGACCACCTGGAAGACCTGTAGATGTAGGTGGGAGGACAATATTATGATGGATTTGAGGGATGGTTGAATGGAGTTAGTACAGAATAGGGTTGAATGGCGGGCTCTGGTAAGCGCGGCAATGAACCACCGGGTTCCATAAAATATATAATATTCCCTTTAGCTTGCTTAGAAATTGTCTATTGCCATTGAGTAAATAAGTATTAGGCCTATGCACATAGTTATAAGATGATTTATTTATTGCAAATGCAATCTCACGAACAACACAGCTTTGTGTAGGGTTGAGATAACTGAACTAGAAATAAGGAAATAATCAATTGAATGATTAGGGTAGAAAAAGTTTCACTTGGAAGTTCCGTGCTAAAACTGTACAGAAACAAGGAATCGCCGTCACTTTTTTCCTCGGCCAGCTGAAAGAAACGACATTGAAAAGGCGGCCATGGCAAGTATCCAAGTAACCACATTGTTTCATTCCAAATGCAGGGATGACACGCAAATCTCGCCTCACTTGACACCAAACATGGATTTTACAAGCGGAGAAATTTTCATTGACAGTGAATGAAAAAAATAAGTTGACATATGTGAACATGTCTGCAGATAAGTGAACCTATTTATTCAAAATGACCTATTTATTCAAAATTAAGTTAATTTTGCTTATCTCAAATGTTTAAAAGAAAATGTCTGTCTAGAAAACACAAAAACATTCAGACTTCCGGTTATACGTGCTCAAGCAAGAACAATGCCATCCTACTGAGTGAGATGGCCATATTCGGGAGGTCCTTGCTTTAAAACCCATGGTGGGCCATCGGACAAAGGCATTTTCAAATCCGTTATGGCTCTGCAACTTCCAAATACAAACAACTCCAAACTGGCCTTCCTCAAGGAGCTGTCACAAGCTGCACCCTGTTCAATGTCTATATCAATGACTTGGTAGAAACTCTACACAAACATCAACACATCAATGTTCTACTCTACGCAGATGATCTTGTACTGTGGACCTCTGCACCTAAAAAAGGAGCTAAACAACTTACTGAACACTCTCTTAATAGTGCTTTGGAGTATATAAATAAATGGTGCCATGAAAATTCCATGACAGTGAACGTACCAAAGCCAGCCTGTCAGACCTTTTCACTATGTCACAACCAACTAAAACCAGACGTATTCTTTGATGATAACGTCTGAACATTCAAATACCTGGGTGTAACGCTAGATGCAAAACTAACCTGGAGAGAACACATAGACAAAATCTCAGGAAAAGTTCAAGGTAGACTCAGCATCTTGAAACGATTAGCAGGCTGTAAATGGGGCTGCAGAACCTCTACACTCAATACTACATACAAAATGTACCTTAAACCACTTATTAAATACAGTGCAGGTACCTTAATAACAGCAACTCAACAAAATATCCAAAGATTGGAACAGGTACAAAATCAAGCCATGAGACTTATTACTGGTGGTGTGAAAACAACACCCATCTCTTCCATGTTATTCTATACGGGAAATCTTGAAATAAAGTTGGAGATACAAGAATCAGCCTTAAAGCTCCATGAGAAACTAATCCGTGTGCCTGGCACAAACTACAACTACACCACTCATTACCCTCGAAAATTAAAGACACAGGAAGGTCTTGCTCAGAAAGTACTAAAGGAAAAACAAAAACTAAACCTAATCCTAACACCTGAGCCAATACTACGCCCAGAAAACCCTCTAGACATGTACAACATAGACCATGCCCTCGACTTAACAGAATCACTACAGAAAGGTGATACTGACCCGAATACTCTTAAAACCATCGCATTAGATACCATATATTCACGATACCCGGAAGATAAATGGATGCATATCTATACCGATGGATCCAAAATAGATACAAATGGAAATACTGGAGCCGGAATACACTGCAGCCTCTTCTCACTCTATTCATCGGTTGGAGCAAACCACACAGCATTTGATGGTGAAATTAGAGCCATCCAAATCGCTTTGAGACAACTCCTATGCAGACCAACAGCTCTTTCTAACATCGTCATACTATGTGATTCACAAGCTGCAATAACAGCAATTTCAAATCACAACACACCACCTAGCCATGATATACTGAACTGCAGAAAACTTATCAGAAACTTACTTGATCAACAGAAGAAAGTAGCCCTGCAATGGATTCCATCCTATTGCGGCATTGCCGGAAATGAAGCTGCTGACACACTAGCAAAGAAAGGGACCCAAATCCATCCCTATCCAGTTAATACTGAATACAGAAGTGCTGCGAGAGTCATTCATCAGAAAATAAAAGCTACTCACCAGAAGAACCTGGAGAACCGCATCAAGGATTATCAGTGGAAACACACCATCAAATCTATCCCAGACTGGCCAAGAAAAGAGGCTGTAGCAAGCTTCCGCATGACAACTGGACACGACTGCCTTGCAAAACACCTACATCATGTTGGCATTTTCACCAGCCCAAATTGCATCTTATGCAATCTTATGCCCTGCCCTCAAATGTACAACTTTGGTGGACCGATACTGGGAGGCAAGAGGGAAGATTACTATACTGTAAACATGTGCCTTCCTTGTTTCCAATGTTATGCTTTGTATTTTATGTATTTTGTATTAGGTGTATCGCTTTGTCATTGTTACTTGTGGCTAATGATGTACATCAAATTGCCCCTGCATTAAATTAAATAAATATTTATTAGCCTAAATTAATACTGTAGTGGTATATTTAATAGCAGTATTGATAATTCGGCCATTATATGTATTACTACAGCTGTTGCCATGTGAAACAGTTGAGTTATAAAAAAATTTCATGAAAGTGTTATAAAAAATTAAAAACTGATGAGAAGTGAATGAATATAGGAAGACAAAAGCTTTAGTGTTTATTATATTTAGAGTGTTTATTATGTATATTATATAGATGGGAGTTTTAAGGCCAGTGCACAAAGGAGGTGATTTCTTTTGTATTATTATTGTATTTTGGTTCAACATAACCTAACTTCCACCAAATATCCACATGATATTGCAGTTTTGCTAATATCATGGGGGGGGGGGGGGTGCAACGGGGGAAACTGCCCCCCTCTGGATAGCCTTATGGATTTATTTATTTGTGGTACTCTTTGTCAACCTACAGTTGTAGCATGGAGAATAAAAAAAAAATAGAATTACTTTATAAAGTTTAGCAAGTATTAACTAATTATAACTATAATATGTATTTATATTAATATCTAGCCAAGGCCATTGCTCAAAAGAGCGTATTCTGTTAACTTAAAAACTTTGTAGCCTCGTCGAATTCAGCTTGGGTTCAAATAACGATCCGGTTAACTAAGCGAATATTAATGTGTTTAGTCTAATCATTTGAAATTGAGGTCCGAAATTGATTTTGCTCCCCCTTAATAAAATTCCTGGCAACGCTGCTGGCTAATATGCATAAATACTAATCTGAAAAATCGTATAATGCAAATAATACTACTGCAATTAAAAGTGCCAGTAGGGCCTACTGAAATTAGTAATGTGCTAAATCTATGCGATTCATGAAACTCCAAGCACAATTATAGAATTGTAACTAACTTAAGTTTGATGGTGCGCCTGACATAACTGACATCAGATAAATCTATTATATTCTTAAAAGATTAATTTGTCCTGGACAGGAACTGAACCTGGATTTTGAGCTTTGTTTTTGGTTATGTACAATGATTTTCCATCTAATATTAGTAATAATTGTGTATCATTTGTTGGCGACACAGCTAAATATCTTTTCTTATCACTTCTTCAGACTGGTTTAAAATTAATGGTGTTAAACTTACAGGTCAGTTCAATATAATATGTAAAATGAAAAACTGTAGGCCTTTTGTGTTTGAAAATGAAGTTACCTGAAGACTAAAGCTATAAGTAACCTCAACAATCAAATAACTCAGGGTAAGTGTGTCACCGATACCAGTCCAGTCTTATGACTGTTATCTTGCAGAATGGAATTCTCTATTAGTTAAACAATTTTTCTACTGCTATGTTTTTTAATGTCACAACATAAATAATGGTGCAAAATATGTTGCACAAACTTTCTCGCATATATGTGTTAAAACCTAGCTTAGAGAAAAGTAAATTATAGAGACAATTATATTTTAAATATATTTTTATAACATAACAAGTATCTAGAATGAAAGGCATCAGGGCCAATCCTTATGTACAATGCTTTTACCGTGAAATAATAATAATAATAATAATAACAATAATAACAATAATCAACGGCGGAGGATGGATATTATGAATCGGTGTACACATCAGTCAATAATATCCATTTGTTTCAGTAAATCATGCATTTGACAAAATTTATTACCTGCCCATAATGAAAGAACTCTATTTGACCAAAATATGCTCACAAGAAAACCTTAAATATTTTGAAAATCTTAATGTTCCACAATAAATATCTCTGAAACAGGTAGGCTACTGTGAAATTATCTGACATGACCAAGATTGCCAACTTTTCTTATAGTATAGAAACTTTAATTTTACTGGTATATTTTCTTATATCTCTATATATATAAAAGGCTTTGTCCTGACTGACTGACTGAATGACAGGAATCAACGTACAGCCTAAACTATAACAGGTAGAGACTTGGAATTTTGATAGTACCTTCGTTTCCTAATGTAGATGCTCACTAAGAAAGGATTTTGAAAAATTCTGATTCTAAATGCCAAAAATGAGTGAAAAATGGGCAGAAAACGTGAATTTTTTGGATTTTCGAAGGGTAATATATTTCAATGTCAAATCAATTACAGCTGGCTTTGGCTATTTTTGTCAAACCTTGGAAATGAAACTTTCGCGATCGCTCGAATGTTGTAGCTCACGCTGGTCGATTCATTTGTTTTTAATGTCAAGGCACGCATACATATGAAATTTTCAACCTAATCCCGAAGAGGATTATTCTTCTTCTTATTATTATTATTATTATAAGTGGGATAATCAATATAGGCCTAAATATGGTCAAACGTTGTTCGATTTGGACGAAACTCATTATACAGGGGTTTTCTGAGCCAAGGACCTCGAATCTGAGGTCGCTTTTACCAGGCGACGCTATGTAATTGTGGTATGTAGTCCACGTGATTTAGGTGTTAATAAATATAATGATTTATAAATAATATAATAATAATAATGATATAAATGAAATGTTTTTGAAAATACTTAACCCCTTTTTGCACAGATTTATCAAAACAAATTCTCAGAACGTATTGTTACCAATGGTATCAGGTGGGCTTGGATTACATGAAATGGATGTTTGACAAATTAGAGAAGGTATCATTATAATTCATATTATCTACAGTGTGTCCCACGCAAGAGTTGGCCAATGACGCGGGTTCCTGCGGCGCGGCGGGCACAGCTCCAACTCCCGAGCGATCAGGTGAAATATCTACGCTAATGAAGCCGCGATCGGTGTTATGATTCAGGTTCTCACATTTACAGTTAAAATTACAATGAAAATAAACACGTACCTCATCACAAGAGTTGTTGGAAATGTTCTCCTCTCGCATCCACACAACACTGACACCATTTTAGGAAATTTTCTTTCACGCGCATAAGTTCAGCTTCCGAGACAGAGTTAATTTCTTTTGTGATATTGTCTTTAAGTTCTTCTAATGTATGGAAAATTGGCCTATACACTTTATTTTTCAAGTTTCTCCATAAATAATATTTAAATACTGTTAGAAGAACTTAAAGATAATATCACATAGGCCTATCACAAGAAAAATTAACTCTGTCTCGGAAGCTGAACTTATGCGCGTGAAAGAAAATTTCCTAAAAAGGTGACAGTATTGTGTGGATCCAAAACAAGAACATTTCCAACATCTCTTGTGATGAGGTACGTAGTTATTTTCATTGTAATTCCAACTGTAAATGTGAGAACCTGAATCATAACGCCATTAGCGGCTTTATTAGCGTAGATATTTCACCCGCTCGCTCGGGAGTTGGAGCTGTGCCCGCCGCGCCGCAGGAACCCGCGTCATTGGCCAACTCTTGTGTGGGACACACTGTATATTAATTAAAGGAATTGTCCTCGATGTCCAGCGAAATCTACTGAACGCAGAGATCTGAAATTTTAAACATAGGTGGGCTGAAGGGTCGGAAAATGCACCTCGAAGCCGGAATTTTAATTTTAGTTTTCGTTCGTGAGTTATGAGTGAAAAACGGGCAAAAAACGTGAATTTTTTGCGTTTTCAAAACATAAGTTTTCAGTTATACATTTCAATGTCAAATCAATTACAGTTGGCTTTGGCTATATTTGTCATATCTTGAAAATAAAACTTTCGCGATCGCTTGAATGTTGTAAGCCCTAATATGGTCAAACATTGTTTTATTTGGACGAAACTTACTATACAGGGGTTTTCTGGACCAAGAAACTCGAATCTGAGGACGCTTTTACCAGACGATACTATCTAATCGTGGTATGTAGTCCACGTGATTTAGGAGTTAATAAATTTATTGATATAACTATTATGCTCTTAATTTTTAATTTTTGAAATAATTATCGCGGGCGAAGCCGCGGGCACATGCTAGTATCCTATATCCAGTGGTGATAGAATTAGGTGGTTCCTTTTGATATCAACAATATTCTACAGCTTTGCCTCTGCTCTGCATGCTTAATTATGTGGATACTATTATGCATTATTTAGATATCTGTACAAAATACAGTAGAGGAAGTACAGCGTTAGACCCTGAAATTGCATGTTCCTCTATCTATACATAACACCTATGGTATGATAGGATTCATGTTCACCTTATTTCAATTTGCTTCTTGAATGAGGCCTACTGTAATGTAACTAGCAGGTGTCCGTGGCTTTGCCCATGATAGTTTAATTTTAAAAAATAAAAATTATGAGCATAATAATTAAAACATTATATTCATTAACACTTACATGCGAATCATTAATAAACTAAACGATTAATGATTATAAAGAAACAGCTAAAAATCCAGCTTTGAAGTTAATTCCACGATTAGAAAATGCTGCTTGGAAAAAACAACCTCAGATTCGAGTTCTCTCGCCCAGAAAACCCCTGTATAGTGAATTCCATCCAAATCAATCAATGTTTGTCCATTTAGGCCTATATTTCATACGGTATCTCTCTTCCGTCTATGTTGAAAATTTCAGCTGTCTGTGGGCCTTGACATTAAAAACAAATAAATCGACCAGGGTGAGCTTACAAAAATGAAGCCATCAATAATTTATTGGGATATGTTGAAAAAATCACTGTTTTTATTTTCAAGTTATGACAAAAAAAGGCAAAGTCACCTGCAATTGATTTGAAAATTGAAATGTAATAGCAAAAACTGGTGCTTTGTTAGCACAAAAAATCCACGTTTTCTGCCAGTTTTTCGCTCATAACTTGCGAAAGTAAGTGAAAATTATTAATCTGGCTTTGAGGTGCATTTGGCCACACTTCAATCCATCTATGTTTAAAATTTCAATGACCTGTATTTTATGTCTTTTATGAAACTTGTGAACTAATGTGATAAAACTTTAATTTTAACTGCATACGAGTCCCGACGTTTTTTATTTGACCGATTGTACTTCCAATATCTGTACGCAGGATTCATGTTCACCTTATTTCAATTTATTTTTGAATGAGACCTAGTATAACGTAACTAGCAGGTGTCTGCTCCAATTAAGAGCATAATAATTAAAGCATTATATTCATTAACACCTACTTGTGAATCATTCATAAACTAAACCATTATAATTAATGAAACAGCTTACATTCCGGCTTCAGAGTGCATTCCACGATAAGAAAGTGCCGCTTGATAAAAACGACCTCAGATTCCAGTTCCCTGTCCCAGAAAACCCCTGCATAGTGAGTTCTGTCCAATGTTTGTCCATTTAGGCGTATATACATTATCCCTCTACCGTCTATGTTGAAAATTTCAGCTGTTTGAAGGCCTTAACACTATAAATAAATGAATCGAGCAGGGTGGGCTTACAAAAATGAAGCCATCAATAATTCAATGTGTTGAAAAAATACTGATAACCTATTTACACTTCAACCAATATTCGAAAAAAGGCGAGAGTATAATTTACAAACTCATATAGCTTTTATTGATTTAGAAAAAGCTTTCGATGGGGTAAATAGAGATATACTATAGACTATTATGGAAACTCAGGGCTATCCACAAAAATTAATTAGAGTGCTGAAGTGCTTATATTGCAATTCAAAAATTATAATTAATACAGGTACATCCAAGACTGAACCAGTATTAATTAATAAAGGAGTAAGACAAGGGTGTAGCATCTCACCGACCCTTTTTAATATATATATGAACGACATCATCCAGAAATGGAAAAGTAATTTTAATACAGGAATAAGACTACATAATAACTGTGGTTTGGGTATTTTAACACATGCTGATGACGTTTTAATCGAACAAAATGAACATAATTTGCAGAAGGCATTGTATAGACTAAATCAGATATGCAAAGAATGCGATTTTCAGCTGTCTCAAGAAAAAACAAAAATAGTAACCTTTTGGGGAAATGAACAGGTAAGATAAAAAATTGTTATTGATGATCAAATTTTACAGCAAGTATCAAGTGTCAATTATTCAGGATGTACTTTTAGTATAAATAGAAAAACAGACTTCGAGATAAATGTCGATTGAAAAACAGTTGCCGCAGTTTTGAATGCAAGTTCAATTCGGTGAGGCTGCACGTATTATGAATGCACCTTGAAAACCACACAATGTCGACACAAAGCACCCTTTTCTTTGGCGGAATAAACCAGCCATGATGAGTAATCAGTAAGCCATTGATATCTGAATGATCTATTTCCTACTCCTACTTCTGATTTGATACAAACCGGAAGGTCGCGGTTCGACTCCCGATGAGGTCGTTGGAGTTTTTCAATTGGCCTAATCCTTCTGGTGGCACTATGGCCCTGGGGTCGACTCAGCCTCTAACAGAAATGAGTACCAGGAGCAATCCTGGGAGTAAAGGCGGCCGGTGCGTAAGGCTGACAACCTTACCACCTTCACGTGCCGAATGTCCAAAATCTGGGAGCCTCACCCTCCTGGAACCCTCTGGGTCTCCATGGCCTGTATAGGGATCACTTTACCTTACTTCTGATTTGAAGTCATATGTTGTTGGAGGTACCCAAGGATTGTTTATAAGTTCATATCTTGTGTCGTCGCTCATTGACTGACTCCTGTTTAAATAACACCCTACATCCCGAACACGAACACCAATATCTGCAGAGTAATTATTAATATTCTCGCTCTACAGTTTTGAAGAGCACGCTGCAAGTTCTTCTGATTCCATGTCCACACTATTAGAAATGTGGTTATTCTTATTTGCGATAATTGTATCACTTGAAATTGTAGAAGAATCGTCATTGAAAATCATCTTTCTTTTGAAAAAATTTGTGATGTCCATCGTTACAGTGAAGAGACGTAACTAAAACCAAACACTGAACAGCAATACCACACATTTATAATTAAAATCTAATGCCAGCTGGTCAGTCAAATATTGTGAAAGTTAAAACCGTTCATTGTTGCCGTTTTTCCATCACTGGTGAAAGCTGCTTCTTAGAGCCATGATCAAGGCCCTGATTTAGCAATTGACTCTCTCTGTTTAGTGCCTTAAGAATCGTCTTATCAAAGTTTTACTGTAAATACCATTTATACATTCTTCTACACATGCATACCTTATATGACACACTATTTATATACAACCAATTCTATACAGCAATATCAATACACGTGTAGGTCATTCAAAACTATAACATATCAAAATATTTATAAAAATACCTACATATACATGCTCTCATATCAGAATTGAACACCAATCTTGCTTGTGGTTTGCAGCCATGGCACGTGTTCACAGGCAGATGAGCGCTGACGGTGTTCCGTTCTCACCAGACCAGCCAGTACCTCCTCTAACAACTCAGCTGCAAGTCTCAACTTCACAGGTAAGTCAAATCTCACAATATCTCACTCCATGCACAGAGCAAAGCTACAAGTTACTAACAGGTGTACTTATGTCCTGTAAATGGAATGATAGTACATGAAACTCGCGTTGCTTGTTTTATAAACATACTCGTATCTTAACAAATGCCATTATAAGTTTGTTGCATAAATTTTTCGTTAAATGTTAGATGTGGTAGTCTATAAAATAAATTATTTCGTGAAATATTCACTAAATTTGAAACAAGTTAACAGTGAAATTCGCCAAAAAATCTGGCTCCTAGCAATGTTGCAAGTTAACATTGTGAAATAAGAAGGGGTACATCCATTTCCATATACATATTGATGTTTCCTGTTTACTCTATATAAACTTCTCAAAAGTGTTTGTATTGGCAATATATGAACAGGAGTTCTGTTATTCTTTCCCCAGGATCCAAATTCACGCCCTACAACACTCTCTCTGCCTCGAGGAGCTCCCACAGCAGTTGTACGACAAGGTGGCACTTCTGACCAGTTTGGTGGACCTCGTCTGTCGTTTCCAGCAGGAACACAGCCACAATCGCCACACGAGCAATTCCCCCAGTCACCTGTGCCTTCGTTAACCCCTACCACTCTACAAGCTGCTACATCGCAAGTTGACCCTTTCCAGCGACCTCCCTCTGAATCACCGACAGCAGATCCTTATGCTCAGTCACCTCATACTCCGAGACCACAGTTCATAACTAGCAGTCACCAGTCACCATCTGTTGCTCAGAGAAATCCTATATATGTCTCCACATCTCGACCAAGTTCTGATCCCTATGCTCAGTCTCCATCTACACCGAGACCTGGACGTCGATCCTGGACTCCACAAGGTAATCATCCATAGCATTGCTACCGTAACTGAAGTTTAGGGTTAAAGTTCAACTCCCTATATAATTATTATGGATTATTAATGTATTTCCATTAACATTCACTGTAGTTTGTTCCCTCTTTCAGATTTTATGATTAATGGATAACAGAAGTGTTGGTTGATTCATTTATGTAAGGTGGAAATTCACCGAACTTTTCCCGAATTAGTGGTTCTGCTTATATTGCACTGTCAACTTGCTTGGCATCTCTACGCGTACATGAGAAAGCATCTTCTTTGTCTCATTTTCCTTTCCCCAGAATGACAGTTCTTCAAGTGAAGATGAAGACATTACCCCACCCTCGACTTCCCATACCAGGAACCTCACACATGGTTTAAATATGCCTGTTGGTTTAAAAGTAAATACATTTTTATGAAATATTCTGCTTAAATATTTTTTCTGGCAAAATCCATCTCCCATAGACACATATACACACAAATAGTTTCTATACACAGTTATAAGACATCCGCCAACATGTTACAAATGAATTAAGTTGTTGGTGGAGGAAACGATGTTATTCAACTTTCACCCAAAAAAGCATTTTTTCATATTTTCGGTTTTTGTCATTTATGACGAGACTATCTAAGCCACAAGAACGAGTTATAGCTCATATTAAAGCTTATTAAATTGCCTACAACTTTTGTTCTCTTGACTTTTCTGTAGGACGTGTCATTTTGTCGGTATTCAGTTCAAAACACGAAGAAAACTTAAAATGTTAATTTTTTGGAAAAAAAGGCTAATCTTTGAAAAGACGTATCTCGGTAACTATATAACTTACAAAAACGATTTTGATCTCATATTTTAGAAAATTTAATTTAATTTTAAAAAGCTAAGATATATTATTTTCAACAAACGCATAGTTTAGGAGATATTGTTGAAAAACCGAAAAAAGTCCGAAAAACCGGTTTATTTCGACCGCCATTCAGCGAGCACAGGTTTCCGAGGGTTGCAAATCTGGATTTGTGATCCCAGTAATGGTCCGTAACTCCCCTCCAAAAATCATTAATACCCCATTTAATGTAAGTTACAATGTAACATTTGACTGGGCTATTAATGAATAACACCAAAATATTTCACCTGTATATAGAGGGGACATAGACAAGCAACTTTTATTAGCAGATTTTTGCTCTATGACTGGGGCTCTGATTTATTGGTGAAATAAAATGGCTGATTTTGGTGTTAACTTCCTTCTATTTCGGTGGGTATTTCGTGAAGTAAATTACTTTATACTACATTGGGAGCATTGCGCAATGATAAACTTTGCTTCTTTATTTACATGAACTAATACCCCCCCCCCCCATTTCTATATTCTTCTGCCCTTGTATGAACTGAAGTAACTTTTGATTTAGTCATGATTAGAGTTAATGCCCAAATATGATGGCGAGAAATATTACTGTAATTTCTACTAAACACCATCAGACAGAAAAACTGGCAGAAAACGTGATTTTAGCGCTGTCGAAGCATCAGATTTCAGTAATACATTTTAATGTCAAATCAATTGCAGTTGACTTTGGCTATTTTCGTCATACCGTGGAAATAAAATCATCGCGATCGCTTGAATGTTGTAAGCCCACACTGGTCGATTCATTTGTTTAGAATGTCAAGGCCCATAGACATATGAAATTTTCAACCTACACGGAAGAGGGATAAACAATATAGGCCTAAATATGGTCAAACGTTCGATTTTGACGAAACTCACTATACAGGGATTTTCTGGGCCAAGGAACTCGAATCTGAGATCGCTTTTACCAGGCGACGCAATCTAATTGTGGTATGTAATTCACGTGATTTAGGTATTAGTAAATATAATGATTTAACTATTATGCCCTTAATTTTTAATTTTTGAAATAATTATCGCGGGCGAAGCTGCGGGCACATGCTAGTAGATGATAAGCAAAACTATCTATTCTGAATGAAGTTACACTTCAGAAATGCTAGTTTAGTTTTTATAAACATTTGCTTGAATGGTCGCACTGCAGAAAATAAAAACAGCTGATTAATACACCTCAGTAACAGATAGGAAGTGTGCCTTACACCTGTATGGAACTAAGCCCTTCAATTCTTTTCATGTAAAGTAAGAGAAGTTATCCCAATCACCAGGTCACAAACCATGAACCTATCTAACCCAAATATAAAAAGTAGCCTATCTTTTAAATTATTTCTATTTCTTCAGCAATATTGATCACTGACCCACACACAGACATGTTTTTAAAAATGTTTGGATTGAAGGAACTCAACTTGTAGTTTTGTTGAAAATTCAACATGGAATTTCAGGGTCTAATGCTGTACTTCCTCTATCTATACATAATATAGTCCAGTTACTCATTGCATACCCAGGCGGCTTCCTTTCGTTAGGAGGAAAAGTTTGCCGACAGCTCAACCCATGTTCTTTGTTTTACCGCACCAATCAGCTAGTTACCCCAGCCAATCAAAATCTAAGAATGTCCTGTGGCGATTTTGACAGCTACTCGTCTACTCCGCGTGGAGTGAATGCGTTGTTGCAAGATCAAGTTACAGTAAACAATAACACGTGTGAATTGAATAAAGCTAAGGAAGAACTGAGGTCAGTGATAACAATGAGAGAATATTGCAACGTTGCTTTTGTTTTGGATAGCGGAAGCCCAAGACCGATTTAGTCAGATCAATTAACATAAAGAAACACCGAAACCTTTGAAGCCGACTGGCCATCCAATGAGTAACTGCACTATACCTATGGTATGATAGGATTCATGTTCACCTTATTTCAATTTACTTCTTGAATGAGGCCTACTGTAATGTAACTAGCAGGTGTCCGTGGCTTTGCCCATGATAGTTTAATTTTAAAAAATAAAAATTATGAGCATAATAATTAAAACATTATATTCATTAACACTTACATGCGAATCATTAATAAACTAAACGATTAATAATTATAAAGAAACAGCTAAAAATCCGGCTTTAGAGTTCATTCCACGATTAGAAAGCATTGCCTCGTAAAAACGACCTCAGATTCAAGTTCCTTGGCTCATAAAACCCCAGTATAGTGAATTCCATCCAAATCAATCAATGTTTGTCCATTTAGGCCTATATTTCATACGGTATCTCTCTTCCGTCTATGTTGAAAATTTCAGCTGTCTGTGGGCCTTGACATTAAAAACAAATAAATCGACCAGGGTGAGCTTACAAAAATGAAGCCATCAATAATTTATTGGGATATGTTGAAAAAATCACTGTTTTTATTTTCAAGTTATGACAAAAAAAGGCAAAGTCACCTGCAATTGATTTGAAAATTGAAATGTAATAGCAAAAACTGGTGCTTTGTTAGCACAAAAAATTCACGTTTTCTGCCAGTTTTTCGCTCATAACTTGCGAACGAAAGTAAAAATTATTAATCTGGCTTCGAGGTGCATTTGGCCACCCTTCAATCCATCTATGTTTAAAATTTCAAGTCTCTGCATGATTAGAGCTGAGCAGAAATTAGTGTTTGAACATAAATTGATCGCCAGCCGTTGCATTTCATAATCAACCCTTGTTCTTTTTATTGTGCACAGGAGATGGTGAAGTCCTACCGCCTGCAAAGAAGCGGCGTGTTGGAGAGGGTAAGTCTCAAAGAGCAAAATTTGTTTATAGTGCTAAAAATCTTGTTTGCTCTCAGTTTTTTTGCTCATAATTCATGAATGGAAAGAAAAATTTAAAATCGACTTTCAGGTGCATTCTGTATGTTAAAAATGTTCACATCTGCATGCCATAGAATAGCATTTCGAAATAAAGAGACTGAGTCTACTATCCGTCAAAACAGCCCTGAGTCTATTCAACATAAAGATCGCACCCATTGCCTCATACGGCATCGAACTAATATGGAACCCCCTGACATACTCAAATCTCAAACGTCTAGAAGGAGTCAAAACAGCCTACCTGAAAAGAATGCTCTGCGTCTCCAAATACACCCAAAACAGAATAATCTACATTCTGACAGACACAACCTTCTTCATAGAAGACCTGATGGCAACCCACAGTCTGATACCAACACCACAAAGCACCAGATTCCTGGATGACAGGCGGCAGAAAGCAAAAGAGATAAATCACGGACTCCTCAACACCCCAGCGATGACGAACAGCGAATGGAAGGAAGCCAACTACCAGCTGCGGCACATATACACGAGAGTGGCAGCCCACAGACTGCACCACGGAATATGCACCACCAAGGGATACCACAACCCCACCGACAGATGTCGGTGCAACATATGCGGAGGATCCTGTAGTACATATCACATCATTGAATGCAAAGAAAGAACACTGACGCTATCCCACTATGCAAATGATGCTAACTTTAGTTAATACTTACTACTCTTGTACACAATGTGTTTAATAAATACTAATTAAAAAATAGAATAGCACGGACAGAAATTCAGGTAAGATTTTGTCACTTTAGGCCCGTTATTACCACCTCCAGTAAAATATTTACGGCTACTTTTACGGTTACTTTACTGACAGTTCGATTTTACAATATCTGGTTAGGTGTTAACTGTTGGTAAACATCTCTTAACTGGCAGTAATCTTTACTGTAGGAAAATGTACAAGTCAACTCCTAACCGGAGGATTTTTTGAGGTTATGCTTCTTGCGAACTGAATTAAAATGGAGAGATGAAGTTATTTAGCTGTTTTCGTAATGTCACTGGTGATGAAGAACAATGCCAATATATGTAAAAATAAATAAAAACAATATTGAAATCTAGATCAAATTGTTATGAAAGTTTGGACAAACAATTCCTTTACTATTTGCTTCCTCTAGCCGTACATCAGATCATATTTGGGTTTTTCATCCTTCGGGGATGGGGTTTCGAAACGTGGTACCTTTCTTTTCATTTTTACAACCACTTTACTTGAGGAGGGTTTTATTCTTATTTAACAGGAATTGTATAATAAGTGTAATATATAAACTATATAGGCCTATACATAATGTATTTTAATATGTTATGCTAAGAGCTAATAATTTCATTTGAAAAACATCTCGTAATATATCCTGTAGTTATTAGGTACACATTTCATACACAAACTTATTAGGTTTTAGGTCTTGCCTCGCAAATTATGCGACCTTTTTAGGCTAAGACAACTGATGCACACTACTGCCCGTACTGTGTACTGCAAACTATAATTAAATTCAGAGGAAGTTATATATTTCACAATAGGTTTTTCTGATACGTCTTTTTGAGCTTTGCTCTTATGGCCACACCTTACTGCGTGTTTATTTAGTTTGAATTATATGACGCTTTTCGTCGATATCATTCAGAAACAATTATTCTTCACTTGAAAAGAAATTGCTGTGTCTATTTTTTTATATCAGCCATAACCTCATTATCCATTGAAAAATCACACGAAACAATGAAAACAGAAGAAAACTGCTGCAAACAACTGAGAAACGCTCGTACCAACTGCTGTGATTTTTGTCTGATTGCGTTAACCGGGAGTAAACTTTAACTAGGAGATGATAAGAACAAAGAAGCGTTTACTGGAACTTTACTCCGACCGTAAAATAAACTACCAGTTAACATTTACTCCTACTTAACTGGACATCGTAAGAACGGGCCTTAAACACCAATATAGCCTGAAGCTAGAAAACGAATTCAGAGCTAAAGACCTGAGTATTGGAGTTTTAGGGAGATGGGACTAACCAAATCTTATGCGTCATACTCTTGTAACTTTTTCTACCTTAAGCATGGGCAAACTTTCTCACTTTAGACTCTGGCTACATTGCATGGAGTGCATATTCAGTGCTTTTTGCCTGATGTAGAGATGTATTATTTGCCTTTCAAGACTATTAGTCTATTAGCCTGAGTTTATGCAAAGGAAGGTTGGCTTATAACTACCCTTCAGAGAATTTTTACAAATAAACGTTTCAAATAAAAGTTTTACAACATTTAAACAAAATTATTACATACGTTTTTGAGGAAATTGAGAAAAATTATTTTCATATAAAGTTGTAGTAAAGTAAATCAACATGTCACAAACCCAGAAAATATCTAACCCAAAAGTTGCTTTTAAATGATTTCTCTTTCTTGAGCTTTATTGATCACAGACCCACACACAGGCACACACAGACATGTTTTTAAAAATGTTTGGCTTGAGGGATCTCAAGTTGTATTTTTTTGAAAATCTGACATGGAATTTCAAGGTCAAACACTGTACAGTCGGTGAAATAAAAAAATGTCTGGCGGTATTTGATTAAGTATCATGAACGAGCATATGCGCATGTACAGGAAGACTTAAGGTTAGGTTCACACATGCCTCTTGTCTGTCCATGTATTTTCTTGATTATTTAGTCAGTTTTGTTCCAAATGAAACATGTACTGGGTATAGAAGGCTGTGGCTATATGTCTCACATCCGCCATATTCTTGGTTGCAAATTCTTATAATATTAATAATTAATAAATTCGCAAGGAATATGATTATTCAAGATTAAAGATTTTATTTTATAATACTAGTATTTGTAGTGCAAAATCAATAACTTTGGCTTAATCGTATGTTCAAGCTTGGATATTACAATCTCATCAGAATTATGTAGGTTATTATCATCGGTTCGCAATAGCATAATGGTCAAGACATCGGAATTGAACGTGTGCGGCCAGGGTTCGATCCTTAGTGGATTCTTGTATATTTTTCTTTTATTACGTTTATTTTTTCAAACGCATCAATGACTGGAATAACATAATAATTAATTCTAATGAATTATCATTGTTGGTGTCGAATTTTGGACACACAAAAAAGAAAGCAAGAAAGAAAGTATGATTTTACAACAAATGCGTATCTGTGGCATAAAATAATAAGAACCATACTGAAAAATAGAAGATAACATAATGAAACATAATAAAGAACTTACATAAGAATGCAGGTAAAATACACCCCTAACTACACTTTCTCTCAAGCTAGCATTTGTATGTGGCGCCATGACACAAAGCAAAATGAATTATGACGATATTATCAAGTTAAATATCGTGTGTTGCGCTTTCCACATTGTTAATTTTTTCCCTTCTGTCGCATGGCCCCATATGTTCCGAGAATGACCTGTATTTTATGTCTTTTATAAGAAACTTGTGAACTAATGCGATAAAACTTCAATTTTAACAGCATACGAGTCCCGACGTTTTTTATTTGACCGATTGTACTTCCAATATCTGTACGCAGGATTCATGTTCACCTTATTTCAATTTATTTTTGATTGAGACCTAGTATAACGTAACTAGCAGGTGTCTGCTCCAATTAAGAGCATAATAATTAAAGCATTATATTCATTAACACCTACTTGTGAATCATTCATAAACTAAACCATTATAATTAATGAAACAGCTTACATTCCGGCTTCAGAGTGCATTCCACGATAAGAAAGTGCCGCTTGATAAAAACGACCTCAGATTCCAGTTCCCTGTCCCAGAAAACCCCTGCATAGTGAGTTCTGTCCAATGTTTGTCCATTTAGGCGTATATACATTATCCCTCTACCGTCTATGTTGAAAATTTCAGCTGTTTGAAGGCCTTAACACTATAAATAAATGAATCGAGCAGGGTGGGCTTACAAAAATGAAGCCATCAATAATTCAATGTGTTGAAAAAATACTGATAACCTATTTACACTTCAACCAATATTCGAAAAAAGGCGAGAGTATAATTTACAAACTCATATAGCTTTTATTGATTTAGAAAAAGCTTTCGATGGGGTAAATAGAGATATACTATAGACTATTATGGAAACTCAGGGCTATCCACAAAAATTAATTAGAGTGCTGAAGTGCTTATATTGCAATTCAAAAATTATAATTAATACAGGTACATCCAAGACTGAACCAGTATTAATTAATAAAGGAGTAAGACAAGGGTGTAGCATCTCACCGACCCTTTTTAATATATATATGAACGACATCATCCAGAAATGGAAAAGTAATTTTAATACAGGAATAAGACTACATAATAACTGTGGTTTGGGTATTTTAACACATGCTGATGACGTTTTAATCGAACAAAATGAACATAATTTGCAGAAGGCATTGTATAGACTAAATCAGATATGCAAAGAATGCGATTTTCAGCTGTCTCAAGAAAAAACAAAAATAGTAACCTTTTGGGGAAATGAACAGGTAAGATAAAAAATTGTTATTGATGATCAAATTTTACAGCAAGTATCAAGTGTCAATTATTCAGGATGTACTTTTAGTATAAATAGAAAAACAGACTTCGAGATAAATGTCGATTGAAAAACAGTTGCCGCAGTTTTGAATGCAAGTTCAATTCGGTGAGGCTGCACGTATTATGAATGCACCTTGAAAACCACACAATGTCGACACAAAGCACCCTTTTCTTTGGCGGAATAAACCAGCCATGATGAGTAATCAGTAAGCCATTGATATCTGAATGATCTATTTCCTACTCCTACTTCTGATTTGATACAAACCGGAAGGTCGCGGTTCGACTCCCGATGAGGTCGTTGGAGTTTTTCAATTGGCCTAATCCTTCTGGTGGCACTATGGCCCTGGGGTCGACTCAGCCTCTAACAGAAATGAGTACCAGGAGCAATCCTGGGAGTAAAGGCGGCCGGTGCGTAAGGCTGACAACCTTACCACCTTCACGTGCCGAATGTCCAAAATCTGGGAGCCTCACCCTCCTGGAACCCTCTGGGTCTCCATGGCCTGTATAGGGATCACTTTACCTTACTTCTGATTTGAAGTCATATGTTGTTGGAGGTACCCAAGGATTGTTTATAAGTTCATATCTTGTGTCGTCGCTCATTGACTGACTCCTGTTTAAATAACACCCTACATCCCGAACACGAACACCAATATCTGCAGAGTAATTATTAATATTCTCGCTCTACAGTTTTGAAGAGCACGCTGCAAGTTCTTCTGATTCCATGTCCACACTATTAGAAATGTGGTTATTCTTATTTGCGATAATTGTATCACTTGAAATTGTAGAAGAATCGTCATTGAAAATCATCTTTCTTTTGAAAAAATTTGTGATGTCCATCGTTACAGTGAAGAGACGTAACTAAAACCAAACACTGAACAGCAATACCACACATTTATAATTAAAATCTAATGCCAGCTGGTCAGTCAAATATTGTGAAAGTTAAAACCGTTCATTGTTGCCGTTTTTCCATCACTGGTGAAAGCTGCTTCTTAGAGCCATGATCAAGGCCCTGATTTAGCAATTGACTCTCTCTGTTTAGTGCCTTAAGAATCGTCTTATCAAAGTTTTACTGTAAATACCATTTATACATTCTTCTACACATGCATACCTTATATGACACACTATTTATATACAACCAATTCTATACAGCAATATCAATACACGTGTAGGTCATTCAAAACTATAACATATCAAAATATTTATAAAAATACCTACATATACATGCTCTCATATCAGAATTGAACACCAATCTTGCTTGTGGTTTGCAGCCATGGCACGTGTTCACAGGCAGATGAGCGCTGACGGTGTTCCGTTCTCACCAGACCAGCCAGTACCTCCTCTAACAACTCAGCTGCAAGTCTCAACTTCACAGGTAAGTCAAATCTCACAATATCTCACTCCATGCACAGAGCAAAGCTACAAGTTACTAACAGGTGTACTTATGTCCTGTAAATGGAATGATAGTACATGAAACTCGCGTTGCTTGTTTTATAAACATACTCGTATCTTAACAAATGCCATTATAAGTTTGTTGCATAAATTTTTCGTTAAATGTTAGATGTGGTAGTCTATAAAATAAATTATTTCGTGAAATATTCACTAAATTTGAAACAAGTTAACAGTGAAATTCGCCAAAAAATCTGGCTCCTAGCAATGTTGCAAGTTAACATTGTGAAATAAGAAGGGGTACATCCATTTCCATATACATATTGATGTTTCCTGTTTACTCTATATAAACTTCTCAAAAGTGTTTGTATTGGCAATATATGAACAGGAGTTCTGTTATTCTTTCCCCAGGATCCAAATTCACGCCCTACAACACTCTCTCTGCCTCGAGGAGCTCCCACAGCAGTTGTACGACAAGGTGGCACTTCTGACCAGTTTGGTGGACCTCGTCTGTCGTTTCCAGCAGGAACACAGCCACAATCGCCACACGAGCAATTCCCCCAGTCACCTGTGCCTTCGTTAACCCCTACCACTCTACAAGCTGCTACATCGCAAGTTGACCCTTTCCAGCGACCTCCCTCTGAATCACCGACAGCAGATCCTTATGCTCAGTCACCTCATACTCCGAGACCACAGTTCATAACTAGCAGTCACCAGTCACCATCTGTTGCTCAGAGAAATCCTATATATGTCTCCACATCTCGACCAAGTTCTGATCCCTATGCTCAGTCTCCATCTACACCGAGACCTGGACGTCGATCCTGGACTCCACAAGGTAATCATCCATAGCATTGCTACCGTAACTGAAGTTTAGGGTTAAAGTTCAACTCCCTATATAATTATTATGGATTATTAATGTATTTCCATTAACATTCACTGTAGTTTGTTCCCTCTTTCAGATTTTATGATTAATGGATAACAGAAGTGTTGGTTGATTCATTTATGTAAGGTGGAAATTCACCGAACTTTTCCCGAATTAGTGGTTCTGCTTATATTGCACTGTCAACTTGCTTGGCATCTCTACGCGTACATGAGAAAGCATCTTCTTTGTCTCATTTTCCTTTCCCCAGAATGACAGTTCTTCAAGTGAAGATGAAGACATTACCCCACCCTCGACTTCCCATACCAGGAACCTCACACATGGTTTAAATATGCCTGTTGGTTTAAAAGTAAATACATTTTTATGAAATATTCTGCTTAAATATTTTTTCTGGCAAAATCCATCTCCCATAGACACATATACACACAAATAGTTTCTATACACAGTTATAAGACATCCGCCAACATGTTACAAATGAATTAAGTTGTTGGTGGAGGAAACGATGTTATTCAACTTTCACCCAAAAAAGCATTTTTTCATATTTTCGGTTTTTGTCATTTATGACGAGACTATCTAAGCCACAAGAACGAGTTATAGCTCATATTAAAGCTTATTAAATTGCCTACAACTTTTGTTCTCTTGACTTTTCTGTAGGACGTGTCATTTTGTCGGTATTCAGTTCAAAACACGAAGAAAACTTAAAATGTTAATTTTTTGGAAAAAAAGGCTAATCTTTGAAAAGACGTATCTCGGTAACTATATAACTTACAAAAACGATTTTGATCTCATATTTTAGAAAATTTAATTTAATTTTAAAAAGCTAAGATATATTATTTTCAACAAACGCATAGTTTAGGAGATATTGTTGAAAAACCGAAAAAAGTCCGAAAAACCGGTTTATTTCGACCGCCATTCAGCGAGCACAGGTTTCCGAGGGTTGCAAATCTGGATTTGTGATCCCAGTAATGGTCCGTAACTCCCCTCCAAAAATCATTAATACCCCATTTAATGTAAGTTACAATGTAACATTTGACTGGGCTATTAATGAATAACACCAAAATATTTCACCTGTATATAGAGGGGACATAGACAAGCAACTTTTATTAGCAGATTTTTGCTCTATGACTGGGGCTCTGATTTATTGGTGAAATAAAATGGCTGATTTTGGTGTTAACTTCCTTCTATTTCGGTGGGTATTTCGTGAAGTAAATTACTTTATACTACATTGGGAGCATTGCGCAATGATAAACTTTGCTTCTTTATTTACATGAACTAATACCCCCCCCCCCCCATTTCTATATTCTTCTGCCCTTGTATGAACTGAAGTAACTTTTGATTTAGTCATGATTAGAGTTAATGCCCAAATATGATGGCGAGAAATATTACTGTAATTTCTACTAAACACCATCAGACAGAAAAACTGGCAGAAAACGTGATTTTAGCGCTGTCGAAGCATCAGATTTCAGTAATACATTTTAATGTCAAATCAATTGCAGTTGACTTTGGCTATTTTCGTCATACCGTGGAAATAAAATCATCGCGATCGCTTGAATGTTGTAAGCCCACACTGGTCGATTCATTTGTTTAGAATGTCAAGGCCCATAGACATATGAAATTTTCAACCTACACGGAAGAGGGATAAACAATATAGGCCTAAATATGGTCAAACGTTCGATTTTGACGAAACTCACTATACAGGGATTTTCTGGGCCAAGGAACTCGAATCTGAGATCGCTTTTACCAGGCGACGCAATCTAATTGTGGTATGTAATTCACGTGATTTAGGTATTAGTAAATATAATGATTTAACTATTATGCCCTTAATTTTTAATTTTTGAAATAATTATCGCGGGCGAAGCTGCGGGCACATGCTAGTAGATGATAAGCAAAACTATCTATTCTGAATGAAGTTACACTTCAGAAATGCTAGTTTAGTTTTTATAAACATTTGCTTGAATGGTCGCACTGCAGAAAATAAAAACAGCTGATTAATACACCTCAGTAACAGATAGGAAGTGTGCCTTACACCTGTATGGAACTAAGCCCTTCAATTCTTTTCATGTAAAGTAAGAGAAGTTATCCCAATCACCAGGTCACAAACCATGAACCTATCTAACCCAAATATAAAAAGTAGCCTATCTTTTAAATTATTTCTATTTCTTCAGCAATATTGATCACTGACCCACACACAGACATGTTTTTAAAAATGTTTGGATTGAAGGAACTCAACTTGTAGTTTTGTTGAAAATTCAACATGGAATTTCAGGGTCTAATGCTGTACTTCCTCTATCTATACATAATATAGTCCAGTTACTCATTGCATACCCAGGCGGCTTCCTTTCGTTAGGAGGAAAAGTTTGCCGACAGCTCAACCCATGTTCTTTGTTTTACCGCACCAATCAGCTAGTTACCCCAGCCAATCAAAATCTAAGAATGTCCTGTGGCGATTTTGACAGCTACTCGTCTACTCCGCGTGGAGTGAATGCGTTGTTGCAAGATCAAGTTACAGTAAACAATAACACGTGTGAATTGAATAAAGCTAAGGAAGAACTGAGGTCAGTGATAACAATGAGAGAATATTGCAACGTTGCTTTTGTTTTGGATAGCGGAAGCCCAAGACCGATTTAGTCAGATCAATTAACATAAAGAAACACCGAAACCTTTGAAGCCGACTGGCCATCCAATGAGTAACTGCACTATACCTATGGTATGATAGGATTCATGTTCACCTTATTTCAATTTACTTCTTGAATGAGGCCTACTGTAATGTAACTAGCAGGTGTCCGTGGCTTTGCCCATGATAGTTTAATTTTAAAAAATAAAAATTATGAGCATAATAATTAAAACATTATATTCATTAACACTTACATGCGAATCATTAATAAACTAAACGATTAATAATTATAAAGAAACAGCTAAAAATCCGGCTTTAGAGTTCATTCCACGATTAGAAAGCATTGCCTCGTAAAAACGACCTCAGATTCAAGTTCCTTGGCTCATAAAACCCCAGTATAGTGAATTCCATCCAAATCAATCAATGTTTGTCCATTTAGGCCTATATTTCATACGGTATCTCTCTTCCGTCTATGTTGAAAATTTCAGCTGTCTGTGGGCCTTGACATTAAAAACAAATAAATCGACCAGGGTGAGCTTACAAAAATGAAGCCATCAATAATTTATTGGGATATGTTGAAAAAATCACTGTTTTTATTTTCAAGTTATGACAAAAAAAGGCAAAGTCACCTGCAATTGATTTGAAAATTGAAATGTAATAGCAAAAACTGGTGCTTTGTTAGCACAAAAAATTCACGTTTTCTGCCAGTTTTTCGCTCATAACTTGCGAACGAAAGTAAAAATTATTAATCTGGCTTCGAGGTGCATTTGGCCACCCTTCAATCCATCTATGTTTAAAATTTCAAGTCTCTGCATGATTAGAGCTGAGCAGAAATTAGTGTTTGAACATAAATTGATCGCCAGCCGTTGCATTTCATAATCAACCCTTGTTCTTTTTATTGTGCACAGGAGATGGTGAAGTCCTACCGCCTGCAAAGAAGCGGCGTGTTGGAGAGGGTAAGTCTCAAAGAGCAAAATTTGTTTATAGTGCTAAAAATCTTGTTTGCTCTCAGTTTTTTTGCTCATAATTCATGAATGGAAAGAAAAATTTAAAATCGACTTTCAGGTGCATTCTGTATGTTAAAAATGTTCACATCTGCATGCCATAGAATAGCATTTCGAAATAAAGAGACTGAGTCTACTATCCGTCAAAACAGCCCTGAGTCTATTCAACATAAAGATCGCACCCATTGCCTCATACGGCATCGAACTAATATGGAACCCCCTGACATACTCAAATCTCAAACGTCTAGAAGGAGTCAAAACAGCCTACCTGAAAAGAATGCTCTGCGTCTCCAAATACACCCAAAACAGAATAATCTACATTCTGACAGACACAACCTTCTTCATAGAAGACCTGATGGCAACCCACAGTCTGATACCAACACCACAAAGCACCAGATTCCTGGATGACAGGCGGCAGAAAGCAAAAGAGATAAATCACGGACTCCTCAACACCCCAGCGATGACGAACAGCGAATGGAAGGAAGCCAACTACCAGCTGCGGCACCTATACACGAGAGTGGCAGCCCACAGACTGCACCACGGAATATGCACCACCAAGGGATACCACAACCCCACCGACAGATGTCGGTGCAACATATGCGGAGGATCCTGTAGTACATATCACATCATTGAATGCAAAGAAAGAACACTGACGCTATCCCACTATGCAAATGATGCTAACTTTAGTTAATACTTACTACTCTTGTACACAATGTGTTTAATAAATACTAATTAAAAAATAGAATAGCACGGACAGAAATTCAGGTAAGATTTTGTCACTTTAAACACCAATATAGCCTGAAGCTAGAAAACGAATTCAGAGCTAAAGACCTGAGTATTGGAGTTTTAGGGAGATGGGACTAACCAAATCTTATGCGTCATACTCTTGTAACTTTTTCTACCTTAAGCATGGGCAAACTTTCTCACTTTAGACTCTGGCTACATTGCATGGAGTGCATATTCAGTGCTTTTTGCCTGATGTATGGCCGGTTTCTATAAACTCGCGAATTACCTATGGGTAAATTATCCAATGGACAGAATTTACACAAGAATAACACCACACAAACACAAATAATTTAAGGATAGCAATCACTTACACTTGTGGCGAGTTTCTAAATAAATGTCCTCTGAGTAAATATGAAAATGACAGAAGAAATGTTCCTACAAACTTGGGCTAGATCTTTCCAAGGGTAAATCGTTGGGTTAATTTATCCTTTCGTGGATGGCTGGATAAAATTTAACCTCTTGTAGGATCAATAACAATGAGAATCAAAGCCTTCTGAATTAAATTAACTGCACAACTCCAAGGCCTTGCTCATTATATCATTGTGGTTGAAATGGGACTTATTTATCCATGGATAATTTACCCATAGGTAATTCACAACTTTGTAGAAACCGGGCAGTAGAGATGTATTATTTGCCTTTCAAGACTATTAGTCTATTAGCCTGAGTTTATGCAAAGGAAGGTTGGCTTATAACTACCCTTCAGAGAATTTTTACAAATAAACGTTTCAAATAAAAGTTTTACAACATTTAAACAAAATTATTACATACGTTTTTGAGGAAATTGAGAAAAATTATTTTCATATAAAGTTGTAGTAAAGTAAATCACCATGTCACAAACCCAGAAAATATCTAACCCAAAAGTTGCTTTTAAATGATTTCTCTTTCTTGAGCTTTATTGATCACAGACCCACACACAGGCACACACAGACATGTTTTTAAAAATGTTTGGCTTGAGGGATCTCAAGTTGTATTTTTTTGAAAATCTGACATGGAATTTCAAGGTCAAACACTGTACAGTCGGTGAAATAAAAAAATGTCTGGCGGTATTTGATTAAGTATCATGAACGAGCATATGCGCATGTACAGGAAGACTTAAGGTTAGGTTCACACATGCCTCTTGTCTGTCCATGTATTTTCTTGATTATTTAGTCAGTTTTGTTCCAAATGAAACATGTACTGGGTATAGAAGGCTGTGGCTATATGTCTCACATCCGCCATATTCTTGGTTGCAAATTCTTATAATATTAATAATTAATAAATTCGCAAGGAATATGATTATTCAAGATTAAAGATTTTATTTTATAATACTAGTATTTGTAGTGCAAAATCAATAACTTTGGCTTAATCGTATGTTCAAGCTTGGATATTACAATCTCATCAGAATTATGTAGGTTATTATCATCGGTTCGCAATAGCATAATGGTCAAGACATCGGAATTGAACGTGTGCGGCCAGGGTTCGATCCTTAGTGGATTCTTGTATATATTTCTTTTATTACGTTTATTTTTTCAAACGCATCAATGACTGGAATAACATAATAATTAATTCTAATGAATTATCATTGTTGGTGTCGAATTTTGGACACACACAAAAGAAAGCAAGAAAGAAAGTATGATTTTACAACAAATGCGTATCTGTGGCATAAAATAATAAGAACCATACTGAAAAATAGAAGATAACATAATGAAACATAATAACGAACTTACATAAGAATGCAGGTAAAATACACCCCTAACTACACTTTCTCTCAAGCTAGCATTTGTATGTGGCGCCATGACACAAAGCAATATGAATTATGACGATATTATCAAGTTAAATATCGTGTGTTGCGCTTTCCACATTGTTAATTTTTTCCCTTCTGTCGCATGGCCCCATATGTTCCGAGAATGACCTGTATTTTATGTCTTTTATGAAACTTGTGAACTAATGTGATAAAACTTTAATTTTAACTGCATACGAGTCCCGACGTTTTTTATTTGACCGATTGTACTTCCAATATCTGTACGCAGGATTCATGTTCACCTTATTTCAATTTCTTTTTGAATGAGACCTAGTATAACGTAACTAGCAGGTGTTTGCTCCAATTAAGAGCATAATAATTAAAGCATTATATTCATTAACACCTACTTGTGAATCATTCATAAACTAAACCATTATAATTAATGAAACAGCTTACATTCCGGCTTCAGAGTGCATTCCACGATAAGAAAGTGCCGCTTGATAAAAACGACCTCAGATTCCAGTTCCCTGTCCCAGAAAACCCCTGCATAGTGAGTTCTGTCCAATGTTTGTCCATTTAGGCGTATATACATTATCCCTCTACCGTCTATGTTGAAAATTTCAGCTGTTTGAAGGCCTTAACACTATAAATAAATGAATCGAGCAGGGTGGGCTTACAAAAATGAAGCCATCAATAATTCAATGTGATATGTTGAAAAAATACTGATAACCTATTTACACTTCAACCAATATTCGAAAAAAGGCGAGAGTATAATTTACAAACTCATATAGCTTTTATTGATTTAGAAAAAGCTTTCGATGGGGTAAATAGAGATATACTATGTACTATTATGGAAACTCAGGGCTATCCACAAAAATTAATTAGAGTGCTGAAGTGCTTATATTGCAATTCAAAAATTATAATTAATCAGGTACATCCAAGACTGAACCAGTATTGATTAATAAAGGAGTAAGACAAGGTTGTAGCATCTCACCGACCCTTTTTAATATATTTTGGGTATTTTAACACTTGCTGATGATGTTGTTTTAATCCAACAAAATGAACATAATTTGCAGAAGGCATTGTATAGACTAAATCAGATATACAAAGAATATGATTTTCAGCTGTCTCAAGAAAAAACAAAAATAGTTGCCTTTTGGGGAAATGAACAAGTAAGATAAAAAATTGTGATTGATGATCAAATTTTACAGCAAGTATCAAGTGTCAATTATTTAGGATGTACTTTTAGTATAAATAGAAAAACAGACTTCGAGATAAATGTCGATTGAAAAACAGTTGCCGCAGTTTTGAATGCAAGTTGAATTCGGCGAGGCTGCACGTACTATGAATGCACCTTGAAAACCACACAATGTCGACACAAAGCACCCTTTTCTTTGGCGGAATAAACCAGCCATGATGAGTAATCAGTAAGCCATTGATATCTGAATGATCTATTTCCTACTCCTACTTCTGATTTGATACAAACCGGAAGGTCGCGGTTCGATTCCCGATGAGGTCGTTGGAGTTTTTCAATTGGCCTAATCCTTCTGGTGGCACTATGGCCCTGGGGTCGACTCAGCCTCTAACAGAAATGAGTACCAGGAGCAATCCTGGGAGTAAAGGCGGCCGGTGCGTAAGGCTGACAACCTTACCACCTTCACGTGCCGAATGTCCAAAATCTGGGAACCTCACCCTCCTGGAACCCTCTGGGTCTCCATGGCCTGTATAGGGATCACTTTACCTTACTTCTGATTTGAAGTCATATGTTGTTGGAGGTACCCAAGGATTGTTTATAAGTTCATATCTTGTGTCGTCGCTCATTGACTGACTCCTGTTTAAATAACACCCTACATCCCGAACACGAACACCAATATCTGCAGAGTAATTATTAATATTCTCGCTCTACAGTTTTGAAGAGCACGCTGCAAGTTCTTCTGATTCCATGTCCACACTATTAGAAATGTGGTTATTCTTATTTGCGATAATTGTATCACTTGAAATTGTAGAAGAATCGTCATTGAAAATCATCTTTCTTTTGAAAAAATTTGTGATGTCCATCGTTACAGTGAAGAGACGTAACTAAAACCAAACACTGAACAGCAATACCACACATTTATAATTAAAATCTAATGCCAGCTGGTCAGTCAAATATTGTGAAAGTTAAAACCGTTCATTGTTGCCGTTTTTCCATCACTGGTGAAAGCTGCTTCTTAGAGCCATGATCAAGGCCCTGATTTAGCAATTGACTCTCTCTGTTTAGTGCCTTAAGAATCGTCTTATCAAAGTTTTACTGTAAATACCATTTATACATTCTTCTACACATGCATACCTTATATGACACGCTATTTATATACAACCAATTCTATACAGCAATATCAATACACGTGTAGGTCATTCAAAACTATAACATATCAAAATATTTATAAAAATACCTACATATACATGCTCTCATATCAGAATTGAACACCAATCTTGCTTGTGGTTTGCAGCCATGGCACGTGTTCACAGGCAGATGAGCGCTGACGGTGTTCCGTTCTCACCAGACCAGCCAGTACCTCCTCTAACAACTCAGCTGCAAGTCTCAACTTCACAGGTAAGTCAAATCTCACAATATCTCACTCCATGCACAGAGCAAAGCTACAAGTTACTAACAGGTGTACTTATGTCCTGTAAATGGAATGATAGTACATGAAACTCGCGTTGCTTGTTTTATAAACATACTCGTATCTTAACAAATACCATTATAAATTTGTTGCATAAATTTTTCGTTAAATGTTAGATGTGGTAGTCTATAAAATAAATTATTTCGTGAAATATTCACTAAATTTGAAACAAGTTAACAGTGAAATTCGCCAAAAAATCTGGCTCCTAGCAATGTTGCAAGTTAACATTGTGAAATAAGAAGGGGTACATCCATTTCCATATACATATTGATGTTTCCTGTTTACTCTATATAAACTTCTCAAAAGTGTTTGTATTGGCAATATATGAACAGGAGTTCTGTTATTTTTAGATGAGAATTTATTCCATGAAACTTTCTAGGGCTTTGCGCTTTTTGTGCGTTTACATACTTTATCACATTTCTTTTTATAACCATGGGTCCGAAGAAGTGTAACAAATATGTATGTACACTTGATAAAACCAGTTTTTTCTTTACATTCTCTTTTATTATGTTTTTATACAATATTTGTCATTTATAAATACATTTTTCTTATTCAAAAACACGTAACAATAACAATTGGGGGTAGCATTTTTGGGGCTGGAACAGATTAATGGCATTTCAATTAATTTCAATGGGGAAAATTGCTTTGAGATACGAGCAAATTGACATACGAGCAAGGTTACGGAACGAATTAAACTCATATCTCGAGGTATCACTGTACTGAACTTTTAAGTGCAGATGGTGAGAGCAATATCTCCTTGACATCTGTAAATACCCTCTTTATTGTCAGCTTAAATCTTATTTTAATATTTTTAAGTTTCCTTGAATTTCCTGTTTTGTTTTTCAATTCATCCAAAGTTACGAAAAAAATAATATTGAGATAGATTCATACACTGCTTCCCTTATTTTAATTACTAACCTGAATCCAGGTTTCGGTGAGCCTTCCCACCATGTTCACCAGTTATACTCCATCTGACTGTTGGTCTTCATCAGCATCCTCTCGTGGGCCCTAAATTGTCAGTCCCACTTCAATTATTTCCAAACCCATCTGAGACTCACTGGAAACAATATGTTGCCATGCCAACTGTGATTTGAATTTGATAATTCTGTGTAAAAATGGATTAAGTATACTCAAAAACATTTGATTTTTGGCATTTAAAATCAAAATTTTCCAAAATCCTTTCTTAGTGAGCGCCTACATTATGAAACGAAGGTACTGTCAAAATTCCAAGTCTCTACCTATTATGGTTTAGGCTCTACATTAATTCTCTGTCAGTCAGTCAGTCAGTCAGTCAGTCATTCAGTCATTCATTCGGTCAGGACAAAGCCTCTTATATATATATAGAGATCAGTTCTCGCTTGCCATGCAGGTTTCTCGTCCTAGGTACGGTATTTAAATTGCTCTACTATTTTTATTTTCCTGTTATTTATTGTTATGTGATTGGTTACTAGTGGGTCTGTTACCATCCAGGAACGAAAAATCCTGCAAATTTCAATAAAAGATAGGATAAGAAAAGAAGAGATTAGAAGGAGAACAGAAATGAGTGACATCGTTAGCAAGGCAGAACAACTCAAATGGAGATGGGGAGGCCATGTGGCAAGATGAACGACTAAAGATGGACCTACCAACTAACAATATGGGATCCCAGGGTAGGAAGAAGGAATGTTGGTAGGCAAAGAATAAGATGGTCAGACACACTACGAGATAGGGCAGGAGCTCAATGGTCAAGGAGATCAAGAGATCGCAAAGGATGGAAAGTGCTACGGAAACTCCCAGTGAAGTGAAACAAGTGAAGAAAACTGTAGTACAATGCTCAAGTTCAGTGTTAATCAGTCTAATACAGAACAAGGTCAATCAGACAAAGACATAGATACAGAAAGAAAAGTGCACGGTCAGGACAAGGTAGCTGACTCCTTAGGCCTAGCTCCCCTAAGCGAGTTCTATTTTTGAGCAATCCCTGCTAGAAAGCAGGAGGCCTTAGCCCTCAAGGGATGTCAAAGGCTAATTTCATTTCATTTCAGTGGAAAGGACAGGACCGTACATTTATTTTAATTGAATATTGATTGTGTTGTATTTAAACTAGGAGGTGCCCGCGGCTTCGCCCACGATAATTAATTGAAAAATTAAAAATTAATAGTATAATAAAAATTAAAGCATTATATTTATTAACACTTGCACGCGAATCATTCTTAAACTAAACCATTAATAATTAATGAAACAGCTAAAATTCCACAATTAGAAAGCGCCACCTGGGGAAAGCGATCTCAGATTCGATTATGCAGTTCCAAAGATAACTGTGGACCACTGCCTTCTAAACTGTATAATTCTCGTGCGTAATTCTCGAGACTGCGGTGGATAATACGTATCGTTTCTCAACTGTTTGTTGACAGATGAATGTGATGTGAATTTTATTTGATAAATTCAGTGTAATTTTCAGAAATTATATAATTTTTCAAGAGAAGGAGTGATTGATTTGGATTTTTACTGTCCGCGATACTTTTGAGGATTAAACTATCAATATATTAAACCTGATGCTCGCAGCTTCACCCGCCATTATTAATTGACTCCAGGATTTTTAAGAAATTTACACTGGCAGTGTATTAAAAATGTTTGTGGTTCAGAGCTATGAAAATTGTAAGTAAAAATAAAATTAGAATATTTGTTCATTGTGTTCATTTCACTCAGGCCTTATATAATAAAGAAACAGTTTTACTAATTTTGTAGTCATCATGAAAGTTTACACTGTGAGAGACGAACATTGCTGAGTATACCCGATGTCTCACGAAGCGGGCGAGCGAGCAAGCACGCTATTTAGGGCCATTGAATTGTATAAGAGTAGATTATATTGTCTATTATATTTATTTTAAGATACAAATTTGGTAGTAATTTCTTGTTTAACAACACAATTTCATGTCTATGATGATGCCACTAGTATTGTTTAGAAAGTGCCCTCTTCACTACAGTTCGTTCCCCCTTTGAATACAGTGAAGTTCTTTCACTTTCAGGAATTCCAACCATTAATTCATTCTTTGGGAAAATGGTAAAACGCGACTCACCCGATTACCCCACTACTACAAAGTTTCCCTCTATACTTCATAGGGGCGAGATATAAATGTTTTAAAATTTCAACCCCCCTCCCCCGACCACTCCCTTGGGCCAATTTTGCTCATTAACGAACTTGTCCGAACTATTTTCGTAATTTTCAAGAGAAAGGTCATTTTGGGGCAATTTTTAGGTCATTTTCAGCATTTTTAGGTATTTTTCGGCATTTTATGTCATGTTTCAGTGGAGGTACAAATTGTTACTTACAGACAACAGACAATCATTTTTACTTCGGACCGTTAGACGCACCCAACTTTGAAGGCTCGTTTTCAAGGTCTTATGGTCCGTAAAATACGGTACATTCAGATAGAAAGAGAATTCCTTTGTAAGTGATGTGTTTTGTATATGGCTAAACAGGCAGACCCAATGAACTATGAACTGGCAACATGGTGTTTTTCCTGGTTCATGATGGTGGCACACGGCTATCTTAGAGTGGCACTGATGGAGCCACACAACAATTTCCTCAACTATGTTTAAATCCTTTTCTTACCAACATTATGAAAGGAGTTGCTGAAACTGACCACCATTGTTGTCCATACATTTTTGGCACCTCTTTAAGAAACCATCCATCACTCGCCATAGTTAACGTTGTGAAATACTGGTAATTACTTCATGTCATTTGTGAAGGTGAAACTAAATATGGATTTCTTTCTGATTTAGGCTAACCTGCTCTTCACTGATGCACAAGCTGTTGAACAGATGCAAATAGAGAAAGAGAAGGAGAAGGAACCCCAGCCATCAACATCAGCTGCTGCACTTGAAATTCATGCTCCAATTAGAGATGATGGGTTTGGAGGAAACCTTGGGCAGGATATCATAGCTGGTGGCCTGTTTGATGAAGCTCCCATGCCATCAGAGGTACCGACAGTTGAAATATCTGCACAACAGCCAGAGGAAGCTGAGAAACCTACAGAAGAGGCTGCAGCACCTGAAAGTGATGATGATATGGGTGATCATTTTGGGGGACCACCATCTGCTGGGGGAGATAGGTGCGTAAGATGTAATGCAGTAGTAAATTTTTAGCTGTAAAAGTTGATAGGTCCTGTTAGAAAATGGACTCAGGCACATACTATGGTTGTTAGAAATTAGAAATCTGGTGGAACTACTACTTCCTAAACTACAGTACATTCCATTAAGATCTCTCACCAGTGTATTTAATACCTCTTCATCCAGGTCCATTTCGCAGCACCTTATCGTCTGCAATCCTGATGGCACTCTGCTCTTCTACCCTGACCCTTAATCCCCATAATTTATTCCAAGTAAATATTACACCTTTCTTATTTTCATTTTCTTTTTTTTATATAGCTCTCAGTTCTTACTAAAGCCTTACAATTAATTCCCCCCTTTCCATCAAAAACCTTTTCATTGCTATTTCCATACGTGCTTAATATTACATCCTGACATTTGACACGGTTCCTTCTACAAAAGCACACAATTGCACCCTCTATAAAATGCTATTTCACTATGTTATTGCTTTACAAAATTTGTATTAATTTTATGGCATAATCGGGATAGGACCAAATTTAGTTTTACCAAGTTTAGTTTTGCTAAGAGAGCTTATTGCAATGTAATCCTCACCCCTCGTTTTCACAGCTATGTCGGCAACTGCCTATATCACCCTAAATTTATGTCAGGCCACGTTCTTTTCATAGCCGAACTTTCTCTTCTCATGATATCGACAACAAAGCCCTATACTATAAAAGCGTTTAAGTTTAATATTTAATGAGGGTTGCTCATTTATTCTAAATTGTAGAATGCTTACTCTAAACAATTAATGTCATGTATACTTAATGAGTAATTAATAATATGAATAGCTTGAACTGTATCAGGTTATCGTTCAAACGTAGAACAAAAATTGATATTTATTGGTGTCATAATTATATTGGATTGCTTAAGCCTAATTTTTAAAACATATTCTTTGTTTCAGGAAAAAATCGAGGGAGCTAGCCAATCTGGCTACTCCATATTTTAGCCCGAAGAAGTGGCTGAGAAGTGGAAGGCAAAGGTAGAGTAATTTTTGTTTATTCTATTTGTTTTTAAATTTAAATTACGGTGTGACAAAACTGAATACCATATTTACTCACCTATAACACCCCCCTTTTTTCACAATTTTCAACTTCTAAAATGGGGGAGGGTATAATAGGTGAAAATTTTCACATGACATAAGTTGGGTTGTCATGCTTTAAAAGCGGAAAAAGACACATTTAGCGTCTTTAATTCAACACGCAAATTGGTTTAAATCCTTTTTTTTATTTACAAAAAGTTAAATTATCACGTCATTTTAACTTAAGAGTTTTAAACAGTTTGGTATAGCTCCTGCCTGCATTACCGCAGCTGACTGGGTCACGTGACTGGCTGCGCGTGCCCGCATGGTGTTCAAGGTTAACTCAGCATTGCAATGTTGTCATCCAACTGGGCAGCAACTGCCGTAAATTTCGTATCTCCCGTTCTTCACACCACGGAATGATTTCAACATTTTCTTTGCTCCTGATAATTTGTCTTTCTGTTTACGGCAATAAGATATCATACATGGCTGCATATTCTAACACACTCAACTTGAAGGATGCCGTAAAACTTGCTCTACAACTCATTTTTCACGTGCTTACTAACTCTCAGGCAGGCAACAATACACGCGTACGGCGGAAGTTGAACTCAGAAACCTGAAGGGCATTGAGAAATCTATGGGGGAGGTGAGAGTAACTAAGGCCAATACACAGGTGGCAGGGAAGCGTGTGTTTTACCGTTAACAGGAATGTTGCAGTTGCCGATCACTTTAAAAGATTTTATGATTTTTTTTTTCTTTCTTTCTTTTGCGCGTTGTCGAAAATTGGGGGGGGTATTATAGGTGAGGGGGTGCTATAGATGAGTAAATACGGTAATTTGCATTCATTATTTTATTTTAGAATTACAATACATCTCAAAGCATTTTACATACATAAATTACTTTTTCAAAATCGTGTTCCGAGCTTAACACACTCTTGAAGTCATAACTAGACCTGGGATTTTAAGGCAAATGCCTATTTTGTTCCTTATGAAATAACATGAAATTTTTAAATATGTGGACGTTTCATGATAAATCACTTGTATTTAGAGAGTTTTATAGTGCCCTAAAATGCCTATTTGGACCTTTAGAGCCTATTTTACTATTTTAATGCCTAAAATGCCTATTTTGTACATTTAATGTAAAATTCAACTTCTGTAATTTTTACATCCTCAATGAATAGCAGAACAGCAGAGGTGGGGTTTTCACAGAAACATGATTATTCCAAACAATTATCGCTAAAGGAATGCTGACTGACGAGGGAGGGGAAGGACTACTGTGTCAAGTCACCAGTGAAATAACATCTGTTTAAGTGAATATAGTTCGTGATGCCTAATTTTGCAGTTAATTTTGTTAAGAATAGGTATACCACGTTCTTGCAGTAAAAAAAGACCATGTTACAGTTAAGTATATATTGTAATATTTTAAAGTCTATTTTCTGTCTATCTAGCCTACACATTTTTAAAGCATATTTAAAGTGCCTATTTTATCTTTTAAAAGCCTATTTACTTGTTTTAAAAGCCTACTTTAGGTGCCTAAAACTAATTTTTTTAGAGCCTAAAATCCCAGGTCTAGTCATAACAGAAAACTTAACATTTCTCGCTGCAGAACTTGTGACGCAGAAACCTGCATGATTGGCCAACTCGCACGTGAAAGGCTTTGACAATTTGAAGGTTGTTATCAAATCTTAAAAGGATAGCGTTAATTATGACTCTAAATTTATTCCTGAGAGGTAAGATTCTCTCTAGTGCATTAGGGTTAATATTTCCAGTATCATTATATCCTGACATTTTTATCAAATTATTCTCAGAGATAGGTCTGGTGTTATTTACTTCAAAAATACAGTTTGATTTTCTCATTATTACTTCCTCTGCCCGTACCATAGGTACTATAGGTAGAGGAAGTATTGTTTTCAACCCAAAAATTCCAACTTTAAATTTTGCGCATGGATTGCTTGTACTAAGAGCTAAAACTTTTATTTGAAACATTTTTTCGAACAAATTCTCTGAAGGGTAGTTATAAGCAACCCACTGTGAATACGTGCTTTTTACAATACGGCATCTTGTAAATCGTACGAAAACAAAATTTTGTATTTGGGTTAGGTACCTTCTGAGGCTGTGAAGATTGGCGACAACCTTTTCTTATATTTAAGGGGACTTTACATGAAGAATATTTTGTTTTTTGCTATTTTCTCATAAACGGCTCTAACAATTTCCTTTAAATTTTGTACATGGATTGCTTATACCATTTCAAAAATATTCTCCGAAGGGTGGTTGTAACCTACCGACTTGCCTGGTGAACAACTCAATACGTGGACATTTAAGGCATTTTATTCTATATAAGCACGTGAAGTGAGAAAAATGTACTGTTGGCCCTGCTTACAGTAAATATATATCTGAGGGGAATATTTGATAAATTTCAGAAATTATCTTAACAGCGTAAAGTTCAATAAACGTTTGCAGTCACTTGTTTTTTTCCCCATAGCCTGCGTTTTTAGTTGCAACATTCAAAGAAGGGGCTATAAGATATTTATTGCATAATTAGCGTAAATACTGCGAACTTTTATTTGGGCAGAGGAAGTTATGTGACTTTCACATCAGATTTTTTTTTCATTATAGTCTCCCTTCTTAGTAATGCACTTGGTCCAGCGGTCCACAAGCTTCTGTATTCCTGCCGAAAAGAAGGTTTTTGTTGGTTGCAAAGCCACTTCAAGATAAAAAAGAAGTCTGCGAATATCTATATTAATAAAAGGAAGTGTGTGTCCTTCTGTCTGTCTGTCCACGATGCCTAGTGAAATCTACTGAACGCAGAGAACTGAAATTTTAAACATAGGTGGACTGAAGGGTTGGAAAATGCACCTCGAAGCCGAAATTTTAATTTTAGCTTTCGTTTGTGAGTTATGAGTGAAAACGGGCAAAAAAACGTGCATTGGAAATAAAAAGCATCGCGATTGCTTGAATTTTGTAAGCCCACACTGCACGATTCATTTGTTTATATTATCAAGGAGGATATTGCATCACATTTTTCGGCAAGTAAACACTTTGCGACCCAAGCGGCTCCCCTTTCCATCGGCCCGGTCGCCTTCTCCGCCAGGCAGGCTTCCCCTCCGCCTACCGCGTCTTGCCGGCCGCTACTAAGCGCCGGTAATGCAGCTTCCTGTGTTAAGCCACAGCTTCCTGTGTTAAGCCACAGCTTACTCTAATGATTGCCTTGTACCATACATAATATTTCACAATTTTTAAAAACGATTATAAAAACAAAATAAAATTTCACGAATTATATTAAAACAATACCCTTGTACCAAACATCATATTTCACGATATTTAAACACCGATTTGAAAGAAAAAAAAAATCACAATACATAAAAAATCGAAATTTACATAATATTTCCCAATTTTAAAAAACGCCGTGCTAATTGATGCAGAAAAATTCCCTTGCACCAACACTACTCTTTTCATAACAAACAAACCATCTCAAAATTAGAAAACCCGATTCTTGCGTTACCACTCGCTAGTGCCAACTAAATTAGATCACTAAAATATACCGGAACTTCCTTCACTGCTCAACTGTCCTTCGTAGCGTAACGGATAAGTCTCTTGGCTACGATGCTAAGGGTCATGTGTTCGATCACCGTTCGATCCAAAATTTACTGTTAGGAATAGGTCTCGAATAGGTAGGTAGGGTGAAGAGGAGGTGAGAGGAAGAGAGGAAAGAGACGGGAAGAAGAGAATAAAGGAAAAATAAATTATTTTTCTCTTTCACCATTTCCTTACTAGATGTCGCCACCGTCGCTACTTTCCTAGTAGTTCTAATGCCGCCGCTAGGTTTCTCGTAGTGGTGGGGGGCTCGGTTGGGTCGCAAAGTGTTATTTTCCCCATTTTTCATTATTGTGAGGGAAAACTGTTAGTGGTAGATGCATAGGAAATAATGTAGGCTATTATGCCATTTATATTTTTAAAATCAGATTGTGTTTTAGTGCCACCCTCTCTTTGTGCCACTAAATGTTACAGAACGAATGGTAACATTATATCAAGGGTACACTGTATTATGCAAGTAAGTCAAAAGTAGTCTACTTAAGAAACAATAGGGTTTGCAGTGAAATGTCACATATTCACGCTGTTTGTTTTTTCATTATGCAAAAGAACTAAACTATATAGGTCTTACTTAGATTTTTAATGCAAGAATACAACCAAACGAGATTAGGAAAATAGTGACACCTTAAAATTATCTGTCTCGTGCCAAAAGTTAAAAAATTTTTTTTTTAAAAAGTCATTTTGTTGTGATCTGGATGCAGCTAATCTGATAATATTAATTGTGTTGCAGGAGAGCACCCCAGGAGAAGAATCTTGGGTAAGTGTCATGACATTTTGTGTTACTTTGATTTGTAAATTATATACATTTCAAGTAAAAATCTACAGTTTTACTAGTCTGTCTAGTCTAACAAATAATTATTTTTTCTGTTCCAGTGCTAAGAGGAAAAGGCGAAGGAACGCCATCCCCAGGCCTGCCACAGCGAGAAAAACGTAAGAGAACCATTCCATTAGCTTAAGTTATAATCAACAAAATGGTTTTTGTTACATTCTTCTAGGACAAGTATTTTCAGAGTTATGATTTTTTTTGTAAATGCTCGCAATCACAAAAAAACGTGCGCAGGCTGGAACACAAATGGCCGCCACATCTAAACCGGTGAAGATAAAATTTTGAAAAAAATAGTTTTGAACTCCTAAAACATAAGAGAAAAAATATAATTTTTTTTAATGGTTAAGCAACTGCCCTTGGACCACTTCATATGAAATGACCCTCTAAGCCTTTTTCACGTGATGCTGCGACATTCATGTGGCAATTGAATTTTATTTATAAACGTTTACCATTTAACTCATTATAATCTTGCGAATTACCTATGGGTAAGTTATCCAATGGACAGAATTTACACAAGAATAACACCACACAAACACAAATAATTTAAAAATAGCAATCACTTACACTTGTGGCAAGTTTCTAGACAATTAATGTCCTCTGGGTAAATATGACAATGACAGAAAAAATGTTCCTACGAACTCGGGCTAGATCTTTCAAAGGGTAAATCGTCGGGTTAATTTATCCTTTCATGGATGGCTGGATAAAATTTAACGTCTTGGTAAGATCGATAATAATTTAAACAATTAGAACCAAAGCCTTCTGAATTAAATTAACTGTACAACTCCAAGGCCTTGCTCATTATATCATTGTGGGTGAAATGGAACTAATATGCCCATGGATAATTTAACCACAGGTAATTCACAAGTTTGTAGAAACTGGGCATAATAACACTGTCTTTCAAATAAATTTGAGGCACCTTATCGTCTGCAATCCTGATGGCACTCTGCTCTTCTACCCTGACCCTTAATCCCCATAATTTCTTCCAAGTAAATATTACACCTTTCTTATTTTCATTTCCTTTTTTTTATATAGTTCTCAGTTCTTACTAAAGCCTTACAATTAATTCTCCCCTTTCCATCAAAAACCTTTTCATTGCTATTTCCATCAGTTTGCTTAATTAACTTGATCAAATTATTTCTATCAGTTTGCTTTAATTAACTTTACCAAACATTTTCCCCAACTAGATAAAGACCAAATGCTAGTCTACTTTTCTTTAAATGCCTTTCCCCTATTGTCCTTAATACAGTTGCTGCTGATGTGGCTGGTTTGTTAACTGTTTCCATGCATTGTGTGTCCTCTTATGTGCAAAACGTGGCATGTTCTTTAGTGCTACCGATTGAACACATGCACAAATAATTATAATTGACATCTGTTTTTATTATTTCAGCAAATTCTTGTATGCATGGAAAATTCGTGGGTGTGCGGGCAAAGAGGGTTATGTCACCATCCTCAAAAATTGAGATATGTCCATAGAGTTATAGATAAAAATGTTCTCTACAGTTGTGTTAAGTCCAGTAAGTCATATACAAAAACGTACGGTAGTTAAGGATGTGTGCATCATGGGTTTATTCATCTCTAAAGCGATGTTGGGCGGGTAAAGTGTGTTAAGTCACTCTAATTCTCAGTAACAAGAAAGTGAACTTTACTGTCTTTGCCCGCGCACCTGCGAATTATACTGATAGTAGTTCTTCTTAGGGAGTTAAACTAGGGAAAAAAATTGCAATTGAAGTGAGAAATTTATGTTTTACTTTGAATTTAATATTGCAAGACATTTCAAACCAATATATTGAATTTACAGTATTGGCGGAGAGTCTCACCCTCCATCTCCTAAACCAACACCACCAGAACCACAGCCAGTGGTTCCACCACCCGTTGAACCAGAGCAGCCAGAGGAAATCCCTAGTACATCTCTAGAACAGACTACACTGTTGCAGAATGAAGAGGAGAGTTCTGCACTGGCTCCAGTAGATGCCTCAGCTCTCAAAGGTAACTTGTGTAGGCAATGTCTCCACATTACCTTTATTGTTGAATATGCTCTTAATAATTAATAATATTATTAAAAAATGTTGTCCTGAAAACATATACCGGTACACTGAATGCTGTGAAGTATGTTATCTATTCACAGTTTGATTCACTTCATATGTAAAATATGTACTTAGGTATGATGAATACTATTTATATATTTCAGATGAGTCAGTTCACTATTAATTGTAACTAAAGTACGATTACTGGAAAAAAAACACTGTAGCTGGAGTTTGGTATTCTTGGCTGAAGTTATACAGCTGAAATATCTTATTGTTCTCTTGAATCTTTGTCGTTTTTCTTTAATGGAAGATGCATTTCGGCCCAAGATGAGCCATCTTCAGTTCCTAAATGAATGAGTGGAATATTAACACTGAGGAAATTATAAATTAATATATATGTAACTCAATAGATTTTACTTGTCAAAAATAGTTTAAAATATAATTGACAAACCAAGTTTTAACATACCATATTTTATATATCATTTGGTGAAGTTTTTTATGTTAATACTGGTGTATATAACCTAATGGTTTTTAATTTTGGGTACTATAATAGGCCTAGATCTATTTTAGAATAATATTGACAAGCCAAAGTTTTAATCTACTACATTTATACATATCACTTTGGTGAATTTGATTTTTTAATATAAACAGCTATATAATTTTAAACATCATTTTTATAACTTATTGACTTGGCTTTTTATACGGTCATATACAGATGCACAATTAATAAAATAGATCAATTACTGAAATATCTTATTATTATTCTCAAGCAATCCTAAGTTTTATTTTTTTGAGGGAATAAGGTGGTGATATTGAACGTGATTATTAGAGACCGGATGTTACGCAAAATGCCTATTCTTAACCGTTATAGATATCATAAAAATTACTTAATAGAAGTTCAAGATACTATCCTTAGAGCTGTTTTTCATAAAGTTAACTCTGCCTATTTTTGCCTATTTCAACTTATAATGCCTATAAATGCCTATTTCCGCTTTTCCGAAGAAAAAACAGCATTTTATTGAAAATTTACATAAAAACTGGTGAAATCCATGCAAATTGCATCTCATGGGTTAATGACATTACTTAAATTTGCATACACCCATTGTCAGATGCCTTAATAATTATAATTATAATAAATTAATAAGAGACATAGGAATGATTCTTAGTGGTGAAAACAGTGTTTCAATTGATATTGATCCACAAATTCTTCCACTCTACAAGTACGCTCCGATAACGTCTGTAGAAGTGGAAAGGCCGTTTTCGGTACTAAAAAAATGTACTGTATGATAGGAGGCATAACCTAAGAGTAGAAAATTTGAAAGAGTATCTTGTTATTATGTGCAATCAGAATCAATGATGTTTGTTAATGACTGGCAAAAGGTGTTTGTAAAGGTAATATTGTGCGTGGAATGAAGAATATTGTTTATACAGTGTTTCGGTTAGATCCATCCATATTATGTGTATCGGGTAGGTCTATGTTATTTTGATTTAAATGTTTTATTTCAATTAGTAACAAGAGACATCCAGAATGAGTTCATATTTTTCCTTTTGCATGCAACTGTAAATGTTTTAGCACTTATTTTGACAGTTTTAGTGCCTATTTTACGTGCCTATTTTTCAATTTTTAAGTGCCTTTTTGACTGCCTATTTTGAACTTTTTAAGGGCCTAACGTCCGGTCTCTAGTGATTATATTGTTATTGATGTTCTTAGACAATTTATTGATTTATTTATTTATTGTACTAGGAATATTACAGTCTAATGCCCAATTATATTAATACACCAGATGTCAATGCCTGCATTGTGTTAACTGACAAATAATTATTGTTTCTGTTCCAGGGGCAAGAAAGAGCAGGAAGGGCAGGAGACAAAAGAGGAGGAGGAGGAGGAGCGGAATACCCAAGTAAGTTCAATATCAGCATGTTAAATATTATGTAATTTTAAGACTTAGGTGTGGTATTCAGAATACCGTGGTAAAGTTGGTTAGTTTACCCCGATAAAGTCATACTTTCGCTTCACCGTGCTCGGTTTCGACTTTTACTGCAGTCAGTTGCAAACCAGCCGTGAAGGAGCTCTAAAGTGAGATGTAACATCTCCAAGATGGAGATCAGCATAATGTATCATATTTACAATATCTAGGCCAAAAGCTAATTGAACATAAAGAATAGTGGGAGACAGGTGGGGTCTATTTGAAGAATGAACGATGATGCATATCTTTGCAAATACTGTGCTATAGCATAGATTGAAATGACCTTCCTTTCTTACCTCAACCAAACCAGGTCCATCGAGTAGGCTAGTGGGCGTAACCATGATTAGTACGATTAGTACAGTATTTATGGTGTTTCAATTCAGGCATTTATACGCAATATAATATTCCATTTTATCCTTATGAACATCTTTTTATTGAATAATAAGGCAACAAATAAATTGAATTTGGAAAACCAATAATAATAATAATAATAATAATAATAATAATAATAATAATAATAATATATTTGTCACCATTAGGTAATACAAGATTATAATAGGTTAAGTCAAATGGTAAAAAATTAAAAATTACAATTCAAATATTCTTCAACAGTGTAAAAGTTCTTTGAAAGAAGTATGTTCCTTACTTTATTCTTAAAAATTCTTTTGTTTGTATTTCTAACGTCAGTTGGGACTTTATTAAAAAGTTTGATACCTAAAACAACATGGCTGTCACAGGTTCTTGTTAGCTTAGATTTAGGAACAATATTATTATATTAAAATGATTTCGAGTACCATGTGAATGAACTGCGCTGACAGGAACAAATTCATTTTGATGTTCAAATACATACATTATGTTTGTCAATACATACAATGAAGCAACAGTCAGCACTTTAAATTCTGTAAAAATAGGTCTGCAATGCGCTTTTTTATCACACCCTTTGACAATTCGTAAGGCCTTCTTTTGTAAAAGGAACACATCCTTCGCATGAGCGCTGCGACCCCATAATAAAATTCCATAGTTTAGTTGGGACTGGAAGAATCCATAATAAGCATTTAACAGAGCAGTAATTGAAAGCAGCTGTTTAAGTCTACGTAATAGAAAGATTACTTTTGAAAGTTTAGTACAAACAGCTTCAACATGTTGCTTCCAAGTAAGTTTACTATCAAGATAAAATCCTAGTAACTTGGTTGAGCTTTCGGTACATAAGTTGTTATAAAGGCTAAAAACAAAGGTCTGTGTCTTATCTACATTTAGACATAATCCATTTGCATTAAACCATCTTAAAAGACATTTTAAAGAATTACTCATATCTATTTCATGATCGTCAAAACATTTTAAAACAGTGGTTTCATCAGCATACGAAACTATTTTATCATGGGAGACCGCCGGCAAATCATTGACAAAGACAATAAAAAGAAAAGGACCCAATATGGAACCTTGTGGGACCCCAACGTTGAATGGCTTAGAAGAAGAACATTTGCCATTAATTTCAACGATCTGAGTTCTGCCTGTGAGATAAGACTGCAGCATAGATATTGCATTCCCTTTTACACCATAATACTTAAGCTTACTTATCAAAATGTCATGGGGTAAGCAATCAAAGGCTTTACTAAGATCACACATACAAATCGCAGCACTTTGTTTATCTTCAAAAGCCTCTAGCACCCATCTGACCAACTTCTCGACAGCTAATGTAGTTGATTTTCCAGTTCTGAAGCCAAACTGTTCTTTACACAAAATATTGTTTTCCTCAAAATATTTAGCCAACTGATTCAACATAACACTCTCAAATACCTTAGATAGCACAGGTACTAAAGATATGGGTCTGTAATTGGCTGGATTGTCAGTATCACCTTTCTTGTACACAGGAATAACTTTGGAAACTTTTAGTTCATCGGGAAAACACCCTTGTTCTAAACACTGGTTAATAATAAATACTAACGGGTCTAAAATTGCATTAATAATCGATTTTAAAATAAAATTTGATAAACCATAAAAATCTTGACATCTAGAGTTGCTCAATTTTATGACTGAATCATAAACTTCTTTACGTGTAACAATATGCCAATTGAAATTACATTCTACTATGCTTCAATTATTTAAAAGTTCCTCGGCAGTAGTCTCAGGACATTGTTTCGAGTCTTTGACTTTTGTAACTGAGTCAATTATGAAGTTGCTATAATTTTCAGCAGTAATGTTTGTAGGTTGAATTTGGGCTTTATTTTTACGTGCTACCTTCTTAATTATTTCCCATGCTTTTTTACACTTATTACTGGAATTGCTGATTAGGGATTCATTGTGAGTGATCATTGCTTGCTTCAATTTGTGTTTATATTCATGCCTTTTCTCTCTGTATATATTTCCAACGTTAACATTATCTGCCCGTTTCCTCAGATCATTCAATAACAAGATAAAATTACGCAGATTTCGCAACTCTTCACCAAACCAGTGTCTACTCAGAGCCTTTTTCCTAGTTTGTTTAATGTTGACAAATTTAAAACACTGGTTAAAATATTCAAGAACAGTACTGAACATGGCTTTAAAATTCAATAAAGACTCTTGGTAAGTAAGGACACATTGCCAGTCGATATCGTATAAAAGATTAATAAAACGTAAAATCCTTTCATTAGAATAAATTCTTAGTTTTCTGGGAACAGATAATACATGGTTACTAACAATCTTGTTAACTTCAAACCAGACAGCACAGTGATCAGATAGTCCAGGGTCAATAACTCCATAAGTGTATTCATGCTTACTATAATTCGTAATTATGTTGTCAAGACAAGCGCTTAAACGAGTAGGAGTATTATTAACAAAATGAGAATTCTTTTGAGTTAACGTACTTAATAGTTTTGTGAGTGTTCTGTTATCAACATTGACGTCGATATTGAAGTCTCCACAAAAAATTATTTTAGTTTGCGGGTTAGCAGTGATAATTTCAAAAACTCTTTCTAGTCTGTCTATAAACAAGTCAATGTCACCATCAGCCTAGGCGAGCCACCGTGACTGGCAAACGTGCAGAGAGAGAGAGAGAACCTAGCGGCCATGGAAGAAACCATCAATGGGAATGGGATTCGGAGCAGAGTAACCGCAATATTTCCAAGCATTAGCAAACCGCGGTATTTTAGCAATGGTGCACAGAGATTTTGAGAATACCCCGGTATTACCTTTACTGTGGTAACGAAACGGCTGAGAAAACCGGAGAATGGTGCACTCGGCCATAATAGTCCCTATATTTTAGGAAGGTACAGTAAATGCACTGAGATACTGAGATACAATGTAAAAATTAACTGTTAGTATTAAATGAATAACTATGTGACAGTGATTATAATTCATAAGGTTTTATAAAGTTGACGAAATGCAGTTTTTATTTTAATTATTGGAGCTCCAAGCCAGCAAAAGATGCCCTGAATATTTTGCTCTTAAATTTTTTAATTGTCGCGGACACCTGCTGCCCGTACCACAGGTACTATATGTAGAGGAAGTATTGTTTTCGACCCCCAAATTCGAAGTTGAGTTTTTAACATATATACACGTTTCAAGGCCCCCTAAATCCAAAAATACTATTTTTGGAAACATGTCTGTGTGTGTGTGTGTGTCTGTGTGGAATATCTTTGAACAAGCTAGCTCCAAAACGGAAAATCGTATGAAAACAAAATTTCGTATTTGAGTCAGGTATCTTCCGAAGATGTGAGCCGAAGATTGGCGACAAGTTTCTCTTATTTTTAAGGGAACTTTACATGAAGAAGTTTTCGTTTTTCGCGATTTTCTCGAAAACGGCTCTAACGATTTTCTTTAAATTTTGCACATGTGTTGCCTACATTAAGAGCTAAAACTTTTATTTGAAACTTTTTTTCGAAAAATTTCTCTGAAGGGTAGTTATAAGCCACCCACTGTGAATACATGCTCTTTGCAATAGGGCCACATGTAAGGGAAAGTCGTACGAAAACAAAATTTTGTATTTGGGTTAGGTACCTTCTGAGGCTGTGACACGAAGAGTGGCGACAACTTTCCCTTACTTTAAGGGGACTTTACACGAATAAATTTCCGTTTGTCACGATTTTCTCAAAAACAGCTCTAACGATTTCCTTTAAATTTTGTACATGGAGTGCTTATACCAAGAGCTAAAACTTTTAACTTTTTCCAAAAAGAATTCTCTGAAGGGTGGTTGTAAACTACCCACTGTTTTAGAATAATTACAATTTGAGTTGAACTTAGACACTCATGCTTCACTTACCAACTTTTTGGTAGAACATGTTTCAAGGACCCTTGTCCCCATCCTCGGCTATGTGTCCAACTGACAAATCTTGCTTTTGAAGGGTAGTTGGAAAGAATTTATCAAATGCATATCAGTTCTCATGACAACATATTGTTTTACAGTGTTCATATACGGCTTTGGAAGTTGCAATACAGTTAGCTATGACAAATAACACTACCCACATATTCCTTTACACATGCTTATCAAACTCGATCTTTGTTCTTCCGTAAGCCCTGCTTAATGGATTGATCTGGTACTTAACTCGGAATTTGATTAAAAAAAAGGAAATTGTTTTCAGCATATCATAATTGCTATTAGCCTATCACTGATTAAAGAAAAGCATTCTGACACTTTGTTCCATCGGTTTGCCTGATTTTATTTTAGTTTCTGTATAACTACTGTAGTAATTAGGCCTAAGTCTATATATTATTGTTTTGTTAAACAGAAAACTAATTATTGTTCACCTCACATCATATATTTCACATGTACCAAGAGCGTGTATAATTTGAGGTACAATATATCAATTTCTGAAATCGATGTTTCAGTGACATTTGTGTTGTTTTAGCTGAATGTGATCTCAATATGAGGTATACTCCTTCGGTACAACTATTATACTACCAAAACTACTGATGATGATGATGATAATCATAATCATAATAATAATAATAATAATAATAATAATAATAATAATACAATGAAATTGAAACAATCTTAACCGTTTATTATATTTTAGTACATAAAAGACTGGCTTTCTGTTTTCAAGTCCGCAGGTTTGATTCCGGCCCAGGCCGATTGAATTTATGTTCACATTTAAATGTGAATTATGTGAATATAATTTAAATTATTCAGAATACAATTATTCAGAGGAAAGCCAATTGGATCGGACACGAGGGACTCATACATGATGTCATCGAAGGGAAGATCAAAGGAACTGCTGGAAGAGGATGGAGAAGAATACAACATCTCGATGACATGAAAGATGGGAGGAGATACAGCAGATTGAAGGACGAAGCTGGAGATAGGGAACACTGGCGTCAAAATTCTTCGTACGAAGACATGGACCTGCCACTAGGCAGAATACTAAATAATTAAATGTGTTATCTCATGTCAGTTGGTTTAAAGCCATGATATTCCTATTGGCAAAAGCTAGAGTAGCATTCATAATCATTGCTAGATATTCACACCCTAACAAACTATAACAAAACCATTCATGTATGAGGTTTCACAATATTTCTAACCTTCTATGCTAGAGTTCTGAAATAATCCTGACGTCCAGGAGAATCATGAACAGCTACTTGACCTTCTCTCAACAGGTTCGTTCAGGGAAGAGGCAGTCTGACTTCAGGATCATCTGGAGGAACAGGATCATTCCTTTTGCGAAGCAAATTGTGTAATACAGCTGTTGCCACTATGACCGCCATTGCAGTACTCAATTTGAAGTTTATTCCTAGGGAAAGTACAGGGAAACGTCGCTTCCAACAGCCAAAGAGTCTCTCCACAACATTCCTGGTGCGCATTTGTGACTCATTGTATAGTTGTTCATAGGGTAGTGTCGGCTGATCTATAGGCATCATGAAATAGGGCAAATTTTGATAGCCACTATCTGCGACGAGGACACAATTTCCATAGGACCCACCATCAAGCAGTGCTTTGCGGGAACAACTATTAAATATGTGCATGTCATGTGCACTGCCTGGCCAGCGAGCTACTACATCCATTATTTCCATATTTGCGTTCGATATAACCTGGGTGTTAATTGAAAAGTAGTTCTTACTGTTTCTAAATACTTCGGCTTGGTTTCCACCAGGTGAACAGATCTTAATATGAGTGCAGTCGATAGCACCTATATATCGCGGAAATGCTGCAATGTTGTAGAATTCCCTTTGTATTTGGATAAGATCCTCCTCTTTATTTGGGAACTTGATGTATTCATTCCTCAAACCTGCAATCGCCTCCGACACTCTTCAGATTATTCTGTTTGCAGTTGATACACTGATGCTGGAAAAATCAGCAACCGATAACTGAGTTGATCCTGTGGCATAGTAACGTAGGGCACAAAGCAGCTGGTTCACTGGAGAAACTGCTTGATTCCTAGAAAGAAAAATGAACTTTATGCATTCACAGTTAAATTATTCGCAAATCATAAAAGATTGCGAGTTACATAGGGCCTAGAGTATTGTTAAAGGTTATGTCATGCGGTGAATTGAATTTTACTAAACGATTTTCTTTTCTATTTTGTAATTTACGCAGAAACCACTTCCTCATTACATAAATTAAATTAAAAATGTAACAGAAGGTCTACTCACCTATTGGTCTCAAACTCGAGGGCGTGCTCAATCTTTTCCAGAATTTCGTTAGCTGATGCTTTGCTTAGACGAAAACGTAGTTCAAAATCTTCATCATCTAGATCAGTTAAATAATCACTTTGTTTTCTGATCCATCTTGCTCGTCTATTTCGTGGAGGTGGGTCGAGATATTCCTCTCCTTCACTGTCTATAAGGCATTCCATAGCCATTTTAGCCGCCATCTTGACCACACTTAAATCGCTAACAGGCCGAAATCGAGCTCTTAAGTTTAAGTGTCTATTAGCTCGCTAATCTGTGATTAAGAACGTGGTGAAATGCATTATTAGCTAAGTCTTACTTAAACCGATTTTAAATGGGCAGTTAAAATTAAGTATGGCTGGTGAAATCCGCCCTTAATCTCATAGTTCACTCTAAGTAAGTTATGTTTACCCTAGTTTTAGCATCTAAACTTTACTCAGCCAATGTATGCTCTGTATTACTTATGGTGTCGAATAAATATTATATTATATTATTATTATATCACGCAGTTCTCTAAGATTTTTTATAGTGCTGGGGTCAATCCATATCTAATCAACCAATGGGTGTTGCTGACATATTTTATTTCTAAGTTTATATTTTCTTTTTCTATGTCTATCTGGGAGTACAAAACAATTTTTTCTCACATTTTTATCACTAACGCTTTGGCTTCTAGTGGCTTTTTTGCTTAGAAGGATCTGTCATTTTTGGAACATTTATATTTTACATACGGTATTATTTTCGCTATTATTGACATTGGGTTCATGTATTATCAGGTGGTACTGGATGCTTATATACACAGGGGAAATTTATTTAGCATTGCTCGCCATGCACCATGCTAACAAAATTAATTTAAAAATTAGACTTCATGTTAATTAGGGCAAATACTATGGAGGGCAATACCGGACACTTACTGCTTTGACAATGGAAAAATGGGGGAAAGATTTTGCAGCACTCCTGGTGGCACAACCTGCAAACTTGGGGGCAAATTAAAATACTCAAAACACATGTAAACTGCAATTTCACCAAACACTAAGGACCAAAACACTGTTCAAGTAATTATAAGAATAATAATGAGCAAACAAAACACAGAACTTCCAAAATAGTCATCAAAATATCAATGAAAACACAAATATTTCAACTTTCAATAATTGTTGCTAAGAACAACAACTTTCTCTTTTTTTCAATGTTGTTTTTTTGTTTTAATTTTTTAGGTCATTTATTTCCTAACCAGCATTTTTTTCAGGACCATAGATAGATAGAAAAATCATATCCCTTATATTGTATAGAGCTGACGAGATGATCCCTGGCCTGACTGTTTAGCGTTATCTTGAGCGAGGAAGGACAATCGCAGAAGTTATTGCTACTCTCTGACGTGAAGACATTAGTTCCAAAATTCTCTAGTATAATAGCAATAACTTCTGCGACTGTCCTTCTTCGCTCCACAGTCAGGCCAGGGATCATCTCGTCAGCTCTATACTATACATAATCAGTGATGGGAAGTAATTGAGTAAAAGTAATCGGATTACAGTAACAATTCCTTTTTTGATCCCATTTACTTGTAATCAATACTTTTTTAAAAATGTAATTTCTACTTGTAATTTACTTCTGGAAATAAAATTGTAATTGTTACAATTTAGTAGTCGTTAGTATTAGCATCATTCTCGTTTGCTATATCGTCATCATTACTATTTTTGCAACTAATATCCAAATTAGAGTTAAAATTAACAAAAAGTTACTCAATGTTTCCAAAAATATTCTCATTGATGTGGTTTTTTTTTTATATTTTTTTGTTATTAATAATTTGGGCTTGTGCCCAAAACAAACCAAAAACAAGGAATTTTTAGGTACTGCCATTTTGTAAAGTAATTGTAATTGTAATTTTACTGATTACTTTTTGAAAAAGTAATTTGTAATTGTAATTAAGTAAAATGTCTCTCAGGTAATTGTAATTCAGCCCAATTACTTTCTTTTTGTACTTTTCCCATCACTGTACATAATATGCCGAGGTTGGCTACTTTGGCTCCTCTAATAGAAATTGGTTGATATCTTTGTATCTGGTTACTGCATCTGAATTCAGTAGTAGCAGGTTGGGCTGCTAGGTGGTGCTCAGGATATTGTCCCTCGATATATCGCAAAGTGTCCTCTATAGTATTTGATTAGGGTTAGTAGTTTAATTTGTGGCAAAAAGCAAAAAAATGATATTTTGGATAAAAATATATCTAAACACAATTGACTGCATTGTGTTCACTTTGGGATGCAGCTAATCTGATAATATTATTTGTGTTGCAGGGCTCCAGCACCGGAACCCCGGTACAGCCTGAGGTATGTATCATGACATTTTGTGTTATTTTGTTTTGTAAATTTTATAATCAAATTAAATTCAGTTTTCTTCTTCTTCTTTCTTTTTCTTTTTCTTTCTTATTTTTCTTTCTTCTTCTTCTTCTTTCTCGGCTCTACAGCCCTTGATGTTCTTTGGCCTCCTTCACAATCTTCTTCCATGCATATCTTTCCTGAGCCTGTCTTTTCCAATTCTTTAGACCCATCTTTTTTAAGGCCTCTCCTACATCCTGTATCCACGTTTTTCTTGGTCTACCCTTTCTTCTGATCCCAACATCACACACACCCCCACACACACATAATAGGTTTCTCCACCTTATCATTTAAATTTTATTGCATCTTATTGTGGATTATAAGTTTTAATTGATTTTCTTTTCTTTTTTATTTCAGAAAAAGAATAAGCAAACAAAAATGGCAGAGGTGAGTTTAGTTGATATTTCATAAAACAAGTTTATTGTTTATGGTTTTGTGGCCTAAGCTTCATTTTGTTTATATCTTTTGTTTCAACAGGATTTTGGCCAGGCTTAACAGCAATTGGGTTGTGACGAGTCGCCTCCGAAGTGAGGCGACTCGTCAAGATGTGGATAAGGTGTTCTGGTAAGTACAAATATTGTTTTATTATTTTATTATTTAAACATACTCTTCATAAGTAATCTCCTTACCTGTATATTATGATTTTTTACTTATTATTATTGTTTGTGTAAATTATGTATGTGTATATTATGTATGTTTATGGTCCTGATATAGGTCCTAAATAGAAATAGAAATCTTTATTTGTCATCAAGCTGTTTAAACATAGCATCGACATCGTCAATTTACATAAGATAACATAAAATTAGACTAGTACAAGTAGTCATATAATTCATTAACTATGCTACATATAAAACATAAAATCACTATGTATACTTGGTAAAATCAACTGTGAAGAATTCATCGACTTCATATAGACATTCCTGTATCAATATCCTTTTCAACCAGTTTTTAAAATTTAGTTTGGGTTGCTGTTTTACTACAGAAGGTAAGACATATAGTTTTATTGATAAATGGTGCCAATTTTTTTTAGATCTGGTATAATGATAAAATTGCACTCTTAAATCATTTTTGTTTCTAGTATCATAATTGTGAACATCACTATTCGCTCTAAATTTAGCTTGATTGACATGAGTGTAACATAATAGAGAGATTATGAACAGTGAGGGAAGTGTCAGAATTCCTAGTTTTTTGAATAGTCGTCTGCAGTGGGCTCTCCAAGGTGCATTTGATATAATTCTAATTGCCATTTTCTGCTGCCTAAAGGCTTTATAAAAATGACTACTAGCACCCCAAAGGCACAGTCCGTAACTCAACACAGATTGTATATTAGCATAATATACACTAAGTAGTATATTTATATCAACAGCATATCTTAGTCTTAGTAATAGGTACAAGCCCTTTCCTACCTTACCACAGACCATATTAATATGCGGTTCCCAGGTTAGACACTGATCTAGACAAATGCCCAAAAATTTAAGAATATCTCCGTTGTCATTAATGCTATTAAAACTAAAATTTATATCACAAGTTTTTGCTTCATTTAAAGATAGTTTATTAGCCGAGCACCAGTCCTTTACTACCATAGAAGTTGTCTCTAACGTTTCTGTTAATTCTCTCGAATTCTTACAAGATATTTTCAATCCTAGGTCATCTGCAAAAAGTAAAGTATTTATATTAGGTTTATCAATGGTAACAGGCAAATCGTTGATGTAGATAATAAACAACAGCGGTCCTAATATAGACCCTTGGGGTACTCCAAACTGAATGTTTCTACCCTTGGAATATAAACCATCTTTATAAACAAATTGCGTCCTTTCACTTAAATACGATCTGAATACATTTAAAGACTTGTCATCAACCCCATAAAAACAAAGCTTTCTGCAAAGAATGTCATGCTGGACGGTGTCAAATGCTTTTGTCATATCGTATGATCGAAAACCGTTTGAAAACCCTTTCTCTATGACATTTACAACATTGTCCACTAAGGTTAGTACTGCATCTTGAGTACTTCTCTGTAATCTGAATCCAAATTGCTTCACAGAAAATAAACCATTGCATTCAAAATATTTGGAGAGTTGAGAGTGAAGTAGTTTTTCAAATAATTTAGATACGATAGGGACAATCGATATGGGTCTGTAGTTTAAAGGGTCACTTCTACTCCCTTTTTTGTGAATCGGTATTACTTTAACTTTTTTTAGTTCCATGGGAAAGATACTCTTATCAATAATACATTCATTGAACAAAACAGTCAACACTTCACAAATAAAACAAGCAGAGATCTTAAGAATTTTAGAGTTTAACCCATATACATCTAAACAGTTACTATTATTAAGCCTAAGAATAGCTTGATACATTTCTTCCACCTTAACATGCTTGAAAGCAAATTGCTTTTCATGTGTACCAAAACCTCTCAAATAATGTACAAAATCATTAATGCTTTCAGGTATATTATTGGTTACTTCTGTAACACAGTCAATAAATTTATCATTGAAGGTTTTACAGGAAATGTTGCTGCTGATATGGTCTTTACAGTTCGAATTAGTAAGATTAGTTACAATATTCCACGCTGCCTTACCTTTGTTTTGAGATTTATTGATTAAATTATTGTTGTATTGAATTTTTGCTTTTTTAATAGCCTTCTTAAATAAACCTTTATGATGTATATAACTATCTTTCAGTGATTTAAGTTTATATACTTTACTGAGCGAGTAGAGTTTATCACATTTTGCTTTTAAACTCTGTAGCTGTTTATTAAACCACTTATTGTCAAGGTTTCTTCTTTTCACAGTAGAGTTTACAAGAGGGAAAGCAGTGTTTACTGCCCATAAAAAAAAGCTTGAAGAATATTGTGAATCTTTCACTAGATACATTACACGTGTAAACATCTGCCCAATTAATTGATTTTAATAAATTAATGAAACGTATTGTATCGTCATCATTTATCGATCTTAATTGCTTTTTTATTTTCCTTGCCTTACCATCTGTATTATTTATTAACTTTGCTTTGAATATTATAGCATCATGATCAGACAATATCGTATGCAATATATTTGCATCCCATTTAGAGAAATGTATATTAGTAGCAACATTATCAATGCAAGTGCCTGCATTAGCTATACCAGGTCTGGTAACATCACAAACTGTGATAGTTAACCCAAAGATATTCAGTAAATTAATAAGATCATGATGAAACCTATGACTACTATTAAAATTAACATTAAAATCAGCACCTATTATCAAAGTGGAGTTATTCTTACTAACTAGGCACAATATTTCATATAAACAACTTAAAAATGAATCAAATACTAATGGATCATCATTAGAAGGCCTGTATAGTGCAACAACTATAACATTAAAATTTATCAACTCCACAGCTGTTGCTTCACATACCATTTCAATAGAAAGATTATTTACAGTGTCAATTTGTTTAAAATCTAGGCTACTACTAATAAAAAGTGCAGCACCTCCATGATTTCTACTGGGCCTACAATAACAGGAACCAATCTTATATCCAGGAATTGATATGCAGTCAATTTCATTTGGCCTAATCCAATGTTCAGCTATTGCAATTACATTAATATTATTATCTTGACACATAACTCCAAGAAGATCAATTTTATTTAACAAGCCTTGAGAATTCCAATAAAATAAGTTAATTTCATCATCTCTTGGAAACAATCTTTCAGTCCTTACAGGAACAGGCCTATTTTTATCAAATATGGATTTGTTTGGTTTAGAAGAACTAAGCGTTTGCACTGAATTACACAATGAGACTTCTGAGTAACAATCATTGAGGTTAGGACTAACAGGCTTAGGTTCATACTCATTAATTAGTAGGAGTTTGTTGCTCATATCCTGCACATTAATGTACCCTATTTTTAAATCATTATTTTGCTCAGATACTATTTCCCTGTCACTGTTCTTTATAAAAAATCCATTTTCAGCTTATGGGGGGGTCTTCTGTTTCGTGTTGAAGTTCTTATCCCAGTTTTGTTATTCCCTCCCTCAGTCTGGATATTGTCCTCTTTACTATTATTATGACTGTCCTCACAGTGCTGATTGTCTTGTGCATTATTTACACTACCCCTTACCTTATCTTCTGTCTGGATGTTGTCCTCGTCACTAATATTATCACTATCAACACAATGCTGTTTGTCTTGAGCACTATTACTGTCCACACAATGCTGATTGTCTAGTGCACTATTTACATTACCCTCTATCTGTATGTTGTCCTCTTCACTATTATTATCACTGTCAGCACAGTACTGATTGTCTTGATCACATTACCTTTTTCTGTTTTGTTGCCATCATTACTGGTTGTTCGTTCCTCATTACTGTCTTTTCTCAGTGCTGCCTCAACCTCATTTTCCCGTACATTTTCCTTGTCTCGCCTTTGTTTACACTTTTCTTCCGTTTCGTCGTCTTTATTTAGACCATACTGGCCTTCCTCTTGTTCTATCTGTTTTAATATTATTGACTCATTTATTACTACTTTCTCTAGATTCTCTGTTATTGTCTTGGCAAGCACCTCCTTCCCATATTTATTCATATGTCTTCCATGTTTGGTAAAACAATTTAGTGGGAGATCCATGTTAATTACCTTTATGTTCTTTTTGGATTCATATAGTCTACTGAGTCTATGGTTATGTCTCTTAATTTCTTTATTAATGTCTGACCAGGTTGGTAGGTCAAACCTATGTGGTGGAGCCATAATAATAATATTAGTCTGTTCATTGTCTTCTATGTATCTATTCAAATCTTTTAGGCACCTGATTGAATTATTCTTATTCACGTCATTACTTCCGCAGAATATAACCAAATAATCCTTGTTCCCTAGTCTGGATACCTCTTTTTTTGCCATAAGCAGTACTTGTTTCGTTTCGTTTCGTTTCGTTATGGGACTGTATTAGCCATATGTTAATTGACGAAGCCAAAAATTTGTAAATTTATATGGTGAATAAATAAATAATAATAATAATGATCTGATAATGGAAAAACTTGATATCCCACTCTTAATAAGAAATTTAGTCTTAAAACAATATTTGTAGTTAATAAAAACATAATAGTATGAGGTTTCACATCCATAGTAATATTATTAACAGTGGCGGCCGGTGACAAAAACACTGTGTGTGCTACAGTTTGAACATGCACAAAATAAAATGTAACATGCCACTCACCTAATGTCGAAAAATGAAGTCCATGCGGCGCTCCTTCATACTGCAGAATTTATCGATTACTTTGGTGTTGAATCCATCTATGTGCAGCACCATTTTCTTTTCAATCGATAGCATTGCAAGGGCAGTTAAACGTTCCTGGGACATTGTGTTTCTCAAGAAGGTTTTTATCCTTGCTAGTGATGAGAAGCATCTTTCTGGTTCTGCAGTCGTCATTGGTGTCGTAACCAGGATCTTCAGCAACTTTGTTATTTCACAAAAAGTCTCTTGCAGATTGTTCGACAACACACGCTGCAGCAGTGGTACGGCGCCTAAAGTGTTCCTGAAATCCGGCCTATTGTACAGAACTCGAAGCTCTGTCTTTAGTCTGAACTTATCCAAAGTGTTGTAATACAGAACAGTAGCTTCAAGTTCCATTTCTGGAAAATTCCCGGAGTAGTCACTGAAATTGACAGCGTTTAACAATTTTGCAGCATCAAGATGACTCAGTGAGTTGAAGCGAAGACTAGCCTCTTGCGTGATTCTGTCGCATACTTCTTTAGCGTCAGTGTACCTGCATTCCACTTTTCTTCGCTTACTAGTAGATGAAGCTTCAGGGTCTACATGGATGTCGTCTGTGGATTCCCTAATCTTTCTAATTACGTCTGTAAAATGAGTCACTGCATTCCTTGCTTTGATTGCATCAATTGATCTGGCTTGTAGCTGGTTATAAAGAATGTCTACATGTGGCATTATCTTACTGAAGAAAGTTAACCAGTACAGAAATTCTTCATCCTCCAAATATCGCCGCAAACCAACTGCTCCATGAGAAGTTTTGCTCTGTGTCATTTTTTCTAATTCCAGCAAACATTCTTTCAATTTATCCTTGTTCTCAAAAACTACGTCAACAGTTCTCGATCTAAAGTTCCACCTAGTTGCAGGACAGCTTGGAATTCTACGAGCCACCACTGATTCAAGCACTGACAAACGTTGTGGCGATCTTGAAAAATATGCAGGGAAAGCAGACAGGTCAAGGAAAAACACTCGTGCGGATTGGTTCTGTGAAGCAGCTTTTTCCATTATTAAATTTAATTGATGAGCATAACAGTGTATGAAGTGAGCACTAGGATAATGAATTTTAATTTTTGCTTGAACCCCACCACTTGCACCAGACATCACGGAGGCTCCATCAAAAGTTTGTGCAATTATTTTATGGGGTTTCTGATTAAAGAGAGGATTTACTTCTTTTAAGATGCATTCTGTAATAGCACCTGCACTGTGACCTTCTGGTCTGAAGAACCCCCAGAATCTTTCAACAGGCTCGCCCTTGTTCTCGTAACGAAATACCAATGCTAACTGTGATTGGTCGGAGACATCAGTTGTTTCGTCTGCCATTAATGCAACGAAGTCTGCTTCCTTCATTTCCTGCTTTATTTCTTCACGGCAAATTTCTAGCATACAGTCCAAAAGTTCATTCTGTATGGTTTTGGAGGTCCCTTTAAACACCTGATTCGATTCCATGTGTTCCCGCACAGTAGTGTCCAAATTCGAAACGAAATCTATTAGTCCTAAGAAGATGCCAGGATTTTCAGATTGTTCGGTTTCGTCGTGACCTCTCAAAGCAAGTTCAAAAGCCCCACAGAACTTAATGCAATCAATAATTTTTGAAAGTACGTACCTGTTTTTTTCCACTTGTTGATTGTGTTTCAATTTTTCATCGTGATATGCCTGGCTTAACTGGGCTCGAATATTCACACTGCCTAGAGAACTAAGATTCAGTATATTATGCATGTGCTTAATGTTGTCTTTATGTTGCTTTGTCAACTTACTAAGGTGCCCTAAATCTGTTACTCCCGTTCTGCTCCACGAATTGGAATCACTATTGCCAAACAGAAGACAAGGAAAACAGAACAGAGCATTTCTAATTTCGCAACCGCATATCCAACTGTTTTCATACACCGTCCTATGAAATTTTCTGTTGTAGATGCAGTTTTTCCCGCCTTTCGCTTTTTGGCTCATAATCAAATCGGGTGTGGGCCTTCCTAATTGTTTTACCTCAATTTTTTCTTCCATACTCCTTCTAGAGAAGGGATAAGTAATTAAACTATCTACTGTATTCATTTTTTACAGTCACAGCAATAACTCTGAACATGTACACACACGCACCACGAAATATACTTAATACCTTTCCACTAGCGGTTCTTTCCTGTTAACAGTTCGCACTTCGCACAGAAACTAGAATGCAGTTTCAGAATTGAGAGGGTGTCTGGTCACTCTGTCCCCAGACATAAGTTTGTACTAACTTACCCTTCGTCAGTCGCTGAGCTGGCGTGCGCGTTAAATTAACTTCCCTCGGCGCTAAAAATTAATCCTAATACAGCGTTACTGCCATTAAATAATATTTTATTACAATATTTGTGAGTAGTTTTTCAGCATTCAGTTTCTTCTTAAAAGTTCTCGCAATTCAACTCCACTGTGTAAGCTATAGAGGAAAATTTATCCTGGGCGGGAATGGGACCTGGGTTTTAGGTTTGTACGTAAATACATACAAAGCTAAAACCTAGCTATTTATATGTACTCATTGAATTAAGCTAACAAATCTATGAGGCTAATATTAACTATAGATTTAGCTATTGAAGATAAGCTGTCTCATATTTTCATAAAATTTAATGTCAAGCCACGGTATCCTGAATTGCTACTAATTTCGTATTAAAACAATCGATTACATTGTAGAAACCAACCTGGCCTACAAAACTGCACGTCAAGAAAAGCCGCCATCAATAAGATGTGTTACCAAGGACTGTTCCTACTTGCAGAACAACCTTCAAAATATCCACCCCCAACTGCCAAACAAGAGGTCATCAACTCACCACCAGTTTCTTGTAAGGCATGCAGCATACCTATAGGGGGCCAGGTTCTACTAGATTCATAGCTCCAATGAGGCGGTTTTCATGCTACCAGAGGGAAATATACACTCCGCCTGAGGGCACTTTCCAGGCCTCGGTCATCAAGCAGGGCAGCGCTACTGGGGGACAGAGCACACTGCAGTATAATGCTTAGCAACTCAATCTGACCGCCCGACGTTGTGAGGGATAGCGCATATGTTATAACGGTTGGAAATCTAAGATGAACAAAATTTTATACACATATTTTTAACAGAATATTGGCAATTTTTGTTAACTAATCAACAGTATATGATATTTTCCCGGGCTACTAACCAGGTGGTGAATTGGATTAATTCCGACGTTTCGAAGCCAAACTGAGGCTTCATTGTCAAGGAGACTTCATTTAATGAAATGAACAGTGTGCTATAGCACAGTAGCACATTAACACCGGCCGCCCCTGATTATTAAATGATAATTTTACAAGTATTACTGAATAATAGCAATATTTAAGAAAATCATATTACACAAATGGAAAAACTTGATAACCAAACAGTCCCAACCTCATCAACTGCAAATAAAAACACTCACCTCATCATTTGAAGACTCCATGTCCTCATCAAAAACATAGTCACATGCTAGTACATAATAAAAATAATTTTATACAACACACTGAAATTAACAAAGTATATGTCGCTTTGTCGCTTGTCTTTGTAACTCAAAAATGTGCCACCTCGCTGTTGCAGGAAATGAAACTTTAGCCATCTGCAATACTTTGAATTCTATAACTAATCCATTGTCGTTTCAACTTTAAAATAACAACAACAGAGAAGTAAATTAAAGGAACAGATTCGTGACACTTTAGTCTACTTATTTTTGTAGATCGGAAGTGAATTGAGTAGGTAGTGAATTTTATTGTATCATTAAAGGATAAATATCTCAATTGTTTAAGCTATTTTTCAAGTGCCGATATAAGGAATAGTTACTTGTTTATTTTGTAAAAACAACTAGAATAACCGTGTCAAAATGAAAATACAATTTTAAGTGTTAATATTAGTGTTTTCTTCTTCTTTCGTTTCACCCTCTTTGGGGTACATTTAACCAGTCATTTCTTCATGTGTTGTTCCTTCCTAAGTGCCCAGTATTTCTTCATTCTTTCTGATCTTCTTTTCCTCTCTTCTTCCGAGATAATAGGTTTGGATTTCATTGGAATGGCTAAAATTTTTGTTTAAAGCCCAAAAAGGACTATTCCACGAAAATAAAAGGCTAAAAGCTTGAAAATCCGAACCCTAACAAAAACAAATGTCTGAATTTGAAAGCATCCTGTAAAGTCTAGTATACTTTGTTCAGCCAACATGCCCTTAAATTGGTTTTGACTTTCACTTTCTTACTAATCAGATCACATTTTTTTAATTTCAGGTGGTAAGGTGGTATTGACAGTTTGGTGGTGCGGTGGTGCGGTGGTTCAATGAGGTGGTGTTGGTAAGCACTGATCCGAATCCATAGAGCTGCAACATCTTTAAAGAGGACAAAATAATTCCCCGAAATCTGTAGAGCAGCATAATCTTGATCGGTAAGCAAACCTACGTCAACATGAAGGATTTACATAGACCAGCTAATTCATTAAAACTCTTTCAGAAGGGTGCTTATTACTCTGCAATACAGATTTACAATAAGCTTCCAAGAAACATTAAATTATTTCGTATTAAAAGTAAATGCAAATCTTTCAAAATCTCTCAAGGAATTTTCACTTCTATATTAACTATATTATTCTATATTAACATAGTGGTAAAACTGAGCACCGGTATATCCAAAGTTAACCGTAAATTCACCTTTTATTAACCCTTAGATACTCCTTTATGAGGAATATCCATCGAGACAGATATACATTTCTTTTACTAAAATTCACTTTCTAAAATGATTCAGTATTGTAAAATATTGTATATTCATTTCTAGAATTAAAATTTATTTTAAATATTTTAAATTTGTTTTTCAAAATCTGTTATGGGTAGGACATAATTTGGACACTGATTTTAATGATGCAAAATAAAAGTTCATATGCTGTTCTGCTATTACTGTTAGGGTCTTAATGTTGTTATAAATGAAGATATGTGGGATTAAATACAAATTATAAACTGTTTTCAGATTGTCAGAACATTTATTTAACTCATCAATAATAATTTAATAAAAGTATCACCATTACGGGTGGGACAAAAAGTCACTTGTTTGTTATTTTACATAGTAATTAACCACACATATTTTTTTAAGTTAATCTTATACCAAATTGTACCTTAAGATGTAGGCCTATATTTTCTTAAATGAAAATGGACATAGCTGATTACTCTTGGCTACTTGGTATTAAAGTGTGTTAAAATCATGCTAAAAATTGCAAAAAAAAGTAACTCAACGCAATACTTAAGTAAATTGACAGATATTACGCATGAAAACACTTCAGATACACCTAAGTCCTTAAAATTCAGAAAATTTGAGGTTTTAAACTTATTTTGGACCACCCAATTACAATAATTTTATAACTTCTCTCTTTGAAGGAAAAATTCCCATATTTTATGAAATGGCTGATCTGCTTCTTGTCCTTCTGCAAATATCTACGAACATTGGAGAGAGAGGTTCCACTGTACTGAAATTAGTACCTCTGCAGTGACAACCTTATTATTATTATTTCATTTGTTTTGTCGAATCTGAAATTACAAAATCCCTTCTGTTTTTTCCATGTCTTACTGGACACTTGTTGTTTCTTACTCTCTAGAAAATGAAAATTATAATTGCACAGAAATTATTATATGAGTCCGTGTTTTGAAATAAAACATAAATAATCCAGTTGCAGTGAAATTATGACAATGTCCCAAAAATGGGATGTAGCAGAAAAACATATGTAACACTTACCCAAGGTGAAAAATTCTGAAGAAGTTATTTTCCACATCTCTGCGAAACTATAAATATTTCTTGAGTTTTGTCCATTCTGTAGCGATAATCTTAATGATTTATGTATAGCGTAGAGCTTTATCACTGGTACTCACTACTAAATTGCGGTATTTTGTTACCTGTTGGAGCGCTTTCAACCGCATGGAGCGGCCATCATCAGCAACTGACTTCCGTGGTGTTGTTGTTGTTGTTGTTGGGAAGACATTTCTGGATAACTGTATCGTACAGCGCACGCGCACGCGCTGTACGATACAGTTATCCAGAAATGTCTTCCCAACAACAACAACAACAACACCACGGAAGTCAGTTGCTGATGATGGCCGCTCCATGCGGTTGAAAGCGCTCCAACAGGTAACAAAATACCGCAATTTAGTAGTGAGTACCAGTGATAAAGCTCTACGCTATACATAAATCATTATAAATATTTATGCTGAAACAATTAGAACTAATAAAACGCAGTTGCAAGTTCCAATTCTTAACTCCAAACGGGTACATAAAAAGTAGCAGAAATATGTGGTAATAATAATAATAATAAACTTTATTGCCAATAGAGCTTACAGCTATCAGACATTGTCAAGTATAAGATACATTACTTAATACAACAATTAATGCTTAAAAATAGCTACAAGTCAAAAACATAAAATAAAAGTACAGGGAGTATTTGATGATTGAAACGTTTATAACACAGATTGGTAGTGGCATTTATAGTTCGTCTAGTCTGTACAAAGCCTTCCTTACTAAGTATTCCTTAAGTCTTTTTTTGAATTTATCCTTTCTAGCACTCTTAATTTCAACTGGTAGTCTATTGAATAGGATTACTCCCATTCTATATGGGTCTTTGTCAATTATTTTCTTAGTATAGGCTTCCCTAAAATAATCAAATCTACTTCTAGTGCAGTAGCTATGTACATCAATATTATTTTTTGTTCCAATTTGTTTACCACTAGTAAAACCGTTTTATATACAAAGAGTGAAACAACAGTAAGAATATTATTTGAGCTAAAGACTTCTCTACAGGAGACATTTTTTTTAAAGTTATACATTAGTCTAATAATTTTCTTTTGCAGTAAGTTACTAGTATCCTGTTTATATGAGTAAATGCTGCACCACCCCAAACTTCTATACCATAATTAAGGTGAGAATAGAACAAGCCATAATATATCAATTCTCTAACATTAGTATTAACATAATTTCTCATGACCTTCATTAAATATACTGCTTTACTGAGTTTAGAGCATAAGATGTTAATATGTTTGTCCCATGATAACCGATGATCTAATTGTATACTCAGGAAGGAGTGATCTAAGGTAGTCATAGCGATGAATTCATCAGACAACGCATCATTTTGAATTCCTCTGTTATTCAAATCAAAGAATATTATTTTTGTCTTAGTTTTGTTCAAGGTGAGACCATTAGATCTAAAGTATTGTTCAAGTAGTGCAAGAGTGCATAAAACAGAATTATGAAGGGCGCATAATGATTTTTCCAAGCAGAGAACAGTTGTATCATCAGCATATGTGACAGAACGGAATGAATTGCCTTTTGGAATATCATTAATATATAATATGAATAAAACTGGCCCCAATACAGAACCTTGGGGTACTCCACTTTTTACTTCCAGAAATTGAGATTTAGTCCTTGAAATATAATTATCCGCCTCAGTGTTTATTTCAGTACATTGTACCCTTCCCTGCAAATAAGAAGATAATAGGTTGTGTGATATGCCTCTAATGCCATATTTCTCCATTTTACTTAATAGTAGGCTATGTTGTACACAGTTGAAGGCCTTCGACAGGTCAAGTAGAATAGTTGCAGTTTTATTATTATGTTTTAATTGCTCCATAACTTCATGAATATAAGATATTATTGCAGTCGAGGTTGAATGACCTTTCCTAAAACCGTGCTGACTTTTTTGTAAGATTTCATGTTTATTAAGAAAGTTAACTATCCTCACTAATAGTAATTTTTTGAATAACTTAGCAATAACGGATGTTAGAGATATAGGCCTATAATTAGTAATATCTTGCTTATCCCCTTTTTTATGTACAGGTCTAATTATGCCAATTTTAAGACAATTAGGAAAGACTCCTACTTCCATAGCAGCATTAAATAAATGTTCTAGCGGCATTACTAGAGAGTATTTACAAGACTTTAGTAGGGTTGAGGAGACATCATCCCAACCACTGGTATTTTTATTAGGCAATTGGTTTATGATGTTTGTAATTTCGTGCACAGTAGTGGGAGTTAAATATAGCGAATCTCGGATGGGTTCAATGGTCGCATTACAACCAATGTTGAGTGAATCGTTTATACTGTTTACACAATTTGTAAAGTGGTTATTAAATTCATTGCATACTTCCTCCGGAGTATTTATAATATTGTTGTTTACATTTAATTGCAGATTTCTTACGTCGTTTCTGATTTTCCTGTTTTGGTTAATCATGTCCCATACAGTTTTAGATTTATTTGCAGAATTGTTAATTTTCATGGCTACGTCAGAAGATCTAAGATTAATTAATGCTTCTCGATACTTTTTATATACTTCTTTATATTTTAGTTTATAATAATTTAAGGCAGTATTCTTATATAAAATATGAAAGTCCTTAACTTTATTACGTAAAGTACGTATTTCATTACTTAAATATGGCAGTTTAGACTTTTTTGTCCAAACTATTTTCTTAGTTAGGGGGAAACTTAATTCAAAATATTTAAAAAAGATAGTATAAAAACAATCCCATTTTTCATTAACTGTTCCAGCACAGATAACTTCATCCCAAGTTTCATTA